>OZ001648.1:25580558-26831183 GCA_963924145.1 Pyrausta purpuralis | reverse complement strand
AATTCAATGCTGCTGTCACAGAGATAGGATTGGAAAGATCAAATGTGGATCCCTGTATATATTACAGACTGAATAATAAACAAGATATATTATTCATAGCAGTTTATGTTGATGATTTGCTTTGTCTTTTTAACAATGATGAACCGGCATCCGATTTAAAGAAAAAGTTACAAGAAACATTTAAAATGAAAGATCTTGGTGAAGCTCGGCAATGCATTGGAATCAAAATATTACATAGTAAAAATTTGAATGAAATATCATTAGATCAATCAATAAATATACAGAAAATATTACACATATTCAAAATGTTTCATTGCAAGTCTGTACCAACACCATTGGAAGCTGGAACTCAGTTAAAAAAGGCTGAAAAAAAAATTAATTACAAGAAGTAGTAAGCATTAAAGCTAAACTAGTAAATAAAACAAAAAACTTTAAACTAAAATTTCAAAACGAGCCTGAGTCAGATTTTTCATTTGTAAGTTATTATCAACCTACAAATAAAAAAAATGACCCAGGTCACCGTCCCGTGGAAAGGTGCCCATGAGGCTGGCCTCTGCCTTGGCCAGCGTATAAGCTTGGCTATTCAAAGAGGCAATGTGGCAATTTGGCTTTGCATCGTGAGAATTCAAAACTGGGCGTTTTGAAATCTCACGATACAATTTATGGGCACTTGGTCCCAACGGCCCCAGAGTTTAGACCCCAAACGGCTCAAACATGGAAGTCTCACTTAGACACTCATATTTGCGCCGTTTGAGGACTTTAGCAGAAGCAGCTGCTGATCCAGCCCTATTACCAGTTAAAGGAAGATGAGAGGGTGCCAAAGTGTCGACGCAAGTAGCGTCCCACACTAAGGGCCTGCCCATCATCCAAGGAACTAGAGTCATGCCGTCGGGCCGCTTACCATCGCTACGCACGAGGCCGTTAGGTTCCAAAACAACAGTACAAAACAAAAGTATAGTGTTTCTTTACTAGAATCTTAATGTTGACTTGTTGTTACGTCTGATAGTCAACATCTTGTGGGACTGAGCTGATGGTGGAAGTCCTTAACGCTTAGGAGTTCAGTAATTACGAGTATAATGACGGAACTTATGATAGGTAGTATGAAGAAATAAAATAAACTTTAAAAAAAAGTAAAAACCGACTTCAAACTTCAAACTTCACCGCCATCACTTTGACCATCAAGCATCAACTATTACAGCACCGATTCCAAAAAAAAAAAATGTTTGCCTAAAACGGATTCCTTTCCTTTCAATGGTGAAGAGTTTATTTCAGACTTTTTAGTGAGTTTTGGTTTTGAAGTCGGTTTTTACTTTTTTTAAAAGTTTATTTTTATTTTTTTAAGGCACTGAACGATGCGCAGTGGTTTCTGATTTTCCGTCAAGTCATGCGGTATCCCGCAAGTTCACAGTTCCTAGGTCTTTAAGTGCGCATGCAAACTTTTTTGTATTTTTGTCATTGTAAAGCCATTTGGCTCACATCACATTCAAATCTTTAAACAGTTTGTAAAAACAAACCCTGTCCGACCCATTGAGGAGTTATTAGGTATCG
The DNA here is from genome assembly GCA_963924145.1 of Pyrausta purpuralis. Lineage (NCBI taxonomy): Eukaryota > Metazoa > Arthropoda > Insecta > Lepidoptera > Crambidae > Pyrausta > Pyrausta purpuralis. Next base: position 26,829,635 of record OZ001648.1, on the reverse strand, counting down.
AGATTTGGTTTCATTTGTGTTATATTTTTCATATAATATTAGACAAAAATACCCAAGAAAAAAAATGCAAAGTTCACTACATTAAAAAAAACATATATGGCGGGGCGCGCGGGAGGCGCGGAGTTGCGCCAGCACTCGCAGGTGGCGTGACAGGAGTGATAACGCATTTTAAAAATTTCCCCGTTTTAGGGTAAATAGGTGCTAAACTTGTTGACTTTAAAAACCTTTAATGAATGACGTAACTGTAATACTTGGTTATGTTATTGAAGCAACTTAATCGCCATTCCGGGTAGGACAGGTTTTTTTTACATATCGTATTTCATTTCTCAACTTCCTATATTCTCTTAAACACAAATACTTAGTTTTAAGACATGTGGCTCCAACACCAAGTGTTAGTTGAAGTCATTGGCATTACTCAATGTAACTCAAGTCCTTCCGAAAATCGTATAAAAATTGTGTGCGAAAATTTTCACGAGTCATATTCGTCAAGCTTGCGACGCAGAACAAATGACAATCCTTTAAATCAAAGCTTTTCGAATGCAGTTAGTATTTTTTTAATGTTTTTCTGTAAGTGGTCCAGTTCGCAAAATTTAAGTGCGACCTGGTTTATAGACATCTAGCTTTCATTATACTTGCACTTAAAAAAAGTAAGTGATAATATTCACGGTGCCTATGTCTGGTGTCATAAAGTATAGTCGTTACACTGCTGTGATGATGATGATCGCAATGACGTATTCATAGGATACCACAGGTCGCAAGGTCGGACTGACAGTACGGTAGCTCATTTGGTTGCTGGTTCAAGTCCCGCCCGTGCGCAAATTTTTGGTTTCTTATTTCATCTTTATGAATATAAAATATGACAATGGAGTGTTAAAAACATTCTAAACCATAAAACCTAAAATTCGTTATAAATATTGGTAGTACCATCGCTTTATAGACAGCTAGCTTAGTCATAAGCTGAAGATCACGTGAGATTCAAACCTGAGGCAATAGTACACAGCTATACAAACTGTCTGAAGGCAGTGGCCAAGTACACATTGAATCGTATTGTAATACTTTATTTTCCTCTGGGTTCCCAACAAAGTTATTGTTCCGTTCACCGTCAAAATGCATGCAAAAAAAGACACAATAAAACATAACACGCTGGTATGTGAGATCACTCTGAAATCATTTTTTATTTTATTTACAGCTCTTCATAGCAAGTGGAGTGTGGACCCCGTACTTCTCAGGAGGACTCTGCATCGGGACCCCCACTGTGTTCATACCTCAATTCAGGAGAGCTGCCAACTCAACTGATGCAGTGTCCACGGAAATGGTTTCATGGCTATGTAAGTTTCTATTAAGTTTATTTTTAAAGAAAAACTCTTAAATCGCAAGTTTGACTAAAGGGATAAATAGTTCCTAAGCATTATATACTTAATTCTTGACGGTTCGTATCACAATCATGGTTGTCCCTCATTAGGGTGTAGCGACATCTATTATTAATCGCTATCACTACCTATCATCACAATATTACGCTGACTCGTTTTGAAACGACTAGATAGCGCTGTAGTCGAAGTATGGAGACTGAACCGCGATATGTCAGATTTTAACTGGACCTTACCACATGATATGAATAAACCAATATGGTGAACATTGGACTTTGGTCCCCAGCTATAACTTTTGGTTGGAAGGAAACCCTCCCCTTCGCTTCCCTAACTAAGTTGCGCCAAAATGTATCCTTACTTGAATTACGAAATACTAACAGCAGAGGTCCTACTGTAATTCTGTTATGTTCTAGTATACTTCTAACGTGATTTAAATATTATTATGTTTTAAATTGTGTTTTTACTAACATGCTAATATGAATGCTTCCAGCACTCCTCTATCTCAATCGACTGACCAAATCGTCAAGATACTCTTTCTGGGATTACCTCTTTGCTAATAGTAATTTTACATATCCAAGAAAAGGAGGATATTTTGCTAAACATGTGTATGTAATAAAACCTTTGTTTATTACTGTATCGTGGTTCTAGAATGACAATCTGCCGAGTTCTACTAAGGTCGGTTGAATTCACTTGCTAAAATGTCATTTTAGTGCGTTCAAATATACAAATTCTTCGGCTTTATTATATTAGAATACATTGACATATTTTAACGAAAGCATGCTATTCCAAATTTCTACTCAGAGAAAAGTAACCAAAATAAAGTTGTTATTGAATTGAAAACATTTGATATTTTTTTTACAGCATCCGCCTACGGTTATTCAGCTATGCCAGCAGTGATTGCCCTGTCTTACTTAACCACCTACATAGGCAGAAAAAGGACTTTCAACATCGTATCTCTGATTATGTGCGTCAATGCACTGGGTTTTTACCTGACTACAACACCTTCTCACTTGCTGATCACGGAGATCATACAAGGCATACCACACGCGGCAAGCATGACCGTGTCTATATTGGCGATTGTTGAGTATACATCTCCGAAGTATAGAGGAGTGCTTCTGACAATGAAAACGGCGAACGGATTCTGGGGCATTTGGGCAGCTAATGCTATTGGTACCTATACAAATTGGAGATACATCAGTATCATAACTATCATCAATGCCGTGTACTCGCTTTCTACATTCTTTTGGCCTGAATCTCCTACTTGGCTGGCCAGTCAAGGCAGATTTGAAGAGTGTAGAAAAGCACATCGATGGCTTAAAGGACAGTGTGAAGAATCCGAAAAAGAACTTGAGGAATTGATCCAATGTCAAATTGAAGACCGAAAGAGCAAATTGATGAAAAGAAAGAACCTGAAAAGTATTATAGGATTTTGCAGAGATAAATTGTTTTATATGCCTGTAATTCTGTCTTGTTTAATGATGATGGTTCATCAGCTATCTGGAAAGCAGGTGTGTATTTTGTATGCCTTGGATATAATGAAGAAGATCACAAATAGTGAGTCAACGGCATACACAGGCATGCTAGTTTTGGATGGAGTAACAGTGCTATGTATGTACATAGGTAGTTTTGCTTCAAAAATTATGAAAAGAAGAACTTTACTCTTTGGTTTTGGATCCACGGCCGTTTTTTTCTTACTGCTGATATCTTTGTACCTGTATCTCGCTCATTTAGCATTGATTTCTGAAAACAGTTACTTAACAATATCTTTGCTTGCGGGATTTTCAGTAGCTATAGGTATAGGACCCATAATTTTAGCTACATCGTTGTATGGGGAGTTGGTGTCTGTCAAATACAAAACAGAATCGGTTATAGTAATTTCGCTTGTGTTCATGTTATTTCAATCGGTTCTCCTAAAAGTAGCTCCATACATTTTTGTGTGGCTTGATATGCACGGTATGTTTTTGTTCAACGGAATTTCAGTGGCGATTTGTCTATCCATATTGTACAAATATCTACCAGAAACTAAGGACAAAACAATGCAAGAGATCGAAAAAAACTTTAAGAAATAGTAAATTCTAGCCATATAGGTAGGTATGTGTATCTTTTCTAATTATGTGTTTAAAGAAAGTATGAATTTATTTCGCAATCAATTGTATTACGCTATGTAAAATAAGGTTTATGCACATAAAAAATAATGATATATTTATTTTAGCAGTTTAATGTTTAATAATAAATTATCCTAATAGATCATCAATCTCATATATTATCAAATTGAGAAAATGTGTAATTGATAACCTCTTTTTTTTATAAGTCGGTTTAACCTTGATAAGTTTAACTTGTGGCAAAATTTATTCGCTTCCATTTTGTAGATATTCTCATGTCTCATGTGTAACTACTACGTGTCGGTTCCAAAACAGCCAAGCCAATTTACATGAAAACAAATGTTAATTCGTCATGATTACCTTATCTAGTATTTGTACTACTTTAAATGGAGGTAAATACCGTGCAGAAACCGATAAATCAAGTATGTAACAATTTGTTTCGCTATTCCATACCAAAAATAAATGGTATTTTTAACAGATATAGTGCTATTATTTTTTGTGACTATCAATACCCGATTCCACTATCGCACATTCCGTGTTTACCAAACAAACTTGTACTCTCCTCTCATTAATTCCAAATTATTAGTGTTAGTTGCATTTTTAAATAATATGTTTTAATTTTTTATTTGACTTTTCCAAGAAAATGTTTATTATTGACAGTTAAGCGGCGCGGTAGGTATGCCATTCGCAGTGCCCGTTATAAATTCATTACCTACAACTAAACAATAGTGTTTTTATGGGTAGGCTAGCCAACAGTCGCGGGACGTCCCGTTTCCGAGACCCCTTACGAGGCGTCCCGCTCAGGGTGCATACGAGACGCTAAATATACCGCTTTTCAGAATTAGCTACGACATACGCACCACACGTCATATACCGACACCCACCGACCGCATACAATTTTCAAGTTTTTGTACAATTTCGTTCTTAAAAATATAAAATCTTGAAGAATGCCAAGTATCAAGAAAAACACTTATTTAGGAAGTAATTAAATAATTAAGTAAAAAAATATTTCACTATTATACGTTGATTTTTATTAATCTTACAATGTGTTTTATTTTTCTTCTCATGCTAAATTGCCAAGAAAAGTTTACGTTTTTTTTTGGATTCTATATAAAATTCAATTGATCCCGCTTTTAAAACCCAAGCCGCGCATTTGACATCATTATTTGCCGCAAATTCGTATTTTGACGTTGGTAAGCCTAGTTCTGTCTTATAGAAGCGCATTAGATATTTTGCAGGGATTTTGTCAAACACGTGATTTATAATTTTATAAGCAAAATTATAATTACACTGATTATTTACGTAAGTAGAGCCATGCATACTTCCAAAACCTATTTTACTGTTGTAATGGGGGACTTCAACGCAAAACTGGGCAAGCGAGGCGAGAATGAGTTGAAAGTGGGACCCTTTGGATACGGGCAAAGAAATGCCAGGGGACAGAGGCTGGCCGACTTTCTGGAGAAGGAGGGACTCTTTGCGATGAACTCTTTCTTCCAGAAGCCGCCTCAAAGGAAGTGGACCTGGTTGAGTCCCGATGGCTTCACGAGAAACGAGATTGACTTCATCATGACTTCCAAGAGACGGTTATTCAATGATGTCTCCGTGATCAACAGGGTGAAAACCGGTAGCGATCACCGAATGGTTCGAGGCACATTGAATATAAATGTCGAATTGGAAAGATCCCGCCTGATGAAGTCCACGCTCCGACCGACTCGTGCTCATATCCAAAATCTCGAGAGCTTTCAACTCGAGTTGTCAAACCGCTTTGATTGCCTAGACAATTGTGTTACAGTGGACGAAATAAACAACGGGTTTGTGGAAACTGTCCAAACGGTGGGGTCTAAGTTTTTTAGGCCTGGCCGTAAAGATAGACCTCAAAAACTCTCGGTCCACACTCTCGACCTCATGGCAAAACGTCGATCTATGGCACTGCAGACCTCCGTTAATGCTGAAAACTACCGGCAGCTCAATAGACAAATATGGAAGTCCCTGCGACACGACATCCGTTGCTTTAACACTAACAGTGTTAAAGAAACGATAGAGCGGAACCAAGGCTCCAAAGTGTTTGCAAGGAACATGTCTATTGGGCAAAGCCTGTTGACGAAGCTTAAGACGGAGGACGGCAGTGTAGCGTCGACGAAAGCAGAGGTTTTGAGGGAGATCGAAAGGTTCTATGGGCAGTTGTACACCTCAGTTGCCAAACCCGTTGATAGCTCGGTCAGAGACCCACGAGCTATCCTGACCCGACACTACACCGAAGACATCCCGGACATCAGCCTTTACGGGATTAGGATGGCCCTTAAACAGCTCAAAAACAACAAGGCACCTGGCGAGGACGGAATCACAGCAGAGCTTCTGAAGGCGGGTGGAACACCAGTACTTAAAGTCCTTCAGAGACTTTTTAATTCCGTTCTGCTGGAGGGCATCACGCCCGAGGCGTGGAACAGGAGTGTGGTGGTGTTGTTCTACAAAAAAGGAGACAAAACATTATTGAAGAACTACAGACCCATCTCACTCCTGTGCCATGTCTACAAGCTGTTTTCAAGGGTCATCACGAATCGTCTCGCACGTAGGTTTGATGACTTCCAGCCTCCCGAACAAGCCGGTTTCCGAAAAGGCTTTAGTACCATAGACCACATCCATACGCTTATGCAAATTATACAGAAGTCAGAGGAGTATAATATGCCTCTATGTTTGGCGTTTGTGGACTATGAGAAGGCCTTTGATTCGATCGAAACTTGGGCGGTGCTTCAGTCTCTGCAGCGGTGCTACATAGACTATAGGTATATAGAGGTGCTAAAGTGTCTTTACAATAACGCCACCATGTCGGTCCGAGTACAGGAGCAGAATACGAGGGCGATTCCACTGCGGAGAGGTGTGAGACAGGGAGATGTTATATCTCCGAAACTGTTCACAGCGGCATTGGAAGACGCCTTCAAACTTCTGGAATGGGAAGGAATCGGCATCAATGTCAATGGCGAATACATCACACACCTCCGATTTGCCGATGATATAGTCGTTGTGGCAAAGACGCTGGACGATCTTGGCACTATGCTCAAAGACCTTGACCGAGTCTCCCAACAAGTGGGTCTTAAAATGAACATGGAGAAGACGAAAATTATGTCGAGTTCCCTTGTTGTACCCACTCCAGTATCCATTGGAAACTCAATTCTCGAAGTTGTCGACGAGTACGTCTACCTGGGACAAGTGATCCAATTGGGTAGGTCCAACTTCGAGAAAGAGGTCAATCGACGAATCCAACTCGGCTGGGCAGCGTTCGGGAAATTACGCAAGAGTGTTTTCTCATCTCATTTACCTCAGTGTCTGAAGACGAAAGTCTTCAACCAGTGTGTGTTACCAGTGATGACATACGGATCCGAAACATGGTCTCTAACTATGGGCCTTATAAGGAAGCTCAAAGTCACACAACGAGCGATGGAGAGGGCTATGCTGGGTGTTTCTCTACGTGATCGAATCAGAAATGAGGAGATACGTAGAAGAACTAAGGTAACGGACATAGCCTTGAGAATCAGTAAGCTCAAGTGGCAATGGGCAGGGCACATAGCGCGAAGAACTGATGGCCGTTGGGGCAGGAAAGTTCTAGATTGGAGACCCTTCGACCAGAGACGCAGCGTAGGACGTCCACCAACAAGATGGACAGACGACCTTATAAAGATTGCAGGATTAAACTGGATGCAGACCGCTCGTAATCGGTCGCTGTGGAAAGCCGTGGGGGAGGCCTATGTTCAGCAGTGGACGTCCTTTGGCTGATAATGATGATGATGATGATGATGATTATTTACTGTAAATAACGACTGGTTCGTATAATGTCAGAGGCTCTTTTCAGTAATATATAAATTTCACTAGGCCGTAATAGCGATTTTATAATAAATGTATGTTTATTACCAGGTTACAAACTTGAAAATTTTGACTCTTTTAAGTAACAAATTTTGATTATTTAAGCACTATATTTTTTCCCAAATAAACTTAAGTTAGTGGTCCCCTGCAACTTGTTGATCTATTAGGGCTTATAAACAAGTGTGCCAAATTGCGTATGTTTGCGAATTTGTATCTTAGTCCACGAATTTGTCGAAAACAAAAAGTTATAGCGAAATGCTACGTAAATAGGTATTTACATATACATATCGCTATAACTTTTAGTTTTCGACTGACTTATTATGCTAATTGATAAAAAAACAGTTCATTTAGATATATTATGACTTAGGACACAGTGTTAGTTTGATCAAAATCAGTCCAGTATTTTTTTAAATATGGGTGATAACTAAAAATTGTGACAAAAAATGAAGCAGCCTTCATAAAACTGACAAGAAAGCTCGAAATAACACAGCGCCCTCTGTTTAGGAGAAACCTATTCATTTCGATTAGGTGCATGATCTCGAGCTTCATCAATAGACTACTATGCACAATTGGCACGGCCTTTAAAGGAATTAGTTTCTCTTAAGAGGGCCATTGTGTTACTTTGATCTTTAGTCAGTCTTTTAAAGGCGGTGAATGAGTTAATTCGTACGGAACCCCACGAGAACACAATGCACAAAAATGCATTGTAAAACACCTGTGTTTAATTAAACGCTATATTTTTAATATGTGCCAATATAAAATAAGAGAATAAAAGCAGAAATTTTGGTAATAATTTCGGTAATAATCTTACTGAATTGGACTGGCATCAATGTGTAAGATGTTGAGAGCAATATTTTTAGTATTCTTTATTATAAAGCTAGCTTTTGCTACGGAAAGTTCTGCTTTATACTACGATTCGTACAAGGGCGAGTCCATCACTGAAGAAGATTATCAAGAACGCGTTGTGAAAAACAGCACATAGTAAGCAGCATTTATATACCTTGGTTATGCCTTATGAATACGAGTACAAGTAATTCCCCTTTTAGCTGGTGCACCAACGTGTTCCAACCATGTGATCCCGATGAATGGCGACGCATCGATGGATCCTGTAACAACTTGGACCATCCCAGCAGGGGTATGGCCCATACCCCAGTTGCAAGACTCTTCGCATCTTATTTTTCTGGAAATGCTCAAGACGGTAATTTTCAAATCACTTTCGACAAGATCTCAACACATAGTAAGTTCTTTTTGCATGGATAGCTCCTTATACGTCAATTAATATTAATGAGTGATGGTAGTTTTATTTTTCATAATCTTCATCACCTTAGTCTTGCCTGTGACCACGGATGCTGTAAAGCATTCAAAACTTCAGACGTAAAGCATTAAGGGGCTACCCGGATTTTTAACGCGCAAACTAGCGCCACTTTCGTAGAAAAATCATAACTTGTTAAATAAAAGACCAATCAAAAATCTGGTAGACACGATTGTAGTACAGGTTCTATAGTTTATTTAGTACGTTTAAATTTTTTCTAAAGTAGTAAGAGTTAGAAAAACTGCTAAATATGGCCACTTTTGGCAATTTTTCTAACTGTAACTGCAGATAACTCTGTTTTATTGAACTTAAACATTGTATCTAAACCACATAACCAGAGCTACAATCGTGTCTCAGATTTTTGATTGGTTTTTTATTTAACGAGTTAAGTTTTTCTAGTAAAGTGGTGCTAGTGTGCGCGTTAAAAATCCGGGTAGCGCTTTAATAAAATGTGCGCAAAATAAATCTGTAGTATTTCATTCTCTTTATTTATGACAAAAATAAATTGAAACTAAGACATGCAACATAAAAAATAAACTTAAAACTACCTATTCAAAAAAGAAACAATTTCTTTCGGCAAGGAGGCTATGATGCTTGCTGCGTTGCGGCGTTGGATAGCTATGCTTATCCTTTGAGCTAGGAACCAGCAAGCTTTATTATGGGCTGATACATTATTTCATTTCGGCGCAATTTTTCTATACAGCAATTCAGCAGAGGGTCCCCACGGCCCAAATGTTTAAACGCCAAACGGCGAACACAAAGTCACTTGCAAGTGAGACATACTTGCGACGCTTGGCGTTTTCAGTCAATTCCGCTGCTGGGCTGACTCTCTGAGGTGGTAGTTGGCCAAAGTCATTTTTTTAAATTCTGATCTTTTTATGCCTAGGGTTTGAACCACGGTTATCGCAATCAGGCCAGCTTCTTGGGAACCCGCGAGAAATAAGAACCAGTCTCTTGCCTGAGGCTCGAATTCCTGATCCAGTGTTTACGCAGTTGCTCAACTATTTCTTGGTATTCATGGTCGTCGATGTGGTGTCCATTCATGATACTGGTAAGTTTTTGTTGACAATAGTATATTTTTTTTTACGAAACCCAGATTTAAGTATTATTTCGAAACATTTCGAAACAGGCAACTCATGCAATAGCGAAGGTCTTTTGGACATCTTAATAAGACAGAATTATGTGCATTCATCACTAAATAGATTGTAAAATAACATCAAAAGCTATTAAAAGGTTTGGCTTCCATTTTTTTTTTTTTTTTTTTTTTTTTGTTGACTGGATTGCTTAAAAACTATAAATAAAAAGAAGGTAATTTACGTAATGTCTCCATTTTGCTATTGAAAAACGAATAAACATATAATATTGTTAATTTATTCAATAGTATCGTTTTGCCCGGATCTGCAGATAATATAGATAACTTGATGGCCAGGAGGAAAGTTGTAGGTTTTAATTTTAAAATACTTTTGCAGTAAACAATGTTTTATGGAAACCATACTGCTGCTTGCCGCAGGGCAAGAAAGATAAAGACTGCATTTCCGTTAAAATTCCTAAGGATGATCCTGTACACCGATTTGGAAATATTCGATGCATGCAACTGACAAGGCCCTTGTCTTTTCAATCTGAAGGCTGTTTGGGAAATGATTATAAGCCAGAAAAGGTACGAGTAAGCTTAAAATAAATCAAGACAGTTGCATACACACAAAAATGAAATCTTAGCGAACGCTAACAAACCTGATTGAACTAAAAAACAATCATCTGATTCAAATAAAAAAGAAGAGTTCTAGTCTTCGAGAAAACTGTGGGCAAATAATACCTATTTGTATATTTGCCCACAGATTCCTCGAAGACCTGAAGTCTTTTTTCTTCTTCGTTCAATCACAAACCTTACAAACTTAATACACTGTAGAAATTTAACACACGTGTTTGGAAGCATACTTTTATACCAATATACTCAAATATTATAAAATAACAACAAACAATAACACAAAGGTACACATTGAAATGATTACTTGAAGTCAGTATTAAAACATAGTATACTCATACTCGTATAATTAACTCTTTAACGGACAGTGACCGTCTATAGGCGGGATAACAATAAAATTTCCATTGTGTCTGGAGTACTGTCCTTAAAAGTGTTAAATACTTGCCAGTAAAATAACTAATTTGATAATTAACTAACGGTCCCGACAAAAATCGGTTGACCCCTTCTCAAGTTAAAATTGGTGTTCCTACCACGACTTTCTGATAATATTATGTTATAAGGATAAATGAATATTGGAACGCCAATCACATACATTGATTGCTCTGATCCCAAAATAAGTAGCTAATTTACTTGTGTTATGGAAATCAGACGACGTAACAATACGTCAACATTAAGATTTTAGTAAAACAACACTATACGTGCCTTTAAAATTTGAGGGTTTCCCTCGATTACACCAAGATCCCATCTTCAGATCCCAAATCGGCAACAATGGGACCAATTAGAAGGTACACCCTCTAAGTAGGCGAAAAAAAATTTCGAATCGGTCTACTAACGACTGAGATATGAGGTAACAAACATACAAAAAAAACATACAGTCGAATTGATAACCTCCTCCTTTTTTGAAGTCGGTTAAAAAATAAGAAAGATATTACATTTGAATATGGAATCTGTCATTCTTATACGATTGCTCATTGTGTTTTCTAATTTTGGCGCTAATACATTTCATAATATTTTGCGATATTAAAATGGAGTGGGGTGATAAAGAGAACCGAATCGCTGTGATTGCATTACACAAAGTTGGTATGGAGTCAAATGCAATTTTTAAAACGCTCCATACGCTTGGTATTAGTCAAATGTTTGTGTACCGGGCTATCAATAGGTACAATGAGATCTCTTCTGAAACAGTGACAGAAAAAGATCTGGCCGTCCACGTAGTGTTCGTACGAAAAAGGTGGTCAAAGCAGTAAGGGAAAGAATTCGCAGAAATCCTGTCCAAAAGCAAAAGATTTTATCTCGGGAGATGAAGATAGCACCCAGAAACATGTCGCGAATTTTAAAAGATGACTTAGGACTTGCAGCCTATAAGAGACGCACTGGTCATTTTTTAATTGACAATAAAAAAAAGAATAGGGTGGTAAAATCGAAAAATCTATTGAAGCGTACGCAAAGGGAGGTCACAGAAAAAAAATGTTTACGGATGAGAATAAAATCTTTGCAATTGAGCAACATTTTAACAAACAAAATGACCGTATTTATGCTCAAACGTCTAAGGAAGGTTCCTAATTAGTCAGCAGAGTGCAACGTGATGTTAGCTATGAAGGAGTGACTGAGCCATATTTTTGTGAAAATGGTATCTAAACATCGGCACAAGTGTATCAAGATACCATTCTTGAGAAGGTAGTTAAGCCCCTTAAGGGGATACCCAGTTTTTTAACTCGCACACTAGCGCCACTTTAGTATAAGAATCATAACTCGTTAAATAAAAGACCAATCAAAAATCTGATTGATGCGATTGTAGCTCTGGTTATGTTGTTGAGACACAATGTTTAAGTTCAATAAAACAGAGTTATCTGCAGTTACAGTTAGAAAAATTGCTAAAAGTGGCCATATTTAGCAGTTTTTCTCTCTCTCTTACTACAGTAAACTACCTTAGAAACAATTCAACCGTACTAAATTCACTATAGAACCTGTACTACAATCTTGTCTACCAGATTTTTGATTGGTTTTTTATTTAACGAGTTATGATTTTTCTACTAAAGTAGCGTTAGTGTGCGCGTTGAAAATCTGGGTAGCGCCTTAACATCACAATGTTCCATAACCAAGCATGGTCTTTCTAACAAGAGTCGGCGCCGGGTCACAGAGCTCGGTCCAAGCAGTCTTGGTTAGAAGCGAACTGTGGAATTACGCGGGGCGCGGCGGTGGTGTTGAAGTAAGGCACGGTGGTTGTTGGGTGGTTGTAACTGAACTCTTTTTATTGTCCATTTTCCAAATGTTTATATACAGGCTTTTCCTACTTAATTGAACGTCACATGACATTTCCTTAACATGTGACCTTTCACTTATGTAGGAATATTTTACAAGATAATAAAACAATATTATTTATTAAAGGTCAGTTGACGTATGAGTGATGCTGTGAGTCGTCACAGACCACAGAACGTTTCGGAGTTCATCAGAGCTGAAGACTGGCCGTCGTCTAGTTCCGATCTTAATACGCTGGATTATGATTTATGGTCAGTTTTAGAGAGTACGGCTTGCTTTGAATGCCATAATAATTTGGAGTCCCTAAAACAATCCATACGATAGGGAGTGAAAAATTTTCCCATGGAAGGAGTGCCTGCTTCTATTGATAACTGGCCTCGACGTTTAAATGACTATATTGCAGCCAATAGAAACCACTTCTAATAAGCTTTTTATATTTTAAATTGTTTTATATTCATGTATAAAACTAACACACTGTAAAAGAAATAAATATTATTTGCATTAAAAAAAAACCTGGTGACAATATTTATGGCAAGACTAGGTATATTCAATTAATGTGTCCTTAAATGCTATAATACATTTTGCGGGAAAAAGTTATTGATATGTGATTAAACGAACTCAATTAAGGGTTAATCGAACGATAATGACGTCATCGATAAATTAATTTTGCATAATAAATAAATGAAACTATTTAGAATTTACTACTGGTTACTAAAGGGCCTATATTTAAAATTATAAGTAAAAACTTATAATTTTGTAATGCAACAACCAAAACTTGATTTGTAATCGAAAACGATTTGTATGTTGTTCTGAATAGCTCCGAAAACACATGTTGGGTTTGGGATTAGGAATCGTGTGCCGAAGGTTGGGTTTGGAACCCAAGGGTCTGAATCGTCCTGCTGATTGAGCTAAGACAGAGTCGACGATGGAGCGAGCTCACCCAGAAGAAGCCTGTTCACTCTGACTTTGAAAATTTTCATACAAACGTAAAATTGTCTACTATCATAACTACCACAAAAGCAAACTTTTGAAAGAATTTGTATTGTATTTGTAAGTCTATTTCCTTGATTTAAAAGCAATAGTAAATTGAATTTCAAAATGAATTAAAGGAGAAAAAAAAAGATAAAAGTGGCACCTTTTTAGGGTTCCGTAGCCGAATGGCAAAAAACGGAACCCTTATAGTTTCGTCAAGTCTGTCTGTCTGTCTGTCCGCCTGTATGTCACAGCCATGTCATTCTGTAACTATAAGCATTACACAATTGAAATTTGGTAGGAAGATGTATCTTGTTAACCGCTTACCGAATCTCATTTAAAAAATAAAAAATAATGACAGTTAAGGGGGGCTCCCATACATGAAACAAAAACCAAAAAAAAATTTTTTAGTCAAACCTATGCTTGGGGTGTCTATGGATAGGTCTTTTAAAATGACTTAGAAGTTCCTAAAACCACTTTCTTTTAAGGTCTAACGTTTCATAGCTAGACGCTTCCAAAGTGGTAAAATGGGCGTCTCCCCCCCCATCTAACTTCTAAACTAAAATATAATGTAGATCTTAACAAATACTTTCAAAGAAAATTGTTTCGGACGGGAATCGAACGAGTAGTTTTGTGATATAACACATTTTCAACAAACGCAACTTATGTTTGTACTTCATACAAACACTATGAAAAACAAAGTTATATTTGCAGTCAACGAAATATTGTGGTATTTTACTAAGTAGAAGTAAGTGGATTTCCTTATTTAGTAAAAGTTGGCACGGAACCCTCAATGCGCAAGTCCGACTCGCAATTGGCCGGTTTTTTTAAAATAAAGTTACGTTAGTTACGGCTTATTCACAAATGTCCATGAGTCTTCTGTTTTCAAATAAGTGATGTTCATACTTTAGTTCCCAACGGGTCCATGTAATCCCAAATTAGGAAAATTTTAATGTCCCATCAGATCCATGAGAATTTTTGGTACAGTCAGATAAATAAGATTGATTAAGTAATTAATTAATATTTTTTATATTAAGTAAAAGATAGTGAATTAAATAAATTATAACTCTTTCTATTTAACATAAATATAGTAAATAGGTCTAATCAAATTTAGTATCTAAATTTTAATATATATAAAAATACACTTTTAAGAGACAATAAATCAACTTACCCTTACACTAAAATAGACATTAGCATTGTAAAAGAAAACATAGTTTCAGGATAATAAATTATTTCAATTTAAATAAACTAAATTATGTACATCTCATCTCTACAGGTGATCATCTCATCTCTTCGGCTACAAACAAGAAACTTAATCATATGTTAATCACAGCTACAATATAAACGCAGAAAGTTATTTGGCTAGGCCTGAAGAATTTTTTTTCTACGATGTACAATTCGCAAAAAGTCTACGTTCTCATTATGTTTGCATTCTTATTGTGTAAACTGTATCGAAATGTCTTCAATTTAAAATGTGTGCAGTCTTAGAAGATCTTCTATTCATAATGTTTACATTTCTATTATTCCAGTATATTCCTCATATCAGCAATGCCATAATGTTCGCCCTTTTTTAATAAGCTATTATTTTATTATAAAATATTTTTCATTCTCAACCGGTTTTGTACCCGAAAGAAGCGATTTTCGTAGTTTACTTTTATACATAAATTAACGCCAACAAATAGAAAGTAACTCAGTCTGTCTATCTGTTACACTTTCACGGCTTAACCACAGAACAGATTTCCATGAAATTTAAAGAACATGATTGGAGACACTTTGCAAATAACACATTTCTGTAATTTCAACGACCAAGGAAGATATTTTGAGGTTGCAGAAATTTTGAGTATAAGCACTTTCTGTAAAGCGAACATAGTACAAAGACTGTCATTCTTGAAGACAGACAATTTTTAATACTTGACATTTTCAGAAGGTGATATTATGCAAAATACTTTCTCACATTCTGAATAGCGGACATTTTGCGATAAATATATTTCAGGAAAAGATATTTCAGGTCTGAGATAAATAATTTCAGTCTTACTTAAATTTTTTGTTGAGTTATGAAGTACCAAGTAGATTTATTCATTATTTTCTTACAAGCGATGTTGTTACTGACTGTACTTTGGATATAATCTCGTGCACCCACTGAGAACTAATGTGTAAGCATCAAAAATGTAACTTAACTTTTGTCATGGACCCGTTGGGAAAAGCAGAACTAAAGAATCATGGACCGTTGGGAATAAGCCAAGGCATCGAACCTGATAGAGGCAGGCCAAATGACTCGCCCTGTCTCTGTCAGCCGCTCGAACCCGTAAACAAACATACCTACATCGAGGGTCGTTATGATAAATCAAATCAATCAATGATAAATTTAATTGGAAACCTCAGATTGGTTACTAATGTAATAACCGAAACATATTGACTAAATTGTCAGTAATAAAATATAGTTACCGTCTACAATACTAAGAGTTTTATATACGCTTTTAGGTGATTTATTAATTTATTATGGCACAAGCAGCTTTTTAGAGAATTTATCATTGATTGATTTGATTTATCATAACGACCCTCGATGTAGGTATGTTTGTTTACGGGTTCGAGCGGCTGACAGAGACAGGGCGAGTCATTTGGCCTGCCTCTATCAGGTTCGATGCCTTGGCTTATTCCCAACGGTCCATGATTCTTTAGTTCTGCTTTTCCCAACGGGTCCATGACAAAAGTTAAGTTACATTTTTGATGCTTACACATTAGTTCTCAGTGGGTGCACGAGATTATATCCAAAGTACAGTCAGTAACAACATCGCTTGTAAGAAAATAATGAATAAATCTACTTGGTACTTCATAACTCAACAAAAAATTTAAGTAAGACTGAAATTATTTATCTCAGACCTGAAATATCTTTTCCTGAAATATATTTATCGCAAAATGTCCGCTATTCAGAATGTGAGAAAGTATTTTGCATAATATCACCTTCTGAAAATGTCAAGTATTAAAAATTGTCTGTCTTCAAGAATGACAGTCTTTGTACTATGTTCGCTTTACAGAAAGTGCTTATACTCAAAATTTCTGCAACCTCAAAATATCTTCCTTGGTCGTTGAAATTACAGAAATGTGTTATTTGCAAAGTGTCTCCAATCATGTTCTTTAAATTTCATGGAAATCTGTTCTGTGGTTAAGCCGTGAAAGTGTAACAGATAGACAGACTGAGTTACTTTCTATTTGTTGGCGTTAATTTATGTATAAAAGTAAACTACGAAAATCGCTTCTTTCGGGTACAAAACCGGTTGAGAATGAAAAATATTTTATAATAAAATAATAGCTTATTAAAAAAGGGCGAACATTATGGCATTGCTGATATGAGGAATATACTGGAATAATAGAAATGTAAACATTATGAATAGAAGATCTTCTAAGACTGCACACATTTTAAATTGAAGACATTTCGATACAGTTTACACAATAAGAATGCAAACATAATGAGAACGTAGACTTTTTGCGAATTGTACATCGTAGAAAAAAAATTCTTCAGGCCTAGCCAAATAACTTTCTGCGTTTATATTGTAGCTGTGATTAACATATGATTAAGTTTCTTGTTTGTAGCCGAAGAGATGAGATGATCACCTGTAGAGATGAGATGTACATAATTTAGTTTATTTAAATTGAAATAATTTATTATCCTGAAACTATGTTTTCTTTTACAATGCTAATGTCTATTTTAGTGTAAGGGTAAGTTGATTTATTGTCTCTTAAAAGTGTATTTTTATATATATTAAAATTTAGATACTAAATTTGATTAGACCTATTTACTATATTTATGTTAAATAGAAAGAGTTATAATTTATTTAATTCACTATCTTTTACTTAATATAAAAAATATTAATTAATTACTTAATCAATCTTATTTATCTGACTGTACCAAAAATTCTCATGGATCTGATGGGACATTAAAATTTTCCTAATTTGGGATTACATGGACCCGTTGGGAACTAAAGTATGAACATCACTTATTTGAAAACAGAAGACTCATGGACATTTGTGAATAAGCCGTAACTAACGTAACTTTATTTTAAAAAAACCGGCCAATTGCGAGTCGGACTTGCGCATTGAGGGTTCCGTGCCAACTTTTACTAAATAAGGAAATCCACTTACTTCTACTTAGTAAAATACCACAATATTTCGTTGACTGCAAATATAACTTTGTTTTTCATAGTGTTTGTATGAAGTACAAACATAAGTTGCGTTTGTTGAAAATGTGTTATATCACAAAACTACTCGTTCGATTCCCGTCCGAAACAATTTTCTTTGAAAGTATTTGTTAAGATCTACATTATATTTTAGTTTAGAAGTTAGATGGGGGGGGAGACGCCCATTTTACCACTTTGGAAGCGTCTAGCTATGAAACGTTAGACCTTAAAAGAAAGTGGTTTTAGGAACTTCTAAGTCATTTTAAAAGACCTATCCATAGACACCCCAAGCATAGGTTTGACTAAAAAATTTTTTTTTGGTTTTTGTTTCATGTATGGGAGCCCCCCTTAACTGTCATTATTTTTTATTTTTTAAATGAGATTCGGTAAGCGGTTAACAAGATACATCTTCCTACCAAATTTCAATTGTGTAATGCTTATAGTTACAGAATGACATGGCTGTGACATACAGGCGGACAGACAGACAGACAGACTTGACGAAACTATAAGGGTTCCGTTTTTTGCCATTCGGCTACGGAACCCTAAAAAGGTGCCACTTTTATCTTTTTTTTTCTCCTTTAATTCATTTTGAAATTCAATTTACTATTGCTTTTAAATCAAGGAAATAGACTTACAAATACAATACAAATTCTTTCAAAAGTTTGCTTTTGTGGTAGTTATGATAGTAGACAATTTTACGTTTGTATGAAAATTTTCAAAGTCAGAGTGAACAGGCTTCTTCTGGGTGAGCTCGCTCCATCGTCGACTCTGTCTTAGCTCAATCAGCAGGACGATTCAGACCCTTGGGTTCCAAACCCAACCTTCGGCACACGATTCCTAATCCCAAACCCAACATGTGTTTTCGGAGCTATTCAGAACAACATACAAATCGTTTTCGATTACAAATCAAGTTTTGGTTGTTGCATTACAAAATTATAAGTTTTTACTTATAATTTTAAATATAGGCCCTTTAGTAACCAGTAGTAAATTCTAAATAGTTTCATTTATTTATTATGCAAAATTAATTTATCGATGACGTCATTATCGTTCGATTAACCCTTAATTGAGTTCGTTTAATCACATATCAATAACTTTTTCCCGCAAAATGTATTATAGCATTTAAGGACACATTAATTGAATATACCTAGTCTTGCCATAAATATTGTCACCAGGTTTTTTTTTAATGCAAATAATATTTATTTCTTTTACAGTGTGTTAGTTTTATACATGAATATAAAACAATTTAAAATATAAAAAGCTTATTAGAAGTGGTTTCTATTGGCTGCAATATAGTCATTTAAACGTCGAGGCCAGTTATCAATAGAAGCAGGCACTCCTTCCATGGGAAAATTTTTCACTCCCTATCGTATGGATTGTTTTAGGGACTCCAAATTATTATGGCATTCAAAGCAAGCCGTACTCTCTAAAACTGACCATAAATCATAATCCAGCGTATTAAGATCGGAACTAGACGACGGCCAGTCTTCAGCTCTGATGAACTCCGAAACGTTCTGTGGTCTGTGACGACTCACAGCATCACTCATACGTCAACTGACCTTTAATAAATAATATTGTTTTATTATCTTGTAAAATATTCCTACATAAGTGAAAGGTCACATGTTAAGGAAATGTCATGTGACGTTCAATTAAGTAGGAAAAGCCTGTATATAAACATTTGGAAAATGGACAATAAAAAGAGTTCAGTTACAACCACCCAACAACCACCGTGCCTTACTTCAACACCACCGCCGCGCCCCGCGTAATTCCACAGTTCGCTTCTAACCAAGACTGCTTGGACCGAGCTCTGTGACCCGGCGCCGACTCTTGTTAGAAAGACCATGCTTGGTTATGGAACATTGTGATGTTAAGGCGCTACCCAGATTTTCAACGCGCACACTAACGCTACTTTAGTAGAAAAATCATAACTCGTTAAATAAAAAACCAATCAAAAATCTGGTAGACAAGATTGTAGTACAGGTTCTATAGTGAATTTAGTACGGTTGAATTGTTTCTAAGGTAGTTTACTGTAGTAAGAGAGAGAGAAAAACTGCTAAATATGGCCACTTTTAGCAATTTTTCTAACTGTAACTGCAGATAACTCTGTTTTATTGAACTTAAACATTGTGTCTCAACAACATAACCAGAGCTACAATCGCATCAATCAGATTTTTGATTGGTCTTTTATTTAACGAGTTATGATTCTTATACTAAAGTGGCGCTAGTGTGCGAGTTAAAAAACTGGGTATCCCCTTAAGGGGCTTAACTACCTTCTCAAGAATGGTATCTTGATACACTTGTGCCGATGTTTAGATACCATTTTCACAAAAATATGGCTCAGTCACTCCTTCATAGCTAACATCACGTTGCACTCTGCTGACTAATTAGGAACCTTCCTTAGACGTTTGAGCATAAATACGGTCATTTTGTTTGTTAAAATGTTGCTCAATTGCAAAGATTTTATTCTCATCCGTAAACATTTTTTTTCTGTGACCTCCCTTTGCGTACGCTTCAATAGATTTTTCGATTTTACCACCCTATTCTTTTTTTTATTGTCAATTAAAAAATGACCAGTGCGTCTCTTATAGGCTGCAAGTCCTAAGTCATCTTTTAAAATTCGCGACATGTTTCTGGGTGCTATCTTCATCTCCCGAGATAAAATCTTTTGCTTTTGGACAGGATTTCTGCGAATTCTTTCCCTTACTGCTTTGACCACCTTTTTCGTACGAACACTACGTGGACGGCCAGATCTTTTTCTGTCACTGTTTCAGAAGAGATCTCATTGTACCTATTGATAGCCCGGTACACAAACATTTGACTAATACCAAGCGTATGGAGCGTTTTAAAAATTGCATTTGACTCCATACCAACTTTGTGTAATGCAATCACAGCGATTCGGTTCTCTTTATCACCCCACTCCATTTTAATATCGCAAAATATTATGAAATGTATTAGCGCCAAAATTAGAAAACACAATGAGCAATCGTATAAGAATGACAGATTCCATATTCAAATGTAATATCTTTCTTATTTTTTAACCGACTTCAAAAAAGGAGGAGGTTATCAATTCGACTGTATGTTTTTTTTGTATGTTTGTTACCTCATATCTCAGTCGTTAGTAGACCGATTCGAAATTTTTTTTCGCCTACTTAGAGGGTGTACCTTCTAATTGGTCCCATTGTTGCCGATTTGGGATCTGAAGATGGGATCTTGGTGTAATCGAGGGAAACCCTCAAATTTTAAAGGCACGTATAGTGTTGTTTTACTAAAATCTTAATGTTGACGTATTGTTACGTCTGATAGTCCACATCTTGTGGGGCTGAGCTGATGGTGGAACTCCTTAACGCTTAGGAGTTCAGTAATTATAATGACAGAACATATGATAGGTAGTTTGTAGCTTCTTAAAGAACAGAGTCATAAGGTGCAAGTTCCCCCCCCCCCCCCCCCTCCTTCTGTTGTAATCTCTAAAAATGGAGAGATAAAATTAACTTTAAAAAAGTAAAAACCGACTCCAAAACCAAAATGCACTAAAAATTCTTAAATAAACTCTTGAACATTGAAAGGAAAGGAATCCATTTTAGGGAAACAATTTTTTTTTGGAGTCGGTGCCATCACTTTGAAAATTCAGCCACACCTGTCGCAGCACCGACTCCAAAAAGAAATTGTTTCCCTAAAATGGATTCCTTTCCTTTCAATGTTCAAGAGTTTATTTAAGACTTTTTAGTGCATTTTGGTTTTGAAGTCGGGTTTTACTTTTTTAGTTGTAACAGTATTTATGGCCAGACTGTATATATAGTAAGTATTATACTCATTGAATAATGTATTTTTTTATTTGAAGGCTTCGTAAATGAAACAACCCAAACCGTTTCTGTAATCGAAACCCAATTCTAATGTTATTCTGAATTGCTCCAACACCCAGGTTAGGATTAGGATTGGGAAAATAAAGTGTTGAAAATAAGTTGTAATGAGTTAGCTAATAGTTTTGTAAAGTACCTAACTAGTTCGATGATAATATAGCCTTATCTCAGGTTATAATGCAAATATTTTGTTTTTTCAAGACGTAAAGTATTTTATTTCAAAGGTTAGAGATAAAACCATATTTGAATTAATCTGTAGGTATTTCATGATGAATACACCAACCGTCTAATTAAAAGGATTTGAAGTGACCCGCAGAGGTTTAAAATACACCTGCGGGGATTTTGCTTCCGACGCCGGCGCCTACGTCTTATTTTCTCCTTTCATGATATCCTGTAAATCCAAAAAGTTGAAAATGGTAATGGCAATGGCAGAATTTCTATGGACGTGACGGTATGAATTTTGCCGCGTCCAATAGTTTTTAAAAGAAAGCTTATTTATACACATTTTATTTTGTTGATTTGTATGTAAGCAAGTACTGGAGGCCGTGCTATAGCTTTAGGTTGTATAATACATTTGACCATTTAGAACATTGAATACAAATAAATACTCACTTTACGGGTAAAAACACGTCCGAATGTTAATTTCCGAGTGATTTTTCAAAGAAAACGGGCACCCGAGAGAAAATAATGTGACGCAAGAAATGTCAAACAATGATCTGTTTATTAAAATCTCTGTTATCGAACGATGTGACGTCATCTTCGGTTCCGACTTGGGTTTGGAAAAATTATGTCCGGATTCGGTTGTTCTGTACAGAAAATTTAAAAAATCTGGAGGCCGATCTCGCGGCAGTCGAACTTATTCCGTGTGGTAATTCGATTGCAAGTTTAACTGTTTTTCCTAAAAAATCTAGTAAAATATCTACACGTAAAAAAACTTTAGCACGAACAAAATATAAATACATAGACATCGTGACCCTAAGAAGTCAAAAACTTTTTTCTTCGACAAAGAAATTTCGATCGGTGAACTTTTTTCATATACGAATTGCGCGAGAATTGCCCCCCTGACCCAAACCCAAACCGAATGTCTTATTGAATGGTTCTGAAACGCCCTGCAGGTCTAGTAGAGACAAGAGCAAACCCTGATCAAATAAAAAAAAAAAAGGTGACACGACAGTTATCTCCCAGCACCACACAAATTGACATATGCTGTTCTGCTATAAGAGGCTTAGAAATACTAAATAAGGAAGGTCACCTAATTTTAAGTGATGATCTTAAGAGGGCCGATAAAGCGCAATAAATATATCTTTTATGCGCTAGTTTTTGGGAAATTTTGAGACGAAGGTTTTTATTTATTTTATTGATTAAGGTTCAGATAAGAGAAAAATAAGGATTTGGCTTTGAATTGAGAGAGGCGATGCCGGTGACGTAGATAACTTATAAAATCTATTTATTAAAAAAGATAACAAATATTTTTAAGAGATAATAAAATAAAATAAAACAATATTTTCCAAAAATATGAGAGTAACTCGTTGATGTCATGTTTACAAAGACGGTTTAAATATTATCACTTAAAATGATTTGACCTTATACAATATAGCAGGAAAATTGGCTTAGCCGTGCTCTAGTTAGATGCCGCATTAGCTGCCTTATCGAGCGTTTTACACATAATTTAAGAAACATTATCATTATGCGAAGATGATAAAATTTTCGTTAAACCTTAAAAAAAGGCTTCTCAATTGAGGGTAAAAGCGACATTCTTCATATTATGATAAAAGTTACCGCAAAATCAATTCCGTCAATACCAATTCCTCATGAGCGGGCTCACTTTTAATGTCGTTACGCCCAAAGAGAAAACAAAAGTCAAAGCAGTGTGGTAAAATTAAGGGTAAGCTCGTAAAAACTAGTTATTTGCAAAAAGTTAAGACCATCTTTTTGGATTGTCGGAAAATTAGATATATATTTTATTTATTTATAACAGGTACTTAATAACACAACCAAAATTTTACCAAAAAGTTGTCTCGATGCCATATGGCGTTTTTACCAGTCTTAAGTTTGGTCTAAGAATAGGATATAATAGATATAGTTTGTATGCGTAAAAAATGATTTTACTGTGATTGCAGAACACGAATCGTTTATATATGATAATAATTAACGTGTCACTATCATGAAAATATTGTTTTTTTCATATTGCAAGCAATATTCTAAAGCCATGTAAAATAAAATGTTCCAGTACATACTGCTAGAATCGCTAACGGTATCACATTAGGATTTCAAATCAAAAATCATCTAACGTAGAGTCTGTACTCTATCTGATCTGATTTCATTCTGTGCTTCCTTTCCACTCTGACTTGAAAATAGAACATTGGAAGAATAAGGATTTTAACGGTACGGTAGTAAAAGTCGCTAAAGCCGAACATTTCAACGGTCTTTCGAAAATATATATTGACGAGAGCAAACTCTTTCAGTTTATATTCTTATTTAGTATTTAGCTTGTGTATTAAATATCGATGCTTTGTCTTAATCTTTAACTGTCTTATCAACACAAAATTCTTGTTAACTGATGTAATTTTCCACACTAATCTTGTTTTTTTTTCTTCATTTTAGCAATTTCATTTTATTATAAGTAAATATATTTAATTATTTTTGCAGGTTACAATAATATGATTAATGCAGGCGTAATTTCACCGTGTCCAGATTTTAGGGACTTGTACAACCCAAAGATACCCCCTCAAATACTTATAGAATACGCTTATATTATGCGATGGTTCCACACAATCCAAGAAAATAATCAGAAGTATGTTTATATGTAA
Source organism: Pyrausta purpuralis (assembly GCA_963924145.1). Taxonomy (NCBI): domain Eukaryota; kingdom Metazoa; phylum Arthropoda; class Insecta; order Lepidoptera; family Crambidae; genus Pyrausta; species Pyrausta purpuralis. Next base: position 26,805,224 of record OZ001648.1, on the reverse strand, counting down.
TAAATGTATAAAACAATAAAAATTTCAAATTATATGTAGCACTGTTGTCGTCAATTTTTTCACTGTATTAAAACAAAAAAAAATACACACACATTTAAAGTTGAACCTCATTTTTTTTTCTTTTTAATAAGGATGTACGACGCTTCTGGAAATTATATGAAATCAGTTCTAATAACAAACGGTACGCTGAGAACAGGCTACTTGGCCATCGATAACAATATCGACTATATCACGCAGGGTACGTTTCGTCAAGCAGGCGGAAGAATTGACCATATGGTTGATCCTGATGTAAGTTTAGAAACATATTTTACGAAAATAGGATAAGCAAGGCATACATTTAAATATATCTCGTTGATAAAGAAAGCATAAAAGTTTCATCGAACGGTAAAGTCACACGCTTTTAAAAACTTATTGCCATCACTATTCTTAGCCAACGTACAGTTAATTTTAAACAAATAATCAGACATTCGATTACAATCACAACTGGTGGTATGTGGTTCAGGATGGATGCCCAGTATCGTCTAGTACACTTATTTTTTTAAGTGTCCAAATCAAATTGTTTTGGGAATACTCCAGCCATCAGCGCATAATATTTCGGCTTGTGTTTCAATGGTGGAATGCGGCTGGTGGAATTAAAACGCACAATCCCTTTGCTCATTCCCGTAAGAGTAATCACTAGAAGAAAGACAAGCTACGTTGCGCTTATGTTCTATGCTTAATACTTACTTCCACTGCTGCCTTTCCATAGACCGGTTGCAAGCAATCTGCATCCAGTGTGATTCTGCGATTGAATAATTTGAAAATATGGTCGTCTGTCCAATGTTTTTAGTGTGGAAACAGCTGTTTGTTTTAGATTTCAAAGTGAAATTTTCCAGATGGCTGAAATTGGCCTAGGACCAATGACCGCAGCCAGCGATGTACCAAGCTACGATTTGGCAAAGAACCGATACTACGGATTGGCTCCGTATGTCAAGTATTTAGAATTTTGCAACGGGAGAAAGATCGAGACGTTCGATGAACTTGCTAGTTTCATAAAACCTGAGGTACCTGACTATTTTTTCGTATCAGTCATAAAAAAAATCATTTCATCAGTCAAATGTAAAAATTATACAATGTTCCACAATTTCGTAGTGGGGACGAATGAATTCTTATATTTTCCCTATTTTTCAGATGATAGACATTCTAAAGGACAAGTATGAGAATGTGGAGGATATAGACCTTATGGCAGGCCTGTGGGTGGAATTGCCAGCTGAAGGTAGTTTCTTACCAAAAACCTTACAGTGTTTAATCACTGAGCAGCTGATCCGATTTGTTGTATCTGACAGACATTGGTACGAGAGGCCAAATCGACCACATGCCTTTAATACACGTAAGCATTTATATTCTTGTATTTGGAAAGGAAATGGCCGTCGTTTCATACATTGCTTGCCCCAAAAAAAATCTATGCTTCAGTCCGGAATTTAATTATATGAATTCAGTTTTTAATCTTGTTTTAGAGCATATACTAAATGTTTCCGTAGATAGCAGGGTTTTGAGGTTTAATCTAATCTACTATGTTTGGAGTCAATCTCTTCCACACTTAGGGCCCCAATTCTACTTACTTATCGTAACAAAACCATAATGGATTAGAATTTTGACATTTGGCCCATTCTAGAACTGTTCATTGGTCGTAGAATCAACTTTCAAAACATTTCGGAAAAGCGCCATCTAGGCAAGCAATTGAATTATCTTATTTTTTGTATATTCAAACCCCGCTAAACAGAACTTCATTATAACGTAATAATAATTTAATTCTTTATTGAAAAATGCTTGCTGCTTGTTGGTGTATTTCTTAAAATTAAATCTGAGGCAGTTTACGGTTGTTTCCTTTTAGAGTACCTTAACTCAGTGTCATTACTATTATATTATTTGAAATGCACCCGCTGGTAGAAGTAAAAAATATTGTATGAAGAATTATTTCAGAGCAATTACTTGAGATAAGAAAAGCAACGATTTCCCGAATTCTATGCAACGTTGGTGATTCTGTCACGGAAATACAACCCAAGGCCGTATTTAGAGCAGGACCAGGGTAAGAATTTATATATATATATTATAGTAGTATATACTTAACATTTGGGATCAAATCAATGTATGTGATTGGTGTCCAATATTTATTTATTATTTATTTAACAATAATGAATATGTATGAATCATTATTTTAATATCAATTTTTTAGAATCAAACTTTCGAAAGCTATCGTATGTTAAATCATTTTAAAGGGCATTTTTAGGCGCTTTATATAAATTGCCAAAGTCATTTTTAGGGTTCCGTATCCCAATGGCAAAAAACGGAACCCTTATAGTTTCGTCAAGTCTGTCTGTCTTTCTGTCCGTCTATATGTCACGGCCACTTTATTCTGAAATTATTAGTACACAAATGAAATTCAGTAGGTAGATGTATACTGTTTATGATTCTCTTGCAAAAAATAAAAACAATATATATTCACGGGGGGGGGGCTCTCAATTTGTGTAGGGTGTTTATGGATAGGTCTTTTAAAATGACATCGAGGTTCTTATAACCTTTTTCGTTTGAGAGATAGACGCTTCCGAAGTGGTAAAAGGGGCAAAAATTTTGAGAAAAGTACATGATGTAGATCTTGACAAAGACTTTGTTTGAAAGAGATGAAACTAGAAGTTTTTAAGATAGAGCACATTTTCAATAAACGCAAACATAATTTTTTTGCTTATACAAATACTATGAAAAACAATGTTGTATTTGCTGTCAACAAAACATTGTGGTATTTAAGTAAGTAAATCTCTAATTCAGTTAAAGTTGGCACGGAACCCATAGTGTGCGAGTCCGACGGCTTGCCGGTTGTAAAAAATTAAACCATTTCTTTTTCTAAGCCACATACACTGTACAACAAACACTTATTAGCAGGGTGTTGGGAAGCTTAATTAGATGATCATATCAAAATATTATCAGGCACACAAGTCGAATCATACAAGTCGAATCGATAACCTCCTCCTCCTCCTTTTTTAAAAGGTTGTAGTTTTCTAAAATAACACAATAATATACTAAATTAATTGTTTTGAAAATGGCTTCCTTGTGGTTAGGAATGAGGATATTAAGTATATTTTTTGGTAAAGCAGCATCTCCCATATCGTATCCAAATTAACCCAACTGTATTATTATAAAAAAGGTGAAATGTAATGATCTGATATATTTTCGGCAAAATTTCACATACAAAATATGTGGTAGATCAACATCTCCCTCCTAGCAAATAATTTTTAGGTAATTTGGGTCAAAAATATTGTTTTTTGATCTAGTACGTGTGCCAAAACGCTAACCTGTACATTGATTTGCGGTTTTCCTTTAAAATAAGACTCGAACGCCGTCTAGTTTTGATGAAATCCCACTCGGTAACGATTTGAATACCGTTAACTAATTGTAGTAGGTACTTTAATATTAGTGAAAGAATCTTAGGTACGCCAAAAAAATGCATCTTGTATTAAAATCAGAAATCGATTGTTCTCAAAAAATGGTAGGCCACTTACATGACAATAGACTAAGTCAGAGTCTAGTAGTTAGCTACTCTATTCTCATATAATTATAAGCCGTACCAAAATAAACTGGATGTGGCCTGTAATAGAGGCAAAATCTTTTAAATGTGGGCCCTTTAAGTAGTCAGTAATTAATTTAAATGGTTTTTCAATTGGTTATAGCGAAAATAATTTTCTCGATATTTTTTGTCAAAATAAATCGAACAGGCAATCGAGCAATCAAAAGTGTCTAGTCACAGAACTAGGCACTGTTAGTTAATTCAATGAGTTATCGGTTTTGATATTCATTGATACAATATATCTCTGAGTTTAAGTTTCAATCTCCGTGGTCGAGACGACCTCCGAGGTCGAGTGGCTAGCACGCTGGTTTCAAGCGTCGCCATCTCGAGAGGTTCCGGGTTCGATTCCCGGTCGGGTCAATGTAAAAACCGATATTTTCTATACTGTCTCGGGTCTGTGGTACCACCGTTGTTTCCGATTTCCATAACACAAGTGCTTTAGCTACTAAGCTTGGGATCGGAGCAATGTATGTTTCGATTTATTTAATCGTTATTAACTTAATAATATTTCATTGTTTTTCAGGAATGAAATGGTCAGTTGTGATCTTATTCCTGATATTGATTTTATGGCGTGGAGGGATTCCTCTTGTCAGGGCAACGTAACCGATCAGCAAAGTAATATTGGTGGTGCATCTTGTGCTTCCGCGTCAGCGTCAGCTTAATTTTATTTCAAAAGTATCGTTAGATTTTTTTAAATGGTCGTTACTGATGCAATAAATTGTGTGCAATACTCTTAAACGGTGTTTTATTTTACAATACGCCCCGCGGTCTTCCGGCTAGGCCCCCTTTCGGTGCACTGACTTGGTTCACTTATCTAGGCGTGCACATTAACACCTGGCTCTACCATCTATACTATCATCCTTTTCACTCCAATGTAATGAAATAAGTAAAAAAAAAATGGTCAAAAACGGTTGCACATTCTCCCAAAAAAAGTGCACCTTGCGAATATTAGATGACTGCACTCAAATATCGTAGCAGTCCATCACCATCTCGAAACTGATAAGTCGAAATTACTTTTCCTTACCGAGACGAAGATAAAATATGCAGCAGACACGGCGTACTTACACTACCCTGGATACATGCTGGAGCATACATTGCTGGCTCAAGCGAGTCTGTCTGTCAGTGACAACATTAGTGTCAAACGCCTTAGGAGTCTCGAGGACCGCAAGTTTTCCGAGCTCTGGGTTCTGTTTGATATGGGCAAAAACAGATACTATATGCAGAAATTTACCGATCGCACAGTGAAGACACTGAGGCAACCCGACTTTTTGATCACCTCAATGATTCGGTGGGCAGAGCTCTGGCCCGTTACCCATCAGGACAGTTGATATCTTCGGGAGACTTTAACGCCCACCACCAGGAGTGGCTGTTCCCATTTGAGAAGACTAATCACGCTGGGAAGGAGGCACGCAAATTTGCTTTGACGCTAAACCTTTCAGCTACACTTTCTCTCGACACTCAAATAGCCAATTGCTTGAACCTTCTGTTGACGACTGAACCAGGCAGATATTTCATAATGGTTGCCGCCCCTTTGGGTACTTCAGATTACTGTTCGTTAAAATTATAATCCACATTTTTCCCGCCCGACCCTAAGTCTGGTGGTGTTAGACGCATGTGGCGTTACAAGTCGGCAGATTGGGATGAGTTGCGGCACTATTTCGCTTCTTTCTTCAAGTGTGCTTTTCTTCAAGGGATCCTTCTCTCTGTGCTGATGTTGTGACAGAGGTCATCAAACAGGGTGTGGCAAATGTAAAGAGCTCGCAACTCGAAATCTCAGTTGGCAGCTCTGGTATTTTTTACCACCAACATAAAAAAAATGTTAACCAAGACAGACTGGGCTACGTCAATTTATCGGTGCGTATTTTTAATATCTAAAATTAATATTGTACGTTGTTTATGTAGCTAACTATTGTAAAGTGAAATTACATAGATGTCATTCAAATTCAGCGTTGTTACTGGATTTCCTTCTCATTGACAAGTGGAGAATAAGTAAATTTTGCCGAATCATGGACCGTCAATATGGAGTCCAAAAGGGTATGGAGTTCTTTATCCCACATTCTGACGACTGTTCTGGAACGAGAGCACATCCATGGTTCAACAAGGAATGCCTTCTAGCAGAAGCTTAAAAACAGTCCGCTTACCTTGCCTGGGCTAATGCTCATAGACCCAAGACCTCAGACACTCGTGACCTGAAGAGAGCATATAACCACGCCTCCAAATCACACCAGAAGACACTGCGCAAGGCCCGATATAACCACACTGGTTGGATAGGCGAAAAATAGTCTCACGTCCAGCTGGAAGCAAAGTGTTTTGGTCTCTTGCTAAGTCTATTCAAACCATCTTTTGTCGCCCAAATCTTCCGTCTCGGGTCACTGGACCACTCCGCAGAAGAAAAAGCTAATATTTTTGCACCTAGATAGCAGACTTCCGCAGGGGACGGTCTATAAAAGTTGTTCTTGAGGGACACTCTTCCGACTTTTATGCGATTGATGCTGGAGTTCCCCTGGGCTAGGTCCTATCTGCCACGCTGTTCCTACTGCATATCACCGATCTGCCTGCACGTAAGTTTTCAGCCAGAAACATGTCCAGTGCTAACGCTACTAACGCTAGCAGAGATGAAATCGAATCTTATAGAGACGCGATCATTGAAGAGATAAAACCTGGCCCTGCAGAGCGTCTCAAACTGGGGTGATGCCAACCTGGTCCAGTTTAATGCCTCAAAAACACAGGCGTGTTTTTTCTCTGTTAAACGTACTCCATTCCATCGGATCCCTACTTTTCAAGGATGAGCCGCTTCTCTGTAACCAATTGGCTGCAACTCTTGGGTATTGAACTCTCCGCCACCCTGAACTTTGGCGAGTACAATGAGTCCATAGCTGAAACTGCTGCCAGGAAACTTGTAATCTTCTCAAGGGCTAAGCAATATTTTACACCCAAGCAAAGACTGCTTCTATATAAAGAACAGATCCGACCATGCATGGAATATTGCTGCCACCTTAGGATGGTTCAGCAAACCTGCGTGACTGCCTGTGCAGCCTGCTGCTTTGGACTCAATCGAAAACCGGGTGATGAGGATGATAGGTGACGCCTCATTTGTTGAGACCTCGCTGCAAGAACTAGAACATCGCCGCAGAGTGGCATCCCTGTCGATCTTTTAAAGACTGCACTTTGGTCACTGTGCAAGTGAAAAGCTCGATCTAGTCCCGCCAGCTCCTTTCCATCACAGGGGGACCAAACATAGGCTAGCGTACCATCCCTATGTTGTCGACATTCCACTTACTCGTACAAAGCGCTTTGCTGACTCTTTTCTAATGCATGCAACTAGGGAGCAGAATTTTATTAAAACAAGAGTGAATAGGTTGCTACTAAGCAGATATGCACCCCCCTAGACCTAATCCACACCTGACATCAGATGCGATCGAGGTGAAATATCTGCTTAGAGTCAAATAAAAAATAAAAAAAACGATTCCTTTTCTTTCCATTCCGTACAAAATATCTATTATAGGGGTATAATTTTGTTTCAAATATGGCCACTCATGGTAATCTAACATACCTTCATTCCCTTTAAATAACAGTATTTTAATATTAAATAACAGTGTCGTAAGTTAGTTTTGATTTAGGTGTTGTTATAAATGCTCTGTCTTCTTCAAGTTTAGACAAAAAAAAACGCAAATCACTTTTATCCAGAGGATAAAGGGTGTCAAAATACAAAAACCGAAACAAAAGTGTAACCCGGTTTTTCGATTTTTCGATAGATTTTATTTTTTCAAAATTTGAACTTTCTCTTTTTATTTAACTTTTAAACTAAGCAAGTGTATATTTTGAAAAAAAAAACATGATGTGTTGCGGCAAGATTGGACACTCGATTGTTTAATTTTTAATCGAAGTATTTAGTTAGGATGAGTATGCCAAAAGTATGCGTATCCACGTGCTTGACTTACAGCCATTCCTGAAGTATTCATGAAAATTATACTCTGATTTTAAATTAGATAGGATCACAATTACAGCTTCAATTGCATTTTTTCTTTTTTAATGTTGCAAGCATAGTGCAATAGTGATGTGTACGATTATTGAACTTGTGGGATGAGTTTTCAATAATCAGATTTTACTCATTTAGATAAATGATTAATGTAAAACGTTACACAAAGCTATGCGCAAACGTGATAAATAAAACACTTGATATAATGAGTAAAAAGTCACAACCCTCTCTCTTGCAAAAGTAATATTATTCGATTTTTACATATTTTGCCATACATTTTTAAATAACACGTTTATAATTATGGTAATGGTACTTCTTCTCACGAAAAAACTGCTCATGAAAACTATTTCAGTTCTTATTAATTACACGAACACAACGACATGCATTGCATTTTTGGTTAATTAGGAACAACACATTTTTTGAAATACAAAAAAGTGATCACCCACAAATGTCATTTTGGTCTATCTAAATCGAAATCAGAGTATAATTATTAACATCAGAAAAAAAAACTTGCCGAAATGTTAGCTTGTTTTTAAACATAACAATTAATGCCCTAATTTGGCCGTAGGGCTATTTTTTTTCTAAAATACAACCTCATTAACACCGTTTTTTTAGGAATGCAAATCGGACAGCTTCACATAAAAGTGGTGCTTCGAAGAATCTTTCCCAGTACGAAGTGCATCGGCCCAAGGCTGAAAACGTCAAGCTGAAGAATCGTTTCGTTCGAACCGGTGCAGCCGACGGGATCAAAAGTGACCCCTCAAACTTCCGGCCAATATCGATTCTGCCAGTCTTGAGTAAAATATATGAAAAGATTATATTTAATCAAATTTTAGCACACTTTTCATCAAACAAGTTATTACATAACAAACAATTCGGTTTTACTAAAGGAAGAAGCACCACGGATGCAGGAGTTGCTCTTTTAACACATGTATTTGATACCTATGATAATAGGCATGATGCTTTAGGGATTTTCTGTGGTCTATCGAAAGCGTTTGATTGTGTGGATCATGAAACATTACTTAAAAAAATATGTCACTATGGGGCATCATTGAACTCATTAAACTTAATTAATTCATATCTCTCAGGTAAAATGCAAAAAGTATGTATAAACGGAACTGAGTCTTCTGGAGCACCTCTAACAATGGGTGTGCCCCAGGGATCTATATTAGGACCTCTTTTATTTTTAATATATATAAATGACCTCCCGCATTTTGTAGGGAATCTTTGTGATATAGTATTGTTTGCTGATGATACAAGAAACAGGAAATTTTGACGATGTAAATAATACTCTTTCACAAGTATTACATTGGTTCACTATTAACAATCTCCTTCTTAATGGAAGTAAAACTAAATGTGTAAAGTTTACGATGCCTAATGTCCGACAGGCATCAACTCAGGTTAAGATAAAAGACAAACCGCTTGATACTATTGATTCCACAACATTCTTGGGAATCACATTAGACTCCAAACTACAATGGGGTCCTCATATAGAGGCCTTGTCAGGGAAACTAAGCTCAGCTGCTTTTGCTGTAAGGAAGATTAGACGTTTGACTGATGTAGAAACAGCTAGGTTAGTTTATTTTAGTTATTTCCATAGCTTGATGTCCTACGGTATTTTACTGTGGGGCGCGGCTGCTGATGTAGAAACAATCTTTGTGTTACAAAAAAGAGCCGTGCGAGCTATTTATAATCTTAAACCTCAAGATTCCTTACGAGAGGTGTTTAAAGAAATTAGAATATTAACTCTAGCCTCTCAGTATATTTACGAAAATTTAATGTATGTAAGGAAAAATTTACATTCATTCACGAAAAATAGTGACATACACAAACATAATACTAGGAATAAGGATAAGCTTGCTATTCCACAATTTAGGCTTCGAAAGGTTGGTAATTCTTTCATGGGGAAAGGTATAAAATTTTTCAATAAACTACCAGAACACATTGTAAACTTACCGGTTAATAAATTTAAAACTGTTATTAAAGAAACCCTTATGACGAAAGGGTATTATAAAGTAGATGATTATTTAAAAGATAATAATGTATGGACTTGCATGATCACTACAAACATTGTAAACCTTTTGAAAAGAGGCATTGACAATAGTGACTGAGTTTCTTGCGCAGCTTCTTCTCAGCACTAGCCCACAATTGTCCCGAAGCTGTGGTAGGGTTTATATTGGGACGTGTAAAAGTGCCCCCAGTGGGCCTATTTGCATAAATAAATGACTTTTATGACTTTTTTATGACTTTTATGATCAACATAGAGTTTATCAAGCTAGCTTAAAATTAATTAGTTAAAATCCTTATAATGCTATTTAGTAAATTTTAATTTTCTAATATTTATTTATCCGAAAAAAATATAGGTAAACAATATATTCATTTGGATGACATCATTCATAAGTTCATTCAAACAACATTTTTGTCAGCGGATCTGTGTAGCCCCGATCAAATCGATCGCTACGTCTGAAAGTCTATCATTACCAAAAAAAAACATTATATACCCAAAATAACGTCTTTATTTTGACGACCTCCCTGGTGTAGTAGCTAAGCACGCTGGTTTCAAGGCGTCGCCGCTTCAAAGTCCCTGGTTCGATTCCCGGTCGTGTCAATGTAGAAATCGAAATTTTCTATATTGTCTCGGGTCTGGGTGTTGTGGTACCACCGTTGTGTCTAATTTCCATAACACAATTGCATTAGCTACTTACTTTGGGATCAGAGCAATGTTTGTGATTAGTGTGAAATATTTTATAATAATAATATATTTAATTATTGGCAAAACTTTATAACTAGAACCTACCACAAATTTACAGCCTATATTAAAAATAAATATTTGAAACGCCATAGGTAAACCAGATTGCAGCATTTCATTCGACCTGCCAGTTCCTACCTACATCTTCCCAAGCTCCCATTTCCCTGCATTCAAAACTGCACTCAAGTGCACACGAGATTGAATGGGAAGGAACGCATACAAATGCACTGTTTACTGTCTGCGCCTTTGATGGACCTTTTCACGTTTCCATGCATTTTTCTTTGTACATGTAAATGAAGGGAGTGATTCTGCAGGTTTCAGTAACGTTTAGGGTATTTTGTAAATAGTTGCATTCATATAAGTATGCACCAATAATAAAATTTTCAACACACTTGCTCAAAATGACATTTTTAGTCCACCGATTTTTGGCACATAATCATGGATATTAAACACGCGTGCTTTTTCAGTATATTATTGCACTAGTGCTTTTTGCTTATAAACCCGACCAATTAACTTTTGTACCGTAGTACCAAGTAGTAAGTAAGAAGATAAAGCGATATAATTTAGTCGGGTTATAACTTACACAACAAACAGTATTTATGCGAAAAATAACAGTATGTACATATTTATTTCAATAAATGGTAAATCCAGCTTTATTACTAAAAATAACTCAAATTCATTTAAAATTTTCTGTAATTTGTGTTTTAAATAACGAATTATCACTTTTTTCAATCTTGGCTGTTGGCCGATCTAGTTCGCGCCTTAACCTTGCGCGCGCATCGGTTTCGCGGCAAAAAAAAAAAACAACGCGCCATTTTTCGTAATAGTTGGCGGCTGAGTGTGGTGTGACGAAGTTTGGATTAATGGCAAGTGTGTTGAAAAACGTCGTATGAAACACGTGTGCTTGTGACCATAATATACGCGGCTTTCTTATGGCGCACTCGCTTTCACTCGTGCGCACACAATATCGCCTTGTATGTAATGGTCAACTTAGCACACTTGTATCATAAAGTACTATAATGTACCTAGCTGTTGAAATAATAGTATCAAAGCTTTGAAATAAAAAAGCCACATAACTGACTTGCATAATGATAAAAATCAAAACAAGTAACTATGGCCCATTTTCTTCATCCATGGTTACGGTAAAGTTTCGTTACCAGTGTTTGAATATTTACGATTGTGTGTGTTTAAAAGAAAAACTACCTTAACAAAATTTAAAAATCTTAATCGTTTATATTTAACCGCTGCTAACGAGATTTTGCCATTACTATCGATGAAGAAATTGGGCCTAAGACAAGGTTACTAAGATGAGGTAGGTACAGAAGAAAAAATATATTTTAGTAGGATTCAAAATGTCTGCTGTTATTTATTGTTTAGTGTAGATTATCATTAAGAAAATGTCTAAATTGTTGTTATACTACATAATAAACACATATGACATAGTAATAAATAAATATTTTTTGGACACTAATCACATATATTGATCTGATCCCAAAGTAAGTAGCCAATGCACTTCTTCTTCTTCTTCTTCTTCTCGAGTCAATGGCAATTAAACTCTTTGCGCCCAAAAAGTGGAAACATCAATCGCCTTCTGGTTGGCGCTGAAAAGGTCAGGACCGTTGCGTGCAGGTGGCAGGAGAGGTAGGGCACGACATTAAGTGTGGCATAGATTGTAAGGCGCCACACTCGCATTTGTCGTCCTCAGTGAAGCCCCATCTTTTCCTAAATTCATTGCACCTGCCTACACCTGAACGAAGTCTCTTTAACGCTTTCCAAATGGGCCAGGGAAGATTGTGACCCGGCGGCAGCTTCTCAGCTATGGAGATGTATGGGTTGTTGGGGGCGAATTCACGATCTGACCACAGCTGTTCTCTGGCCTTAGGTGGATCCACGCTAAGTGGCTCGGTGTTACGCATAAAGCTGCGGCGACTCTTTAGGCGTGGGGGTGAAGGTATATATCCATACAACGGGTGCCTGCTATCTTCTACTTGCTTGAGCCTTTCAATGGAGCATGCAACCTGGCGCCGAACGCACGGGGGAGCTATTCCAGCTAGGGTGTAGAGGACATTTAAAGGCGTAGGTTTTAGCGTTCCCGTAATCACCCTGCAGGTTTCATTGAGGGCGACATCCACATGCTTCGCGTGTACCGAGCGCGCCCAAACAGGACAAGCGTATTCGCCGGCCGAGTAGCACAGTGCCAGGCCGCTAGTGCGAAGGACATCGGGAGCTGCACCCCAACGTGTAGTTGTCAAACGCCTTATGATGTTGTTCCGTGCGCTCACTTTATTCCTCACTTTTTGGCAGTGCAATGGCCAATGCACTTGTGTTATGGAAATCAGACAAAACGGTGGTACCATAACACCCTGACCCGAGACAATATAGAAAATTATGATTTCTACATTGATCAGACCGGAAATCGAACCCGGGACCTCGAAGCGGCAATGCCTTGAAATCCAACGTTTTTAGCCACTACATCACGGAGGTCGTCAAATGTACACACAGGTACTAGCATAACTTAGACAAAGGTCACAAGCTCAGTCTGACATCAGTCCACTCCGTCAGTCCGGAATCAGGATTGACACCATAATGATGATCAATTTTCGCGGCTTTCTCTTTAAAAAGCACATCTCGAGGCGTTCAGATAATCTTCGAATCAAACTACTTACTTCAACGCACATCCATTAACTTTGTAGCGTAATCACCTCAGAACAAGATTAACTCGCGACCTACTTGAACGACCCGTCTGGTGTAGTGGTCGAGAAATTGCCTACTACGCAGCGGGTTGCGGGTTCGATCCCCGCACAATACAAACATTTGTGTGCATGAAAATGTCTGTTTGTATTGGTATGGTTGTTTTCTATGTATATCAATTATGTCTTTACAAACAAAAAGTATTTTAGTATTATATCCGTTGTCTGGCACCCATAACACAAGCTTTGAGTAGCTTACTTTGGACTAGATGGCGATGTGTGGGAATGTCCAAAGGATATTTATTTATTTATTTTATTCACTCTCGACCAGCGCCGCTTACGTTGTAACGCGTTTACGGCTAGTCGCCCATTGTTCGGTAACTATTCGCCCACCCTGTCATAAGAACTGTCATTATTTGTTGCAAACGGGATCCCATCCCATCCCGATCCCATTCTAAAGCGATGCTAAACCCTTAAGGTTACGTGCGTCCGAATGGCTGACGCCTGGTTGATGACAATACGATGCTGCAGCTGTTCCCTTTACGGGTGTATATATATGCTTTAAGGTTTTTTCCCCACTATACGGTAGCTTACCATAACCGTGATAAAATGTATCAGGAATAAAATAATAATATTTGTATTGAAAACTATGACATCTTGCCTACTAGATCGTTCTGTTACACGGGAGATTTCGTAGAGGTTTTTAAAAAAGATTACTTTAGGAAAACACAGTTTATTTCACTAATTGACAGAAAATAATACAATTAATTTGGGAGCGTGTGTCTTGGGTGGAGGTTGGAACAAGACTGATGGTCTTAACCTAGGACCTAACGCTTGCTAGCCTAAATTCTGACACAGTAGAACATCCCTAAGAGACGTCAGCCCTGTTACTTACGTATCTAAGGTATAACAGTTCCATCACCGACCAACCTAAAGCAAAATACGTTCTTAAATTAAGTTTAAAGTAATATCGGACATCAATCACAAACATTGCTCTGATCCCAAAGTGAGTAGCTAATGCACTTGTGTTATGGAAATCAGACACACCGGTGGTACCACAACACCAAACTCATATAACAATATAGAAAAAAAATATTTCTCTATTGACCTGACCGGGAATCGAACCCGGGACCTCGGAGTGGCGACGCCTTGAAACCAGCGTGCTTAGCCACAAAACCACGGAGGTCGTTGTTCTGGCTCGCTATCGTTGCTCTCGAAGCTAACGCCGTGTAACGACGGAGTGACGGAACGCTTTCAATACATTCAGCGGGCAAGGTAGAGCGTATTGCATTGTATTGCTGCTTTCGAGCCTGACACGTTCACGACAGTGGAAAAAAACCTCCATAAGATAATTTGGAACCACTACACTTGTTGGGCACTGATAGCTCTATCAACCTTTTTATACTTGTTTATGTTTTTATACTTTTTTAGGTCATGTATTTTTGATAGTTGATTTTGTTTGTTAGTTAGAAAAGAAGTTTATGATTGTCAAAAGGAAGAAAGAGTAAAGATTTTATATAAAGTTCAGACTTTTCCTTTTAGGTGATCAATATTTCCTTCGAGCTATGTTAACCAGAGGTAAGAAGTTACAGATGAAAAGAGGGGAGATGATAGACTCTGCACCCCCTGTAAGCGAAGGTAATTTACAGCCCACTAATGTAGTTGAAGAGGGGATGCCAGACTCCGCAGCCCCCTTCGCAGATGTTAGTTTTCAGCCTGCTATCGATTACAATGCGGCGGATTCTCCAAATCCACAGTTAACGACCAAAAGTTCCTCCCACCGCAGCGCCAGCTCAGTGGTCGCACGACGATTGGCAGCAGAGGCCAGACATGCCGCTGCCATCCTGCAGGTAGAGGAGGAGAAAGAAGCGCGTTTAGCTGAGCTCCGCATCGATGCACAGAATCGAGCACTGGCGGCGGAACTAGCCGCCATCGATGCAAGTTCACACAGTTCACGGAGTAGATCTCGAATGTCGGATCATGATCCCATTAACTCTATTCATTCTTGGGTTCACAGCTTACCAACCCATATGCCTGTCCCGCCTACAGCTGGGACGACTTCACAAGCTCGTCCACCAGTTCCAGAAGCAGTGGGCCCGGTAGTGAGGCTGGACCCAGTCCCAGAGATTCGAAGTTATCCCGAACCAGCGTCCGAGGAAGTAGTCCCAGGTTCTGTTATCCTTCCTAACGCGCAAGCTCCATGCTCTCACGTCGCTTCTAAAGGGATACCTAAAGGTTACTCCAATTACATACCTATTCCAACATCCAAGCCATCATCGTCCCATCACTGTACCTTAAATGCTCACGAACTCGCTCAAGCAATTTCTAACCTTGGTCATAGACCCAGAGTGAGTGAGTTACCATTATTCAGTGGTAAGGCGACAGATTGGCTATGTTTTAAGCAAACTTATATCCAAAGTAGGCAGTCGTTTTCGTCTAATGAAAATATAGCGCGTATACGGTCTGCGCTTAGGGGAGAGGCCAGTTTAGCCGTATCAGCTTTAGCGCTCACTACCGCAGACCCTGATGAACTAATGAAAGCTCTCGAGGACCGCTTCGCGCGTCCGGAGGCCATCCTGCTCGAGGAGCTGGCTTTAGTTCGAGCGCTGCCTCGTTTAAACAGCGACTACAAAGATTTAAATATGATCTCATGCCACACTCAGAATTTAATTGCAGTTATAAAACACTTAAACAAAGTTGAATATCTTTATTCGCCTGAGCTGTACAACACAATTTTATCAAAGTTAACACCACTTCTTCGTAGTTTCTGGACCCGTTACGCTTTGGAAAACACGTCGGGATTCACCAAACTGGAAATGCTCAGTAATTTTCTACAGGAGGAATCTCGAAACCACACACGATTTGGCCTTTTACCACAAAATTCCAGTTCCAGTGATCAATTTCCAGAATCAGAATCAGAATCAGAATCATTTATTTGCCTTAATTGGGGTACAAAGGATTATAAATACATTTTATGTTCAGCCCATTTAGCCACTAACGAATAGCATGCAAATATTTTAACAATTACACAAGTTTTAGTCATTTTTGTTTACATTTGAATTAATTACATTTTTATTATTATTAAATCATGTTTCATTCCTTTGCTTTTGGTCAAAAAATTCTTTCAAATTATAAAAACATTCCTAAAACATTTCCAAAACATAAACACTTTTGTCATGCAGTCAATGAAAGTTCTGGAGTCTGTGCGGTCTGTTCTGGAAAGCATAATTTGGAATCTTGTTCAAAATTTAAAATTATTTCTCCAGACGAAAGAATAAATTTTCTAATAAAATCCAGAAGTTGTTTTTATTGTTTGGATGACAAACGTCATAATTGGCGTAAATGTAAAGTCAAAAGATGTGACATTGATGGTTGTCAATATTTCCATCATCAGTTATTGCACGGCGCTGTTATACCAAAGAGGAAACCATCAATGTCACACCAAAAAGTTTCATGTACAGAAACCGTCACACAAACTTTACCTGAAAAATTAGTAAGAAATTCTGATACTACAGTAAGCTATGCATGCTCTCAAAAGCAACCTCTTCAACATAAGGTTTTATTAAAGGTTTTGCCTGTTATAATCAGTGGCCCGTTAGGTGAAATGGAAACCTTAGCACTGTTAGATGATGGTTCCACCACCACTTTGATTGACGAAGATGTAGCTTATAGTTTAGGTTTGTGCGGTCCGGAAAGCAGGATGACCATTATAGGAGTAGGGGGCATGGTAAGGGAAGATAAGACTTATCACGTCGATTTTAAAATTAAAGGTAAATATGCTCCTGAAACTTTTACTATCAAAAACGCTCGAACAATAAAGAATTTAAATCTTTCCAAACAAGTCGTGAATTTTGACGTGACAACGTCTTAAATTAGGTTGCGGCTGGGAGTCACTTATGAAAAAGTGTAACGCTCGGTAACGTTACGATGAGTCACCGAACGAGAGAGAGGCCCGCGCGCGCAGCACTGAGAGCGAGTGAGAGGCACGCGTAAGAACGAGAGAGACAGACATAAAAAGTCGTTGTCACGTAAAACTTTCGCCCGTATACCGACTTTTTCAAGTATTTCGAAATATACACATCTGGCCGACATCGCTCAAGAGGTATCCTTCAGCGAAGGTTCACCTACTGTCTTGATTGGCATAGGAGACTGGCATCTCACTATTGCGCACGACATCAAATGTGCAACACGTAACCAACCAGTCGCAATGCGTACACTTTTAGGCTGGGTTGTACATGGCACCACGCATGGTAAGACTAAGCCAATCAACTTTGTCAACAATGTGCGACTAGAGGAGCAACCTTTTGATAGTGATTTGGATTCGCTTGTTAGGGACAGTTTTAAGTTAGAAGCTTTAGGAGTCACTAGATCTCCGCCATACTTTGGTCCTCAGCAACGAGCGATTCGAATCTTGGATGAAACGGCCCACCGTCTCCCCAATGGCCAGTTTGAAGTCGGTCTGCCTTGGGGGGAGGATGAGCCGGTCATTCCAGATAGTTATCCTCTAGCTTTTAATAGACTTATATCTTTAGAGAAAAAGATGGCAAAAGATACGAAATTTGCTGATGCTTACCGCCAAAACATCAATTCAATAATCGCCAAGGGCTACGCAGAGGAGTGTGAAATTTCTCACGACCGTTTAGTAGTAGATAAGAGACGGTTTTGGTATCTCCCTCATTTTGCGGTGGTTCATCCTAAGAAAGGTAAGATTAGGGTAGTTCACGATGCTGCCGCTAGGGTTGAAGGTGTGAGTTTGAACTCCTTGCTGTTAACCGGTCCCGATTTACTACAGTCTCTGTTAGGAATTTTGTTACGATGGCGAGAGGGTAATATAGCACTGTTAGCTGATATAAAGGAAATGTTTCCTCAAATCAAAATAAGGGAAGCTGATAGGGATATGCAACGCTTTTTATGGCGCGATGCAGATCGTACCTATCAAAGAGTTTAGAATGAGCTCTATGATTTTCGGTGCCGCTTCAAGTCCTTGCACAGCCATACACTTACTCAATAAAAATGCTCAAGACTATGCTGATATTTTTCCTGAGGCTTCAGTAGAAGTCCAAAAGAACACCTACATGGACGATTACGTAAGCAGTAGTTCGGATGTTGAAAAAGCAGCCAATTTAGCTAGAGATATAGTTGAGCTCCATAAAATGGCTCATTTTGAAATGCGGGGGTGGATTTCCAACCATCCGGAGGTTTTGAGATTCTTACCACCTGAGTTGTTAGCTGCTTCACCTACAGAAGTTTCGGTATTACCTCCAACCTCAGACGTGAGAACTCTAGGCTTGCTTTGGAATGTGTCCGAAGATGTCTTGAGTTTTCGCCCAGATCTTCCTCAGGAGGTTCCTTCTACGTTAACTAAGCGCTCTACGCTGTCGTTTGTCATGCGCCTTTTTGATCCTTTGGGATTTTTATCCCCTATTTCAATTCATGGAAGAATCCTCCTGCAGAGGGCGTGGGCTTCAAAAATTGGTTGGGATGAAACTTTACCCGATGAACAGGTTAAGCTTTGGCAAAAATGGTTTCAGCTCAAAGTTCAAATCCCAAATTTAAAGATTTCTCGTTGGCTTTTGGTACCTGATTTTAAAATAGAACAACAAGAACTTCACGTTTTTGCCGACGCTAGTGCGTCCGCGTACGCTTGCGTCGCTTATTGGCGATTCCTTGACAGCCATGGTAGAGTCTTAATTGCCTTGATCGCCAGTAAAACTCATGTCACTCCCACCAACACAGTGTCAATCCCACGCCTCGAACTGCAAGCTTGTCTATTGGCAATACGTTTGGCTGGAACAATCGTTACAGAACATAATTTTAAACCTACTAAACGATTTTTCTGGACCGACTCAATGAACGTTCTCGGTTGGCTTCGGACCGAGGGACGTTGTTTGAAAACGTTTGTTGCTAATAGAGTTGGCGAGATTTTGGAGAGTTCGAATATCAATGAGTGGCGCTGGGTTCCGTCCAAACTCAACGTAGCAGATGATGCTACTCGTATAGGCGAGGGCGTCCCATTTCGATGGCTGAATGGCCCATCTTTTTTATTTTCATCTCCGGACACCTGGCCCTCTGAATTCCCGTCAACTCTAACCGCGGAATGTCTACAGGAATTGAAAACTCCTGTAGCTATTCATGCCACAAATGACCGAATCATTTCCGTTCCGTTACCGCGTAAGCCGGTTATAGCAGATCCTACCCGGTTCTCATCATGGCTCAAACTAATAGGTGCAACTGCCCGTGCACATCAGTTTGTACACATACTCCGACAACGAGTAAATTCAAAAAGTTCTGGAATGCGTTTAGGTAACTTTTCGAATCAACATATTCACCGCTTATCAAATTCATTTAATATCATTAACTCATTAAGACCACTCGAAGCAGAAGATTTGGTAAAGGCTGAGCAGCACATAATTCGAAATAGCCAGATCGAGTCTTTTCCAGGAGAATCAGAAGCACTCCGAAAGTCCATTCCTATCGAGAAACAAAGCCGAATTTGGAAGTTTTCGCCATACTTGGATACGGAAGGAGTGATTCGCCTGCGCGGACGGATAGATGCCTCAGATGTCGGCATTCCAACCAGGCGCCCCATTCTTTTGGATGGCAGACACCACGCAGTCCGGCTACTCCTCACCCATTATCATTGCAAAGCCGCTCATGCGCATCCCAGACTAGTTATAAATGAAGTAAGACAGCGTTTTTGGATTCTGCATCTACGAGCATCCATAAAATCAATAGTTCTGCGCTGCGCTTGGTGCATACTAAATAAATCAAAGCCTTTAAGCCCTCCCACTGGCGATCTGCCACCAGAAAGATTAGCACACCACCGACGTCCATTCACATTTGTGGGTTTGGATTATATGGGGCCAATACTTGTAACAGTGGGCCGGAGACATGAAAAGCGATGGATAGCTCTATTTACATGTATGACCGCAAGGGCAATCCACCTGGAGATGGTAAGCAGCTTATCTACAGTCAGCGCACTGATGGCACTCAAACGTTTCATCGCAAGACGCGGCACGCCCACGAAAATATTCTCGGACAATGGCACGGCATTCATAGGCGCTAACAACATATTAGAAGCCATGGCCAGAGCTGGAGCAAACAGCGGAATCACATGGTCTTTTCAACCGCCTGCTGCACCTCATATGTCGGGAGTATGGGAGAGACTCGTTCGCACCGTGAAAACTGCATTATATGCTATGCTTCGAGATCGTGCCCCAAAAGAAGAGCTGTTGCATACTGTGCTGCTTGAATCCGAAGCAATTGTAAATTTTCGCCCTCTTACCAATCTACCAGAAGACCCAGATTGTCCAGAAGCACTTACTCCATTTCATTTTATTCTCGGTTCATCATCTCCATATCACCCAGTTCCATTAGGCGTTGACGATGGTGACCTCCTCAGCCGAAGCGATTGGCGAAAGTCTCAGCGCCTTGCCGACATGTTCTGGTGTCGGTGGGTGAGGGAATATTTGCCGTCCCTTCTGCCTCGGGGTTCATCGGGCAGATCTCAACGCACAGTGGCCGTCGGCGACGTGGTTTTAATTGTGGACCCCTCTCTACCCAGAGGCACCTGGCCCCGTGGACGAGTTGCCAAAGTATTCCCTGGGCGTGACGGGGTAGTTAGGGTAGCTGAGGTCTCCACAGTCGGGGGCACGTTGCGCAGACCGTTAACAAAGTTGATAAAGTTTTCGGTGTCCTCTCAGTAGTGTGGCTTTCGCCACAGGAGGGTGGAATGTTGGGCACTGATAGCTCTATCAACCTTTTTATACTTGTTTATGTTTTTATACTTTTTTAGGTCATGTATTTTTGATAATTGATTTTGTTTGTTAGTTAGAAAAGAAGTTTATGATTGTCAAAAGGAAGAAAGAGTAAAGATTTTATATAAAGTTCAGACTTTTCCTTTTAGGTGATCAATAACACTATTGTAAATATTTACAATGTTCTAAAAAGATTGTTATGAGATGCAACTTGCATCTCATAACAATCTTCACAGTTTGCAAAATAACCAAAAATATTCATGAAAAAATATACCTCGAACCGTTTGACATTGCGACAGTTCCTAAATCAAAAATGCAACTTTGATGTCGTGGAATAGAACTGCAAAATGGAAGGCTCGAGTTCTTTTTTTCAAAAACATGTTTGCATCCTACACTTCTATTTTCATAACGCACCTTTTAACTTCGTAGGTGACGCACCGTGGCTGGGCGTTTTATCGAGTTCCAAACATTGCGAAAAAGGTTGATTGTTAAAAAAAATACTCCTTCCAAGCACTTACTTTTTATAAACCGGCCAGTACTTCAAGCTTTCTTCATAATATCCACAATTATACAATCGTATGCCAGACAAGTTGTAAAATTGCCTACACCTTGAAGGGAGCCCCGGGCGCAGCCAATTTGAGGCTTGCAAATTGCCAACTCTGGTTAATTAACGTTTACTGTGTCAGTTAGCGGAGGGGCCACAGAGCTAGAGGTGAGGTTATTGTGGCAAAATCTTACATTCTAGCTTAGTCCCAAAGGTCCTTGTTTATTTTTTTTCTTCTTCATAAAGATAAAAATAAGAAACCGAAAATTGCGCAAGGGTGGGACTCGAACCAGCAACTTTCTGGCTAACTGGAGCCGTTTTTTTATTTTCCCAACAGAGCCATGAAAATAGTAATGTTAAATTTTAAATTTCATACATGAGTTTTCTACTGGGTTCATGAGATTCAACTAAAAGTACAGTCAGTGCAAAGAATCGGAACTCGTTAAAAAATATTGTTGCTACTACATTGGAATGTTACAGGGACTTTTTGAACTGTTATTTTGTAAACTAAATACGTCTAAAATAAAAAAAGTAAGTGCAAAAGTGTTTAAAATAACTTCTGCGTATCAGAATATAATTATTCACTGAGAAAAAATTATCCTCCGTGTCAATCCCAAATTTTAATTCTATATTTTACGAGTTTTTTTTTAACAAGGAGCATTCAAAAACCTTCTTGTTAACCTCTTTTTATATTCTGCACTCCTGCCACCTTTACAAAATATAGTAAAGGCTAATTTTTCAATAGTCAGATAGAAATATTCGTCGAACAAAATACAATATGGTTAACTTGAAAACGTCACCTACTTGTCAGCAATAAATAATACGTAAATGTATTTTTTTCATCTGTCGCTTTATGATTAATCAGTCTGATAAGTTTTATCTGACCATTGAAAAATCGGCTCAAAGACAAATAACACAATCCAATTTTTGAAGCTTTTAATAAGTAATTTAACAAAGAAGCTTCAAAGCCTCCTAGGAACTTATACACTCCTAGTACTTATATTCTGTTTTTTGTTTTATAGAAATAAAAACACGCATCCCTTACCCAAGCTTTGAATGCTGATTGGGCCTACCAAAAATCGTCATGGACCTGTAGTTTTTTTCTAAATACGAAATTTCAGGGACCTGTTGGGAATAGCGGTATGAACTCAATTTTATTGATAACAATAGACTCAGAAAATTTTGATTTCTTTTTTGACCAGACCGGACCGACCGAATTGAACCCGGGACCTCGAAGCGGCGACGCCTTGAAGCCCAGCGTGCTCAGCCACTACACCACGGTGGTCGTCATAAACCGCCCAATTGTTGAAAATTATTGAGACAAGTTTTCAAACAGTAAGATTTGGCACATTTCCTGGCCCCATTCCCCACAGTTCTAATAATTGATAGCTGGAGTCGCTAAGAAACGCTTCCATTGGCGCTGTCGTACTTTTGCATAACCGCTGAATCAGCTGTAGGCTGACCCATTCCTTGCAAAAACCTAGTAAGTTTACTTTGAGTGGAAAAAATAACGACTCGGTTGTACTATCCTACGCTGTCTTTAACTAGAGTCAGACAGTCACAGCTGCCAAACATACTGTCAAACAAAATATGGCTACACGCTCACCACCGCTATTTGCTTCTAAACACAGCCAATATTTCTGATTCATTTCCTTAGCCTTTTGACTGACATGCAAAAAAAAAATCTAATTTTTAATTTTAAAGTATTTTACTTTTCACAAACTCAACTACCTTTTTATGATCAGGTAGGCTATGTGAAATTAAAAGCTCTTGCAACAAACTGTCACAACTCTCTAATTAAAACATTCAATTGTGTCTAGCCCTTATAATTAGGACTTATTTCTTTAACTTTTTTCTGAATATGTTGAAATATACTAGCAATATTATCTGTAATTTCATGCTGTGTTTATCGATAACACGCAACATTTTTGAAAACATTTAGCTCAACGAATTTTATTATTAAATTTAACTCAAACGAGGCGTCTCTTATGGTTTTTGCGCTTACACCTGAGATATCACCTAGCAAATTCGAATTTGTTTATCGCCTTCAAAATACAGGCTGTCTCGTTGACAGACAGACAAATTACCTCGACACACCTGAGAGAAGGAAGCGTAGAGCGTGTCATTAGATTAATGAAAAGGCTTGCGAATAACGGAACGGAATTGACGACGCTTATTCCGTCACTGGAAACAGAGCTTGAAAATTTAGGGAATAAACTCAAGCGTCAAATGTTTTATGTTTGAAGTGCAGGGCTTTGCCCAAAATTTGTGTGCGAGTATGTCTATGTGTGCCAAATCGTGCAGTATAACGATTTACCATTAAACAATAAAATTCCTTCAGTTTCATCATGTGTGTGTCACTGGTGGTGGTTGCGTTGTGATTGTGATGTCGTTGCAATGTCGTCGGCATGGCGTAATTATTAATTTCAAGAATAATTGTTGAAAATGGAGTAAGAACTGGATGAACCGTCTACTCCCTTCTTTCCTCGAGCATTGCACATGGGGGAAGCTTACGGATGTGGTGTGCTTGTGGTACATGTGGGTAGGCCTCTAAACGTGATTTACTAAGATCACAAACAAGACAAAATGCATAAACTACGCAGCACATAAATGTTAAAGTTCCGGAAAATCACTCCCAAGGAAAAACAGGCCTCCAAAACACAACAATAAAAGCGAATTGATAGCAATGTGAATAGGACAGATGTTGGCATTGCATCAATTAACGGATTACCTCCCCCCTCTTCCCCCTTTTTAGCCGATTACCGGTACTGAGCCGGCTGGACGAGACGAGGCACCATTTTAGTACCTTAGGAATTAAAGGAATAATCCTAGTGGTACGTTTGTCGTCACTTTTCGATCAGGTAAATTAATAGATGTAATTTGATGGTCTTAGTTATGCTTTTGAGAAAAAAAAATACTCTTCACTTTCAGCAAGAGTTCCACAGCTGAAAGTTTTTTTTTAACAAAATGATGGACAAACATGACGCGTATTCTGATTTGTTTGGTTAGTGCGATGCGGCTGAAGGTGAATTATAGTGCGGTTTCTGGTTAGATAGATCTTTTTGACGCCTCGATGTTTCCAGGATACGAAATAATTATTTGATATACTGAAATGAATATTGAGTTGCCTATTTAGAAGCTTTGTATTGATTTTGTTACAAGAAATCATAATTCCCTGTCCTACGGCAATTCAATAACGGCCTATCTCGCAATTCCTTAATAAATTCCGGGTTGCGATTCTCGAGTCAATCGATTTTTTTCGTGTGGTAATTAGATTGCGAGGTTAACGTTTTCATATTTTCAACCTTCATTATTTGATAGGAGATCGAAAACGCCGAAACGTCTCACTTTTTGAGTGCAAAGTTTCTTAGCATCTAATAAATCGGCATAAATTAGACAGATAAATTTTATCTGCAACAAGATATTGTTGGAAACAATAAATAACCACACACAAAGTATATAATCCGAGACAATCCAAACATTAGCATACTTGAGGAGCGTTTTAAATAAATCACCGTTGAGTTTAATTGTTTTGACAAACAGAACAAGAGTTTGCAACTCTGATTTATAAACCTCTGCGAGATAGCGGAAACGTGCGACAAAATATCAACACTTGATATTTGTTTTAAGAGGTGTTCACTATTTCATAGAATCAAAGCTGGTTTTAAACTATGATATAATCAAAACTTTGCTATTGGTATGTTCTATACTAATAGTGAACTGGTATGTGTCCATGAGATATACAATTTGAGAAAACAAAATAAACAGAGCATAAGATGAAGAAACTGATTTCATGTATAAATAATTACCTTTCGTTTACGTGTTTAGTACATTTCAAAGGTGTTCTCTTATTCTACTAATAGCATCTGTGAATTTGAGGTCTCTGTGTACCTTTCCATCATTCTGCCCGCTAACCTGCTTTTCTACTTGTATATTATAAGTAAGTTAAACACTTAATACCTTAATCATTAACCAGGAAATATTTTACTTTAAAGAAGTGCTCTGTCTATCTCGCTGTCAACAATTTAAAATCGATGCAACGGTTTTACGCAATGAACAGATTTGATTTAGCATCGATGCTGTCACGCATTAGCATCGATGATAACGTGCGTTAGTATCGATGCAATTATCGATAGAGTATATAATTTGTCAATGTCCAGCTTCGGCATCGCGACTGCATCAACGCTCACGCGCGTCAGCATCGCGACTGTATCGATGCGAAAGTAGCGCAAGTGTGTAAAGGTTGACATCTTGCGACTGCATCGATGCTGCAACGCGACTGCATCGCTGCTAAAAGTCACAGTGTGTAAAGAGTCTAAGTGGCCCTAGCACAGTGGGACGAAATCTCAGCTGTCAGTACAAACGATTTATGTGACACGCGAGCGAAGCACGCAAAACTATTAAAACGTCATGATTTATCATTTAACACGTTTGTGAAATAATTAAGACGTAAAACGAAAGATAAGAGTATCAAAGAATGACCATAGAGTTTGTCGATAAATTAACTTGCAAATAACGACTTTTTGTACGGACGACAGCACGTCAAGGTAAACACTGTGGTATCTTATACAGTTGTGATAAGGGTCAGTTTTCAAGAAAAAAATATATAACCTGATCTGCTGGGGACTGTACCAATAAATTTTAGTTATTTTTATCGTGTCGATGGTAATGCTATTTAAATTTGAGGTGCTCAGTAATTGTTGACGCGGATTTCCTTGTCGTTGACATAATTAATTTTAGTTAAAATGGGTGTTTATTTGATAAGCATATTATTTATTTTTTACGCTGAAAACCCTTTTCACTTTAGTTTTTAAAAAAAACGCCTTTTGAAATCTACTATGAGCTTTTAGTCAGTTTTTGAAGGTGTATTTTTTTTGTTTCGTGTTTTTTAGTTCTTACCTATTTTTCAAAAACTACTGGACACTTACACTGTACTCTAAGTTGAAATATACCTGAGTGAACTTAAAATAATCTTGCTATGACTTCTTGCTTTTGAGAAATCCGTGGACTAACATACAAATATACAAACATACATACATAGACATTGAATCCTTTTTCAGAAGTCAAAGAAGGTAAGAATTAAAAAGAATAATTTTACTGTTATAGTTCACTTTAACGTAGATGTGAATAGATACATTACTTTTTTCAAAAACTTTAGACTCCAATGCTCTCCGAGCGAAAATATTTCAATTGTAGATTTTACTATTCGCACTGAAATCACAATTTTCCCACATACACATCAAATAAACCTTACTGCATCGTCATAACGATTCAAATGCCCCGACTGGTCATTTTTGTCAATATCTGTTTCCATGGTTACGTCACGAATCGACTACAATGGCATAAATGCATTTCACAAAATGTTTACCTCTATTGCAATAAAGGTCATATTCGTCGTACTAAAGTGTAAAAATAAATCTGTTATAGCAATAACAATGTGGAAAGAAGTGGACAATACCGTAAAACTGTTTGCCTCACTTGAGGGGGACTTAAGAGCTATTAGAAATGTCTACGGGCTGCATTCGAGCGTTATGTGTGACTTAGTTCTTTCCTGTTTTCTATAGATATTTGAGGGGGTGTTTACAGACTGAGGGAAACAAGAAGAGAATTATTATGTGAACTGAAGAGTAGAACGAGAGCATTTTACAAGACTTTTCAATAGGGTTGTTGTATATGGTCAAAGGCTATTCTTTACATAGTAACATTTACATAGATCTATACATATATAAGTAAGCTGAACAATTTGTTTGTTTGAACGCGCTAATCTCAGCAATTACTAGCTGTTTAAAAAAATGTGTTGGATAGCTTATTAATAGAAAAAGGCAACATAACGCTGCGACGGGAGGGGAGGGAGCAAACTCAAAAAGCGCGGAAGAAATCGCGGGGGAACACTAGTAATGACTAATTTGCTGTCACGACAATTTAAAAAAAAAACATTTTTTTTCATTAATCACTTCACAAACTTGGGAATAAGTTTTTTCAAGTTTTGCTCGTTGGTAAATTTTTAATTAAAGTTAATTATCACGACGAGGACGAAAATAATTGGCAGTATTGTGTTTTAGCGTTTTCTGATTGCGATAAAGTTTTCAGAAAAGTTGCTTGGGTGTGTGTGACAGGAAGCCGTCTGATACAAGCGTTTGAAAATTTATTGCCAAGACGTGTATATTTTCTTCATTTATTTTATACTTCTATTAAAATCAGAAGCTTACTGTGCTCGAAATTTTAATTTTAAAGACTTAATTCAATCTAAGGATTGATTGTAACAGATTTGTTACCATGTACCTTATTATTTTTAAGTTTCCGTAATTGGTGAAATTGGTGAATGCCTCAGTTAGTTGCCATCTTATACATACACACTGTCTGAGTTTGTTTTAATTGTGGTTTTTAGTAAGTCAAACTTTATTGTGAAGCTTGTAGCTATGACACGTAAATTTCATCATAACTATAATAGAGGCAGGAAAAAAAGAGACGAAGCCCAAGAAAAAGCTATATGCATCAAAATAACAAAAGCTGAATTTTGCGTCATATCAAAAGGTGAAAAGAATGGCGGAAGAGCGTAAAGAATGAAATAACTCTACCGACAAGAGCCTAGTTCTAAAATTAGATGATGATGATGTAACCATGACAATATTCTAATAACCACATTGTTAAGTACTAATGCAACGGAATGTCACATAGCTTCATCAATCGTCTTGGGCTGTATATGAAATGTGTATCCATTTTCACATTATGCCCTCAAATTTTACGTGAGGAAGATGACATCAGGTCTTAGGAATATTAAGAGATCTGGCTAACTGAAACATCCGCTAAGGAAACACCGTTCCACATTGCAAGGAAACGGCAATTTGTGTCACAATTATGAACACGCATAAGATATTACAGTCATCTTCTTTCAACTACCTGCTAGGACTTCTCTGGATCTGAAATATCGCTTTATTTATATGATCATTGCGGTTAATTTAATATTTTTAAGCTATAACATAGCTTCTATCGCGGGCCTTGCGCGTGGAGACCGAATCCAGAAGGTCCATAATGAAAATAATCTAACACCCCCCACTCCGACCGGCGCAGTGGTGATACTTTTTAGTTTTTCCATCTATCGATGAATAGCAGAACTTTTGATGACTTTTTGAAATATCACGCTTGTCTCTTTAGTTCAGCACCCCGCCTTTAGGTGGCATTGGTTGTATAAATAAAATAAATAAATAATTATAATTGCATAAGTTGATAAAAAAT
The DNA here is from genome assembly GCA_963924145.1 of Pyrausta purpuralis. Lineage (NCBI taxonomy): Eukaryota > Metazoa > Arthropoda > Insecta > Lepidoptera > Crambidae > Pyrausta > Pyrausta purpuralis. The sequence goes on along the minus strand of OZ001648.1, from coordinate 26,776,668 downwards.
GCTATGCAATATCTTTACCGCGGCAGTCTCCGAGTGCCGCACGTCTTTTTTTCATCATCATCATCATCATCATTATCAGCCAAAGGACGTCCACTGCTGAACATAGGCCTCCCCCACGGATTTCCACAGCGACCGATCACTAGCGGTCTGCATCCAGTTTGATCCTGCGATCTTTATAAGGTCGTCTGTCCATCTTGTTGGTGGACGTCCCACGCTGCGTCTCTGGTCGAAGGGTCTCCAATCTAGAACTTTCCTGCCCCAACGGCCATCAGTTCTTCGCGCTATGTGCCCTGCCCATTGCCACTTGAGCTTACTGATTCTCAAGGCTATGTCCGTTACCTTAGTTCTTCTACGTATCTCCTCATTTCTGATTCGATCCCGTAGAGAAACACCCAGCATAGCCCTTTCCATCGCTCGTTGTGTGATTTTGAGCTTCATTATAAGGCCCATAGTAAGAGACCATGTTTCGGATCCGTATGTCATCACTGGTAACACACACTGGTTGAAGACTTTCGTCTTCAGACACTGAGGTAGATGAGATGAGAAGACACTCTTGCGCAATTTCCCGAACGCTGCCCAGCCGAGTTGGATTCGTCGATTGACCTCTTTCTCGAAGTTGGACCTACCCAATTGGATCACTTGTCCCAGGTAGACGTACTCGTCGACAACTTCGAGAGTTGAGTTCCCAACGGATACTGGAGTGGGTACAACAAGGGAGTTCGACATAATTTTCGTCTTTTCCATGTTCATTTTAAGACCCACTTGTTGGGATACTCGGTCAAGGTCTTCGAGCATAGTGCCAAGATCGTCCAGCGTCTTTGCCACAACGACTATATCATCGGCAAATCGGAGGTGTGTGATGTATTCGCCATTAACATTGATGCCGATTCCTTCCCATTCCAGAAGTTTGAAGGCGTCTTCCAATGCCGCTGTGAACAGTTTCGGAGATATGACATCTCCCTGTCTCACACCTCTCCGCAATGGAATCGCCTTCGTGTTCTGCTCCTGTACTCGGACCGACATGGTGGCGTTATTGTAAAGGCACCTTAACACCTCTATATACCTATAGTCTATGTGGCACCGCTGCAGAGATTGAAGCACCGCCCAAGTTTCGATCGAATCAAAGGCCTTCTCATAGTCCACAAACGCTAAGCATAGAGGCATATTATACTCCTCAGACTTCTGTATAATTTGCCTAAGCGTATGAATGTGGTCTATGGTACTATAGCCTTTTCGGAAACCGGCTTGTTCGGGAGGCTGGAAGTCATCAAACCTACGTGCGAGACGATTCGTGATGACCCTTGAGAACAGTTTGTAGACATGGCTCAGGAGTGAGATGGGTCTGTAGTTCTTCAATAAGGTTTTGTCTCCTTTTTTGAAGAACAACACCACCACACTCCTGTTCCATGCCTCAGGCGTGATGCCCTCTAGCAGCACGGAATTAAAGAGTCTCTGAAGGACTTTAAGTACCGGTGTTCCACCCGCCTTCAGAAGCTCTGCTGTGATTCCGTCCTCGCCAGGTGCCTTGTTGTTTTTGAGCTGTTTAAGGGCCATCCTAATCTCGTAGAGGCTGATGTCCGGGATGTCTTCGGTGTAGTGACGGGTCAGGATAGCTCGTGGGTCTCTGGCCGAGTTATCAACGAGTTTGGCTACTGAGGTGTACAACTGCCCATAGAACTTTTCGATCTCCCTCAAAACCTCTGCTTTCGTCGACGCTACACTGCCGTCCTCCGTCTTAAGCTTCGTCAACAGGCTCTGCCCAATAGACATGTCCCTTGCAAACACTTTGGAGCCTTGGTTCCGCTCTATCGTTTCTTTAACACTATTAGTGTTAAAGCAACGAATGTCGTGTCGCAGGGACTTCCATATTTGTCTATTCAGCCGCCTGTAGTTTTCAGCATTAACGGAGGTCTGCAGTGCCATAGATCGACGTTTTGCCATAAGGTCGAGAGTGTGGACCGACAGTTTTTGAGGTCTATTTTTACGGCCAGGCCTAAAATACTTAGACCCCACCGTTTGAACAGTTTCCACAAACCCGTTATTAATTTCGTCCACTGTAACGCAATTTTCTAGGCAATCAAAGCGGTTTGACAACTCGAGTTGAAAGCTCTCGGGATTTTGGATATGAGCACGAGTCGGTCGGAGCGTGGACTTCATCAGGCGGGATCTTCCCAATTTGACATTTATATTCAATGTGCCTCGAACCATTCGGTGATCGCTTCCGGTTTTCACCCTGTTGATCACGGAGACATCATTGAATAACCGTCTCTTGGAGGTCATGAAGAAGTCAATCTCGTTTCTCGTGAAGCCATCGGGACTCAACCAAGTCCACTTCCTTTGAGGCGGCTTCTGGAAGAAAGAGTTCATCGCAAAGAGTCCCTCCTTCTCCAGAAAGTCGGCCAGCCTCTGTCCCCTGGCGTTCCTTTGCCCGTATCCAAAAGGTCCCACCTTCAACTCATTCTCGCCTCGCTTGCCTAGTTTCGCGTTGAAGTCCCCCATTACAACAGTATAATAGGTTTTGGAAGTATGTATGGCTCTACTTACGTCCTCATACATTTCCTCCACCTCTTCATCCGGGTGTTTCGAGGTCGGTGCATATACCTGTATGACCTTCAGCGAATACCTCTTGGATATTCTGAGTATAAGGTATATTACCCTGCTCGACACACTCTCGATGGTCTCGATAATGTTGACGAGGGACTTGTGAACGAGGAACCCGACACCACCTTGGGACTTTCGTTGGTTGCCTTCCCGGTAGTAGAGCAGGTTTCCGGACTGTAGAGTTATCGTGTCCTCGCCCTCTCTACGGACTTCTGATAGACCCATTATGTCCCAGTGTAACCTGCTCATTTCTTCCTCCAGCTCGAGCAACTTCTCATCTGTCCTCAGTGTACACGTGTTGTACGTTACCAGGGCCAGTTGTCGTCGGGGGTGGCAGCGCGATCGCCTCCGGGGATTCTTAGCACCCCCTGCCCCGCCGTTACCGTGACCGCTACCAAAGTCAGGAATAGCGGGGCTGCCGGAGACTGGGGGCCTGGTTTTCTGGTGTACTTTCATGTGAGGGGATTTTGCCAATACTCGCCACGCTTGGCAGGCGGGTTGGCGAGCGCAGAGGCGCAGCCCCTTGCAGCTGTGACGCTGCTGCCCGTCACAGTCTAACATTTAGCTGCGCCTTACATTGGATGGTTATACCGCCATCGGTCGGTCGCCAGAGCCTCGTCTGTATAAACAGGACGCACCACGTGAAGGTGAGGTTGGCTTGGAGCTTATGGTCTTGGTCAAGCTCCCTTACGTCCCACGTACGTTACGTTACGTCTTTTTTTAATTGAATATTATTACGACTGTTATTTTTCCCTAGCTCACGTGATTACGATTCCAAATGTGTCTTAAGGGTAACTTTTGAGACGGCTAAAAATTTTTTTACAAACAGTTTAAAAATATATATATAAGTAATTTATTCTAATAGTACTGACATATTTTGTGGTAGTTACCTAATATGGAACAACTTTTAGCATAATCTGTCTTTATTGGTAATTTAACGTCGCCTTCTGTGAAAAAGTCCATGAAAATATACCATCTTAGTTAATTGAATGCGTAAGTAATTATAAGAGACAGACAGACACAAAATGAGATCCAAAAATACAATACGTTGTGTGCACTGTGTGTTATGCGCGGCTGGGAAAAGGTGAGAGCGTATAGGCGCGCGGAAAAGTTTTAAATTGACTTTTGGAAACGAGTGATACAGTATAAAATGGTTGGCTGAAATTCCAAAAATAAAATAAAATAAATTTGTATCTGCGCGTGGCAATTGGGATTAGAAAAAACTTTTTACAAACTCCAATAAACATACACATTTTATGTTGAGGTAACAATATAACTCGAAGTACTTTGCTCTGTTCTCAGTCCTACACCTATCTGAATATTAACGTATTACACTTTTATATCTTCCATAAAATATTATAATAACGTTTTTTTGTTTAAAGCTATTGTTTTAAAATTAAATCATCGAATTATGATAGTCTGTACCACAGGAAAGTCATAATACATATTGTTATCAATTTCGCCCACAACTGTCCTTTTAAAGCAAACACGCAACGTTTAATTTGACAAATGTCCGAGTACGACGCGTTAACAAACAGACGGTCAGCGACATTTCGTTAATTTAATTTTACCGCGTATATCGTAATTAGAAAATACGCAGCCGATTTGAGAAATTGTCTCTGTATAAATATTCAATTTATGTGTTCGAAAAAGAAATTTTAAGCACCATACTAATAAGTTTCGTATGCTTACAAGACGAGGCCGATTCTTGATGACTTTTTATTCATCAGACGTGTTGGCAAAAAAAATACTTCAGAAAAGGTGTAACTAAGACTCCTTACACACTGCGACTTTTAGCATCTATGTATAGTCGCGCGTTTGGAAAGGGCGCATCAGCATCGCGACTCACGCAATGAACAGATTTAATTTAGCATCGATGCAGTCGCCAACATTCAGTACATGATTTGTGAATTTCTGGCTTCTGTATCACAACTGTATCGATGCTAACGCGCGTTAGCATCGCGACTGCATTGCTGCTAAATGTCGCAGTGTATTAAGGGTCTTAAACAGTAAACTAATTAATCATGCGGAACCCAAGCAAAACTTTTTTCAAGAGCCTTTTCGCTCTAACTCTGCAAGTTCTTTAAATATCGCTAACTACCGACAGAACGTACCTATCTTATGACGCAGAAAAAATATATCAGATCCATTTATTGATTAAAACAAAGACCAAAATAAGGCAGAAACGCGATACCCCTGAAACTTGATCTACGTCTGTCATCGGACAAACAAATCACCCGCATATTTCAATAGCCCATACGTCATCCCTAACCCAACCAAATAAGCTTCATTATTGCACAACAATTATCCAAATGAAAACTATGAATTGAGTGCCCCGAAAATGGCTGTTGGCCTTTCCCACGTTGCTTCATTTCATCAAACCGCTAGTAAGTATTATGTTAATAGAATTTTGTTCGCTTCTTTGCATAATCTGATGACGATGTGACATTAAGTTGGCTTTAAACCAAGTCATTTGTCATGCAACATTCGCCACTATACTGATGCACCTAAAGGTTAGGTAGAGTGACAAGATATCTCGGTAAATATCGGTCAAATTTGAGTGGCAGTTATGACAGCTGATTTTCATTCTGCTCAGCGTTGTTGTTTCGGTTCCAGTAGGCTGTTTGAAGTGCTTATTTGTAGTCTGTGAAATGCCACTGTGTACTCTTTGGTTGCTGCCGCCGAAGATGATGCTTTCAAGAAATATGGTGGTCGCTAGGCCTAACCTTATTATGTAATTTGTAATGGCTTTATTCCACAAATACAAAGGTATATTAATGCTGAAAAACAATGCCAGTCTAACCTTTGGTTATGCAGATAGATAACAATCGGTGCAGTGAAAAAAAAATACAATAAATAAATAATAAATATCCTTTGGACATTCCCACACATCGCCATCTAGCCCCAAAGTAAGCTACTCAAAGCTTGTGTTATGGGTGCCAGGCAACGGCTATAATACTTAAATACTTTTTTTGTTTGTAAATACATACATGATATACATAGAAAACACCCAGACCAATACAAACAGACATGTTCATGCACACAAATGTTTGTATTGTGCGGGGATCGAACCCGCACCCGCTGCGTAGTAGGCGATTTCTCGACCACTACACCAGACGGGTCGTCAATATCGTCGTAATAGAAAGTTAAATTTTACCAGTGAAATACTAACTATCAATTGGTACTTCGACAGCTATTTGTATATTTGTTAAAACCAAAATATCAACCATAACAGTGAAATCATTGAGCATTAACTAACTTCTGGATGGACAAACAGAAGGCAAGTCCTCGTTAGTGCTGTCAAGCGCTATTTTCGACTGATGCATACTTTGTGTAATCGTTTAGTAGACAGTAGCATTGTGCTTTGCTACTGGCAGTCATAAAATTAATGATGTTTGCTTACCAATTGGAACGTGCAAACATGGTAATGTAATTCATCATCACATTCTTTGAGAATGAGTATGTGTCGTTGGATAGCTGTCAAGATATATCCGTAAAAATAAAAGGAAAAAATAGTAGTTTTTCATTCAACATTCGCCACATACCGATTATTAGCCAGAAAGTTGCTGGTTCGAGTCCCGCCCGTGCGCAATTTTTGGTTTCTTATTTCATCTTTATAAATAAAAAATATGACACTTTGAGTGTTAAAATAAAAACATTCTATATCACTATTATCGTAATTAAACACGGTCACTTATAATTTCATGTAAGTTCTAGGTTTAAACAAATACCATCAATTAGTCTGACTTATGGTCAGAAAATGGTTTGAAGTAAACTTTGTGAATTCAAACTTGTTCCGTCGCCTTTTTGTGATTGTTCTGACGTTGACACTGTCTATGAGCAATCTGCACACTATGAATAGAATAGAATAGAATATTTTTTTATTTGCTTAAAACATGGTAAATTTGATAACATAATTTTCATCTATGACCATCATGTTTTGCCACAGGCGGCATGCAAATTTAAACATGAAAGTTAAAACAATTAATTAAATACATTATTTCATAATACACTACACACATATTTTAGGTTACATTGATTCATTGCTAATTTATACTATACATTTATATTTAATATACTATATATATTTATTCATGTCATTATAATTATAAAATATTTATGTCAAGTATTCAGTCAGACTATAAAAACATTCTTTTTTAACAAATTTACGCAATCGTGTCACAAACATATTATAAGGCAGCTGTCTAATGTCATAAGGTATTCTATTATATATTTTAACAGCCATGGCCTGGCAGTTTCTTTCGAAAAATGCACTCTTCAATGCATGTTCTGTGAGAGTGCATTCTCTGGAGACAAGAACGTGATTTATTGCTTAACTCGATTAAGTGTACTTCAGTATCAGTTTATTTGTTTATTTGGTACACCAACAGGTAACATACAAGCATTGACATAAAAATTAAAATTTAATTAAAAAGTTGCATCTAGTATGCAACCCAATTATAGGTGAACACAACATTTATAAAAATACGGCAGACTTAGATAATTAGTTAAAAGCTTTAAACTAGTTACGTAACATAACATAATTGACAAAGAAAAAAACACATAATAACAATTTAAACTAACTGTGTCGTTAATAAAATGACTCGACTTTATCTTTAGTTTCGGTCCAGTATCTAACGTTAACTATACAACAAGGAAAAGTTTATGCAACAATCATTACTGTAGCTAGCAGCTCATTGGATAGGCCCATTTTGCACGGTTTATTATCCGTGGTATATCCTCCTTTTATTTTTGGTTTTTATTGTGAACCTGTTTCTCATTTGTCTCCCGCTTTGAACTAGATGAATATTTGAACTAAGTCTTTCAAACTCCTCCTATTATTATTTCTGATTAATTTCATTGCGGAGCCCAAGACAAGACATTTTAACTTCCTTCTGGGACTCCCTAGCCTTTACAGGTTGGGACTTTCAATAAAGCCATGCTGTAGATCCTGGCTACACAGGAGTAGCAGCGGGCAGTAAAAATACCAAGACAATAGAAAACTCTAAGAACATATTTTTAATAGATCTCTCTCAATCGTCATATAATTAATGTATGGAAGACAAGCGTTAACAAACGTTGGTTGGGTCATCCACTCTTTTTCTATTTAGGGCATTATTAAATCATTCATAATGTCAACAAAATTTAGGATGAGACAGTAAAAAAGAAACAACACTTATAAGTTCTCTAAAACAGAAAATCCATAAAACAAATGACTATCATAAACTTCAAATCTCGCGGTCGTTGTTTTAAATGGCTCTCCCGAATGCATCACTAATGCACCAAATGGTTTGTGTACAGATAATGCAGGCAACTGTACTTCGAATTTTGAGTGGAATAATAATAAATTGTCATTAGTTCGAGATCAGAGAAGTTAGGTGAGCTGTTATCTAGTTGAGATTCTCGTAAAGTTTGAAAGACATCTTAATTTTGGAACATTAAGAAATCTAGTATAAATCTATATTAGTATTATAAAGCAGAAGAGTTCCTCTTTTTTGTTTGAATGCACTAATGTCAGGAACTACAGGACCGATTGGAAAAAATATTTCTGTGTTGGAAAGCCTATTTATTGAGGAAGGAGCAACTCAAAACTTGCGGATGACGTCGCGGGGGACCGCTAGTATAATATATAAATTAGTTAGTAAAATTATATTACTTTGGTTCGTTACGATGACATAATAAAATTAGATAAACTTTCAGTGTCTTAGTCTCGTTAGTAATGAACTTGATAGTAATCAAAACATAATGTATTTCGGTAATTTAAAATGTAAACTACTTTTTTTTTAAATATCTGAAAAAATAAACCAAATATTGTTACAATACATCTAAAATAAACAAAAAAAAAACGAACTCCTCAAAAACTTTCCAAAAATACATCAAACGATGAAAATTTAATAATGCATCACTTTATTACCAAACGATATTTATCTGCAAAGAAAGTTTACGTAATGCGTTCAAGTGTGCTTAGAGGGGATCATGCTGGAGAACGAATAAAGCTTAGAAAAAACGGTTTTATTTAACGAGTATGGAGGCATGACTTCTACAGAAGATAATTATACTTATCGGTCAAAAATGTGTGTAAAATTTCCTTAAAACTTTATACTGCAGAAAACAAGTCAACAATAAAACAGTGTTGACATAAATAAACAATTGCTATTTCTTTCCCCTCTAGTTACCTACATAAGCGAGAAAGGTAAATAAAAATCATAAGTTCTTAAAAAATGTTATGCTCACTTAGAGGCATTTAATTATAAATGTCCCATAAATCCTACATACACTGTCTGGCCATAAATACTGTTACAATTAAAAATAAGCAAGATATTACATTTGAATTTGGAATATGTCATTTTTTTATACGATTGCTCATTGTGTTTTCTAATTTTGGCGCCAATACATTTTATAATATTTTGAGATATTAAAATGGAGTGGATGATAAAGAGAACCGAATCGCTGCTGAAGCCAAATGCAATTTTTAAAACTCAACATACGCTTGGTATTAGTCAAATGTTTGTGTACAGGAAAAAGGTGGTCAAAGCAGTAAGGGAAAGAATTCGCAGAAATCCTGTCCGAAAGCAAAAGATTTTATCTCGGGAGATGAAGATAGCACCCAGAACCATGTCGCGTATTTTGTCTTAGGACTTGCAGCCTATAAGAGACGCACACGATAATTTAAATAAGAATAGGGTGATAAAATCGAAAAAACTACTGAAGCGGTACGCAAAGGGAGGTCACAGAAAAATTTTGTTTAGGGATGAGAAAATCTTTACAATTGAGCAACATTTTACATTTACGACCTCCGTGGTCGAGTGGCTAGCACGCTGGTTTCAAGCGTCGCCATCTCGTGAGGTTCCGGGTTCGATTCCCGGTCAGGTCAATGTAGAAAACGATCTTTTCTATATTGTCTCGGGTCCTGGGTGTTGTGGTTCCACCGTTGTTTCCGATTTCCATAACACAAGTGCTTTAGCTACTTAGCTTGGGATCGGAGCAATGTATGTGATGTTGTCAAATATTTATTTATTATTTATTTATTTTAACAAACAAAATGACCGTGTTGATGCTCAAACCTCTAAGGAAGCTACCTAATTAGTCGGCAGAGTGCAACGTGGGCATTACCCGACTTCAGTGATGGTTTGGTGGCGTGTTAGCTTTGAAGGAGTGACTGAGCCATATTTTTGTGAAAAAGGTTTCAAAACATTGGCACAAGTGTGTCAAGATACCATTCTTGAGAAGGTAGTTAAGCTCTTTAACAACACCATGTTCAATAACCAAGCATGGTCTTTCCAACAATACTCGGCGCCGGGTGATAAAACTCGGTCCATGCAGTCTTGGTTAGAACCGAACGTTTCGGACTTCATCAGAGCTGAAGACTGGCCGTCTTCTAGTTCCAATCTTAATACGCTGGATTATGATTTATGGTCAGTTTTAGAGAGTACGGCTTCCTCTAAACGCCATGATAATTTGGAGTCCCTAAAACAATCCATACGATTGGCAGTGAAGAATTTTCCCATTTAAAGAGTGCGTACTTCTATTGATAACTGGCCTCATCGTTTAAAGGACTGTATTGTAGCCCATGGAGACCACTTCGAATAAGCTTTTTTTATTTTAAATTGTTTTGAATTTATGTTTAAAACTAACACACTGTAAAAGTAATAAATATTATTTGCATTAAAAAAATATATTTCTTTGTGACAATATTTATGGCAAGAATAGGTATATCAGTACAAAAGATCTAATTTCATAATTTTGTATTTTTTTACATTTGTTTCTTTGATAACCAAAAAGTAAGTATGTACAGTAACATGATAAAACCGTTCTCATCTTTGGACAATTCTTTTATTTATTTATTTCTGATTTATTCTATATCAATCCACAACTCTTAAGACTAAGAATGTAAGCAATATTTATATTTTATTCATAAGAAACCACAAATTTCGCAGGGTCGGACTAACAGCACGGTAGCTCAATTGGTAAGAGCGTTTGGCCCGGTCTGCCAAAAGGTTGCTGGTTCAAGTCCCGCCCGTGTGCAAAAAGTTTTTGGTTTCTTATTTCATCTTTATGAATATAAATTATGACACTGTGAGTGTTAAAAACATTCTAAAGCAATATTTATATTACCTGCAGCCAATAAAAGGTTGTCATTTTACTATTCAGCTGGGCCGATTTCGATGTAGTTTTCACTAAAATATTAGTTACACTGAGGAAAGGTGTGAGTAACTATTTTGATTCAATCAAGTCTATTGTCATTTTAAACAATAACTAAAAACGACGAAAAAACACCCTCAAAAACAAAGTCTGCGTTTCCATCGAGTGAGCAGCTCCAGATTCAACTAATAATACATGTAGCGACAAGAAAAAGGTACTCCTTACCAAAGCACAGGGATTATGTTCCACCACATAAATTTTTCAGGGTAATCAGAATTTTTTTTCAGGAATCTATTAATCAGGAATTTAACAGGGCATTATCAAAAACCTTACCAAAACCTAAATCTATATGCAACTCTTAATTTTTTCCAGCGGTTTTTCACAGCCTGGTTAAAGGTTAAACCGTCTTAATTTATCCAGTCCTTTTTAATGTCCTCTTATTATTGTCACGTGGAGACACCCTATTTTATGTTATTAAATCCAAAAATTAAGTTTTGTATATTTCAATAAGTCAAAAGTAATATAAAACTATTCACTGTCGAATATTGTATAGTATTTTTAAACAAAAAAATAAAATGTTCGCTCCTTCTTTTAAGTCAGTTTAGCAAAAAAGATTTAAGTATTTAGCGATGGCGAACGGAGTGAGCACCAGTGATCCGTTTTACTCATGAACGCACAGTAAAAGTGGTTTGTTTTTAAGCTGGATAATTCTATTTCTAGTCAATTCATACAATTTAAACGGTGGAATGCGAATCTATAGTTGGTTCATAGAGATACAATAGCGTGTGGATGGAGTGAGCATAATAAATTAATAGCAAAATTTTAAATACGAAATTTGACGATCTGAAATTACAGATTCTAATTAAAAGTAATATTAACAAAAAAAGGAACACTGAATGAATTGACTAACTTATTTCAGTATCATGATATGACTGACCGCTTGAGAGGACTGAGTGATTACACATTTAACTTAATATCTTTCATTTAATCGCATTACAAAAAAAAAACTTGTATCTACAATTATTCGTGCTAACAAGAATAGTACTTCTATGCTTTTACAACGTTGATTATACCAATTTCCTTCGAAAAACAAGGGTTGGCAGACGAAGGCTTTAATGTTTAATGTTCGCCATTCGTGACTTTTTTACAAGTTCCGTTATTGATCTGGTTTTGTCCGGAACGCATTGGTTTTGAGATTTAAAATGACCTCTGAAGTAATGGGGCTAAGGCTGAAAATTAAGATAACTTTGTATGAATTTTAACAGCTGGAACTGAACAAAGAACATGATCAATATATTTTGTTAAATGACTAAATATTAAAAATACATATTTATTTGAATAATAAATTCTTTTACACCTCTAACTTGGAATTGTCGAATTTATTCTTTGAATTCAGTTAAAAGATACAAGTAAATCCATTCTGACCTTGCGTTTTTCAAATACAATACAAATGAACCTTTATATTGTCTAATTAAAGTTAGACTATATTTTTCATAATAATATCATATAATTTTGCTACACTTGTCATAAAATTTATAATGTAATTTCAAAGAAAATTGATAGCACTTACAAAACGAGCGGCGAGCGTGAAGAACTGTTCTTAGACCTTTCGACCAAAAGCGCAACAAGGGATGTCCACCGCCAACATGGATGGATGACCTTGTAAAGATCGCAGGATCACACTGGGTGCAGAACGCTCACAACCGGTCGCTGTGGAATACCGTGGAAGAGGCCTATATTCAGCAGCAAAACGGATTACAAAGGAACCCTTTGTTAATATAAGGGACACCTTTTATTGGCGATGCTATTATCATATAGATACTTTTAGTTTAAAGTTTTAGTGTAAAGCTGTTGGTTTTCTAAATAAAAATAAAAATATATCTTTAACAAACATAACAGAACTCCAGAACCATGTTTCATACTAAACCAACTTGCTCATTCTGTATACCCATGATTATCACATCTCCCATAAATTTGAGTAAATATGTGAATATGCAAAGCAGAAGCTTGATTCATAATGTATCAGAATGCTCGGAGCGCTTCACGCTTGTCATGTTCCCTTTACTTCACTATTTCCAGTTTATAATGTTCTAATGGGAAATAGAAGGTTTATTCTTATTTTTATTTGTTAAGAACAACCAACAAAGCATACACCACACAATTCCATTCATTCCATGCTTCAACACCCGAGCGGTTGCAGGCAGCCGCATAACAATAGAATTTGCATTGTGTCTCGTTCACATACGCTTGAGGGATTAAGATTAAATCACAATTTTACAGTGTTGCCTTACTTATCGGCTGCCACGACATTCACACAAATACTGCTGAAAACAGATATATAGCTAAAAATATTTTTAAAGAACAGGTAGACAAAACGGCTTGGGTAAAAGGTTAATGAAGAGTCAGAGAAAAATTAAATAATAGAAAGCAGCAAAATAAACCCATTAAAATAATTAAAAAAAAAACGTATATACAGCCGAAAAGTAAATGAGTTCCGGGATATTACCACAGACGTGTGTACTACCATCAGGGTTGTTTTTTGATAATATCTATTTACAGATTTCGTTATTCTTGAACCAAATATATACTACCTACTTTAATATCTTCATCGACAGATATTTCTTCCCCGAAATTTATAAAACGTTCATTTCAACTTCTAAAATCCCATCCAAACGGACATTAAAATCATAACGCCATCTCCTAAACGTCAAAATATCTCTCAAGACGGATTCGACAGTTTTTTACGAGCACATGAACACGAGATGGGCGGAACCAAGGGCTTGGAAGTCATCCAAAACGTGAAAGTTGCGAGAGGATGTGACTATCACTTATAATAATTTAGCTGCTGACCCATAATTTTTGTGGGTGTAACATTTGAATTTAGATGGCCGTTAACTGTCTTACGGCGATACTGACTGTAAAATTATGAAAGAAAACATCATACAGACACTGTAATGGTTAGTTATCAGATAATCGGATGTATCTAAAGTTAGGGTGTTGCCTATTATGGAATTCACTATTGAATCGAAAAAATCCTGGGATTGCGGAATTGATATATTTTTTTTACTATAGAATTAAATCAGAATCAGGTGTATATTATTTATTTATTTTAAGGTGCTGGCTAATATGAAATGCACTTTTATATCGGAAAATTTCCGGTATTTCTGGATTTACAAATCAAGTGTTTTAATCATAAAACCAAATCGGGTGTATTATGTGTGTGTGTGTGTGTGTGTGTGTATTTACCGTCTACTGCTATTCTTACACTTAGCATACTAATAAATTGATAAAAAGCTTTAAAATTAACTTTAAATACATACAGATTATTAATATGTTTTCCTGGAGTTTAATTTTTTTTAAAAAATACGTTTAGACTTTTAGAGAAAATGGTTTTAGGAACCTCGATATAATTTTAAAATACCTATCCATAGACATCCAACACGCATAGGACAAAAAAAACACCTATGCGGGAAGTCCCTTAAATATATATTTTTTAATTTTTGTATGAGAATCGTAAAGAGGTTAACAGGATACATCTACCTACTAAGTTTCAGCTGTGTAATACTAATAGTTTCAGAATAAAGTGGCTGTGACATACGGACGGACAAACAGACTTGACGAAACTATGATGGTTCCGTTTTTTGCCATTCGGCTACGAAAACCTAAAAACCTTTAGGTAAAGATGCATCTGATTATCATATTACTGGTTGTTGGCTTGTGTATGCGCGTTCAGGCAAGACAATTAACTCTACAGATAATCACAGAATATTAGCTGGGTGTTTTATTGAACTGAATTACCATCCAATCTAATCAATACCTAATCTTTGGGCTTACATAAATATTAATATATATAAATAAATATCCTTTGGACATTCCCACACATCGCCATCTAGTCCCAAAGTAAGATACTCAAAGCTTGTGTTATAGGTGCCAGACAACGGATATAATACTTAAATACTTTTTGTTTGTAAATACATATATGATATACATAGAAAACACCCAGACCAATACAAACAGACATGTTCATGCACACAAATGTTTGTATTGTGCGGGGATCGAACCCGCAACCCGCTGCGTAGTAGACGATTTCTGGACCACTCCACCAGACGGGTCGTCATAGATGAACTAGGAAATTTTTTGGTAGATCTCGAACAGTGAAATCAGTATTTATTAAGAAAGTAGATTTATGAATGTAAACCTGTCATGTCTATAAACAAAATGGTCACCACGTTGACATACTGTTGCCAAAACAAAATAACTACGTCTCTTGAAAATTATTTCAGTGTCGGTCACAAATTTAATCCTATTATTACAACTGTATGTAACCGAGAAGTTCTCAACCGAGCTTCACTAACTCAGATTAAAGTCTAATTAGACTAACGTTTCATTAATCTTTTGCACGCCACACACCAAAGGGATGACTGATTGCGATCTCCTTGGAAAACTAAGTACTACATTTGCTTATGACTTAATGATCCATGCAAACGAATATGGACCTTAATACCGATGACTAAGATTAGAAATGGGAATAGTGGCTGCTTAAATGAATTCCGATTTTATTTTAGTGTAGATATGCAAGGTAAAAGAGGTAGCGATTTTTAAAGTCAAATGTTTATTAGAATGTGCTCCGTTAAAAGGTACCATAAATAGTCGTGAATAGTTGATTGCATAGTAGGTAGGGAAATAGGTTATAAATAACGTGGATATATAGAACCAAAAAAAAAAGATTTATCTGTTTCTATATGTAAATAATTCTGGTTATTGATACTTGGGATGGTCAAAGTGATGGCTACAACTGCAAAAAAAGAAAAATAGTTTGCCTAAAATAGATCCTTTCCTTTAAAGGGTCAAGAGTTTATTTTTAGACTTTATAGTGCATTTTTGTTATGAAATCGGTTTTTCGTGTTTTTAAAGTTAACTTTATTCGTTAATTTTTGTGATAATAGAATGGGATTATAGAGGGTTTCACCTTGTGACTCTGTTCTTTAAAAAGCCTTATATTCAGTGAACTTCTAAGCGTTGAGGAGTTCCACCATCAGATCAGCTCCACACACGTTGACTATCAGACGTAACAACATGTCAGCATTAAGATTCTAGTATAAAACACTATACGTGACTTTAAAATTCGAAGGTTTTCCTTTATTGCACCAAGATCCTATCATTAGATCTCGACTTGGCAACAATGGGACCAACTAGAATATTGTCAACATATATGGTGACAACATCACAAAAAAAATCCTACAGTCTTATTCATAATCTCTTCCTTTTTTGAAGTCGGTGCAAATTGCAACGTTTTTTTTTTCAAATCAGACGTTAAGATCGTATACGGCGTAAACTCGATAATTTTATCGCATGTACCAAAGGATGAAATAAATTCTATTTAGATATTTACAACATCCAACACTGTATGATACTCTCATGTTTCATTTTCATGAGTTATGAATTTATTCGTGGAAACCTTGAGTTACGACTGCAATTTTGCGAAGTTTAAAAGAAAATAAATTGAAGTCGATCTTTGCAAATGAATGGAAGTAGGAATTAAACGGTTGTTAATTTTCAGGTACGGAAGTCTTGACATAGTTGTCTGTAAAATTACCGAGTGGTGCTCGAAAAACGCTGAGACAAAAGTGTTTTCATGTAGCTATTTAATTGATAAGAATTTTTGAATTCAGCTTAAAAAAAATACGAATATTTTTTTTAAGAGTTATTGAACTAAACGTTACTTCTTTGGATATTTGATGCGGCAGAATATTTGAAAATTGAAATCGTCAATTCGAATTAACAAACATTTTGCTTCAGACTTCGGCCGCAGATAATAGCGGACTTCCGTTAATGTCAAATATATTTAGTGAATGCTTTGTGTAATTATTAATTGTTAATGATTTAGTTGAGTGATTAGAGTTTTTAATAAATACACTTAAAACACACATCTGGTTTTAACTTCATCCTGTAGACATTTAAAACTACCTTTTATTTAGCATCACAAATAGTGTTGATTGTCTGTAATTTGCTGTGAGATTCGTCAGAAACGGTCATTAACTGTCATAAATGGTCATATTTAGTCATATTTTTCAGTCATTTTTTAATACTTTTTTACGGTTGTGCGTATGCGATTGGTCGAATTTGGTCGGTCACGTGACGCCGTTCCGTGAAACCCAATTCTTTACATCTTGTTTCAACCTTATTTGCACACTATTAATGTCTAGTTCAGTGTTATACAAGTTCTATGATATATTTTCGGTAGGCTGAATATAAATATTAGCTCACAATGTTTGAAAATAAATAAAATATAAAGTCATAATAAGTAAATGCATAACTAATTAACACAATTTTTTTTTTTTTGGTAAAATTGAGTCAGAAAATTTACGGTTCATCACAAACGGTCAAATTGACTGAATTTTACAGTTTTGACCGTATTTGACCAGTCATATATGATTTATGACAAATGTGCCTGGTCAGATATAGCCATTTTACAACACTAATAACAACACCCTAAATAGGTTTTTTAACATGCAACACAACGGATATTAATGACTAGCTACAGAACGTTACAGCGAATTCATTTAAATCCGGATCTTCATGGCGTAGCTGGCCATTCGACTGACCAGATTTAATTTCCTGTATTCGTCCGCTAATATACGAGGTAGGATATTGAATTTCATATTGTCGTTTAGGGGACATGTTTTAACTGTTGTAACAGAGAGGGGTTGTTACAATTATATTTGTATGTAATTTGAAGTATTTTAGACCTTTTGCACACTGCGACTTTTAGCAGCGATGCAGTCGCGATGCTGTCGCAATGCAGCATCCATGTAGTCGCAAATTGACAACCTTTACATATTTGCGCTATTTTTAGCATCGCTACCGTCGCGATGCTGTCGCGCGTTTGCATCGATGCATTCGCAATGCAGAAGCAGTCATATTCAAATTATGCACTGCATCGATGCCAAATTAAATCAGTCTGTACATTGCGTAAGCCGCGATTCGATGGTAAAAGTCGCGGTGTGTAAAGGTTCTTAGATATCATAATTCTTAACACAACTTTTGTTAAGGATTTATTTTTGATATTGCAAAACTTATACCACAATGCTTAATGTTTCCTTTTAAAAAAATGCATGAAAAATAATGGTTTGTTTTCAACATCGTATAAAATAGCTCCTTAAGTTTTTTCCATCTTAATTAAATGAATATATTGTTCGTTTGATAACTGCCTCGGTGGCGCAGCGGTTAGAGGGATGCATTTTTAAGCGACGGCTCCGCCGGAGGTCCCGGGTCCGATCCCCGGGCGTCGGGCCAAAAATACGTACTTACCTGCGTTTTTCCGTTCCAAAATTTTCACCCCCGTGCCTCGCAAAGCACGTAAAGCCGTTGGTCCTGCGCCTGATCTCTCGCCGGTCGTGTCAGATTACTGTCCCATCGGACTATGAGAATGAGAGGAATAGAGAGTATACCTGTGTTTGAGCATACAGTTGTGCACTAAAATATGTCCCGGTTATTCGTTGTGACTGGCCATCGCAGTCGAAATCGGCTAGGGGGACTATAATATTGTTCCAACAAAGCAAAGCAAAGCAATTATTATTTACATAATTAAGTCCGTGTTAACAAAATTTTCGCTTGTGTTTATCTGCGTTGGTGAAACATTTTCTAAACTATTATATTGTTAAAATGTGATTAAATACCTACTGAGGCCATACAAACGCTTTGAACGTTTTATGTTTTCAAAAGCTCCAAACACATCTCCTTTCAAACAAATGAATGTCAACAAACGTTTTCTATTCAGATAAACGAAGTATTGTATTACTGAATAAACTATGGAGAAAACTGTTTATTTTAAAAGATCTTAACATGGTAAAATAGCACGTAACAGCGTTGGCTTAGAGTCGATTATGATAGGAAAATTAAATTCGAGCAGGATATTTTTATTAGATTTTCCACTGTATGGTAGGTCGAGGGAAGCGGTTGCCATGGTAACGGCACGGTTGCATCTGATGGACTATGAGCTTCCAACAGTTTTATGTCAACTAACATATAGATGGGATATCTGAGGATTGATTGCTCATAAAATTGTGAATCCAAATGGATGTGTTTTATCGTCGGTAAGTTTTTTTAAAAATATGTTTGTGTTATTTATTGTATTTTTTTTGTAAATATGATTGACTACTCATTTAGTTATTAAGCATTGTCAGGCAGGCAGTGCTTCAAACTCAGATGTTAATACGTTAGTTGTACGTCTATTCTACTTCAAACACATTCCGATAAATTAACCAGCGGGCGGAATCTGAAGCGAAGTTATTGACATTTCGCGTAGACAATTTCAATTTTCTGTTTTCTGATTCATCAAATATCATATTAACTTACGTAGCTATATCTTTAATACATATTAAAAATTATTTGTATTTTTTTAAGCTTCACCCAAAAATTCTTTACAATCAAAAAATACACGAAAACCCCATTTTTGTCTCAGAATTTTTCGAGCGCCACCTGGTGGTTTTACAGGAAACTATGTCGAGACTTCCGACATAGGTTACAACCCGGTACCTTGGAAAATAAATATTTTTAAACAATGATGTCTTTGCTTTTTATTTTGTCAAAAATAAGAATGGTAAGGCCTTTTGCAAGGAGACGCGTGGCTTCGCGCGTCGCGTGCTGCGTGGCTTCCCGCGACTCGTCGGGCGTTTCTTCAGTTTATTTATGGCGGCGTGTGAAGCCACCTGCGACGCCTTAAATTATAAATATGTAAGTACGCAGCGTCGCCTGACGCTTTATCCGCCGCGTACTACGCCGCGTTGTGTAGAGCTTCGTTCTGGAGCCCTATTTTTGAATCACTCGCGTCAAAATATTGTGTGATATTCATTGATTACTGTCCGATTTCCGAATGCAAAACAGTTTAATTCGACACATGGTTGATAGCAAAAAATATAAGTTGATTTTGTAAGTACTAACGTATTCATTTTGTTCGTTTTTCGTTGATTTTAAGGTCGCTTTCTAACGAAAATCACACGCCATATCCATGCGAGTGATTCAAAAATAGAGCCCCTGAACGTCAACTTTTGCGCTCACGCCGCTTATTGGCATCATTGGCCAACCTGGTGACCTGTGTTACAGGTTTCTCCGAAACCTATTTCAGGCACCAGTCTCTCACAAGTGACAGGATAATTTGTAGCACCAATTGTAATTCCTTATGATGGTCATTTTATGTCCTATTTTTGTGAATAGAAAATTAAAAAAAATATATATTTATTCCAGTCAATCTTATTTGACTAGTTACAAAGAGTAAACGTGTATATTGTTTGTAATAATGGACGACTTTATTGACATATTGCTTGAAGTTGGTATTATTGAAAAAGTAAATTCTTTATCGCTTCACCCGCCGTGTCCTTCGCGGCGTCGCCCGTCGCTTCATTTGCCGCGTCAGACGCGGCGAAGCTCGCGGCATGCAACGCTACAAATCAAACAAACGCTTGCGAAAATGCTTCTTCTTAAGGCGCTACCCGGATTTTTAACGCGCATACTAGCGCCACTTTAGTAAAAAAATCATAACTCGTGAAATGAAAGACCAATCGAAAATCTGATTGATGCGGTTGTAGCTCTGGTTATGTGGTTAGGATACTATGTTTAAGTTCAATAAAATAGAGTTATCTGCAGTTACAGTTAGAAAAATTGCCAAAAGGGGCCATATTTAGCAGTTTTATTTACTTTAACTACGGTAAACTACTTATAAATCAATTTAAACGTACTAAATAAACTATAGAACCGGTACTACAATCGTGTTTACCAGATTTTTGATTGGTCTTTTATTTAACGAGTTATGATTTTTCTACTAAAGTGGCGCTAGTGTGCGTGTTAAAAATCCGGGAAGCGCCTTATGAAGAAGCATTTTCTCAAGCGCTCATTTGATTTATAGCGTTGTATGCCGCGAGTTTCGCCGCGTCTGACGCGGCAAATGAAGCGACGGGCGACGCCGCGAAGGACACGGCGGATGAAGCGATAAAGAATTTACTTTTTCAATAATACCAACTTCAAGCAATATGTCAATAAAGAGTTCCCTCTATCTGGCAGAATCTTTTTGCTCCGAAAGTCACTTGGCATAACACACTTGGCATAATTTTCTTTAGTCGAATATTATTCAGGCAGAATTTTCTGTTAGCATAATTATTGTTTGGTCGAATATTTATATGCCCGAATTTGCAATGGCATACTTTTAAGATAGCAGAAGTTTATAAGGCATAATTACCTTTGGCAAAATTTTACTTTGCATATTTTCGCTAAGCATAATGTTTATTAAGTACGATGTTTATTTGGCATAATTTGACTAGGCATACTATGAAGAAAGCAGAATTTCCTTTAGAAAAAATTCACTACGCATATTGCTATTTCTTTTTAATTGTATTTTACCCTAAGATTGAATTAAAAAGTCTGAAAAAATAATAAGTTGACTATTATGGATATTAAATTTCTGCCTAAAGATGATTCTAACTTACACGATTATGCGTTTTGAACGTCTGATAAATGAATGAATGGTAATTGATGTTCTGCGAAAGGAAGTTTATGCTTTTTGATGATATGCCAAGTAAAATTATCACAATAAAAATTATGCGAAACAAGGTAGACCCGTCAATAAAGTCGTCCATCATTACAAACAATATACACGTTTACTCTTTGTAACTAGTCAAATAAGATTGGCTGGAAGGATGCTAATAAGCTGCGAGAGCGAAGCGGTTTACTTTCAGGTGCTCTATTTTTGAATCACTCGCTTGGATATGGCGTGTGATTGTCATAAGAAAGCGAACTTAAAAACAACGAAAAACGAACAAAATAAGAACGTAAGTACTCACAAAATCAAGTTATATTTTTTGCTATCAACTCTGTGCGGATTAAAACTGTTTTTCATTCGGAAATCGGACAGTAATCAATGAATATCACGCACTATTTTGACGCGAGTGATTCAAAAATAGGGCCCCAGAACGAAGCTCTACACAAAGCGGCGTATTACGCGGCAGATGAAGCGTCAGGCGACGCTGCATCTTTACATTTTTATAATTTAAGGCGTCGCAGGTCGCTTCACACGCCGCCTCACTATAAATAAACTGAATAAAACGCCCGACGAGTCGCGGGAAACCACGCCACACGTGATGCGCGAAGCCACGCGTCTCTTCGGAAGCAGTCTAAGATTCAAAACAGCATTATCAAGCTTAATACTTATATCAATGTTTCCTTTAATATCAAAACAAGAGTTCCTGTTATTACATCGAAATGAAAAATGCCACAAAAGATATTTCATACTTGACAAAGACTCACGAACAGAGTACGATAAAACCATTTGCATAATATTGCTTCAACTCCGAGACATATTCCTTTTATCATTGTGGCAATGTGAATGAGAAGGAATAAGAAATGTTTTGAGATTGTATACAAATACTAACGGTTCCCAGCGACTTTACTTGTTATTGCAAAACTAGCATTGATGCTCCACTTTAAGTATACTATGTGGGATTACGTATCATGATGTTAAAAATTTCTAAATCTAACACAAAGACATTGGATTCCAATTTCTACATGGTTTTGAAATCAGGGAAAAGATTTTGTTATAAATCCTTTTGGATTGTTAGCATGAGAAAAAAGTAGTTACTTACAATTTTTTACCGACTTCAAAAAGGAGGTAATCAATTCAATGAGTATGTATTCGATATTGTTGGAATTTGAAAATATTTGAGTATGTTGGTTTATAAAGGCTTCCAAACACGTGTGCAAAATTTCGTAAGTTTATATGTATGTTTGTATATTTGTCCACGGATTTCTCGAAAACAAGAAGTCATAGCAAGTGTTTTTTTTTTTTTCGATAAGGTATATTTCACCTTACAGAACAGTGTAAGTTTCATCAAAATTAGTCTAGTAGTTTCGAGATATGGGTAAATAACTAAAAATATTGGAAAAAAAATAACCACCTTCAAAAAACAAATTTAAAAATATTGAAGTCGTTGCATGATGTCAAGTTTACGTAGGTAAGTCTAAACTCATGTTGTCAAGCTTACATTCAACTTGACAATATAGTGTAGACCAACAAAGAACTTGATAAAAACTTTTGGCCCGATTAAATACAAAAAAATATCCTTGGATATATTATTGCAACTATCTGTCCCCCGCGGTGTCGCCCGCATTAATTTTGGATTACCCGTAAAACATTTAAACACATAATTTCATTGTAAGTAGGAGTTCAGCAACTATATCGGTTAGGGCAAACGCACGTTGTACTAAAGTGGCAAGCATTATTTATTTTGGTGCGAAGTTATTTTAATACTGTGATTGCTTCTAAGATATTTATTAAAATTATGTATTCAAAATAAAAACGTGCTCGTGATGATGAATATGTTTATTTTAATAAGAATATAAACCCAACAGTGTACATCAAATCACCTTTGAAAACAGTAAAATTATTTTTTTCTAATTGAAGCACATCATCAATTTTGCAGTGAGTAAACCATATAAGATAGATACACATATGTTAGCACGGACTTTGTTATACTTTTAAAGCGGAACAATCCCGTCATACATTTTTTCTTGTATCTTAAACGGTTGACGCTGCGTAATATTTTCCCCTTTTTTGCAACAATTATCATGGTTGCTCTGCTCTGCTTTTGTTGTGTGTTTTAATAGTCTAAAGTCTTTCTCAATAATTAAGCTATCAAATCAGTCTGAGATCAAATTCCACCAAACAAACAAACGAGCAAAATCTTCATCTTTATAATATCATTATAGACTAAGGACAAGCGATTTATTTCCTAAAACGGGAGGTTTACATTTAAGAAGTTACTCTAATGATTTCCAAATTTTCTAAGACGGTGCCTTATATTCTTTATTGCACTTAAAAGTTGTGTAGGAAATACATGTAGTCACAATGTGAACAAAGGTGGGCTTATCCCTAAAAGAGATCTCTTCCAGCCAACCCATAGGTGTTGGAATTGTAATATTTGCGGTTATCGGCAGTGCTAAATTAAATTACAGAAAATAAAAGATATAATGTTTTTATATTTTTAAATAATAATAATTAACTAAATACAATAAATATACATACATATATATTGAGATAACGTATATATCCATAATTATATATATCGTAATAAAATAAATATATGAATAAATTTATACTCTATGAACAAGAGGGTATTTGAGAAAGCAGATGTTCTTTTACTCTTTTCTTGAATATATGTATATTAGAGCTTTCTTGCAGTTCTAGCGGCAGTTTGTTCCAGAGTCTAGCAGCGTAGACAGAGAATGAGTCAAATAAAAAGTTTGTATTGCTCCTTGGAATTTCAAGTGTGGCGGTGATGCAAGGTCTCCTAGAGCGTGTGGAAGGGGGCAGTCGTTTGAATCGATATTGGAGATAGGTTGGGGACTGAGGATTGTAGAGGATGTTATACAGGAAAGTGAGGATATGCATGTCACGACGGAGGCGAATCGGAAGCCATTTTAGCTGGGTGCGATAGCTGGACCTTATTTCTCGTATACCGGAAAGATTCGATTTTTTCAATATCCACAAAATAAGATGTTCTCCCTAATGATTCCCCGTTCAATTTCACACGTGAACAGAGAGGCTCCCGATATTCGGGGCAAATTAATTCGTTCGGACCCTTGTCTTGTAAAAAATAGGGAAGTAAATAATAGATATAATGAAAAATTTCTTGTAGAAATCGAGATCAGGCAAGATAATTATACCGTTAAAAATATAAGTAAAGAAACGGAGATAATTTTTAACATTGCTAACTACTAAGTTAGTATACAGATTCTTTAGAAGTTGAGTTATTTAATTTTACCTTTTTGAAATTGAGCAAACAAAAACATCAAATTTAATTCAATAAAGTTTATTCAGCAGCTCATAATAAAAATTAACAAATAGTATATTCGATAGTACATAACGATTCGGTTAGATTAATAGATAGTTAACTCTTAATTACACATCACATACTTTAAACAAATTGGTTAAGAGGAAATGTACAAATGTGTCGATTTCATAGCCAAGTCGAACAGATTTATCTTTATAGAAACAGTTGCTAAATCTACCCTGTAAGTTTTGCTGATATTTTAGAATGTAACATATAACAGAGACGGCTATATCCAAAGATACAAGCAAATTCTTACAGTTAAGAGACGTAGATAGCTCCTCATGTCAGCTTATTTTTTCTCGCTAAATTGTAGAGTTTCAGAGTTAGTATAGAATTCTGGAGCTGTTCTGTCCTGTTTGGCTGGTCTGGCCGGTGCGTTCGGGCACGACTGGTCTTGCCACTCAAAGTAGTCTAAATCGATGATCTCATCGCAGCTTACTTCTTCGTTGCTGTAAGAGAAGTTATTGTTATCAAATGCCTTTGAGGTACTTACTATACGACATCGGATAATTATGAAGTTAGCTTAAAAAAAGCAAATTAGCATAAGAGGATGTAGAAGAAATTTTAGGTACAATTGGTTGTCAATCATGATAATATCATCATCTTAGGTAAATGTATAACTTATGTTTCAATATTGTATTGACGTTATCAGAGTGTAAAAAGATCTCTTTTAATTAAAATTAAAGTAAAATATTAAAAGTAAATTTAAATTAAGATAATAATATATCGCGACAACCGGAAAAGTTTGGGGAGGCTTTTCAAAAAACGGAGCAGAGCTTCATAGACATCTATCTTAAGATAAATTGAAAACCGGAATACCATGTCGATGATGAAGCTTGAATCAAAGATGAAATGAAATAAGAGACCAAAAATTGCGTACGGGTGAGACTCGGACCCGCCACAGAAATATACTTACTAAGGTCCAACCATTCTGAAGGCTTGAGGTTGGATACTCTTGACGGAGTCACCGATGTCACACAACATTCTCGCAGCAGTTCCGTATCTGATCTCTTGCAGTTGGGCTGTAAATTATATTTTAGTGAATGAGTATGCTGCTCAAAGACTGTGGTATATGGCTGAAGACGGCTGCATACGGTTTTTTTAGTAACCGCAGTGCTTTGAAAATTTTAAGACTACAATGACGAATTAATAAAGGCATAGATAGCATAAATTCGAGATGTAAAGCTTTTCGTCAGGTTTCCTCTTTTAAATATCTAAGTGCCAGTGGCAGAAATAAAGTTGACGATGAAGAAATCTCATCTAAATAAATACTTTATGTATTTCAGCGCACTGCAAGTGACACTTCACATGAGCACTCTAAATGTAGGTGTATATCATATTTTAATAATTTCCAAGATATAAGTAATTTTATAGTAAAAAAAAAATAACCTGCTGTGAACGCGAACGGTCTGTTCTGCCTTTCGTACCAATGCCTGTCTGACTTCACAGTCCTTATCATCTGCTCCTTGATCAAGCAGTAGAAAGTCGGAGGCACGAACGTTCCAAAGGTTATCTGCTCAGCCCACATACCAGCGAGCAGGTCGATGTCAGCTACATCTTCGTAAACGTCTTTAAGTTGCTGAATTCTCTGTAAGGTTAAAGTTGATTCTATCAAAAGTAAACAAACCCATCCTCTTATATGTGTTGGATATCAGTTGAACCTATCTAATCTTTTAAAATGGATCCATTGGATTAAATAAAAGTATTGTTCTTAACTACCTACATTTAGTATGGAAATGTAAATTACAATAAGTGAGACGATTGGCTTCAACTCATACCTTCAAATCAAAGGAAATCTATTTCGGATTCAGATAACCATTCTGCTCTATTGAATGCATATTTTTTTTGAGCAATGGAATGTTCATCTTTCAGCAAAGTACTTTCTATTAAAAAATAAAAATGATAAATGATAAAATAAAATAAAATATGATTAAATCTAGTTTCTCATTTACTGGTTTTATTTAAGAAACAAACCTCAGGCCTTATGAAAGGCGCCAAATCTTCGAAAGTATTGATCTGGATGTTGTTATTGCAGTAAGCTAAGTATTTGATGTATCCAGGGAAACCGTAGTATCTGTGTTTAGCCAAATCATTAGTCATGATGTCATTTGCTCTTTGAATAGCACCAAGACCATTTTGGACAATCTGAAAGTCAAAACACAATCATTAGAAGCCATTTTCTTATTACTAGGCAAAAAAGCAATTTGGGACTGTCCTCATAAAAAAAAACTGATGCAGATTGTATTTTGGTTGTATTGATACATACATCACTGTCAGCAATAGTGTCCATGGTGTTACCAGTTCCCTGTCTGAAGCAACCTTGTGTGATTCCGTCCATGTTATCGTCTTCCTTGAGATAGGCAATACGTGCAGTCAAGTTCACAATGGGATACTGTCTCAAGTAATGTCCGTCGGAGTCGTACATTCTGGAAAAAAAATATAATTTAAAAAAAATATCTCATTTTTCCAGATATAGGCCCTTGAATTCTGCCAAAGTGTCCTTTAGCTATAAAATAGCACTTTGTCAGAATGCAAGTTTGCGTCTTACTATGCTTAAAAAGCAAATATTATACGTACTTCAAATAACCGTCTTGAATCAAGTGCAGCCATCTCAATACTGCAGGGTACTCCAAGGAGATTTGAGGCAGTAGGCTGCTGTCATACAAATCCCTGAAGCCAAAGTCCCAGCCAATAACATCATCTTGAAGCAAGTTTCCGTAACCTGAAGACATGCCATGATAATCAGAAACCTTGTTGTGCCAAATCATTTAGATCACAAATACAAAAATAAATGAAAACTTACCCATAATGATAGGCATCAACTCATAGTAATAGTGTTGTAGTCCAAGAGCAATGTTGATCTCCCTGGCAGTGTTGAAGAGTTGTTCATCGTTCCAGCAAGGGTTGACTTCAGCCAGTTTGTCAGCAATGTGGTTGTGGTAGCGCCAGTAGAAGATGATTCCAAAGAAGTTGATTCCGAGGAGTAAGTTGATGCCGGCTGCAAGTTATGAGTGTTTATAGTCGTACATGAGAAGGCATGTATAGCTTAGTAAGATTCATGTTATGGTTAACGGGTGAAGTGGCTCATGAGTGTATGACTTCTAAAATGGTTAAAAGATGATGTAACTTGTCTATGATAGCTGATGTAGCTTTTTTTAACTGTCCTTAAAGACCTATCCTACTTACCAGTTGGGGGGTAAGTTCTGCCATTGATGGTTTCGAGGACAAGATGACCGCTAGTGTTGGCCCTCCTGGCAGGCTCAATAGAATTGCCATAAACTGGAGACATGTCAAAAGTGGGGGTGGCATCGACGATCTACAAAGCAAATTGACAGATATTACTTAGAATGTGGACATGTTATTTAATGTTTTATAAGTTTTTTTTTCAAATTACTCATGTCGTGTTTTTTCCATAGCTATATTCATTAACATCCTTAGTGTCGTCGATATCAAAAGTGACGCATTCTATTACATAGCTTGTAGATTTTTACATAAGCACGTACATCTTCATGTATTGACTTACTCTTAAAGGAACGGTGGTAGGAGGCAAGCATCCAGAAGTTTGGAAGGTCAGAGGCTTGGTCATGTTCAAGCATCGGATGCCTGAGAAACGGTGGACTGGATCGTCGGCTGGTACATAGTTAGGGGCGCATGAGGGGTCGTTAGCTCCTTCTGGCTGGCAGCAGTATGGTCTCCAGGTAACGTAATTGGCTGTAAAAGAAAGGAATGTATGATAACGTCTTCAAAGTCTTAAGTGAATGGAGTTTGGGGGGTGCTGTTTACACATTGGTAGAAAATGCAAAGACAGTCACTGCAAATGACTATGGGGTTGTTTTGGTATTGTATTTTCAGCAGTGAACGTAAATAAGCCGATGAAAAACTTGGAAAATACTCATCAAGACCGAACCCAGATATTCAAATATACAAGAGATTACTTACTGGTGTCTCGTGTGTTCGTGATATCAGTAGCGAAGAATACTAAGATGTGGGCAGCAAGATGCGTGAGGTAGGGGTCGGGGACGTTTCCTTCAGCCACCAGCGTCGTACGAACTTTCCTGGCTAAAGGCAGCTCGTTGCCGGACTTGGCCAAACGAGGTCGGTAATCTGAAATACAAGATTTATGGTTAGGAACACGTAAATGTTAGGAAAATTAGTCTATTATTTTAAATAACTTTGCGACTATTATACAATCGATACTTTTTCAAATTTTTAAATTACCTCATTTCCGTTCTGTCAATGATCTCGGCATAAATAATTTACTTCATAATAATTGGTCCATCGCCTTAATAGCTAAATAGAGAAGGATAGATGGAGAGCCACTCAAAGTTATTTATGTTTCATTGCACATAGTGATCACAAACCTTATTCATGAAGTAACCGAACAATATAGAAAAATATCGTAGATAATTACTTATGTTTGTATTTTTATAAGCATTTTTTTACTGTCCTCCCATACTAATTAGATATGGCTTGTTTAGCTTTACGACTAACTCCCATACTAATTAGATATGGCTTGTTTAGCTTTACGACTAAACTATTCTCGTGGTCTTAGCCTTGGCCTTGGCAGCGTTAAACTTGTATAAACAAAATAGGTAGACGAATTGGTAAGTAACTAATCTAATACCTATCAAATTACTGTTTTCATTGACAATGTTGAAGTAAATGGAGAGTGCTTTGAAGTAAGGAGTTCTGATGTGATTTTGTGATTTTAACTGTGCTGAATTTGTCTTGCCCCGAATAGGATAATATACGTGAAACGGAGACAGGGTGAGACGAGGGGTGAATCGAAGTTTTTTGGGACTTCTAGTGTAAACACAAGTAAAATTACCGTTTCCATTAACGATGTTAAAGCTGGTGGGCAGTACTCTGTAGTACGGAGTCCTAGTGCCACCAGCAGCTGGGTAGTTCAGATTGTTGCAGGTGCCATCGATGCGTCTTCTCTCGGTCGCGTTGCAGGGAGCGACTGCGATTGTGCAGTTGCTGTAAAGAAAGTACTCGGTAAAGGAAAAGTAGATAGATATGCAGGAATAGTACCTACATATCAATTGGCGTAATGAATATTTATGTGCAAAATCTATACTTAGTCAAAACTACTTGAAAAAATATTTTTAAGCTTGCTTAGGGCCGTAGGCTATAAACATATTATTATTACGCTACGATGGGAGAGAAGGAAAATCAAAGTCACGTTGTGCCATTAGTGCATAAGTGTAGGTCTGAAATATGTAGCAAAGTAAAAGTATTCTTTAAGAATTACTGTTTGTACAGAAAATACGTCGGAAACTCTCTGGCAAAGTTTTGCGAGGAGACCCAACCCGAACTGAACTGGGATAAGGATTGGACATAGAAGAAGAAGAAGAATAGAACTGTTGCTATGCCTTAAGTGGAAAATGGACTTACTGGACTTAAATTTGTATAATTATAGTATTAATTAGATTTTACTCAAAAATAATAAGTTATAGGTACACGGCTAGGTATTGGCTTTCGCAGGAACAAAAAGATGCGCATGAACATTAGAACAATATCTAAAAATTACCCAAAGAAAACATAGCAATAAGTAAGTGAACAAAAATACTTACGCGGCGGTACCATTGGTCACATAGGTGTTATACTGATCAGTAGTCAGTTTGTACTGGTAGTACGAGTCATAGTAATCGACGGCTACCACAAAAGCGATGACCAGGAAGAAAACTGCTCCTTTAGCCCACATCTTCGACACCTCCAACTGTCGTTTGGTGACAGTGAACCGTGATCTTAGCCTTTTATACGACTAGCTACGAATATTGATACAGATGTAAATTCATGAAATTGAAATGTAAAATAGTTAAAATATTCGTGATAGCAAAATTGAAAACACGAATTAGGAATCTGCTTCGAAAATGGCTTCACTCCAAGATTATCAACTTAAAGAAGAAGAAAAATATTAATTTACGATAGTGTTAGTTACACTAATAATGACTTTATTTATTAAACCATTAAGCAAAATAATGGTGTTACGTAATACCTAAATTAGATCAACAAAGAGCTTTGTTCAAAAACTATTCTGATTCTTGCGCTAGTTAAAAAAAAATAGTTTTATTTAAAATCTATTGCATGAGATAGATGCTTTTTCATGTAAATGTGATACGGCAAAACAGTTTAGAAAAACCAACCAAGTGCGAGTCGGAGTTGTGCAAGAATGCTTCTGTACAAATAACTGGGTAAACAATTGATATCGGTCTAAAATAGGCAAAACAATCGCATTAAGTTCTTTTTTCTGAATTTTTCGTAATAGCAGCAACAGAAATAAAAGATATTGTGGAAACTTCAACTGTCTAATAATAGTGGTTTTTGAGATATAGCCTACTGACAGACAGGCGGACGGACGGACATATGGATAGACAGACAGCGAAGCCTTAGGAATAGGTTCTCGTTTTTACCCTTTGGGTACGGAACCCTAAAAACTATGAAACATTTATAATTTCATATTTATGGTGGCAACTCTGTCTGTTTGTAACTAACATTCATTGTTAAAGTAACGTACAGAACCTTAACTTAAAACTATAGACTACGAGTACTTCGCTTGTTCGAGACAAACGTGACCACTTAACATATCAATTACTTTATCGAAGTCATTATAATAACTTAATTATTTTGATTGTGAAAAAAGACTTTATCTATCATTTCTTTGTTAAAATTGGCCTTGAGTTAGTTGAAAATAAAGATAATTATGAGATGGACTTTTCTTTTTTTTGTTGCAAGGTGCGGCAGGACCTAACTTTGTAATTAAATTTATTAATTGTCTTATATTTAAGTGACCCAAACAAATAGTTTGTGTGTCAAAATTTTTAGTATTAATTTAATAGTTAACTCCGAAAATTATGTGACCACATCATCATTATCAGCCAAAGGACGTCCACTGCTGAACATAGGCTTCCCCCACGGCTTTCCACAGCGACCGATCACTAGCGGTCTGCATCCAGTTTGATCCTGCGATCTTTATAAGTTCGTCTGTCCATCTTGTTGGTGGACGCCTTACGCTGCGTCTTTGGTCGAAGGGAATCTAGAACTTTCCTACCCCAACGGCCATCAGATCTTCGCGCTATGTGTCCTGCCCATTGCCACTTCAGCTTACTGATTCTCAAGGCTATGTCCTTTACCTTAGTTATTCTACGTATCTCTTCATTTCTGATTCCATCCCGTAGAGAAACACCCAGCATAGCCCTTTCCATCGCTCGTTGTGTGATTTTGAGCTTCTTTATGAGGCCCATAGTTAGAGACTATGTTTCAGATCCGTATGTCATCACTGGTAACACACACTGGTTGAAGACTTTCGTCTTCAGATACTGAGGTAAATGAGATGAGAAGACACTCTTGCGCAATTTCCCGAACGCTGCCCAGCCGAGTTGGATTCGTCGATTGACCTCTTTCTCGAAGTTTGACCTACCCAATTGGTGAAAAGTACTGTTGTAATATAGAGCTATTGATCTTATTTTCAGGAGGAGATGGTCGGGCGAATTTTTTTAAAAAAGAAGGAATCCACTCATCATTCTTCGGCAGTCTCTGAATGGATAAGCGTTTAAACCTTTTCATGTAATTCCATACTGTACTTACAGGGGTATATCTATTAAAAGATTCACATAGTGATGTCCAACAATTTTTCTTTTTTTCACTTAATGTTTTCTTTTTAAATGCATCTAATTTCTTATACTTAATATAGTTATCTATACTTGGATTATGTCTGTAGAAATTCAAAGCTAGTTTACTTTCTTTAACATTAACTCTATTACATTCATCATCCTACCAGTGCACACGTTTTTTTTAAATATGAGGAGTTGTTTTAACAATTTTTGGTATGCATTTTTATCTAATTCTAATTTAACTATCATAGAAATCGTTGTATATTTGTATGGGGTCAGAATTATCAAAATTAATGTAATTAGTCATTTTTTCTGTTTTTGAGTCAAACATAACCCAATCAGCTTTTTATATAAATATATTTACTAACTGGATCTCTTATTTCATATTTCTTTACAGAAGTTTGTATATCAGTTATTGTGGGGTAGTGGTAACTTCCCATTGGATCATCATGAACCTTCCGATCACATTATAGAGCCACAGAGGGACTAACGCATGTAATATCTATCGCCGAAGGATTATGAGTGGATGTACCGACTGTGGTTAGCGCTCCTGAATTTAAAATACATAAATCGCATTCGTCTAAGGTGTTATAAACTTCATTACCACGACTGTTACTAGTTGCACAGCCAAACGCAATATGGTGGGCGTTTACATCACCAGAAAATAAAAGTGGTTTTGGTTACCTTTGAATTATGTGTTTCAGTTTGTTTACTCTGAAGCGAGCTCGCCCTTCCCTGGGAGGAGGACAATAAGCACATAAGATACATAAATTACCAGTACTAGTCTGCAGATTTATAGCTACTGATTGCAAGTAATGATAAAATGGTAGATCTAATAAGGTATATTTAAAAGTGTCTTTTACTAGGATGGCTACGCCACCACGACCTATAATACCCATGTCTATCTGATTAATTACATTGTAATTTGGAACTCGAAAATTGTTATTAACTTTAAGCCACGTTTCATTCAATAAACAGATGTCAACATCGTTTTGAGTTAAAAAATTAAGCAGCAATGGTTTTTTATTTATAACACCTTCAACGTTAAACTGTGCTATCCTTAGAAAATTTTTACCCATTTACAGATTTATCTTTAAAGCTTTTTACGAGTATTTCTTGAATAACAGCGTTAGTGAGCGCTCTATTTTCATTGCTAATGGCGACCAATGCGCCCACATGACCTTTACGAATGTAGTCGTTATTTAAAATTTCATCAACTAATTATTCATTGGTAAGTTTATTTTTCAGTTGCGTTGGTTTTGGGGGGGTTTGGAGAGGTAACGGCTACGCTTGGTGCCTTCTTTAATAGCGAGGGTTTTGAGCTAGTTTTGGGGGTACTCAGTGTTGGGTAATCTTGGTAATTGTTTGAAATTACTTTAGGGGTAAAAAGCTTTTGTGCATAAGAGGCTTTGTTTTTCTTTTCTTCTATCTTTAGTTTTTTAACAGGACAGTCACGCGAGATAGCAAGGTGAGCACACTGGCAATTGACCCATTTCGATATTTTATCAGAAGTGCACTCACTAAAGTGATGCTCTTCAGAACATATGGAGTATTTCTGAACAGATTTACATTTTGGCGCCGTGATTGAATTTAAAACATTTAAAGCATTGTACTAATGGTGCATTGTAATTGAAAACACTAAATCTGAACAAATCTAGGTAAACGTGCTCTGGTAATTTAGTTGACAGAAATGTTACGCTCACAGTTTGGAACGGTTTTAAAACTCCATTTTCTCTATGAGTAAAACTACGTACTACTATTACCTCAAACTCAGATGAGAGTTTTCTAAATAGTTCTTCATTGCTTATACTTGTGGGTACGAAACGTAGTCCGCCGACTGTCTCGACCGTTGCTGCAGAGATGTAAGCTTTAAGCTGATGTTTTGTTAGGAATGCATCGTTCTTTAGGAAGTTGTTGGCATAATTGGAATGGGAAAAGGTTATGCAAATTTTGTTGGCGTAAACTCTTTTTAAGTTATTTATGCCCTTGATGTCATTTTTGAATAGGTTGGTGGTAACTATTGGATTGTTATTTCCTATCTTCTCATTTAGTTTTGTGCTCTCTACATACACGCTGTAATCAGTCACTCCACACACCGGATTTTCTCCAAAAAGTCTTCTATAGTTTGGTTTTACGTACGCTTTGTAGAAGTCCTCCTGCTGCATCGGCGCCAGGATTCCTGTTTGGTAGTTTCCACTTTTTTTTGTTTGGCAGTTTTCCCTGGGGGGGGGGGGGGGGGGGTAATTCAGGTAGTAAAAATAGAAATAAGAAAATAAACTTTGAAAATCGTGCCTTTTGCGTTCAAAAGCCCGCCAAAAAAAAACGATTTATTAGAACATCATGTAATATTGCTACATTTTATTATTTTGTACTTACATATTACCTAAAATAATTCTCAAAAGAATTCAGCTTTACATAAGCTAGTTTTGAGTGTAATGTACAAAGTGATGGCGTTTTCCCCACACAAACTTAAACATATCCTTTAATGATGATGAGGCCTAGCAACATTCTAATGACTATTTACCACCTACCAACTGACCAAATAATGTGGTTTAGATACTTTGTAGATATAATCAAATAGTTATACTTCATTACAGCCAATTTGATCAAACAATAGCTCTATTTACTCAGTTGAAAAATTTGCACTTAATACGTTAAATATTGAGAAGGCCTTGTATTTTTTTTTTGCATATAGACCATCATCAATACAATAATATATATTTTTAATCACGTTAACATACTACATACTAATAGAAGTATGAAATTTTGTGTTTACCTAGAGAAAAACATTTTAAACTTTCGCGTTGCATTACAATAAGCCAAAACGTGGAGCAATGTGTAAAATAGCATTACTCATAAGATTTTAATTCCGTTTAGACTCGTCTATGTATGAATGTATGAGAGGGAGCTGTTGAGCCACCTACGAAAAAATATCACTTATTCTGTACATCATGGTCATTATATTGGTCTATTTTCTTTGGGCCAGCTGCGGTCGAATGTAAAATTATTGCCATTTCGCGCAGATAATTTATTTATTTTGTGCAAGTTTAAGTTTATTTATTGAATACTTATAAAATATGTTGTTGCAGTTATTTAAGTAGGTTTATTTGTTACTATAAATATTAGTTAATTGTTACTTTTTTGTTGATTTTCTCTAAATTTCTTTTCGCTGCACCCATTGCCATATCTCTGCATGACCTAAAGGTATTTTTTTCTAAAATAGTTTTAGGGACCTCTAAAATAGTTTTTTTCTAAAATAGTTTTAGTTTTAGTTTAGTCTCCCCCCCCCCCCCCCCTTTGAAGTTTAGAAAACTAAGCGAGTGTAAATTTTGATAAAAATACATAATGTTCATCAGCTGGCCCCATAGTAAATGTTGTTGGGCAAATTGATCTGCTGAAGTTTCAGATCCTGAAAAAAAAAGGTGTGATAAAAACACATTATTTTGGAATTTCAGTAAAACAAATTTGCGCGTGTCAAGACATTATTATGTTGTTTCAGATCGTCTTAGTTTTCTTGTTTATCTATCTAGTTAATACAGGGTGTGGTTTTGGTCAGTGACATCCAATTCAGGGATGATAATATAAGTAATACTTATTTTAAAAAAAAGTTTCTTTACATTATATGCATTTTGTATACAAAGAAACCTCTTCACAACATTCGAAAAAATGACGAAATGAATGGGGAAAGTCGCACGCTCGCGCGTAGCTAGCGCTTATCTACATATCGGCGGCTTACGCCACAGCTAGTAAGCTATGAAGAGGCTACCAGGTGTTGGTAGTTTTGACTCAATCGCTTCTATCGCATTAATAGATTGGTTTCGTGGGTTTTTTTCCATTACAAAAAAAAAATTGGCATCAGTATCATTTGTATAGCCACCCCTGAGTCGCGCGTTGCTGACCAAAACAAGACCATGTAGAATAATTATATTTGAGTAAGTGGTGACAACATAACCCGGTGTACGTATATTGCATTTGTTTCGCCTGGCTTTCCCGCAGCAGGCGACTAATTTGTGGCAGGCAATTAGTGATGTTCCGCCGCAAATTGGCGCCAGCAGACAGAGATAAACCACAAGATGGCACTAGAGAGGTGCCGACTGTAGCTGAACTGTTAGGCTCTATTGCACCGCGTTGATTTAATTAGCGATACCTAATCAAGTGGTCAAATAAGGAAATTGACTAGTTTATAGATAGGTGTTAAATATATTAAAGTAATATTTTTTATGTTGTTATTCGGCGCATGAGTCCACTTGATAGTGCTAAATTACCTATATACATATCAGTTAAGAAAATTTTATTCATGTTGACTAATATTTCATACAATTGAACCCATAAAACATACATAAGTTATGGGTTCTATGAATGGGTGGCTCTATGAAACAAAAAAGCAACGCTTGTAGATTCGATGGTAAACTATTAAAACAAAAACTGATAAGCACAATTTTCAAATAAAAAAAATAATAATAGCGAGAATTAAACTAGAAAAAAAAATATAGGTCCTTGTTATAAAAAAAAAGAATAAATAAATGTTTAGCTCCCTATCGACCAGAAATAAATATAAAACTCAAGGACCCCATAAACAAGTTACCACTCTCCGTCCTGTGGCGTCTCGTGTCGAAAAAGCCACGTAAACCAGGGCCACGTGACGGCACCATTAGAAACAGATGCTGGGGTGTGCGCGTGAGGGCAGCTCAGGGGAGTACAGTAGGTCCAGTTCTATATCTGTAGAGATACTTGGCTATGTCAGATTATCTCTCTGACGTTTTTAACCAAATTTTTTATTTTGGAAAAATGACACATATTTGTAATAAAACACAATGTAGGGTAGAATCAAACCATAATATACCGTCTGTCTATGAATATAGCTCTAATTATTAATACGTCTGCCCAACATCACGATGCTCCGAACCGTCATCTCAGGTATCAAAATGGCCGCCGCCGATTTAATTTACAAAATCAACACCGATCATTTTTAATATTAAAATTGGTATTAATAAGATTAAATTAATAAACCTTATACATTGATATTTTTATCTGTTAAGTCAGATGGTTACCATCACAGAACTATGATGATATTCTAAAGTGTAAAGAAAGCTAGGTTTAAAGATCTTTTGGCTCATACTAAATTACATTTTCATTTATTATGAGAGAGACATTTTGTATTCGACTATAAATACAATTTTACCTTATATTTAAATATATTCATACTTTCACACTATTTTATGGGGTTTGGCAGCATATTGAATAGCTGTGTTGGTTAGATCCAGGTGCTAATAATTGTACTTTATTTTTTATTCGGAGATTATGGCTAATTGTTGACGAATATAAAACCTAATTCTTATAACCATCAGTATATGCAGGATTATTATTTATAGCTTGAACTTTACAAGAGCGTGCAGACGATCAGACAATCTGAGTGTTGTTTTAAGGTAATGTGACGAAAGCCACAGATTTGCCTAGCACTTAGTGTATTGAGGATATGAACAGTTATACACTGCATCATGACATAATGACATCAATACGTACAATTAATACAAAACCAGCCAAGAGTGAGTCGGACTCGCGCACTGAGGGTTCCGTGTCACCCTTAAACTGAATTCGGGATCCACTTACTTCCTAGCGAAAATATCACAACAATTATTGACAGCAAAAATAACTTTGTTTTCACAGTTTTTTATATAATAGACAAATTTATTTTGGGGAACCCTTCACCTACAGAAGGGTTCTTGCAGACGAATAATACGTATATTTATGCATAGTATAGGAAAAATCTTCTTATCTTTTATAAAATATTTTTTTATATTTAACTTAAATCAGGAACCACATGAAATCTTTTTAAAAGAACTTTTAATCTGTTTGTATAAGAAATAAAGGGCTTTTTATTTTATTTATTTATAGTTTTGCGGTTCATGAAAATGCCCTATGTCCCAAAAACTACCGGTTCGATCTCGTTCAAACCAAGTTTTCGTTGAAAGTATTTGTTGAGATCTACATTACGTATTATTTAAAAAAAAAACACTTCACAAGTTAGAGAGGGAGGGGGGGGAGCCCATTTTACTGCTGCTTTCTGCTTCTGCTGCTGTTTCTTTTTCTTAAATGTTGGACTTCAAGAAAAAATGGTTTTAAGAACCTCAATGTCATTTTAAGGGACCTTTCCATAGACATCCACACACATAATTTTATGTAAAAAAAATGTTTTAGTCATGTATAGGAGCCCCCCTTTAATGTATTTTTTATTATTATTTTTGTATCAGAGTCGGGAAACGGTTTACAAGATACACCTACCTACTAGGTTTCAGCTGTGTGATGCTAATAGTTTCAGAATAAAGTGGCTGTTACATACTAACGGACAGACAGATAGACAGACAGACTAGACGAAACTATAAGGATTCTGTTTTTTGCTACGGAACCCTAAAATACCTCGTCCGAACTAAAAGCGTGTACAAAATTGACTTACATTTTGGCCCTACTGGGTCTCCTCCTACTGTTCAATCCGGGGTGTGTGAATAATAATAACTGGGGTGACTAATTGACAGGCGACAGGTTTTGACAGCGCACCCGTAATGAGAGGAGATGGCTGTGATTGCGCAAATGTATGGCCAGGGGAATCACTGTAGTATAATTTGGTAACGGTCACTTGCATTGATGAGGATATGAGTAATGACGATTTGACAGACTGTGTGTTTTCTGTGGGAAACTTACTTGGTGATAGTCATAAAATCAAATCTAAAAGCTACATTAGAAAAGCTTATCAGGTAGTAGGTATCCAAACTATCTTATTTGTCATTTTGAAGCCTGTTTTAATGAGACTCTTGTTGACTATTTATTTTATTTATCCGTTACCACGCAAAAAATGTAACTACGGAAAACGACCTCAGTAGTGTAGTGGATAAGCACGCTGGGTTTCAAGGAGTCGAGGTCCCGGGTTCGATTTCCGGTCGGCAATGTAGAAATCATAATTTTCTATATTGTCTCTGGTCTGGATTTTATCGTACCACCGTTGTTTCTGATTTTCATAACACAAGTGCATTAGCTACTTACTTTGGGATCAGGGCAATGTATGTTTTCATTGATGATTGGTGTCCAAAATTTATTAATTTATTAATCCAAAAGAAGCCTGTTCATTCTATTTTTTTTAATGATTACAACACATGATAAACATATTTACTAAGCTTTCTTGTAATATTAAATAAAATTAAATTATCAATTTATTTATTAAAGTTTGATAAATATTAAGGGAGCGAGGGGCTTGTTGTAACAGGGGTAAGAAGTAACAGGCTCTTTTCACTGGGACCTTAAATTTTATTAACGTATTTCTTTAACTCGATTTGTCCTATAAACTGCGCCGCATCATTTTGCCATAGCCAGTGTCCCGCCGGCCAGGGCAATGAGCTGAATTGTGCACGCGCTTCATTTTTGCCAGGTAATATAAAATTGTACTGTCGTAAAATTTTAGTTTGCGTTATTATTATCGACTAAATTTAAACTTTCTTTCACTAATTTACATTCAAATTTATCTATATCTGATAATGTGTAACAGTTTTTATGCTAACATTTTTGTAAAAATTGTTATCTTGATAAATGTTAAAAATCATACCATGGGGTTAGTTGTAACAAAATCCAGGGGCTTGCTGTAACGTGTTACATCACGCTCTAAGTTATGATGTAGATACCTACTTATTTCATTTTCCTTTCTTCTTGAATAAGGGTGTATTAAAGAAAGTATGAGAAAAAAGAAAAATCAAAAAAAGCTAAAACCGGAGTGGACAGAGCTAAAAAAAGTTTTCATGTTCAGATTCTGAATCAGAAGAGTGGTGTTGTCTGGTATGTGGTGAAGCTTACACAGATTCAAATAAAGAAGATTGGGTAAAGTGTATCATTTGTAAGATGTGGGCACATGTAGGATGTGTTACAGGAGATACTACATCTTTTATTCGTATTAATTGTAGCTCAGATGAAGACTAAATTTAATTGTAATGAAACCCACCAAATGTTGATTTTTAGATAAGTACAATACTGAGTTAGATAGATATTAAGAGATAATTACGAAGCATATGTAAGATATAAAGAATTTTATTACTAACTGTGATTAAAAAGTGCCATGGTGCTTATAATTAGTGTTTAACTAAATAAAACTATTAATTACTTAATTTTTAGGTGTTAAATATTTAAAAAGTTTGTTTGAGTTGATTTTTGATATTAATACCTACTTTACATAGATCTCTATTTCGTTAAAAAAAATAAAAATAAAATGATTAGAGGTATTATTGTCTTTTTTATCGTTACTACTTACCCCGGTAGACGTTACAACTTGCCCCAAGCACGAGGTAAGTTGTAACACCGCACTTCTTCTAAAAAATAATTGATTGTAAAAGAATTACCAATAGTTATG
Organism: Pyrausta purpuralis; assembly: GCA_963924145.1. NCBI lineage: Eukaryota > Metazoa > Arthropoda > Insecta > Lepidoptera > Crambidae > Pyrausta > Pyrausta purpuralis. The sequence continues at coordinate 26,736,040 of OZ001648.1, read as the reverse complement.
GTATTTTTTTTTACTTGATTTGGTAAAGGAAAAGTTACAGCATCCATCCATCTTTATTTAGTAGAAATTCAATCAATAGATCTTAATATAAATTATTTTTCATGAAAACTGTTACAACAAGCCCCTCGCTCCCCTACAGTTCACCTAATATAAAATTTTATAATGTACTATTTCAATCAATATTCCACTAGATTATGAACAGCATTCTTCGGAACAAGAAGGATCTTTCCAAGCTTGAAAATCGATATTCGGGATTTCATCACAGCTGACTAGCTCGTTCCTAAAAATAAATAAAAGAAGACGTTAATTCAATCCAAAATGTACCAACATGGTAGCAATTAATTGCTGCAGCAATTGTTTCAATAACAAACAAACGAGGTTGTGTATGCTCTAAGCGACGGCTGCGCTAGAGGTCCCGGGTTTGATCCCCGGGTCAGCCAAATAATATGAGTTTGTTCCGGCGTTTCTTATCAGCACTTGCAAAATTGTCTGTGTTTTGTCTCGAAGCGCTTGTAGGGCCCAAAAGTTCTAGCCCCATATGGGCCATAATTGATTGATATTACACTAATTATTGACGTTCATAAGTGGCATTTTGTGTCCTAATTGAATAAATTATTTTTGACTTTGATTTTGGCTTTATGTACCTGGGTTTTTCTGTTCAGAAATTTTCAGGGCATTCTGGAGTTTGGAGGTTGGCGGTGTTTCACCTTGCCTCGGAAAGCACGTAAAGCCGTTTGTCATGCACCTGATCTCTCTTCGGTCGTGACAATTTTCTGTCCCATCGGGCTATGAAAGCGGAAAGAATGGAGAGTGCACCTGTGTTTGCGCACACACTTGTGCACTATAATATATCCTGCGCATTCAGTAAATCACTTTGACTGGCCACCGTGGTCGATATCGGCTAGGGGGACTATTAATAAATAATGTTCTGGTTGAAAAAATACAAACCCTGGTCCAATCCTCAAAAACGCGTTAGGCTGTATCTCGGTTACAGTATCGCCCACATTGCACAGCAAACGGGATACCTTCGCTTTTCTTATTTCGAGTAATTGCTCTGAAAAGGAAATGAAACAAATTATTAAGGCCACACAAATTTTTTTGGTACAAGAATGGAATAAATCTATGAAAGCATATTTTGCACTCTAATACCAGTAATTGCTCTGAAAAGGAAATGAAACAAATTATTAAGACCACACATATAACTTTTTGGAACAAGAATGGAATAGATCGATGAGAACATAGCTTAGCCCAAAGGTATGACTGGTAGAGAATGCCATATGGCGTTAAGTCCACCTTTTGTACAAATTTTTGGTTGTGCAATAAGGTATGAATAAATAAAATAAATAAATAAAACATATTTTCCACTCTAATACCACAAAGTAATACCAATGGTAATTGATTGCACTCATAAAAATACAGGGTTATTGGTTATTGGACCAGATCCTTTTAAGGGGTCATAGAGGGGGTCATTGTCAACTATTTCATGATAACATGTACTGGGCAAAAGTGAACCACACGGAGAAAAAAGACACCACCAGAAATTAAAAAACTGTTTTGTATTTGATGCAAAGACTAAGTTTTAGTATTACTTACAAAAGTTTTGCTTTTTTACAAATATTAATGATTTTTAGCAAAGCATTTGTATTTGTTTTTGTAATTCCTAAAAATCGGTTTTAGTCAATGCCAGATATTACAATTTTTCTTGGTTATCACAAAGTATAATAAATATAGCTAAAGTCTTGTAATTACTGCAAACCTATTTAGTATGATTTAAAAAGTTCATTCATACTTTCAAGAAATGAATTTAGTAAAAGGCAAAATAACAAACTTTTGTTATAATTAATGGTTACATCTTAGTATTTACATATGAATTACTTGAAGTTACTAACGTATTTTTTATAATAATATTACTGTAATGTTTTGTTATTCCAAGTAAGCACATCTTTGTATTTACATATGGTTTACTTGAAACTACTAGCATATTTTTTAGAATAATAAAAACTAATCTGTTTTGTAATTTCAAGTAACCATTTTGTCAATACAAGTGATGCTCACGGCACAGGCAATATATTGTCTGCCATTTCAAGTTTGCAAGCGCTCCAGGTGACACGTTGTGGTCAACATTATTAACGTAATAAAAAGAAAGAAAATTTGAATATTTTAGTATAATTTATGCCCAATTTATTCATAATAACTTTGTATGTGCTAAAACAATCAAGTTTTAGGTTGTGTGATCTTAAAGTTTCAGTGTTTATAAAAAGTGTCAAATGCAAAATATTTTTTTTGTGATGGATAATCTTACGAGGGATCTCTTGGGAAAGACACTAGATAAATTACTAAAACTAGAGCACTAAAATTCACTAAAAATGAGTATTTACGTATGACGCCATAATACGTTCCGATATTACTAATAAAACTCTTAAAATTACAAAACACTTAGTAAGTGTCTATGACGTCATCATTTCCGATATTACAACTGAACTCTTAAAATTACAAATCATTTAGTATCTGTTTATGACGTCATCATTAAAGAGTAAATACTAAATACTAAACACTTGAAATGACAAAAACGTTACATGTAATCTGTACTAACAGCTTTTACAAAAATCCATTACCAATTGTTACTGAACATTTGTTGTCCTCGGATTTAGAAATATTTTAGTAATGATTACTGTATTTTTGTCGGATTTTCTCTCCGTGCAGATTCGTGATACAATTTTTTTGAAAATTCCCGTTTCAACGATCGAAGATCGATTTAAAAAAAAGTGATGTTCATATTCTGACTTTATGTAAAGTTTTGAAGAGACCCCCACTAATCTATAATAAATAACATTAAAAACGTAATATTTAAGATCCAAACAGAAAGTACGGGCTCTAGAATAAAAAATGTAACCAGTTTTTACAAATATTATTTGCAAAAAAAAAAATTTTCGCGAGTGAAGTTTGTCTGCATGTTAGTGATAAAACATTTACAACTCTCTAGCTACCTAACGAGGTATTAAAAGTCAGCACTTAGTGAAACGGTTACAGAATAAGAAGCAATGATAAGAAGTTAGGGAGAAAATACAAATAAAACAAAAAAATATTAATGTGTTTTTCTTAATTTATCATAACTGATTTTCAAAATGGCTTTTCCTATTTCTTAAACATGTGCGTATGCGCTTGCGCAATTGCGTTTTGACTACGCTAGTTGTCAAATTGGCCCTTATTTGGTCGGCTGCATTAATAATTTGACGCCTCAACTCGTCGATTGTAGGCACAGGAAACGGAGAGACGTCGTACACGAGGCTCTTCATGTGACCCCAGACGGAGTTTTCCACAGGAGTCAGGTCGGAGCTCCTCGCTGGCCATGGAATAGGTCCTCCTCTGCCGATCCATTTGTTGGGGAAATGGCGATCAATCCATTCCCGGGCTCTACGTCTGAAATGTGAAGGACAGACAGAAGTCCAAAAACTTCGTTCTCGAGGAAGTTCTCATACGCCTCTCCGTTTAAATTATTGGGCAGAAAGTAAGGCCCGATTAAATTATCCCCAATAATACCTATCCACGCATTTAATGAAAATCTTCTTTGAGACCCACGTGGTCTTTTTTTATGAGGTTTGAGGTCAGCTTTAGGGGCCCAATAATGAATGTTGTGAAAATTACATACGCCATCCTGGTCGAATTTGGACTCAACAGTCCACATAATTTTTCGCAGAAAGACTGGATCTCCTTCATCTGCGTTTAATAGGAATCTATAAAATTCCATCCTTCTCGCAGGATCTCCGTCTTCAATCACTTGGTCTGGCGTCAAATGGTAAGGGTAGAGTCCAGCCCCATGCACCGTTTGCCACACTTTCCACTGTGTGACATTGAGACGTCGTGCTACAGTGGTAGAGGTCGTTGGATCCGCTTCGAATTGCCGAAGTATTTGCTCTTCTTCCTCCGTACCATAAGTACGAGGCTGACCAACATCACTTCGCCGTCTTCGAACACTACCAGTCTCACGCAGTCGTCGATACACCCCATCAAACACATTCACGAAGAGTAACCGACGGTCTGAGAAACGGGACTATGATACTCTCTACTAGCATGTGTAGAGACGCCATTTGCCAGTCCATAACAAAAGAATATGTCAGCATACTCTTCATTCGTAAATTCTTGAGTTCGAGGCAGTCGCACGTGGGGTTCTGCAGCCATGTTTTTTTCTTAAATCACGTCCTTTAGCACAAACCACGTCGTCGGGAAAGCAATCAATCACAAAGTCCAGTAACACAAGCCAAATCGAAAGTTTTATCGTAACAAAGGGTAAGGTAAGAACGTCTAAACAGTACAAATCGCACGAGCAGACTAATTTTTCATCATGCACACTTTGGACCATTCAATGAAAAGAAACAATAGCGAAGCGGCATGTTCAAAGGAATTTGAATTAGTGGTAACGAGATAAGCGCTCTAAAATCTTATTCTAAGAATTTATCTACCTGTTTCTTTTGTTACACTTTTTTTTTATAACCTGTCCCTAAGTGCTAATTTTTTCACCTTGTTCGGTAGCTAGAGAGTTGCAGATGTTTTGTTGATAACATGCAGACAGGGATTTATTTGCGTTTTTTTTTTGCAAATAATGTTTGTAAAAACTGGTTACATTTTTTATTGTAGAGCCCGTACTTTCTGTTTGTATTCAAAATAAACGTTTTGAATGTTGTTTATTATGGATTGGTATGTGGTATTTCCAAAACTGTAGATTAAGTCAGAATATGAACATCACTTTTTTTTAATCAGTCTTCGAACATGTAAAACGGGAAATTTCGAACAAAAATTAAAAAGAATTGTATCTCGAATTTGGTTCACTTGTGCCGAATACATGTTAAGATGGAATAGTTGCAAATGACCCCCCCTATGATCCCTGAAAAGGATCTGGTCCAAAAACCAATAACCAAACAAAAACCAATAATAAATATTTGGTGTGAATTAGAAACAAAATGATTTTAAGTGTGTATTTATATACCACTGGTATTCGTTTTTGGTATTAGGATAGAATAGATCGCTTAAAAAGCATGACTAAAATACCACAGTCATTCAATTTCATTATTCATATCGTACAATTGCTTATCAAAAACAAATTTTCAATACATAATGAAAAATTACAAAAACCAGCCAAGTGCAAGTTGAACTCGCGCTCTGCAGGTTCCGTGCCAACTTTAACTGAAATAAGGGGTCCACTTATTTCCACTTAGCCAAAATAACTTTGTATTTCATAGAGTTTGTATGAAAGCAGCTACAAAGGTTCCCTTTTTTTCATTTTGGCTACGGAACCATAAATATAAGAAAACCATAAATTATTATGTATCTACATGACGTCAAGGCAAACGTAGTAATAGAATTCTACCTAATGTAAACGCGTGTGGACGGTTCGGCCTCTCGTACCAATGTCGATCAGACATAGGAAATCGCAGGAGCTGATCGGTCATCAAACATTGCAGGGTTCTTGGTAAGAAGCTGCCCATAGCTGGATATTCAACCCATAGAGCAGCCATGAGGTCTACATCCTCAACGTGCTTGTACTTGTCCTTAAGGATATCTAGACCCTAGAAAGAAATGGACAATTAATGTCAATTAATAAATAACATTTGTAAATAACAAAATTACTTTTAAATGTGAATATAATGCAACGCATAAGTTCGAATCTATTTCAACTCTGTCATTCTTAATATTTCGTTTTGAATTGTATCGTTATGTTTTTCGGCATTCAGAAATATAAGTATTTATATCCATTTTGAAATTAAGCAGATAAATTCGAGAATGTTTCTAAGTGTGGAATTAATAATATGATTCATTTTTTTTTCACAAAACGACTTCAAATATGATTTTTGCTTCTATTAGCGTTATTTTAGTCCTTGTATTGATTTTTTTAAAGGCAGTTCAATATTTGTGCAAAATAAAATTTTCCTTGTTAATAGTTAAAGTTACAATAAACCCGATTGAACTTCAATAGATACTAAAACCTTTTTCTCGGTGTAACAAATACTTTATTGAACACCGCATCAAAATCGGTTCAGCAAACGGTAAACATATACATATACAAACAAAAATACAGGTCTACCTGAGAACCTCTTTTTATAAAGTCAGTTAAGTATTACCGCAGGTTTTACAAATCCTTGTAGATCTTCAAAGCAAGTGAAAGTTCTCCCGTTACAGTATTCCAAATATTTGACGTACGGTGCGAGGCCAAAGTGACGATTTTTGACCAGATCGAAGGTGGTAATGTCAGTTCCATCTGTAGCTGGTCCGAGACCAATTTCAGCTATCTATAAAAGAAAATTTTCACATTTTTTAAAAATATGTGGGCGACCCTTGCTATGCCATGACTATCCCAAGGTTATTATTATTATTTATTTATTCTTTATTTTTAATTTAACAATATCAATTTAACTTAAATGCCTCGCAAACCACTTTCGTGGTTGTTACTGCGACTGTGAATACGCTTAGCTTAGTATACGAGTATGTATATAAATTGAACTAAACAACAACATTATATAAGCATTTTTTTTTTATTAGTTTCACTGAGTTTATTTTGCTGTCAAAATTTCTATATTATGGATTTTTTTCAACATTCCCCGTGTTGTAGTGGCTAAGCACGCTGAGTTTCAGGCGTCGTCGCCGAGGTCCCAGGTTCGATTCGCGGTCGGGTCGATGTAGAAATCAAAATATTATATTGTCTCGGGTCTGGATGTTGTGGCACCACCGTTGTTTCTGATTTTCATACTAGTGCATTAGCTACTTACTTTGGGATCAGAGCAATGTATGTGATTGGTGTCCAATACTTATTATTATTATATTCTTTGATACTTACATCGGGGTCGACAAGGCCATCGATTCCTCCACATGCCTGTCTGTAAGTGCCGTGAGTCATATGGTCCAAATTGTTATCAAGGGCTAGGTAACCTGTTCTTAGCGTAATGTTTGTCAAAGGTACAGATCTTAAGTAGCACCCTTTAGCATCGTACATTCTGAAATTTAAAACAAAATAATCATAAGTTCTAAATTTCACGTAATGATAGTAAAGGAAATATAACAACGAGACAGTTTGCTTGTTATATTAATGGTTGAATAATATAGTTACGATTATTTTTTGTTTCTAGTGATACCTAGGGAGCTAGCGAGCAAATTTTCAATATGATCAGCACACATGGTAAACGTTATGAATTGCGATCATTATACCCTAAGAGACATCACGGATCTCGTCTTCCACCATGGAGGTGCTGCGTTTTCAACTTACGACGTTTCAAAATCAGCTGTGCCCGTGGCCATATCGCTTATACCACAGCGACTGCCACAGTGTGTTGTGACAGTCACCTCATTACAAAACCGCAGCCTAGAGCCTTAACATGAAAACTAGAAAAAAATATGTTTACTTATGCTCGTTTTCTTGCATGACATGGAACCATCGGATGGCGTAGGCGTATTCTGCAGTTATTTGGGGCACAAGTTGTTCATTGTACATGTCCCGGAATCCAGGTGAATATGATATTACGCCAGCCCAGGCCAAATTTTGAGGACCTATAGGATGTACACAATCTTAATAATTATGTTCGTCTTAGACTTAATGACGGAATTAATTACTTGCAAAGGCATATAAAGGGGATTATCTAATTTGTTGTATTTTTTGAGACCTCATGATTACGTTTAAAATAAAATTAAATCAAAAGTTTTCGAAAGTTTATGAAATAGCACTGATTGAGAAAGATTTCAATATAAAATTGGTATCGAAATAAAAAATAATAAAAGTAACTAAGATAAGTATATATATATATATTTAACTTGTAGATGAACTCACCAAAAAGCGAAGGGTACAGCTCATAGTAAGCTATTTGGGTCATGATAGCAATGTTAATATCCCTTGTCGTGTGAAACAATTTTTCGTCATCCCAACAAGGATTGACCTCAGCCAGAGCTCGGGCTATGTAGTTATGCATTCGCCAGAACCAAATCCCGAATAAGTTTATGCCCGCTAGAGAGTTGAGAACTCCATCTTCAGCTACAATATAAAATTGCTATTCTTGATGAAATGTAAACGTTGACGAGAAGCAGCAGCTGCCATCGTAACGTCGAAGTATCAATAAAGCGCCGTTGGCGTGGCAGTGTCACATTTTCACTGTAGTACCTATTTAATATTTAACTAGTATTACTTTACGTCACCACAATAACTGTGTTTCTGTCATCTTCATCATTATTGTCAGCCAAAGGATATATATTCTCCATAATATTTGACTCTCAAAATCTGAAAACTTACGTGTATTATGGCATCTGGTTTCACCGGGTTGATTCAAAATACATAGATTGTTCGGAGTCTTGATGGATGGCGGCCATATTTTGCCATTTTCCTCCTCATACTTGAGTAGACCGCCTTCAAACAATCTCCCTCGAGAATTGAGTAATTCAGGATCTGCACCATATAGGTGAGACATATCTATTGTAGGTGTTGATGAGACAATCTACAAATAAGAGTAAATAAATAAATAAATAAATGTTTATTTCGGACATCTGGATCCATATAGTTGGGTTAGTTACAAATTGACCTTAAAACTAAAGTTATTAATATACAGTACGAAACAAAAAGACTAACAACAAACACATGTACAACAGATGTAGCACTCTCCGCCGCCAGCATGATGTCTACTACTTGACAGCGTGTAGCCGTATCCATCGAGCTAGCATAGGCGAGTCCCACCGGTCAGCCAACGCGTGCAGGATACTGTTGGGGCTGTCGCGCATGCGTCTAAGGTGTGAAGCGCATCGTTTGCGCATTATAGCAGCAAAACCATCTACATGAGCCTCTGCAAACATAGCAGAGGCGCTACAGCAACGCGGCAGCCCCATCAACACCCGGAACGTGTTATTGTATTGTATTCGAAGGTCGCTGTATGTCCTCTGCGTAAAATCCACCCACAGACTGCATGTATAAAATGATTGGCAGTACGCATTGAAAAGCGTAATCTTTGCTTTGTCCGAACATTTAGCAAATCTGCGGGCCAACATATTACAGCAGACAGACAGGGACCTCCGCTCCCTCTCAATATCCTGGTTATCTTTCAGGTCTTCTGTGACTCAGTGACCCAGGTACTTAAAGGTCTCAACCTTTTTCAAGGGGGCCCACAAAGCTGAAGATGTGGTACATTATTGTATCGTGTATGGTCTGGTCTAAAGATCATGAATTCGCTCTTGACTGCATTGTATTTAAGCCTCTGAGCCACAGCATAAGACTCATATATTTTAAACATTTTCTTTAAGGCTGAACTTGATGGGCTCAGCAGCACCATATCATCTGCATAACTTATGTTATTTACGCAGACTCCATCTATGTGACAGCCGACACCTGTGCTGCTGAGCTCAACAATGTGTCTATTCATGTTAAAGAGAGTAGGAGAGCTGAGACCGCCCTGCCTTACGCCACACTCTAATCTATACTCTTCCTAGAGCGAGCCTGCCCGTCTGACATTGTTCTTTTGGTTGCTATACCAGTACTGAAAGAGCAATATAACTTCTTCAGGCAAGCTAGTAGTCTCAGATCTCATCTTGTCCCAGAGGCATTGGTAGGCTACTAGGTCAAACGCCTGTGACAGGTCCAAGTAACAAGCAAAAACTGGTGTCTTCCTTGCTGTGTAATACTGGACTGTTCGCTTGAGACATAAGATAGCACTATCGGTAGGAAGACCTGGCTTGAAACCGAATTGAGCATCATTGAGCGAGACGTGCTTATCCAGGCATCTGTTAAGCAAACTGTCCAGTACCTTAGCAATCACAGAAGCAAGGGAGATGGGCCTGTAGTTGGACACAACTGAGGAGTCATCGGTCCTATTTTTCGAATAGGTACAACAATAGTTCGCGTCAGTTTGTCAGGGAGATAGGAATGCCCAATACACAAATTAAATAAAAAAGACAAATCCCTTGGCAAATGAACTCCAGCATGCTGCAAGTGTTCGATGCTGAGGTGGTATGCCCAAGTGACTTGCCCCTCACCATGCCCTTTATGATTTTAGTAATATCTTTGGCGGTAAAAAATATGCCACGCTTAGGACTACCGCATCAGCATCGGACACCGGCGTCGCTGCCGGTCCTAGTGGTGATTCCACTCTAAAGTGTTGTCGGAACATATTGGCAAAGTCAACAGGATCATTAACTCCCGAAACACTCACGGTAAGGCTTGACTTAATTTAATTTCTTAGTGGCCTTCCAAAACTGAATGAAATTCTTATTTTTATGGTTTTCAGCTATTGTGTCCATTTTTGTTAGATTGTGATCATTTTGACGCCATTTTAATTTTGCTTTCAAATTGCGTCTCGATTCACACATTTCATTATAAGCCTGGCCAGAGTCATGCCATCTGCCATGTAGTGACCAACTTTGAAAATAAATTCGAGCTCCCCCATGTTCCTCGCGAAAGTGTTTGATTCAGCCAGGTAAGTATTAACCTTTTCTCCCACTTCTAACACTATAGCTACAAACAGCGGCCTGCGAAAGTATACACACAATATTTTCATTCAATTTATCCAACAATATTCTGTGCTGATGGTTACTACATATACTATCGCAATATTCGGAAAATTCAGCACGAAAGTCAAATAATTTTAACTTGGTATTACATTCATTATGTTATTTAATAATTTGATCAGTACCGCGATCTCCCCATATGATTTTATTAATACAGTTATTTGACTTGGTTAATTTTGGTGATACAATATTGAAATCACACTATTAATATAGGGAAGTGATCAGACCAGTAGGTGTCGTAAAGAACACACACAGAAAGCACAGTGGGCCTCGCGGCTGTCGTAACTACAACATGGTCCAGCCATCTTAAACTACCGTGCGCGTCACTCGCAAATGTATAGCTATCTGATGGTAACAAGTCTCTATCTACACACATCCATAATTGTTCAGAGCAAAAAAAGTAAAAAGTAAAGATTTGATAGGCTATTTTTTACCAAAATATAATAGTTAGTCATACCCTGGAGCGCGTTATTCTTTTTTTTGTATTTTTTTAAAATTTGATTCAAGTTTAGAATTCAGAATTATAGTGACTAGATCAATCTTATTTTCTTAAATAAAATATTTTCTCTTACCCTATCTGGCACAGTGTTGTTCGGCACACAACCTTGGGACTGGTAGGTCAAAGGTCTTGTCAGTCTCATACACCGTAAATGACCAAACCGATGTACAGGATCATCATTCGGGATGTTAACAGGAATACATGCTCTATCTTTCTTGCCTTGTTCTGTACAGCAGTACGGTTTCCATCGTACGAAATTTACTGAAAATTTCATTAATATTAGTTGCTACTAAAGATACTAAATGCCTTGGTTTTTTTTGGCTCAGTCAAGTAAGAGGGTTAATTCGCTAGCCGTTTCGGTATTCCTATTACTTTTAGCATCGATCGATGCAGTCACAAGTTTGGAAACCACGCGATACAGTCGCTAATATACAGTACATAATTTGTCAATTTCCAGCTTCTGCATCGCGATTGCATCAATCCTAAAAGTAGCGCAGTGTATAAAGGTTGACAGTTTGCGACTACATTGATGCTGAATCGCGACTGCATCTATGCTAAAAGTCGCAGTATATAAGGGTCTAAGAATAAAAACCCGTTTTCTAGAATGTGGCTTCTACACCTCGTACCGTGTCGTTGAACTTAAAATTTGCAAGTGACACTTATTAAAAATACTTTTGAAAACGTTATTTGCAGCTGATACTTATGATTAAAGGTTAAAATAATAACAAGGTATTGGAAATGTTTATGTTTTGTTTCTTTTATTTTTCTACAAAAACATTTTCTATTATTGTCAATGCAATTATGTGTATTATTATGTGTATTGTTATTTTTAATAAAATACACGTTCTCATAACAATACGAACGTATATTTTATTTTTAATAAAATACACGTAAATAGCCAATTAGATAGCCAGACGACAATGCAGCCTTTGATGGACCATGTCTGCCTAGTAATAGCCTTTTCACTCTTTTCTTGAAAACTTCTAAGTTGTAGGCAGCAAATTCTACTCTCTAGCGGTACGCAGAAGAAATGTGGACCGAAATCGTTTGGTGCGTATTGTTAAGATCTTTATGACATAGGGATCGAAGCCGCGCCCGCGTCTTGTGTTTCAAAGATGAAAAGGGATTAGTGGAATCAAATTATGCAATTCCTTCGCACACTCTCCGAAACATATGTATGTATGTTGCAATAACACTTGAAAGTAATTATTAGTTACTTGCTTTACTTTTGATTATTTGAATTTCCAACCATTAGCAGTTCAATGTTTCTAGTGTAATTTAATTTATACGCAAATAAGCTACTTTTTCCGCATCATCAACTAGTCAGTTTTATTTTATACATTTTATTTGAATATGCAATTGTTTTTATCAAATACTAACCAATGAAATGAATGGTATAAAGTTACTTGGTTGTATTTATCGAATCAGAAGATATTAAAAATAACAGTTTCTGGCTGTAGTCACCAGGTGTACTTAAATTGGATCATTCAAATCATAAGATCCAACTACATTCAATTAAGAATACAAAAAATGAATAGTTTACCAGTATCATGGACAGACAGTATGTCCGGGACTAGATACAGCACAAAATGCGTGGCCAACTGCGTAAAAATCTGGTTCGGGGCGCGCCCTTCAGGGAGCAGACTCGTGCGCAAGGGGCGCTCTGGGGGTAAGGGCCCACCGTCTTTAGCTTTTCTGGGTTCATAGCCTGAAAAAATGTTTGGCGCAATCATTCAATACTGATAATGTTATTCATGCAAGACGGTAACAATCGGATCTTGGTCCCCGATCATAACACCCAGTCGGTAGGAAGGCAAAGGGAAGCGCATCCTACCAACCGGGTGTTATGGCCGGGGACCATGGTCCGATGATCACCGTCTTGGTTTATTCATATGTTGTTAAATCCGTTATAAATATTTAATATCGCTGTTCAGTCGAGCCAAGTCAGCGTGTTGCGATGAAATGTAAAGACTGCGGTTGATCATAGACGTCGCTACAGGGGATTTAGTCGTAACATGCGAATTTATCACAAAAGTTTATCCAAGAGCCTTAAGGGAGCCTCAATTAGAACAGAAACGTGGGTACTGCGCATTGCGGGGCTATGTTTGAACTTTTTGTGTGGATATGAATTGGAAGACCGAATATAGTGTTTGTATAGTGAGTTGGTAACTACAGGTACAACATTATCAACAGAAGTTGACCAAAAAGGTGTCTAAAATTAATCTCTGGTTCTATAAGCGCACTGGCAACATAATCACCATTTCTAGCATTGATGAAGTTGAGGGATATAGCGAGTCTGTTTTCTTTTCTTTTATAACTAGATTCATTAAAATGTTATAACCGTCTATATTAATAACTCTTGTATCATATTTTGTACCTTCTTCACCATTCCCTGAAAAGACAGGCGGTAGAAGTCTCAAAGTGGGAGTATGTGGCATGCCCCTGTTAGGGTGGTTCAAATTGTTACAAGAACCATCGATGCGCCTCCAGTCATCCGGGTCGCATGGCTCCAGCACATTTATACACCAGCTATATTAGGACAAAAAACATTATAAAATAGACTTGGGCACGCGTAGCTTTTTACCGACTTCAAGAAAGAAGAATATCAACTCCACATGTATGTATGTGGTATCGTCAGAATTGGATAACATTGCGTATGATGATCTATTAAGGCTTTCTAACACAAGTGCAAAATTTTGTCAGTGTATCTATTTTTGTATGTTTTTCTCACTATTTCTCGAAAACGAGTAGACATGGCAAGATCATTCTTTTTAATTTCAATCAGGTCATCAGTCTATTTACATCATGCACCGACTCCAAACGAATTTGTCTCTCATCCACCTAAGATGCCTGACATTTTGAGGCTGATGGTTCAGCAACTATTTACAAGCCTTTTCTAAAATTTTAAAATAATGAATATAAAAGACAAATGCGCTATTTTCAGCTTTTTCGGTCAAGTCTTTACGAGACTTAAGATGATCTGGTTAAATATTGATTGCAATAGCCAGCAGTCACAGTGCAGGAATTGTTATAACATTGTTTTTTGTTAGACAAAAAGATTATAGTTTTAAATGTATCATAGGATATTGTTTCGATTGAAAGAAATCTAGGCTGAGGTGCTTGTAGCGCAGTGTTAGCAGCGCTTTGGTAGTGATACCGAAGTGAAGCAACGTACAGCGCGGTCGTGTTTGACGTATATCACGAGCATCTCCGTGCTTCGGAAGGCACGTTAAGCCGCTGGTCTCGGCTAAAATCGGTTGATATTAGTCGTTAAGCTTTGTCAGAGGCCTGATGAGCGGCTAGATAACATCTGACAGCAGGGTTAGTAGCTTGCCTTGTAAACACCCCTCCACCAATCCGCACTGAGCCCGCGTGGTGGAGTATGGCTCGAAATACCTCATTGTTGAGTTAAGGCCTTTGCGCAGCTGTGGAACGTAACGGTTAAACCTGTTTGTATATTGATACTGTTCATAAACATTTTTCATTTTTCATTTAAGTATTTATAAGAGAAGCCCTTTGTCATAATCATTGTCTGGTATTCGTAACACAAGGAAGAAAATTCTTAATTCAAATCCACGAAAATTAGTGTGTTGTCTGGTACATATTTATTCGTTCATTCGGATTTCCCGTAAAATGTTACAACGCAAAACACGTACCTACCTATTTTCATGGTAGGTAAGTATGGTCGTGGTCTCTGCCGCCTAAAACGGGCATTAAACGACGCGTCGTGCAAGCGATTTTGGTTCTTGAGGTAGTTACGCGGCGGTGACCTTAATAGTACCTTAAGTACCTTGCCTCGGCATCGGCCAGTGCAACGACCATAGCGGCTGGCGCAAGTGCACGTTGTACGTACCTACTTGAGCAATGAGCATTATTTTAGAATTATCATTCTCATCAGATCTTTTTTGAGAAAAGCATGTTCATTCAAACAAATCTTCAGCTTTACTCATATAATCATCATCGTCATCATTACTATCAGCCAAAGGACGTTCACTGCTGAACGTAGGCCTCCCCCACGGCTTTGCACAGCGACGGATAATAAGCGGTCTTTATCCAGTTTGATCCTCCATTTAGTAAGCTCAAGTGACATCGGGCAGGGCACATAGCGAGAAGAATTTATGGCCGTTTGGTCAGAAAAAGTTCAGCTTTAAAATATACACCTATCAAAATATAGAACTGAATGGTCAGCGTCTTATCAATTTGAGTCTATCTTGCTATCCCTAATCCTATTGCCGTAATGGTCCCAAGACTCGGTTGCCAATAAGGCTGACTATAGCTAGTATGACTGATATCGAAATTGTGCAGCAATCCTAAGTCCTATTTCAATAATTCGAAATAGGACATTAATTTCATCTATTGTCAATAGTTTTTGCAGCGTTCGCGATGTAAAGAATTTTCTTACACACCTCCGTTTACATAATTGAAGTATCATACGTATACTTAACTTTTTGAAAATGTTATATAGCCCATGTTAATCACAGGTAATGTAGGATTCTATTGGCAAAGTTTTCAAATCAGTATAGGAGTTTCGGCGCCAAATCAAAGCAAACAAACAAACAATCAAATATATCTTCTTTATAATATCATATTATAGATACAGATATGGAAGTATAGACAATCCTAGAGCGGGCGGACGAATTAGTTGAGTTACTCTATTATTAAATCAGTGAAAATTTACTTAAATGCTAATTGTTTATGAACTGAAATGTTGCTTACAAAGTTGTATTTTCCACCACGTGCTCTCCATAATCGTCTTCAGTGATAGGCTCTCCCTTGTAGGCATCGTAGTATAAAGCACAGTTTTCTTTAGCAACAGCTAGTTTAAAAAAAATGAAAAACAAAAATCTTTTGCTGAACATTACAAAGATTAACACCACTAGGGTATATAGAATATGTGAGGAATGTTGGAATTATTTGTAGCGTTCTTTTATATTTGCACAATGTTTATTGAAATGCAGGTGTTTTAGTGTTAGTTTATTTGTGTCATATCGTGATAAAAGTATATTATTTCTAAAGGAATTTTATTTATTTATTTTATGTTATCATTTGTTTCAGACATCAAAGGCCCATTAAAAGATATATTAAAGGCAATAACAACATTTAAAAAAAAAATATTTTTAGTAATTATTCATATATCGAATATTACTGGACCTTTGGATGGACATTTAGATGAAACTTACACTGTAACCTAAGTTGAAATATACGTGATTGAACAAAAAAAAAAAAATAATCTCGCCATAACTTCTCGTTTTCGAGAAATCCGTGGACAAGCATACATATACTTACGAAATTTTGCAACGTTTTATTTTGTAGAGGAATCCAGAATAGATCATACTGATTAATTTCTAATGATATTTATTTTTCCTTCCTTTCATTTCCTTACATATACACATTAAATTGATTACCTCCTTTGTTGAAGTTGGTAAATAAAAACGTAAAAAATATAAAAAACATCATACAATAACATAACTCTTAATTCCACGTTACATAAATAAAACTACAAATTCCTTTAAAGGAAATGTACTAATTAGGCGGTCTTCAGCGATCTCTCCAGACACCTTTTTGGTAAAGAAATTACACATATAATACTAATTATAAGAACATTGTAATACTTACAAATTATAGTTTTACTCCACATGCTGACGCTATTTCCTCATTACTCAATGGAATACAAGTCATAAACAAGAGTTTAATTTTCACCACCAAACACACATAAAAAAGAAATGATGAACATAAGAAAAATCAGCAACATTCTTGCATTGCGTTCGAGTGGTGTGTGGAAAATAGATCGGATTAGTAGTGTACACTGGTATTAGCTCTCGTTCTGAAGGATAAAATGACATAATAAAAAAAATTTAAAATTATACACGTTTACTTAAGGGGTTTACCCTTCGAGCCCCGTGAACGACTTTCCCCAAGTTCGGGACTAGAAATAGTGTTTGTTCACTCTGGTGCGGAAAGTATATCACTGGTGCTTACAGCAGTGTAAATGCGATAACATTTTTTTGTGCTGTTTATCAAGGAGCTCATTGGTATTATAAAAATATACGAACTACGAATACGAATAAATCTATTTATCGATCCAATTGTTGAATCGATTGATGAGAAAAATTGTTGTTAAAACATATAATTTGATTTAGATAAGATAGTGGTTGTCAAACCACTACCTAAAACCATTCCTCCTGTAACAATGCAAGACCGCCGCCCCATCAGCATTCTTCCATGTCTCTCGAAAGTGCTGGAAAGGATTGTATGTGATCAACTCACAACATATTTAGAAGATAACAATATGCTGCCCAAACATCAATCTGGCTTTCGCAAGGGCCATCGTACAGGAACTGCTCTTGGAAAGGTGGTAAATTATTTATTAACTGCTCAGGATCAGGGATATGTGACTTTCCTACTGCTGCTTGATTTCACACGGGAATTTGATGCTATTAACATCCCCTTACTGACGTCGAAACTCAGTTACTATGCGGGGAGGAAATAGAACGGTCGGAAAAAGCAAGAAACTTGGGCATGATTTTCGACAGTAATCTGAGATTTGAGAGCCGCATCATAAATTGCACAAGAAACTGTTTTTTCAGACTTAAACTTTTATACAAATTTAGGCCATACCTTAGTGAAGAACTCAGAATAACTCTGTCCGAATCACTTATACTGTCTAAGTTCAATTACTGTGACACTGTCTATGGCCCATGCCTTCTGGCCCATACAGCGAAACTCATCCAGCGAGTACAAAATGCCTGCATTAGATTCTGCTACCACATCCCTCCTTGCACTCACGTTCCTCCATACATTAACATTGCAAACTTACTGCGGATGGAAGCCCGCATAAAGCTTCATCTTGCAACCCTACTGTTTGAGGTCATTAGGACACATCGACCACGCTACTTACACGAGGACTTAGTATTGGCACGAGGTAGGGATGGACGTGGGAGAAGGGAGTGCACGAACGTCTTCCTGACCCCGAGACATCGTACAGTCGCATTCCGAGGTTCCTTTAAATTCGCCGCTATTCGATGCTGGAACACTCTGCCCCCACCGTTGCGCGCCCTAAAGACAAAACAAACGTTCAAAAATAACATAAAAAAAACACCTTTTGAAAATCTTATTTGACGACGAAAAGCACAGGTACACTTACCAATAGTATGTGGAGTATCTGGGTGTAGCCAGCGTTCAGTTCGCTCAGCGACAAATACATAGGAAATGCAGAGGAAAAAAAGCGACCGTATCGCAACATGGTCTACATGCCGACACTGACACTGCAAAGCATAAGGTGCAACCCCCCCTCCCCTCTTCTGCAATCAATAAACTCTTGACCCTTGAAAGGAAAGGAAGCCATTTTAGGCAAACAATTTCTTTTTGGAGTCGGTGCCATCACTTTGACCATCAAGCATCAACTATCAGAGCACTATGCCCCGTAACGCACTAGTTTTAAGACCTTAGTATTAAACTATCGCAGTAAACGTGTTAATACGGGTTGTAATTTTTTTGTTCCCCATTTTTTTTGTAAAGACTCCGCTGATGGATACGAAAAACTTTTTCTATGGAAGCAATAGTGGAATCGAAAAAAAAAATGAGAACTAATAAAAATGACAACCTGTATAACATTGAAAAGCAGGCAGTCGATATTGTTTTGTTAAAACTTAAAGATGCATCATAATTATAAGAATATTAAAAACTATTTCACCCTTCAAGCCACGCCCAAAAAATTCGCAAAAGGATCCGATGATGAAATATGACCCTGAAGGCATTATCAAACCGCAGAGCGAAAATTTGAACACCTCACAAGCGGCTTGGAAGCTCCGAGCTTGGAAGAGTAAAGTAAACAAAAGGTTTTTCAAGTTGTTAAACTACCGCTGCCGTATTGAGTGACTGGTATAATACATTTTTAATATCACTAAACGATACATTAAATATATGTATCCTACTTAGGATAAATTTTAACGTATTTATGATATCCTCGAAGTAGTAAGAGTAAATAGTATTAATTGGAAACGACAGTATTTTTTAACTGAAAAAAATATTAATACAATTTTCGTTGACCTAGCTACTAGGTCAATCATTACCTCGTTTTTGGAAGTCGGTAAGAAATAAGTGTTGCACCTTCTTCTTCCTCAAAAGTAAATAATCTGCATAAAAGGCATAGTAAGTACCATATTCTAAATTAGTATCAAAGTATGCTGTTTTTTATGGCAACTATACTTAATGAGTAACTTAAAGTGAACAACTACTTGTCGTGCGATTTAAGAAAATTTAAACAAATGCACTTTGAAATTGTGAAATTTCATATTATTGAAAAAGGGCATAAAAATAAAAGACTCATTATTTTTTAAAAAAAAAAAACAACTGTATTGCTAAAGTCACAAGTAGCCAGTTAAATATAGCTAGTTTTCTTGCATTGACATTAAGCTGACGCTGACGCGTAAGCATATGATGTGCCACGAGGATTATTTTGCTGATCAGCTGTGTTGGCTGGACACGAAGGGTCTTTCCACGCCAAAAAGTCAATGTCAGGAATGAGGTCACAACTGCCAATTTCGTTTCTGAAAAAAATACTTAGTCCAATTCACAAGCTTCAAAGATCACGTCGATGATAAAAAAAAAATATGTATCTTTTGTTGTTTTAATAATTCATTTAATGGTATTATTCCAGTTTGAATTAATTTGTTTAGAAAAGTAACGCATAAATTAAATTTCTGTAACAGCCAATAATAAAGCTGTCTTGTTGCTAGCTCAAAGGATTAGCATAGCTATCCAACGCGGCAACGAAGTCAGCATCATAGCCTCCTTGCCGCAAGGAAATGGTTTCGTTTTTGAATAGTTTGATTCCAGTTTATTAATAAGACTTGTTTATTAATAAGGCTTACAATGCAAAATTATTTATTAATTATAAAAATTATTAATGCAAAATTTGTACACATTTTGAGTGTAACTGTAATGTCGTTTATAGAGAAAGCGCTCAAAGAACGCTATGTACAAATTTTTTAATGTTAAGAGAAAATATTATGCAAGTCATGGCGCCACACTTCCACTTTTCCAAACAACTTTGTTTGTACCGATTCGCAAAATCTTCGTCAAAATTGTAACCTATAATAATGGCCGATCTATTAGATGTAATCTAGATGCAATCATGAAATTATGTTTGGTTATCTAATAAAAAAAAACACGGGATGTTTTTTTTTTACAAACAAAAAAAATATATAAAGAAGGTCCCAAATGTACAAATTATTCGAATAAAAATTCTTACCCTGGTCCAGCTCTTAAAAAGGAATTGGGTTGTATCTCCGTGACAGTATCACCAACGTTGCACAGCACACGTGACATCGTTGCTTTTCTTATTTCAAGTAATTGATCTGAAACAATCGTAGTCCATTAATTTATACCATTATATTTCAAAAGCCTGTAATAAAACAACCGGCCAAGTGCGAGTCGGACTCGCGCACAGAGGGTACCGTGCAAACTTTAACTGCATTAAGGATCCACTTACTTCCACTTTAACACCACAATATTTTGTTGACAGCAAAAATTACTTTGTTTATCATACTATTTGTATGAGAGACAATGTTATATTTGCGGTTGTTGAAAACGAGCTATATCTCCAAAAGTATTAGTTCGGTCTCGTTTAGACTAATTTTGATTGAAAGCATTTGTAAAAATCTACATTTTGTATTTTTTTTTAATTTCACTACCTTAGTTTAAATAGGGGAGCGCCCACCATTGACCACTTTGGAAGCGTCTATTTTACAAATGTTTGACTTTCGGATAACTTAGTTTTAGGAACTTCGATGTCATTTTAAGAGATCTATCCAAGGACACCTAACATGCATAGGTTTGAGGATTTTTATTATTATTTTGTTTTAGTTTTATGTATGCCCTCTCCAATGTCATTATTTTGTATTTTTTTGTATAGGAATCCTAAAGCGGTTGGCAGGATACTCCTACCAACCAAGCTTCATCTATGCAATGCTAATAGTTCCAGAATATAATAGCTGTGACATACGGACCGACCGACAGACAGACGTGACGAAACTATATGGGTTCCGTTTTTTGTCATTCACCTACGGAAGTCAAAATAATACCTTACGTGTTTTGTGTCACAAAAACCACGAATCAGCTACCATAAAAGTGAAAATATTTGGACTGAAAATGATGAAAAAAAAGTTGATTGGTTACGAAAATTCTTACTTGAATTGAAAGCATGTGGTCTGTTCGGCCTTTCATACCAATGTCTGTCAGACACAAGGGTCCGGATCAGCTGTTCAGTAATCAAACACTGTAAAGTTTTGGGCAAGAAACTCCCTACAGCTGGTAGTTCCACCCATAAGCCTGCCATAAGGTCTATGTCTTCAACGTTTTCATACTTGTCCTTTAGAATGTCAATCATCTGAAATTTAAAAAGAATCCACTTTGTAGACTAAAGCCCTCTTCTGAAATTTTGTATCGATTTTATTTTTGAGACTGCCGCAATGAGAAATTAAATTAATATGAATATTACCTCAGGTTTCATGTAAATAGCAAGGTCATCGAACGTCTTTATCTTTCTTCCATTGCATAATTCTAAATACTTGACATAAGGAGCCAATCCATAGTATCGGTTCTTAACCAAATCGAAGGTTGGCAGGTCGCTGCCATCCGTCATTGGTCCTAGGGCGAATTCAGATAGCTAAAAAAGAGAATTTTCATGTAAAATTTTTATATTACTATTAACAGTACCAAATTCTTCTTGTCTCTCTGAAGGTACTTTTAGTATCTAGGTATTGTCATGGCGACGTAGAAATAGTCAAAAAATGACTGATAACTTTTGTATCTGACACTGGTTTTATAAATACTTACATCTGGATCAACGAGGTTATCAATTCTTCCACCTGCTTGACGAAACGAGCCCTGAGTGATGAAGGCCATATTGTCATCGATAGCCAAGTTGCCTGTTCTAAGTGTCATATTCGATAGTGGGACTGATCTTAGATAATTTCCTGAAGCATCGTACAATCTGAAATGTAAAAAAAGAATTTATTACTTGATAGATTTTCTACTTTTTTAGGGTTCTATAGCTGAATGGCAAAAACGGAACCCTGATAGTTTCGTCAAGTTTGTCTGTCTGTCTGTCCGTCCGTATGTCACAGCGACTTAATTCTGAAACTATTAGTATTACACAGTTGATATTTGATACTATCCTGTTTACAGCTTTACGATTCTTAAACAAAAAATAAAGATACTTAAGGGGCTCTAATACGCGAAACAAAAACCTTTTTTTTGTCAAACCTATGCGTGTAGGGTGTCTATGGACAGGTCTTTTAAAATGACATCGAGGTTTCTACAACCATTTTCTCCAAAAAGTCTAACGTTTGAGAGGTAGACGCTTCCAAAGTGGTAAAATGCCACCAGATAATGTTTTTTACACTTATGCTAGCCATAATAAATTAAATTAAATCAACCAAACGTATTTTTTAACTACAAACTCATTACAAAAAACTAACTTTTGGTCATTTTCTTGTATAGTGTGGAACCATCGCAGAATAAAAGCATATTCCATAGTTATTTGAGGGGGGATTTGTGGGTTGTACAAGTCTCTAAATCCTTGGTATGATGATATCACCCCCGCATTTATCAGATTATTGTAACCTGCAATGATAAATAAATCAAATGAATGTAGGGGTACTGGAGAACTGTCGAATTGTTGAATCATAGACAGCAGAAAGCATTTATTGACTTAAATAATTAAATAGGGGTTATGAAATTAAAATGTAAGCAGGGGTAGGTTAGGTATTAACCGCTTAATTTAATTTAAAATAAATAGCCAGACATATCTTCCTGATATCTTCAGATAGTGATGTTGCGGCTTCATACAGATCAAGTACGAAATCTCATTCACTCCCTTCTTTTTTAAAAAAAAAACGAATCAAACTTTTGAGTAGCTAAATCTATTCCCTAGCCTTAAGTAAGAGATGCTCGTAATTGCAAAATGGATCTTTAGACCGACGGCAAAAATCGGAACTAGCACTGTCGTCTCCCCAATTCTACAGGAGAGTTCCCAATTTTTCCTAATGTCTCCGTACGTTTCATTTTTTTTACACTTTTGTTAAAAATAAAAAGATTATTTTTAAATACCGTAAAGCTAACTCCTTACATGAAGTAATAATTTTCAATGGTTTTGAATTGTGCATGTTTTGCGTTTCAAATCAGTGCATCAATTACTAGTACCCTTCTTAGTGACTTTGCTATGCTTGAATAAAACTATCTGAACTCCCTGAATCAAGGTAGGTTTTTTTGTATCGGCTACCTACCCTGGGGTGGAATTGTGTAAGCAATCGTATTCATTTGACAGATCAAAACGTACGGTATGATCTGTCAAACGCTTTGTTCGTTGCCGTATGACAGATCATACCGTACGTTTTGAACTTTCAAATGAATACGATTGCCTTACACAATTCCACCCCTGTTCTGGAATTGTGTAAAGCAATCGTATTCATTTGACAGATCATAACGTACGGTTTGCTCTGTCAAACCCTTTGTTCTTTGCCGTTTGACAGATTATACCGTACGTTTTGAACTGTCAAATGAATACGATTGCATTACACAATCGCACCCCTGATTGAATACTCGCGCCTCCCTGTAAATGTCATCTGTCAGCCAGAAGATCCTTGTCACACTGACTGTTTGGATGACTTAAATAAATTATCATGTCAGTATACTTACCCATTAGAGAAGGCCATAATTCATAGTATAATATCTGACTGTTGATAGCAATATTGATATCTCTTGCAGTATAGAATAGTTTGTCGTCATCCCAACAAGGGTTTATCTTAGCAAGAGCATTGGCAATGAAGTTGTGTTGACGCCACCACCAAATTGTATTGAAGTTTATTCCTGGCAAGCTGTTAGTTACTGCTTCCGCTGAAATGCAAAAATATCAATCAGTCATTTTGTATACAGAATGATCCATACACAGCAATCTTCAGAAACCCTTACGAGTGTCATGGCATCTGGTTTCAAGAGGTGGCCGATTCAATAAACAAAGGTTGGTCTCGGTAGTGGTTCTTGGTGGCCACATTCTTCCATTAACCATCTCATATTTGAGAAGACCACCTTCGAACAATCTCGCTTTCTCGTTAAGACTTTCATAAGTGCCTCCGTAAAGAATAGACAAGTCCATCGTAGGGGTTGATGTTATAATCTGTAAGAAATAATTTCTTATTGCACTTGGTTTGCACTTGTTTCGATCGCACAGTTTATATAATTCTAATTTAATAAGTTTATATAATATTAACTTTTAAGTGCAATAAAGAATATATATATATATTATAATATTTATTATTTTGCTTACAATTTTGAAGTGAAAACTTCTTTAGCGGCGTTGAGCACTATTGTGGGATGGGGGAAAAATGTGAAACTCGCGTCAGGACACGTGGGCTGATCGAAAAACCGTAAGACGGTTGGCGAAATTATGAATGTAAGTTGATTTTTCTGAGAGATAAACTTTTTAATGTAATTTAATATAATATAAATTGTAATGTTTGTGTATGATAGCGTAATAAATAAATATTGTATTCTATAAAAATATTATATTATTATTATTATTATTATTATTATTGTATTCTATCACAAAAATGATAGTACTTTTATATTGATAATAAGAGCAATTCATTCAAAATTATTCCCTAACTATTCCAAAAAATCAAAAATGCACAACGTTAATATTCAAGTTTTCACTTCTGCCGGCACTCCCGGAGTGCAATTTTTGTTTTTTTTTACTTCAAACCTTGAACTTTGGGAATGGTTTAACATAGTTTATAATAGGCCTGTTTCACAATGTCCTATAAATTTCTGGCTACCGTCATCTGTCCCTTGCTTCATACAAAATGACGTTCCATGTTAGAATTATAGTAAAACAGGCACATAGACTTTGTTTGTACATCATCATTAGCATCCACGGCTCTCCTACGGCTTTCCACAGCGACTGATTACAAGCGGTCAGCATCCAGTGTGATCCTGGACTTTATTTTAAGGTCGTCTGTTCATCTTGTCGGTAGACGTCCTACGCTCTTTGTTCAAAGGTTATTTGTACGAATTCGATAATTTTGGGTAAAAATACCTTCTCTGGCTTGGTATCTTTTCCTCGGCAGCCTTCAGACTGGAATGATAATGGTCTTGTCAGCTTCATGCAACGAAGACTTCCAAAACGGTGTACAGGGTCGTCCTTTGGGATTTCAACTGGGGTGCAACCTCTATCCTCCCTGCCTTGCGGTAAGCAGCAGTATGGTTTCCACAGAACATAGTTTACTGAAAAGGTCATTAAAATGTGTATTGTTTTTTGCTACTTTAGCTTTTTAACTCCGTTTGCACTTTAATGGGTAAATTAATCATTGAAAAATAACTGGGTTCCAAACGTTACGTTAGGGCTATTTACCTCGGCTTACTACTGGATAACCACATTACGCGGTCTCGCAAAAAACTGTGGCCTAACACGGCAGTTTTTGCTAAGACAAAACTGGATCCGTAAAAAGCAGCTAGCGGTATTTTGCAGGTCACTGCACACTGCAAACGACGTCTGCCGTGCCTGTGTGATGGATGTATCAGCTTTAAAACGCGTATGTACTGAACGGCATTCTGCAGAAAACAGTACCTTCGGGATAATCCTAATACGGGAAGTCTCCGTAGAAAATAGCCCTAACAACGTTTTAAAGAGTCTGTCTACAAGTAATTCATTTGATAGTACATACATTTGCCAGGATTGATTTTAAAGTTTAATTTAAAAAGTAGCAATTTAAGTATTGTAAGCTAATGTTAAATACTTTTTCCACTATTGTGTGTATCCCTAGGATCTACGGCCTGACCTTATTGAAAACCCCAAACTATCAAAGCAAATATAGTTATCTAAAAGCATCAGGTTTTTACATTGCACCATACAGTAGTTTAATAATATCAGTCATTTAAGACAGTTGGGGGCGTAAATACTGATGTCATTAAGATGGGATGGAACGTCTACGGGCAAGATGTACAGACGTGAAAAAGAGCCATGGATGTCTTTATTCAGCAGTGAAAAGAAAATTACTAGTATCATGAATGGACAGCACATCAGCGACCAGGAATGTCAACATATGGCTGACCAGCTGCGTGAACACTGGATCAGGAACTCGAGCCTCCGGCAGTAAACTCGTTCGCATCTCTCGAGCGTTTGGCAGATGTTCACCCGACTGCGTCAACCTTGGTTCGAAGCCTGTTTAAAAAAGTGTACTGCATGAGTATGATAAGATTAGAAAGTCAGTACCACCAACTTATAGTTTTTTTCGGAAAATAAACTCTCGAATGAAAAAAAGTAAGTCAAAGTCGAAGAAAAAAATGTTAATGGCAATTAATAGAACATAGGTCTTAAAATAATACAGATGGCTTAATAGTAGGTACTGTGATGGGGGCTTAAAAAAACAAAAAAGTTACATTGAAACAAAATCCTTCTATAGATTTTTATACACTATGGCAGTTTTTTTTATTTTTTCAGCAAATGTTTCCCTATGGCATAATTAATTAAATTGACTAAATAATGAATCCACATATGGCATGCATTACGTATTTATCAACTTAACAAATATCGATATCATGAAAAATATTTGTAAGCTGACAAAAAAATATTTGGTAGCGGAAAATAGTACCTGCATTATTAATTTTTGATCCTATTTTCTCAGAAATTCTAAAGATTCTCTTATAAGGGGACCACCTTCTGAGTCCAATCACGTTTGTCCCTGTGACGTTAAGAGTCATGAAGGAACACCAGGAACATATACAATGCGACAAGGATCTTGTGGCTGATAGATGACATGACAGGGAGGCGCTAGCATTCAATCAGGGTGGCTAATGTTAAAATCTCCCTTGATTTAAGAAGTTCATATAGATGTTCAGAAAACTAATATTTTTTCCCAACCATGGCAAAAATGAGGAGAAGGGTGCTAGATTAAACCGGTAATAAGCATGATGGTACAATATATCATGTATGTTCCACCGATTTAAAATGTAAATCAATTGTGTAAACAATAAAAACCTTTGAAAATTATAACTTTATTTAAGAAGTATAGCATAACGATATTTAAGAAAAATAATTTTATTTAAAACAAAAAGGCAACGAAAATGAAAAATTATTAACAACAGGGAGACATTAGAAAAAATGAGAAAATCTCCTGTAATATTGGGGAGGTTTGGCTACACTAGATCTGCCAACCGCATATTTGAAAATGACGGCGTAAGTCTTATTTTTGCCGGCCAAAAGATTCACGTCGCAGTGCACACTAAATTCTGACTTGACTGCCTTGGTGGCGCAGTGGTTGGCCCTTGAGTTGCCGACAGCTAAAACAATGTTGCAGGCAACATTCTCGTGCGACACATCTTTACTCGGGAAGCAAACGGCTTTGTGAGTGAAAAGAATAGAGAGTACACACACTTGTGCACTATACTATGTCTCGCGCAGTCTGCTAGTTGTTGAGACTGGCTACCGTAGTCGAAATCGGCTAAACTATTATTGTTATAATCTGGTTTGAAATTAAACGTGTTAAACTATTTCATTTCAATTGCCTCCAGTAAATTCGCTTGGTTAGCCATTGTGGTACGAACGATTGTTACGAAAAATAATAGCAGGCAGTTGGTCAAAAAATTTCAAGAGTATTGAAATTACCTTCTTCAGCATTTCCAGAAAAATAAGCGGGGAGCAGTCTGATATTGGGGGTGTGAGCCATACCCCTGCTGGGATGGTCTAAGTTGTTACAGGACCCATCTATCCGTCTCCAGTCATTGGGATCACATGGTTGGAACACGTTGGTGCACCAGCTAAAAATAGCGATATATTCAAAACTTAAAATTTGAGAATGGTTGGCGAATCTGAGATGGTGTCCTACACGATGGAGCTACTTTGACACATTACAGCGAACTTATTTCTGGCGGTACAATCTTATTGGATTACAAACACGGAGAGTTATCAAATTGAAATAAAAACACTTTATGGATTTCTTTTCTTCACATCTCAAACTATGCGCCTGACGATTAGAATGCTTTACAGCATCCATGGTCACAGGCATGAATAAGGTGCTATTTGTCATTACCTACATACTAACAAAAAATCAAAATGCATTATTTTGATTTAAGAGATGCAAATTCATTTGGAGTCGGTGCATGATGTGCCTATATTTTCAATATACACTTTTTTATATTATTACTATTTTTAGTTATTACCCATATCTCAATAACGACTAGACCGACTTTGATGAAATTAACATTAACGCTTATAATTAAGTCATCTCGCTGTAGCTTCTCACCTTCGAGGGGTATCTATCATAACACAGAATTTTTTGATATCGAATTTCATTTTACAGAAAAATATTCAATGAATTTTAATATCTTTCTTTCTTGATTAATCGAATAGTTAATAATCGTCGTTTCATAACATCGAATAACAGTTCACCAAAAAAATGTTTCGCAACTGTTTTGTTAAGCAGAATAAGGATACATCAAACTAATGTTTCATAGAACTATTAAGTTATCGATATCAGCTTTCATAAAAAACTTGTTTCAATGTGTAACGGTTCCCATATATTTTTTCCTGAAATAACTTTAAATGCAAGTAAGCACATGCATGCATACGCATGCAAGTAAGAAGGCATGCGCATGCATACGCATGCATAAATGCATGCAAGCATACAGACATGTAAACAAGCAGCATGCATTAGGATTTCCTCTTCTCCGGCGCTGCGGGAATAGCAGCCTCGTCACCCTTGCGTAACAAGGCGCAGTCACCCACGCTCGCCTATACAGCTTCGGCTTGCTGCCAGCCTCAACCGCTCCGGCTCGCGCGGGTGCCTACACCTTGTTACAGCGGGCGAAGACTGCTCTCCCTCCGCGCCTCCGGCTTTTGAATTACACTCTAGTATCGGGCAGACTAGTACCACGGCGAGTTGGGATTAACGCACCTTATTTATTAGATCAATATTTATTACATACTAGTGGTCCCCCGCGACTTCGTCCGCGCGTTTTTTGTCTTTTTCTCGCTTTTTAAACCTTCCCTAGACCTCAACGAACATTTCAAGACTAAGCTAAGATAAATCCGTTCAGCCGTTCTCAAGTTTTAGTGAGACTAACGAACAGCAATTCATTTATATATGTATAGATAGATAGATATACCTATAGATATATAACATAACATAACTGATAAGTTATGCTTTAAATTGTCTATTAATAAAGTATGCAACATAATATTTAATATTTTTTAGTAATATTTTTATACAATAAAATTAACGGTATTCTTAATATATATCCTATGACACTATTTCACTGCAAAGCTTCTGTAACAAGCTGGTTAAAAATACTTGACTTCGAGGAAGCTGAGCAAATATTGGCCAGAGTCACTTAACGGTGGGTACACACACTCACTCACACACACACACACACACACACACACACACACACACACACCACACCACACACACCACACACACACACCACACACACCACACACACCACACACACCACACACACCACACACACCGCACACACCACACACACCACACACACTCTCTCACACACACACATATCTCTTTTAATTGTGTTACTTTGTATTTTGTTTATAAATGTTTACTTTGTACTATGCTTATAAGCTAAACTCTTTGTTTATAAATGTTTAGGTTAAATGGAACCAACGGGAAGTAGCGAGTCATTCCCAACACAAGTTTTTCTTAAATACTTAATGGGAAGACTCCATTGTAATCCTTTGTAAAAAACTTTTTCTGAATAAAGCTATTTTTTTTTATTTTTTTTTAATATTAGTAACAAATTCTTGTGGAAATACGGACTTTAGTGAAGTAAAATTTGATGTTTCAAGAATTCTGCATGAATTAAATTATGGGTAACAAAATAGAAAGCTAACGTTACTTTGATAAAATACGTTATTTATGAAAAAAAAAGTATCGTAGAAGTAAGTTTGTAGATAATTAGCATTCGACCACGTGAAATTGTGATGTAACAAGAGTCCAGAATTTGTTGAATATTATTTTTAAACATCTGCAAATCGTTTTATGGGGAATGAAAAATTAAGTATTAAGTGATGATCTTCGAGAAATCCGTGGCCAAACATATATATATATATATTTACGAAATTTAGCACACGTATTTGGAAATCTTAATAGATCAACATAATCAATTATTATGCAATTCAAACTATATTATATACTAGCAGCCCGTCCCGGCTTCGCATGTGGTAGACAATTATTTATTTTTAGAAATTTGGATATAAAACTTTTTTTTTCACAAATATTTTTATTTATTAAAAAATATTATTTTTATTTATAAAAAAAATATTATTTATTAATTATTTATTTTAAAAAATCCCACAGTTATATTTGTATTTAAGTCTATTTATGTTCAATTTCTTTGATGGTTTAAGTGGCGGGCACTTAAATAAGTAATATTTACATAGGATATTATTTACATTTTTACTATTAAGTAATTAGAATAAAAGCAGAGTCGAATAAAATATATACGAAGAGTCGAATAGAGAGAGTCGAATAAATTAAACGTTGACAACTTTCAACTCAAAATGTATCTACCTATACATCTAGGTATTTCAAAGAAATTTGCAATTCCGACACTCGCTTCAGCTGCCCGTCTCTACCGTGCAGCATTATATCTCTGGGGCCTTTGTTTTCATCAACCAAGAGAACGGCCACTTCATTGACGGAAGGCGCGTTGTATATTTAAATAGTTTAAAAACTATTTTATAGGTAGTTAAATGGTCTTGACCATAAAATAATTTATTTGGATAAGGATTAATATAAACACATAAATTGCATGGTTTGAATTTGGTTAGCATTTTCATTAATGTTTAAAATGAAAAAAGTTGTTGTAGTGACATAACTACAATATTTGGACATATGCTACCGCGGAGTTTTTTGTAGACATTATGATGTTCTTCAATATTGTAGTACATTATTTTGTTCTATCGCTAATAGTTTCGGCAGCGCATTCTTCGAAAGACATTTTAAGACTCATTTTTCTACACCTTCGGTTACATTGTTCAAATTTTACCAAGGATCCCTATTTTTTTTTCAAAATAAAATGTAGCCTATGTCAAATTGAAAGAATGTAGCATTCTATTGGTGAAAGATTTTTTTAAATCGGCCCAGTACTTTTTGAGCCTATTCATTACAAACATACAAAATTAGGTACAAATCTTTCCTCTTTATAATATTATAGTGTAGACATACACATTGAATATATGAATTAATAACCGCTAGAGTGACACAACAGTACGTGACAAAAACTTTTTGAAGTCAGTATAATAAAACTACCATCACTCATTAATATGAATTGACTCCTATCCACACAGAAAGAGCTTACTGTATCTTTAGATCTGAACCAAATAAATTATCAAATATAATTATAACATACTTTTTATAATATTCTAAGCATGTTAGTGGCGAGAGTAATATTGTTTTATCTCAAAATTCATAAAGACTGATATTGGGTCCTGCATTTTAATCTTGAGTAATTGATGTTGTGCCATGGCAACTTAAAGACCTGCAGTAGTGTTGCCCAAATGCAAGAACAAGATGAGATTGGCCAGTCTTGGTCTTGGTCTTGTATCAATACACCTGGTCTTGGTCTTGGTCTTGGTATTGCACTCCCAGTCTTGGTCTTGGTCTTGGTCTTGCAACAAGAGTCTCGCAAGTCTTGCAATTACCTATTAGTTCGTCGCTATTTATTTGTCGTTAATTTAGAAATTAGAACAACGCAACAGAGTAGGTACATTTGGAGCTAGAATTAACATTGCCATGGTAAAGACCAACTTCTCATGAAATGTTTAGAAATTTATTAATTTTTATATATTTCTAAATATTTCATGAGAATTTCAAAAGAACAACTGATACCGGTTGGGGTTTGAAACCACAACCTAAGCGGTCAGTGCCGATGCTCTAACTAACTAACCAACCAACTGAGCTATCAACTGTGTCGCACGGGAGTCAGTTTGTTTCTTAATAAACGTTAACATTTAATAAACCTAAATGTACTAAAACACGGTGTTAACATAGAAAACCAATTATGACAATAACTTGACTGTATTCTAAAGAAAATTATCTGTCTAGAAAGAGATTGATAGACCCTCACCTTATATGTTTTTATTTAAAAACACCAAAAATACTTCATACTGACATCATTTAATAATCTACTTTAATTTAATGTTGAAAAGGTTAATCAACACGAAAGTTTAAGGTTCGATTCCCGATAGATCGCCCGAAGTTAGTTGAAATGACTTTTAGTTTTCAAATGTTCAGGAGGCCAAAGCCGAGCCTAGATCATGATACAAAAAGTTACGGGTTCGATTCCCGACTTGAAGCTTAAATCATGTTTCAGTTACAGTTTAAAACAATAAAAAACGCTCAATTTTAATAAAACTTTTAGGTATCGTTCGTTGGTGCGGCGCGCTCTAGTTTTGGGGGCTTATTCCGGCAAACCGACACTTGAAGGGGTCTACTGTGAAAACGTTATGGTTTTAAAAAATATGCTTATACCAAGTATATTTTAAAAAAGTCCTTATTGCAAGACGCAAGAGTCTCGCGGGCTTGGTCTTGTTCTTGCTTAAATCTTGCACAGTCAGTCTTGGTCTTGGTCTTGCAAAAATGCAAGAACAAGACCAAGACTGCAAAACCAAGACCGATTTTGGGCAACACTAACCTGCAGTCGTTGGTGCTTATAAACAAGAGATTTGAGATATTTATTATAAAGATTCGTATTACTAAAAAATGAGAAAAAACTTGAAGAACAGTTTTCAGATATGTTTTGTACCATATTTTAAATTAAATGAGGTAGGAAGCCTTTACCCTGCAGTGGGGCACGCTGGGCCTTTTTTTTTACAGTAGGCCGTACATTCAGTCCAACCATACTTGAATTACATAGTCTAGTACTAAAATGATACTTACAACGTAGTATTTTTCACAACGCGTTCTTCATATTCTTCTTTAGTGATAGGTTCGCCCTCGTACGCATCGTAGTATAAAGTACAATTTTCGCTAGCAACAGAAAGTTCAAAAAAAGTGAAAACTAAAAATATTTTTTTGAACATTTTACACGTTGTGACCACTTTTACATTCGGTAAAGAATATAGGAAAACGTTGTAGGCATTCTACTTATATTGGAACAAAACAGTATTTATTTAGACACAGGTGTGTTTAAATGTATTTAAGGAAAAGAATTGCTATGCTTATCAAGAAAATTTAGGTTCTTCTTATGCTAATTGTGAAACAATTAGACTAGAGATAGCTATTACATCCAAAACAATACCGCACGGCTAAAACTCACATAAACAATGACGGAAAATGAAATACAAGAAAACAACACTTTTATTTCTGTAAAATTTATTGTTCTTTTTACTGATTTTTATACATCCGTGATATCTAGAGAAAAAGTTCTATTAGAAAAAATATAGTTATAAGCTTCAAAATTAAACATTATTCTTTGTTTTTTACTCTAATAATTTTGGTTTTTCTACTTTATTTTTCCATTCCAGTAGTTGGGATTACCTCCTCTGCAAGAAGGATCCTTCCAAGCTTGGAAATCAATTTTTGGGAGGTTTTCACACTTTATGATTTCGTTTCTGTAAAAAAAAACAATTTCAGAAATTAATAAATTCTTTGGCCATCTTCGCTCAATATCGAAAAAGTTTTCAAACATTGTGAGGTTTAAAATTATCTGAACCAAATAATTTATTGAATTTTTATTTTCATTTACAAGTGACCGATTTCCTTTATTACTATAAAGGATTATGCGCCAGAAAACACACCAATTGTCAAATTTTCTTCCTTGTGTTATATGTATATTATAATTATGACTCTCATAAATAATTAATGCTTACTTATATAAGGTCACCTCAATTTAAGTGATAATATGTAAAGGGTCATTTCAGCACGATAAATTAATCATTTTTTGTAGGAAACACTTTGCCTTTTAAACGATAGTTTTTGAGAAAACAAGAGAGTAAGTTAATTATTTTTTCCGATTTTATGTTTTATTAATTAAGGTTAAGATAAGGAAAAAAGAAGGATTGGGCATTCAATTGAGAGAGGCGAAGCCAATGTTGCGGACAACTTTTAACATTGTCAGGAGGTGCTGTTTGCAAAAATGATATTTTTTCGGCGAAAAAAACAAAAAAATGAAAATCTCGTATTTCCAAAAAATAATGACAATGTCCTGTTTCTATGACGTCTACAAAGAGACGGTTAAAATTTTATCCCTTAAAATGATTTGACCTTATATATAAACATCCATGACTTAGTAACAAATGTTCGTGCTAGTCACACAAACATTTGCTCCTTGCAGGATTCGGACCGGCATCGGCATTGTACAGCATAGTTTTACAGGGAACTATGTCGAGACTTCCGTACCTGCTCAGCTGTAGTGTAGCTTGAAAATTAGAGTAATTGCTTAAAACACTTACCCAGGTCCAGGTCTTAGGAATCCGTTAGGTTGGATTTCGGTGACGGTATCACCGATATCGCACAGCAAACGGGATATAGTTGATTTCCTTATTTCAAGTAATTGCTCTGAAAATGGCAAAAATCTTTGTGAGTTCATAAGGAGCGCAAAAATTGCAACTTTTTTGTGGAACCTCAAGGTTAAGGGGTAGGGTTGTTAGGTATAGACCCCTTACACACTGCGACTTTTAGCATCGATGCGGTTTATGCAATCAATAGATTTAATTTTGCACCGATGTGTCGTGCGTTAGTATCGATGCAGTCGTCAATATACAGTACATAATTTGTCAATGTCCAGCTTCTGCACCGATACTAACGCGCGTTAGCGTCACGACTACCTCGATTCTGCATCGCGAGTGCATCGCTACTTGAAGACTCTGTGTTCAAAGGGTCTACGAGATAAGAGGGATTCAAGTTAAGAGACACATTATGTTTTATTGTCCCTCGTTTCTCTAAAATCATTATTACATAACTAACAAAAAGCAAAGACCTAATTTTAAACAGATTTACTTTTGCAGCATACCTTGGATCAACTCGTTTAAGCTGAATATAAATAATATTATATAACATTAGTACCTACATGGAGATCATCAGGCATCATGACCTCATGACCTCATGACCTCAATGTAGGTACTAATGAAAAAAAATACACACCACAAACACAAAAAAAAAAGTTTTCTATTCGTACGAGTATCCTTACCCAAACTGAAAGCATTTGGTCGGTTCGCTCTCTCGTACCAATGTCTGTCGGACACCAGAAACCGTCCGTGCTGCTCCAGCATCAGACACTGCAATGTCTTCGGAAGGTAGCTGCCCTCCGCTGGCAACTCCACCCAAAGAGCAGCCATGAGATCAATGTCCTCGACGTGCTTGTATTTTTCTTTGATAATTTCTAGCATCTACCAACATTTTATAAAAATGTTTGAACAACTGTATTGATCATGATGAGTAATTGTAAATTTTAATTAAATTAAAAACATTTATACAGGTATTTTCTAGCAAAGAATATTATTACAACTTTTCATACCTTCTCAGCGTAGGTATGAATGTAGCTAATACATAATATATTGGTGAGTACAAAGAACATTCTTAACAAAAATAACGGATTTTTCACTGAGCTAATGTCTGAGATCTTAGGAAAATTCATATATCCATTTCAGGATTTGGAGTCTTAATAGTGTTGATAATTTTGTCTGCAAAATCACGTTTTGACTTGTTTTTATCTACTTTTGATAAATTTCTATAAACCATACCTCCGGTTTTATGAAGCCAATCAGATCATCAAATGTACTAAAAGGTCTTCCGTTGCAGTATTCCAAATACTTGACATAGGGAGCCAAACCAAAATAACGGTTTTTAACTAAATCAAAAGTTGTGATGTCAGTCCCCTCTGTCATTGGTCCTAGACCGATTTCAGCTATCTGAAATAAATTAAATAATCATTTTACCGTTAAATAAATAAATAAATAAATAATGGACATCGATCACATACATTGCTCTGATTCCAAAGTAAGTAATTCACTTGTGTTATGGAAATTTAAAACAACGGTGGTACTACAACATCCAGAGCTGAGACAATATAATATAATATGCATTGGTATAAAGTTCAGAATTCTACATTGACCCGACCGATAATCGAACCCGGGACCTCGGAGCGGCAAAGCGCGTTGAAACCCAGCGTGCTGAGTCACTGCACCACGGGGGTCGTCAACCATTACACCTAATAAGTCTTTTTTGAACATTTTTGTCAAAGCAGCCCTAGTAGCGGTTACTAGTAAGTATTAGACTTTGCATTTTTGTTAGCAACTATTACTCACACGATTGTTTGGGCCATACGTCCAAACAGTATTTTATCAGACACATTGAATTTGGTTTGAATGTTAAAGACGCAGTATGGAGACAAGGTTACTTTACAATTATCAAAGTAATGTCGCTTCGTAATGTATCGATATTAAAAGATGTCTTTGTTATTTTTTTAAATTACATTTTATAGTTTTATTTTTAAATTGTTTGTTTGTTTTGTTTTTAAAGAGCTTTATTTAAATAATGATAAGAAAATACATGCTTACCAAGTACAAACATTTGATTAGCACAATTATGCATACGATACACTTTTTTGGCTTCTTGCACCACTTAAAGCTTATGACACTTTGTAATTATTACGTTAAATTTACCTCAAGGACAATAAGATAACATAAATATTTTATATAAACAACGGACTTAGTACAAGACCTTCTTATTTGCAATGAATATGACGGTTTAAACTATTTTAAATAGCGGGTACATAACTAAAACCGCTTTGCGTGATCAGAGTTGCGGAGCTCTCACTATTTTTAAATTAAATGGTAACTTACATCGGGGTCAACCAAATTGTCAAACCTCCCCCCAGCTTGACGGAAGACTCCTTGAGTGATGTAGTCGATATTGTTATCAACAGCCAAGAAGCCTGTTCTTAGAGTTATGTTGGTAAGTGGCACAGATCTTAGGTAATATCCTTTGGAGTCATACATTCTGAAAGAATAGTCAAATAGTTAAGGTATGCCTGAACCTTAAATTTTTATAAAAAAAAGGTCACCATTTATTACTCAATATGATCAAACAATCACCATTCCAACTAAAGTTGTCTGAGAGATATTTCTTTCGACGATAGACCTACTGAGTTTTGCTTACTGATATTAGTTTCGATATGATAATCATATATTTTTTTACTTAAAAGTCATTATTCACTGAGCTAACAATAGATATTTAACCTTGCACATATTAAGATTTAATTAAGACTCTAACAAGTTAATTGCTTATTTGTATTATAAATAAAAAGTTACACATAAATAATGAATGAGATACTTCGATAATTAAGACAACAATAAAGCCAATTTTGTGTAAGGTCAAACCTTTCATATCATTGAAATGTTATATTTACTTTGCTTCCTAAATAAAAAAATATTTTTTTGCACTTTGCACGTAAACAGCTAATATAATTACATAACTGAAAACAAAACAGCATTGGGTTTGGTTTCTGAATTAATGAAATTAATCGTTACAAATGCTTAAGCATTTAAATATTTAAATACTTCATAGTATTTGAAATAGATTTAAGGCTTTAAGTAGGTGACTATTCGACCACACGTAAAGTATTTTAATTTTTACAAGTAACTAAGTATTACTTATCTAGTTTATTTAGCTACGAGTAAAAATGAGCTATCTTCACGAAGATTTATTATGTATGTTTCATGTTACATCATAAAACTAACTTGTTTTAATCTTCTATGCACATACTTTTTTTTAAACATCCTAAACTGATTGCAATTATAGGGAAACCTGTTATTAGCTTAACTTCCTATAAGAACTAACTACTTTGTACAACTTATTATTAAGCTGTTGGTTTTCTTAATAAAAAAGAGAACATCAGAAACTTTTT
The DNA here is from genome assembly GCA_963924145.1 of Pyrausta purpuralis. Lineage (NCBI taxonomy): Eukaryota > Metazoa > Arthropoda > Insecta > Lepidoptera > Crambidae > Pyrausta > Pyrausta purpuralis. Next base: position 26,698,089 of record OZ001648.1, on the reverse strand, counting down.
ATAAATGCTATGTTTTTACAACATTTTTTTATGTCTTTCGGTAAAGTCGGATTTTACATTAAATATAGATTACATAGGTAACAAATGAACTGTTTAAAAAATCATTAGTATACGAGCAAAACTTACTTTTGTTCATTTTCCTGTATAATGTGGAACCATCGAAGGACGTAAGCATACTCAGCAGATATTTGAGGCAGAACTTGTTCATTGTACAAGTCCCTGAACCCTGGTGATAACGATATTACACCTGACTTTTGTAGGTTTTCACGGCCTGAAACAAGTATTTATCACACTATGACAATTTCACAAACTTAAAAGTGGTAATAAAATTGTTTTACAACTGTAGCGTCAAGATCTCAACTTCACAAGTCAAAAGATGCAAGATTAGTGTGACTTTATTAACAGTATAAAAATCTTATACAAACCCATAAGTGCAGGCAGCAATTCATAGTAAATAATCTGCACCATAACAGCAATATTTATTTCTCGTGTCGTATAAAAGAGTTTCTCATCGTCCCAGCAAGGATTCACCTTGACTAGTTCGGTAGCTATGAAGTTGTGGAGTCTCCAGAACCAGATGGAAAATAAATTTATTCCGGGTAAGCTGTTGGAAATTGGTTCAGCTGGAAAAAAAAACAGGTATAATAAGTGTTTACCTAATCTATACTAATATTATAATGTTGAAGGCTTGGACGAATAAACCACTGGACGCGCAATGACGGGAAATTTCGCTTGTGCCCCCTTAGCCACGAAGCGGGCTTTTTGGCCTCACTTACAGATGACGTCTTGTCAGTACGGTGATAGAGCTCAGTGAGAAGCATTGACGGAAAAAATGGGTAAATGTGGCTTATTTTTGTGTAAAAATTATAGCGGCAAGACAAAAAATATTCATTTTCATCCGGAAGTAACGTTTTATCCCAAAAAAGCTGATATTTTTCATGAAAATAATGAAATTTGTTTTCCAAGAGAAAAGTAACATTGCCATTTAAAGAAGTGGTGGTCAGTTACTAAAAAATCAACAAGATAACGTATACTTTATACGGTAGGGTTGTCGTATGTTTATCATTCATTCTCTTGTCAATTTAATTATAATTGTGCTTGACAATTGTCGATAAATCGTATCGATAAACATTTATTAAATTTTAAATATAAATTCTTTTAAAATAAAATGATAAATCTGTAAAAAGTTTCACTTGAGAGTAAATTAAGGTAATCTTAAAATACACAGTTTGCTTTAAAATTTTAAACTTCATATTTTATGACAATACATCTTTAAAATATAATAGATTTCTCGTGGATCCATTAAGTAATATAAAGTGGGTCGAAGGGAGACAAAATGGATCCCCACAAAACATCACCGAATATGTGGTATCAATTTAACACCTGTGTGATTTAATGCCAACGCAAAAATCTACTGCTTAATTATCCCATAGGAGGATTTAAATAGTGCTGGGCTGTATGTACTTATGGGCGGTTTCACAATGTCTTAGGAAGTTCTAGTTAGTGTTACTTGCCAGACCGTTCATATAAACGTTCTATGTTTCAGTTGTTCATTCGATGGTTTATGCATTAAACATGTCCATAATGTAATTTATTGTTTTAGTAATAAAAAACCGACTTCAAAACCAAAATGCACTAAAAAGTCTTAAATAAACTCTTGAACATTGAAAGGAAAGGAATTCGTTTTAGGGAAACAATTTCTTTTTGGAGTCGGCGCTGCGACAGGTGAGGCTGAATTTTCAAAGTGATGAAAAGACTTTTTAGTGCATTTTGGTTTTGAAGTCGGTTTTAACTTTTTTTAAGTTATTTTTTTTTCTCCTTTTTTAGTGTTTACAAGAGAGGGGGGGGGGGGAATTGCACCTTATGACTCTGTTCTTTAAAAAGCTACAAACTACCTATCATATGTTCTGTCATTATAATTACTGAACTCCTAAGCGTTAAGGAGTTCCACCATCAGCTCAGCCCCACAAGATGTGGACTATCAGACGTAACAATACGTCAACATTGAGATTTTAGTAAAACAACACTATACGTGCCTTTAAAATTTGAGGGTTTCTCTCGATTACACCAAGATCCCATCTGCAGATCCCAAATTGGCAACAATGGGACCAACTAGAAGGTACACCCTCTAAGTAAGCGAAAAATTTTTTCGAATCGGTCGACTTACGACTGAGATATGAGGTAAAAAACATACAAAAAAAACATTCAGTCGAATTGATAACCTCCTCCTTTTTTGAAGTCGGTTAAAAATACATGTATTTTTACAAAAGATTCGTTCATTCATTCGTTCCGAACATGTCGATAAAAAAATATCGACACTTTCATGCACTAAATGTCAAAAATTGACATGACAAGCTCCCCCCGCCCCGCAGAAATTGGCTAATGATGTTTTCATACATTCGCTCTTGCGTTTCATATCCAGTGGTTAATTCATCCAAGGTTGAAGGGTTTGTTTGTTTGTTTGAACACGCTAATCTCAGAAACTACTGGACCGATTTTTAGGGTTCCGTAGCCGAATGGCAAAAAACGGAACCCTTATAGTTTCGTCATGTCTGTCTGTCTGTCTGTCTGTCCGTCCGTATGTCACAGCCATTTTATTCTGTAACTATAAGCATTACACTGTTGAAATTTGGTAGGAAGATGTATCCATTTAACCGCTAACCGATTCTTATACAAAAAATAAAAAAATATGACATTTAAGGGGGGGCTCCCATACATGAAACTAAAACCAAAAATTTTTTTTTTAGTCAAACCTATCCGTGTGGGGTGTCTATGAATAGGTCTTTTAAAATGACACCGAGGTTCCTAAAACCATTTTCTTTTAAAGTCTAATGTTTCGTAGCTAGACGCTTCCTAAGTGGAAAAATGGGCGTCCCCCCCCCCCCATCTAACTTCTAAACCAAGCAAGTGTAAATTTTGTAAAAAATATGTAATGTAGACCTTAATAAATACTTTCAACGAAAATTGGTTCGGACGGGATCGAACAAGTAGTTTTAGAGATATAGCACACTTTCAACAACCGCAAACATAACTTTGTCCTTTTTACAAACACTATGAAAAACAAAGTTATATTTGCAGTCGACAAAATATTGTGTTATTTAACTTAGTAGAACTAAGTGGATTCCCTAAATCAGTTAAAGTTGGCACGGAACCCTTAGTGCGCGAGTCCGACTCGCACTTGGCCGGTTTTTTTTTAACGTTAGATAGTTCATTTATCAAAAAAGGCTTTAAGTGATATAAAATCAAGATATGACTCATAAATCCAGCGCAACAACGAAATATGTTGCAAAAACGGGGGAAAAATGTTCTTTTTAAAAGCTTCCGCTGCGTACGCTGCGTAAACCATTTAAGTTACACAAAAATCATGTATGATGAGATTGTTTTGCATTAAGAGTTGTACAATAATGTCAGCGACAACATATATCTATCTTATATGGTTAACTCATTACAACCTTTTTTATGTTGATAAATTCGAGAAAAAATAATGCACTATTTTAGAAGGTGTTTTATACACACGAATCGTCACGAGCATTTCATTTTGAACAAAATTGCCCTTAACTTCATTTGATTTCAATAAATATCTAAGAAGCTATCACAGTTTTTAATTAACTCCGCATTAAAATAATACCCGCCGTTTAAGTACCTACAACGCGAGCTTGCGCTAACTACAGAGTGACTTTAAAAACATTGGAAAATTTTTAAACGAAGAACCTACCCAGGACTTGTAGTCTCTGTCACATATTAAAACGAAAATCAATTGATTTGATGAAATCGAGAAAAATCATAAAGTACCACTCCGATTTCCGAGATCCGTTAAGACGGAGTTTTTTTGTTGATATTTTAATATTATATGTGACCGTAAGAAAATCTTCAACTGTAATTTATTAGTTTAATTTGAAGCAATGGTCAAGTATTTTATATGATTTTTCTATGTTTCATCAAATATATTTAATAAAAATTGATTTTCATTTAAATATGCGGAAAGAACTCTGAATCGTGAGTAGGTTTCTATGTTTAAAATATTGCCAATGTTTTCAAAGTCACCCTGTATGGTTGCTGGCCTCTCACTTACATCTTTACTAATACTATAAAACCGAAGAGTTTGTTTATTTGAACGCGCTTATTTCAGGAACTACTAGGCCGATTTCAAAAAAAATATTTTGTGTTGGATAGCTTATTTATTGAGGAAGGCTTTATCATGCTGCGACGGAAGGGGAGAAAGCAAACTCAAAACGCGCGGACGACGCCGCGGGGGACCGCTAGTAAGTAAATAAAATAGTTAAATATTGGACACCAATTACATACATTGCTCTGATCACAAAGTAAGTAGCTAATGCACTTGTGTTATGGCAATCAGACAACGGTGGTACCATAATACGAAGTCGGAAAATTTTGATTTCTATCATTGACCCGACTGGGAATTAAACCCGGGACCTCGGAGCGGTGACGCTGTGCTTAGCTTCTACACCACAGAGGTTGTCAAAATGTTTTTTCGTTTGAAATAATTTATCACGGTTAGTTTCATTTATAATCTTATAACTAAATGTAATCAGAGTTGTAAATTTGGAATAGACAACTTTTTGGTAATGTAATGTTGAAACTTTTGGGTTCCATTGCATGAAGACTTGAATCACAACCAATCGTAAAAAAAAAGCTTTGTTAGATACTAGATATTAATTTTGCAGTAAATACTGTAGGTCGTCTGAGGTTTGTCTTGCGCATTAATATGCGCAATGAATAGATTTATTTAAACTCTGCGCAATGAATCTTAGAGCGCTTTCACAATTAGGCGACTTTAGCAGCGCGGCAGCAGCGGATGCCTTTGCATTAGCAGTGCGACGGCCGCGCGACTGGATCGGTCCCACTACACCCATTACCCATTTCAGTGCTTAATACGGGGATAGTATTACCAATGCAATGGGTAATGGGTATAGTGGGACGGACCCACGCGACTTACGCGCCGCTGCGGCGCTGCTGCCGCGCTGCCGTGTATAGTATGAAAACATCGTCAGCGCGACTGTGGCGCGTAAGTCGCTCTGCCGCCGCGCTGCCAAAGTCGCTTAAATGTGAAAGCGCTCTTAGTGTTGCCACTTACGCGTATCATGGCACCTGGTTTCGGCTGGTTTCTGGTTTAAGATGCAAAGATCATCCTTGGTCTTGGTACTCGGAGGCCATACCCTTCCCTCTTCTATTTCAAACTTCAATAGGCCATGTTCAAACGATCTCCCTTTGGATGCTAGGATTTCCAGATTTTGTCCATAGAGTTTTGATAAATCTATGGTTGGCGTTGGGGTAACAATCTGTGATAAAAGTGACAAACAGAAACATTAAATATATACGTATTTTATGTTAGCTATAGATTGTAAAAGTGTACTCAATTCATTTTTGTAGAAGTATGATTACTTTCTATTTTTATAAATATAAAGTATGATTACTGTTTTAACTTTTTCCCTGCACTTGTTTCTTTAAATCAGGTGTAATTTAAATATCCAGACAGTATTATATTCTGTCTCTAAATTATTGATCCAAACATATATTTCTTACCCTTTCAGGAACGGTGTTGTTCTTCAGGCACCCTTCGGACTGGTAAGTGAACGGCCTAGTCAGTTTCATACAACGGAGATGTCCAAAGCGATGTACCGGGTCATCATTGGGTACCTTAACTGGAATGCAATCTTTATCTTGCTGACCTTGAGGTAGGCAGCAGTATGGTTTCCATAAGACGTAATTTACTGAAAATAATATTTGCGAAAACTGTAACGTAAGTACATGTGCAGGTGTTGAACAATAATTGAAATAACGTCAAACTTCCACACGCACTAAACAAACAATGCATTATTGACTCATCTTTTTGTCTTAATCGTTGTCTGGTACTTCGTAACATAAGAAAATATTTTTTTTACCCCGAAACCAGACAATGGGTGTATTGTGCGCATATTTATTCATTTATTTTTATTATGTTATAAACTTCACTTTTTTTTCCTAAAAGCAATATCGTGCTGTGAAAATAGTGTCGTTTATATTTTCGAGATAATATTTTGTGGCACTAGGTAGGCATTCAATGAAGATTGTGATAAAGCCACAAACACTGCATGAACAAAAACTACACGCAATTATTGAGGTCTCGACTACTATTCGAATATAATACTCCACCTAGACGTTTTCGACTACGGTGGCCAGTCACAACGACTAACCGACTGCGCGGGACATATTATAGTGCACAAATGTGTACGCAAACACCGGTGCACTCTCTATTCCTTTCACTCTCATAGCCCGATGAGAGAGCAATTTTACACAACCGGAGAGAGATCAGGCGCAGGACCAACGGATTTACGTGCTTTCCGAGGCACGAGAGAGAAACACCGCCAACTTCCAAACTCCGAGCTGCCCTAAGAATTTCTAGGTAGAAAAACCCAGGTACATACTTTTGGCCCAACCCGGGGATCGAACCTGATATCTACCTCTAGCGCAACCGTCACTTCAATGTGCGACCCTCCGCTGCGCCGCCGAGGCAGTTACTCGAATATAGAATATCCATATAAACATAATAGCTAATTAGATACTTAATGTTATTGATACATCATTGAGATTAGTCACCGTTTTGGCTTATATCGTCCACTGTAGTTCATTGCTTAGATGCCTAGATTGCGTGTGTAAGATCCCTTAATTGTACATACTAGTATCGTGTATGGACAGCACATCAGACACGAGAAACACCAGAAAATGTGCAACCAACTGCGTGAACACCTGATCAGGGACGCGTCCTTCAGGAAGCAAACTCGTGCGCAAAGGCCGCGCGGCAGGCAAGGGCGAGCCGTCTTTGGCTTTGCGGGGCTCGAAACCTGTGAATAGAAAATAAGACTCGCCGTGAAGATAGAAGCTGCAATAAATTTTCTGTCCCAGATAATACGTGAGAAAATTAAAGTACGCTCTAAAACGATTTTGAACTTACACTGTCAGCAATCAGTTAGGTAAAATTTTAAACAAATATGATTGGATTGTAAAATATTGCTCTACTGTCAAAAATATAAACATTTATCCAGAAGATATGAGTATAAACAAGTATTTATTTTAAAAATGTAAATAATTAATATTAACTCGTCTGATATATATACTAATCTATACTAATATTATAAAGCTGAAGAGTTTGTTTGTTTGTTTGAACGCGCTAATCTCAAAAACTACTGGCCCGATTTGAAAAATTTTTTTTACATTGGATAGTCCATTTATCGAGGAAGGCTTTAGGCTATATAACATAAAGATACAACTCATAGGACCACAGCAGCAATGAAAAATGTTGCGAAAACGGGAGAAAGATATTCCTTTTGAGAGCTTCCGCTGCATACGCTGCGGAAACCGCTTAAGTTACACAAAATTTATGTATAACAGGATTGTTCAGCATCAAGAGTTCTATAATAAAGTCCGCGACAGCATATGTCTATCTTTTATGGTTGACTTACTACAACCTTTTTTATGTTAATAAATTTGTAAAAAAATAATGCATTATTTTTAGAGGTGTATTATACACACAGGTATTTATTCTTATCAAAATAAATAGATTCATCATCACGAGCATTTCATTTAGAACAAAGTTGCCCTTTATATCATTTGATTTCAATAAATATCTTAGGAGCTATCACAGTTTTAACATAACTCCGCACCAAAATAATGTTCGCAGCTTAAGTACAACGTGCGCTTGCGCTAATGTATACTAATATTTAAAGCTGAAGAGTTTGTTTGTTTGTTTGTTTGTTTGTTTGTTTGTTTGTTTGTTTGTTTAAACGCGCTAATCTCAGAAACTACTGGCCCGATTTGAAAAATTATTTTTATGTTAGATAGTCCATTTATCGAGGAAGGCTTTAAGCTATATAACATAAAGATACGACTCACAAGACCACAGCAGCAATGAAAAATGTTGCGAAAACGGGAGAAAGATATTCCATTTGAGAGCTTCCGCTGCGTACGCTGCGGAAACCGCTAAAGTTACACAAAAATCATGTATGACAAGATTGTTCAGCATTAAGAGTTCTATAATAAAGTCCGCGAGAGCATAAGTCTATCTTTTATGGTTGACTTACTACAACCTTTTTTATGTTAATAAATTTGTAAAAAAATAATGCATCATTTTTAAAGGTGTATTATACACACAGGTATTTATTCTTATCAAAATAAATACATTCATCATCACGAGCATTTCATTTAGAACAAAGTTGCCCTTTATATCATTTGATTCCAATAAATATCTTAGGAGCTATCACAGTTTTAACATAACTCTGCACCAAAATAATGTTCGCAGCTTAGGTACAACGTGCGCTTGCGCTAATTATATTATAAAGCTGAAGAGTTTGTTGGTTTGAACGCGCTTATCTCAGGAACTGCTGAACTGATTTGAAAAAATATTTCTGTGTTAGATAGCTTATTTATTGAGAAAGGTTTTAGAATATAAAACATCACGCTGCGACGGGAGGGGAGGGAGCAAACTCAAAACGCGCGGACGAAGTCGCGGGGGACCGCTAGTATATTATAAAGCTGAAGAGTTTGTTTGTTTGAACGCGCTCATCTCAGGAACTGCTGGACCGATTTGAAAAAATATTTCTGTGTTGGATAGCTTATTTATCGAGAAAGGCTTTAGGATATAAAACATGACGCTGAGACGGGAGGGGAGGGAGCAAACTCAAAACGCGCGGACGAAGTCGCGGGGGACCGCTAGTCCTATTATAAAACTGAAATGTTTGTTTGTTTGTTTGAACACGCTAATCTCAGGAACTACTAGACCGATTTAAAAAAAATATGTTAGATAGCTTATTTCAACATTACTCTGCAACGGTAGGGGACGGAGCAAACTCCAAACGCGCGAACGCAGTCGCGGGGGACTGCTAGTATATAACAGTCTCCGGGTTATTTCACAACCAAAACATTGTTCAATCACAATTTAGTACCTACATAGCCTATTTCTAGTTTGAAAGTCAAGTCCGAAATAGGGTTAAATATTTTTTTTTAAAAGGGTTTGTAATTTGAAATGGTAAATAATCTAAACTATTTTATAACTAATTTATATTTACCTATTTTACTATTCCCAAAATATGTGGGGGGCAGTAGTCTCAAATTGGGGGTGTGCGGCATACCCCTATTGGGGTGTTTCAAGTTGTTACATGACCCATCAACCCGTCGCCATTCATCAGGGTTGCATGGCTCCAGCTCATTTGTGCACCAACTAGAAAATAAGAAGAACTATGACTGACAGTTTGCATCACTCGCGTTAAAACCGAGGGATTTTCGTAAGAAAATTAATCAAAAGTCAATGAGAATTACGCTATATATATTTACTCGTGTTTTAACGAAATTGAATTATCTCTTTTTTCACTCTGTGCTGCCGTGCGGGTTTCAACTGTTTTGAACTTAAAAAAACTAATATTTATCAAAAGACCTTAACAGGGGGCCCTTGGACTAAAATGAAAGAGAAATGTCAGAAAGACAACCCGTATCGTAGCAGCAAAATTATGGTGACTTGACTCTAAGGTAAGGGAAAAAAAAGATTTATAACGATTTCACCTCAAAAATTAGTTACCCTATCAAGATCAATATTGTGACATGAGTTCCATAAATGAAAACTTACAAAGTAGTATTTTTCACAATACGCTGCCGGTATTCATTCTCACTAATCTGCTTCCCATGGTACGAGTCATAAAAAACCGAGTTACTTTCACAACTAAAAACAAACAAAACAATTAATAAAAAATATATTTTCGGCAGCATTTTAACACGTTACCATATTAGAATAACAAATGCGAGCGGTTGAGTTGAGCCTCTTATTATAAACTCGCCCGTTAACGGAAACTTTGATGATTAAGATACGGAAACCGCGATTTTAATATGTATACAGGATGTTGTATTTGAAAGGTAACGTTGTTCTCTTCAACATAGGCACATTGTAGTAAAAAAAAAACTTTAAAAGAACGAAGTAAATATAACTAATGTGTATTTCTCAGAGATTTACCATAGCAAATGACATCTCCAGTCTTATCTGTGACCACGGATGCTGTTAAGTATTTGTAACGTCAGGCGTATAGTTTAAATAAATGTGCGTGAACAAATCCGTAAAGTGTTTTTTATTTTTATTGACAAGGCAATTCACATCGCCAATTACTTAGCACAATATTAATTATTAATCATCTTTACGATAAGAAAAGAGTTTTACAAAAAAATAACTGCAAAATAATATATAAATACACAAAATATCTGAATATTATTCCACGCTTTCCGTCACGTAGAAAACGTGCTCGGTGTTTTATTTTCAGGTTGTTAATTTTATTTTATCAAAACATGCCAGAAATAAATAAATGTACCTGAATTTATTTTATGATAAGAGTTAAACAAACTTCCTTGTAATTTATTCGGTATACAAGTAAGTTTTTTATCGAACCGGTAGATAATATTACTTCGCATCCTTATTTGGTAATTTATTTACTTGCAAACGAAATTACTCCATCAAGAGTTATTTTTAGCTCTGTACCCAACTTAGTACATTGTCAGGTAACCGTTTTACGATTCTCATACATTAAATAAAAATAATTACACTTAAAAATTTTGAAACATTAAACTAAAACCTTAAAAAAAATGACAAACCTATGCTTGTAGGGTGTCTATGGATAGGTCTTTTGAAATGACATTTCCATTTTCTCTAAAATTTTACCAATTTAGAGATAGGCGCTTCCAAACTGGTAAAATGGGCGTCCCCCCATCTAACTTTTGAACTAAGCGAGTGTACATTTTGGAAAAAAATACATGATGTAGATCAAAACAAATACTTTGAATGAAAATTGGTTTGAACGTGATCGAACTAGTAGATTTTGGGCTAGAGCACATTTTCAATAGTTTCAAACATAAGTTTGTTATTCTTACAAATACTATAAAGACAAAGTTATATTTGCTGTCAATAAAATATTGTGGTATTTTGGCAAAGTAGAAAGAAGTAAGTGGATCCCTAATTCAGTTAAAGTTGGCACGGAACCCTTAGTGTGCGAGTCCGACTCGCACTTTTTTATATTTTTAACGACGGAGTACATGACGGCATACATGAATGAAAATATTGTTGGGACTGACAAAATGCAAAATAAATAAATAAATAAATACGGTAATGCTTTGGTTGCAGGTGTATTTCAGGTTAATATTACAAAATTATTTTAATTTGATATAACTACACATATATTCCACAGATTGTATGTTATACATTAATAATGAATAATGGATACTTAATGAATTAAATAAATAAAAGTCCTTGGATAATGATACGCCGGAACACAAGGAGATCATTACTGTTTTAATAACGCTCGAAAATAATTAAACCTAATAATATTTCCGTATGACTCATAAACTCTTTATTGTTTGCTTTCATTGGTTTTATTATATAATATCATTATTTTTTATTTTTTTTATGTTGCCTTGACTTTACATTTTGCCAAATATTGAATTAAAAATCATTGTATTGGATCTATGCTTTAGTTTAGATGATTTTTACGTTAAGTTACTACAAAATGAAAAGGTTTACCTTCTTCAAAACTATGGTTGTGGTTCAGTCAAAATGTTTTCCCAAGCTGAACACTCAACAACTAAGCAACTTATTAACGTCTTTATGTTTTTATTATTATTGGCGAAAAATCCGGACTCTAGTCTTTTATGAGATCAATGCCCACTGGATCACTCATGGACATAATAATATTGGCTATTTATATTAAAATTTTACTCGTTCAACATGAACCAGTCTTGAGCGTGTTGTGATTAAGAAGTTCATTGATGTCTTAGTTAAAATATAATAAATTTAATTCGCGTTTGCTATTAAAACCCTAAGATCCTTAAATATTTTCTCTAGAATCTAGAAATCATTTTATTATGCATTCGTGTAATGCAATGTGTTCAAGTAATCTGCTGTTTTTCCAACTTATTTGATTTCTTTGACAATGTTTGCTGCACCATTAAATTAATATCAATAAATCAAATGAATAATAATATTTTTATCCGTGTGAGAAACATACGTCAGGCAGGGGCATAGTACTTCCATAGTCCCATTTACCCAGACCACCTAACACCCACACCCATAACCCAGTATCTTTGTGCCCATATCTTGCAATAGCCCTACATAAACCGGGGGTTGTCCTTGTGTGCACTTGTATAGTGCATACTGGGACAATCGTCGATTTGTGTCACACAGCTTTTAGATTAATGTTGTCTAAAGGGCCTCTGCGTGTTGGCTTCGGCCCCATGTACGCCTTCCAAAGGTCCGGGACCCCGTGGTCCCGAGAATGGAATAGACACGACATAATAATAATAATAATAGTGCTGAAGAGTTTAAGTGGAGTACCACGAACTCCAGCCAACTCAAGCTTAGTAAGAAGAAGCGGGATCGAGACGGTATCAAACGCCTTAGCTAGATCGATAAATATAGTCAAACATTTCTTCCTGTCATCCAGTGAGGTAATTATCAAGTTGACCAATTCGTGGACAGCGTCGTTTGTAGACCTAGCACGCCTGAAGCCTGATATTGGTGAGGAGAAAGCAGGTTTTTTCTCTCTAAGAACCTAATTAGTCTATCGTTCATTACGCGCTCGATGATTTTAGAGAACGTTGGTAGCAGAGATATAGGCCTATAATTATCAACGCAATTCTTTGAGACAGATTTGTGAATTAGTGTAATTAGAGCCTGTTTGAAGACTGATGGGAAGACGCCTTATGAAATAGAAAGGTTTATGATATGACTGAGAGGTTCAACTAACAGTGTCCCATATCTTTTATCAATTTTTGAAGAGATCAGGTCAACCCCTGTCGCACAGTTATCCTTCAATTGTCTGATAAGATTACCGGCCTCTATTATGTCGGTAGGAAACATCACCAAAGAGAAGGTTTCTCAGCTACCATACTCACCCCGAGTGTGATAGCTGAGAAACAATGTTGTTGTTATTTAGTTCGTTAATTTTTATATTTTCTGCTAGTTTTTTGTCTACGTTGGTGAAGTAAGCATTGACTTCATTCACACTACCCTGGGGGTCTGTTGAAAGAATGAGCGAGGATGAATGATCAGCTGAAGTACTGGCACCAGTGTTTTTTTAATGGTTTTCCAAAGCTCGCTTTTGTTGTTTCTCGCTGCAACAAGTTCAGATTTTTCGTACAGTATTTTGTTTTTTTTTTAGTGATGTGGAGCAGTAATTTCTATATCTCTTGTAGGTAGTTTTAAGAGTCTCGTTAGTGGGGTCTTTTTTTAACTTTTTATACAGGTTGTCTCTATTTCTCATGAATCGTAATAAGGCCTTGGATATCCAGGGTTTCATAGTTCGTTGTCGTTTTGGAATATTATTTATAATTGTGCATTGAACTATGGCAGAGTGTAGGGCTTCTACTGATAGAGATGCTGCAGTGTGAGGTTCCTCACAGAGAATTATCTGATCAAAATCTACCAAAGAGACCAGTCTGTCTAGATTCAGTAGGTTTAACTTGTTGTTGGTTCTTTTTGTTTGTGTTAGTTGTATTCGCAGATTTAGACTGACGGCTACCGATTCGTGGTCAGTTATAGAGGACTCTATGATGACACGCTTGGCTTCTAATTTAGTCTTTAGCATTATGTGATCGACACAAAAGTTGATTCGGGTAGGCTCAGTGTGACCTGCGAGAATTCTGTGAACGGCTAAGGTGTTTAAGTAATCGTAACTAAATTTACCAAATAGGTAGAGCTTAGGTTGTGATTGAAGTCTAGTTTGTATGTCTTTTTCTCGTGTCCAACTATGTCATACGGTACATATATGTCACTGTAATATTGTGAAAGCCGCCACATTACAATCTTACGGTTTCAAATCCGGTGGATTGAAATCTGTCGATCTTCTTCTTCTTAGCGTGTCAATGAAACCCGAGGAATTAAATCGTTGCAGCCCAGAATTCAGCCACTTGTATTGCGGATCGACTGCAGTTCATTAAATCCGCTGGCGTGCAGGTGTTGGGACACGCCGGGCACGATATTAAGTGTGCCATAGTGTGCACTGCACCGCAAACACAGTTCGCATCGGAGCTTGACAAAAATGACAGTTTTGGAGCGTATTGTAGTATGACAGGCCTTGTCCATCCTGTTAAAACAACATGCTCCTCTCCATGGCTCTTTGGAAAACCTTGAGCTTGGATTTTAGACTTTCGGTCAGTGACCACGTCTGCGCTCCACACGTAAGAACGGGCAGAATGCAAGTGTCGATGAGTTTGCGTTTCAATGAGATTGGAAGGTCTCCCTTCATATACGCTTTCATGGAACAGAAGCTCTTCCAGGCGTTATCAATGCGTCGTCCGATCTCTTTGTCCTGCTTGTTTTCGAAGGATACTATCTGGCCCATGTATATCTCTCTGGCACTCGTCGACTTACTCTATTCTCTGCCCACCGTTTCCATTACCACTATGTCGTGTTATGCAGCAATTACAATTTAACGGATTTAAAATCGCTAGATCGTTATCATGCGGTTTTTACAATATGACGGTGACATATACATAAACACAAGTCCAGTTTTTCACCGCTACGGTAAAGACGGAGCAAACAAATTCAAAGTATACACTTAGCCGACCGCTTTTTTATTCCACGCTTGTCGTAATTGGCAAAGAATCATTAGCATTTAAAGCGAAGCAATAAAAGTTCCGATAAAACTGCGCCAATTTAAAGTTTCACAAGTTTTTTCTTTCGCTTCCCCTTATCTGGTAGAGTCCGTTGTTACAGTTCTTTGGTACCTGGGGACTGAGTTAAGAATAAATGTTTGATAAATTTAACAACTGTATTAAGAGCCCAGTCGGAATTTATGTTTTTGTATAAATGATAATGTAAAACCGAATAATACAATTAAGGAAATATTAGAGATTATAAACAGAAGGAGGTTATCAATTCGATTGTATGTTTTTTTTTTATTTAAATTACTTCATATATCAGTCATTTGTGGATGGCACCGACTTCAGAAGACATATTTCGCCTAAAATGGAGTCCTTTCTTTTAAAAAGATTTTAAAGTATGTTAATGCTAAAACTAGGCCGTCCAAATTTTTCAGAAACTCTTTCTTACGATGTTTAAAGGAATTATACAAGGGTATTTATCATGACTGTATTTAATTCTCTAGTGTTTCCAATTGTGCAAACATGCAAAAATAATTATTAGTTTTATAAATGAATACTCAAATAACATTACGAATACAGATGTAATTTACAAGTGTGTGTTTACATACACAAGTACAAGTATGTATGTGTTTGTGTCCATCAGGTACTAAGAGTACTTTAACCTGTATTATATTATCTGGGCTTACAACGGTGTAGTGAGGTGTCAATTATTGAGGTATCCGACTTTTTCTTACACCTAACATTTCCTTGTAGTGATATCGTTAAGATCACGATCCGATAATGCATTCACACTAGGACGAGATAAGAAGCGTTTCCTTAGAAGGAATTTACGATCAAACTCTGATTTAATTTAGCGTTAGTTTTGTTGTTGGCGTTAGAAGAGATTCTTGGTCATCATGGATCTGATACAAAAAGATAACTGGACGTTAGAAACACATCTAAGGGCCCATTTTGTGATCGATAGTTAGGTAACCTAACTTATGGTGAAGAGTCGTAATTATCGGTTGCCTTATTACGTTTCTTTTGGCATTAAGTCCGAAATATGTGCAATTTTATGTTTTGCGTATAAAGTTTAAATAAATAAACAAAATTAATATACACTTTACCAATGGTAATAAAATAACCATTCTTACACTTCGAGGTGTCTGTTTTTCACAACTTGCACAATAATTATTCAAGCTCTGGGAACTATTTATTCTTTCAGCCATTAGTTGAATTAACTATCGCTCAAAATAACCAGCCCTTAATGTCGCTCAGTCAAAACATTGAAAAACGTCAAATATATTACTTGTTAAACTTTCTTGTAAAGTAATAAATACTGGTTACATAATGAGGCGCAAAGTTCAACAAACTCTTGGAATGAACAAAAACTAAAATGTTGCCATATTTGGTAGATAGACGTTTGTTATAGTGATAATATAGGGACTCAATCAAATTGTCATCATTCTCGTATATGGTCCTACAAAGTACTTGTACAATATACAACTGCCTCGGTGGCGCAGCGGTAACAGGGTCGCGCTAGAGATCCCGGGTTTGATCCCCGAGTCGGGCCAAAAATATATACCTGTTTTTTTTGTGCAGAAATTCTTAGGGTAGCAGGGAGTTCGGAAGTTGGCGGCGTTTCACCCCCGTGCCTTGGAAGAGCACGGAAAGTCGTTGGTCCTGCGCCTGATCTCTCTCCGGTCGTGACAGATTGCTGTCCCATCGGGCTATGAATGGAATAGAGAGTGCACCGTGTTTGCACACACACTTGTGCACTATAATATGTCCTGTGCAGTCGATTAGTCATTGTGACTGGTCACCGTAGTCGAAATCAGCTAGGGGGAGTATCTAATAATGTACATGTATTTGTTTCATGACGTACGTTCAATTACACGCAATGTTATCTCATTCAGTCTGCCATTGGACAAATCAACAAATATTTGTCCAAATCGACGTGCTTGTTTGAGAAACGAACCATTCGTATTAGGATTGTTTAACGGCAATTCAGATTCAAATCGGGCTTGCGATCAGGCTGCGCCATAACGCTGTCAAATTAGCATGGCTGTGTTTAGCGTCAGTTTGGCTAATGCAGACTGAATTGATACCGTTGAGTTTGTTTGTAGAACAATTCATTACAAAGAATTAGCTGCTTATAGTTTTTATGTGTTCAAGAATTATTACCTATGTGCTTCAGTAAAGAAATTAAACAAAATAGTCGCAATTTCATTAATTCAGCTGACAAAAAAACCTACACACTGCGACTTGTATCATCGATGCAGTCGCAAGTTTTGAAAACGCGGTTCAGTATATCGCAACTCACGCAATGAACAGATTTAATTTAGCATCGATGCAATCGCGCGTTAGCATCGCGACTGTATCGATGCTCAAAGTAGCGCAGTGTGTAAAGGTTGGCATTTTGCGACTGCACCGATTCTAACGCGCGTTATCAACGCGACTGCATAGCTGCTAAAAGTCGCAGTGGGTAAAGGGTCTAGGGTACTCAACACTTCAATGACTTCACAACTTTTAATCCTAAAAAAAACTAAGGTTATATCCCCTTTATACATAGGTTTTGTTGCATTTTAATAAACCTTTCTATGAAATAATAACGATTGCCCAAATTATAACTCTGCAGACTTAATCCCGCTTTCCGTACATTTGAAACCCCTTACCCGCTGCGACTTTTAGCATCGATACAGTCGCGCGTTTTGAAAAAGTGCTTCAGCATCGCGACTCACGCAATGAACAGATTTACTTTAGCATCTATGCTTAAGCGCGTTATTAGTATCTATGCAATAGCCAAAATTTAGTATATAATTTGACAATTACCAGCTTCTATATCGCCACTGCATCGATGCTAACGCGCGTTAGCATCGCGAATGCATCTATGCTAAAAGCAGCGCAGTGTGTTAAGTTTTACGTTTTGCGACTGCATCGATACTGTATCCCTGCTAAAAGTCGCTGTGTGTAAAGGGTCTGAAACGTGACACGAACGCCAAAAAATACATGCGCTTCGTCAAATCCAACGAATCGTCAACAAAACGCCGATTTGGGCCTAAATCCTTCAACAAACAGTGATATTAAACTCCCAGCAGGGTCCGGATGAGTCCAAATATTAAAGTTGAACCAAAGAAATATATTGCTAGGCAACCGCAGGA
The DNA here is from genome assembly GCA_963924145.1 of Pyrausta purpuralis. Lineage (NCBI taxonomy): Eukaryota > Metazoa > Arthropoda > Insecta > Lepidoptera > Crambidae > Pyrausta > Pyrausta purpuralis. Next base: position 26,680,321 of record OZ001648.1, on the reverse strand, counting down.
TTACGCCGGTGTCAACACGGCCAGACGGCACTGTTTACAGTGACGTGCCAGAAATTAGGTCCCATGTTTTTGCAATATAATTTCATGAGTTCGTAAATGATTAAAAATTGTTAAAATATCAAAAACAAACATGGCGTCGGACTTTTAGGGGGTGTTGAAACAAATTTGAAAATATAAATATTTTGACTAGTTTAAGGTTTTTCGTATTTGAACAGATGTAATGGTTAAGGTCTAGCCAAAAACTGGCTTGAAATTATGCATATTAATATTTATTTTCAGTTATAGAAAGAGATAATAAATAAATAAATATGATAAATATTTGACACCAATAGCACTATAAGTAAGTAGTAAGATAAGTAGGTAGCTAATGCACTTGTGTTATGGAAATCAGACACAACGGTGGTACCACAACATCCAGACCCGAGACAATATAGAAAATTATGATTCCTACATACACCAGACCGGGAATAGAACCCTAGACCTAGGAACGGCGACTTCTTGAAACCCAGCGTACTTAGCCACTACACCACGAAGGTCGTCAATATACATTTGATATGCTACTTAAAGGTGATTACTATTTAAGGTAAAGTCATAAAACTATTCAAATTCATTACACTGCACTGTATCCGCCTTACCCAGGCTTAGTCAAATGGCGGTGGCAGATCAAACTAGATCTGTTGGTCTTGAGCTGTAATTTGAGTTTATATTATAGATCCGTATTTGTGTCTATCCAACTCTGGATCAATGCGGGCGATTGATATGCAAAATGATTCACCGATTATAATATTACAGTTAAAGGAAGTACCTACTTTTAATGTTAAATGATATATTGCACAGCAGCTAGCGTGTATTGGAAGCAAAAAAACGTATAATATACAAGTTGTAAAAAAAGTATGAGCCAAATTCAAGGGGGTGGTTGTCATTATAGTTTTGCATACAGAAAAAAATATATAAAAATGAACTTTAAAGAAATTTATTTTTCATTATTTTTTTTCGTTTATTAGACCCTACTCTTAACCACGCCCTTTAATTTGGCTCGTAATTTATTTTTACATCCTGTTTAACATTAGGAAAACCGTATTTCATAAACCGTTATTAAATGTCCACTGATCCCTAAAATTTAATACAAGGAGTAAAAAAGTACATACCAAATTAAAGGCGGTTAATATTCGCATCTAAAATACAAAGATAATAAAAAAGTTTTTTTTATTTTTTTTAAATCCTGTTTTCTATTATTGATAGACTACCATCCCCTTGAATTTCGCTCTTACTTTTTTCACACTGTATATATACAAAACTAGTGGTCCCCCGCTACTTCGTCTGCGCGGTTTTCGATTTTTTCTCGCCTTTTAAACCTTCCCTAGACCTCCACGAACATTTCAAGACTAAGATAAGATAAATCCGTTTAGCCGTTCTCGAGTTTTAGTGAGACTAACGAACAGCAATTCATTTATATATATATAGATATACAGTGTGACCTGTTAGAGGATTAAAATTTTTAAATATAGGTTCTCTAAGTAACCAGTAATAAATTCTAAATAGTTTTAATTTATAATAATGTAAAATGGTTTGATTGTTATTTTCTAACAAAATAATCGAACCAGCAATGTATTGCAAACAATTGTGTGCAGTCATAGAACTTGACATTGTCATTTACTACAACAAGTTTGCGATTTTGATAAACATTGATTAGGGATTATAACTTTGGATTGCGATATCTATGCGACAAAGCATTTTAGAGCATTATGAGCAGGTCAAGCTAACTACGTTAAATGTAAAGAAAGATTGTTTACAATTTTTGCTCTTATAACAGGCCAACTTGTATTACCTGTGTATGTTTCATTAATAAAATAAAATTAGCATTTAATAAGGAAAACAATACAAATTTCAACTCTCTTAAGCTCCATTGTATTGGTCCCGATTAAGAAACTTGCTGTTAAAATACCTTACCATAGTTCATCCATAAACTCTTCCACATTGCAAATTTAAATTATATTCCATTTATAAAAATAACACAACCTAGTCAATCCCAGTATAAGTCTGACCGCAGATCTTTAATCTCAATAGACGTCCAGCGGCGAAACAGCGGGACACTCCATATAGCGTTATCAGTTCGATTCCCGACAGTATTTCATGTGTCATCTTGAACACGAGGCTATAAAGCAAATATGTTTGAATCATCTCGCGCATGAGCTGAATCTTGATGACTTGGCCTTTTTAATGTGGCGTGGTAAAAATGTACATTTAACAAAGATCAGCTTTTATTCAACTCTATGATTATTTAACTGGATTAAATCCATTGTAATAGTCACAATCTTTTAGGGCTCTTCATTATAGTAAAAAAAGTTGTAACTGCTAAATTATAGCAGTGATACAGTCGTGATGCAGAGGCTGGAGATTGACAAATTATATAATGCAATTTGGCGACTGCATCGATACTAACGCGCGACTGTTTCGATACCAAATTTGATATGTTCATTGCGTAAGTCGCGATGCTGAAGTGTGTTTTTAAAACGCGCGACTGCATCTATGCTTAAAATTTCAGTGCGTAATTAAGGTTCAAAAGGTTGACATTTTGTGACTGCATCAATGCTGCATCGCTGCTAAAAGTTGCAGTGTGCAAAGCGTCATTTTACTTGGAAATAGATTTGTTAAAAAAAGTTACTTACACTTGTTTCTAGGTCAAGTTATTAATTAATTAATATACACAAGCACATGATTATTTATAGATCTGATAACCTACTCGTATTTACTGAATGCAAATGATTAATTTATCAATATATGTAAAAGTCGCGTTCTTATTAGAACATCATCACAAAAATACTGAAGCAAACTCTATTCATTACATCACAAACAATTCAAGTGCGATTCGGCGTCCGTGGCGTTTAGAAATATGCAAATCGACTGCAAATCCTGAATCAAAGATCAGTTTGCAGATGAGACTGCATGTCATATTATGCCTACTTCATAACAAAAAATATATAAACCATTTAAGTCGAAAAAGTCAACGTAAAAAATCATTTATTCAATTTCACAAAATGCCACTTCTGAACGTCTATAATTATTATCAATCAATAATGGCCCATATGGAGCCAGAACATGTCTCTTTATCTTTTTCTGTCGACTCACTGGGAGTACTTATGTTCGCGTTGGTTTAAATTTTATTGATACAAAATGTCATCAACATACCTTTTCTTTTACACAGGTAGGCATAGAAACCGTTATAAATATTATCAAAACAAGGACCTTAAAATTTAAAAAACGTTTGTTTCGAAATATTATAAATCAATTTGCAATCAAAAGTAGTTTATCGATCGATAAACCTACTTTAATTTTGCAACGCGTGACACTTCTGATACTAAGCGTTTCTCTCCTGTATATTTTAATTAATATTTCCTCGAAACGTTGGCACGGTTCGGACCTAACTCATAATAACAGAGTGGCACTCATCCCGCTTGCGGGGTGAAAATGCACATAATTATTTAAATGAGTAGAATTTAGAACAGACGTATTTTTTTTTGAGAATAACGTGTGATACTTTTCTATTTTGAATATTTAAATGTGATAATGTTTATGTTTGTCACATACATATAATGATATTGTTTGTAATGGTGTTTACTGTAAACTGCATTAGGTACTTCTCAGAGTTAATTCTTAAGACAAACCTTTAAATCATCATCATTATAGGCCAATGGACGTCCACTGCTGAACATAGACCTCCCCCACAGTTTTACACAGCGACCGATCACAAGCATCCAGTTTGATCCTGCGATCTTTACGAGGTGATCTGTCCATATTCTCTATAAACGTCGACAACTTTAAAATCGGACCTACATATTAATATTTAAAAATACATTCACTTGCTCATTTAAGATGTTTAAGTTACAAAGTCTAATGATTATGATTTGATTTGATTAGGATTTTAATAAATCGATGAAGTTTCAATACATTAAAAATTGATTTTGCTACCAGAGTCACTTTTATGAATACCGCAAATCATATAATGCACAGTACTTTAAAGGAATAGTATGATTTGTGTTTAACTAAACATTTAGTACCTATAACTTAAAATGATTCACAAGTGCTGTTTTATATAATAGTCATCTAAAAGCAGCCCAGACGACTAGAAGACCTTATTTATTAAAATATTCATGAAAACTTATTCCAAAGTGGTCCATCGCAAATAGTTCGTAATCACAACCTCCAGTGTCGGCTTTTCACCGCTGTAATAATAAACGCATATTTTTTCCACGACATCTCACTATATAAAGATCCAAATACTTTATTACGATCTTCATAAGAATCAATATCGGTCGACTGAAAATTTTCTCCAGGCAATATCTCTTTGCATACGCCATTTCTCCGTAATATCAAAACTGCATTCGAGATTTGCGGTGACAAGCAAATATGAGTCTTATCAACGATCGGTAGGGTTGGTTCCGTTCGTCAAAATGCACTATTAGATGCATGTTTAAATATGTCCAAGACTCATGAATAGGCAATAACTCGGGCACACTACAGGGCAACGATAACAGCCAGTATATACCTATTCCTTTGTTTGCTAAGGGCCGATTTCGTGATGGATAGTTAACTTAACAATTGGCTAAATATCAATACCAGCGGTTAAATATTTAGTTTGATTGTGCGTGTTTTGAAGAATACAATATAATTAAATCAAATATCGTAACTTTGGCAACTTCAATGACTATTATTTAAGATATTTTTTGTTAAAAGCATGCACAATCGTACATATTCAACCAATGTGAAAGACTTATAACTTTTAGTTAAGCTAACTAACAATCACGCAACCGCCCCTAAGTTGAGTAAGATTTTCGTTTCCGAATCGTATCCATCCGTACCTGCTGAAAATGGGTTCTGCTTCAGATTTTCGTATACAAATTTACGGACTTACGGACGGAGAATTATTTGCTTTTTTCTTTTTATTGTCCTTTATATTACTTACATTATTTCATAATCACAAATTTTAATTACATATATTATTGAGTCTTTTACCAATATTTAAATGAAAGGTTTAGATTTTTACCGTCCCGTTTCCATTCTACCTATTTTTGTTCTAATCTCAAAATTCATTTCATTTTGAGCACATCTCTTTTTTTAAAATCTTCATATTCCGAAACAGTCTTCTATTACTCGTTCTCAGAAGTTTTCGTTTGAAATATAGATATTCCTCAATAGCCGATACAAGAAGACAAGTGTACTGACTGTTATATCTTCCATCGGAGTATAGGCAATAACTCGTCCAGAGGCGCTAGCAGAGCACCAGTTAATGACAGTTGTATAGGCGAGTTATGCAGATCAGCGCCAATTTCGCGCGGTTACACGTTGCCGCGATGGATTACTGCTAGCCACGGTGGCGGGAGCTGGTTTAAATAAATTGATGGCTTGGGAACCTTAGAATACGATCTGTCTGGTTTAGTGGTCGAGAAATCGCCTACTACGCAGCGGGTTGCGGGTTCGATCCCCGCACAATACAAACATTTGTGTGCATGAACATGTCTGTTTGTATTAGTTTGGGTGTTTTCTATGTATATCATGTATGTATTTACAAACAGTATTTAAGTATTATATCCGTTGTCTGGCACCCATAACACAAGCTTTGAGTAGCTTACTTTGGGACTAGATGGCGATGTGTGGGAATGTCCAAAGGATATTTATTTTATTTATTATAATACAGTGATGAATCAAGGCAACGATGTAAGTTGCAGCAAACAGTCTTGTAGGAACGTATCGTGTAAGCAAAATAACAAAAGCTATCAAAGGCATCAAAAAAGTCTTTAATCAAAATACACGATGATATTTTCTGCCACAGAATGATGATTTCTACAGTTCATATTGTATAAAGGGAGTATAAAGTCCTAGATACCTAGAGCCTTGTTTCTTTTTGAATATGGAATGATTTAGACAAATTCGTTACCTTAATCTTAACCTCATCTATAAAACCGTTTTTACTTACTTTCTTTTAGGTTAATGCTGGCAGCTCTTTCTAGATGCCAAGTTTCTTTTAAACCAGAGTAATATGTCACTGTCGAAACTATCCAAAATTATGTTTGTTCTTCGTTCGTTTCCCGACAAATAAGCAAGTAAGGTACAAAGAGCCGCATCACCATTAAGAGTCACAGTCCGTTGGCGACCAACGATGCGGCATACCGCTCAATTCGGCTAAATACGGTCATTTTGTTCGTTCGTACATCCTGCTTACAGCTATGGACCGAAGTTATGTGAAGTTCTCATTCATTCAATATGTCTTTTTAGATCAATGAGAAAGAATTTATTTTCAGAACTTAAAAATAATACCTTACTGAAAAAGTATAGCCATCCAATGCGGTAATCCAGCCAGCATCCTCGCCTTCTTGTGTCAACGGTTTTTTTAAAAAGGATGGTTTAAAGTATTTTTTTCGATATCTAATAATTGTATCTAGTCTGCGTTTGAATTGTCCACCTTTTGTACAAATTTTTGGTTGTGCAATAAAGTATAAATAAATATAATAAATAAAAAATAAAATTGGTGTGACAGGGTTTATATGTCATTACTTTAAGACTCGTAGATAAAAGAAACCTGGGTATGAAGTCATAAACTATACTCGAATTCTAGTAACTTTCCTTAAAAAATATTCAACATTACTGTTAGATTATTTAAAGACTATAGAGTATCCTTATCTTGACTTTGCAGCTGCTGAATTTAGTTCTGCATCTACATTTCTGCTGCCTAAAAAAGGAAAAACTAAATATTCATCGAGAATCTGTCGCATTCAAAAGCACTACTCACTTTTATCCCATATTAATTCATCTATACTCTACAAACTCACTATTCCAAATTCAACCCTGGCTGTTCTCGTTAAAGATCAATTTTGCTCCTCAGAAAATAAAATTTGAGGGAAATAAGTGGCGATCAAATTGAGATACGAGGTGACACGTGCAACTTATTGGTTCACAAGTGTTTGGACACTGTGATATTGCTTATTTGGGCGGAAAATCTTTTGGGAGACACCCTGTATACGTCAGCTTTGGAAGATTTATTTATGATCCGGCCTGTTTCAGATTGATTTGTAACGGTTTCGGGAATTGATAGGTTTATATGTCTTCAAAGACCAATTTGTGAAACGGGTATGTCAGTTCGTCATATTTATTTGTAATCTTTGCTTTATACGATATTACTGATAGTTAATAAAATTTTCAAATATCTTGATATTTAACTAGAAAGTAAGAAGTATGCTATTTGCTTATTATTGTAGAAAATAGTGTTGTTATTATTTTAATTCATAAAAAAAATACGATAAAAAGATATCTCGAAATATTGATACTTCCAATTTTTTATTTTATTGATATTCTAATTGTAAAGTTTTTTTTTTCACTATTATAAGATGTTTCTTAGATTTAATGTGTAAGAATTTTAATATTTTTCGGTTTCGACATACCAAATACCACTTTTATACAATTTCCAAATGATTGAACTTTCTCGCAATTAATCACTTATCGGCAATATGACGTGATAAATGACACTTTAGTCAGACGTTAGCAAGTCATCTTATTGGACGACCAACACGAAGACGATATTGGTTATTGATAGTTGAGCTATCATTAATCTTTTATCAGAAAAATCATAACTGTTCAATAATACAAGAAGATTGTTAAATATTACTTCAATTTATAAAAGCAATAAACATGCTGATTGTAATGTTTTAGAAACCTTACATGTATAAGACGACCCGTCTGGTGTAGTGGCCGAGAAATCGCCTACTACGCAGCGGGTGCGGGTTCGATCCCCGCACAATACAAACATTTGTGTGCATGAACATGTCTGTTTGTATTGGTCTGGGTGTTTTCTATGTATATCATGTATGTATTTACAAACAAAAAGTATTTAAGTATTATATCCGTTGTCTGGCACCCATAACACAAGCTTTGAGTAGCTTACTTTGGGACTGGATGGCGATGTGTGGGAATGTCCAAAGGATATTTATTATTTATTATTATAAGTTTTTTGGTCGTATTAGGAATGTACATATGAATCAGTAAACTCAAGTGGCAGTGGGCAGGGCACATAGCGCGAAGAACTGTTTCATTTCATTTCATTTATTTAACAGTAAATATACTGATTTACAGTTGGCTGTTCGGCCAGAAAAGTCCTACATTAGTAGTAGTAGTAGTCTTCCTAGCCAAAAGCGATCCCGTTGGCCAATCACTGATTGTGCTGGACAAATTATAGTGCACAAGTGTGTGCGCAAACATAGGTGCACTCTCTATTCCTTTTACTCTCATAGCCCGATGGGACAGCAATCTGACACGACAGGAGAGAGATCGCAGGACCAACGGCTTTACATGCTTTTCGAGACACTGAGATCGAACTCGGGCTCTTGGCGCAGCCGTCGCTTTAAAATGGGACTCTCCAACCGCTGCACCATCACTGAGGCAGTTAGTCCTAGATTGGAGACTTTTCGGCCAAAAGCGCAGCGTAGAACGTCCACCGACAGGATTGACAGACGATCTTGTAAAGATCTCAGGATTACACTGAACGCAGATCGCTCACAACTGGTCGCTGTAGAAACCGAAGGCCTATGTTAGCCGTGGACGTCCTTTGACTGATTATGATGATTATGAGGTATGTCACATTCGATTCGAACATTATCTAGATATATTCCTTAGACTGTATTGGTAACAAAGCGGCTTTTCCACTGACACATTACAATTGCACTCAATAAGTAGGGATATAAGAAACAACCGCGGATTCCATCCTCAGAATAGCTTTGAGTCAAAGACCCTACTCTCGGATTCGATATCCTTATTTCGTTGTATTTCTTTTTCTCAATAATTGAGGATGCAATCTTTGACTTTTGGATGGGGTTTATTTTGCTGTTATCTTTAGGAAACACTGATGACTGATGTTTTATTATTTTTAAGCTGCTTTTTGTCCTCTTATAAAAATTGTGTATTGGAATTTAACTACAATGTAAGCAGTGGTAGGGTTGCATCGTGTGAAGGTACTACTACTAGGCTTTTATATAAATTTAATAACCTATTTTATGCATTACCTGTGGCACGAAGATACTTTTGAGGAGTAACAGGTCTATATGTCTATCATCTATCTTTCTATCATCTATATATCTATCATCAAAAATGTAAGCGTGATCCAGAATAGCGTCCCAGGATCACAGTGACAGTAACAGTCACAGCCCATTGGCCGCCTTTGAGTCCACGCCACACTGGTCTCCTTAACGATCTGCGAAATTACTTCAAACATATGCGCGTGCGCCGGTCCCGATGGTTCCGTGAAACGGATGTTTTCTGAACATTTATTAAATTTGGTATGTTTGGATGTTATTTTTGTTGTAGTGTTGGACTGTCTTGAAAACTTTTAGATTCTTAAAAAAATATAACAAATAGTAGATTTTTTTAAAGCACGAAGACAAAACAAACAGCATTAAGTAACTACAAAATTAAAGGAAAATTACACCAAACATTTACATATTCACAACGCCCAAAGTACATGTACCTAATTAAAAAGTAGGTGGCGTGTCACAAGTATTCAATAGATTGTAACAAGAAAACGACCAAGGTCTGAAGGTCCGAATCTCAAGGGTTCTTAACGATGTCAATACTTGACTCCCCAAACACATCCCTTTTACTTATATCAAATAAGGACTTTTGGTTTGATCTGAGTGTCATCGATACTGCATAGATAATTTTATTTCTGTATCAAAAATATTGTTGAGTTCCTTAATCAAAGCTGGTTATGATTCAGTCAGTAATCAGTATTTTTAGAAGTTTTGCAGTCCTTTTTTGTACTAATAAATGATGATTTATTAAGAAGTAAAGCTGTAGATAGAAAGTGTAACACTTAACTTTGAGTGATGGTAAGAGAAGTTTAAATTTTGTTTGGTGGGTTCTTGTCATCATCATCTATCAGCGTTGAAACTTCCATTGCTCCTTTAGACCTTAAGATGGGTAGTGGATATCAAAATTTAAGAAAAGCCTTTCAAATCTTTAAAATGTATCCACAGGCGATAAACATATTCAATGTCCAAGGTTTCATCTTGCCACAAATAATTTTAAAATAAATACAAAGATTGTCTCAGCATAACGCACACACAAAACTTCAAAAATCAGAGAAACAATTACAAAACAATATTGCAACTCAATATTGACAACCCCATTCACTTATTTCCGCTTCTGTAATACGGAAGCCAATCTCCTTGAAAACGCGTCAAGCACGATCTCCCTATTTTTCTTGTGGGCAAACTCGTTCTACCCGTAAAATTGAGTTAGTAGGTTAATGTTTTGTGCAAACATCGGGCAAATTGTCGGGTGTTGGCGACAGTGTACCTCAATGTTACTAGTAGTACTGGTAGTATTGTTACTTTGTACGTATTTTACTGACTTAAAAATATATTCTTTACATTTGGAATACCCGGGTTTCAATTTCTTGTGCAGTTTACATCCGAAATAACCACCTCCTTTTTGAATTCGGTGCAAAAGTTCAAATAAGCTTTCTATGCATTTCGATTTCTACTTTGCGGTAGTTATTTTTTACGTGTGGATATGAATAGGTTTTTTTATGGTAAAAATGTAAAATTTGTAGTCGAATTACCTAAAAAAGTACGATCTCCTGGACCCCGATTCTCAATCGGCGTCCAGGAGCTCTATTTTTGAATCAGTCGCTTAAATACGGCGTGTGATTTTCGTTCAAAATCTGAATACAACAAAAATCATGCAAAATATTACCTTTTTTTAAGCACAATCGTTTGGACTGTTTTTAGTACGAAAATCGGACAAAAAACAATGAATATCACACGTCATCTTTACGCGAGTGATTTAAAAATAGGGCCCCTGGTATGCGATTTGGAAAATCATCGACATCGATTCTTTATTGGCCTATTTGAACTATCAATTAACCTTCAGCAATAATGAGATCAGACAAACATCAAACAGAATTTATGAAATACCTAGTTAATCAGCGTTGTTTGATTGCGTTGTATGGAAGTGCATTGATTATTGATCGGATTAAGCGTTATCGGATGGTGCATTGGGCTGGTGAAATGTATTTATGTTAATATGCAATGGAATGTAATTAATTTTGCCGTCTGAAATGTTTTTGTGTCCTTATTTTTTTTAAATTGGAAAACTCTATATGTACCTACAACCAGTTTATCTCTCTTTAATTAAAAGGTTATTTACAAGGCCTTGTGTTTATATATTATATTGTTTTTATTTGTTGAGCTATGGTGTTCTTAATAAGTTTGCTACGTATGAGACGCGATTGATTTATTCCTATGAGGATAAAATAGCTTATTATTCCCAAAATGAGGATCGTCAAATCCCGATCATAACAACTGAAGCCGCAACGAATATTTTCAAAAAGTTTATAATTTCATTTTTGTTTTTAAAGTGTTTTGTCACTATACGGACTTTAATAATATAAATTGCACTTGTAAAAAGCAACTTTGGCTGTGTGAAAGATGACGAATCGAACCCCGTGTCTAACGTTATTCGGGCGTATGCCTATACCACTCGGCCACCTTCACATTAGCAAGCCTGTTGAATTTTGCAAGCGCTTACTTTAACGCGTAGGCTGCGTGACGTCATCAATGTTGCAAGATTGCTCTCACAATATCCAAAGGAAATATTTTTACAAATATTTAACAATCAGTTAAAATGAAGAAAGCCAATTTGTAACACACAATTGTATATTTAAAAAGATTGTAGGTTGGCGTCATAAAATGCGAAACTGGCAACAGCGTCAAATGCAAAATTTCACATTCGCTCTTACAAAATCGCAGTAATCACTGTCAGTCTGAGCCCAGAAACACAAATCTATCAAATTTGCATTACATCAGCATTCTGGCCAAATATGTACAGAACTATAGGTAACTATTGATATATATCCTTGCTTACCATAACGCTTTACACCCTCTGAATATTCATGCTGCAGTAATGGCCGCCCTTTCATTAGACCCGGTAATGTCTGGTTATTTGCTCTTATTCGAATACAAGCTTATTGACGATGTGACTAATGTTTGGAACTGAGTTTTAGACTTTGCTGCGTCTGCGGGTGTAGTTGAAGCAAATATTGACATTTTGCGTACAATGCTGAGACGATATTGGTGTTTTCGTGTATTTATTGATTGCGAAGAATTTTGCAATGAAGCTTAAAATATATATTTTATAAATATTTATATTCATTAAAGATATATTTTATAAATATTTATATTTATAAAAGATATAGCTACTTTCTGAAGTTATAATCGGAAAATTCAAATTGTCAACGCGAATGTTAAAAAATTTGCTTCAGAGTTCGGCCGCTGGCCTGACTGTACTTTGAAAACGGTGTTCGAGAGAGTTTTCCAATGATATTTTTCTGATAGTATAAAAAAAATACGTTGCATATGGTAATGATTCTAACTGTATGAAATACATCTATCACAGTCGCAAGTCAACTGAAGCAAAAGCTTTTAAAGAAATGAGAGCAAAATACATGTCTTTACTCGTTTTAATGTATGAAGAAAGAAAAAATATGTCTGTTAACGTTTTCCTTAAAACTTGTATTGAAGTAGATAATTATATCTCTCTGTTTAATTTTACTGTCTGTTTGGGTACATAAATTTCGTTCAAAAATTGTGATTTTTTTAGATTTAAAGCTCATTCTGATTAAAAGCTTCCTTAGCCTTGATAAACAGCTAAAAACAATAACCCAAAACGCTTAGCTAAGGCCCATTTATAACTCACGTAAGTCATTTACGTTCCCGTCTCCATCCCTTTGCGAGTAAATCCGGGTGTCCCGTAGTTTTATTCCGAACCATTAAATTAATTAACGCTCATTACAAAAAGGTTTGGGTGTCCGACCGTATGTACGGTAAGAAAGAACAGTAGGTACATACAGTCAAGTATTAGTTGGTGTAGGCTGCCTGTTTATTTAAAATATAATAAATACAATGATTTCTTATATTTGTTTTTACTTATATTGTCGGTATTTGACATTCACCAGTAAGATGAAAATATCATTAAATTATTTCATCCTCTGCTTTGGCTTGAAGCAACATTGAAACTTACGATAGTTTTACGTTTAAACAAAGTTAGTTTTAAGTCGTTAACTGGCCTGTTAACCACTTTACGATTCTTAAACAAAAAATAAAAATAATGATATTAAGAGGGGCTTCCATACATTAAACTAAAATCGATTAAAAAAAGATAAACCTATGCGTGTGGGATATTTATGGATAGGTCTTTTAAAATGACATTAAGGTTTCTAAAACTATTTTCTTTTAAGTCTAACGTTTGATAGATAGACGCTTCGAAAGTGGTAAAATGGGCGTCCCCCCTTCTAACTTATGAACTAAGTGAGTGTACATTTTGAAAAAAATATATAATGTAGATCTTAATACACGTTTTCTACGAAAATTGGTTTGGACGGGATCAAAAGAGAAGTTTTTGAGATATAGCACATTTTCAACAACCGCAAACATAACTTTGTTTTTCATATAAACACTATGAAAAACAAAGTTATGTTTGCTGTCAACAAAATATTGTGGTATTTTGGCTTTGTGGAAGTAAGTGGATCCCTAATTCAGTTAACGTTGGAACGGAACTCTCAGTGGGCGCACTTAGCCGGTTTAAAAAAAAACATTATTCAGAAAACGATTAGAAGAAGAACAAACATTTGTAAAGTAAATTGAGCGCTTTGATTGATTTTACTGGCCCTTTCTCTATTACATGTAAGATTAAGGTTTTGCACGCCTGTCAAAAGGTAATGACGCGGAAGGTTTTTGGGTGCGTGATAGGTATAAGGGACGATGACGGTTTAGTTTTTGATATTAATTTCGCTTTCTGACAAACTTGTAGTACAAAAACGTATTGCAGCAGCAAAAACAGAATCTCTTCCTTTGACTCATGTTGCGGTTAAACATAAAAACGAAAAAAAATGTGTAAAAGAAGAAAAAATCTAGTCCTTTTAATCTTTACAGCGGAGGGAGTAGTACGCATATATTACAAGGGGGGCATTTTAATCACACAATCTTTTTGCGCGTTGACAGAAGTGAAATATTAAAGTAAAACAAACCTTTGTTTACTTCGTGCATTGTCACGCGCGTTTTGTTCGCAGCACAATGTGTAATTACTTGGCACTTTTTTTGCTGACTGTACTTTTTTCGCGTGTCGCATTTTTCGCCGTGAATTTCGAAAGCAAATACTAGAAGCAATGCTGCACATGTTAGTAAAAAAAAAAACAGAAATTACTGAATAATGTATCCGAATCACTGAAGAACAATATTTTAGGCAAGCTTGACGATGCTTTTGCCATCTTGGATATCTAGTTAAAAATACAACTCGAGCAAACTAAAATAGAATTTATGAAGGACATAGACGCGCTAAATCTACCTTTAACAGCTTAAAGGATAAAATATATCACGTTCAAATTTTCAATTACACCCATAATTTGTGAGAGACCTCTTGCACTACATACGGATTGCAATCGCAATGCATGTTACGTGATACCCCTTTTTTCGTTGACAGCGTTTTTTGTGCAAATAGTTTTGGGAGTAATAAATAAATTTATACACGAGATGCAAACTGCTGGATTTGCGTTTGAAAATAACGCTAGGAAACTTTGAATAGTTTTTGGCATACATTCAAAAGATACCAAATGTGTTAGCATTTGGCCAATAGTTCAGAATGTTTTCAACGCTCACAGTGTCTTATTTTATATTCCTTAAGATAAAATAATAAACCGAAAATTGCACCCGAGTGACTTAAAATAAAACCTTTTGGCTAACCGGGCCAAACGCTTCTCCAATTAAGCTACCGTGCTGTCGGACAGACGGTTCAAAATTTCTGGTCTCTTGTGGATACGTCATAACGCGTGACGTCAGCGCTATCTACCCGTCGATTTATGCAACAGGGAGCTAAGCAGTTATTCATTACAGAATAAATTCAAGTTGAAAATTGATAACACTTCGCTATCCAATGGTTTACAATGTTTCTAACACTTACAGTGTCATATTTTATATTCTTAAGATGAAATATGAAATTTAATTGCGCATTTGACCAGTAAAAAAGATATTTTCTGTTTATGTATCTAACCAGACGCCATGCTAGGAAACGAGTTTTTGAAAAGAGATAACGCAGTTTTGATATTATGCCCAGTTATGTCACTATAGTTAAAATATCCCTAAAAGTATCATAATTAGCTTTTGCATAATTGACAAAATCGCCTTAATAAAGGTCTCTAGCTCGTTAACGCTTTCATTTCATAAACTCAATTTAACTTGAGCAAATATATAACGCGTGAAGCCATGAGTAACAGTTAGTCATTTTCAGTTGACATTATAGAAGGCTGTTACAGACTACAACATTAAACTGTGCGGTTATTTTGAACTCTAATACCTTTTAATAACGTTGATTTTTTAAAAATATAGCTCGAATTGAAACCTTGTATTTCTGTTCAGAGCAAGTCTTTGTGAGGTACTTTTGAAACAAAGTGATGTTCAGTTCAACACAAAAGACGTTCTCTTTTGATAGCTCGTTTAGATTGCAAAAGATATTGCGTGCTGCTCCTAGGAAATTGTTCTTGGCAATATGAAAGGCTCACTTGTCGAGGCTTTAATGACATCATAGTTCTTAAATATTAAAATTGAGTCTAGACGAGAGCCTTTCAAATATACGTACAAGTTATTTTTTAGAATATTGCTGATATAATACAAAGCAAACTTAATATTTCTAAGAGAAGATGCAGTTTATTTACGTTCGCAGAGAAGCCAAAGACCACCCGTGAAATTTAACCAAAACTTAAACCACCGACAATTACCTGAATATATTCGCAGAAACAAAAGCCGACAAGTTGAACAAAGTGTACGGTGTAACGCTCCTAAACACCGTATTATTTGCTTAACGGATACTTTTTCGTAGATAAAGGAAAACAGTTTACACATAATTTTTGTTTGTGCTTTCCATATTACAAGGGCTTTGGCTACCTACTTTTGAATCACAGCATTATAGGTATGTGATTGGTGTCCTATATTATATAATGTTATAAGTTAATTTGTTGAGAATAAAAAAAACAATATCAATAAACTAATATAAAATAAAAACTTAATCCTAAAACCTCAAAACGAGCACGAATCAGATTTGTAAGTTGTTATAAAACTACAAATAAAAAATCAGACCCAGGTCACTGTTCTGACACTGTTAATTGCACTTGTAAAAAATGGTTCCTGAGATTAGCGCGTTTAAACCATAAAATTATTATCCCTTCCGATAGGAATATTAATTTTATGGTTTAAACAAACTAAGTTAAAGCTTTTTAAGCTGTGGTCATTTTGAACCTGTAGTAGTTAAATAAAATTACTAAAATATTGAATGTTTTTTTAATCGAAAGGGGTTTGTTACAGAATGTAAATATACATAATGTTATTTGATTTCATTGCTGTGTAAAAGTAGCTATTTGAATCGTCATACATTAATTTAATCTTTTCTACTCGGGCTGTGTCTTTACTTTGTCGTGTGACGCCACATAGTCTGTCTGGCATTCCCCATAATTATCTCTAATATCATATACTTATACTTCCTTTGAAATGATACTGTCTCCTAAAATATTTACCCCATGTGAGACTTGAGGGAAACTTAATTTGTTATAGAAATTAGTGGTTTGCTGCGAGTGAATATTTTATGAATCAATCCATAGAATTGGCTTGTGGATAGAAGGATCGATAGCGAATTCTCGATAGCAATTTGAAGTATGGTTTCTCTGCATGCCAAAGCTTCAAAATGTGTGTTATTAACCATTTGATTTTTAATTATCTTGCCGTTGACGTTTGTTTAATTAACAACAAAACGCGATTGTAACTTCGATTCGTTATAAAATGGTGTTGTCTTACTATAGGAATACGAATAGTAGTACCTACGTTTAGAGGTATGTGTAACTAAAATCTGCTAAAGCAAATATTCCATTTATTTTTTCTTCGCTCGTAGCGCAGTGGTAGCAGCGCTTTGGTAGTGATACCGAAGTGAAGCAACCTACGGCGCAGTCGTGTTTGGATGGATGACCATGCCGACCATATAAGTGACTTATATCACGAGCATGTCCGTGCTTCGGAAGTTACGTTAAGCTGTTGGTCCCGGCTAATATCGGTTGATATTAGTCTTTAAATCTAGTCAGAGGCCTTATGGGCTGTTCGATAACATCTGACAGCAGGGTTTGTCACATGCCTTGCTAACACCCCTCCACCAACCCGTACTGAGCCTGCGTAGTGGAGTATGGCTCAAACTACCTCATACTTGAGGTAAGGCCTTTGCCTGGCAGTAGGACGTTACAGGCTAACTTTACTTTTTTTTACTTTCCTTCGCTTAGATAACATTGGAATCACTTTCGTGTGCAGTTATAGCTAATAATGTACTTTATTTTATATTTTTACATCTTTTATTGAACCACGCGAACATGTGTTCTATCAATAATTCTTACTTAGCAAAAATCGCTTGTAATTCAGCGTGCGTCCGCAAAACTGATGACGAATGGGAACCAAGAATTCGGCGACGAATACACCAAAGAAAATACCAATTTGTTTCCCTCACTGCCAACTTTCCCGGCAGTTGGCGTTGACAATATTTCTTGTAATTTACTCCTTCAGGGACAGAATAAATTTGTTCAGAAATTCACCGGATACGATGTCCGCAACAGATGTTGTGTTTCACTTTTCTCCGATGGAAATTTTTCGTTTTATGTGTGAGTTTTTGAGTTTCCACAACTTCACCCTGAAATGGATTTAGCTCCTACAGTTGAAGACATAAGGTTGTTCTTTTAGTGACACTTATTTGAATGAGGAGACGTTAGATTTTATTAATACTTTCGAATTTTCTTGGGAAAGGCTTTATTCTTATATTGAACCACAAACAAATCAAACTTTGTCTTACATTTAGTGTTAGCTTCAGGTCTGTAAACTCGAAATTTACATGAAGTTTTTTTCTCAATTGGAAACTATTTAAGAATTACCTACATATTTTCACGGCAAAAGCAAGTTAAGTTACCTCCTACACAGATAATTATATTCATATTTGGAAGTGAAAATGACGATCTTTTTCGTCTCCAAATGTCCCTTCAAACAATACACAAAAACAAGACGTCATAGAGAGATTTTCAGTATTTTCTGCTCTTCTTATCGGCACTATCTTATACTACCATATTTGCGTGAGGCAAGCGAAACGAATCGAAACTACAAACGTAATAAAACGTCGAAGTAGGGTTTCTGCTAATGGCTATTGCAATAGGACTCGATAAAAACGAACAAATGCAACGGAATGAAGCCATAACTGCTGTGAGTGGCTGAGATCTTCCCCGGCTTCCAATTGAAGAAAGCCCAATGACTTCGAAGCCTTTTAAGCAACTGAATAGGGACTTCTTGTAAATAAGAGACTTCTAACAATTTGTCAGCTTGTCTGTGAGTATTGTCTAAACTTTTTTATCTAGTGTCTTACAACGCCTGAGTAACAACCAGATACTTAAGCGTCTACAATCAATCTTGATACTTAAAAGGAATAAAGTTTCTTACTTGAATAATGTGAATGTTTAAGTGTTCCGCACACAAAACTACTTAAGGTACTAATTACATATATTTTTCAGCAACAACCTTACCTTATAGTTTCAAATGTACAAGAAACGGGCAAAGTCGCATGACTTGGTAGGGCAAAACATTTTCATCTTGCCGAAACACAATAGTCTTTGTGAGAGGGTATCGAATAGGCGCACTCAAGGAGCCCTAGATGGCTTTGATAGCACTGCAGCTCGAGATGCTTTAAGTACATTGCTGTCTGCTATATATCTTCATATTTTTTATTGGTTGCTTTATGTCTTTTTCTTTAATAATGTCCTCGTCCTTTAACGCAATTGCTACCTTCTTATTTTATTTGTTCTACGCTCGGACCTCACGGTTAGATCTTTTATCGATAACAAATATATATTTAGATAATGGTGTGTAAATATGAAACTCTTGTTATATCAAGGTCTAAAATTGACGAGAAGTCGAGATATTTTATTTTTAAATACTCGATGAAAAAATGCTTTTTGTTTTTTCACATCTAAAGATTTGTTTGCCCCATAACTTTCTGCTTTCTTCGTTTAAAACAATAGCACAATTTTATAAATACAATCATTGATAAAAGAAAAATAAAAATACCTACTTCAGCTATTCTGAAAGGAGATGCAAATTACAAAAGTTCTGTACCAATCTAATATTAATGAGTTTGAACTTAATTTAAGAATGAGTGCGAAGAACTATGAATGATTTAAAATCATTCGAGTCCTGGTAAAGACAGAAACTACGCTCATAATACTGAATCTTTGTAAAGAACCAATAAACTATCCAGACTAAAGTTTAATTAAATTTTGTATTGTCTTAAAACCAGTGACCAGTGCAAGTCAGAAAGTAAAGCGGATTATAAAGTTACGAAGCTACTTAGGGTGGATTTGACCAAACATAGGCTAACACGCGCGTAACCATACGAAGAAAACTTTTATTACTCGATTTCATACTCGAGTAACTCAAAATCGTTTATCGACGTAATTGTACTTGTTATAACTCGTATAAGAGAACGAATAATTCATATGTATTAGTATCTGGAAAATCAATGCTGTACCAAAGCAGTGTGGTGCGAAAGATAAAATCCTGTCAATAAAACATTGTCGTATGAAGCTGTTTTTATATTTGACAACATTTTCTAACATAATGAAATAAAGCATATGGCAAGAGGTCGTCAGTATATTATACTTGGATTAGCTTTAATTCCACGCAACACGGCAAGTATAAGAATTACACCTATATAAACGCAACATTCTAGATCAGTAGATGGTGAACAGGAAAATAATTTAATCTCGGATATCGAGTGATTTATTCTCAGTTTAACATTTAGTATTCTCGTTTGGTCGAATCCATCCTTAGTGTACTTTTTGATAATTATCATAAACACTAACTTTAAATTATAATATTAAATTCCTAGTGTCGGACGGGTTAGCGTCGTGTGTTGATGTCAATGGAAAGCATTTTTGCGGCTGAAAAACAATTCAATTTCAATATTTTTAGCTTCGGAGAGTACTCTTTATTTTGAGGCTCTTATTGTAGAGTCATGATTTTTAATGAGGTGACAGTTCTCTGTTCAAAGTGTCTTGAAATCCCATCATAGGGGAAATAGGTGACGGAGCGGTGTAATACATACAACATGACGAAAGCTGATATTGACAAAAATTATTATACCAAGAATAGAATAGTATCATCATCATCCATAATTCGCATGGCAAAGGATTGGAACTCGCTGCACACATCAGTGTTTCCTACAGATTATAACCCGAAATATTCAAAGTCATATTTTTTTAGATCTAAATGATGTATTTTTTTTTAATTTACACTTGCTTAGCTTAAAAAGTCGAGGGGAGACGCTCATTTTAGCACCTGGGAAGTGTCTAACTTTCAAATTTTTGACTTATATAATAAAAAGTGGTTTAAGAACCTCAATGTCTTTTTAAAAGAGCTGTTCTATAGAACCTCCACACTTTTTTTGGTTTCAGTTTAATGCATGGGACCCTCCCCTTATATTTTTTTCTACTTGTGTGATGCTTATATTTCCGGAATAAAGTGGTTGTGACATATGCACGGATATAGACAGACAGATTTGACGAAACTATTAGAGTTCCGTTTTTTTGCCGTTTGGCTGCGGAAGCTTAAAAAAGTAAGGTGTAGGAAGTCCCAACATCTCATTGCTTGGGACATGCAATAAGTTATCACTGAGCTTTAGAAACTTCATCGCACTCTTTGCCCGCTCGCCTTACCCTGCCAACTGGAAGCGTTAAAATTTAAATTTTATCATTAATAACGGCTCAGTGGCTCCTTGTTTGATTACCGAACACGCCAACGTTTTGCATAATAAAGTTTATGCTAATGAAGAGATGTTTACAGAATTCGCACTGGCGCTTGAAAGCGGAAAGAATGCTGGTTAGTGACCCAATTGCATAGGAATTGTATTAGTGTTTGCATTTGCTAAAACGTAATTCGTTTATGTATATAACTGCTGAAAAATTGTCTTCTTTTATACTCAAAATTGGTACACAAGACGTTAGTTATGTATACATATTTTATTCATAAAATATACTGCATACCACACCTTGCGTCAATATACTTAATAGTTTTTTAAGTGTGAAAATAATTTGATACAGCACTTATAAATTATTATGTATACTTAAATTATAAAGCTGAAGAGTTTGGTTATTTGTTTGAACGCGCTTATCTTTAGAACTCCTAAAGCGATTTGAACAAATATTTTTGTATTGGACAGCTCATTTATCAAGGAAGGCTTTAGGAACAAGGGAAGTGAGGAAGCAAACACCAACGCGCGGACGCAGTTGCAAGTGACAGCTAGTTTTAGTGATAATGGTACAGATACAGTTATGTACACGAACATATTTGAGTTATCAAATATTATATCTAAACATTTCCCTTAATTAAATTGAATTTTTGCCACAAAAGATTTAACTTTTGACCATTTTAAGGAAAGGATTCATGTAGGGCGAACAATTTATTTTTGGATATTTTGAAGTCGGTTTTTACTTTTTTTTAAGTTCATTTTATTTTTTGTGATTACAGGAGGGTTGCACCTTATGACTCCGTTGTTTAAGAAGCTGCAAATAACTTATCATAAGTTCTGTCATTATTACAATCACTGAACTGGTAAGCGTTAAAGAGTTCCATCATCAACTCAGCTCCACACAATGTTGACTATTGGACTTAACAAAACGTCAACATTAAGATTCTTTTTAAAAAAAAACTATGCGTACCTTTAAATTTGAGTGTTTCTTTCGATTGCACCAAGATCCCATCATCATATCCCGACTTGACAAAAATGGGACCGAATCGTAAGTATAATCTTCTCGTAAGCAAAAACAATTTCAAATCGGTCTACAAATGACTGTGATATGAGGTAACACAGCCAAAACAACAAACGTACAGTCGAATGGATAACCTCTTCCTTTTTTTAAAGTCGGTTAAATCATAATGTTTGTTGCACGTTTGCCTTATTACGCATATAAGACGTCAACGAACTAAATCAGACTTATCACAGCTTAGGAGGCTTAATGATGCGGTCCCGTTTACTGGGACATCAAATATTCAACGGCTTTTATGAACCACCCTTCGCCTTCAGTCCCTTCATAATTGTAGTCATAAATATATACAACACGTTCGTGTTTGCGGGTAAGAAGGAATATGACACATCATAGGTTAGTTAGAGACTTTGGACAACGGCTAGCAAATGCATTTTGCAGTTGATGTAAAGATTTTGAAATTTATTTATTGCGTTTACTTGTGAAAGTTAGTTTTTGGAGTTCTGCACCCAAACGGTAAAAACAGGATCCTATTACTATGATTTCATTCATTCATTAACTCATTTATTTACGTGTAGCCTGTGGAATACCTATACCCAAAGAGCCTACAGCGCCCTACGAGTGCAATACAACAACGCCCTCAGGGTGCTGTTGAGGCTGCCCCGCTTTTGTAGCGCCTCAGGGATGTTTGCAGAAGCACGCATAGACTGCTTCTATGCGACAGCGGGCCAGCACCAACAGTATCCTGAGTATGATTGCGGCCAGGACGGATTGTGCGTTCATGAATCACCGCAGCGCAATTTCTCATGGACTTGCGCTGAAGTGAGTCATGTGTTTTAATTAATTTTACTCTTCTCTTTTTTTTTAATTACCTACTTGTGACCCTTACTTACATTAGCATAAGAATATTGTTACTAACACTATGGACGTTGTCTGAAATAAATATATATTGAATTGAATTCATTTATTTATTTGCAAAAATACATTGTAGTGTATCACATAATGAATTATGTACTACATGCACACCCGGTAGGGTACAGCAAACATGTTACACTTAAGTAAGTATATTACTCTTAATCTAACTGTCCGTCCGTCTGTATATTACCAGTTTTTATCTCAAAAACCGATAGCTAGGCGACTTCGAAGGCTTAGGGAGCTTGATTTTCAATTAAATGTATAATTTATTTACTAAGATAGAATATTGTACTCTGGGATAGTGATCCTGAGAGTAAAACATTCTAGTGGGTATGACAGTTAGTGGACAATAATATTAGGATATACTTCTTATGTCTGTTTTGACGAAATAATATGTATAAGTAGTAAATGACCCATGCTGATAAAATGTAAACAAAGTTGAGATTGCGTTGTTTGTGGTATTTTTTTTACTAACCGTCGAATTTAAAATTAACCTATGTGATGTACAATAACAGGTTATCTGTCTATCTATCTAAAAAAAATTGATATCAGCCGCTACTGAATACACTGAACGTCCATACCCAGATAATCCTCGAAATATCGAATGTTAAATTCGCAATAAAAGTGCTGTTTGCTTCGGAAAAATCCTAAAAACATGGCGGCTATGGCTTCAGAAAACAGATGAAGCTGTAATAATTCCGATCACGATTTCGCCGGAATGTCCGGGCGTTGGTGAAATTTGTGTTGTTCCCATTTCGTGTTTTTTGGCCATAATTTGAAGATGATTCATGCTAAGCAGCGGACAACAGGGTATTCGTTTTGTTTATTGAGTGAATTTTATGTATTTGGGTTCCAAATATTATTTCGAAAATATCAGACCGTGTGGAAGCTTCAATAATGAGCAATATTGTGATCTTTTTGCAATTACAATTTTAATGTCTTTTTAATGAGGGAATATTTAGCAAACAAATGCAAGATACATGATGCATGCCATGCAAAAATCAGATTAATTATATTTGTATAAAATCTGTCCAAAACACGCCATAAATTTCTCCTGATTTTATATATTTCTCGTACAAGGCACGTAAAACTGACAATCCCATTCCGTGCATGTATAATCCTATAAATTGGCAACAGTAATGCCATCCCTTGGGGTTGTACAAAAAATATGACATAAAATAAAACCCGCGAAATCAGCAACAGTGCCGCCAACTTGCAGAAACTAATTCAATCGGGGTATTGTGGTATCCCTAGGGTTACAACTTTGTGTCTTACTTCGTTGTTGGGAAAAATCCTAGGTTGATTTACATGACCCGACTGGAGATTTGACTACCTCCATGGTGTAGTGGCTAATGCATGCTGGGTTTAAAGGCGTCGCCGCTCAGAGGTCCCGGGTTCGATTCCCGAATGGCTAAAAGTAGAAATTATAATTTTCTATATTGTGTCGGGTCTGGGTATTGTGGTACCACTGTTGTGTCTAATTTCCATAACACAAGTACATTAGCTGCTTACTTTGGGATCCAATATTTATTTATTTAAAATTAAAAACAAATCAGTCACTGTATTAAATAGCATTAATTTATTTTGTCGGGTCTTACGTGTAAACTGTTTTGATAATAGTCAGTATCTACATAAAATAATATTCTTCATCCATTTTTTGGTTATGGTGGCCGCTTTTAACAGAGATATGCTAGGTAACGCATAAGATATTATAGTACCCAGATATGTGCGCAATACACAAGTGCACTCTCTGTCTCTCTCTCTCTCTCTCTATCTCTATTGCCTTCATTCTCATTTATTCGGTGAGACGGCACAGTGCGACATGACCGTTAAGAGATCAGGCGCAGGACCAACGGCTTTACGTGCTTTCCGAAGCATGGGGGTGACATCACTAAAAACTTCCTGACTCCGAGCTAGTTCCCGGTATTTTTAAGACAAAAAAACGCAGCACCACTACACTAACAAGGCAGTCAACATACATTAACTACATACGATACCTAATACCTTATTCTACATTTACTTTTTTATAAAAAATATTTTGCACTAAAAAAATATACTTTACATACATATTTATTGTGTTTTCTCTTCGTTGACAGTTGAATTGTGTATATGCTTTCTGCGTGTTATGAAATTGATATGAATTGCATTTGGGAATTTAACTACGATGACTTGCCGTGAAAAGCTTCGCCAAACGACATCGTTTGAATCAATTGTAATTATTGCTACTATTTTCTTTCTACTATTTTTTAACAATACTGGAAAAATAGGTTAAAAATTGTCATTTTGCACACTGCTTTCTACTTTTAATAACTGTTGTTTCCTTTTCCCAATGGTTGTCTAGAAGAGTTCGTTTCGAGCCATAAGACCGCAAATATTGTTCTTGTGATTTGTTTTGCACAAAAAAATATTAATTCTTATTTTAATTAATCTTCAATCCGATTAGAATAGTTGGTAGATTTCTGATCTTATAAAATCTATACTAAAGCAGGTAGGTAGGTAGAGTTTGTTTGTTTAAACAAATTGCACTAACTAACCTCAGGAACTACTGACTGATTTGAAAAAATGTTTTTGGTGCTGGATAGCTTATTTATGGAGGAAGGCTTAGACTATGAAGGGGGGGGGGGCAAACTAAAAACATGTGGACATTTGCGGGGGGCTGCTAGTAATAATAATAATAATAATATTAGACACCAATCACATACATTGCTCTGATCCCAAAATAAGTAGCTAATGCACTTGTGTTATGGAAATCAGACAACGGTGGTACCACAACACCCAGACCCGAGACAATATAGAAAATTTTGTTTTCCATATTTACCCGACCGGGAATCGAACCCGAGACCACGGAGCGGCGACGCCTTGAAATCAGCGTGCTAAGTCACTACACCACAGAGGTAGTATTTTATAATAAAAGAATAGTAATCACTCACCGTTGCACACTCTACTAAAGATTAGTGTTATTTTTCGTAAAACATAAAATAAAGATTTTATTACAAAACTTTAACGTAGTTTTCAATGGAATATACCTTAATACCTAATAACTTTGTCCGTACAAATCCGGAATTCCGGTAAAATATCCGGGTCAATTGACTAGGGTCTGGCGTGTAAATAAATTACCGCAACCGTATATCGTGCGGTGACGATAAAAAACTGTCGACCCAAGCTTGTGATACTTCAAAGGGTTAAGTAGAATTATGGAAGTTTTGGAAATTATAAAAGCAATGTTTTAAGAAAAGTCTAGTACTAACCTGTAAACAAACATCTCATAGCCATCTTAAGGCATTTGCAATTGAGCATAGGCTATAAGCTCGGAGTAGTTTTGTGAAGGTTTAATTTAAGTAACACTAACACATTTTTAAGGTAACGGACATAGGCTTGAGAATCAGTAAGCTCAAGTGACATAGCGCGAAGAACTGATGGCCGTTGGGGCAGGAAAGATCTAGATTGGAGACCCTTCGACCAAAGACGCAGCGTAAGACGTCCACCAACAAGATGGATGACCTTGTAAAGATCGCAGGATCAAACTGGATGCAGACCGCTTGTCCGGTCGCTGTGGAAAGCCGTGGGGGAGGCTTATGTTCAGCAGTGGACGTTTTGGCTGATAATGATGATGATGAACACATTTTTAAAGATATAATGGTCAACATGTACAGTCTATGTACAGTTGTATAACGTTGAATCATATTCCAAAACTGAACGAACAACAAGCCCCATTTTCTTATTCATTATTAACCAAGACTTAAACCCGAGCCTTCAAGAAAAACCCCAAATTATACTCCGACCAACCGAAGCACGTCAATCACGAGCTAATTGAATGAATGCTTGATCGAATTTCTTCTAGTCCGATCCCGAGGGAAATGAATAGTTTCCGACCAACCCTCCCTAAATAGGGGGTCGCCTTGGTAACAAAAGATTACTATGTCACCGTAGATTGGCTGAAAAGTAGCGATGTGAAAAAATAATTGCCCATTTCTTTCTTTGTCTGGGATTATAAATAATACACTGGTTAATACAGATTATGTAGAATCAATATTTCGATAACTTAAAATATCAAAAAAACTAAACTGTAACGACTATAATCTATTTATAACAGAAATATATAAAAACCGCATTATGTATCAGACATTAAGTAAGTCTCAATTTTTATTTATCGCGTATGGGTGTTTTTTTGTGTCTTACTACTGAAATCTTTTATATCATTATATCATAGCCGTCTTATTTTGATGAGCAAATTAAATACAAGACCATAAATAAAACTAAAATTACTATTTTAAATTGTGCAGTATCAAACGTTTAAGCAATAACGACCTCTCAAATTGAAATTGATAATTTATATCACAATTGTACATCACCGAAAAGTGACATTTCAAATCTAACTCAAACTTTTTTCAACGCTCTTCCTCTCTTACGATGTTTGATACTTAATTCATTAGAAATGTATTAAACTCAATAAACTTACAAAACGCCACAATACAAGAAACCGCTATAAGCCTTCCTTGGCAAGTGGCAGCAAAAGTTGCTAATAAACAAAGTTGTTATCCCGGTTCATCTCGCCGTTAATTAAATGATTGTGCAGCTTAGCGGGACCTACCGCACCCTTTCTTTGTTTGTAACTAGCTTAATAGCGAAACGTAAGATATTGTTAGGGTTGTACTGAATTACCTGTAGAACAATGCTTATCACAAATCCTATAGGTATGTGTAGATATAATTCATCATTATCAGCCACAGGACGTCCACTGCTAAACATAGGCCTCCCCCACAGTTTTCCAGAGCGACCGATCACAAGCGGTCTGCATCCAGTTTGATCCTGCGATCTTTACACGGTCGTCTGTCGGTGGACTACCTACGCTGCCTCTTTGGTTTAAGGATCTTCAATCTAGAACTTTTCTGCCCCAACTGTCTGTAGATATAATTGCAAGATATAATTGTTTACACATGAAAGTAAATCAGGTTTGTTGCACCACTTATAACTAGAAAAAGAATGGACCGATTTTCATGATTTTTACTTAGTTCGATCTGTTTTGGCTCGGAATGGCATGTAATAGAGCGAGACGAGGCCGGGGTGAAACGAAATTCGCCGAAATCGCTAGTAGGTAAATAAACTTTCAGTTTGAAACACTTAATCAAGAACGGAAACTCAAATTGAGGTTGATGCTTGTATTTAAATGAGGCAAAACCTCCATTTACTTCATAATACTTACTTTCTTAATATTTTCTTACTTAACACTTTGCTGTATAAAAGTAAGTGAGAACTCGAAAATTTCAGTACAGGCAGTAATAAAGCTAGAATTTTTGTGAAAATTTGAGTGCGAATATAATATATCAAAATAGCCACTTACTGTATTTTTCAACAAATAAGTACTCGTAACACTTAAACAATGTTTAGTAATAGCTTTGGAATACCTAACTATACAAGTCAAATCTCATAATTCTGTCACTGATTTAGCAAAGCATGAAGCAGCGCTGAGACTGAGGCGCCATTTACATCACCAGGTAGCCATTAATATCGTTCACACATTTAATTGTCTTCAACTAACAAAGGATTCAGAATTTATTCAAGAATTTCATGAGTAAGTCTCTATTTTCGTGAATTGTTCTGTCACTGCGAAATCGCTACTCACTTCGTGTTCTTATTTAAAATATTTTTCTTAGGTTTCATAATCATTGCTCAACATGTTCAACTTTACAAAAACCAATCTATTTTTTACAATGGTATCATTCTTCTAGTTGACTGCTCAAGCGTAATACCCTTAACAACAATATTAAAATGAAGACAATATAATTCCTTACAAAACATTTCCCAATGCAATCGGCTGTAAATCACGTTTCCATCTTAATCCAATATTTAGAAGCAACGAAAAATCTCACAAGTTTCCTCAGAAAAAATATATAAAGCCATTCTGTATCGAATTCCATAAGGATTAACCAAATAGGCTTCGTTCAGGCAATTTCAGCCAGTATTTTAATACATTTAGGGTTGAAATTGTGGTTCGGTGGAAATTAATGGTAAGAATACATTCTTCGATGAATGGGAAATTAGATCGCAAGGCTGAGGAAGCGATATTATAATAGGCGGGATTTCCTTAGATGTATGAGACACGATATACTTCTTTTTTGTTTACCGAAATCAGTTTCTTACATACAATTGGGTGAAGAAATAGATAAAGAAACCGTAGGAACATTGTTTCTCATGGCTAACAGGTTTCAGATTTTCTGAAATGATCACACTGAAAAAAAAATATGATAAATGAAATCAAAATATTGATCGATTTAATCAACATACTTATTAAAATACGTTCACATAAAGTAACTTGATCCTTGCTATGAAGCCATCTTGATTAAAAAATTATCAAGAATTATTGTCAGTTCAACTAACCTTTTAGTAAAAATGATCAATTCCTTGATTAAATTAATCAAGCCTAATTGTTGGCAGTGATGCTGAAGTTGGTGATAGCAATCATAATCTTGATTAATTTAACAAAAATTTTTGATGTGTTTAATCGTGAAATTTGTTTTATTTTACAAACAATTATGATCAACCTAATTATTGCGATTTATAAATATAACCAAAAAGTTGTTTATATCAACAAAGTTACGTGTTCAAATAATATATCTTGATTAATTAAATTAAAGAAGATCTATATTGGATCAATCACGTTACTTAATTAGCTCTAATGTGTACTTACTTAGCTACATTATTCAAGTATATTGATGTTACTTTTCAATCTGTATGATTTAAACAAACCCTTTATCAAATTTATCTAGTATATGTGTTGGGATCCACTACGTGTTATGTTTAGTCCAAATATATGGAAATTGTTAAAATGAGTGGCGCTTGTGGTCTCCATACTTCAATCCTATCACACTCACACAAAATGCGTGTGCTATGCGACTGCCTGACTGACAAATGTAAGGTTTCACACTGCTGCGACTAATGCTTATGACCTGTTGTACCACTACTGGATAAGTTGCGGATAGCCTACCTCCCTCAAATCATACGTCAGATAGGCTATCCGTCACTTCTCCAGAAGTGGTGAAACAGGCTATTACAGTCTGTTGCTGCAGTGTGACGCCCGAATATGAGTGGACATAGAGACGAGATTGGAGTCACTCGCGCCACTGACTGTAATTAAATTAAAACACCATACAACATGATAATAAATACTTGGACTTAACATTATTATTAAATTACAAATAAAATAAATAAAAAAAAAATATATCAAGTAATTAGTCTTTATTAAAAAAATACAAATCAACATACATATATGTAATGTATAGGTATAATAGAGTATATAAGATTTTCCCACATACTGAACCATGCAAAAAAAATTTGGTGTTGTGGTTTGTGTTTCTTGCTCTTGCAAAATATTTATTTCTTGAAGAGCCTAAAACAAAAAAAATATTTATTTCCTAGTCAGTCAGCTCCATTAAAGTAAAAATTGAACGGTCAGATAAAACATAATAGAGCATAATATAATTTTTTATTCATTATATAAACCAGTTTTCGCAATTACTTAAAGACCTAAAATAATTCTGGAAACATCATGTTTTTTTATTATTATTTAAAAAGAACCATATTCTTTTATAAATAATAATACTTACATATTAGGTACATAGCATGTCAAATCAAACACACTTGTTTTATATTTGTTGAAAATTTTAAAGTAATTCATTACTCTTACACTTTTTTATTTTAAATTTGAAAACTACAGATATTAAGCGACCCGATCACATGCATAAAATTTAAAAATACTTACACTCAGATAAATATTGCAACTAGAAAAGTCAACTTCATCTACGTTTCCACATATAATAGCATTTTCATTGTTGACTTTTTTCAACCAAATCTTCCAACTTCGTATAAAAAGTGATCTTGGCCCAATAAGTGGTATCAGTTCCTTGATTACCTCAACATTTAACGCTGACAATAAATTTCAAGTTATCCCATTTTCTAAAAAAAAAAAAATATAAATTAAATAAGTTACAATCTCAATGCTCATATTACTGTAAGTAGTATAAGTTGCACTAATACACTCATTACTTCACAGGTAATCAGATCTGACATAGATATTTAATTTAAATATAATATTTAAGCTAAACAAGAACCATAATATTTTGTGTTATTTTTCTTGTATAGTACCTATTACAAAATTTTGTTTCTCTTTTCTTTCACCGCATCATAACTACTCAGCAGTAGAGGATACTTCTCAGCGTTTGCTATATATGTTGATATTGAATAGGTAACACAGTATCGACTATTTTAGAGAGATAGTATATATAAATCCATGTCAGAAGTGATTTAACAGGGTGACACACCAAAATGCAAGAGATTAATCTTCCTCTTAAACATTACATTTGTAAACAAGTCAAAGTAACATCTGCAGCAGCGAAACACTTACCTACTTTCAAACGTTGGGATCAGTTCTGGTATTTCCCATGCTGTCAAATCGTCTATCACTATTTATTGTAATTGAAACCTTAGTTACTTTAGTAACTCCAACACTCCAATTAGTTTCTATATTTTGTGCTCCAATGGTTATAGACTTAAAAACTTCTAATAAATTGCCTGCCGGTTCTGGCGCCGCGCCTAGTAAAATGTTGCCATATTATATTGTATTGTTTTCTACTTTTAAAATATTAATGCAAAATAATTAACAGAAAAAAATCAGATTTAACGATTAACTAGTATAGCAGATAAAGCAATAGGTATATATTTTGTAAAAAAAAACGGTCAAGTGCGAGTCGGACTCGCGAACTAAAGGGGTTCCGTGTCATTTTTAAACTATATTAGGGGTTTACTTACTTCCACCTAGCCAAAATACGACAGAACTTATGTTTATGTTTATTAGGGTTCCGTAGCCAATGGCAAAAAATGGAACCTTTAGTTATAAATAGTTTCGTCAAGTCTGTCTGTCCATCCGTATGTCACAGCAGAAACTTGGTATGTAGATGTATCCTGTTAACCGCTTTACGATTCTTATACAAAAAGTAGAAAATAGTGGCATTTAAGCCTCCCGTACATAAAACTGAAACCTAAAAAAATATTATTACTTTAACGTATGCGGGTGGCATTTTTGCCATTGGCTACGGAACTCTAATGAGATGTTATCGCGGCAAAAAGTATCAGTGACAGGATAGTTTTTTACTACTGGAGCGTGTTCCAGCCGCCTAACTATATCCACACAAAAACCGGCCAAGTGCGAGTCGGCCTTGCGCACTAAGAGTTCCGTGCCAACTTTAACTGAATTAGGGATCCACTTACCTCCACTTAGCCAAAGTACCAAAATAGTTTGTTGACGGCAAACATAACTTTGTTTTTCATAGTGTTTGTATGAAGATCAAAGTTAGGTTTGCGGTTGTTAAAAATGTGCTATATCAAAAACTACTTGTTTGATATCTTTCAAACCAATTTTCGTTGTAAGTATTTCTTAGGGTCTAGATCATTTTTTTTTAAAAATTACACTGGCTTAGTTCAAAATTTAGATGGGAAGGGGTTAGTAAAATGCGGTGGTATAGGCGGTGGTGAAGTTAGAAGCGTCTGTCTCTCAAACGTTAGACTTCTAAAGAAAATGGTTTGAGGAACCTCGATGTCATTTCAGACCTATCCATAGATTTGTCCAATAAAATTTTGTTAGGTTTTAGTTTCATGTATCCCATACATGAAACTAAAACCTAAAAAAAATTTTTTTGCCCCTTTAATATCATATTTTTATTTTTTTGTATAAGAATCGTAAATACAGGATACATCTGTATCCTCTTTCCACAGTTTGATGCCCACCAAAGTTCAACTGTGTGATGCTTATAGTTTCAGAATAAAGTGGCTGTGACATACAGATGGACAGATAGACAGACAGACAGACTTGAAGAAACTATAAGGGTTCCGTTTTTTGCCACTCGGCTACGGAACCCTAAAAAATGTACCTAACAAAATAGCTTTGTTACAACCGTCATGAAAAAAGTCGAAACAAACAATCAAAAGTACTTTTCCATTAATAGTATACTATGCTACCCTAGCTCGTAATTGTAAATATTAACTTATATTAACTCATATAATTATTAACTCAAAAATGCTATCTTATTTTCAACCTAGAAAATAAAGCATAACTATTGTAGGTAATTTCTAACACTTAGTAGAAATATACCATAAATGGCAACACTTACGAAAAAAAGCTATCAAATAATGTGATTGTTACAATGACGTATATATTATCGTAACAATCAAATAATTTGATTAATTCTATCACTTTACTTGATCGTATTTAATAATGTAATTTTATAATAGTTATCGTTTACTGTTTAATTCAGCACATTACTTATTTACTTTAAACATTACCTTGTTTACTTAAATTTTAATCAATTATTTTGTTAGATTAATCAGACGTTGTGATAAATTGGACTAAGTCAAATATTTTATCCATCAGCGTATTAGATGGAAACATTTGTAATTCGTTATATCGTACATATTGTTTATTAATATCGTCACATATTTTTAAACAAGTTAAAATTGCACTTGATCAGATCCGATTTTTTTCAGTGCACAATTTAATTTATAGATTAGTACCATTTTCTGGAATGAAACTTGATGGAAATGTCAAAGTGTGCAATTTTAGTGCTGGATTGGTTGGACTTAAAAAACCGGCCAAGTGCGAGTCGGACTCGCCCACTGAGGGTTCCGTGACAACTTTAACTGAATAAGGGATCTACTTACTTCTACTAAGCTTAAATACCACAATATTTTGTTGACAACAAATATAACTTTGTTTTTCATAGTGTTTGTATGAAAAACAAAGTTATGTTTGCGGTTGTTGAAAATGTGCTATATCTCAAAAACTACTAGTTCGATCCCGTTCAAACCAATTTTCGTTGAAAGAATTTGTTAAGGTCTACATTACTATTATTGATATTTTTTTCAAAATTTTCACTTGCTTAGTATAGAAATTAGATGGGGGGGACGCCCATTTTACCACTTTGGAAGCGTCTAGCTGTGAAACGTTAGACTTTAAAAGAAAACAATTCTAGAAACCTCTATGTCATTTTAAAAGACCTATCTAAAGACACCCCACACTCATAGGTTTGACAAAAATTTTTTTTTCGGTTTTAGTTTCATGTATGAGAGCCCCTTAAATATCACTATTTTTTATTTTTTGTATAAGAATCTTAAAGCGGTAAACAGGATACATCTTTCTACAAAATTTCAACAGTGTGATGCTTATAGTTACAGAATAAAATGGCTGTGACATATGGACGGACAGACAGACAGACAGACTTGACGAAACTATAAGGGTTCCGTTTTATGCCATTCGACTATGAAACCCTAAAAATGACGCAGTATATACAAGATGTTTCAAAACTACCCATTAGGAATGAGAAGAGCTATTTAGAAGCAGTAACTCAACAATTTTCTCCTGGAATTATGAGAGATATGCAATAAAAATTATTAAAAAGCTTAAAGTAACGCATTTGTCTACTATTTAGAAGAAACAAATTCTATTGGAGTCGGTGCATGATGATTGTAACTTAAGGTCCAGATAATATAACACTTCTAGTAGCTTAAGATAAACTTGAAATCGTGTACCGACTTCAAAAGAATTTGTGTCTTTATATAGAGAACGAATGCGTTATTTTAAGCTTTTTAGTTTTTTGAAGCCCGAATATTTTTATTTTTTTATTTCATTTTTTTTCTTGTTATCCATATCTCAAAACTTACACTTACAATATACATTTAATTAAATTACACCTAAAAAAACTAATTGTAAATATAAAATCATCTCGCTATGCCTTCTTGTTTTCGAGGAATCCTGACACAAACATACACTTACGAAATTTTGCACGCGTACTAGAGGTAGCCTTAATAGATCAACATACTAAAATTTTACCCAACTCTGACGTAATCACATACATACAGGTTGAATTGAATAACTATTTTTTCAAGTCGGTAAAAAGAAAATTAGACAATAAAGATATGGGTATAAACATATCACATGACGATTTAGCATGGGAAGTAAAATAAATACGTTTTTCGACGGATGTTTTTAGGAGTTAGTTCATTAGTTTAAGATTCAATAAGAGTAAATGAGATTTTTTTGCTGTCCCATAAGATTACTCACTTGACATTAAAAATGAACATCAAACTACTTGTATTTAAGAACTTTGAGAACTGGTTTACTTTTACAGTTCAGTATCTTTTCTGTTAGATTTTCAATGGAAAGTCCATTTACTGGATTCCATTAGGGATATGGATCTTCATACAAATAAATATATTTAATCTCGCTCTCATATCTGAAGGCAGAAATAAGTAACATGGGCCGTGTTTCCAATAATTTCAATATACCCGACCTGGAGATCTTCAATAGGGATATTCTAATACCCGCCTTGTTCAGTGAACCGGGCCCCTTACAGGCTATGAGATATTATTATTTGTGCCTGAGACCCTACTCTTAAATTTATAACCTGTATTTCTGACTCTAGCTATCATATTCACTCGCAATAAAATGATGATATGTGTAACAGGGACAGCTAGTATAACAAACTTTTATAGTCTATCACGGTTGCAATCCTGATCCCGAGGAGCAAAGGAAGATTAATATTTTGTATTACAACTAAGATGTTTAATATTTTACATGAATTGCACGTATTGGATCAAGATATGATTTTATATGGGAACTCGTAAAAGGTTTATGAAAGAGGCTAAATGTAATGAATTTTATGGAACCTTTCAAAGACAATTACATTTGAGACCGATTTTCGAAAAGGCTACATTTAATATTTTAAAATCACGTTTTAAATTTAATGAATATAACTTTGACTTACTTTATAAGCATACCAAAATGCTTTGAAAAAATAAAAAAATATTTGTCTGTATACCATACAGATTAGTTCATAGATATTTGTGTTTCGTTTTTAGGGTTCCGTAGCTGAATAGCAAAAAACGGAACCCTTATAGTTTCGACAAGTCTGTCTGTCCATCTGTCCGTCTGTATGTCACAGCCACTTTATTCTGCAACTATAAGCATCACACTGTTGAAATTTTTAGAAAAATGTATCATGTCAACCGCTTTACGATTCCTATACAAAAAATAAAAAATAAAGATATTTAAGGGGGGGGGGGGGGGAACTCCCATACATGAAACTAAAACCGAAAAATTTTTTTTTTTCAAACATATGCGTGTGGGGGTGTCTATAGATAGGTCTTTCAAAATGACATGGAGGTTTCTAAAATAATTTTCTTTCAAATTCTAACGTTATAAATATAATGTAGATCTTAACAAATACTTGCACTTGAATTGGACGGGATCGAACTTGTGGTTTTTGAGATATAGCACATTTTCCACCGCAAACAACTTTGTTCTTCATACAAACACTATGAAAAAACCTATGCGTGTGGGGTGACTATGGATTGATGTTTTAAAATGACATAGGGGTTTTAAAAACATTTTCTTTTAAAGTCTAACGTTTGAAAGCTACACGCTTCCAAGTTGGCAAAATGGGCGTCCCCATCCCCCCACCCTCTAACTTCGAAACCAAGCAAGTTTAAATTTGGAAAAAAATATATGTTGTAGATCTTGATAAAGACTTTTGACGAAAATTGGTTTGGATGGGATCAAACAATTAGTTTTTGAGATATAGCACATTTCAACAACCGCAAATATAACTTTGTTCTTCATACAAAGCCTATCAAAAACAAAGTTATATTTGCTGTCAACAAAATATTGTAGTATTTTAGCTAAGTGGAAATAAAGGGATTCCCTAATTCAGTTAAAAAGGGCACAGAACACTCAGTGCGCGAGTCTGACTCGCACTTGGCCGGTTTGTTTAGATCTAGTTTGACCCTAGAGTCAAACCTAGAAGACTGACTTAGTCAATTGTATCCAATTAATCAACTTAGTAAGATTGAAACACTATTTTGAGGATAATTTTCGCGAATGTTTATTAATTTATCCCTATATTTCGAACACTTTACAGCGTTCGTGGTTACGGGTAGACTAAAATGTTATTGTCATTTAAAAAGTTAAAAAAAATATAACCGTTAATTTAATCCGTAAATAGTGTTTTATTCCATGAGCACTACTCGTGTATACTTCAGAAACAGTAATGTAATCCAGTATGAGATTGTCGTATTTTTTTTAAATAGAAGCCGCATCTTGTAACCCATGAACACAAGTCTAAAACCTGATCCATCGTTTCCCACTTTTAATTGACCTTTTACAACACTTTAAACTACTAAGAACCTAGTTCAAAGTACACTGGCTAGGGAAGGTTAGGTCGTAACCACGTATGATAAGACGTATCCTAAGTAGGTTACGTACGCACGTATGTACATGTAAAGTGGTCGTTATTTAAGATAAATGATGGTTTAGAGTGTTTTAACACTCACAGTGACATAATTTATATTCATAAAGATGAAATAAGAAACAAAAAATTGCGCACGAACAGGACTTGAACCAGTAACATATGGCTAAACGGGCCAAACGCTCATCCAATCCAAACAATTTTTTTTTTTTTGGTTTCTTATTTCATCTTCATGAATATAAAATATGACACTGTGAGTGTTACAACATTCTAAACCATTGGATAGAAAAGCGTTATCAACTTCCAAGTTGAATTTATTCTGTAATGAATAACTTCTTGGCCCAGTGCTGTTGTAAAATAGTTGGGGTGGATAGCGCAGAAATCACTCTTAATGATGGAGGTATTCAT
The DNA here is from genome assembly GCA_963924145.1 of Pyrausta purpuralis. Classification (NCBI taxonomy): domain Eukaryota; kingdom Metazoa; phylum Arthropoda; class Insecta; order Lepidoptera; family Crambidae; genus Pyrausta; species Pyrausta purpuralis. The sequence continues at coordinate 26,642,839 of OZ001648.1, read as the reverse complement.
AATAGACCAGAAATTTCGCACGGTCGGTCCGACAGCATGGTAGCTTAATTGGTAGAGCGTTAAGCCCGGTTAGCCAGATGTTGCGGGTTCGAGTCCTGCGCAATTTAGGGTTTCTTATTTCATCTTTATTAGTTTAACTAGCGGTCCCCCGCGACTTCGTCCGCGCGTTTTGAGTTTGCTCCCTCCCCTCCCGTCGCAGCGTGATGTTTTATATCCTAAAGCCTTTTTCAATAAATAAGCTATCTAACACAGAAATATTTTTTCAAATCGGTTCAGCAGTTCCTGAGATAAGCGCGTTCAAACCAACAAACTCTTCAGCTTTATAATATAATTAGCGCAAGCGCACGTTGTACTTAAGCTGCGATCATTATTTTGGTGCGGAGTTATGTTAAAACTGTGATAGCTCCTGAGATATTTATTGGAATCAAATGATATAAAGGGCAACTTTGTTCTAAATGAAATGCTCGTGATGATGAATGTATTTATTTTGATAAGAATAAATACCTGTGTGTACAATACACCTCTAAAAATGATGCATTATTTTTTTACAAATTTATTAACATAAAAAAGGTTGTACTAAGTCAACCATAAAAGATAGACTTATGCTGTCGCAGACTTTATCATAGAACTTTTAATGCTGAACAATCTTGTCATACGTGATTTTTGTGTAACTTTAGCAGTTTACGCAGCGTATGCAGCGGAAGCTCTCAAAAGGAATATCTTTCTCCCGTTTTCGCAACATTTTTCATTGCTGCTGTGGTCTTGTGAGTCGTATATTTATGTTATATAGCTTAAAGCCTTCCTGTATAAATGGACTATCCAAGATAAAAATATTTTTTCAAATCGGGCCAGTAGTTTCTGAGATTAGCGCGTTCAACCAAACAAACAAACAAACAAACAAACAAACTCTTCAGCTTTATAATATTATTAGTATAGAGTATAGATTTAACGACCTCTAAATTTGAATTTCACGTCCTCCGCGACGTAGTGGCTTAGGGCCAGGTTCGATTCCCGGTCAGGTCAATGTAGAAATCAAAAATTTCTATATTGTCTCGGGTTTTGGTTTTGTGGTACCACCGTTGTGTCTGATTTACATAACACAAGTGCATTAGCTACTTACTTTGGGATCAGAGTAATGTATGTGATTGGTGTCGAATATGAAAAAAAAAAACAAATCATTGTACTCGTTTAACAAGTGAGACGCCGAAGCGCGGGGTCTGAATCGCAACAATAATTATTACCTTGGGGGCTTGTTCTGACTTTTGGCACTTCACTAATGAATGAAGCTGAACTTAAGATTTCCGATTGAAGTTATAATCAATAGTTACTGAATAGTTTGTAACCATAACCACGAAGGAAGAAGCAGTTTACATCAGCTATTGTCAGTTTCAGTATTCAACCAATTTTAATCTCGTAAATACATTTGGTATCTTCAGAAATTAGTATATTTACTTTTTCATAAGACGGTGAATTTTTAATCTGCTTATTGGCAGTTACTCAAAAAGTAAACTTTTTTGGTGCGAGAGAACTTTCTGACTTTCAGTGTTTTTTTTTAAGAAAGTAATTATCTTCCAGACTTATCTATACTAATATTATAAAGCTGAAGAGTTTGAACAGTTTGTTTGAACGCGCTAATCTCAGAATCTACTAAACTTGATAAAATCTTTTTACGTTAGATAGCTTGACCATTTATCGAAAAAGGCTTGAAACCATAAAACATTAGGATACAACTCATAATAGTTAGGGAGGCGAGGTAGCTAAATGGCGTAATTCAACGGCGCCGTCGAGACCTATCAAAATCGAAAGATAAAATAATTTCGAAAAGAAAAGCTCGTACGGTAAAAACCATTTTAGCGGTGGGTTTGGCGTGTACGGTTTTTCAAAAATGTAAAAAAAAACAGTTACTTGGGCATTCTCGAGCGCGTCAGATATTCATACTACGTATGCCCCAAGTGCCTCTGATAACAACGGTATACTAATCTGCCGGTTTGCGTGGTGGGGGTAGGCATATAAAGTAGTCAAAAATGCAAAAAAAATAAAATTACTCGAGCGCGTCAGATTTTTGTAAGGGGTGTTAAGTAGGCCCCAAGGAAGCTCCCTTAAAAAAAACTGACGATTTTGGCGTGACCTTAAGTTACGATGAATTTTTGAAAATGCAAAAAAAAATAGTTTTTTTGAAATACTCGAACGCGTCAGATTTTCATAGGGGAGGTTCATCTCGGTATCCTGAAAGCATATTTTCTTAATCTGACAAAAATGTTGGTGGGTTCTCTTAATCTGACCGGAAAGGTTTTTTGGTTTCTTGTTTTTTCCTATCTTCTTTCTTTTTAATAATTCTTCACTTCGTTTTGCTGACGGTACGTCCAAAAAACAATTTGAAGATCAACAGGCTATTGAATAATATACATACATGAAACTGTACATGTTAATAATACTTTTGTATACAGATACGCGGAACCTTTTCCAAGTCCACGAAAATTGTCGAGAAGCTTTAGAAAAAAAAATTTTTTTGAGATTAAAGTAACATAATTTAATCATCGTTATTTCATATCATTTTTTTAACACCCTCAGTTTTCAAGATAAACTCAAAAAAAACGGGAGTTTGAGTTTTTATGAAGCTTCAAGTCAAAAAGTTTTAACTTTGGACAAAAATGTAAAGAGACCTTTTTTACGTAAAATAAAATTACCTTTTTTTGTTTATTTAAACTTTTTTTTGTAAAATGTATCGTTCGCGACTTATATGCCGCAACGCGTTTTTCGGAAGACGAAATGGCTCCTCCACACTCCTGGTCATGCGGAAACCGGCAGATTTTGTATTTTTAGTACGTTTTAGATTATATTCTTCAAAACAAAAATAAAAAAAATCGCGCTCGAGAATGCCGGATTAACGTTTTTTTTTTACAAGTTCGCGACCCTATAACTCGGCGGCGTCAAGGACTTATCGTCAGATTAGTTAAATTTAGTCCTAAAACACTAAAATCAACCCCCAATATCTTAATCTGACGCGCTCGAGTATTACAGACTATCGATTTTTTTTTACTAATCTGATCGTCTATCCTAGGCGCGCGTCACTACATACAGAGCTAAATACTTTACAAGGTTGTTCTATTAGGTCCAAGGTATCTCTCATATCTTAAACTGCCACGCTCGAGTAATACCGAAAATTCCCCTATTCGCCTCCCTAACTATAAGTCCAGCGCCGCACCGAAAAATGTTGCGAAAACGGGGGGAAAAAAATCTTTTTCAGAACTTCCGCTGCGTAAACTGTTTAAGTTATACAAAAATCATGTATCTGATTATTAACAGTTGTTGTGTATACCTGTAATAGGCAATCATATTTGTCAATTATTATTTTATTGTCACGATGTTGTAGTGTATATAGTGTGATTTGCTGTTAGTGTACCTTTATAAATAATAATAATAACATATAACTGCGGGTCTAAACGCGACGTATATAATGTAGTAGTATTGTTACTAAGTTATAATGCAACGCGAAAGTTTAAAAAAAATATATATAATAATAATAACAGTTCTACAATATATTTCGCGGTAGCATATGTCTATCTTGTATGGTTTTTTTATATTAATAAATTTGTTAAAAAAATATGCACTATTTGGAGGTGATTTATGCTATTTTATATGGGTATCGATTCTTATCAAAGTAAATACATTCATAATCATAACTAAAATTTTATTTTGAACAAAGTTGCCCTTACATGATTTGATATCGATAAATACTTTAGAAGCTATCACAGTTTTGAAATAACTCCGCATCAAAATAATACTCGCAGCTTAAGTACCTACAACGAGAGCTTACGCTAACTATGGTCGCTGGCCTCTTACTTATATCTTTACTAATATTATACAGCTGAAGAGTTTGTTTGTTTGAACGCGCTAATCTCAGGAACTACTGGACCGATTTGAAAAAATATTTTCGTGTTGGATAACTTATTTATTGAGGAAGGCTTTATCAGACTGCGGGAGGGGAGAAAACCAACTCTAAACGCGCGGATGAAGTCGTGGGGGACTGCTCGTAAATTATAAATAGGTAGTAGGTATCTATACTCTGTCACGAAACTTTAATTGGCATGTTTCCCAATATAATAATCGTTTAAAGAAAGTTCCACTACAAGATCGTGTGGTGTAAATCACAGCAATTACCTCAAGAGCGTCGTGTCATGCGCTAGTGATGTGAATAGGTGTCGACACCGCAATCCCGGTATGCGATTGCTGCGTCCGGGTCTCAGGATAAAGTAGGGTAGGGTAGAGGTAAAATCGGATAAATAAAATAACAATTTTATAGAAACATTTCAATTTCTCTGGAAGAATTGATTTGATTATATTTTTACATACTTTCTAACATGAGGATTTCTGATACCTTATCACTTAATGCACTCACGTAAAAAAGAATAAAAAATTACAACGCTATTTGCAACAGACTTTTTAATATACATGTAAGGTGTAAGGTACAAGATCGCTGTCAGTGCATCTCTGAGTTGTGTCTCCAGCGTATGAGTTTGGTTGATTTCAGATTGGAGATGGGTCAAAATGTTAAGAGGATGCAGTTTATATTTCAATGAAAAAAAGTATATTTCTTTTCAGAAAAAAACTACTATCTTTAACACTATCACTCTAAGGTCTGATTTTTCCAACCTCAGATAAGGAATATTTGTCGAAGGAAATACAATATACCTAATTTGATTACATCACCTATTTTTCAGTAGTTATTTATGTGTTTAAAATCGGTCGTTTAATATAATATACAGTCTGATAAATTGATCAGAGAGTTATCTGAAGTTGGTAATCGGACCTAAGTAGCACAAAAAACTCTACCCCAAAAATCCATCATAAATATTGGAGTTATTTCTTATTCTTTTCTCGGACTTCACGGACACATCACTATCACTCCTTGTAGTGTCGCCAGAAACTCCAGTTCTCAAACACGGCTGCGGTCTAATGACCCGAGTGCACACACATGCACTACATCTAGTGTCTTTGTATGCTGTGAATAGTTTAGGATAGATAGTTATTTAGGTCGCCAGTGTGAACTGTGCACTAGAGAGACATGGAATGCTCGTAAAAGAGGTTTGTTTGAGATGTTCTATTTTCAGCGTTAAGAAATTTACGGCGTGTGAAATTTAAATTGACTCTGAAAAACTGAACAAGCACATTTATCTATTGAAAAGTAATCCGTAAGATATTGGGCATTTCATGGCAGGAAACGATGACGAACGATAGGGTTCTTGAAATCGTACAGCCTAGCTTGACCGCGCTTCCTAATCAGAGGCGATTGCGCTGGCTAGGGCATGTGTACAGAATAGAATCCTCTCGATTCCCAAGACGTATCCTTTTGGGTGCGTTAGCGAATGCAAAAAGAGATGTTGGGAGGCCATTACTTCGCTTTGAAGACTGCGCCAAGAAGGACATCTCTGCGTTGGACATATTCCTCCTAAAACTGAGAAAAGCATGCGGAGACTCGTCCAGAATGACAAATTGCGTTGCGAAGAGACACAAGCTTTGCGATGAGTCTTGACTAGCGACTGACAAGAGACAGAGAAGATATCAAAGCGAAGTGACTCCATTGGTCACAAATTTCTCTTGTCGAGCTTGTGGCAGACTTTGGCGCTCTCGCATTGGTTTATTTAGTCATGAAAAGAGTCGTACTTCAAACGTTATACTATAAACGTCTGTAATAGACGAAAAGGCCATTGATGGCGAAAACTCTTGTTTATTTAAATCAGTGAACTGATATTTCATCATCCTTTTGCCCGTGTCAACGTAGTATATTTTCTTCTTCCACACTATTCTATAACTCGTCACTAAATAGTCCACTCCTTTCATACTTAAAGCTTGCTTCACACAGTCCATCCATCTCTCGGTTGAACTCTTCCCTTTAAGCCACACACATTTAGATAATAAATGGAATCATGTTTTTTTAGTGGTTGTGTTACCTCATATACTCATATCGCATTTACTTATGGACTTGTGAAACAAAGTATCTAGGGGTAACGTTTGACCAAAAACTTACCTGGAACTCGCACCTAGATAATAACATTCAAAAAGCCAAAATGGCTCTGTGGAGCTGCTGTCGAATGGCGGGGTCAAGATGGGGACTAAAACCCAAAATTGCCCTATGGCTGTACACAGCGGTCGTGAGACCAGTAATAACATATGCACCTGTCGTCTGGTACAGCAAGGTCAACCAAGCGACAACAATACAGAAAGTAAGCAGCCTGCAAAGGCTTGCCTGCATCACAGCAACTGGAGCACTGTCTACGACACCAGGGGCAGCTTTGAACGCTCTGCTGGATCTAACACCTCTGCATTTACATATTGTGCAAAAAGTGGCCAAGCAGAGCACGTATAGAATTAGCTCCCGCACGAAAGTCAGATGGGCTTCTCAAAATCTGATAAAACTCAAGGAATCAGTACTTGAAAACCGACTACTAAGCATGCCTAGTGACGACATGCATACAGAATGTAACTTTACTAAGTTATATTCCGTAAACATACCTTCTAGAGACAAATGGCTTGAGGGCCAAATGTCATTTAAGAAAGGTAGTCACGTCTGGTACACAGATGGATCCAAAAAAGGGAATGATGTAGGTTGTGGGGTCTACGGAGAGAGGCCTAAGCTCAAAGTAAGTGTAAACATGAGGACTGAAACCTCCATCTTCCAAGCCGAGGTCTTTGCCATAAACAAATGTGCAGAGATAAACCTTGAGAAGAGACTCCGGAACCAACACATCTACATCAACTTAGATAGCCAAGCTGCATTGCTGGCTCTAAAATCCTTCGAACAAATGTCAAAACTGGTGCAAACATGCACTGAGACATTGAATGAACTGGGAAACACCAACAAAGTCACACTTACATGGGTACCAGGGCATTCAAAGATTGAAGGAAACGAAGTAGCAGATGAACTTGCTAGAGAAGGAGCCGATAACCCTCAAATCGGCGTAGAACCATTCTGTGGCATCACCAAACAACGCGCCACTACGCTTCATACCACCCTCTGTAAGCAAGAGGCTATTGAGTCGTGGAAGTCTACACAAGGACAAGAACACTCAAAAGCACTAATTCGAGGTTACAACAACAAAGTAGCTAAAGAACTGTTAAAGTTCGAAAGATACAAAGCTTGTGCAGTGACGAGTACTAACTGGCCATTGCAAACTGAACAAACATTTGGCCAATATGAACATGACCGAAGACACTCTATGTAGATTCTGTAATACAGAAGAAGAAACGGCCATGCATATCCTCTGCTCATGCGGACCACTTATGAGCAAAAGAAGTATCCATCTCGGGCGGCACATCATGCACCCGGATGAGATAGCAGATATCACGCTCCAAAGAATCTGGCAATTTATAGACTCAACGGGACTAAGCAGTGAAATTTAAATATAAGGGCGCCACAATAGATCATACCTGGTCGAGCTGGCAACATTAGAGCCCAACAACTAATAATAATAATACTTATGGACCGATTTGTTTATTTTTTTCCATTGTTGCCAAGTCGGGATCTGATGATGGGATCTTGGTGCAATCGAGAGAAACCCTCAAATTTTAAAAGCACGTATCGTATTTTTGAACAAGAATCTTAATGTTGAAATGTTGTTTTGTCTGAAAGTCAACATAGTGTGGTGCTGTGCTGATGGTGGAATTCCTCAACGCAAAGGAGTTTAGTGATTATAAAGACAGAGCTTATTATAAGTAATTTGTAGCTTCTTAAAGAACAGTAATAAGGTGCAGCCCGTTCCCCCCTTACCTCACCTATAATCGCTAAAAAAGTAAAAACCGACCTCAAAACCAAAATGCACTAATAAGTCAAAGTTTTATTGTTTTTTTTTTAACTTTAGTTACATGAAAACATGGCCGGTACGGTTACCGGTGCCACATTCAGAATTCCTCGTATGTACTTATTTCATATCTTATCCAAAATATCCATTGCTGTAACCCCTCAACATCCATCTTAACATTCCTATTTCTGCTATATCTTTATTTTTTATTTGTTTCATTATTTTTCTTAATTCTGTAAAAAAAAATTGTGCTTTCATGCACACATTGAAAATGCAAAAGACACTTTTGTGTCAATGCAAATGTTAGTTTTATTACCTTTTTAAAAACATATTTTTTTTGTAAGATTGAAAAAATGTGTGTACCTTGGCATAGCTCTTAATTTGAGCTTTAATAAATCCCCTTCGATAAACATCTAGTAGCTGATAACGTCGTTTCATAAAAGATTACTTGGTCTACAGCGAATTCCGAACGCTGAGGTTATCCTACCCGAAGTGGTCTTTACACTGCGCGATACAGCCATTGATTTAAATTCAAAATTAATTTATTATCTGATTTCCATCCGTTGACACAAAACGTCTGATTACTAGACGAAGAAATTTGGGATTCTACTATGTACAAATTACTAGCGACCGGATAACCTTCGTTTTTCATGGCATTTAACGGAAAATATGATACCATCCATGTTTGTGATATAACACGGAAGTGTATTTTTTGTTAGTTTGTTCGGTGTGTAGCAGTTGACGTCTAAAAACAAGCAAAGTTGCCAGTAAATATCTCACTGCTGTGCAAAGGCCTCACCTCAAGTTTGACCGGGTATGAGCCACCTTAACTGGCCACGCGGGCTCAGTGGGAATTGGTGGAGGGTCAAAGCATGTGACCAACCGTGCTGTCCGATGGTATCAAGCCTAGTAGGGCTTCTTACTAGGCTTTACGACAAATATCATCTAATATCAGCCGGGACCAACGGCTTTTTATGCCTTCCGAAGCACGGAGAAGCTTGTGATATACTTGACATAGGTATGTTGTTTACTAAATATAAATGCACTATTAAAGAATCTTGACCAAAACTCTAAAGAAACTCGGCCAACTTTGCGTCAGCATGCGTCTTTACAAAATGTTCGGATAAAATATCTAAATATTATGTAAAAGAATACAGACAAAAAATATTTTTGAAAAATAATTAGGGGTTTACGAGGAATTCAATAGCAGATTAGAAATTTTAAGGTAATGTTTTGTGATTGCAGAGTTATACACTTCACCTACATTCATCGCGATACATTCAGAAGGTAATTGTTATATTTTACTAAAGTAATTCAATACTGACTAACTAAGTTACCCTTAAAATACCAGTGCAATTATAATTCAAACATGATTTTTGAAATATAAACTACAAAGACGCAATCTGGGCCCGGCTTTGGTCAATATTCTTTGAAAACTGTTGTGTGGTATAAATCCCGTCCCCCAAGTATTACATAACGATCGTTACGACAAGAAGGAATCTTGATAAGAACCAAATTAGGCTATCTATATTAGTACAGTTTTGGAATACTTTGGAAGAGATACCTTTAGGGATTCATCCCGCTTGAAACATTATTAAAGGACGGATCCAAAAAGATATGTCAACATTGGGGCAAAACCTCTCCATTTATTGTTTTTTTATTTTTATTTTTGACGACCCGTCTGGTCGAGAAATCGCCTACTACGCAGCGGGTGCGGGTTCGATCCCCGCACAATACAAACATTTGTGTGCATGAACCTGTCTGTTTGTATTGATCTGGGTGTTTTCTATGTATATTATGTATGTATTTACAAAAAAAAGTATTTAAGTATTATATCCGCTGTCTGGCACCCATAACACAAGCTTTGAGTAGCTTACTTTCGGACTAGATGGCGATGTGTGGGAATGTTCAAAGGATATTTTTTTATTTTTTTATTTTCAATAAAAACACTTCATTCACAAACAAAAGGTACATATGGCGGACTTAATGATAAAAGTATTCTTTACCAGTCAACCATAGGTCTATACAGAGAAAATGCTGGCGGCGCGAAGGAAATGATAGAGGAGCAAAAGAAAGAGCTTGATGACGATATTTCTTAGTTTTTTGAGAGCTCCCAAAGATAGTTGTTCTTGTAGAATAAGATGTATAAACGTCTGATACACCACATGGCCTCTGCATAAATATACCAGACAGATATCCTTCCAAATATTACTATGAAAATGTGATCGCATGTTTGTAAGCAGAAACAATTTTAAATTCACAAAACCAAACACGTCTTCACCCGGGTATCGAACGAGGCAGCATCCATTACCGTCGGGGCTTACAATGAATAACATATGCACTGCAAACATTTGTCTTTCAATCGTGTTTTTAACATCCCCTACTAGGGAGGACGATTTCGCTTCAGGGTTAGTAAATAATGAGATTATTGTGCGTAATTAATTCATGTCCTCTTTCTACTGGAAAGTCTTGTCGAAGACAGGGGGATTGTCTTCACTTAAGTGTGCAGGATACTTTTTATTTTTAACCATCTTCAAAAAAGGAGGAGGTTATCAATTTGTGTTGATGTTTATTTATGTGGCTGTGTTACCTAATATCACAGTCATTTGTACACCGATTAGATTTTTTTTTCGCCTACCAAAAGGTTTTATCTTCTAGTTGGTCCCATTGTAGATATGTAAGTCGATATCTGATGATGGGATCTTGGTGCAATCGAGGGAAACCCTCAAATTCACGTTTAGTGTTTTTGTACTAGAATCTTAATGTTGGTGTTACGTCTGATAGTTGACATTGTGTGGAGCTGAGCTCATAATGGAACTCCTTTACGCTTAGGAATTCAGTGATTATAATGACATGACTTATGATAGGAAAATGAAACTTTTCTAAAGAACAGAGTCGTAATCACTTTTAGGTTTCTGTACCCAATGGGTGAAAAGAGGACCTTTTATTACTAAGACTTCGCTGTCCGTTCTTCCGTCCGTCTGTCGGTCACCAGGCTGTATTTCAAGAACCGCGATATCTAGACAGTTGTTTTTTTATTATAAATTAAGTGTTTCTGCTGCCGTAATATACTAAAAAATAAAATAAATATTTAAGGAAGGGGGCTCCTAAGCTACAAATGTTTTTTTTTTTTCACGGTACCCCTCGTGCGCGATCCCTACTCATACTTGACTGATTTTAATCATTTTACTTTTGACGATATAAAGCCAAACCTAGCTAACATGAGTCAACGATGGCAATGGAATAAACTTACTTTTTCTCTTTACTAGGGTTTACTCGCATTCCGAGGATTCCGTGCCAACTTTAACTGAATTAGGGAATCCACTTACTTCCATTTAGCTAAAATAACAAAATATTTTTAATAGTGTTTGTATGAAGAACAAAGTTATGTTTGCGGTTCTTGAAAATGTTCTATATGACTAGTAGTTCGATCTCATCTTGAACAATTTTCGTTGTAAGTTTGTTAAGATTTACATTTTTATTCAAAAGTTACACTCGCTTAGTTTAGAAGTTAGAGGGGGGGGGGGCATTTTACCACTTTGGAAGCGTCTATCTCTCAAACGTTAGATTTTAAAGGAAAATAGTTTTAGGAAGCTCATTTTAAAAGACCTATCTATAGACACGCATAGGTTTGATTAAAAAAAAAGTTTTAGTTTCATGTATGGGAAATATCCCTATTATCATTATTTTTAAATTTTTGTATAAGAATCGTAAAGCGGTTAACAGGACACCTCTTTTTAACAAATTTCAACAGTGTGATGCAGTTACAGAATAAAGTGGCTGTGATATACGGACGGACAGACAGGCAGACAGTCAGAGTCAGAAAATATCTTACTTGTTTGTAGATAGAAAAGACAATCATATACATTGAATTTATAACCGTATAATAAGAAAACCGTGTTAACTACACTTCTTATATCTTGAACGGGTGAACCAATATTAATGATTTTTATGTTGTAAGTTTTGTCTTGACAACAGTTTCTGAGATTGAACCTTTAAGCAGGTGAAACCACGGGGAAACGCTTGTCTATGCTACAATATTATAAACTGAAGAGTTTGTTTGTTTAAACGCACTAATCTCAGGAAATACTGATCCGATTTGAAAAAAAATCCTGTGTTAGTAGATAGCCTTCTTATCGATGAATGTTTAGGCTGTAAGCCTACTCCCGTGTTATGGGAATGAAGCAAATATACACGTTCTTAGGTTATTCTCGGGCTGCTGTTGGGCACGTTGATGTCAGTAGCCCACCAGCCAGACAAATCTGGCTATGTTTGGATTCTTTTTTTTTGCCTGCCTCGATGTCTGATCGTCCGTGCGCTGTAATCTAGCACAGCTATTGTTCATTGATAGTATCTTTTTGAATGATTTATAATATTAACGGTCAGCATTTAATCTCACACCTGTTATACTAATTGTAACTAAAGGAAAACCTAGTATTGACTTACTATTTATGAGTACAGTGTAAATTATAGTATACTAGCGGACCCAGCGAACTTTGTTTCGCCCTTAGCCCCGTCCCGCCCCACCCCGTCCCGCCGAGTCCCGTTATTTAAAAAGTTAAGCGTTTCCAGCGAATTTTGTTTTGCCCTTAAATTACTAAAATGGCTATTAAAAAATAAGGGTTGATCGTCGAAGGGTGAAAATTGAGGATTGTATGTATTTTTCTATGTTGTATCATAAAATAATAGAAATTAAAAAAAATTGTCTAAAAAATAAAATAAAAAAATTTAAGCGTGGACTACCATTTAGGGGGAAAAAAATAGATGTTGGTCGATTCTCATAGATACCGGATAAGCACAAAAAATTTCATCAAAATCGGTCAAGCCGTTTCGGAGGAGTATGGCAACAAAAACTGTGACACGAGAATTTTATATATCAGATGTTATTTTAGCTGTTAGTTTTATTATAATAAATAAACATAAAACATCATGCTGCGATGGGAAGAGAGACAGCAAACTCAAACCGCGCAGATGCACCGCTAGTATGAGATACAGCGAATGAAAAAGAATTCCGTAGTATGGGCAACAAATGGATGCACGAGCGGTTCTTGCATTTGTTTAATAAATAAATTACTTTCTGTTGATATTCTGTCGATGCAATCATACAACACGCTCGTCAATAATGACGAGACCGATAAGTTACGAAGCTTTGGGAGGAAAGGGAATAAAACTGTTTGGAAAGTTTGATGTTGATAGGATTGCTGTTGAAAATTTGAAGTCAGAAAAGTTGCTTAACAGAACGGGCTCATTAAATTGGCAGAGAGAAGTTACCGTATAAAGCGCAGGAACAATAAAACTACATGAATTATGTTAGTTAGTCAAAGTCCCTTTACACACTGCGACTTTTAGCAGTGATACTGACGTGCGTTAGCATCGATGCAGTCGCGATGCAGAACTTCGAAATTGACAAAATTTGTACTGTTTTTTTGCGACTGCACCGATACTAACGCGCGATATCATCGATGCTAAATTAAATATGTTCATTGCGTGAGCCGCGAAGCTTTTGTTTTAAGTGCCTTTTTAAAACGCGCGACTGTATCGATGCTAAAAGTCGCAGTGTGTAAGGGGTTAATGGTTCATATTTAATTTATTAGGATTGATCATTATCTAGAAATTGGAATGTCGACTATTGATAGTTCAAAATTTTGCTGTTTATTTCAATTGTACATCATATAACATACCTTTGACAAATCAAGTTACACATCTTTCAGCTATAAACTTTCATTACAATATCGACCTTATGAATACTAGTTTTATAATTTATAATGAAAATAAAAAAAATATTAACAACTGCAGTAGCGCTTCAACAGTCTGAGGCCGCGTTCCTACTGTGAAATGATGTCTGCATTTACCACTCTTTCCATTACTCTCACTTGCATAGACTTTATGGTATGAGTGACAAGGACAGTTATTCTTAAATCTGTTACACTACACTGTTTAGAGTAGAACACCCTGTTACAAACAAATAGGGCTTTATCGTGATTGATACTAGCCGTCGGTCGTTGCGTCGACACATGCTAATCTATGCTAAACCTATACCACCCTATATTTGCCACTAATTTAACCAAAATGAACTCTAACCCAATCAATTAAAGGTCAAAATAGGAACTAGTTAAGTTTGTAAGACAGTAATCTAAATGCTGCCAGGATAGTTAATGTAACAGTTAAGAATGCAAAGGTTTTTAATTTTACTGTCTTGCCTTTTGTTTCCAACCGGAATATAAGGTCATTGTTTATAGTAATGGGTTGTTTAGGTAGTACTTTAATAAACATTCTAAAGATGTGGCTGGTGGAACCTAACCTCGCATATATTGTTTAAGAACATGAAAACCATTCAAAACGGACGCACGTACCTTGCTGTCAGATTTTATCAAGCCGCCCATAGGACCTCTGACCAGGCGTAACAACTAATATTAACCGATATTACCCAGGATCAACTGATAAACATGCCTTCCGCAAATAAGCGGAGGTTCTTATGATATACGAGTACGTCACTTAGAATCGTCAGAATGGTCACCCGTCAAAACACAACTGCTCCGTAATAGGTTGCTTCAATAAGGTATCATTACCATAACGCTTCTGTCAATGCTCTTCAAATATTTTCAGGATTTCTATACAACAATATATTTTATAACGTATCACAAACTCCTTCTATTGCTCACTTGCGGACTCAGCGAGCTTTGTTCTGCCCCTAGCCCCGTCCCGCCCCACCCCACCCCAGCCCCGTACCCGTCGAACGGGATAAAAATATTAGGTATAATTATGTCGTTCTCCTGGTTCTGGGCCACTATTTTTGAGTCACTCGCGTCAAGATGGCGAGTGAAAATCATTCATTAAAGTCGAATTTTCTAATGAAAATCAGTTGAAATCCACATGGGAGGGATTTGCAAAATATATCTTAATTTTGTAAGTACTTACGTCAATAATTCGCGTGATTATCGTAGATTTTTAATTCCTAGTCGAATAATTATCACACGCCATATTTAAGCGAGTGATTCAAAAATAGACACCCTAAGCTACCTTTCCACCGCTTCGCTCCGGCCCCGTCTCACCCCAACCCCGGCCCCGTCTAAAGAGATAAAAAGTGTTCTATATCCTTCTCCTGGTTTTAAGCTACCTCCCCTACAATTTTCTTGAGTTGATATTTTATAGATATAGATATTTTAGACAAAGCATGTTTAAAACAGGAAGGGTGGATGTTGTTTAAAACGTCGACATTCATAGCTCTCGTTTCCTTCGTTTTTCAAAAGATCTAACAAAATCTAACCTATCTCTAAGTCGATCCAATAAAAACGCTTCATTAACACCAATTGTTAGAAACACCACTTAGCACTTTCGCAATCGTGCAGTGGCGATTTTTTCTCTTGTGGTAAGACTCCTACTGTCCTTTGCACATAAGAAAGCTACATGAAAGCATTAATTACTTGGCTATTGGACACTCAACGAAGAAGAGGTCCAAGTTATAAGCGGTTGGCTAAAAAGTCAATAAATAGGGAATATACTAAAAACATAAGTGCTGTTTTTCATCTGTTGAATTTTGGCATCTAAAAACTATTTTTATTGTTGATGAAAAGGTCAATTCATTTTCATTAAATTTAATGTAAATCAATTTTTTTGACTGGACGTTTACCATTTCGTTGTTTTTTTTTTGCGTACTCGCCGGTGCGTCGCTTTGCCTGTCGAAGGCGCTTGTAGCTAATTAGGCGCTTGCAATGCATTTTTTTTTATATTTACGTAAGTAATAATATTAAAAATTGAATGGATATTGTGTGTTATTATTATGTTTGTTTTTGTTATTTTATTATGTTTTTCTTGTTTTGTGAATACACAAAAATTTATACCCACAATGCACTCTCTGAAAATCAATCAATGTCGTGGCATGCATCTTGCGGCCACCATTAATGCTGAGATGGTGCCTTTTCGACTCATACTCGATGTTAATCTTTACTAATATTATAAAGCTGAAGAGTTTATTTGTTTGTTTGTTTGTTTGTTTGAACGCGCTAATCTCAGAAACTACTGGCCCGATTTGTAAAATTATTTTTATGTTGGATAGTCCATTTATCGACGAAGGTTTTAAGCTATATAACATAAAGATACGACTCACAAGACCACAGCAGCAATGAAAAATGTTGCGAAAGTCTATCGTTTATGGTTGACTTACTACAACCTTTTTTATGTTAATAAATTTGTGAAAAATAATGCATCATTTTTAGAGGTGTATTATACACACAGGTATTTATTCTTATCAAAATAAATACATTCATCATCACGAGCATTTCATTTAGAACAAAGTTGCCCTTTATATCATTTGATTCCAATAAATATCTTAGGAGCTATCACAGTTTTAACATAACTCCGCACCAAAATATAGTCGCAGTTTAAGTACAACGTGCGCTTGCGCTAATTTTATTATAAAGCTGAAGAGTTTGTTGGTTTTAACGCGCTTATCTCAGGTACTGCTGAACCGATTTGAAAAAATATTTTTGTGTTAGATAGCTTATTTATTGAGAAAGGCTTTGGGATATAAAACATCACGCTGCGACGGGAGGGGAGGGAGCAAACTCAAAACGCGCGGACGAAGTCGCGGGGGACCGCTAGTGTTAAATAAGTGTGTATGTGTGTGTCTGATTATTGTGTTTATGAGTCAGTGTATTGAATGTGTTTGTGAGTCGAAAAAAAGGAATCTACTTATTTCTTTTTTTAAGACTACCGCACAAATTTCGATGTGAGATTAAAATTGCTATTATTGCTCCCTGTCATTCGGTACGTGACGACAGTTTATTACTGAAGTCGATCCGCAATACAAGTAACTGAATTCTGGGCTGCAACGATTTAATTCCTCGGGTCCCATCGACACGCTAAGAAGAAGAAGATTTACTTACAAAATTATAAACCCAAACTTATCGCAACATTTATCATAAATATTTTTCAGAAAACCTGCATATAACTTCTGTTGTAGTCTACATATTTTTTATATGAACTTTTTGAGATGACAGTTTTCAGAAAGCAACAAAGAAATCTCTTCCTCTTCTGTCTCAGTCCCCCCTTTAAACGGGCCAAGACCACAAATGGATGGAGTCCATTTAATCTCGTGGGATATAATTGCAGCACCTTTCGGATCGACCAGGGCTTCCCATTTGTTGGCACGAGATTTATCGATGCAATGCCTTGGACGTTTCAACCGCTTTTTATTGGAAAATCCGATGGAACGTTATTGGTTTTTGTTTTGTCAAAACTTGGACTCTTTTGGCGTTTTGGAGGTTTGCCTCTTCAAGTTGATATAGGTTAGGGATAAAAAGCATTGAAAAGGGTTGAAATTATATTAAATATAAAATATTGGACCCAAATCCCATGCACTGCTCTGATCCCAAGGTAAGTGATATGTAATCTGAATCACAGGTGAGCGAAAATCCCGAGTCGCCAGTGCCAACGGTTAAAATTTTCCATACTTTTACCTGCCTACCTACCTACCTACCTGTAGTTTACTTTATTGCTTCTAAAAACTTAAAGGATTTTTCAAGCATTTACAATTATCTCAGTATTGTATACCTACTCATCTACCTCCCTATACCTTATTTCATCATCAAAATAGTTTCATTTATTTCTTCACATGAACGTTACATAACTAGCAATGGTTATATATTGTATATATTAGTATTCTGTTAGTATGTCGACTTTTGTATGAAGACAAAACGTAGTGGTTATGCTCTTGGGAGGTGTACATTCGACGATTTGTCTTGCGCTACACCTTTTTCATGCTTTCCAGACATTTTAAAAACTGTGTACATTTAATCGTGCTGTCTTAAATCTGAGGAAGAACAAGAATGATCAATTCTCATGACATCACCAGGGCCCCATCATTTTTGAAACACTCGCTTAAATATGGCGTGTGATATTTCTTCGAAAACCAATTAAAAATCAACGAAAATCACGCGATTTTTGACGTTACTAAATTTAGTACGAGTACTAGTACTCACAAAATTTAGATATATTTTTTCAAATCCCTCCCGTGTGGATTTCAACTGATTTTCATTTGAAAATTCGACGTTAATAAATAAATTACACTCGCCATCTTGACACGAGTGATTCAAAAATAGGGCCCCTGATGATGGCAGTTGTGATCGTTGTACGGACAACAGCACGTCAAGGTAAACACTGTGGTATCTTATTCATTTGTAATAAAGGCTAGTTTGCAACAAAAGTGGGTAACCTGTGCTGCCCACTGTACATTTGTGTCACGTGAAACATAGAACAAAATACAGCAGTGCATTTACTGAAATATTTTGTTCCAGTTTTAATAAGGTGCTCGAAGCGCAGCGGTAGCAGCGCTTTGGTAGTGATATCAAAGTGAAGCAACCTACGGCGCGGTCGTGTTTGGATGGGTGACCATTCCGACCATATAAGTGACGTTTATCACGAGCATCTCCGTGCTTCGGAAGGCACGTTAAGCCGTTGGTCCCGGCTAATATCGGTTGATATTAGTCGTTAAGCCTAGTCAGAAGCCTTATGGGTGGCTTGATAACATCTGACAGCAGGGTTAGTCGCTTGCCTTGCGAACACCCCTCCACCAACCCGCACTAAGCCCGCGTGGTGGAGTATGGCTCAAACTACCTCACAATTGAGGTAAGGCCTTTGCCCAGCAGTGGGACGTTACAGGCTAACTTTACTTTACTTTAATGAGTTTACTGTAGAAAAGTAAATAGGGTATATTTACTTTTCTATTGAAAGCATGCATCTGCATCCTACTTATAGACCTATTACGTACGAAACACCGGCTAAGTACGAGTCAGACTCGCGCACTGAGGGTTCCGTGACAACTTTACGTAAATAACCATTTAATTTAATTTCACTTACTTTCAATTGGTCAAAATACCACAATATTTTGTAGACAGCAAAAACAAGTTTGTTTTTCATAGCATTTGTATGAAGGACAAAGTTATATTTGCGGTTGTTGAAAATGTGCTATATCTATTGGACGACGCGTTTGGTGTATTGGTTAGAATTCCTAACTATTACGTCGGCCGTCGCGGGTTCGAATCCCGCAAGGGGCAAATGTTTGTGTGATGAGTACAAATATTTATACCTGAGTCATGGATGTTTAATATGTGTTTAAGTTTTTATGTGAGACGCCCCAGTCATAATCGTTGTCTGGTATTCGTAACACAAGGAAGTAAATTCCTTACTTTGAAACCACGACAACTGGTGTGTTGTTTGACGCATATTTATTTCTTAATGTATCTCAAAAAGTACTGTTTCGATCTCATTTAAACCAATTTTCATGAAAGTGATTGTAAAAATGTACATTGTGTGTTTATTTTAATTTCTCTAGCTTTGTTTAAAAATGAGGAGACTTTTGAAGCGTCTTTCATACAAACATATGAATTTCAGATAAAATGGTTGTATTGAACCTCATTAACATTTAAAAAGACCTATCTATAGACTATGCCCATATGTATTTGTTTGAGCAATTTTTTTTTATTTCGTTTTAGTTTTATGTGTCCCCTCTCAAATATTTATTTTTTTATTTTTTGTATGAGAATCGTAAATCAGTTGGTAGAATACATCTACCTACCAAGTTTCATCCATGTATTGCTAATAGTTTTAGAATAAAGCGGCTGTGACATACGGACAGACAGACAGACAGACTTGACGAAACTATAAGGGTTCCGTTATTTTCCATTCGGCAACAGAATCCTAAAAAATATTTTATGCAAGTCTGTAATGGAAGCAAATAAAGAAGAGGAAAGAATAATTAAAAAAAATATTTTGGAAAGGAAATCAAAATAATCATAATATTTTAACAAACATCGCATCCGTATCTCGCGTCTTAAAAATTAAACCGTTAAAACTGATATAGTTCACAAAAAGTTATCAACAAAAATCAACACTAATTTGTGTGAGAATACATTTAAAAGGAGCCTCCGGAAATACATGCCGTCCCTAACCTTTAAACACGAGGGTCACAAAAAATCAACATAAGGCTTTCCCGTTGAATTTATTTATTAAAAGGAGGGATAAACTGTTGATTTTTTAATAGCTAGGGGAAATGTTTCGTCATTTTTTCAGATAATGCCATTGATTTTTCGCAAGCCTGTACCAGTTTGATACCGCTGCAGCGCTGTGAAATATTGACTTGGTAAGACTTAATAAACTAGAACCTTTTTTATTTTCCAATTATTTTATTTACAGTATTTGAATATAGTAACTAAATTCTACCGCTACTATCTACGCCTACCACCGTCAGATAAGACTTATTAGACGAAATAGTTAAAATAATTACCGATTTTCAAATGACATTTAAATAAATAATTGCTGATAAATAGGTGACGTTTAAGAATAAGGCATACAGTGCTTTATTCAAAGAAAATTCTTGTCTGACGTTGTTGTGGTTTCAAAGTAGGGAGTGGAGGAGGAGTAAAGTCCTTGTGTTACAGATACCAGACAAAAATTATGACGGGGGCGTTTCTAATGAATACTTAAATACATATAAAAATTCATGACACATAAACCTTGTGGTATAACTCTATAGGTATAAATGACCCTTGCGGGATCGGAACCCGCAACGATCGCCATAGATGTCAGGAGTGCTAACCACTACATCAAACGCGTCGTCAAATTTTCTTTCTGCGAAGGGATAGCATTGATATTTTCCCTTTTCCCTTATTCTTTAGTCCCTTATATTCTTATACAGTTTGTCAACTTGCTGATGTTTGTCATATAGTTTAAAAGGGAAGATGAAAATCCATTTAGTTTTATCACAATGATGGCATGTATTGTTTCACATTTTTGCTTTCCTGTCGCAGCGTACAAGAAAATGACACAGAGCGAATTCAAACAAACTAGTTAATATAGAAATATTGTGATTTGAGCGAGTGCGGAATGTGAATCAAATAAAAGAGTGTCCCGTGAGAGAAATTTCATCACAGATATTTTTACCTTTGCCATTTTTAAATCAACGCTGCGCAAAATTTCTGTGCTCTTCATATCGAGTATTTTTCGGAGCTGTCGCTTTGTGGAAATATCCTGTATGAATGTGGCGCTGCTGCCGTCATTCTCTGGGCTATTCACGTAAATTTAGGGTTTCGGTTATAGGACAAACTTTGATTTTTTAATAGGGTCAAACGTAACGGATACTGACCACACATTATTTAGTTGAATTGCAATTCAATATTTAATCTGATACCTGACACAATAAAATAAAAAAAATCATTAATCCCGAGGCCTTATATGCCTAAATTCACCAAAGACAAACAAGCATAAACCAACGCCATTCGACCAAAGACGCAGCGTAGGACATCTACCGACAAGATGGACAGCCGACCTTGTGAAGATCGCTTGATCAAACTGGATACAAACTGCTTGTGATCGGTCGCTGTGGAAAACCGCGGGGGAGGTCTCTGTTCAGCAGTGGACTTCCTTTAGCTGATGATGATGAACGCATAGTTTTAAAAAATAATGTCATTTCAATGGCTTTTAATGGAGCAATCTGAGCTTTAAGGATGAATTTGCAGCTATCATAGTTTCATTGTTATCTGTCACCGTTAGATTGTAAAAACTGCGTAGTTACAATCTAATGGTTTAAAGCCTTTTAGATTAAAATCATTCTATCTTATCTTATATCTTATATCGTATCTTAAGAAACCGTCATAGGATGAGACCTGTTTGTCATCATCCAGGTGGTAGGGTATTTTATACATTAATTTTATATTTAATACATTAATTAATAGGTTTTTTTTGTGTTATCTAAGTAAGTTTATTGTAATTTGTTTGCTAATATAGTTCTTTTATAGTCTGAAACACAGGTCCAACCTATATTGATTTAAACTTACATGGTCATTAACATTAGAATTGATTGTAACGGGATTGCTACCATGTACCTTATTATTTTTGTGTTTCCGATATTTCGGCACTGTTGCAAGTGCCATGGTCACGGCGTAACTGAAGTTGTTGCGGGTAAGCTGTTATTGGCAGACATATCGGTCTACCCTCCTTCGAAGTCTTTTATTGCGATCACTTGCAGTACCATTGTTCACAAACTCACTATTTTCTCGCACCTGTTCTCGACACACAACACTCACAGTATCCGCACGCGAAACAACATTTTGCCGAAATATATGGTTTTTGCATTTACGAAGGTCCAACCTAGTTCAGACAAATACTATAATCGTATCGTCTCTAAGCGTAAGTCCTTTTTTGTTACCATAAATACCTTTTGTTGATCAATAAATATTTATTATTTATTTATTCACTCCATTTATTTTGAACTGTACCTAATAAACTTTATCTTATACATATAAAATTCTCGTGTGACAATGTTCGTTCCTGTACTCCTCCGAAACGGCTTGACCGATTCTCACGAAATTTTGTGAGCATATTGGGTAGGTCTGAGAATCGGCCAACATCTATATTTCTATCTTTATTAATTTTAGTTACTCTGAGACCGCTTAAAATTTTAAATTACGGGACTGGGTGGGACGGGCCCGGGGCAAGATGAGAATGGGGGCGAAACAAAGTTCGCTGGCTCCGCTAGTACATATATAACGTTAACTGAAATGACAAATCACTGGGCATAGCGATGGGTCGTAGGTGAATAAATTCGTCTCAGATTGATATGTAAATACCAATAAAAGCGTAAAACTTACCATGTCAGGCTTGTTTGCAATAAATCGTCAGATTTTCGATATTTTTATCATATTACGTTCAAATACCTAATCAAAGCAAGAGTCGTACATAAATAACAATTCAAAAATGTCATAAGCGAAAAAGATCCAAGGGTTTTAGTCCCCAAATATATGCTCCTGGTCTCGTTAGAAAAAATAGCACATGATACAGAAGCTGGTAAAAACGAGCGCAAACCGAAATAGGCTGTGAATTTGTGAAATTGAATTGGATGCCCGTGTTCTCTGCTTGGAGTGTTTAGTGTGTTTGTGGTGACGGTTGGGCAGACATTTGGCAAACATTGATTCATTGAGAAGAAGGTTAATGATCCGCCACAATCAAATAATGTTTGAAATCACTTACAACTCCACTAAACGAAACCAGTAACAATACTAATTACATTTTTGTTTTTATAGTGTTTTGTCACTATACAAACTTAGTAATATAAATTGCACTTTAAATTGTAAATTCCTCGTCTGTCACACAGCCAAAGTTGCTTTTTGCAAGTGCAATTTATAATACAGTTACAATACTATCAATCACTTCCTATTAAATACAATAACACAAACGATTTGTAAAAGTTCAATGATATAGAAACTTATGAATCATCGACCTAACGTAAAAATGAATGTAATCAAAAACTCGCTTCAATTATAATTTTACGACATTTTATTAAAATATCCGACGACACAAGTAGAAAAACTAGGAGCATGCATCTAACGATTTCTCACGGTCGTTTCTATCGAAGAGTAATTGGAGACAGATGCTCAGACCCTAATTACCAAAGAAATATGCCCCATGAAATTATTAATTAATATATATCGCTTACACGTGTGCTCCGATGTAATTATGATTTATGACCGGTAGAAAGTCCACTTTTTGTTGTAATTTAGGATAGTTGTCTGTGAATTTAGTGAGCGCTTCTGTTTTCAATTTGGCGTTTGATCTTTTTGCTTTTTATGGTATAAGCTTTTTGATGCGTTGTGACATTTTAAAGTGCCTGGCATTTTAGACATGAATCATTTAAACTAAGGGATTGTTGGGTGTGGCTTGTTTCACCTATCTGAATAAATACATGATTATACAATTATTCTCTACTATAAACGGATGCAGACCGCTAGTGATCGGTCGCTGTGGAAAGCCGTGGGGGAGGCCTATGTTCAGCAGTGGACGTCCTTTGGCTGATAATGATGATAATGATGATGATGATAAACGTTTGAGGAACTTACTCTTTGTAGTTTTGTTATTTAATAAAAAACAGCCAGGATTTGATACAGGATGTCTACTACGTAAACGAAATTCATACAACTATTATCGTTTTCGGATCCGAAACATTTTTAGTATGGATACTTACAACGAAATACTTCGGATCTGCAAATCGATTATCGTATTGACGGATTCCGTTCTCATAGGCCTTCAGATTTTTGGGCTCTCAAAAAGGGCTTAATTGTTTCACACCAAAAATACATTTTAAAACAAAAAGTCAAACCAATGAAACCGCCATCATTCACGTCCCTAATTAAGGCACGGTGGACAACCCCATGACATCGGTCGCTACAAAAATTAATCCTTTTAAAATACATACGACCGAAAATACCAGAACCAGAGTATGAATAAATAAAGGGTCAAAGTGACCTAAAAACGGTATTTTCGAACGCCAATTTTGTCGGCGAGATACGTTTTCGAGGCTAGAATGTAAAATTTAGGAAATGGGGACAATCCGATTCACATTTAGGTTAGGATAGAAATATCTGGGCAAGAATAATGAGGGAATAGGTCCGGTCGGAATACCTGTGACCTAGATATAATTTTGTTTCTGAATCTTGTATCTGCAGACAAAAGTAATTTGGTTAGGAATATTTTTTTTAAATTTTGAAATTTTATATTATTTTCGGTATTAATCAGTACATTCCTTTATTACAGTGTGAAAGGGAAAAAAACCTTTTTGTTAGGTTACAATTTAGCTCTAAAGAGTGCCGACCACAGATATACTGAAAACAGGGTAAGAAGATGATAAACCAGTACATTGCTTTGATAAGTTATCTCAATAAAGTGGAAGCCTTTTAAAATTTACCCAGTTTTAGCTGCTAGATTTGGTAATTTTTTTAGGTAAACCACATGATTGTTCTTTCTGTGTTCATCTCCTTCAGTAGAATAATATTTGTAACTATATTGCTTCTATGCACAACAAATACGTTCTTTCTTGATTAAATGGACATTAATCCGGTACCATAAACTGCCAACTAGTGTATAACTTCGAACAACATTTTCAGTTATTTTTCTAGCCCTACCAGAACAAGCACTATTTGTTAGTAGCAAACATTGCGCACAACACTTAAGGGGCTACCCGGATTTATAACGCGCACACTAGCGCCACTTTAGTAGAAAAATCATAACTCGTTAAATAAAAGACCAATTAAAAATCTGGTATATACGATTGTAGTACAGGGTTCTATAATTTATTTAGTACGTTTAAATTGTTTCTAAAGTAGTTTATTGTAGTTAGAGTTAGAAAAACTACTAAATATGGCCACTTTTGGCAATTTTTCTAACTGTATCTGCAGATAACTCTGTTTTAATGAACTTAAACATTGTATCTAAACCACATAACCAGAGCAAAAATCGCATCAATTATATTTTCGATTGGTCTTTTATTTAACGAGTTATGATTTTCCTACTAAAGTGGCGCTAGTGTGCGCGCTAAAAATCCGGGTAGCCCCTTAAGACTATTTGCATAGACGCTGCACATTATCTTCCCAATCAGATAAGCTATCGCGATCAGATGGGATCTGATGGTGAATTAATTGATGCTCTCGGGCCTGTTGTACTGTTATTAATTATGTTGTGCTGTTTGCTACCAAGTTTTCACTGTTAGCAAGGCATATAGAGTTTGATATAGGATATTTATAGGATAATACTATGACGAATCTGAATACCTTCTGAAGGAAGTGCAATAATGCTAGTAAAAGCACTATTTTGTATTTTTTTTCTATATAGCCATTGATTATATAAAAAAACACATACGCACATACACACACACGCACACACACACACACACACACACACACACACACACACACACACACACACACACACACACACACACACACACACACACACACACACACACACACACACACATACGCACACATGCTCAATCAATATATCACACATACAGAGACTGGTTTTCACGACGCAGATACTGCCAAATTTTATTTTGTAACTATAAGCATCACACTGTTGAAATTTGGTAGGTAGATGTATCCTGTTAACCGCTTCACGATTTAAAATGTTTTTTACAAAAAATGATATTTAAGGGAGGGGGCCATACATGAAACAAAACCGTTTTTTTATTTGTCAAACCTATGCGTGTGGGGTGTCTATGGATAAGTCTTTTCAAATGACATAGGTTCTAAGCCCATTTTATTTTAAATTAAGTGAAACTTTTAAGAGATAGACGCATTCAAAGTTATAAAATGTTAACTCAAGTGGCTGAGTTTTTATCCCTTGAAATTGTTAGCCAACCTGCCTGGTTTCAAATGGAATAGTGTAACGGGAAAGACCCATTAGTAAATTATGAAATTAGCACAAATAGTTCCCGTGTAAACTAGGTAGCTATAAATTAGTATTCACTAGAAGAGAACTAAGCTCTGCTTCATAATGTATTACAGTCTGTAGGCGTTAGAATTAGTCTTGTCAATCACGTTGGTCCATTAAATTACAACATTAGCACGGCATGTACGGAATACTTATGAACTAGACTGCCCGAATTCCTGCATATGATTTAGGAGATGATTTATATGTAGTTGTCAGAAAACTGACCCTAAAAAGTAGGAAAAAATATAAACCGGCCTAGTGCGAGTTGGCCTCTTAACCGTGCCAACTGTAACTGAATTGAAGATCCACTTACTTCTACTTAGCTCAAATACCACAATATTTTGTTGACAGCCACATAACATTGTTTTTTATAGTGTTTGTATGAAGAACCAAATTATGTTTGCGATTGTTGAAAAGGTGCTATATCTCAAAAACTACTAGTTCGGTCCAGGCCAAACTAATTTACGTTGAAAGTGTTTGTTAAGATCTACATCATGTGTTTTTATCAAAATTTACACTCGATTAGTTTAAAAAATTTAGATGGGGGGAGGGGCATTTTACCACTTTGGAAGCGTCTACCTCTGGAATTTCAATCAAACTTTGGACTTTAAGTGAAAATGGTTTTAGGAACCTCTATGTCATTTTAAGACCTTTCAATAGACCTACAAGTATAGGTTTTTTTTTTTTAAAAAAAAAGGTTTTAGTTTCATGTGTGGGATCCCCTCTTTTAATATTATTATTTTTTATTTTTTGTATAGAATTGTAAAGCGATATACAGGGTTCATCTACTTACTAAGTATCAATAGTGTGATACTAATAGTTTCAGAATAAAGTGGCTGTGATATACGGACGGACAGACAGACAGATTAGACGAAACTATAAGGGTTCCGTTTTTTGCCATACGGCTACGGAACCCTAAAAAGTTAGAAAGAAAAAGGAGTAAGCGAATCACAATATTATATTACGGTACAAGTGCTGCTGCTGTTGCTGTTGACTTTGCATTTAAGGAAATCAATAATAAAACCATGAGTTTGAATTGATAAGAAAAACAGTGAGCGTTTTCAAGAAACCTTACATGTTTTTTTTTTAAATCTAAGAGGTTGTCATAAAGAAAAGCAGCAGTTCCATTTTTACTTCATTACCGATAAAGGTCTTCAAATTCTCTAAGATGATAAGGGTCAATCTTGAAATTGGGCGTATTTGGTTGATTCCCCTGGCACTTTTTAAAACTAAAGAGTTTAAACTTTTACTAACAAAAGGCTAAATATCACATCGTTGTAAACATATTTCACAAAAAGGCATCACTGTCACATGTTTAGATATACAGATATATGACTTTGAAATTTTGGTGCCAGGGGAATCAATATAAGATGCCAGGGGAATGAAAATAAAACATTTTGTATAGAATAATCGTTTATTTTAATGAAACTATCCAGTATTTTGGTTTTATTTTGGTTCTTTAGAGTCATCATTATTCTCATTAGTAGTATTATGTAAAAACAAATAATATCTCTCTTTAGGAACTATCAATCAACTGTAACAAATCAACATATCTAAAAACTATCAAATAATATAATTAAATCATCTTACATGCCTACAATATCTAATACAAGACAATATTATAGTATTGTATGCTTAAAAGTATAACACCTTTTCATGCGGCAACAATGACGCTATGTATCTAACAGCGCTAAATTTCGCAAAAACGTATAAACTTATAATAAAAAATGAATATGATTTGCAAATGGACAAACAATTAATTAAAAAACATTATAATCATTAGTAGAATCCGAGTCTTCCCCGCCATAGAAAGCACACGTTACTTCTTTACACACAGAATCGGAAATTAAGGTTTTATTTACTGAAGGCACATTAATCCAGAAGCTATTATCAGATGCAATATGTATATCCGTTTGATTGCTCTGAACTGTACTTGTGTGATGAAGAGGGTTTCACTAAGGATGAGAGGAAGAAAAAGAAGCCCTCCACTCGCAACCAGTGCGGCTTCGCAACGACCGGTCCAAACCACCTGCCGCCTGCGATACCTGTGACGCTGTTATACGTTTCCCGGCTTCATTACACTACAAAGGTCAAGGAGATTGTAGAGTACATCCGTATCAAGACCAAATACTCACTTAGGATCGAACGGTTGGAATTTCGTCATAATACGAATTTCAATTCGTATGTGGTGAGGGTTCCGACCGAACAGCTGTCGACCTTCATGCAAGCAGAATTTTAGCCGAAGGGTGTTGTATCGTCGGTTTCGCGGACGGTTCCCGGACACCAAGATGCGCATACTACTACATACTACGCCGGCAAAATAGTGTTTCATTTTTATTTTTATTTTTTAATATTATTAATGTATGTTAGTCTTTAAGGTATCTATTGTATGGGCCTTTGTAGCCCGAAATAAATGATTAAATTAAATTAATTAAATGAATTTCAGTTGCAGCCAGCCCATAATTTGTTTTCGAAGTAGTTTGGTTTAGATGTACCAGTGATGTGCACATTTGAACTTTTGATATTATAAAAATCGATATGTTTACCATGAGGACAATGAATTAGTTCTCACGATCATTTTTCTAAATGACAGCTAAGACGTCTCATGGTGAGGACTTCATGAGTTTTATTGGTTCATATCACCTGAGCTTCAGTCCATATTACATCTTAAGCTTTGATTCCTCTGGCATTTTGCCAGGGGAATCAATGCCAGGGAAGTCAAGAACAGTTAATCTTCTTTCGATTTTGTTTAAATGGATTGATTTTTGCCAATGAATATTATAAAAAACAATTAATAGTCCTATATACCCTACTGTTAATTCTAGTAAATAAATTCTAAACCATCAATAAACATTTTTTAAAGTGGCCAAGGTAATCAATGACCTAGTGAAACAAAGCCAGGGGAATCAAATTCTTACCTTCGTAAATCTGGCTTGGAAACGTCGAGACGCGCGATCTCTCTTTGCAATGTTCAGAACGCGACTAAAGCCACCTGCCGATGTGCACGCTTTCGGCGCAGACATTTATAATAGCAAGGGAGTTGGCATTTTTTGACGCGCCAAGGGAATCAATCGTTGTGCTCGGACAAACACAAACTATTTTTTTAAAAAAAAACAGTGATTGGCACAGACTTTGTGTATTTATTAAATCATTAAAGAACTCACCCTTTTACTCTTAAATTACAAAAAAGCTTAAATTATTTACTACAGATAGGTAAATTCTTAATGGTTTGTTCAAAAATTGACTAAGGGACAGCCCAGGGGAATCAAATATCAAGGTTTCGAAGATTTTTTTCAGATGTTTTAAGCTAAAATAAACATCGTTTTTGTTGTGCCCCATTTAATTTTCACATTAAAGTAACAGAAAAAAAATATCTTACACTAAATTTTAAACGTTATGGGTAGTTTTTGCCCCCGGACATTGTTTTTTTTGGGTTTCAAGATTGACCCATAATCACTAATTGATGTATTATTACAAAGGCTTAACTTTGGTCCCTTATGAATTGTTTTTTTAACTTAACGTGATGGTTTACTTTTTTATATGCCTTGTCAATTATATTGTCTGCCTTATTTATAGCTAGATTAGTAGTAAGCTCGTTCATGGCAGCAAATTAGCCAGAAATCGCTCGACGGCGAAACATGCAAATTCTCATTATGATTGAGTGCCGCGACCGCGTCAAAGCCAACCGCAGTGTTATTACGTAAAATACAATTGGAATTGCAATCGTAACTGCTTGAAGTAAGGTGTCGTTTAAATGGTCATTTTTTAACTTTTAACAGTGGTTCTTCAACAGCTACCTACCGAGGACTTGCGGATAGCCGTTGCGGGCATTAGTAACTCTTGTAGCCGTTTGCCGCCATCCGTCAGTTTAATAGCAAACGCACTATATAGCATGTGCAAGCAGATTTTGCCGGCACTGTTAGATGCAGTAGCTCTCTTCAACTATTCCCTCCGCATGACTCTTCTGGCTTCATGTCCAATTCATTTATTCTCATAGCCATTCGACTTTGAAATGGCCTCCCAAAGACAGTACAAACACCACCTCCAAATTCTCTTTTAAGCAGACCCTCCGGGCACTTTACAAGGAAGAGATATTGAACTTGTCTTACTGACGTGTTTTTTTCTCTCTCACAATTAGTATTATTATTATTATTCCTTAATTATGTATTATTTTTACAGTGTTTATGTAATAAGTCGTATGGATGATTTAAAAAAAATACCTATTGTAGTTTTATTCGTCAAGCTCTTTTTTTGCCCCTCTATCACTTCCTTCGCGACGCCAGCATTTTCTCTGTATATACCTATGGTTGACTGTTAGAGGATGCTTTAAGCATTAAGTCCGCTATCTGTACCTTTTGTTTGTGCATGAAGTGTTTTAAATGAAATAAATAAATGCTAGGAGCCTTTAAAATGTGAATGCAATGCGATGGTAATCGAGATACGTAATACTCAACCCTACCGAACTAGTTATTATTGCCAATGCTTAAAGCCGTACAATATTTTTATAGGAGAAATAATCTTTGAAGAAAGAATTTGGAATAAGTTACCAGACGAGTTGAATATAACTTTAACCAAACCACAAGCTTAAAAACTCATAAAATCCTCTTACCTACCCGTCAAATCAATTTCACCAACAACCATCAATCCCTTTAAATTAAAAAGAATAGGACGGATATTATCGATCAGCTGTCAATCAAATTCATAAAGATGTAATCCGATATAAACTCTGCAGTCTATTATTTCCTACTTATCGTAAAACGTGGAGGCGAATCCAACTCAACGGGCTTTTGATGAAATAAAAGTAGATAGAGGCTGAGATGCAAGTAAAAACATTCAAATGAACTAAGATTTTGGAGTTCCGTAGTTTCATTTTAAATTGTATGTACCGCATATTAGTACTGAATTTTAGGAAAACTACATACATTGACGTACATTTTTTTTTTGGATGCTTCACATCCAGGGTTATCCAAATATACCATATTTATGACAGTCAAATTTTTATAAGGTTTCGAGGTTTATTTTTCAATTCTTAAATCTTTTGTTTGACTTAGTTTTAGGTACCTCATAATTTTATCTACGTAAATAAATTTAGAAAGATCATATTGCAATAATAAAAACGAAATAACACCATAAAAAGTGGAAGAATAATTGTTTGAAAATTCTAAAAGTTAGCGAAAAAAATATATCTCGTAAACTACGGAAATTCGGCTAACATACATAGGGTATGTTCGATATAGTCCTGAAAGTAAGGCTTCCAAATAAAAATTTTGGACTTCACTGTTTTGGCAAACCTGTATATCAAACAAAGCAAGATAGAATTGCTACTGTTAAGGTTAAGCTTTTAACACTGACTTGCTTTTAATGCGGCAAAATGTTTTTGCAATATGTAAAATAACGTACCTAATTACAATAGGCTAGTAAGCTGGATATCATTTCTAAAATTATTAAGCTTTAATTTTCATCGAACTTAATATCATTTTTAAACTCTTCACTCTTTTTTTTATGTTTTGAGATTAGAACTCTACTGCTAGAACCCTAAAAACGAGACGAGAATAGTCAATAGTCACTCCATATTGTGTTTGCAATACAAACCACACAAGTTCCGCTGTATCGAGTTTCAGAACCCGCTCACATGCTAAGCTGACAACTTTACATCACACACATTTTTAATGAAATCCAATGCTGCTTCTCAACTCGTGACAAAAGTTATATTTCAAATGAGAGATGTAATGGATGACGTGTAAACTGAAGAAAACGTAAGTCGAAATGATGAAACAGATGGGTTTGTAGTAAGGTCAGATATTGAATTTCCCTAAAGAGTGGTCGCAAGTTGAGTGAACCCTAATAACCTAAATGATGCACAATGCATTCATTGTTTTTAGCTGAGAATTATAAAAAAGATTCGATTTGATCAGGGAAGTGGTATGAGCGATGGTCGTGGAATCTTCACACGGTTATGGTTTGATTAATTGATTTTAACTAGGATTATTTGTCTGTTCACTGTCTAGAAGACAATAAGAGAATTTACAGTACTGTGCTTTGAACCTTTTACTATTGGACATGATAAGAAATTTGAAATATATAAAAGAAACTCGTGTTATTTTCACTATTTATAACACAAGGAACCGGCCGAACCGATTCGGCTGAAAATTCGTAGGAAAGTAGCGTGAGCCAGGAGAAGGCTAAAAAATATTTTTTATTCCGTTCAACGGGGCTGGGGCAGGGCGAGCGGGGCCGGGGCAAATCAATGTTTTTTGGGACCGCTTAATTTTTAAAATTACGGGGCCGGGCGGGACGGGGCTGGCGGCGAAACAAAGTTCCCTGGATCCGCTAGTTAGATATAAAAAATGATTTATTATTACTAATCTACGTCTTTAACGCATCGATTTTCTTTCATATCTATACTCTGTTTCTTTTCTGAACAGTCCTTTATGTAAGAAAATTTCATTGAATACATAGTCAGTTATAACACATAGCTTAACTTTTATATGCTATTTGCTATGCTGAACTTTCTCCGTAATTGATTATTTTCTAATTTGATGCCATTTACAAACAGTAAATTATTTTCACTTTTGGTCATTACAAATAATTGCAGCAATATAAGTACAAGCCTATCTATTTGTGAATGAAAACTGTCTATCATTTCGTAATAACATGAGTGAATGATTGATTTTACCATAACTATTCACACTAGATTAATGAGATATCTAAATCATTAGCAAGTAGTGATGATGTCAGCCATTAGGTTGAGATGTTGATTGCATGATAATCATATATTCCTTCACAAACATAGGTACATACAAAGGTTGTGGGTTGTTTAAACGCAAACTCTATGCTTCACCTTTTCAGGCATATGAAGTAGATATTTACATTTTAACTAAAACTTAGTGTAACATTTTCCAAAAAAATGAAATTATAAACATTTTATTATTATCATTATTAAATCTATTTTGATTTTACCAATTAAATCATAATTAAATTATATCTATTGAATCAACATATACAATATACATGTTTTCTATAATCTCTGAGTAAAACCTTGTCTTGATAGATATAAGTTATCCCTTAAACTCATTATTACCAATTTTTAGGGTTCCGTAGCCGAATGTCAAAAAATAATGACATATGACTAGAAGAGACATGGAACTAAATAAATAAATATTTTTTTGGTTAAATCTATGCATTGAGGAAGTCTATGAATGGGTCTCTTCAAATGACATCGAGGTACCTAAAACCATTTTTATAACTATAATTAACTATGTAATAACTTGGTTCTTTACAGACACTATCAATAGCAAAATTATGTTTGCTGTTAACAAAATATTGTCGTAGAAGTGGATTCCCTAATTCAGTTAATATAGGCACGGAACCCGTCGTCCCTGGATACCGCGTCCTGACCACCGCAACGGAGTGGCAGGCCGGTAACAGAACACTTCTCAGCGACTACGCGCACTGC
The DNA here is from genome assembly GCA_963924145.1 of Pyrausta purpuralis. NCBI lineage: Eukaryota > Metazoa > Arthropoda > Insecta > Lepidoptera > Crambidae > Pyrausta > Pyrausta purpuralis. Next base: position 26,609,326 of record OZ001648.1, on the reverse strand, counting down.
GAATATTGCGAATACTGTGATTCAGCGATCTCTATTGCGTGCGAGCGCCTGGTTCTGTTCTGATTACACCAAGTACACTAGGCGCCTTTTTCAAGGCGAATCAGACAAACCAGCTCTCATGGAGGGTTTTTTGGTTCCCGATGGCAATATGCCAGTAAAGGATGTTGTGGCGTCTTTAGACGCGGTAATTACTGGTTCAACCAGAAGTGGAAGCATGTTTTTTGCCCGAAAGACATGGGGGATTCAGAAAATGAGTCTGTTATATCTGTTGTGTCAGACGGTGGCGTGGCCGCTAAATACCGCAAGCGCATTGGCAGAGGATGGCGGGGATTCTGCCCCAGAAGCTCGCACAAAAGCCAAAAGGGGACGCGGACGTCCTGCTGTTGCAACCCAACACTCAGTTAGATTGCCAGAAGCCAAACGAATGCTCAATGCAGCCAGGAAGGAACAGGCAGAAGCTGAGCTCGAGGAAAAGGTAGCTGTTTGAGAACGACATGCTCGCGCGGCCTGAGTTAAGGCCGGGTATGGTGTTTCACTAATAAATTATAAGGAGATGATGGTTCCGGAACTGCTGAAATTCTCTGATGAAGACGTCGAGGGTATAATCAAAATTGCAGTCAAGTGCTCTCAAATAAAGGGTACCCTTCAAAAAGGTTTAAAGGACCGGGCTCTTAGTCTGAAAGCGGTAGTGTCTGAATTGGTCAAAAGATCTGCATCTGAGGAGGCCTTGAAACTACATGGAACGATTAACCGTATGGAATCAGAAATTAACGACCACAAAAAACAGGTACGGGAATTAAAGACTGCCTTAGATAGCAGTCCCAAGGGCAAACCATCCGTTTTAACAGAGAAGGTGACTTCTGAATATGGTACAAAACCGGTGCTGGCGCTAGCCGATATAGACAGGGGAACTCCAGACCTGGAGACCATTATCCGCAAAGTCGTGATGGAAGAACGAGCGTTCACCAGGGCATGTTTTGCTGGTATTGAGGATCGCCTCTTGCCAGAGAAGCGATTACGGCCAGCCCTTGCAGCGGATCGCATGGAGGTCAATGTGGAGTCAAATAATATCTCCACGGTTTCTGAGACATCCAATACTGAGACGGCGAAGAAGCCCATAGCTTCTGGGAAATCCAGATCTAAGAGGGCAAAGAAGGTCAAAAAGACGTCAATGGCGTCTGCTGAGGCCCATTTCTCTCAATTACCCAGTACCTCTAAAGTAGCAGCAAATGCAGAGGCTACATGTGCCTCGCAGCCACATAGCTTGCTGCTACCGGCTACCACTTCTGCAAATGCGGGATGGTCAATGGTGGTTAAGAGAGGAAAGAAGTCGAAGAAAATAACTTCTTCTTCTGCTAACGCACCGGCTCCTCTTCTTGTCTCCGGGTCGTTAAAAAGTGGAAAGGGAAGGATAGGCAATGAGACAACTGTCTCTTCTATCCCTGAAACATAAATATCTCCCGCGACCAGGAAGAAGAAATTAGTGGCACCTAAGTCAGCAGCCGTAGTAGTTACTTTGACTGACGAAGCCGCTAAGAAGGGGGAGACATATGAGTCTGTACTTAGGCGAGCCCGTGATATTATTGGAGACACCTCCCAATTGGGGATTGGACAAACTCGTTGCCGACAGGCGTTAACTGGGGCTCGAAAATTTGAATTTAGGGGGGCAGAGGGTAAAACTCACGCTGACTTGTTCACCTCCAAACTAAAAGAGGTAGTGGCGGATGTGGCAAAAGTCACAAGACCACAAAAATGTGTGGGCATTGTCATTACCGAATTGGATGACACAGTCACAAAGACAGAGGTTATAGAAAAAGTTGCATGCATTGGGGGCTGCTCAGTTGACACCATACGGACCGGAGAGTCCGGCTTTAGCTCAGCATCGGTAAAGGTTCTAGAGGATCAGCCTCTTCGCTGTTATTTGTACGCTGGTGTGTTGCGCAGTATGGCTCTTTATGGTGCCCCAATTTGGGCGGACTCCCTCGGGAGGAGAGAGAATGTAACTCATCTCAGGAAGCCTCAAAGAGCGATCGCTCAGAGGGTGGTACGAGCTTACCGCACGATAAGTTTTGCATCGGCATGCGCCCTGGCGGGTACACCTCCCTGGGAACTCAATGCGCAGGTCCAGTCCAGGGTGTACAGCTGGACCGCGGAGCAGAAGAGGCTTGGTATGAGACCAGCCGCAACCGAACGAGAGGCAATCCGGCGCGAGGCGTGGGAGGTCCTTCTCCGATTCTGGAAAGAAGACCTTACCACGGCCGTATTTGGCCGCTGGACCCTTGACGCCCTCGCACCTGTGTTGAAGCCCTGGTTGGAAAGGCCACCTGTCTGTTATCTCTCGTACCGTCTTGTGCAGGTACTCTCTGGGCACGGCTGCTTTCAGAAGTACTTGCACAGGATAGGACGAGAGGAGTCTCCGTCATGCCTCCTATACGGCACGGTTGATGACACGGCAGAGCATACGCTAGCCGTGTGTCGGGCATGGTCGACCGAGCGCACTGAACTAGTCGCGGTGATCGGGCCGGACCTCTCACTCCTAAGCGTAATCAAATCCATACTGGGGAGTAAAGAAGCCTGGACGGCAATGGCCCCATTCTGCGTGGATGTAATGACGCAGAAAAAGGCGGCAGAGCGAGAACGTGAGGAAGACCCTCACGCCCCCTTGCTTCGTAGGCGTAGGAGGGGAAGAGCTCGTCAACTATATGTCAGCTCTACGCCTCCTCCTGGTGGAGACCTGCAGGTGGCAAGTACGGGGATACAACCACCCGCATTGCACGAGTCTCCACCGCTGCCGAATGCCTAGGGGGGCACGAAGGTGCACTACAGTCATTATTTTCCCCGCGAAAAAAAAAAACGTGCGCGAGTCCAAATTGCACTTAGCTGGTTTTTCATGAAATAAATCTCAAAATCAAGCTGTGTCTTAATTTTTTTTTGTTTTAGCACTGTATTTTGGTCTATTCGTATGTTTTCTTTTTCTTTTTTTTCGACATAGCATAAAAGAAAAAACAAATCGTGAAAAAAAGTTTAAAACATTGCTAGCTTCATTCTTCCCGTCAATTTCTCACACCACATCCGTATGCAGACATAAATTGGTGCAATTAACGCACTCGAAGAGCGAATTGCAAGCATCGATACGCCCTTATCTGGTACAGGTAATTAAATCTCAATCTGCACTGCAATCTTGCATCGTTCCTTAGTGTGTGTAGTCGGTGTTGGGAGCAGCGGGAAGCGGGTCGATGGGCGGAATAATGAAGGGTAGATTTAGGAATGGGTTGAGTGTGAGAGATTTAAAAATGGGTTGAATGTGTGATGGGTTGATTGAGATTGAGAAAATAGTTAGTGTGTTAGGTAATAAGTACGCGAAATTGCTATTGTTTGACGTGTGTAGAATAAAAAACATCAGGACACAATGACATTTTCGTAGTTCAATAGAGGCTAAAATTTAGATTAAATCGTTTGTTTTATTTTTTATTTTAGGAATACTTTCACCTCCTATCCGGATTAAACATTAACCAAGAACAAACTGTATATAACGCTAAAGTTGTCAACGTGACCGGTTACCTAAAATCGATGAATCATCGATGACAAGTAATTTGTTTTGTAAGTGCAATAAACATCAAGTTGTAGCTGTCAATAAAATAATGTGTTTCGAACGGAACAAAAAATATGATGCAGTGTCTGCACCAAATATTAAAATATATTTCTTAATGTATCTGAACAATGTTTCCAATGCATCAAATAATTGAGCGTTGCATTTATAATGACTGCATGATTGCATATGAAAGTTATTCTTGTAAGATGGTTAAGAAATGGTGTAATGGTTGCCTTGATAGTATCTCAATTAATACCTCATGATAAAAAAAAACTACTTTTGCTTCAGAAGCGATACCGATCTGGGGCCCTATTTATGAATTTGCGTCAAGATCTAAATAATTTATCTGAATAATATAATATAGAAAATAAGTTTCGAATTCAAATCAGTTGAAATCTACATGATAGCGATTGAAACAAAACAAACATTCGCCTGATCTCATATGAATTAAATTAAATATGCGCCAGACAACACACCAATTGTCGTGGTTTCGAAGTAAGGAGTTTTCTTCCTTGTGTTACGAATACCAGACAACGATTATGACGGGGGCGTCTCCCATAAATACTTAAATACGTATTAAACATCCATCACTCAGATACAAATGTTCGATCACACAAACATTTGCCCCTTGCGGGATTCGAACTCGTGACGGCTGGCGTAATAGTCAGGAGCTCTAACCAATACTCCAAACGCGTCGTTAATACCAAATATGTCATATTTAAGCGAGTAATTCAAAAATAGGGATCCATTGTTTATATTTCAATGTGGTTGGAAAAGTTTTATTACATATGAAAAGTATTCTATTGTAAATTTGTAAAATTTATACAAAACAAACATTTTAAAAGCTTATACAGTTGATGTTCCAAAAAAATTTAAAAAAACAAGTAAAACTTGCCTTCTGGGACACATTTGTTGGAAAATATTTTGGTGTATCTCCTCGACTGAACTTTTATTTTCCCTACTGAAAACAAGTTTATTCAGTCCCGTGACAAAGAGTTACAAGAATGTAGAGAGGAAGCTGAATATACAAAATCTTACTGTTATTAGATACTGTAACGGAATTACACTACATGTTTCTAAACGACTAGACGAACTTACAGAACTTATTGATTTGTATTTGTCTTATCCTTTATTACATACAGAGTTCTGCTATTTGAAATTATATAAATATGAAAATTTAGGTTACAATATAGGGTTTGTGAAGGTAATCATACAAGATAACCTTTATTTTTTTTTGTAGGTAGAAAAAGTGTTTTTCTTTTCTTCTGTTCGGAAAATTTAACTGTCATGTGAAGATAGACGGGTGGAAAATAGCTTTTCCATCCCTAGGGTGGAAAGTAATTTAGTTTTAATTGCTACAATCAGACATGGAGCTAAAGATAATTGAGTCACATTATATTATTAAAATAAACAGGCTTTTCAAATTTTAAAGATAAGCTAAACATTAAAAGCGTGTTTATTATGGTCACTGATTTGAAAAATTTACAATTGGTCTAATTTTTTACAATTTAAAATCTACAAATATATTTCGGCTGCCCGCCAAACATAGTGTCACTTTTTTTTCATTTTAAATTGTCACATTTTGTTTGTCTTTGACGATATTTTATTTTGTTTGGTCGATTATTGCATAGATTATTAAGCAGGCGAAGGCGACTTGCCGCCATTTTTGTTGTTCATTAATCTTCTTACTGACTCCCACCTTTAGCTGTCATTCATAGCGCTATCTCATGAGGCAAAATTGAACCTGGAATTTGACATAATCTGTGGTAGTTTTGGTGACAAGTAACCTTGTTTTCGCAATGTTGCCTTCTTCTACTATTATTATTGTCTGTGAGAAAAAATCGATCGATATTTTAACAATGATTTGAAATATTTGATATCGTCCTCGTTTTAAGTAGCACTCTGTTGTCTTCCGTGCCTGTACTGTCCTTCTAATCTTGTGTTTTATGTATAACGACAGTAAAGAAACTGATACGTGATGTAAAAACTTGAGGTTTCATCTCTCGCCAAACAACATAATATCTAAATAAATTTATTTATTTTTCCTCACAGTCGAAATGAAAAATCTCTGAAAGAACTTCTCGAGTGAAATGGGTCACTCTCTCCCCTTGTATAACAATCTACTATTTATTTTTACGTATATACCGTTATGCAGTACGCGCTGAATCTTCCGATGCGTTATTTTTCATGTGATATTCATATGACTGGACACCCAGCGCGTTTGGTCGAACCAAAAGCGATGCGTAGGATGAACAAACCAACAAGATGGACAGACGCTTTTGTAAAGATTGCAGGATCACACTGGATGCAGACTGCTAACATCTGTTCACTGTGGAAAACATTGGGGAGGGCTTTGTTTATACATTTACTGAGCCCGCCGGCGGGGCATGTTACTTTTATACCTAAACCCTTGTTCCTTATTCTTCTTCAGTACAGTGAATAACCACATTATGCAAAACACGTCAGCGGTACAGCGCTGTTCCCAGCCTGTGGACTTTGTTCACACTAGATTAACTTTTGATTTTAGATTGAGTTTTGATTTTAGACTCGTGCACACAATTTGTTGGACATTTTGCTGAAAATTCTCAGTTTTCTCGAGAGGGAAAATAGTGTTATGATGTGTTAAAATGAAATCAAATCTAAGTAAATGCGTTGATACTTTGTTGAACGAAGACATCAAATCGACGAAAGTTTTACTAGAATCTTGTACCGTGTCTAGAGTAAATGTCTACCATATGAGGTGGTAAAAGGGAAGTGGTAGCAGCGCTTTGGTACATACCAAGGTAAGCAACCTACAGAGCGGTCGGGATAGGATGGGTGACCATTCTGGCTATATGAGTGACGTATATCACGAGCATCTCCGTGCTTCGAAAGGCACGTTAAGCCGTTGGTTCCGGCTAATATCTGTTAATATTACCTAGTCAGGGGCCTTATGGGCGGCTTCGACATCTGACAGCAGGGTAAGTCGCTTGTCTCCCTTTTTTAAATACCCCTTCACCAATCCACACTGAGCCCGCGTGGTGGAGTATGGCTCAAACTACCTCATAGTTGGGGTAAGGCCTTTCCCCAGCAGTGGGACGTCCCACTATTACTATGGCCTAAAGGCTAACTTTACCTAATATATATCTTACAGCTTTATACTCTTTTTTTTTTACTTGCCTAAATACACTTCCTATCGATATGCAATAATATTAGTGATCCCATATGAATGATTCAGCTATTAAATATTAATACTAAAAGTGATCGCTTCACATGTTACAATATTAACCCATTGTGTCCGCGTGGTTTGACTTATTAATTACTTGCATGGAAGTTGGCAGGTCCTAAGCAAATAGCGGCCACTGACGACATCCATTATGGAACCGCTGGATTAATTAGTTTCATTTATTTAACGTGTCGGTAAATTAAGTCCTTTTAATTGTTAGCATTCTACAAATAAAGGTTTTTACACAAAGTTTTAAATGATATCAGTGTTAATTCAATAAGATAAAAATCTATTACTTACGGAAATAAGCATTTAACCAAGCATGATATCATTTGGTTTTACTTTTTAAATTTGGAAGAACTGATGGCCGTTGGGGCAGGAAAGTTCTAGATTGGAGACCCTTCGACCAAAGACGCAGCGTATGACGTCCACCGACGAGACTAAATGACCTCGTGAAGATCGAAGGATCAAACTAGATACAGACCGCTTGTTATCGGTCGCTGTGGTAAACCGTGTGGGACACCTATGTTCAGCAGTGGACGTCCTTTGACTGATAATGATGAAGATGATAATAATAATTTGAAATGGAGTTTCTTTTGATCCTAGACTCTAGGACGAGCGCTTAAGCATGGCACAGACACAGCAAAAAATATTCATCATATTTAGATCATGCTTTAAAAAGTTATGCAATGGATATTTTTGGAATTATTTGAAAGTAAAGTCGCTAGACAATATTTCCCACAACAACTTACGTATGGTCCAGAATCCAAATTATTCGTAAGAAATGCCAGCCTTTTTATCTAAATGGAGGAACAATTTTATGGCATGCCATAACTCGCGTGTATCGCACGGCATGCTTCATGTCATGGGGGATCATCGTGACCTGATTCTGGGCATGTCACATTTTATGGGTTAAAGATATGACAAGATTATTCAAATATTTGAGAAGAATTTCTGAGGTTTTGGTCTTGGGAAGTTTCGAGGCAAACGATAGTCGAAATTGTTCTGGGCATTTTTGAATCGCTTCAAGATGACGTGAAATATTTAGTGATTAATTTCTGATTTACTAATGATATTTAGTATACATATAACTGAATTTTATGAGTACTAACGTATTTTCATTTATTTTGCCCGTGATTTTCATTTATTTCATTCGTTTTCGAACGAAAATCATGAGCTATATTAAAGCGAGTGATTCAAAAATATTGCCCCTGATCTGCTTGATAAATCGAATCGCCATTTATTATATTGATTACTATAAGTTAGTTACTTACTTAAATTTTTGAGCGATTCGGGTCATACATTTATATGTAAAATTTTGTAAATTACTTATGTACTCATTTTGCAAAGTTCTAGATTGGATACCCTTCGACCAGAGACGCGGCGTAGGACGTACACTGACAAGACGAACAAACGTCCTTTTAAGAAGGTCCGAGATAAATTTATAAATTAATTCAGATGCAACACAATTTCTTTTCTTTTACGTCAGTATTGTAACACAGAAGAGGTAAAACTAGTAAAAAAGGTAATATAAAGTGTCCCACTGCATTATTACCATTTTAATCTTCAAAAAATAATCGTAAATACAATTTATACGGTAATATCAATAAATCATAATTAAAATGAATAATGCTTTGGAACCGGAGCTCTGAAGTCGTATTATCATAATGAGCTTAGATGTCTTTTGACAGATGTGTCTTAGATATTATTCAAGTTAAATATTTTATGAGATCTTCCAGAGATAAGCCTATCCAATATACGTACTTTAACATCTTGTTTAGTTAAATGATTAAAAAAATATATGAAGAGTTTTTCAAAAATCTACAACAACGATCATTCAAGATACCTAAGCACAAAAGTGTACCTACTCAAAGCTACAATCGTTTAACATGGACACTAGCTAAACCCTCAAGAAGCTACAAAATCCACATACCAAACTCTCACCAACTCCGATACCGTTCGAAATCAATTCGTTGTAACAATAGCGCGTAATACAGAACAAACGTATCTTAACCCTCAATAAACTATCTGATCAAACTCGTATTTGCATTCCCAAATTGAATTAACAGTTCCACATAACTCGTTGTTTTAGTAAACTCTAAAATAACAGTCGGAACTGTTACGGTTAGAGGATGTTCTTGGCGATAATATTACATGGAGTCGCTTGGAAAGTCTGTGTTAATGGGAATCAATTGGAGCATGGAAAGTAGGTAATGTGCCAAGTTTCTTATAATGACAAATAGGTTCAGAGTCGCTCATATTCTAACAATATTTTATTACTTAAAACGGACGTATAGCAATGATAAGATTTTACTCTGAGATAATTTTGAGATACTCAAGTTTTAAACTTTGATCTGGATTCTTCCTGGGTTTTGAACTTAAAGTTGCCATCTTTAAATTTAGTATAAAGAAAATCTAATCTGTTTACAGTTATTACATCGTAAGTTAGTATATGTTTTATATTATTGAGAAAATAAAGGCAAGGATTGTTTTCAATAAAATATGCGTTCTATGCATTAGGATACTATACAACGGTCCGGTTAGCCACGCAAACATTTTTTAATCATCTTGTTATTTCTAGAAATCTTTAAAATTAATAAATAAAATCTGTTAAACGAATACAATAATAGCTTACTGCGTTATTGTGTTTGTTCTTGAATTTAAACTAAGACCAAAGCACCTGAATTTGAGTTGTCATTTTTAGCAATATAAACGAGTAGGAGCATGTTTATTCTAAATTATAATTATATGTTTATAGGTACAGTGATTACTTTCAGGGGGTCAATTCTTGTGCAATTCGTATACGAAAAAAGTTCTCAGATCGAACTTCCATTGTCGAAGAAAGATTGTTTTGGATTTCTCAGGGTCATGATTTCTATGTATTTAAGTTTATTTTGTGCGATTGTTTTTTCTCGTTTAGATATTTACCTTAGATTTTTATATAAAACTACTTTAACTAGTTTAGTTTTTAAAAACTGGAAGTTTATTCATCATAACGCAGTATTGGTAAGAAAAGCAAAATATTTTTTGAATTGTTTACATTCTGTTAATCATTTTAATAGTTCTTACAGTAATATTTTCAAGTTTCGAGTTAGGTGTAGCTACAGGTTTGTAATACATATTAGTTTTGTATTTATGTTTTACGTTTGCAGCATAACATAACTGTACGAAACACAGTATCTTAATTATATTTCTGCAAGCATCAATTAAGTCTCCGCAATCCTATTGCATTGAAGTGCATACCGTAGGATGGGACGCCTCACCGTTCGCAATTATGTCAAACATGCAAACATTACAGAGAAATTACAACCGTGTACGACTGTGTACTAGTACTGGCAAGCTATTTGCAAATATTGGATAACGTCTCGAGAGCTGTGTAAACCGAAGCTAGACGCCATTGTGAGTTGGAAGCCATCAGAGTATTGTCTACAATATCACATGACTTCTATGCGTGTTTGTTTTGAAGCGTCTCCGTGTTGGTGCACCCCTTTTGAAAATGTTTTGCGTTTTGTGGTGCTGTTTAACACTGTTATTTGTAAGGGAAAAGCTTATCACGTTTCGAAGAAATGTATAAAACCTCACTACTACAGTATTACAGGAAAAATGTTAACGTGAAATTTCAAAGATAAAGAATCTTTTTTAAGAAGCCGTATCTAGGGAAACCTTTTTGGTTAAACAAAGTTTACAGGTGAAGCTTTGTGGCTATTTGACAACTTCTGGAAAAATATTCTTATTTGTGCGCAAGATTAATATGTACAATCTACTATTTGAATTTTTCGGAAAGAATACTTTTTTTTTTATTGAAATAAACTTTTAATACGCGCGTAAACGCAAAGTCACGTAAGGAATGACACCATTATATGGTAAACAAACATACAATGATACAACAATGCAATATATAATAGTCTTAACCGATTTATTTTTTTAAAAGCTATGATATTTATTATATTGCTTACTTAAATGCTTAACTACACGATATTACACCGACGTTCTTGTATTCATCTTCAGCAGAGCAAAAACAGTTTAAAACTTTAAAAAAATATAATCGTATAATATGTTCAGAAACAAAATTTATAACATAAATGTAATTCAATCAATTTGCATGTCCCACACCAGAAGTCGTCAAAATAACAACAAACTGTCCAGCTTTCGAAAATAAGCCTTTATATGCAGGCGAAAAATAAACGTGTCTTGTAAATTATGCATTCGCCTGCGATCCTGTAAGGAATACAATTTAAGGCCCCTATTCTGTAAGATGATAGTCTTCAATTTCAGATCTGATCATCCCTTTCATACCTGCAAACATAACTACATATGTGAGCGCGATAGGTAGAGTCAAAAACAAGAATAAAGTCTTCCAAAGTAAGCCTAGAGAAATCAATCTGGAAGCCTGAATACGAAATCAGGCCCAGTGAAGCTAATTCCATAAGAATAATAAAATATTAGGCCTGATAGCACAAGGAAGAAAAAGCAATTTTACGGCCCACTGAACAGCAAATACCGAACAAAGTTAAACTCAAAAACAATAAACAGACAGTTCAGGAGAATTTCGGATAATTTTCTTGCCGATAAGGCATTAAGTCAGGATCTCGTGTAAATATAAACTGTTATAAATATTCCGTTGGTGTTTCAATTCCTCTCTAATCTTCAAAAGGATTGTTTACTGTAAACATTATGATTTAGAACATAGATTGGATAGAACAGACATGTCATTTAGATTATTATTAATAAATTTAAAACAATACATACTCACATTGAAAATAAATGTTTTATTTAAATATAAACACCGTATTATAATATATTGTTTTAAACTTACATGACTACTAATATTATAATAAATTAGAACGGGATTTGTAACGGGATTGCTTTCGTGAATCTCGTGTTAAACTTTTATTCCGTGTCATTATAATAAAGTAATATTATAAATGAAATTACATCATTTCAAGGTGTTGAACTTTTTAAATGTTTGTATCTATATTCACTAGTATATACAAGATGCAATGTAACATCTCATGTTGTACATATGATTGACTATTTAGTTTGTCAGAATAGGTTCAAAAATATCGAGTTGCTTAATAATAAATAAATTTATAATAACACTTTTTGACCTCGTCCATAAATTGTTTCAGCACCTGTCTAACTTCATACGCGACTTTGTTTTTTTTATTGCTCTAAAATTTATTGATTTAAAATTGCAGCATTAGTGCGCCTTCTGATTAGAGCGACAGCAGCGCGACTGCCGCGTGACCGTCGTGCTGCTATAGTAGAAAGCGTTCTTATCGGTTTGATAACCAAAAGTGGCATATCCAAATGGTTATTTTTAACTGACTTCAAAAAAGGAGGAGGTTATCAATTCGACTGTATGTTTTTTTTTTTATCATCATTTTTTTTTTTTTGTATGTATGTTACCTCATATCTCAGTCGTTTGTCGACCAAATCTAAGTTAACTAGTTGGTCCCATTTTTTCCATTTTGGGATCTGATGATGGGATCTTGGTGTATTCGAGGGTAACCCTCAAATTTTAAAGGCACGTATAGTGTTTCTTTACTAGAATCTTAATGTTGACGTGTTGTTACGTCTGATAGTCAACATTTTGTGGGGCTGAGCTGATGGTGGAACTCCTTAACGCCTAGGAGTTCAGTAATTATAATGACACAACTTATGATAGGTAATTTGTAGCTTCGTAAAAAATAGAATCATAAGGTGCAACTCCCCCCCCCCCCCCCCCCTCTTATGTAATCACTAAAAATAAAGAAATAAAATAAACTTTTAAAAAAAGTAAAAACCGACTTCAAAACCAAAATGCACTAAAAAGTCTTAAATAAACTCTTCACCATTGAAAGGAAAGGAATCCGTTTTAGGCAAACAATTTCTTTTTGGAGTCGGTGTCATCACTTTGACCATCAAGCATCAACTATCACAGCACCGACTCCAAAAAGAAATTGTTTGCCTAAAACGGATTCCTTTCCTTTCAATGGTGAAGAGTTTATTTAAGACTTTTTAGTGCATTTTGGTTTTTACAGTAAACATTCAAGCAAAGAAGCTTCATGACTCTGTTTCAATACCACAAGTCTTGCCTTCGGAAACTGTTCTCACTGTCATAAAGTTAACTGGCAAGATCGAAAGGACTTACCAATGGATCATTTACAATTCTAATTAATCTTCCAAGTGCAAGATGAGCATCTTCCACCGGGGGTTTTGTTGTAACTAAATTGGACCCCGGTTGTTGTCCGAGCTTTACATTTTGATGTTAGCCCCCGATTTGACGGCGGAATACTAATTTTGATTTATTAATTTCGTGATAAGACTTTTGTTGCTAGGAGGGGAAAATATTGAGGACCCAATTATTTAATTAAAAGCAAAATGCGTAACAATAATATAGATACATTCATAAGGTCAGTTTTTCATAAAATATCATGCGGTTTTCCACCAAAGCTTTGGATGTAATATTATGTATTGATGTATTTATACGTTGAAAAAGTAAGGTCTGTAAAAAAAACAGACAAATTAATAAACTAAATTTTACTATATATTATTAGCTTAGATATAAATATATATTTACTGATCCTAATATTTCATTCTAGCGGTCCCCCGCGGCGTCGCTCGCGTGAATTTCATACTTCCCGTAAAATATTCCAACGCAAAACACAATTACATTCTAAGAAGAGGAAAGTCAGTCCTGTAGGATATGGTTCTATATGCAAGCTACTGTCAACGTGTAAACAAGGCACGAGCTCCAATAGGTGGCCACGTAAATGCGGGTAGGCGTTGTATGACGTGTTGCACTAATTGGCCAGCATTGTCCGCCAGAGGGCGCCAGCGTTCGTGACCGAAATACTGTTAGCTCGCACTGTGCAATGGCGATTTGCATTTATGCGTAACTTGCTATTAGTTGGGTTGTAAATTGTAGAGGGAATGACAAATTAATGTACTAGAAAAAACTGTACTGGATCGAATGTAGGCTTGTAAAAAATCAAAAAGCATTGTAATTAGTCAAAAATTTAAAATGTTTTTAAAATAAATAATATATAATTATTATTTATATTAAAATAATGTATTTTATTTTAAATATATATACACACATCAAAAGTGTCTAGGGATCAAGCATTTTTATGCGGATTTCTTGAAATTGAGATATGGCTTTGTAATAAATTTATGATTTTATAAATTTATATGGATTCTTTTTGGTGCTTTTCATTATTTGAAACAGGAACTGTCAATCAAATTCGAGTAAAAGATGAAAATCAGCTGTCAATATTTTCCCTATAAAAACATACAACGCATTGAACATTTTGTGCTACTGTTTCCCTACTACTGATTAAAACCATTACATTTGACATTATTAGTGCTACTGTTTCCCTACTACTGATTAAAACCAACGTTATTATGGAGCCGCGACGTCATTTAAGCAGGAAAGAAATGCTCAGAGCCGAGGGAATGATAGAAGCTGGTTCCCGGCAACGTACTGTGGCTTTAGCTCTGAATATAAGTCAGAGTGTTATCAGTCGACTTTGGACACGTTACCGAAGCACTGGTACCGTGGCTGAGCGCCATGGAGGACGGTATCGCTGCACCACACGGAGACAAGACCGATACATTCAAATCACAGCTCGAAGAGCTCCAACAATAACCGCCATGATGTTAGCCGTGAGGCTTCATCACTCTTCAGGGAACTTAATTAGCGACCAAACAGTCAGAAACCGCTTGCATGAAGTGAACCTTCATTCCCGAAGACCGCTACGGGTACCACCTGTAGCAATGCACAATCGTAGGATTCGATATCAATGGGCTCTTGAACACAGAAATTGGGCAGAAGAACAATGGCGTTTCGTGTGCTTTTCTGATGAGTCTCGTTTTGGTATGAGACCGGATACAAGACGTATACGACACTGGAGAACCTCTGGCCAACAGCGATTAAGATCCTGCCAGGAAGTCCATCCTTATAGTGGTGGAACCATGATGGTATGGGCGGGTATCGGAAGAACTGATTTGATTCGGATCAGAGGCAACCTCAACGCTCAAATTTATGCTGAGACGATTGTATCAGACGTCATCGTTCTTCTACAAGTGCAAATCAGTCCCTTATTTCAGTTAGTGCATGATAATGCACGACCGCACACCGCAAGAGTTGTAAGACAGACTCTCGCCGCAGCTTACATCAATGTCCTGTCCTGGCCTGCTCAGTAGCCAGACTTGAACCCGATTGATTATGCATGGGATATGCTACAGAGAAGAGCTCTGCCGAATATGGAGGGTATCCAGTCGCAAGAAGACCTTTTTTTGTTGTTGCAACGAACATGGGTGGCCATTCCACAGCGTGATTTGGATGAACTCATTTTGAGTATGCCAAACCGATGTTCTTGTGTTGTTAGTGTTCGCGGTAAAAACACGGATTATTAATTGTTTAAGTTACCCAATAAAATTTTAAAGAACTCTTATTTCAGTCTTTTTTTCGAACTTTAATGTTAGTGGTTCAAATGTCAAAAATCCCTTTATTAGGAAAATGGCAAATTTCTTTATTAAATTTAAAGGTGACTTGGTTTATCGTTACTGTAGACAAACGAAAACACTTTATTTGATGAATCCTTAAAGAAAATTTTAATTAATATCAATCAGGAGAAAAGTTATTGCAAAAATATATGTTGATCCCTAGACACTTTTGATGTGTGTATTATTAAATTTAAAAATAGTCCAATATTTATTTACTTATTCTCATTTTGTGTAATGGTACTGATCCCAAAGAAAGTAGCTAATGCACTTGAGTTATGAACATCAATCACAACGGTGGTACCACAACACCGAGACCCAAGACAGTGTAGAAATTTCTGATTTATATTTCCGGGAATCGAACCCGGGACCTTGGAGCGGCAACGCCTTGAATCTCAGCGTGCTTAGCCACCAGCCTTAGTGGTGTACCAAGGAGGTCATCAAAATCTTCTTTTCTACTTGTCAATCAAGAAAGGATCACCGAGCTTACGCCGCACCCAGCATCTTAAAAAAATATATAAAATACAGATTGAGTTCAATGATTTTGATTGGCTCTTTACAAATTTAGCATATATTAAAACTTAAGTAAAAAAACGGCCAAGTGCGAGTCGGACCCGCGCATTAAGGGTTCCGTGACAAAATACCACAATATTTTGTTGACAGCAAATATATCTTTGTTTTTTATAGTGGTTGTATGAAGACAAAAGTTATGTTTGTCGTTGTTGGAAATGTGCTTTATCTCAAAAACTACTGATTCCATCTCGTTATAACCAATTTTTGACGAAAGTATTTGTTAAGATTCATGGGAAGGACTGAATGAAGGAGGACTAACGGTAGGACCTATCTCTCATACGTTAGACTTTCCGAGAAAATGGTTCAAAAACATCGATGTCATTTAAAAGACCTATCCATAGATACCCCACGCGCATCGGTTTGATAAAAAGATTAGGTTTTAGTTGCATGCATTATGGGGGAGGAATAGAAAGTATAGAAATCGTAAAAGCGTTAACTGGATACATCGACGTACCAAGTTTTAAGCTGTATACTTTCTTAAAAAAAATGTCTTCATTTATATACAAAGTGCCTTTTTTTTCATCCATTACGAAAATTAATTGACTGATTCTATATCTGTCAATTAATTTTCCTGAGCCAATGGATCACGTATTCCAATCTACCATCCGAAGGCAATAAAAGAAACAGAAACATGTATAACCGTATAAGTACGAAAATTCGGACATTTGCGTCTCGAAGCCGATCCAAATTGCATGGCCTACCGTTTTTAGATAATTGGAAACCGGCCGACTACTTTCCTGGATTAATATCGACTCGCCATCATAAATGCAATATAGGGATGTGAGGTTTGCTTGCAGTGTGGAAGTTAGTTGAAGAATTAACCTCTCAGTTTTGCGTCTCTTAATTATTTCAGTACAAGTAAGGTAACGGTTACTTGTCATTTCCATTTTTAGGGACGAACTGCCATTGGTAACAAGTGCCATAGAATAATTTTAACGACCGTTTGAATTTTCTCCTTATGACGTTAAAATTACATGAGCCTAACAGTGCTTCCTATATAAATGAATGTTTTTCTGAATTGATTAAACACGAAAATAAACGATTTGATTTTTAAATTCGTATATTCTTTGAAACTTTTGTCTAGCTATCTAACTCAGGAGAAGCTTTTTGTTAATCGAAGTATCATAAAATAGCAAACACTGTGTTTCATTCGTTGTACAAACTGCTGAAGGATTTCTTGCATCATGTGCAACTAAGATTTAGGTACTGCGGAATCTGGGTATACAGAGTGCAAGTGTGTTCTATAAACGGGAGTGTGTGGTTTTTAAGCTTTGTTATGGTATCTAGTTTCTTTATTTATATCCTTTACAATCGTTTTGGTTATAACTCTCTACTCACACGTTAGAAATACGTAAAAGCTAAGTTTTACGCTAAGCGCCAAACCTCTACAGTAATAATCTAAATCAAATCAAATCTTTACTCTAATAAAATCGTTTTTTTTTTGGTTGCATTTTTTTTACAAATTCATACCAGACACAGAAGATTTCACACCGTCGTAGAGTGTGAATTACCAACGTGAAAATATAAGTGTTCGATCATTTATCTGCAAAGTGTTGTCGATGTATAAATATTATGCGAAGCCTACGCGAAAACTTGCACAATAAATTCCAATAACGCGAAGGGATCATTACACAAAATGAAAAAAGGTAATAACACAGATAGCTTCCGTAATGGAAGTCAAAAGGTCCCAGGTGTTTCAGCTGCAAGCAGGATAAATACGGCCTGTATAGCAGCAGAAAAAAATGACCTTTTTTTCTATTGACTTAGAAGGGAAATTGCAATGAAACTAGTGGGATTCGGGTTAAGCGTATAGATTGGTAGGGACGAACCAACGTTTGTGCATAATGTATCATTTGCTTTAGTGCAAATAAAATGTCAGAATGCTGAATACAAGAATGAATCTTTGATTTGAAGCTCTTTGCATTTTTTCATCATCACCTCACTGCTGTTTCGTAATGTGCTGATAAAAGAATACCTTAGATATTTGATTAGTTTGAAAAATATTATTTTTGAACAAAACTTCCCCTTTCTATCCCAGGGGTTATCTGGAAGTGATGTCTTTTAGCAATAAGACCGCCTTTGTTGTACATTTACGATAAGCTTTTAAATTATTATTTACAGATTTACTTTGTGTTTTGTAATAAAGAGTAATATTATGTTTATTATTAATCATGTTTATGGTAGAAATATAAAATAAATAAATACACTACGTTTGAATTTCCCTCTAAAGTATTTAGTTTATTCCGGGATTTCCTTTTTGCAATATTTCTCAGGATCCAGCAACGCCAAACACTATGTTTGATAAAAAATGCTTTGATTTCTAATATTGAGTCCATAAAGTAGCACATCTTCCTTAATGACTATAGCCTTTACTACTTCTCTACCTTGACTAATTAATCAAAAATATTTTACCTCTCACCTTTATCACGAGCTTAAAACATCTAAAACATGACCTGTCTTCCAAATGACCACAAATTACTGACACAAACTATTAATCTTTACAGCAAGTTAATCTTTTCTTACATTGATACATTAGGGCCCCTCTTAACGAGTAATTAAGGGCCCACCGCCAGCTTTCACAAAACGAAAAATGTCTAAAGTTCTAAACGCCCATATTTTATACTCTAATTCACGTAAAAAGTCATTTGGAATCGTTTGGAACTAATTCTGGTAAACTCTATTCCACGGTTTTTAAAGTTCAATTTTGGAGTAGTCAACTCGATGACACCGCCAATTTAAAATGACATTTTTGGCTCCTAGTTTAAGTTAAACTTATGGTCCCACTATCCGTTAATGGTTAGTTAAAACTATATTTGGAGAATGACCTACAGCTACGAGATAGAGTGTGGTTATAATTATGATAAATGTACGCTTTTTGACAAAGTCATAAATCTTGGTAAAATAGGTATTGCAATGGAAATGGTCACAAGAAAGTGCTCAATCAAAAATATATACTGTTGAGTATATTCTTGCATAAATTTCAAGATTTGGAACTACTCTCAAAGCCTATGATTATTGGGTAAAAATAATTTAAAAAATTAAACCACCATCAAAATACTGACAAAAAAACTTCAAATAATGCATTTGCCCTCTATCTAGTAAAAACAAATTCATTTGGAGTGAGAGATACTTGAGTGAGAGGCACGCGTGTTTGGAAGCCAAAATAGATCAATATACTCAAATATTTTTAAATTCCAACATTATCACATACAAACACAGTGAATCGATTACCTCTTTTTTCAAAGTCGGTAAAAACACTAAACGCGTACTTGATGTGTCAATTCTTCTACAAATAGAAAGTATGAAAGGGTTTAAGGGGCTCCCCGAATTTTTGACGCGCACACTAGTTCCACTCTATTTAAAATAATTATTACTCCTTAAATACAAAAATAATCAAAAATCTGGTAGACACGATTGTAGTACAGGTCCCATAGTTTATTTAGTACGTTTATTGTTTCAAAAGTAGTTTACTGTAGTCAGAGTTAGAAAAACTGCTAAATATGGTCATTTTTGGCAATTTTTCTAACTGTAACTGCAGATAACTCTGTTTAATTGAACTTAAACATTGTATCTAAACCACATGCAACAATCAGATTTTCGATTGGGCTTTTATTTAACGAGTTACGATTTTTTTACTAAAGTGGCACTAGTGTGCCCGTTAAAAATTCAGAGAGCCCCTTAAATGCCCAAGTCACTGCCCAGAGAGACGCTTTCAACACTATAGGTATACAATACAAAATCACTTTAACTTGGAATTCTTCTCGTCCCAATGAATCTGGAGAACGTGTGAGGTGTCAAGTATTTGCCTACAAATAAATAAATAAATAAAAACGACTGGTAGAGAATGCTTTAAACATTAAGTCCACCATTTGTACTTTAGTTTTGTCAATGCAATAAAAAAATTAAAAAAAATGACAACATCACATACATTGCTCCGATCCCAAGCTAAGTAGCTAAAAGAAAGCTAAAGCGAAGATGCAGTGAAATTGCATTTCCTGTCTCTACAAATAGAATAAAACGCGCCATACCCTTGTTTCGCTAAGCTAATACGGTGCGGAATTTCGGCTCCCACCAATATAAAATCCAATTAATCGTCGCAATATTTACCGACATACATGCTCGCCTCTTAATCACAGTAGATCAAGATGCAGTAGGTATACTTTCAATATGTAGGTATGCGAAATAAATAGATAGTAAAATTAAGAATTGGGTTTTTGAGGCAATAATAAGATTTTTTGTTACGTACGGACCTAATTTTTGTATTAAAGTCAACTCACACGTTTTGATTATATAAGAGATCATTTGGATTAACAAGGTAAGCCTATTCTTTTGCAGGCCACGATTTCCGTCTACTTTGTTTTTTTAAATGTAACTGCACTAAGAGAAACTCCGGCATAAAAGCGTCGTCTTACTTTTATAGAAATCCCGCATAGTAATCTGTATGACCTATTATTTGCCAAATAATGATTTTTTAATGTTATCCAGTGATCTCTGCAACGTCTTTGGTATTGCCTGCCAGTGAATCTACCTTACTTCAAACGTCAGTTTTTTTGTTAAGAGATTGATATTATTATACTGTTTTTACCGACTTCAAAAATAGGAGGTTATTAGAGATGGGCCGAGTACTCAGCCAGAGTTACCAGCCTCCGAAAATAATCACTCGCTATGTACGATGCTTGCAGGTGCACATAGTAACACTCGTGCTTAACGTGCCAGTTCTGGATACCTTGTTTGGAGCCCTGTCCACTACTCGAAAGGACTTTTGTCTTTTGTCACCTTATTCTAAAGTAATGGGGCTTTTAGTATCATCGCGCTATAGTTGCTAGATGAAAGCTAATGCTGCGCAAATCTGTTTGTATTTGTACACCCCAAAACAGGTATTTGATTTAAAACCGAGTTACTCGGCCGAGTACACGGTTGGAAAAAAATGAACCGTGTAATACTCGGTACTGTTACCTAAAATCTCAATCATTTGTTAACTTATTTGAAAAAAACACCCTCTTAGAGGTTATACCTGTCCAGGGTGTTGACATGTCTTTATGTATGATAGTCACCATTTTGTGGAGCTGAGCTAATGGTGGAACTTCTTTACGTGTAGGAGTTCATGGATTTTGACGCCAGCACTTATGTTATGTACTTTGTAAGCTACAATTAAGGAACACAGTCAAAAAATGCAAAATGCATTGCTCACCTCAAGCATCATCTATCAGGGCAAACGAGTGCAAAAAGAAATGGTTTAGCTAAAATGGACTCCTTTCAAGAGTTAACTTAAGACTTTTCGGTGCATTTTGTTTTTGAAGTCGGTTTCTTACGCTAACTTATAAGTAAGAGTCTACTGATTCTAAGTGCAGTGTGTGCTAACGTCAGCCGCAGTCATTAGGTATTCAATTAAGTAAATCGCATACTGTGTTTGCCGTACACTCGCCGTAGATTTGGCTGTTTGGCTCTCGGCTCTTGCATATTAGCACGTTTTTAACTTCACTAGCATTTAAAAAAGCTTATATTTTTGCTTTTTGTTTTGAAGGGATTGTCATTGCGGAACAATGAACAGAAATTAAATGATGTATTAGTTATTCGAAAGCCGTTTTATTAACATTAAGCAGAATAACTGATAAAAGGTAGGATGTGGAAATAATAAACATAAGGAAGGGAATTGGAACAGTACCTACCGACTCCTCTCTCGACAGAGCGTCGTCCGCAGAGCAAAAAATGATCAGAAAGTGTCAAATCAGAAGTGCCAGTTAAACTTGGGCCTTATAATGAAGCTCAAAATTACACAACGAGCGATGGAGCGGGCTATGCTCGGTGTTTCTCTACGAGATCGAATCAGAAACGAAGAGATACGTAGAAGAACCAAGGTAACGGACATAGCCTTGAGAATCAGTAAGCTTAAGTGGCAGTGGGCCGGGCACATAGCGCGAAGAACTGATGGCCGTTGGGGCAGGAAAGTTCTAGATTGGAGACCCTCCGACCAAAGACGCAGCGTAGGACGTCCACCATCAAGATGGACAGACGACCTTAAAAAGACCGCAGGATCAAACTGGATGCAGACCGCTAGTGATCGGTCGCTGTGGAAAGCCGTGGGGGAGGCCTATGTTCAGCAGTGGACGTCCTTTGGCTGATTATGATGATGATGATGAGTTAAACTTAAACACCACCTTATACCTTAAATTATTATTTTTCATTCAGAATTAGGTGTACAGTATTCAGTAAAAAATCATTTGGGGTGTTTGAGGTTTTGCGCATTTAACATTATACGTTGTATATTTTTTTGAATCAGTATCGTTTGTACAACCACCCCTGAGTTCTTTGTCGCTAACCAAAACATCATGGATAGGATACCAAACATTTGCGCAGATAAAGTTGTAAGAAATCATAATATACATTGTAATTTTATAGTCACTATAATAAGTCTTAGTAACCTGAAATATAAAAATATTATTTTATTTATATTTAATATAAAGATAACCCTTACAGTTGAGTTTAAAGGGAGTTGAAAATATATCCATGAAGTGATTGTAATATGCATATTCCATTAACAGAAACAAGAACAAGATTTGCATGTACTAAATACGAGTTGTTATGTAGCTTACTGATGTCACATGCTTGTCTTGCACGTTTCTGTTTGAGTTCTTTGGAGAGAGTTAGGAATTTCATATCTTTGTCATAGAACGAGCATTATGCTAAGTTTCCTTTGCGAAATGTTCGTGCTATTTAACTGTTCTATGACTCACGTCAAATCTTACTTTTGCCAGTAAAAGTGGAAAGTGCGTATTTATATGGGTACTTTGAGTCTCCTTACTAAAAGAAGTCTCAAGATTCTAACCTTTTGATAGTTTAATGTTTATTCACTGTCCAGTAGAGATCACTAATTTCATCGATCAAGCGCATTTCAGTGGAGTAATTTCCTCCCTTCTCTGCTTTCCACCTTCATTCAGCTTCTGATTAGTCATATTTTTTTACCGTGCCTACTGATTTTAGTTATCTCTACTTCCAAGACAGATTCTTGGATGGAGAAGAGATAACTAACTACTCTTTGCCCATTGCGTAAACTTTTTCACAGTTTTAAAACTTAAGCGGGTTTATCGTTATTTTTATGTCAATAGGTGTTTCCTATTGGTTACAATCCCAATCTATTCCAAGTTAGAGTGAACAGGCTTTTTCTGGTGCTCGTTCAATCTTCGACTTCATCTGCGTCGTAGTTTGCTTGATCTGGAATCAAGAGCAAACCAACAAATATGTATTCGTTTTTATATGCAGTTAGGCTATTTTATTTTTGTAGAATAATAAAAAAAAACACTAAGGATTTAGATTGTGATTAATTTGCCAATTCTCGTAAAGTTCGCATTCAAAAGAAAGTTCACCGATATAATTTTCTTTTTTTTTGCTTCATCAGTGTCACGGACACAGTTTACTATGTATTTAGATTTTTTCTACGAGGTGAGGAGTTTTTTTTTTTAAAATTGTGTGCATAACATTATTTTTGGTATAACGGTCAAACTCGTGATCGAATCACACGGTAAAAGTTCGATTGACGCAAGAATCGACGCTTAAATTGTTGCGTAGCAATATCTGGTATCCAATTTATAACTACAAGCTATAAACGGAATTCCTAAAAACTCATAGAGAAAAAAGGAAATATTTAAAGGTATCCGCTATTCTGTATCATAATCAGCAACATTTCTTTGTATTCCAAAGAATCAGATGGCCACAAGCCCTATCCGAGTGCGATAAAAATAGCTCACGTATCGAACTGTCTCCATTAACATGTCTGGCGTTTTGCATAAAAAAATATGCGATGCCGACATTATGTTGCGTCTCCATCGACTAGACGTACCAGTAGTAATATTTTCTATTGTTATACTAAGTTGCGTGGAAACACACTGCCGGTTTTTAATTTGCAGGAAAATGTGGATATTAAATTAATGATTTTCGTTTTATTAATATTCACTACTGCTATAAATTGCTTCTTAGTGTAGCTTTTCTTGAAAGCTTTTAAATTGATAACTATTAAAAATAAACTATTAAAAAATTTCACCAAAACTAAATTATCTAACAGCCTAAGCCCTATGATAAAACCAGCTGGTTCTTAGCTTAGTAGTAGTAAAGGATTAGTAAAGTTATACAACGCGGCAACGCAGCCAGCATCATAGTCTCCTTGCCGCAAGGAAATTGTTTCGTTTTCGAATAGGTACTTTTTAAGTTGCATGCCTTAGTTTGATGCATGTTTTTTGTTTGTTATTACTTAAGTTAAATTTTACTATTAAAACGTTATTCAAGCATAAAAGTATTAATACCAGAATATATTTATTAAATAGTCAGGTATTCGTATAATCACCGTTATGATAGGATTTTTTTTTAAACATGAAATTTTAATGCCATCGAAAATTATTATTACTTTTTTTTTGTGTCTACATTGTAACAAAAACGCGATAGTGTGTATCGACAGAAACTCGACCGGGACACATCGATTCCATGTAATATGCAAGCAATGGCCGACAATCGATATGTCTTGCTATTTGAAGACTTGATTGCCGTATTCTCCTCATGTCGAACTACGTGAGAACTTAAATTTTTAAATAAAGCTTCTGTTTTCGTTGATATTCAACGTGGTGGAAGTTATTTGAATAAAGGTGTATTGTTGCTATATTGTTGTTTATTATCATTGTTACTAGGGATTGGTATCCATTACTTAGAGCTAGTTGAATTCTGGCAATGGAAATATGAGATAGAAGCGTTTACATAACCAGTTCAAATCTTAAACTAGGTACACAATTAAAATCTATAACCGATTGCGTAATGCGATTTTAAAAACTCAGAAACGCCTACGGTGTTTAACAAAAACTAAAGAAAATGCTATTAAACTACACACTATTTAAAATGTCAATTTAAATTTTCTGATTGACTGCTGCATCGAATACGTTTTTTTTTTTTTTTTTTTTAACTTATGTAGCTAAATCTTTAATAAATCTAAAATATCATTGTTATGTTTAAAGCTTAGTTCAAAAAACTTTCTCAATAAAAAAATACGGTTTTTAACAATAAACAAAAGAAAGTGCTATTACACTACACAACACTATTTAAAAAAATCTCAATTAAAAATTTTCTGATTGACTGCTGCATCAAATATCCTATTAACTTACGTGGCTAAATCTTTACTAAATCTTAAAATATCATTGTTATGTACAAAGCTTAATTCAAAAATTCTTCCGAAAAAATTAATACATGAAAACACTTATTTTGTCTTTCGAGCGCCATGTCGAGACTTTCGAATCTGGAAACATTATGCTACATTGATTGCATCAGAGTCCAAACGTGAACGGTGCATAACCGCTGTAAGGCGTAACCACGCTTAATTGAAATTTTAATTCGTAAGTTCAAGGAGAAGATAAAGATCTACGTTTTAAGCATTGCAAGATGTATGGTTTCCTCAACAGTCTTCATGCATACATTCTAACATACATAAATAACGTTTCTTTCTACTTTAACATGACTGTATTTGCATCGGGCAGATTTATAGGCTCTTGTTATGAAACTTTCTAATGGAAATATAAATGATTTTAACTTAACTAAAGTCTGTTTCTCTTTGTTAGTCAAATATTGTAAGCAATCTGGACAGTACTTTTCACATAAATATTTTATTTTAAAATAAGATATGTTCTCGTTTTTATGCCAACGGTCTCTCTGTCCCTGCGACAATCTCCGGCTAGGCACGCTCGCACACCGCTCCACGTACGTCTCCAAGTCATTTTCAGTGACGGCAACACGATTTTGGAACTCTCTTCCTTTAGATGTCAGGAGGGCCGAGTCGAAGGTATCATTCAAGAGGAAAGTCCGACAATTTCTGAAAGAATAGATAATTGCAAAATAATATTTATTTATTATGTGTATTGTTTATGTATATTTTTATATATTGTATTTATTTTGTGTAAGTTTAAGTATATTAATTGAATATAAAATAATTTGCAGTAATTAAAGTACGTATATTTGTTACTATAAATATTAGTCAATTATTACTATTTTGTTGTTTTTCTCAAAATTTCTTTTCGCTGCACCCATTGCCATCGCTCAAAATTTCTTTTCGCTGCACCCATTGCCATCGCTCTGCATAACCTAAAGGTTTGACTGGCAGAGAATGCTTTTAGCATTAAGTCCACCTTTGTACACTATGATTTGTGCAAAAAAGTCTTTAAATAAAAATAAATAAACACAAGCCTTACCAACTACATAGATAATTCATCGTTTGGCACTGAGATCTTGTTAAATCAAAAAGCAATTTAATTTTATTTACTATTAATATTTAAAAGTTATTAAAATATTGTTTTCATTATTTAACTACAGAGGATGACTACCGTAGGATTGGGAATGTATTCAAAAAGTAAAATGTGCACTTGAGAAGTAACACTATAATATTGTATTAACAACTTTATACTTGCGTTAGCAGAATGTATTGACAAGTTAGGTTAAACATTGTAAAAGTTAAAACAATCCGCATCCACCCAGATACATGGGCCCAAAGACCCCTTTCACACTGCAACTTTAAGCATCGATGCAGTAGTGCGTTTTGAAAACGCGCTTCAGCATCGTGACTTACGCAATGAACAGATTTAATTTGGCATCGATGCAGTCACGCGTTAGTTTCGATGCAGTCGCCAATATACAGTACATAATTTGTCTATGTCCAGCTTCTGCATCGATGCCAAAAGTAGCGCAAGTGTTTTAAGGTTGTCATTTTGCGACTGCATGGATTCTGCATCGCTGCTGAAAGTCGCAGTGTGCATAGGGTCAAATCGTCACTAGATGGATACCATTAGATTAGTTACCATTACCATTTAGATTGACGAAACGTCTGGTGTAGTGGTCAAGAAATCGCCTACTACGCAGCGGGTTGCGGGTTCGATCCCCGCACAGTATAAACATTTGTGTGCATGAACACGTCTGTTTGTATTGGTCTGGGTGTTTTCTATGTATATCATGTATGTATTTACAAACAAAAAAGTATTTAAGTATTATATCCGTTGTCTGGCACCCATAACAGAAGCTTTGAGTAGCTTACTTTGGGACTAGATGGCGATGTGTGGGAATGTCCAAAGGATATTTATTTATTTATTTTATTTATTTATTAGATGGCTGTAGCTGATGGATGGCAGACCGAAAAAGATATGGAGAGACGATTTGGTAAGTTTTGCGCGGGACTGGGAGTCGCTGGCTTCGGACAGAGATAAGTGGA
This sequence comes from Pyrausta purpuralis, assembly GCA_963924145.1. Classification (NCBI taxonomy): domain Eukaryota; kingdom Metazoa; phylum Arthropoda; class Insecta; order Lepidoptera; family Crambidae; genus Pyrausta; species Pyrausta purpuralis. Next base: position 26,582,239 of record OZ001648.1, on the reverse strand, counting down.
GGTCTTTGCCAACCAGTGGGATGAAACAGGCTAAAAAAGTCACAGCAGTATGGTGGGGTTTTTTGGAATTGACCACCATATTGGGTATTTTCCTCGATTAACTTCATCGTAGATATTGCTCTTAATGTTTTATTACTACATGCCTGGACAAACTGTCTACATCATTAAACCAAAAATAACATTTCTCAAACACACACAGTGGTTTAGAAAGTTGCTAGTTACAGTGTTTAGCACTGTCTTTGTTCGCAGCTAACGTTTAGTTAGCATCTAAGTCTGTCGATGTGTCTCATTACCTACTCTCCAAATGTGTTTAAGGTTTACCGAGATTTAGTCGCATCTTTGTGTAGAGTTGCATTCACACCCTTAATGAGGGCGGTGTTATTTTGTACAATTTTCTGCTGCCTAATACGGGAAATTTCGGTCTGAATTAATTGACAGGCTTGTAACTCTGGTTTGACGCTGTTAAATAGCTTATTGATTTACAGAAGGGCTATGATAGTTATATTAAGAGATTGTCTATGTATCTTTCATTTATAATTCGATTTCATATAGAAACATCGATAGCGTTCTGTAGATAGATGTTTGTTTTTATCATCATTATAATGTAGAATTGTTTTCAACAAACTGTCATATCCAATATATTCTAATAATCTAGTCGTGATTTTCAATTCTAATAAACTTATGAGTTTACTTTACATTTCTTACATCGAAACAGTATCAATTGATGGCTTCAAACATTTTATTACGACGATATTTTTACTAGTTTATTCAAAATAGCTTGTAAAATGATATCAGAATGCTAACGTTATTTCCTTAGCGAAGTACATTGAAATACTTGATAAATGAAAGTGTTTACGGAAACATGTTAACTGGCTTGTTTACATTGACTAAAGTTATGGTGTAATTTGCAGTTGGTTATAATATTTATTTTAAAAAGTGTCTATCTTTTGCAGATTAAAATTAATTATTACGATTTTAATAAAAATTCAATATTTTTTTTGAAAACCCTGTACATACATTTTTTTTTAAATACTGGTATGTGGTGCTTCAGTGTACAGTGTATCCACACCTTTGCTTTGGACTACTATTTACGCCACAACCTGTATATGTATTCAGCGATAATACTGTCTAAGCTTTATTTTACGTCATTAAAGCGATTTTTACTGACTTTAAAAAAAAAAAGAATATCAATTCAATGTGTTTGTATGTGATATCGTTAGAATTTGATAATATTTGAGTATGTTGATGTATTAGGGCTTCCAAACACGTGCAAAATTTCGTTAGTGCATGTATATGTATATGTTTTACACGGAGTTCTCAGAAACAAGAAGTCATAGCAAGATAATTATTTTTTAGTTCAATCATAAATACTTTAACTCAGGGTACAGTGTAAGTTTTATCTAAATCGGTTCAGTAGTTTTTATGATGTGGATAATTAATTAAAAAAATAATGTGTTATTCTGGGCTTTTTAGTTAGTTTTGAAGTCGGTTGGTTATTTTTTTGAAATTATTCTTGTATTGTGATAATTTATTTATTGACTACATATTAAGATTCACTGAAAAAATATATAAATAGAAGACAATTTCTAAACCGTATCGTAAAATCAATATCAAAGTCACGCTTACTCATCGAATCCTACTGCCTACTTTGATGCTTATCTTATCCCTTTTACAAAGCTCATAAAATTTTCTAGGTCTATGCCCAGCCCACGGTGTCTTGAACAAAACAAGGGAACCGATAAACGCTAGGTGTCCTGTTACCTTAAAGAAGACATTTCGCTCGTAACTGCGGATAGAAGTTATTTGTGGGCGGCTTGAAATGATCCTTTGGGTTTGGTGTTAGTCAAAAGTTTTTTGCTGAAAGAATGGCGAATTGACAGATTTTTATTCTAGCTACAGTAAATTCGTTGTTTCTTTGGAAAAACTCGGACAAATTTTGTATTCTGCGATTCATTTTTTTATTGATAGTTTCCCGATTTGAGTAGAGTCGACTATACCATACAATTATGGCAATGCAATGATTGCATATTGAAAACAGCACTTGTATCTTTCGAGGTTGGTATATAACGTCAAATTGGAGTAGGTGATAATATTTCAACTTTGTTTTTCCATACGTCATTGAAACAGGTTGCTATCAATTGGTTTTTTAATAGGGGATTTTCTTTTTTTTATGTTTCTCTGACAAAAAATATCGTTATTTAAAACAGCACCCTGACAATTTTAAAAGTAATCTACGTCGTTGGATTCACCTCCCTTAATTATATACCCAATCCTATCTTTTTCTTTACTCTTAAACTTAATTAATAAAAATGCAAAAAACAGAATTATCCTAACAATTTTGCGTGCAGTACACCAGACACAATATAAATTTTATTGTTATGACGTCTATAAACGTTCACCGTCTGCAAAAGAGTCTCTAATTTTCACATAAACTACCGTATAAAAAGCCAAAGTGTTTTCTCCAAAAAATGATTCATTCATTGTGGTCTTGTAATATTGTACGGGCCTTCAAATATTATCACTCAAAATAAGGTGACATTATATATCGAATACCTTACAATTTTATAATTAGAAGATATCAGTTAATTTCAAATCATCTTTTATAAAAGTATCTAGGCTAATTACATAAGAAGATACGGTTCTGCCTAATAAAATTTCACGATTCAATTCATTCGCTGACCTTTTTCAACTTGTACCATACAGCTCCCAATGGCCAAACGGTAATCAGATTTTGTGCGCAGATGAAGCTATACTATTCGCGATAGTTTCTTTGGCATTACACTTATAAGTCTAGTTTATAACGTAGGCCGACTGGACAGAACATCTGACAATCGGCTTACCTTTAAGTATGAGGGGATTGTTATTAGTACGAAGATATATTTAATACGTGTACTGGTAAATTGTTTAGTTATAGCCCCAGATAATATAATACTATTAGTTATAGTGTTGGTTTTTAAGATTTTTCATAGTACAATTACAAATTCAGTATTCTTTTAAACATGACCCACCTAGATAGGATACATTGTTTCAAAGGCATTCAAATCATCATCATTATCAACATTCTGTTGTCCTGTTCCCAGTTTATCTGGGATTGGCGCAGTAGGTTTGTCTCTTCCACACTATTGTTTCACTCGTCATCGAATCATCCACAACTTTAATATTCATATCTTGTTTTAAAGCATTAAAATGAAAAATGAAAAATACTCCAAACTTTTTCTTAAGATTTGACGTAATAAAAAATGTAGATACTATTGTACATTACCTATAAACAAATTAGTAATTAACCTATTTGTCGTAAGGAATAATCTATTGTTATAATAATATTTCAGTAAATAAATAAATGGGCACCTGCCTGAATACTCAAAGCATTAATAAAAATATATTGATATACCAATCTACATTATAACTTATTTACAACGTTTCGTGTCACTTGGCCCTTGATTAAAATATTTTTTCACTGTTAATCAACTTTTTAACTGTCATCGAAGCAATTACTCGTCAATTACGGTGTATGTTGCATCTTAAGTAACCATTTTATATGCAGTCAGCTCAGCCATCTTGGAGTAAATTCTTACTAACTATGCGGCGGGATTAATCGCAGTTCCTTGTTGGTTTGCTTACCCTGAGAAGTAGGAAAAGAGACTGAATGCAAACACTGAACCTAAAAGATTTATAATGTATGTTTTAAGCCCTAAATCTTAGGGTAATAACAATCTATACAAATATTATTAATTATTACTTCAATTATATAATAATAATAGCATTGTTATAAAAATTCAAATAGAAAATTTATGTGATTGAATGTAAAATTCTAGAGGTGGGCGCTAATAACTGCGACACAGTCTTTTGACTATTGCGGTTGTTAACGCAAGATTGTTTCTGAAATAATGTGTAAATGTGTTTTTGAAATAAATTTGAAATTTGAAATATTATAAAGCTGAAGAGTATGTTTGTTTGTTTGGTTGCTTGTTTGTCCTAAGATTAGGAACTACTTGACAGATTTAAGAGATTCTTTTTGCTGATTTGTCGATAAGGCTTCGATGGAAGGGGAGGGATCAAACTCAAAAAGTGCGGTCGAAGTCGCGAGGGATCACTAGTACTTTCATGAAAATGTAGAACAGTAATCGTTTTTAAAAACAACACCGAATCGGATCCGACATTCTAAGTTTGCAAATTAGTTTGTTAAACTCCAAAAGAGTTGCAATAACAATTTAATTGAATATTAGTTTTTCGGATCTCGATGCCTCACTAATCAATACGAATAAGGGTGCAAATTGTATTATTGCATAAGTTATAAACGGAATAGGCATTAATGTTTTCGAAAAGTATATTATTGAAAAAAAAGTAGTCATAAATGTAATTACATGATGCATCTATTAAAATTACTGAAGTGAAACTAGTTAGTTATTAGCTAGTAATAATTCGAAAGTTTCGATTTTTTTTATAGAGTAAAAGGTATGTTTTTAGCAGCCATTAAATCAATAACAATAAAAAAATGTCTAAACCCCCTCAAAACACCGATCTTAAGCTTGCGTTCATCAATAGTCTATGCACATTATCCACCGACTCCAAATGAATTCTCCTAAGTATAGGGCAAAAACGTTATTTTAAGGTTTTTAGACAGTTTTTTGACGGCGGTTTAATGTTTTAAATGTTTTTTTTTCATCATTTTTTGTTTTTAAACACATATCTCAAAAACTAATGGACCTATTTTAATAGAACTTACACTATACCCTAAATTGCATTTTACATAATCGAGTTAAAAAAAAATCGTTTTGACTTCTTCTTTCCGAGAAATCCGTGGACAAACATACATACTACGAAATTTCGCACACGTTTTAGGAAACCTTAATAGATCAACATGCTCAAATATTATCAAATTCCAACAATATCACTCATAGGTTGAATGTATTACCTTTTTTTTAAAGTCTGTAAAAATAACGTAATTTTTCTGCTGTTTATCCCCTAGACTAACTTGTAATGGATTTGTCGTTACAAAACGTATCTTCTCAATTAGCATACCGTAGCCTTTCGCATGGCATAGTACCGCTTTATCGCAGTTGGTTATTATCATAGTTACAAACTGACATTTCCAATCGTATTTATATTGTGAAATCGGAATACTTGATTTGAGTACTAATTGCAAGCTTGAGCTTTTAAGTGTATCTACTAGATACATTGAAAGTAACGAGTGACATAGAACTCTTGAGAAATGAAGTTACAACTTGAATGGTTGATTTGTGAAAATATGACAATTTGTAAATATTCTGTATGTACAGTGGCTAGCACATAAGATTACCCACTTTTGTTGCAAACTAGCCCTTATTACAACTGAATAAGATAGCGCAGTGTTTACTTTTATGTGCTGTTGTCCGTACCATATCAATCTTTAGTAAAATTATATTCCTGCCCAATTTATTTTAAACGGATTAAAAACACTGCTTCTTTTGTTTCCACTCATGTTTTAAGTATCTAAGTACATAACAAATATATTCTTAATACTATGGAAAAAAACTTTCAATGAAGATTTGTTGGTGAAGTAGATATATGATGAGGTGATATGGAGATACCTTTTATTAAAGTTTTGTTTTGAGAAATTTTATTAAAATCATTTTATTATTCATACTAACTTAGTTTATAGCATTCGTCTAATACTTATACAAAACATTTCATATTTTATGGGAAAGCTCTCACGTTACTGCTGTTAACATATATGCAATTTCCGGTACACAAGAATACTAGTAACATATAATATTATATTCGTTTACGTTTCACAAAACAATATGACGTCGTCACGGGTTAAGATTTATGCGGAAATATAAAGAATTCCTCCTGTATGTGAGGTCTTGTAATATTGTGAGCATTTCCTGATAACATTGCAGATTTATTGAGTATTGAGTAAATTCATAATTTTATCGTCTTTTAAAAATAAAATATGTATTTATGGTTAATAATAAATACTGGTTGTTGATACCTTTGCCTAAATACATTCATAATAAATCCATGTTTGGACCATGATTAAATCCACGGTTTGTCCGATTCATACGAGTTACGAATCCTTTTACAATTTATTTTTTACTATCTTCAAAATCAATGAGTTTGTCATTACTATCTCAAGACACATTTATGTTATATTAACAATGATTTGTTTAATTTTTTATAAATATTCTTTTCGGGACAATTTATCGCTAAAGCAGCCAATTTCCTCCCTATTATGCTAAAACCAATAGTATTTGTACAAATAATTATAACTGTTGTTCGCCAAATGACTAACAAATAATTCTAAGGCGTTTTCTCAAGCACATAAAATATCGTATGACCGCATTCCGGCTACCGATTGTAACCAATACGATAAACGTTTAATCAATTTTCAAATGCCAGTTACTAATAAATCTAAGCGGACTAAAGATAGAAGGCTCAATGCAATCTTTTGCTCTTGCGTAAGACTTGTAACAGCCTTGTCAAAACCGACGTTTAGTGTACCATAAATTCAATAGCGAATTTAAGCCACCATGAGTTTTCAATGAAAGGAAAAGTTTTGTTAACAAAAAGTGTCTTCGAATTTATCGGTCTTAGATCTCAAATCAAATGTTATCTATATTTAAAACCACATACTCAAATCGTTTATCGATATTTCGTTGAGACTAAGTTAGCCAAAAGAGGCAAAAGTTACGTTACATCTTTTTGTTTTATAGCTAAGATTTTGTAGTAAGCTAATGATAACAGAGATTCTGGAATCAACGTATGTTATTTACATACGTACATTTCAGTGAGGGTTAATACTGAAATTGATAGACTTTAGCATTGTCCAGTTGTTCTTAGTCAGTACATTTTACGAGCACGCCTACTACTTATTTCTATTCTATAACTTAATTTTGCTTCTGGAATTGCCGGTCAGCACTTTAAATTATCTCAGAATAATAAGTGATAATTCGCACCGCGTAAAATAACAGGCGGTACAAACGACCTAGTATTTCACAACCTCGCCTCGTGATAAACAACTGATAAAAGTGGCTATTATTTGTGCCCCAGTTTGCTTGCTACCTAACTTACAAATGCTACTACAGTAATATGTAACTATGTATTTATCAACAATCATTCTTCCACAGGGATCGTCACTTCGCTGCAAAATCAAGTTTATGAGATGATATGAAATGAAAGAAACTGCACCGTCAAAAGTAAATCTAGTAAAAATAAATAGAAGAAAGTCCCTTAGAGCGGTTTCACACTTAGGCGACTTTAACAGCGCGATGGTCGCGCTGCTGTCAATTCCAAACTATAAGGCGGGGAGCCAAAGAAACTAAATAATTCTCTTTGAAGAAGTGTATTTATCGAATTTTAACACTAAACTGGCTTACATCTCATTTGCATGCTATTTTATAGTCAAAACTGAAGTGCTACAGATGGCGTTAGTAAGCGGATATCCGTTATCATTTTAACAAATAAAACTTATAGATGGTGCTGTTAGCCGGATATCCCTTCATCTTTATATATATATATATATATATATATATATATATATATATATATATATATATATATATATATATATATATATATATATATATATATATATATATATATATATATATATATATATATATATAAATGAATTGCTGTTCGTTAGTCTCATTAAAACTCAAGAACGGCTGAACGGATTTATCTTATCTTAGTCTTGAAATATTCGTGGGGGTCTAGGGAAGGTTTAAAATGCGAGAAAAGATTGGAAAACGCGCGGACGAAGTCGCGGGGGACCACTAGTATTTAAATATTTCTTGTACTTTAACAAATACAACTTGTATGTGGCGCGGCTAACCGGAAATCCGTAAAGATATAATATTCCATGATTTATAAAATGAATTACAGATGGCGCTGCACGACGGACATCCGTTGGCATTATTATTTTTCAATAAACTCTTATAGGTGGCGCTGTTACAAGGATATCCGGTGTGATTTATTTTAATAAAAATAAGAATAGATGGCGTTACCAGCTGACCATCCGGTCAAATTATTTTAATATTTCAAATTGGCATTGGCAAAATGGCACCACTATTAACCGGATATCCTAGTAAAGCTAATATATTATAAAAAAATCACTGGATATTAAATATTTGATAGTTATGTGTAAAATACATAATATAAATATTTTATGTACTAACAATACATAATATGACAGCAGTAAGCCTTTCACATTAAAGTGACGCGCTGCTGTCGCACTAATGTGAAGGCGCACTTAAAAATAAAAAATGAATATATGTGATTCGATAAGTCTACAGCGTGTTGTTTTGGTCAGCGACGCCCGACTCAGGGATGGTTGTATGAACGTTTCTGATGCCAATATTTTTTTAATTGAAAATACTTATGCCAGGTCGCGTTTTCGTAGCTTGCCAGCTACGATGTAGTATTTCGTGGATAAAGACTCGCGCTTCTTTTAGCATCGATACAGTCGCATTGCTAACGTCATCGATGCAGTCGCGATTTAGAAGCTGGATATTGACAGATTATGTACTGATATTGGCGACTGCATCGATGTCAAATTATATATGTTGATTGAGTTAGTTGCGATGGTGTCGCACGTTTTCAATTCGCAGTGTGGGGTCTAAGTGTGGTCTATTATTTAAAAGATGACGTATTAAATAATGGACATTAAAAAACTTTATACTTGCAACGCATGGCTAGATTTAGACTTACAAGCCAAAACAAAGTATCGAAAAAATATGGATTTAGAATCGAAGATGAAGTCTTTACCTAAGTTTTCTTTCCTTTTTCTTTATGACGCAGAATTCCTTGCCAGTTTCATAAGCCAAGGTTTTGTAAGCGACCTGAATGAGACTAATCTATTAAGCAAATTAGCTCAACCCATTTCTCAGATATCTCCTACATAAGTGTCAAGATAACACCTACTTAGAATCTGATACGCACTTAGTAGCTGATTATGCAGGCTGATTAATGTAAGAGAGCACAGGATGCTGTTGTATCAAGATAGTAAGGTTTTGATCGTGAGGTTTGAGAATAAACCGATATCAAAAGTAATATAAATACTTTAACGACTATTAATCACATTGAATTCAACTCAAAGTTTAGACTTACTCAAAACTACTTAATACTACTCATATGTATTACTATTTAAAATCACGCTAACATTGTAAAAGCGAAAGTTTGTGAGTGTCTATGTATGTTACTCCTTCACGCAAAAACTACGCGATGGATTTGAGATGAAACTTTACAGCAATACAGCTCGTACATGAGAATAGCACAAAGGCATATAGTTTATAACGATATTTTTCGGAGATTCGACATTTATGCGTGTGAACCCGCGGGAAACCACTAGTATTTAAATAGTCAGCCAATGCATACATTTTTATTATCCAAATTAAAACCAGCAAGAAATTGATAGTCAATTAAAACCAACTGCTGGAAAACTTACAACTCCATTTTTCCACAAACTATGAATTCTAACAGCTTAACGACTTTGCCCTACAAAACAAATTAGATAAATTCCAAACTGACCACTGTCCAGCCAATTATTGTGTTAACCGTTTAATTGGTTCAGATTAATTAATTTATAACAAACGACAATCGTTTTATCGTCTTAATCACGTTTGCGTGGATATTACCACCGTAATATGGCGCAGTCACGCTGTAATCGCTGTAATTAGGGTGGTGTAACACTGGTTATCTAGTTACAAAATTACATGTAATTTGTTAGCCGCCTTTTGGTTATATTTTACAACGTGAGCCGCGAGGGGGGTAAGTAATTAAGTTGCAATCAGTATTATTTTGTGCAGACTGCCTGGTCATTTGACTGCGTTGCATTATAGGAAAGAACTTAGATTCTATTTTTTTAAATTTCTCACTTTTTGGATAACCACTCGACTGTCCGCGCTGTCAGACTATGATGTGGGAAAACTGTCCGGCGATATCGCGCGACGGTTGCATGATAAAAATCGCGCGACATGTCGCGCGATAAAAACGCTTATATAAAGAAAAGTATAGTTGTGATTACGAAAACAAAAATACTGGTAGATAGGTAATAGTTATAAATATATAAAAAGTTGAAAATCTAATACACTTACTATACTATAATATATACTATACTTAATTTATATATATACTATACTTAATACATAATTTTCAAGTGGTGGGCACTGTAGTACCACGGACAGTTTACCGTAAAAAAGAAAATGGCACTGTAGTGCCATTGGACTGCCGAGCGGATAAGGATTGGTCAGCTTTCCAGTATGAATACAGGAGCTCTATATCTGAATTACCCGCTTTAATATTACACATGAATAAAGATGAAATAAGAAACCAAAAATTTGCGCACGGGCGGGACTTGAACCAGCAACCTTTTGGCAGACCGGGCCAAACGCTCTTACCAATTGAGCTACCGTGCTGTCAGTTCGACCCTTCGAAATTTGTGGTTTCTTATGACAACGTCAATTGCGTGACGCTTAGCGCCATCTAGCCGTCTGTTTATGAAACAGATGGCCCAAGCAGTTATTCTTTACAGAATAAATTCAACTTTGAAATTGATGTCGCTTCGCTATTTAATGCTTCAGAATGTTTTTAACACTCACAGTGTCATATTTTATATTCATAAAGATGAAATAAGAAACCAAAAATTTGCGCACGGGCGGGACTTGAATCAGCAACCTTTTGGCAGACCGGGCCAAACGCTCTTACCAATTGAGCCAAAAGGTTGCTGGTTCAAGTCCTGCCCGTGCGCAAAATTTTTGGTTTCTTATTTCATCTTTATGAATATAAAATATGACACTGTGAGTGTTAAAAACATTCTAAAGCATTACACCTGAATTTCGTACGCAAATCAATTAAAAATCAACGAAAAATTTACCACCAATAAACAAAAATCACACGCCATGTTGACGCGAGTGATTTAAAAATAGAGGCCCTGGGCGCGTATAGCGATGCACTTTCGATAAGTAAGCGGCTCAGCTTTACCGTCAAATTAGCAATTTGTATTGCGATTTTGCATGATATTTATATAAAAAAAAAGTATATTCGTACCATTGTAGTATTATTATATTGATAACATTCGTTTACACTGCATCGGAATTGAGCTGCCTGGAAATTGAACGGCTAAAGGTGAATCACAATAGGGGCGTATTGTTACTGGTTAGGTGTCTTAATATAATATCTAAGCTATTATTTTGGCTACACACACAAACAGTAAAGGTGTGGTGAAAAAGTTTTGCAACAACCGAATATTTGCACTGACTGTTAGAATCGGCCGGAGGCAGAAATTTTATTGTGCAGAGTTGACCAAACAACAAGGGGCAGATTGATCAACAATTAGTTAAAAAAAAGAAATAATTACAAAACTATTTCACAAGCCAGTGAGTTATGACTGTGATATCAGATTCTGATGGTCATCATCACCATCATTTTCAGCCCAAGGACGAGCTTTCTACAGCGACCGATCACATGCGGTCTGCATCCAGTGTGATCCTGCGATCTTTATAAGGCCATCTATCCATCATGTCAGTGGAAGTTCTACGCTGTGTCTATGGTCAAACGGATCCCAATCAGGATATTTTCTGCCACATCGGCCATCAATTCTTCGCGCTGTGTGCCCTACCCATTGCCACTTGAGCTTACTGATTCTCAGGGCTATGTCCATTGCCGCAGTCCTCCTATGTATCTCCTCATTCAGATTCGATTTCGTAGAGAAATATCGAACATAGCCCTCTCCATTGCTTTCTGTGTTGTGCATAGTCCTCTCCATCGACTCTGATGGTCCAACAGACAGAACATAATAAACCCAGACATGATAATACCAATCCAAATTATGCAAGTGGATTGTACGCTTTTTGTATAGTATTAAAACCAAACAATTATTTTAAACTCTTTTATTTTAAAGCCTCTCGTAGGGTAATACAGGGTGACTTTTTATCAATACCGAAATTTTGTGTAAAGGCTCCACTGATGAATATGAACAGCTGTTTTGTTTTCTCGATTTCACTAGTGCCCCATAATAAAAGTTGTTCATATTTATCAGTGGAGTCTTTACACAAAATTTCGGTATTGATAGAAAAGTCACCCTGTATAACCGGAGATATGCCGATTCAAAATAGTATATCTAGCTCAATCTTATTACATTATAACATAAATAATTGCGGCTAACTGTAACATAGCAACTCGAACGGCGCCACGGAGTGTAAACTTGCATAAATTTTAATAATTTATCAAACGTGTAATTTGAATTTATTGAGCATGAAGTAACCTATTCTGGCTATTATGTTTCCATCTAATACAATTAGCATTAACTATGAGATATTTAAAACAGATGCAAATTATGACTGGCGCAAGTGTATTGTCGATTGTGGTTTAATCTGAGGGCTGGGAATTTAAATTTTAATTGGACGGCATTGTTTTCTGATGTGAACCTTGAAAGGGACAGGTAATCCAATTTGAAACTAACTTTTACTTAAAGTATTGCATGAGTCTGCACTAGATCACTAATAATAGTCCCCCTAGCTGATTTCGACTACGGTGGCCAGTCACAACGACTAACCGACTGCGCGGGACATATTATAGTGCACAATTATGTGCGCAAACACAGGTGCACTCTCTATTCCTTTCACACTCGATGGGTCAGCAATCTGACACGACTGGAGAGAGTTCAGGTGCAGGACCAACGGCTTTACGTGCTTTTTCAAGGCACGAGGGTGAAACAGCGCCAACTTCCAAACTCCGGGCTACCCTAAGAATTTCTGAACAGAAAAACTCAGGTATGACTTTGTAGAGTCAATCATCAGACGCAGTCCATCCATCTCTCGGTTGGCCTCTACCCTTCCAGCCATCCACATTCATACTCATCACTCTTTCCGCTTCATGACATTCTTCCCTTCTCATTACATGACCGTACCAAGACAGATGATTTGCGACCATCTTCTCGGTTCCCGGTGCCACTTTAAAACTTCCTCGTATGTACTCATTGCTTATCTAATCCATTCTTGAAACTCCACACTTCTATCTTAACATTCTCATCTCTGGTACAAGCATTCTCTTGTATAACATTACCTTCAATTGCATAAAAGAGTTGATCAAGAAAATGGCGATACTCTAATACTAGCGTTTTCTTAGCAGTAATGTAATATTTTATGTTGTTGAATTGCGAGATCATAAGACGTGACGTTGTTTCTATATAAGTTATAAAAAATAAAAAAAACATTATAATTTTGTATGTTTGTGTTTGTGGTTTTGTACTTGTAAATCTTACATAGGTAAACACTATTATTCATGTCTGTACAAGACGTGTAATACAGAGATGAGTTGTTCAATTAAAAAAAAAAAAGACTATCCCGCGGGATGAGATCGAGCGGGATGAGTTGATCAAATCCGCCACATTTTCCGAACTTCACTCTCCTCATACGAGTATCTATCGATTACAACTTTATTTTTGAGAATGACTCCAAAATGAGACCCATCAATTTTCTTACCAATCTAGCGGGTTCCATCAATAAAGGTTTACATCATCCGTGTGGAAACCAAACCGTCGCCTGTTATCCAGTACGGCACCGTTAAACAACAGCCGTATTTATAAAGCTATTCAATATTCACTCTATAACAAGGTACAGGCAAGAGGCGGGGTCCGGTGTATTCAATTTACTTGCGTTGTATGGTGGACTCTGCTTGATATAGTGAGTTGCAGCTATTTTGGTTCAGAAAGACATTGTTTTTTAAATATTTATGCTTGATTGTTATGAGAATAAAAATAATGTATATAAACCCTGTGAAAAGGGTGACAACTTGTATGGTCTCATAACAAATCGCATTAAACAGTGAAGCTTTTGTATATATATTTTCTCAGCTTAGACCTTGGTTATAGTAGAGAATGCTTTTGGCAGTGATTCCGCCATATGTACCGTTTTTGTGCATGAAGTTTCATCATACATAAATAATAATGTTTCTTTCTTCCTTGTGATAAAATATAAAATATTAAAATTCAAAGTATTTAATTGATATGTAAGTAGTAAGTAGGTATGTAGATAAATGTTATTTTATATGAAGTTAAAAATAGAATTGTGTGAATCGCATGGTAGCATTATTAACGATTCTTATGATATGAGTATAAACATAGTGTAAACGAAGCTACCAAACAAAAATACATGGCTTTTTGCTGCCTACATTGGCGCAGTTCAAGTTCTAACCAGTAGTCCCAAGTAGAGCCCACCTCCATTTATTAGTTCTAAACGCCTACCAGTATGAAGACAACGCGTCGAACTCTAATATTAATGAACTGCATCGCCCATTCTGTGTCGGGATTGAACCTATCAAACTGCTGGAGAATTTTGTATTTCAGCATAATAGGAAGTTATGGGGATTGAACAGTTTTGATATTCTACCGTCATGGTAAAAGTGTACATGAACATTTATTTTTATTTTTTATTTATATTTTATTGCACAATTATTATTTTTTACAAGAGGTGGACTAAACGCCATATGGCATTCTCTACCGGTCATACCTTTGGGCTAAGCAGAAATGATTGTGGGCGGTGCGACAGACAAAAAGAAAATGAATTACTATTAAAAGAAAAAAAATAAGTTCACACATAAAAAAGAACATGAAAAACATAATATTATAAAACAAAAAAAAATTAATACAATTTACAATAAATACAATATGAACATTAGTCACTATCATCTTATTTAAGAGCTAGGCTCTTTTCAGTGGAGTTTTTTTTCTTCATTCTTTACGCTCTTCCGCCATTCTCTTGACCTCTTAATACGACGCAGAATTCAACTTTTGCTTAATTTGATGCATATATCTTATTCTTAGTCTTCCTCTCTTCCGTCTATTTTTTCTTCTATTATATGTGTAGTCCTGACGAAACTGATGTGTTGTATCAAGTGTCCCAACATTTTCCCTCTTCTGCTCTCAATTGTGTCTATTAGTTTTACCCATTTTTCCTTACCCATGTACAAGACTTCCTCATATGTTTTTTTTCCGTCCAGCTGATTCTCTGTATCCTCTTTCAGCACTACAACTCAAACGCTTCCACAGTCTCTCTCTATTTTTCTTGGTCAAGGTCTACGTTTCACACTTATAGAGTGCTATGTTCGTAATGTACACTTTAACAAGTTTTTCAATTGACCATTAATATCAATCCGTAATATGCTTTGGTTCTGAATTATTGACACATAAACACATGGTTGCTGTTTTACAAAACAAATTCGGAAACCTATTTTTTTAAAAATATACAGATAACGGAACTATCTAGATTTATAATGTTAAGACGAACATCATAAGTCATATACAATTCACTTGAAATGTTTTTGTTTACAAATTCATAATCATCATCAGTATCAGCCAAGGACGTCTACTGCTAAACAAAGGCCTTCCCACGGTTTTCCACAGCGACCGGTAGCGAGAGGTTTGCATCCAGTGTGATATTGCGATATTTACAAAGTCGTCTATCCATCTTGTCGGTGGACGTCCTTGTTTACAACTAGTCTCTTAATACCTATTTTACTTTAAAATATGGACAAGTATAAAATTATTCTTGCTTAGTTTATATAAATAACAACAACATATTAATACTAGTTCAATAGAAAAGGAAACCACAAAAGATTAAATATTTAAACTGAACTTTAAAACCTCAAACCCAACTTGTTCAAAAGGAAAAATTCAAGATGTTTGACTTCCAGAAATTGTATTCTCAAACTCCAACCGATCGGTATAAGTTCTTTACCTAACTCCATAATATACAAACTGGTTCGAAATCTTTCGGAGTTTAAAATTCAAAACTCCAGAAAAAGTTCCGTTGAAGAAAAACCAATGCAGCCAACTGCGGGTGAGCGTGAATTTTTTATGGTGTAGGGAGCTGCCCCCAAGAAAAATACCACCTTTCCGCCAAGGGAAATGGCTAATAAATGTCCGATGGTTTTACCCATGATGTCAGAAGGTTTGAAGCGTACCGATTTGGGCATGTAGGGGAATGGATGAATGGATGAACAATTCCATGTACTACAAAAGCATGCGCTCCATTAAACTCTAAATGCTAGATTTTATTAAAGGTAAATTTACTTTCAAGAGGGCATTGCGAATATTTACAGAGTGAACTCACTGACCCGTCTCATTGATATTAATTTATTTATTTATGTGTACCATATTATGTACATTTAAATGATGTGTATGCTTATATAATAAATACATATTTATTTATTTATATATTATCGTATATAAATAATAGGCAGTATGTATGTTTACCATCGTAGTTTAGTTATCTTTATTGCTTTTCTCTTCTCTTTTCTTGCCTTTATAACTTTGCGCTGGCTGACCGGTGGGACCGGTCCCCTCTGCTGCGCCGCTGGCTGCAGCTTCATTCCCCTGCCACCCGCTATCACAACGCTTAGTGTGGTAGTCCTACCAAAAGCCATTTAAATATTTTAATTCTCGTAATATGTTAAAAAAAAACACAATTACTAACAATAGAATAAGACCAATATTTTACTAACACTATATGGATTTTAATCTGAAATAAATAACTTGAATTGAATAACTTTACTTGCACCACCTGCATAAATATTTTCTCTGTTCTAACCTATCGTTAACTGGTAGATAATGCTTCTGGCGTTAAGTCCGCCATATGTACAATTTTCATGCTTTTTGCATGAAGTTTAAAAAAAACGTGCTTGGCTATGTTATGATATAACTTACTCTTACCATAATTATAGTATACCAAAATTGTATAAATTATATGCCACTATTACATACTGGCTACTGCAATGATACTCTATTTGAGAATTGCCACATCCAATCATCTGCTTCACACATGACCGGCCAAACACTCCAAGAACAGCTGTCCGTTCTCAGAAGAACTGTTCGTTAAAATACACGCCAATAAGCCTGGAGCCCTTTCATTTGTGTGATATCTCTTATTAGTCTAATACACATAAGTGCGGATATTTTAGAACAATTTTTTATTCACTATTTTGCCTTCTCATGTCCAAGCTCGAGGGTCAAAATTGTTTAAAAACCACTTTGTCGTGAAAACGAAAGTACAGACTCTCTCATAAAAGTAAGTCGAGTACGTACAAAAAAAAGGTGACATTTTCTACAAAAATCAAACTGAAGAAATCCACCTGACTATGAAAAATGAATTATTTTAAAATAACCAGGAACTATCCGCACGACTAAAGTAGTAGCATGTTAGTCCATCCTGCTTTATAAAACGATGGAATTAGAAAAAAAAACAGGTGGCGGAAATTTAAGAATTCAAAGATATTTTTACAGACTTTTGTCACGGTGTTTCCTTTTGTGGGTTTGCGCTGGTAAGTGGTAGCGACATGTGGTGGTTCCCATTGAGTTAGTGATTCTTCAAATGAATTTCTAATGAAAATCAATAGAAGATGTTTTTCGTTAATGACGATTTCTCTATATATTCTTATTCCGATTATTATTCAACATTCAAAATATCAATTTAATGTAGCAAAAAATAAAAAGTCATGTTTGTACTACAAACCTTTAGGTTTGCTTGCGTAATACGGGACAAAGTTACAAAACTATTTTCCACATGCTACTATATTTTACTTGACGTTTTGTTCAGGAAATCTAGCTACAGATACGTAGCAAAAAGTCAACTTAATGTCCAACTTCTTCTGATCTCTTAACCATTCAAATTTCAACCTTAAAATCAAAACTAGAGGGTGTAACTACAGCTCAGGGGTTACTGGTTAAATGTTTAATACCTCGCGGTAATGTATGATCCATCATAAATCATGACACATCAATACAGAAAGCAAATACTTCGTGTAACTGGTTTCAAGCAACAAATCGATTTAATCCCGATGGATTTATGGCCAAGTAATTTATATTTAAGCTGCTACGATCGTTATAACAGTTATTTTACATACTACAAGTTTATTTTTTAATTTGTACGCAATAAAGCACGAACAAGCTGACAATAGTGAACATTTGGACGTAAAGCTATACTTACACTGTAAATTTTGTTAGTTATAAATTTTACAAAGATGTCGTATTGCCTTATTATGGACGTTAACAGTTTTAAAATGGTAATTTAATCTCATGGTGAGAAAAATTCATATTCTAGGTAGGTATACATTGCTTCAAAGAAAAAACATTTAATGCCGTAAGAAAAAATTGAATGGAAAAAGTAGGTATATTTGAATGCATTCGTAATGCACCTCAATGGCGTAATTCTTGAATATAACAGATAAACACATATATGGATTAGCTAGAGGAAAGCATTTTATTAACTAATCTGTTTATAAATTACGAAATCTATCTTACAAAATCTAAATTATTCACATTCGGTTAATTTGACATAATTATTTAATCAAATTACTAAATCGTAATTTACAACCATGCTTAATCGCAAAACACAATATTGCACACGTAATATTGCCAGCACATTGCAAATTGCCAGCCTATTACCACATTCCGTTGTATAATTCAGAACCTATTAACTTTCAGGATCATCGATGTATCAAGAGCCTCATTTATATACGAGTCATTATGGCGGTAATTTTTTAGTGAAACACATCAGCCGTTTTTGCTTACATCATTGTCTTAGCAGATAAGGTCCCGTTCAATCTTCTTTAGCAGGCTTTAATTCCGTAAGTAGGCCGGTGGTGTAGCTAGTTTATAACAGCCAAGTGAAATATTAATAGTTAGTTTAAAGTTTATGCTTAACAGGCTCTTTCAACAGGCTTTCTCTGATGTATAAGCGCGTTCTAGCAAACAAACCGTCATTCAAAATAATAGTAAGTTGGTAAAAAATTGACACTTTTAAGTCGATAACTCACTATGAAATTCCCTTGTGAGTACGAGCCCTATAAGTTCTAGTTAGGGTCATCTTACTCATATTTTATATGTAAAGCCTTTGCATATTCGAATGATTCTTTCGTTAGTCTTGGTACTTATTTATCCATTGTGAAACAGACCCTAAATATAGTAAAAAATAAGCGATTCTTACCGACTTAAAAGAAGTAGGTAATCAATTGAATGTGTATGTACGTGATATCGTTGGAATTTTATAATATTTGAGTATGCTTTAGAATGTTTTTAACACTCACAGTGTCATATTTTATATTCATAAAGATGAAATAAGAAACCAAAAATTTGCGCACGGGCGGGACTTGAATCAGCAACCTTTTGGCAAACCGGGCCAAACGCTCTTACCAATTGAGCTACCGTGCTGTTAGTCCGACCCTGCGAAATTTGTGGTCTCTTATGTAAACGTCAATTGCGTGACACTTAGCGCCATCTAGCCGTCTGTTTATGAAACAGATGGCCCAAGCAGTTATTCTTTACAGAATAAATTCAACTTGGAAATTGATGTCGCTTCGCTATCTAATGCTTTAGAATGTTTTTAACACTCACAGTGTCATATTTTATATTCATAAAGATGAAATAAGCAACCAAAAATTTGCGCACGGGCGGGACTTGAACCAGCAACCTTTTGGCAAACCGGGCCAAACGCTCTTACCAATTGAGCTACCGTGCTGTTAGTCCAACCCTGCGAAATTTGTGGTCTCTTATGTAAACGTCAATTGCGTGACGCTTAGCGCCATCTAGCCGTCTGTTTATGAAACAGATGGCCCAAGCAGTTATTCTTTACAGAATAAATTCAACTTGGAAATTGATGTCGCTTCGCTATCTAATGCTTTAGAATGTTTTTAACACTCACAGTGTCATATTTTATATTCATAAAGATGAAATAAGAAACCAAAAATTTGCGCACGGGCGGGACTTGAACCAGCAACCTTTTGGCAAACCGGGCCAAACGCTCTTACTAATTGAGCTACCGTGCTGTTAGTCCGACCCTGCGAAATTTGTGGTCTCTTATGTAAACGTCAATTGCGTGACGCTTAGCGCCATCTAGCCGTCTGTTTATGAAACAGATGGCCCAAGCAGTTATTCTTTACAGAATAAATTCAACTTGGAAATTGATGTCGCTTCGCTATCTAATGCTTTAGAATGTTTTTAACACTCACAGTGTCATATTTTATATTCATAAAGATGAAATAACAGCAGCACGGACTAACAGCACGGTAGCTCAATTGGTAAGCCAAAAGGTTGCTGGTTCAAGTCCCGCCCGTGCGCAAAAAATTTTTGGTTTCTTATTTCATCTTTATGAATATAAAATATGACACTGTGAGTGTTAAAAACATTCTAAAGCATAAGATAGCGAAGCGACATCAATTTCCAAGTTGAATTTATTCTGTAAAGAATAACTGCTTGGGCCATCTGTTTCATAAACAGACGTCTAGATGGCGCTAAGCGTCACGCAATTGACGTTTACATAAGAGATCACAAATTTCGCAGGGTCGGACTAACAGCACGGTAGCTCAATTGGTAAGAGCGTTTGGCCCGGTTTGCCAAAAGGTTGCTGGTTCAAGTCCCGCCCGTGCGCAAATTTTTGGTTGCTTATTTCATCTTTATGAATATAAAATATGACACTGTGAGTGTTAAAAACATTCTAAAGCATTAGATAGCGAAGCGACATCAATTTCCAAGTTGAATTTATTCTGTAAAGAATAACTGCTTGGGCCATCTGTTTCATAAACAGACGGCTAGATGGCGCTAAGCGTCACGCAATTGACGTTTACATAAGAGACCACAAATTACGCAGGGTCGGACTAACAGCACGGTAGCTCAATTGGTAAGAGCGTTTGGCCCGGTTTGCCAAAAGGTTGCTGGTTCAAGTCCCGCCCGTGCGCAATTTTTTGGTTTCTTATTTCATCTTTATGAATATATTTGAGTATGTTGATCTAGTTAAGCTTCCAAACAGGTGTGCTAAATGTCGTAAGAATATGTATGTATGTATATTTATATGTTTTTCGACGGATTTCTTGAAAACGAGAAGTCATAGCGAGATGATTCTTTTTTAGTACACTTTGTTAATAACAAACAAAAAAAACTAAGACATGCAACAAAAAATAAATTTTGTTGAATTAGGTATTTTCCATCTTAGGGTACGGGTAAATCAAAATCGGTCCAGTAGTTTTGGAGATATGGGTAAGAACTAAATATCATGAAAACAAATGAAAAATGTGAACCGAATTCAAAAAGCTGACTAAAAAGCCTTAAATAACGCATTTGCCTCCTATTTACAAACTTTTGGAGTCGGTGCTAGTGTCATGCTTACCTACACCAATAGAATACGCTCATCATGCACCCACTTCAAAAGAATTTGTGTCCCGTAAATTTATAGAAATCAAATGCGTTATTTTATATTCATAAAGATGAAATAAGAAACCACAAATTTCGCAGGGTCGGACTAACGGCACGGTTAGCTCAATTGGTAAGAGCGTTTGGCCCGGTTTGCCAAAGGGTTGCTGGTTCAAGTCCCGCCCGTGCGCAAATTTTTGGTTTCTTATTTCTTTTTTATGAATATAAAATATGACACTATGAGTGTTAAAAACATTCTAAAGCATAAGATACCGAAGCGACATCAATTTCCAAGTTGAATTTATTCTGTAAAGAATAACTGCTTGGGCCATCTGTTTCATAAACAGACGGCTGGATGGCGCTTAGCGTCACGCCATTGACGTTTTCATAAGAAACCACAAATTTTGCAGGGTCGGACTAACGGCACGGTAGCTCAATTGGTAAGAGCGTTTGGCCCGGTTTGGCAAAGGGTTGCTGGTTCAAGTCCCGCCCGTGCGCAAATTTTTGGTTTCTTATTTCATCTTTATGAATATAAAATATGACACTGTGAGTGTTAAAAACATTCTAATGCGTTATTTTAGTCACTTTTTTGATGTCAGTGAATATTTTAAAAAAAAGTTCTTACGTATATCACAAAAACTACTGGATCGATTTTAATTAAACTTAAACTCTACCCAAAGTTGGAATATACCTAATTCAAATAAAAAATAATAACCTCGATTTACTTCTCTTCTTAAATTTTAATTTAGTTTGAACTGGTGAGGATCGAATAATTAGGCACCTTGTTTAAAATTTTGTTGAATACAAATTTTACCAGCTGTACCATAAGATAAAATAAGAACCCAAAAATTACGCACACTGGGACTAAAACCTGTATATTTCTGGCTAACCGGGCCAACTCTCTTTCCAATTGAGCTATAGTTTCTTTATAGGAATACAAAAGTAGCACTGTGGTGGTTAAAAACATTCTAAACCACAATTATACTCTTCTGAATTTGTTAAGGCGTTTCTATTTTACCTACGCCCGTCATCGCCATAATGGCAGCTACATCAAAACCTATACAGGCATTATTGGCCCCGATGTCCTTTTCTGACCCCATTGTTTTTCCCAAGAGTGAAAGAGACGGCTGCAAGCACGTGCACGGTTCCCAGATTAAAATTGATTGTGCGGACGGCTTATTGTGGGACATGGCGATTGATTCTTCATCAATCTTTATTCGCCGTGTTAGGGACTTGTTCCTCTTTTTCACCGTTAAAAGTCTTTACCGTGAGGATTCGACGCTTTGGTTAACTTATCCCGCTAAAAACTTATACCGCGGGATAAGTTGAACATTCATATTCTGATTATTTTTCTTTGGTCAACTCATGTTATGTTTATGTAGGTTAATTTTAAGTACTTATGTGAGTATTTTTAAGGTTCCGTAACTGAATGGCAAAGAACGGCAGCCTTATAGTTTCGTCAAGTCTGTCTGTCTGTCTGTCTATCCGTTCGTATGTCACAGCCACTTTATTCTTAAACTATTAGTATTACAGAGTTGAAACTTAGTCGGTAGATGCTGTTAACCGCATCTTTATTTAAGTATTTTACTTTATAAGTATTTTATTTACATATTTATTTAAGTCACAAGTTTGCTACATCAATTACATAAAAATTATATTACAATTAAATTAATACCATTTTAATAAAAAGCCAATTAAAAATTATAGATAACCTAACCTACGTCATTTTTAAAAACTCATCCACCTTATAAAAACATTGTTCTTGTAACCACTTGAGAAGGACACATTTAAATCTATTTGAGGGCACATCTTTTATATTCTGGGGTATTTTATTATATACTAGCGGTCCCCCGCGACTTCGTCCGCGAGTTTTGAGTTTGCCCCCTCCCCTCCCGTCGCAGCGTGATGTTTTATACCCTAAAGCCTTTCTCGATAAATAAGCTATCCAAAACAGAAATATTTTTCAAATCGGTTCAGCAGTTCCTGCGAGAAGCGCGTTCAAACAAACAAACTCTTCAGCTTTATAATATTATTAGCGCAAGCGCACGTCGTACTTTAGCTGCGAACATTATTTTGGTGCGGAGTTATGTTAAAACTGTGATAGCTCCTAAGATATTTATTGAATTTAAATGATATAAAGGGCAACTTTGTTCTAAATGAAATGCTCGTGATGATGAATGTATTTATTTTGATAAGAATAAATACCTGTGTGTATATTACACCTCTAAAAATAATGCATTCTTTTTTTACAAATTTATTAACATAAAAAAGGTTGTAGTAAGTCAACCATAAAAGATAGACATATGTTGTCGCGGACTTTATTATAGAACTCTTAATGCTGAACAATCCTGTCATACATGATTTTTGTGTAACTTAAGCGGTTTCCGCAGCGTATGCAACGGAAGCTCTCAAAAGGAATATCTTTCTCCCGTTTTCGCAACATTTTTCATTTCTGCTGTGGTCTTATGAGTCGTATCTTTATGTTATATAGCCTAAAGCCTTCCTCGATAAATGGACTATCCAACGTAAAAATAATTTTTCAAATCGGGCCAGTAGTTTTTGAGATTAGCGCGTTCAAACAAACAAACAAACAAACAAACAAACAAACAAACAAACAAACAAACTCTTCAGCTTTATAATATTAGTATAGATAAGCGTGCACATTTAGTAACAATGTAAAAATTTAAACTAACACCTAAAAAAAAATGGGCAGTGTCTGTTCGTCGTCGTCGTGAAGGTCGCACTTTTAAGAGACGGCTGCACCAGAGGTCCAAGCACTTAAAGTCGTTGGCCCTGCGCCTGATCTTTCCGGTCATTGGGCTATGAGAGTAAAAGGAAATAGTGTACCTGTGTTTGTGCACACACTTGTGCACTATAATATGTCCCGCGCAGTCGGTAAGTAGTTGTGACTGGCCACCGTAGTCGAAATCGGCTGAAGGGAATATTATTATTATCTGTTGACATTATCCTTAAAAGTCAGTCAGGCTAATAAGCTGCCTATAGCCGCATTTATGAAGTAAGTATGCAAAAAAATTACCAAAGATGATGCAAAAATAAATGGCAACTCAGAACCATAATACCGTTTTCAAATCAGCAAACTCATGTTTATTATGCATCAAACCACTAAATTTGAGACATTAAGGACGATATAAATTCGAAAGTGTTTACCAACTCATTGCTGTTGCCTTGATTTAAGAACTTTATTGCATTCTCAACACGTACGAAATTTATATCCCCATAACTTTGGTTAAGCATGTGATTCAATATCAGTAATTTTTCCAAATGGTGTAAACCTGTTGTCTCATTATCGGAAAGAAATCACCCGACAGAGAGTTGTCGAGGCGATAAACTTTAAAGAGGTTTAATTTGACGATTTATTTGTTTCCATCATTAAAACGGCAAAGATTAAATTAACAATGTTGCAGAAGGTCAACTGCGTCGCACATGGTTTACGTAAATGATCATAATTATTTTGGTTGTGTCAAATAGTGTTGCACTTGGCGTATTCTTGATTAGCTTTGATGGAAGATTAAAAACATCAGTACAGAGCTTTGATTTGTTTTGCTCATAATCCTAATGTTTTTGTATTCTGGTCGTAAGACTTTCTAAAACATTGTCATTGATAACTTAATTCCTATCGAATCTATAGGTATTATTTTTCAAATAAATAAAGATTTTGTTAAACTATCACTCTATACCTTAATTTGAACCGTCTGTATTTTCTCTGTTCATCTATCATCTGATTGACTGGTAGAGAATACTTTTGGCATTAAATCTGCCATGTGTACAATTTTAAGTATTGTGCATGAATTCTAAATAAATAACAAAAAAGTTTGACTCACCTAACCTAGCCTTTTGGTACATATTTTGTGCGGAAAGAGGTATCATCAATTTTATAGTTTTCATTCTTTGCTGTCTGTACAGTATTGATTCATTGACATTCACGAAACTAAATCGACTCACTTGATTGACGTTTTTAATTAACAAGCCCCATTTAGACAATCCATTTTATTTTAATGTGAGCGTTTAAACTTTTAATGTTCGCGTTAAATGATCGATAGCTTTTGTCTTCGTAATTGGATTTTAAGTGTGTCATATTGTGGAAAGATATTTATTCGAAACAATTAAAACAGAATATACAAAAACCAATATACATATAACAACGAGACTTTTCACCTAGTTTACTTATATAATATATATAAAATAAACATGTTACTATGTAATCTTATGAAATTCAATATAAACGCCAGTTAAAGCTTTCTATATATTTTTAACCGACTTCAAAAAAGGAGGAGGTTATCAATTCGACTGTATGTTTTTTTTTATTATTATTATTTTTTTGTATGTATGTTACCTCATATCTCAGTCGTTTGTCGACCGAATCGAAAAATTTAGTATTTCTTTACTAGAATCTTAATGTTGACGTGTTGTTACGTCTGATAGTCAACATGTTGTGGGGCTGAGCTGATAGTGGAACTCCTTAACGCTTAGGAGTTCAGTTATTGTAATGACGAAACTTATGATAGGTAATTTGTAGCTTCTTAAAAATTTGAATCATAAGGTGCAACTCCCCCCCCCCCCTCTTATGTAATCACTAAAAATGAAGAAATAAAATAAACTTTTAAAAAAAGTAAAAACCGACTTCAAAACCAAAATGCACTTAATAGTCTTAAATAAACTCTTCACCATTGAAAGGAAATGAATCCGTTTTAGGCAAACAATTTCTTTTTGGAGTCGGTGCCATCACTTTGACTATCAAGCATCAACAATCACAGCACCGACTCCAAAAAGAAATTGTTTGCCTAAAACGGATTCCTTTCCTTTCAATAGTGAAGAGTTTATTTAAGACTTTTTAGTGCATTTTGGTTTTGAAGTCGGTTTTTACTTTATTTATTTATTAACATCTGTAAAAATGGACATTACAATTTACTTCTGGTCGGTCATGATTCTTATTTCATTTTTGTTGATTTTCTCTTGCTTCACTAAAATCATTATCACTCGTACAAAAACGTTTCCCAGTCAGATCGTATCAAAAATATGTTTCCATTAATTCGACAAATCGTTACCAAGTAAAATAATCTATAATAGTAACCATGTTATGTTAATATAAACGGAAGGTCAAACGTGTTTTATTTAAATAAACCAACTAACCCATATCTCACTCTTACATTTCCCCTCCTAACTTTTGACATAATGTACAGAGGTGTAGTAGTGTTCTCAAGAAGATAATTCCTAAGCTTTTTTGGTTCTGTCTAGAACCTACTCCGATGCTACTTACATCTTCCAGAGAAGATTTTTTCTAAACTTCTTTAGACATAGGTCCACCACCATTTTAGGCGGTTTTGTGCGTAGAATTAATTTGTAAACAATTTATTTTATTTTATTGAATCTTATACAAATCTAATGTTATATGACTTTAGACGACACGCTGGGACACAAAACTGCCAATCATGGCTGAAAATCGAGGTGGCCTATATCCAGGACAGGATACGATTGGGCTCATGATGATGACGATTATACAAATCATTAGTATTCGGAATTCTGACAAAGTTAAAATGGAAAAATAAAGCCACAACATAGCTTGTGAAGCATAGTGATTTGTGAGGTGTTACGGTAACATGATTATTTTAAATTTAATTTAAATTTTGGACACCGATCACATACATTGCTCTGATCCCAAAGTAAGCAGCTAATGCACTTGTGTTATAGAAATCAGACAACGGTGGTACCACAACACCCAGACCCAAGACAATATAGAAAACTATGATTTCTACATTGGCCCGACCAGGAATCGAACCCGGGACCTCGGAGCGGCGACGCCTTGAAACCCATTGTGCTTAGCCACTACCCCACTTAATATTTTAATATATGCCTGCGACTTAGTGTCATTTTTTTGTTGAGATAGCAAATATGATTTCATTGTGTTTTTAAGTTATGTACTAGAGTTTAATTAATTCAATAAGTATTCGACGTTCAAGCTGGACACATATTTTTCTCTTGATCCCTTCTGCGACGCACCCTTACCATCTTCAGAACACACCTCACTCGTAAACTAGGTTATATTATTAGACGATCCAAAATTGTCAACTAAAGTGAGCCTGCTGAATATTGTTGTTGTTATCTTACAGTTCCTTGTATGTATTAATTCCCTCATACATAAATATTAGGGCAGGTACACCGTGACTCACGATGTATGAAGTCCTAAGTCTACTTATTTGTTTTTGTTTTGTTTCATACTGATAAATACAAGTATATACATATTAATGCTCTACCACGCAGATAGTGGTCTTATTACATTTTTTTATAAATATTTAATTTTAATGAGTACACTTTAATCATATTTTTAAGTTTCCAATTTTATTTTACAAACCCAGCGTTTTCTACCAGACAAATCCAGTTTAATTTTAATAATGGAAATCTAATAGCTGATCACCAATTTTTAAATGCACTGGTCACAAATTATACATATGATGTTCACCAAATTAAAATTGCAAGGTCGCCACTTTGGCCATAAATTCAAAATATGTTTGACTCGCAAACTTTCAAAGCTGTAAAAGCCGTCTCATTCTTCCACAGACAAAAGATTAGTTATGCATAATGATATTCGCTCAGTCACGCCCCTTACTATAAAAGAAGTGATGTTTCTTGTTCTTTTCTTTTTGTACTACCTTGTAAAGTCGCCACATCAAAGTCCCGTCCTCGCATAGAACAAAAAATGTATTGCAAAATGCTTAATCGATTGTTACTGTTTTAGGGTTCCATTGTAAAATAAGACTACGTTTGCATTACGTTTCTTATCATAGAACGTGCGAATAATTGTTTTATGCAGAGTTGAACGTATCCATTGCATAAGACGTATTCTTCGGATTACGAAAAATTAATATGTTTAATATAATAGAGCATATTGTTAACATGTTGGAGCTTTTCTATAGATAGAGAGAGATAGATTTATATTTTTATCACAGCGTTGTTGTAGAATCTTCAACTAAAAAATAAACTTCTACTGTATACCTTACAATCTAAATATAAAGAAGAACATATTACCTATGGCACTTATTTGTAACTTATTGTAGTCATCCAAGAATTGACGCTTTGGAAATGTGGTGCTGGAGAAGAATGTTAAGAATACCATGGACGGCTAAGAGAACTAACAAGTCGATTCTTGACCAGTAAAACTAGACTTTCCACTGTGTGTTATCAGCGCGTACTTACCTACTTTGGCCACATAGCGCGAAGAGAGCTTGATTACCATGAAAAACTTGTGGTGGTTGGCAAAGTGGAAGGCAAAAGACTCAGAGGGCGATCACCGAGCCGCTGGTCAGACTCTTTAAAAGAAATCACGGGGCTCCCGGTGACTGCCGCTCTTACACAAGCTGAATATAGAGTGGCGTGAAAACACCTCGTAAGAGCATACACCAAGGCTTATCAGGACGGGCGCGACCTTCAAAAATGAAGAGAGGACTAAGAAGAAGAAGAAGTAGTCATCCGATAGATGCAATAGAATTTAAAGTTTTATATACATGAGTAGGCAATTATTTAGGTTATATGCGGAATTATTTCAATTAAATTATTTAAACAAAAACATACGGAATCCACCGCATTATTCCAGCCTCTACATTTTTTCGACACGCCTAGGTATTAGTTATCCATTTTAAGACTCTGGGTGGCGTAATGGGTTCTTACATTTGGGCACAAAACCTTTTTTTTGGGTACAAACCGCTTTTGTCGGCGATGTCATCACAAATGTGTGGCTCAAACAAAAGATTATAGCTCGTTTTAATTAGTTTAAGATAGTGATTTATATATGTGGCGTGATTCGTATTCGTCAGATGATTATCTTAATGGAAGAATGAACTGCAGGTAGAATATTGGTTAGAGAATTAGAAAATGAGTTCGATAACTCTTAAACTTCAACAATATTATAGTATCGGTGAATAAAATTAATGATTAATTATCACCTCAATCACTACAACTTAGCTCGACAAAATGAAATTACATTATTGACCATTGTTTCCAATACTGAACGCCCGTATTATCTCTTTTGATATTTCGTTTAGACGGCTAGGTTTGCTTATCAAAACTATAGCTCAGTTAGAGGGAAGAAAATAAAAAATATGTAATAAAGAACCCTTACATACTGCGCCTTTTAGCATCGCGACTTACGAAATGAGCAGATTTAACTTAGCATTGATGCAGAATCGTATATTTTATGTTTAAAATGAATCTTATTTATCTAAAAATAAATAAAAGTCTCAATTTTAGTATGAATTACAATGATTTATTTCAAATTAAGATCTAAGAACATTTTTTTCTCAAAAGAATAATTCGTGATACAACTAAATGAAATCTACGAAAGCTAATGCACCTTGTGGAAGGATTCCGAAGTCTTCTGTAGTCTACCGGTATTCTACTACTTACATTGGACTTACAATTCTAGTTCTATGCCGCGTCTTTGGTCAAAGGGTCTCCAATCTAGAGCTTTTCTGAACCAACGGCCATCAGTTCTTCGCGTTATTTAATATTATACTTACTACGTAATAAAAGGTTTATAAAGGGGTGCTATAATTAACGATAACGACTTTACCTGCGGATTAGAACCTTACAATTCTATCTTTCTTACTCCATTTCCCACGAGGGTATAAAATTTAATTACTTCGCTACAAAATCTGTCTACTAAGAAAGCAATAAAAGATTAAGGAATAAGATCTTTAAAAGGGCAGCTAAATTTTAATATAAAATTGCTATCTGTTTTTGGGTATGGCACAAAGAGTACAGAAAAGCGACAACTGTTTCAAAGCTAAGTAAAATTGCCCATTTGTTGTCTTGTTAAATTTTTTCGTCACTAAAAATATATTTAAAGTACTTTTCACGCTTTTAAAAACGTCTAAATTTTTTAAAGAAATAATTTGTTTGCGTGGCATTTAACACCAATATCCACAAATAAAGTAAATCAAATCAAATAATCTTAACAAGTTTAAGCAATTAATTCAACCCGTTAAGTCTTAACCCATTAATACATTAAACACACGTCAGTACCCAATTTCGGGACGCCTGGGACAATGCCGTGTTTGTCCCGTCCTATACAAATATGGGGTAAAAACCTTTACCAGAAAAGGGTTGGCTTGCAACTGGTATTAATGATAATGAATCTACTTTTTTTTATTATTTGGGTAAAATAATGATGATAGTGTAAACTAGACCTTTGCCCAGAAGTGGGAAAACAGCGGCTAACAATAAGATAAATAAGACCTAAATGTTAAATAAAAGAGGCCTGATTTTACTAATGTCATATAAGGAATATATGTGGAATTAAATACAATATGCCTAATTTGAATCAAGCCTATTTGTCAGCAATCATTTATGTAAATAACTTTTCAAAATCGGTCGTTTTATACTTATGCAGTCGGATAAATGTTATCTGACGTTGGTAAAATCGACCCGAAGTGTCAAGTATCTATTAAATCGTATATATTGCAAATTCCACTAATTATCATTCAATCTAAAAGCTTGGCTTTTTTCAATAGTGTTTTGTACCAATTGTATTCATAGTATGTAATATTGCGATCTCGTTTTAACAGTTAAGATTCTCTGCTTTTTAATGGATTGGCAAATTGCGGTGAGTGAAAAGAGTTAATATTGATTTTTCTGTTGGACCGCAATAATAATTCGGCGACGCGATCGTGGCGGAAATGGATCTGTTTGGCACTTCTGCGGATTAAAGCACAATCGCAATACGCCACCACGTGGTTTAAACAATTTATTTACATTTATTTTGGATTGAAAAAACCTTGGACATTTCTTTTACACACATTTTGTAACAATTTAATAAATAAGTAAATATTATTTTCAAGTCAGCATTCCAACATTACTGAGTCCAAAAATAATCAGAATAATCATACTCGAGGGTTGTATAATCTGAGTCAACCTTTACTCCGGGTGTTCTATCTATACCCAAATGCAACCTGTAATTCTACTTATTTCACTAGGGAGAACCCGATTTGGGCGTAGCGTGGTACATTTTATGATACATTAGCTATACCTGTTTTATTCATAAATCCTTTATTATGCACACCCTATATAGAAGGCCCGGAAATACACTGTTATATTGTAAGGTATGCTGCATGCATATTTCAGATTAAGCTTTAATTGCAGTATAAAAGGAAAGTTATGATTAAACAATTAATTGATATATTTTTTCAATTCAGAATTTATTTGAACGCTATAATCTCATAAAATACGCATCCGATTTAAAAAAAAACTTTTCTGTTAAGTAGATCATTTACTAATTGATTGAATGGTTGATTTCTTAATTTATCACTCCTTTTTTATTCAATTTAAGAGTTTCTACAATTGATTTTGTATTTTAAACTTGTACCGACTTCTGCCTGATTGTCCAATTTTTTTTCTTTTCTTTTATTTTTTTAAAAATTTAATATTTAAAATATGTATTGTGTACTTGACTTAACTTGATTTGTCATTGTGTATTTAATTTAATTTTAATATTTTGTACACCAATATGGCTGATCACAGCAAGTACCTTTTGTCACTTTATCTATAATACCACTATATTCTGTGTTCTGCGAATAAAATGATTTTATTAGATTTGATTTTCTGGAAAGGTAAAGGAATTTGTTGCTTATAAGTGTTATTTTACGCCGCCTCAATTGTTTCTGCTTCACCCAATGGTTGACTGGTAGAGAATGCTTTAAGCATTAAGTCCGCCATTTGTGTTTAAGTTTTGTCAGTGCAATAAAGAGTAAAATAAATAAAAGGTTAGAGCATATAAAACATCACTCTATGACAAGAACGAAGAGCGAATGAAGAATAAAGAATGAAGAGAGAATATGTATTTGCTTGCTAATATGTATTTGCATTTGCATGCTATTCGTAGATGGCTGGAAAAGCTGAACCAAATGAAAAGATAACAACCTAAGTGTATGTAATATTTTCCACACGCAAATAAACATTCATTTCATTTCATAAATCCGTACGCACGGTGGATATTGCGGGTGATCGCTATTATTAATATTATCCCAAATGAGTCAATTCAAAATTATCACTCTGACCTATCAGTTACGGAGGTAAGCTTAGTTTATTTAAACTCATTCTAATAAGGACGTAAAACAGTGGTTTTATTAATATTAAAATTTATCAAAGACAACTCTTCAATGAGCCGACAGTCACTTCCGCTGCGTCGCACGCGCCTCGACTAGGTGGCATTTGCAAAGAATAAAAATAAAGCAGACAAGACTCTTTGTTCAACTTTGTGCCTACATATTGAGATTTAAAATATTCATTTTGATTAAGCCACCTTAGATAGACATTCCAGATTTTAAAAATGAATAGTTTGGATACGAAATTGCTAAAATTTACGTGATTATAAGTGAAAGTTTAAAACATTTTTCAGTTCGCATATTTATTATGATATTTTACGACTGTAAAGAAAATATGCCACCATTTTATGCTTTCAGTATTTTCTTTCTCTGAATTTTCGCTATAATCTAAAAAAGATAAAGAAATAAATTAAAATCATAGCGATAATCATGCCAAACATAATTTATTTTAAACGATGCTTTAGACTGTTTTTAACACTCACAGTGTCATATTTTATATTCATAAAGATGAAATAAGAAACCAAAAACGGCCCGGTTAGACAAAAGGTTGCTGGTTCAAGTCCCGCCCGTGCGCAAAAAATTTTTGGTTTCTTATTTCATCTTTATGAATATTATTTTAAACGAGTTAATGAATAGCTGTTTCAGTAATCTATACTAATATTATAAAGCTGAAGAGTTTGTTTGTTTGTTTGTTTGTTTGTTTGAACGCGCTAATCTCAAAAACTACTGGCCCGATTTGAAAAATTATTTTTACGTTGGATAGTCCATTTATCGAGGAAGGCTTTAGGCTATATAACATAAAGATACGACTCATAAGACCGCAGCAGCAATGAAAAATGTTGCGAAAACGGGAGAAAGATATTCCTTTTGAGAGCTTCCGCTGCGTACGCTGCGAAAACCGCTTAAGTTACACAAAAATCATGTATGACAGGATTATTCAGCATTAAGAGTTCTATAATAAAGTCCGCGACAGCATATGTCTATCTATTATGGTTGACTTACTACAACCTTTTTTATGTTAATAAATTTGTAAAAAAATAATGCATTATTTTTAGAGGTGTATTATACACACAGGTATTTATTCTTATCAAAATAAATACATTTATCATCACGAGCATTTCATTTAGAACAAAGTTGCCCTTTATATCATTTAAATTCAATAAATATCTTAGGAGCTATCACAGTTTTAACATAACTCCGCACCAAAATAATGTTCGCAGCTTAAGTACGACGGGCGCTTGCTCTAATAATAAAGCTGAAGAGTTTGTTTGTTTGAACGCGCTTATCTCAGGAACTGCTGGACCGATTTGTAAAAATATTTCTGTTTTGGATAGCTTATTTATCGAGAAAGGCTTTAGGGTATAAAACATCACGCTGCGACGGGAGGGGAGGGAGCAAACTCAAAAACGCGCGGACGAAGTCGCGGGGGACCGCTAGTGAACATATATTTTTTTATGTTGATAGGCATCAACTCACAGCAAACGTCATGGCGTAGTTTTTGCGTTCGAATAGCTATTCTATGAAAACTCTACACATTATGATCATTGATGCATGTCGGCACTTTGATGGACAAACGCGTGCGCACGACTAACTACGTTATGCCAGTTACTGTTCGAAATTTGAAATCTGAATCGTGTTTTAAGTTTTTTTATTGCCGAAATTGAAATACAATCGGCTATTAACGTAGGTCGATGGGTTTGAATTTTAGGAATCGGAAATGAGGTGGATAAAAGTGGGTATACGATGTAACACTTAAACATGTACACAGAGAAACATAATCAGGCAAACACAATATTTACATTAAATAATAACAAACGAAAAATATTTAATTTCATAAATGGCCTTTCCTATGATATAAAGGAAAGGCCATTTTTCAACTCGTAAATATATATTCATAGTAATAATAACACACGAAAGGTGATATGATACACGAACACATAAAAGATAAAATTAATACGAAGTAAAACGGTTACAATATTTTAAAGGTTATTTTATTTTTTCATACATATTTCTTCTTAATCAAAATTTTTGTTTATGTCTCCCTCTACGCTTTCCATGTTTGTGCTGTTTTCTTTGGATCAAATTTAAACTGAGTTTGTTCCGGCGTTTCTTCTCAACACTTGCCAGATTCTCTGTGTCTTGTCTCGAAGCGCTAGTAGGGCCCAAAAGATACAGAGATATGTTCTAGCCATCATGTGAGCCATAATTGATTGATATAAATTAATTATTGACGTTCATAAGTGGCATTTTGTGTCCTAAATTTAATAAATTATTTTTGAATAATGATTTTTTTTTGAACCAGCTACCCTTTTATGGTCGGCTTGCTTGCAGGTTTATAATTGAGTCACCATCTTTTGAAATCCTGGGTACGTTTAAGGGTCGGGCCAATAAAGTATCGTAATGTTCCATATTACTTTGTGTCTGAGAATTGTGCTACGTGACGCTACAAGTGATTTTGTTACTTAGAAAGGTATATTCTTATAAGAGATTGAAATCAGATAATCCTATTTACAGTAACCCCTATTACGTTCACATCACTTTTTAAAAGATTTTTATCTAAAAAAGTACATGTAATTGAACACTTTCCCAGCGACACAAAACATCACGCCCCGTTGCGCCGGCGCAGGATAATTGTTAGCTAATAGACGATGACAAAAGCTAGCGTGCCCCCATGCGGGTCATGGTGTTGGCTGTTAAGGGAAAAGGTACAGTTTGTGTAACTATATTTTTCAGAATATGCTACAGTCAGGGTTACTAACTAGTAATTTTTAATACAGGATAATAAAGTTTCTGTGCTGGATTAAACATGGACACATTTTTAGCCCCCAGCGTAAAAAAGAGGTGTTATTAGTTTGACCACTCAGTGTGTGAATCTCCTAGTCTGTGTGTCATCATTGGCAACGTAGCTCCTAAATAGGTGAACCGGTTTGAATGAGGCACTTTTTAATAATTTTATTCAATGCTCAACAAAGTCATGCATACATCACTATATCGTTTACGTAACGAAACATTACCAATATACATAATTCATTTCCAGGCATGCATTTCCTTTCGCTAGACTGACGGAGTTTTCTTACTTGGATTGATTAGTATTATATGTACGCATACATAATATACATAATATAATGTAATATATTATATTATGTATTTATTTATATGTTACTTTATTTTCAATATTACATCTATGTTTTTTATCTAATGTTAAATAATAAAAAAATGCCATTTTGCACACTGCTTTGTATATTTAATAACTGTTGTTTCCTCTACCCAATGGTTGCCTGGAAAAGATCGCTTCTAGCGATAAGACCGCCAATATTGTGCTTGTAATTTGTATGTTTTATTATATTTTTGTAATCTGTGTCTTGTGAAATAAATAATACCTATTTATTATTAGTATTATTTTTACCAATATAATGACAACACTGGCATGCAGATTTATAACTGTCATATTCATAACATGTTCATTTTATTGCCTACCGGGGGTTATCATTAACACAATAAAAGATACTCAATTACTTTGTCATTGTCATTATTCCGCTCCCTTTTTTATCAACCGATTTATTCTGAGAAAGAAAATGATTGATTGATGTCGAAGTGACAGCCAAAGATGAATGCGTGCTATCGATTAAAGAATCGATTCGGGGCAAATCGATCATGTCTTTATAGATTAAATAAAGTGACTCTATTGGTCTCGTTTTCATTTGTAATTCGTTTTAAAAGGGTGTGTCCAGGATTCTTTATTATAAATAGGTTTTTAACCAAATCTTTTTAAATTGTACTGTATATACCTACCTCATGCATATTAAAAAAATGGATACTGTTCTCGATAATAACATTTACTTGTCTTACTAAAGAGATAGGATTTTCTTGCTGTAAAAGTTAAGAATTTGAAAAATATTTCCAAAAAAGGCACAGTGAATTAAAATAGTTAAATTTAAAAAACAAACCATTCCTTATTATTTGCTGAAGCTGGTCCTTCAAATCGAATCATAGACTCTTATCGAAACGAATCTGACTGATATCTACAATCGATATCTCGGATCCTGCCCTCGTATATTATAACCCGAACAAAAACAAATCATGTCGCGACAGATACAAGATAACCGATTCGGAATGCATCGTAAATCGCCCGCGCTACAATTAAACTGTTAAGGCGATGTAACACTTTGCCGCAGTGTTATGCAATAAGTTGCTCCTAGTTTTTTTATTAAGAATTATTTTTACGGCTAGATTTAAAGAATACAGGGACCTTATTTTTTAATTACTCGCTTGAATATGACGAGTGAATTTCGTTTGAAAACGAATTAAAAATCTGTGGAAATCACGCAAAATAAAGGCGTTAGTTCTTATAAAATTCAGTTATCTTTTTTCGAATCCAGAAATCTGAATCCAGAAAAATCATTCCAGAGTGAAATTACACTAATTTACATTAAAAAATCGGACGATAATCAATGAATACAAAACGCCATCTTAACGCTAGTGATTACAAAATAGGGGCAATGACATAACTCTAACCTTTGGAGTCAAAATCTCTCTTGCGTAAGGCTAAGCTAAGTTAGTGAACTTCTTCAACATTCAGTTTTGAAGCTAAAGTTTAAAGATATTTACGGAATTAACATCATTCATAGTAATAAAATCAAACAGTGATGTTATTTATTTCGATGACCTCCGTGGTGTAGTGGCTAAGCACGCTGGTTTCAAGGCGTTGCCGCTCCGAGGTCCCGGAATCGATTCCCGGCCGGTCAATATATGTGTAGAAATCAAAATTTTCTATATTGTCTCGGGTTTGGGTGTTGTGGTACCACCGTTGTGTCTGACTTCCATAACACAAGTGCATTAGCTACTTACTTTGGGATCAGAGCAATGTAGGTGATTGGTGTCCAATATTACTTACTTTATTTTTATTTATTTTTACAATTCAAATCCCCTTTTTTGTTCATATATACAAATAACTTACTACGCGATATTCTACAAAACCTTCACTGTTATTCATTTTGAGGTAAAGTCAAAGTTTTTAGTGCTAGCCTTAGGTACCAGTGCTTGCCACCACTTTAAAAGAATAAAAATATTAGCCACTTTGAAGTAATAAATAATGTTAATGTTGTTAAATCGCAACTGACGGAATAGTGTCAACACCCCTTAACTGTGGCAAGTGACTTTACGATTTGTACCTGGACGTTGTAATTGGAACGTCACTGGATATTGATCGAGATTTATCGCAATCTGACTGCATTCATTCAATTTATTCCATAACATTATTATACTTGTGATACCCAGATCGTGTGCTGCACAGTACGGAGCATACACTGAAAAAAGTGATTCTTAAGTCTAGATAAATAAGAGCTAAAGTTTAAAGATGACTCTACTATGTGGTGTAAAGTTGTAGTGGGGTCTCCAATCAATGTCAAGTCGCTATTGATGCCAATTTGTGTGTTGACAATATTGCAATTGGTTTATTATGACCGTTTAGTAAAATATAGACACTAGTAACTATGTTAGGAGATATTGGTGTGCAACCAATCCAATCTTGGGTCACGACTGCGACATTTAACTACCGCCTCGGTCTATATATGTTTAGTTGTAACTGTGCCACATTTTCAAGTTTGGAAGCGTGATGAATGTAGTAATGAATACAGGTTGGGGCAGAAAATTTCTAGTTTGGAGATCGTTCGACCAAAGAAGCGCGGCACTAAAATTTTACCAACAAGATGAACAAACGACCTTCTAAAGATCGCAGGATCGAACTAGATGCAGACCGCTTGTTATCTGTCGCTGCGGAAAACTGAAGGCGAGGCCATGTTCAGCAGTGGACGTCCATTAGCTGATAATGATGACGATGTGAAAATAAATCCTCACTGTAAAGCAAAAAGCGTTTTTATTTTTATTCACATTTTTAAATTCACACAAAATTGGTATCTTCACGGAGATTTATAATGAATATTTCATCATAAAACTAACTTGTTTTAATTTGCTATGCACATACGTTTTTAAGCGTCCTAAACTGATTGCAAATATAGGGAAAAATGTTTTTGGCATAAAAATATTATTATTTAGCTGTTGGTTTTCTTAATAAATAAAAATAATAATAAAATTCACGACTAGACGTAAAAAAGGGGACGTTTTATGTTTTTTACGAGTGCCTTTTATTCTATCTACTATCAAAATCTGTAAGGTTAATGTGATCACCATAAAAGTCTTACCATGGGATCATTCATTACTTACAATTCTTTCTGAAAACTTTTTGTCAGTCAAAATCACATCGTCCAAAGCATTACTTTGTGACACAACTAGTTTTTTTAACATTATAATGTTGTTTTTTTACTAATTATAATACTGGTAGAGTTCTAAATTTTTATTCATTTTTCTCAATTCCATTATACTTTATTAATATTAAACAAGAAAAAACTAAAACATGCAACTTAAAAAAAATACTTAAAATCTACCCATTCAAAAACGAAATCATTTCCTTGCGGCAAGGAGGCTATGATGCTGGTATTTGGATGCGTTACCGCGTTGGATAGCTAAGCTAATCCTAATCTTATTTTTTTTAGAATTAATACAATTGTAAAATTTACATATAGTTATCCGAAACCATCACCATCATCATAGTTTTTTGTAAAATAATTTAAATCTGATCATTATAATACGCTTTTAAAATTTTATTATCTATTAGTTTGAATAGGTTAAAAGTTCAGTTTTTAGATCCAATTAACATTACAAAAACGTTATTTTAACAAATGATACAAACCCGCAAAGTTATAAGCTATTCACGCTTGACCAGATTTTTTCCTCACTAAACATTTCCCTATTAAGTTTTTTTCTCGAAAGAACTTTCATTTCACGTATTGTGTGATTGGATGCACCGAAATAGATTAAGTCTACGCAAAAAAATGTTACCAAAGAATTTTGTTGTGTAAGCAAAACTCTTTTATATAAAAGCATTATACCAATGGCCCTTATGAAACAAATAGTTTTAGGATATAGTAATTGTAATAGTAACTTTATTCATAACCAAATAATGTTTACAGTTGTTTGTTTAGTATTAAATACTTAGTAGGTTAATAAATACAGGGTGACTTTTTTATCAGTACCGATATTTTGTGTAAAGACTCCACTGATGAATATGAACAACTTTTACTATGGGGGCAATAGTGAAATCGAGAAAAAAAAATCTGCTGTTCCATACATTTTGACCGCGCGCCAATTGAACTTTTGTATGGAACAGCTGATTTTTTTTTCTCGATTTCACTATAGCCCCCATAGTAAAAGTTTCATATTCATCAGTGGAGTCTTTACACAAAATATCGGTACTTATAAAAAAGTCACCCTGTATAATATGTTGATTCGGAAAGAGTGAGTCCCTGACATTGAAAGTAGTAAAAACTGTATTTTCAAGGTCAGTGATTCCTCGACACTATAGAAGACTTAATTACAAACAATAAAATAAAATTACAATAAAGATAATAACAAAATGTGTATAAATGTGAAGTTTGTGTGTGTGTGTGTGTGTGTGTGTGTGTGTGTGTGTGTGTGTGTGCGTGTGTGTGTATGTGTGTGTGTGTGTGTGTGTGTGTGTGTGTGTTTACCTCGTATCTGTTTCGTGTATATATATGTGAAAGTTTATGTATCTTATCATATAGTTTTGCTGAGAGGGCTGTGTATTGACTTTTGGCTAAGGCTGTTCGGTATTTCATTATAGGACACACGTGTGTATAGGTAAAATGCTTATTTTCATTTAGTTAAAATATACACCTTTCATATACACCATTTCACAATTTGTTTCTCTTGCTTTAGAATGTTTTTAACACTCACAGTGTCATATTTTATATTCATAAAGATGAAATAAGAAACCAAAAATTTGCGCACGGGCGGGACTTGAACCAGCAACCTTTTGGCAAACCGGGCCAAACGCTCTTACCAATTGAGCTACCGTGCTGTTAGTCCGACCCTGCGAAATTTGTGGTCTCTTATGTAAACGTCAATTGCGTGACGCTTAGCGCCATCTAGCCGTCTGTTTATGAAACAGATGGCCCAAGCAGTTATTCTTTACAGAATAAATTCAACTTGGAAATTGATGTCGCTTCGCTATCTAATGCTTTAGAATGTTTTTAACACTCACAGTGTCATATTTTATATTCATAAAGATGAAATAAGAAACCAAAAATTTGCGCACGGGCGGGACTTG
The DNA here is from genome assembly GCA_963924145.1 of Pyrausta purpuralis. NCBI lineage: Eukaryota > Metazoa > Arthropoda > Insecta > Lepidoptera > Crambidae > Pyrausta > Pyrausta purpuralis. The sequence continues at coordinate 26,541,780 of OZ001648.1, read as the reverse complement.
AACCAGCAACCTTTTGGCAAACCGGGCCAAACGCTCTTACCAATTGAGCTACCGTGCTGTTAGTCCGACCCTGCGAAATTTGTGGTCTCTTATGTAAACGTCAATTGCGTGACGCTTAGCGCCATCTAGCCGTCTGTTTATGAAACAGATGGCATACATAAGAGACCACAAATTTCGCAGGGTCGGACTAACAGCACGGTAGCTCAATTGGTAAGAGCGTTTGGCCCGGTTTGCCAAAAGGTTGCTGGTTCAAGTCCCGCCCGTGCGCAAATTTTTGGTTTCTTATTTCATCTTTATGAATATAAAATATGACACTGTGAGTGTTAAAAACATTCTAAAGCATTAGATAGCGAAGCGACATCAATTTCCAAGTTGAATTTATTCTGTAAAGAATAACTGCTTGGGCCATCTGTTTCATAAACAGACGGCTAGATGGCGCTAAGCGTCACGCAATTGACGTTTACATAAGAGACCACAAATTTCGCAGGGTCGGACTAACAGCACGGTAGCTCAATTGGTAAGAGCGTTTGGCCCGGTTTGCCAAAAGGTTGCTGGTTCAAGTCCCGCCCGTGCGCAAATTTTTGGTTTCTTATTTCATCTTTATGAATTTGTTTCTCTGTCAGATTGAGTCACATCATTTGAACTTTTAATCCTTATTTTAAAAAGTTAATTTTTTTTGGCAAAGCAGTATTTTGTTACAACGCCATCTACACATATATCTAGTATTTTAATTGATTTATTTGCATGGACATTATTAATTACAGCACATATACTAACTTTAATAATTTTAACGGGATCATGATGAATTAAATATTTGTAAATAAACAAAGCGCGTTAAAAGTTACAGGTAAAAGTAGCTTTCTGTTTTTATAGTAAGCACTAGAAGCACCTGCAATTTTTTCCCTCAAGCATTTCTATTCAAAGCTTTTCCTTTCTCTGTCCCACCCATCAAGAGTTCGAGAGGCGTGACAAAGAGAGCATTATCTTCTCAGCCCTAATTTAGGCGACATAAATGGCATCTCTCAGCTACTCTTTTGAGAGCGACGAAGCATTAAATAACTGGTTCTAAAGCGCCGATAAAGCGGCTATTCACATGCCGACATTGCTGAGGACATTTCAATGAAACGGAGCTGAATGAAAAAACGTTTCCTTCCGTACGGTGTTAATTTCATTAGGAAATGTATCGTGGGATTGGAAGTAAATATTGAATACTTCGTTTTTTTACCGATTGAAAAAAAGTTAAATATTTGACACTTTACTGGAGAAAATCGTAAAATATTTTCCTATACTTGTTTAATCGCTATGTAGCTCAATGATGTTATGTGACCGAGGATGTATCATGTCGGATAGATTAGCACCCTCTTTACTCTGCTAATGTCAACGTCGCCAAATATGCTATTTCATGAGCACTTCAGCCGACATGGCATTCCATTTCAAAGGAAGAAACTTTTGTCGGAGTACCGACTGGCATGCCTTATCGCAGCGGCAACTGTCAGTGCACTATTCCCGGGCCAGTGTTTATTCCCATTTTAGAGGTCTACTCTACAATAACCCCACATCTATACTATCGAATCGTCCATGTTTCACATTACTATATCTGAAAAAAAAAATACTATACAAAACATCTTCAAATCTTACATGATTTTTGTAATTACCCAAATCTTAAAACCAATTGGACCGACTTTGATACAATATTACCTGATTGAATTAAAAATAATCAATCCGCTACTACTTCATGTTTTCGACAAGTCCGTGGACAAAAAACAATAGCATAATTATTTAACTGGCTGTATTTGTTACTATTAAATTAAATATTAGTTTATTGTTATTATTTTTTGATAATACTTTTCTCTGCACCCATTGCTATCTCTCTGAATGACCTAAAGGTTTGACTGGCAGAGAATGCTTTTAGCTTTCCTATAATATTCGAGGTGGTAAGAGCCTGATGTCTTGTATCGTTACCATGAGTTTATTCGATAGCAACGACGGTTTTACTGGTTAGCGACGACGTCACTTTTTGTATGGAAAATTTTAGTTCTGTTAGTGACCGCTAGAGGCGCTGTGCAATTTTCCATAGACTTTTTTTACGTCGTCGCTAGCGAGTAATACCGTTGTAAACTCATGGTAACGGTACTGTAATACAGGTATTCGATACCTAGCATAGGCATCAGACTCGCACTTACATTGGTTGAATTTAACACGTAAAGTATTATATAAGTACTTCATGAGTTTATAATGTTTGTGTGAGTAAATAAAAAACAATGATTGGGTACCATTTTTTGTGAGATATAGTCTATAAATGCATAAATATATAAACATGCATAAGATTACAAATATTTTCACACGTTAAGCCTTAATAAATCAACTTACTCAAGTATTAGCAAATTCTAACAATATCACATACCTACTCCTGACACACATACATACATACAGATGCCTGTACATGTCCAATTGATTACTCCTTTTTTAAAGTCGGTTAAAAGAAATATGTTTTGCTGAGTGGAGTCGCGGTCCTCTTCAGCTACGAAAGGTGTCTAGTTCCCAACATAATGTTTGGACTGAAATGTTAACTAAGACGCCAGTTCGGTCGGCTATTTCGGAAACGACTTGCTGTGAAATAAATGGAGTTTTCTTAACAAAAGCACAGTCGTGGCTTGAAAGTTATACAATAAAAAATACTTTTATCATGTAGTTTACCTAATCGCTTTAATTACTGTGGGCGTAATGCGATCCAACTTTAGCCGTTCAATTTCCAGGTAGCACAATTCCGACTCAGTGTTAACCAATATTATCAATATAATAGTGTTATAATAATACTACAATGGTACGAATACTAATATTAATGTTGTTTTATTGTAATAATATTATGAATATCATGCGAAATCACAATTAGAATTGCTAATTTGACAGTAAAGCTGAGCCTACCTATCAAAACTGCATCGCAACACGCGCCTTGAACTCTAATTTTTGAAAGTAAACAACGTAATTATACACAAAGCTACCTAGTTTCTTCCTTTGATAGTTTTTTAGGGTTCCGTAGCCGAATGGCAAAAACCGGAACCCTTATAGTTTCGTCAAGTCTGTCGGTCTGTCCGTCCGTATGTCATAACCACTTTATTCTGTAACTATAAGCATCACACTGTTGAAATTTGGAAGATGTATCCTGTTAACCGCTTTACGATTCCTATACAAAAAATAATGATATTTAAGGGGGTATACCCATAACATGAAAATAAAACAGTCAACCGTCTTTTTTAGTCAAACCTATGAGAGTGGGGTGTTTATGGATAATAACATAGAGATATGTAAAACCATTTTCTTTTCAAGTCTAACGTTTTATAGCTAGATGCTCCCAAAGTCGTTAAATGGGCTTCTCCCCCCCATCTAACTTCTAAACTAAGCTAGTGTAAATTTTGAAAAAAAATATATAATGAAGAGACAAACACTTTCAACGAAAATTGGTTTGGACGGGATCGAACGAGAAGTTTTTGAGATATAGCACATTTTCAACAACCGCAAACATAACTTTATTCTATATACAAACACTATGAATATCAAAGTTATATTTGCTGTCAACAAAAAATTGTGGTATTTTACTAGGTGGAAGTAAGTGGATTTCCTAATTCGATTCTATTTCTAGAAGGGTCATGGTTAGCTACCGTGTACTGGGCAAAGAAAGACCTTAAAAGACAAACTTATAATATAACGGCATAGCCATGCTCTGGTTATACATTTACTACCAACGCACATACAAATAAAAACACAACCAAGTTGGCAGTACATGCGTACACTTAAGACACAACTGGGGTATCCTACACAGTGTATGGCAAAGGATTGCCTTGGGTTGGCACTTGGCATGCAGTCGTTTCGCCGCGGTCCGAGGGAACGCTTCTGTCGGCGATTGTACTTTCACGTCATTGTTGACTTTTTTTTCAATTGTTTACCTTTTTAACTATTTCGTCATCGCTCATTTGTTCGTCACTGAGTTTGCGTGTAGTGTTTCGTGTCGTGACAGTGTGTGTACCTCTTGATAAGAAGGAAATAGGAGCTGTGTTTTGTTTATGGTAATGAAAGTTTTGTTTACTCTTGGTTAGTACTACTGAACTGTGTACGCGTTAAAAAAAACATTTGTGGATAAAAATATAATTGCAGGTGTTACATTACTGTCATGTTATTGTGATTAACTAAAGTGGTTCCCACAGCAGTCAAGTTTTGCGGGATCACAGCATTACGGGATCCCGCGGATAACTTTGGTGTGTTCACACGGCAGTTTTTTGCAGGTACGGTTGTCCATCAATTGACTTCTGTCAGCAGTCTAACTCGCTTGCACTTACCGATAAAGCGGCGCGCTGTATATTCCTATCTTCCACAGCGTTGCCATGGTAACTGTGTTTGTGCATACTGTCAGTTTAGAAGTGTCCAGTGTAATGACAAAACTGGATCATTAATAAGGGTTTTGATTTTTGTGGATTTCTGCAAACGGAATGTCCATGTAGCATACCATACTCTTCTAAACGGTGTCCTGCAGAAAACAGTACCCTTCAAAATACGGGATGTCTCCGCAGAAAACAGCCCTAATAATGACTGTCTAGCTAAGTAGGTGTAAAGCCTCAGCCTCAAATTTGGCGGGCACGGGGCGGCAGAAGCGGTGGCGTTCGTTGCTCGCCCCGCGCGAAAACGTTATTTTATATGGGATTGTTTTAGAATAAACGTTAGCCACTAGATGGCGTAGCTTCAAACCCATATGAATTCACGTTAACGCGCTCGATGGGTTTGATCGAGAAAATCTCGCTCCGACTCGCACTACGGCCACCGGTCCATTTAATTTTACGCATAAGATCCTGCCGCTCCCGCGCCGCCACCGCCATTATCCCGCTGCCCGCAAAATTCGAGGCAGAGGCCTAACAATCAGAAGGTTACTAAGAAGTGGAACTATATACTGTATAACTTTTACATTTTGATGCGGCTTACAATACCTTGTCCTGTTCGTGTATACACTATTGAATATTGTTTCGTATAGAATCAACATTTTGCAAAATTCGCATTACAAACGAAAAACAAATAAAAAGCAGCGCTGGGTTGCAAAGGGTTTTCTCACAGCAATGGATTAAATATTAAAAACTTCGCTGTTATATCAAATCGCACTTTCGCAATAAAAGTGGTGGAATCCCTGGAGAAATTTTACGTACGGAAGACGAGTCGCGACGCGAAAGATATAGAAAAGTAGTGTTGGGCCACACTTCGATGCCATTACCCATAATTATCGATTTGTTAAAAAAAATAGAAATATAGATTAATATTATTAGAGGTTCTTCAGTTGCACGACTTATTGCTGAATAAGACCAGAGGAGGAAAATGATAGTGTTGTCTTTCTAAATATATTTTTTTGAGGTTTTTATTTAATGCAGCATCTCGTATAATTTTCGACTGAAAATCATCTTGATGAAGGTAGATAACTCATTACAAAAACAAGTATATGAACGAAAATAAAAAAAAGGAAGACATTCAGAGCGCAAATTGTTATGTGCTTACGTTAGTAAAACTCATTTTGTGTGAATTTTACCGGAATAAATGCTATTTTCCCTCTCTACGCTATCGCGTCTCTCAATAATGCAGTTCTACCTATGAATCCCACCTCTATTCAGACCTCTAAAATACATCTAAGTTTGCAAACTAATTTATTCAAGACCTGGAATTGCAGCTGCACAGTGAAATATGATTTTTGGGTTGAAAAACTATTCGTGATATTATCTTTTTGCTTTCATATGCATATCCTTGTGACAAATGGTAGGACAATGCTGAATTACTGCAGTTTAAGAAACGCTTTGTGAAGTTTTTACTTTATATATTCTTTTAGTATTTTTAGTTCTTTGTAAAGTCTTGAGGTTGAAAATATTATAGGCTGTATATTTAGTCACTTCTTTCCCAAATGGTTGAGTATAACTCATAGCACCATATCTCCTTTGCCCAACAGTGGGACATTTATAGGCAAAGTTACTTTATTTCGGTTTCACTTTAATAATCACAATATCATCTTATTTTTAGTGGATTTTAAGACAATTTGACACCGGAGACGTCAGCCAGATATATATTATGTATATAGGTAATAAAACTACACTAACATGTATTCATTGTGTACTGAAGGACTACATCAGTTTCCATACCAGTAAATACTTATTTTTTCAATTCACAGTCATCAACTTTTTCAAAATTTCTCTTAGGGCGTAAAGCCCTAAAATCAATTACCAAATCCGGAATTAATTTCGTATTCCGTTTACTACCGTTCAATAGAAGTCAATTACTCCAACACTCAAATCCCACCTGTACTTGAATAATTTTGAAGTTGGCAGAAATAACTCAAGCCACCGAGAGTTAGGAGTTAGATTCTAACAATTAGCGCTTGGGAACTACTAATGAACGGTTTAGTAACTTTTGAAGGAGTATTAGAAATTTTGATGTCAATAAATAAGCATATTGATAACATTTTTGACACATTTGCCAGGTACGTTACCTTATTTTGGTGGCCTTATCTGCTTTTGTTGTAAAAAGGTAGGTATTAAAATAGTTATGAAGTTCATGCAGAACAACTACAATTCCACAAGCTATGTACCGAAAGTGCAGCTTACTTGGCCTAGGCCCGTGTCACGGGCACTATAAATATGTACCAAAGGCAAGTTTTTTTAGAAAGTACAATTTTGAAAGTTTAACTAGAGTCCTTAGTTAAATAAAACCATGGATTTTGAATGATTTACGAAAATAGTATTTGAAAATATCAAGTTTTAAATTACTAACTGACTCACAATTTTAATTTTAGCTAAGAATTTTTAACAAATTTCAACCTATTTTCATCATATTATTACATTAACTTAAGACTTCATACTTCACTGTGTACTTTAAAGATATATATATTAATATTAGTGTAGTCACTATCAGAGTTAGTAATAAGTCACAGTAGTCTAGGATTTCAAGTCGTGTTTAATTTTGTATAGTTTAAAACCGTTTCCGAGGTTTGCACTGAAAATGATTTATGTTTAAATTTCTACAAAACGGTTTATTCTGTTCAGAGTATTTCAACGATTTTAATCTTGTTTATTTTTTTTGACGTTCTGAATTCTTTGTAACCCAACAGGTTCTCAATTCATTTTCATTCGAGTTTTATGTAGATATGAGTATATTTATTTAAAGATCGTTGATTTTGCCTCAAGACTTCAATAAAATTTATGATTATATTTTTTTATAGTGTTTTGTCACTATACAATAAAACTTGCCTATTTTTTACGTAGAATTCCTTTCGCAGTGAATCTCACAGAACCCAACATCTTTCTCATCATCATCATCAACAAAAAGACATCCACTGCTGAACAAAACCCTCCCGTAGAGCTTTCTACAGTGATCGGTTGTGAACGGTTTGTATCTAGTGTGATATATATAATCTATTATCTTTAGAAACTGCCTCGGTGGCGCAGCGGTAAGAGGGTCGCACTTTAAAGCGATGGCTGCGCCAGAGTTGCCGGGTTCGATCCCCGGGTCGGGACAAAAATATATACCTGGGTTTCTCTGTTGTTTTTTGGTTTTGGAGTTTGGTAGTTGGCGGTGTTTCACCCCCGTGCCTCAGAAAAGCACGTAAAGCCGTTGGTCCTGCGCCTGATTTCTCTCCGGTCGTGTCAGATTCTGTCCCATCGGGCTATGAGAGTAAAATGAATAGAGAGCACACCTGTGTTTACGCTCACACTTGTGCAGTGTAATATGTCCCACGTAGTCAGCTAGTCGTTGTGACTGGCCACCGTATTCGAAATCGGCTAGGGGACTATTATTATAATCTTTAGAAGGTCGTCTGTCTATTTGTCCATGGACGTCCTGCGCAGCGCTTTTGGTTCTTCAATTCAGTACTTTTTTCCCCTAACTGCAAACAATTCTTCACGCTTTGCTCCATGCTCATTGCCACATGAGCTGAATCGTAGGACTCTGTCCTGACTGGTTTCATTTGAGTTAGATGCCTTTTTTTATCATCATCATCACTTCGTATGTAATTTTAATTGACTATTTGTTGTGTAAACGCCCTTACCTGCTAATAAAACTTTCAATCTGTACCCGTTCTAAGTAATTAACATCCAAAACAATGCAACGTTGTGTGATGACGACACAGATGCTAATTTGTGAGTCAACCATAGAAACGGTAACAGTGAAACCGGGGTACAGACTACAAACACAAGTCTAGCTATACATAACCATGAGTAAAGGTTACGGTGGATAATTGTACCTTTAAGTAAACTGGCTAAGATTGCAAAAAAACACTGATTCGCTAAATCAATATCAATATTTAGATAGGTATGTAGGTAAACCTATTACACAACATAAGCATTTTATGTGTAATAAATTATTTAATTTAATTGAAACTAAAACCATAGGTACAGTCGCCGTCAGATATATTGAAGCAGACAAAGTGACCAAATACTTCTGAACAGTTTAAAATGTTAATAAGTTCCATACACTACAAGTTAAAAATAATATCAGAACATTCATTACTTCATTAATATCTGAACAGAAGCTAGTCAAAAACTTCTATACACACAACTAACCAATAATATCTGAACACTTAAACGTCAAATGTATCTACGCAATCGAGGAAAATTGCAGAAGGAAGTGCTTCCAACTTAACTATAAATACTATTTAAAAATAGGAACTCTTTTCGTATTTCATATCATAGTAAGATATCGCTGGCAGCTTTGTAACGCTTTGTAGTTTTCAGTATTGTCATCACTGTCATGAAAGTGTCATGTAATAAATAAATTCAAGCAAGGAAAAAGGCAAGTAAGTGTTCAGATATTATTGGTTAGTTGTGTGTATAGAAGTTATTGACTAACATCTGCTCAGATATTTAAGCAGTTATGAATGTTCTAATATTAATGGTAACTTGTAGTGTATAGAACTTATTGGTTTTTGAACTGTTCAGAAGTATTTGGTTACTTTGTCTGCTCCAATATATCTGACGGCGATTGTACTACAAAGATTCAGCTGCGAGTAGATAAATTTGGGTCAATTTACTAAACCTGGCTTCAGAAGGAGCCAATGTTTTTTTTAGTCTACTCTTCGCTGGAAGTCACCTAACATTTAATGAAATGGAATAACAGTTGCCTAAATCAGCACAAAACTGCTAGCGAAGGAGACCTACAAAACTAACGCTCTTTTTATTATGCTCTATCCACATTTGAAAGTACACCCTAATTCTAGCTACCCAAGGACAAAATTCACTTGACTTATCCCTTAAATATACAGGTGGGATAGATTTCCGTAGGCACAAAAAGTAAAATCCCGTTTATGCGAATGTGTAACGCGAATAAACGTGAAATCCTTTGTGTTCGAATTTCGGCAGATAGAATATCTTATCGGTTCTGACAAACGTTTGCACCAGTGACTTCTTTGTCGTCAAAGCTAGATACAAAAACGTATCGCGTAATGTAGAGAAAAATATAAAATAAATGTCGCCGGAATATTTAGCGTAGGCATAAAAGGCAAAATGAGGGCGCGTGTGAAAAGGATACTCAAAACTATGTGTGAATCTGAGGATTATTGTAACTGAAAACCAATGCAGGCTTAATATGAAATTCTGAACCTTGTATTTTGATTCAGTTACGTTAAGTGTTGGTTAGGTCGAGCCAGTACGAAGTGTTAGTATACGATGCATATACCAGTAGCTGGCACACTTTCATGCGAGCTACTTGCATGTGCCATCTACTTGTTGTTGGAGACGCTTACTGGTATGCAATGTGAAGAAAGGGACGCGGGGGCTCCAAAACTGGCGCGTGTAAATATATATAGTATGAATATAGGGACGCAAGGACGCAAATTGCTAAACTAGCTCATGCCAGAACTTGGCATGCAAGCTACTGATCCGTTTTACGGGCATGTGTATCGCAGTCTTATATCTCTTTTGACAATGTGTGGTCACATTTTTGAGGGTTGACCAATAACATTTATTTGAGCAGACATCACATCCTAAGGTTGTGAAAAAAAAGTTGTTTTTGTTGATTCCCATGCGCTAAACATATAAATAAGTTAATAAAAAAATGTTATTTTTTCCATTATCTAGTTGCATACCCAGCATTATTTAGTGCGCTACTCACAAAAATATCACATCATCTGTTTTTATGTACAGTCGCCAACGCATCAGCTTACCAACTTTTGTTGCAAACTAGTTCTTATTACAATAGCATAAGATACTGCAATGTTTACCTTGACGTGCAGCTGTTGTCCATACTAGTGAATCCAAGAAGTGCCAACGCGCTAGCTTTGGTCTGTAAAGTCACCATTCTAAATAAGAGGGTAATAATGAAGTATATGAACCCCAACTTGCGTTGAAAACTGACACCATCATATCGCTCGTAAAGTTTCCTAATGAAATCAACCGTGAATGAGTACAATGAGGACTAATTACCATGCGTTAGCATCGTCAGAATACTCAGCGATCAAGTTCGATGGCAGCGACGTACGGCATGCATCGCAATGTGATTCTTTTTGCTGTATCTTTGTTCGAAGCTTTGTTTTTTGCGATAGCGGCGATTGCTTTGTTACATAGTTGAGGTCTTACATTGTTTTTATTGACTCTTCGACATCGGTAGTGTTATTATGAAAGCTGGAAGCGATAGCAATGTGATTCCAACTCGTTGAAAATCGCGGTTATCGCCGCTTTATTAAATTTAGTCAAAAATTACTTCGGCATAATAACGAATACGTCACTTTAAAACCAAAAATGATGCGAGGTGCAAGTGACTTTGGTCCTAGGAATGGTAAAGCGGTGGTGTACTGAAAGAGCGCTTAAAGCGTTTGCTAGTAATCTGATGCATCGTTCAGCGTATTCATATAGATTTTGTCAGCGCTTTGCAGCATATAAAGCGGTGCTTACAAGCATATGAACGTCGCGATTAAGTTAGATAATCACAATGCGGGATAGGTAGATAGGTTGATTATTAACCTGGCCTGCGTCGAATAGGCATTTATTTTTATTGTAGAAAGATATCTTTGTTAATAACTTAGAACGCTAGGTTTCAAGGCGTCGCCGCTCTGAGGTACCGGGTTCGATCCCTGGTCGGTTTAATATAAAAATCTATATTTTCTATATTGTCTCAGGTCTGAGTGTTGTCAAAGACACCTTATATCTTTAATGAAATTGGAAATCGATCTTGAATTTTAGGTGCAAAGAATGGCCGGTTACTATAAAAAATATAAAAAATTACGTGTTTTAGCATAAAATATGTTTTATGAATCCAGTTTTATTCCGTTAGTTTTCATACATTTAGCTTCATGTGTAAGATTAATGAAGTAAACCCAAGACTGATACGTTATTAATTTATTCAAAGTCACATTTATAAATGAACATTCAGCTATAGAGAATAATGAAACGGAAAATATAATTAAAGATACTATTCATATAGAAAATGAATAGCCCATTGAACATAGTCTGCCGCTTTCTATGAAGTTTATTAGGAAACCGTGTGCTGAAACACATTTATAACTGGAGGGTTTATTTATACGGTGTTTAATAAAACTTCCAGCCGTGCGAATATGGTTTGCGAATTTTACTGGGAATAACATTAAAGTAACAACTAACTTAGCTCGGTTTGTGTTTTGATGGAAATAAAGTAAAATGGATTTATCTTAGAGCTTTTAAGCTTCTCGATGGGCACTTAATAAGTATTACTTAATATTTGTGCAATATTCATCACTATGTACATAAAACTCTGGATGCCGCTTTGACAATTCCTTTATTCTCACAGCCATTTGACTTTGGCATGGGCTTCCAAAAAGTGTCCAAACATCTATCTCGAAATTTACTTTCAAGAGGGCATCGCGAGCACATTACAAAGACGAACTCCCGTCTCTGTAATGTGCTCGCGATTGACCCGTCTCATTGACTGTTTGACTATTCTAGGTATACCATATTATTTATATTTATATGATGTGTTTGTTTACATAATAAATAAATATTTATTTTGAAATAATCGTATATAAGTAAAAGGCAGTATGTATGTTTATCATCGTATTTATCGCTATTCTCTTCTCTTTTCTTGCCTCTAACTTTACTTGCACCGCCTGTACATATATTTTTCTGACCTATAGTTAACTGATAGAGAATGCTTTTGGCATTAATTCTGCCATATGTACAACTTTATGTTTTGTGCATGAAGTTTAAATAAATAAATAAAGGATACGTCATCAGTATCGTTGTTACTAAAAATATATTTTTTTAAATTATATTTCTTAGCACAAGTATCTTCTAAAGGCAAAGCGCACAATTATTATATGGAATGAGAAATTCAACGACTTTTGCCAATATTTATGAAGTCAAATGAAAGAAATAATTTTTGAAAAGGACGTGAACAAAAGTAGGACATCTGAAAGATGGCATTTACTACGGGGTCTTACTTTTAAGGCTTTCAAGTTTTTTTTTTTTGTAATAAAGACATTGACTGAGACAGCGTTAAGAAATTTTGATAAATTGATGATGGTAAAATAATAGACACCAATCACATACATTGCTCTGATCCCAAAGTAAGTAGTTAATGCACTTGTGTTATGGAAATCAGACACAACGGTGGTACCACAACACACAGACCCACGACAATATAGAAAATTTTGATTTCTACTAGAGATGCGCCGAGTAGCACTTTTGCCGAGTAACGAGTACCGAGTATTGCTCGGTTCATTTTTTTTCCAACCGAGTACTCGGCCGAGTAACTCGGTTGAATATAAAATTTATGTTTCGAGTATGTACAAATACAAATAATATATTCGCGCAGAATAAGATTTCATCTAGCCACTAGAACGCGATGGTACTAAAAGTCCCATTACTTTAGAATAAGCTGACAAAAGACAAGAGTCCTTTTGAGTGGTGGGCAGGGCACCAAACAATGTTACTATGTGCACCTGCAAGCACCACGCATAGCGAGTGATTACTTTCGGAGGCTAGTATCATCTACGAAGAAAAAAATGAATAGGTTGTTACTAGAAAGTGCAGAGAACTTTGTGTTACTGCATCATAATTTTACATTATAAAATTTCACATATTGATTTTTTTTCGGTAACGCTAGTTCGCTTCATTTTGTCTCATTACTACTGGTGGTTCAGTATCATAATTGAGATTGTGAAAGATCTCCTATGTTGTTTATATGATATCTCCCGCAATATATTGCTTTACATAAACCGAGTATACTCGGCATTAAACCCGAGTTACTCGGCCGAGTACGAGTATCAAAAAACCCGCCGAGTACGCCGAGTACCGAGTATAAACCGAGTACTCGGCTCGACCGGGAATCGAAATCCGTCAGGTCAAGCATTATGGACTTCGCTGCTCTAAGGTCCCGAGCGGCGACGCTTTGAAACCAGCGTGCTTTGCCACGGAGGTCGTCAAATAAAGTCTTTATTTACTATCAACCTTGCTAATCAAATATTTACCTTATTTCTCATTAGCGGCTACATATGAGAAATCGTCCTTCTCCACGTTGCTATAACTATTCACCGCTCGTAAGACCACTTCACAATACTGTTTACCAAGATTTGCGTTTCTTTCAGCGGTTCCAAGCTTGTCATGGCGCGCTGTTATGAAAAGCAACAACTCCAGCCGCAGCGCATTCAGTTGATTTGCAGCGGTCAGTTGTTACACAAACTTTACAAAGGACCCGCTATCCATATTGTGGAGGTTCTAAGGAGTAGAACAAATTGTTAGCTTTTTAGACGAATGCACGATTGTTAGAAAATTACTGTGGTTTATAGTTAAGCAAATGATTGTATAAAGGTGTGAGTAGTTCTTAGACATGGTCTTCATTGTAAATCTGGAGTTTTCTAAAACAAGTCATTGTAAAATTAATAAATATTCACCGGACGACACACTGTCTTGGTTGGAATACCAGACGATGATTAGGATAAAGGAGTGTCCCATTAATAAATAATTAATCTTATTTTTATATTTAAATTGATACGCCTTATGAAAAAAACATTGTTGAATATCTATATATGAAGAAAGTCGTGTTAAGAACGACTGAACCGATTTGGCTGAAAATTGGTAGGGAGGTAGTTTAAAACCAGGAGAAGGGCATAGGATACTTTTTATCCCGTTCGACGGGGCCGGGGCTAGGGCGGGAACGGGCTGGAGCTAAAAAAATTGGCTGGGACTGCTTAACTTTTAAAAGTACGGGACCCTGCGGGCCGGGGCTGGGGGTGAAACAAAGTGCGTTGGTTCACTAGTTAAAATATAAAACACAGCTTTTCCATATTTTAAAATCTATTGCATTTTAATTATAATGAATCTCAATGATAAAGAAATAAATGAATCACCAATGACTCAATAACACACTTGCAAATGAGGTTACACAAATACAAATAACTTTTATACCGTGACGTATCAATGCAACTGAGGGCGTTGACCTTCCGATAGACGTGCGTTTAATAACTATGCACAACACAACCCGAACAACGATATATTAGCCATTGAGACCGACTGTTCAACCAGAATTTGAAGACCTCTGAATATTTCTCTACACCATCTGAAACTTCTCTTTTTAAAGGCGCAGACGGGGCAGGAAGGTCCAAACAAAACTGGCCATTAAGCACCCGTAGTCAAACACTCGTCGATTTATAACATTTCTGAACGACTATTCTTAGAAAGTAAATAGTATTTAAATGTTTCTGCTCTCCGTGATAAATCAGTTCTGGGAAATGTGCTAAGAGTGTGATCGTTTGAATAAGTTATCGTTTACCAGAATTGACAACTTTTCATAATGATATATTTTGTTTTATTTCATACGATTGAACACTATTTTTTAAGAAACTTTATTTTCTTGTGAAGCATATCCAGTAGAGTCTTATTGATTGATGTGCAATGTCATTTTTAAGTCAATCTTGTATCCTTAAAGTTCATAACTAATACTTCTTGTTTGTCTAAAACATATCGTCAACTTCCTGTGTTCTAAAGTTATATCCTAGAAAGTGTACTAGAGACCGGACAGAGATACCGTATCTGCATCTTGCGTTCGACTTTTGACATCTGCTATCGCATGTGTCATACAAGCCGTTACTCCCGCTTATCGAGGAGAAATTGCAATTAATGTTTGTTCATTGTTGATACTCACACCTCAGTGTAAAGTATTGTGTTAAAACTGTATGATGTTATTTTCTTCACTGCGGCAATGATTGCTTATTACACTATTTGAAGGAATGTGTAAAATTTTGACTCACTCAAATTCTGACTTACTTAAGTCAAATTTATACTCGTAAAAAAAGTATAGTATACTTATTTTATCATTAATTAAAATCTTGGTAATATGATAGTAAAAAGTGAATACATATTAAGATATTATTAACTAAAACCAAAAAATAGTATAATAATATTTATAATATGTGGACTAAATATTATACTAGACTACCTTGAAGATTCAAGATTCTAGTTTAATCCTCGGAATGTTTTTATGAATATTCGATTCGTTATTAAGGAAAGAAAGAAGTAAGAAAAGCTTTTATTGATTTGGGACATTACAAACACACGCACACAAAAAAATAAACGCTCGGACACAAAGAAAAAGAAAAAACAGTCATACGTTTAGAAACATGTAAAAAACGGTAATTAATTAGTTTAATTTTGTTTTGCATCTGCAAGTCGTTCGTTCATTTGTCGTTTGTTCGTTCGTCGTCACGTTTAAATTTTCGGTGTGTTTTGTTAAAAAAAATTGTAACACTTAATTTGCAATTAATCATAATAATTATGTAATAACATGTTACTGTCCCCACTATTTTATTACTCGGGAACATCGTTTAGTACATTATTGATTAATTTGCGTTCTCATTATGTCAGTGGTAATTAAATTATCATAGAAGATATGGTTATTGCTTTTTGATAATTCTAAATAACAGCAGTATATTTCGTAACAGTTTCAGATAAAACGTATTTTGAGTCGAACAACATCTTAGGTCTCCGAACGAAAGATGCTCCACTTTGATTTTGTGAAATTGTAATGAGCTCTAAATTACATTAATGTTTAAATACCTATTGCCATTATATCATTTAGAAGCATAATGCATAATGAGTTTTAAAAGATTTAAGCAATTGGAATTATTTCCAACTAGGCTATTTATAACAGACCACTGATTTAACAAAACATCTATTTTATACAGAGAAAATGGTAAGGAAATCAAATCGCTATGAGATTCTACTTTTTCGTATATCAAACAGTACCTCATACTGAAAGATCCCAAGACACAGTTTGCTTTTCCTGCGTGCATAAGAAAGTTTATGAGTTACATAAAAATGACGCTCTCCAAAGTGGTCAAACTTCTCGGTTCCAAGTAAAACTTACTGTAATCTTTGTCATATAAACGATAATACAAGGTAAATAAAAACAAAACACTTTGTGTAAAACGAAGGTAGAGAATGCCATAAGTTATTAAGTGCCCCAATTGTTCAGTCGCCAGCACATCAAGCTATACATTGTCGTTGAAAAATAGTATCGAGCACAACTTCATAGGATAACGAAGTGCTAAGATTGACGTGCTATTGTCTGTTCAACTCACAGTGCAATAAAGTTCTATTAATTGAAGGTATATGTTATGTTACACTCAATTTTTTTTTTGAATCTGCAGGTTAATAACAAATTGAGGCACAACAAACATACCAAAACAAAATTCCAAGTACACAAATTGCAATTCATCAATTCCGATGAAAAACCGATAGCTATCTGATCACATCGATGGATTGAACCATCTTTGAATTTATAATGCGTTTCAAAGAAAGGAGATAAAATGTTCTTGTAGTTATAAATGACATCATGCCTCTTTGGCGGAAGGTTTCCGAATTAATTTGATGGCTGCAATTATTTGAGCTGATGAATGACGGCTTCTGACCCGCAGTTAACGTCAAACTTGTATCGTTAGTTTGCGATAAGGATTTGGAATAGATACAGTAGTTAGATTGCAAATATAATTTAGTGCGGAGTAACCTATTTGCGAGAAGTATATTGCGACACAAATAACATTTTTGAGTTGTAGTTAATTTCTAAGTTATTAAAAGAGATAAATGTTGTTTTATTTAATATTCTTTGTAAAGGAAACAACAGCTTTACAATAATTCTTAAGGGGTAAATATTAAAATAATAACACACTAGTCTTATGCTTATCCTCTGCCTGGATTTTACAAACTAAGTCAAATAGACAATCGAAAGAAGAAAAAAATATGAACAACATACTGTAGATTTACAACACATGCATGTTCGGACAACAGCACACCGGGGTCAACACTGCGGTATCTATGTTGCTGTTATATGGGCTAGCTATCAACAAAAAAGTATAATCCGACGCATTAGCGACCGCACTGCATCCAAAGAAAGATGACACTTATTCACAAATGTAACAATAGTAATCATAACACACTACACATTCGTTTTTAAGTGAAAACACAATCGTGATAACTTCTTATGAAAGATATCTATACGTATGAAGCTTGAGTTGATGATTGCTTAAGTGTCTTTTGTAAGCTTTCAAGCACGTTCGTATCAAATAGTTACAGCGATAAAAACTAAATGAATATTTTGTTCAAGTAATTTAGTCATATTTTGTTATTTGAATCCTGAATCCAACGTCAATCTAGATCATTTATTAAAAAATAAACATGGTATTATTTTAAGAAATTGTCAATGCATGTCACTGATTTAACATATCGGCTCTTATCTATGGCTTTGATTTACGGTTTGAGAACCTTCGAATTTATGGCTTTCCTAGTTTGACACAACGTATTGGTAGATTTGGCGAAAACTAATTATTACATTGAAATAATAAAAAGCCATTTTCACCCAGAAAATTAACGTTTATGTATTTTATATAGATATATATGAAACTTATTATTAATAAGTTCACAGCTGTGTACTTACTGATTGAAACAAAATTTAAAATTCTTTACAGCAAGCCATTCTCTAAAGCAGTTTCTGAAAGGTATCCACAAAACAATATCCGTAGTCCGCATCATAAAATTACCAACGACCGCCCAACTATCCCCAATCGCTTTATATAGCAGCAAGAAGCTAACAAATTCCGTTCATTATACCTTCAGAACAATGGAAGTAGGATCCGACTTTTAGACAAGGCTACTTGTTACATAGTTAAGGCGCCGAGGGAGGCCTTAATCTGACAACCAACAAAGCACAATACAGATACTGGACTTATTAACGCACCCCTGTCACTCCGCAGAGCAACTTTCAATTAGAGGCAACCCTAGGACAAAAACCACAAAGGAATCCTCTACTAACGATCACCAACTGAACAAAGATGTACATTGCTCGCCCAAACCTAATAAGCGAAGGACATTAGCAAACATAACTGTCAATGTACAAGATGCAACTGAAACTAATGGTTCGGTTAAGGATGAAGAGAAAAGTGGGCTTGATATAGGTAATTAAAGTAATTAGAGACGCGGTTCAGCTAATCTTTGAATATTGACAAAGATTTTTCCGGCTGAACAGTCGCTTTTTGATGTAGGTTCAACGGAAATTGAGTAACTTTGGTAATTTTCACTTGAATTAAATTCTTGAATTGGTCTAATTACTTAGTGCATCTATATATTAGGAATGTCTTTTCTGGATTTGTTACTTAATAAAAAAAATGTAACGGAAAATAATCCTAAAAGTACTTTTTTTACACCTTTTGAAATAAAATATTATCCAAACATTACTATTTTATTAATAAGCAATCGAATAAAAATAAAATAAGAGCGGGTATAAATACAAGATTAATAGTAGTTATATTAATATCTGAATGTAAATCTCTGACACACTAACAGTCTTTCATAATCATGATGAAACCGAATCAAATATGGCTGGGAAACATGACAGACGCAAACATGTAAATATCAACGTCAAAAAAAGAATGTTGCTTGTCTTGATAGTACGTTTTTGAACCGTGTCAGAAATCTATTTTTTTTATTATATTAACAAGAATGTTAAAACAAATATAGTAAGTTACTTTTATGATGGTGATGATGATACAAATATTGATACTACATTATATAAAATTATTAAAGTTATATAGACCCCTTACACACTGCAACTTTTAGCATCGATGCTGTCGCGTGTTTCGAAAACGCGCTTCAGCATCGTGACTCACGCAAGTAGAATCGATGCTATCGCGCGTTAGTATCGATGCAGTCTCCAAAATACAGTACGTAATTTGTCAATTTCCAGATTTTGTATCGAAAATGCATCGATGTTAACGCGCGTTAGAATTGCGAATGCATCGATGATAAAAGTAGCGCAGTGTATAAAGGTTGACATTTTGCGACCGCATCGATGCTGCATCGCGACTTCATTGCTGCTAAAAGTCGCAGTGTGTCTAAGACGAAGAAGTGGGTTCAATCAATGGTCACAAGTGGTTCGATCTAAAATAACGGACTAAGAATATTAGCAACTCATAGCAACTCATAAACAGACGGCTAGATGGTACTAAGCGTCACGCAATTGACGTTTTCATAAGAAACCACAAATTTCGCAGGATCGGACTAACAGCACGGTAGCTCAATTGGTAAGAGCGTTTGGCCCGGTTTGCCAAAAGGTTGCTGGTTCAAGTCCCGCCCGTGCGCAAATTTTTGGTTTCTTATTTCATCTTTATGAATATAAAATATGACACTGTGAGTGTTAAAAACATTCTTAAGCAATATTAGCAACTTTCACGAAGCATTAAGAAAATAATTCTTATCACGGTGACAAATATGAATTTGAATCATAATCGAATCGCATTATTTGTTCAACGTATATCGAAGCGCTTCCGAGAATGGAACTTCCTACTAGAGTGTAGATCAAATACTCGTTCTTTGACCAAAACAAATATTTGACAGCTTGAAAGAGATTTAAAAAATGTAGTTGTGTAGTGTAAGATTTTTTGATCCAATATTCCGTACTAAAAATTCTGAACCCTCCTAGTCTCTTTAATGTTAAATTGCCTATTGCTATATTTTAATGTATGTATTTAAGACGTAATTTTTAAATTTAAATTTTTAATTTAATTTAATGTAATTCGATTTAATTTGATGTTCAATTTTAATTTTATTTTATTAATTCTAACTTATTAATTTCTTCTTTTGTATCTTTGTGTAATTTATGGGCCAAGATGCCTGAAATAAAGATTTTATTTTTTATTTAAAATTACGTAAAGGTAAATGTAGCTATTGCTATATTTTAAAATGACTTAAAGGTTTCACTGGCATGTAATCTTTACGCATATGATAGAAATAAAACTCTAAATGCAATTCAGAACCTCCCCCACTTATTAGCTCACCAAAAATTTTTCTACAGTTAACCTTTACTTGATATGAAATTATAGCGATACTTATAAAAGATCGAAGTTTCTTTACCTATTTATATTTGCTAAGGACCCCTAAGAGGCGCTAGCTAGGATGTGATTTGAATAAACATTGTATGGAACAGGATTTATCTATACTTTGAATCTGATTCCTCGTTGAGATACCCCACAATATTGGTGACTCGAAATTGTTTGGAGCAAGCGAGAATTTAAATGACGCATAAAATAAATGAGAAATTGAAAGGGCTAGAGCACGTGCCTTGAGTAGTTGCGTTTATCTTTTGTTTTACAACCAGGTTTTCAATTACATTGAATCTAAAATATTGGTGACTGAGAGATCTTCATTTCACCTATTCTCTTCGTAATTCATGGCTTCTCAGCGATGTATGTGTAATTACTACACTTCTATCAATCAACATTATAAATTAACTCAAATGTTTATAGTACAGTCGCCAGCACATATTTTTTTATTGGTAACAAAAACAGACATTAATCGTATTAAGATAGTATATAAGTATTACAAACTAAGAGGAATTGGACTAATGCCCTGAAGTGTTACACCTGTGTTGTAACACTTTAGGGCAACTTGAGTGTTACCGCCAAACTTAAGTTGCGTGTAAACAAATTATCTTAAAATACAAAGCTAAGATTTAAATTAAAATACAAAATAAGATTTTTACCCCGTATTACTAACCCATTGATTTTTGTTTTCTGAAATAAATTAATTCATCGGGTCGGTTACCCATTTTTTGCAAACTAGCCCTTATTACAACTGTACAAGATACCACAGTGTTCACCTTGATGTGGTGTTGTCCGTGTGACTTTTTAATCATCTAAAATAACCAGTATGCAATCGCCAAAAAATAATGTGAATTTAAAACCTTACCATATAGTTTACAAACAACCAGAAATACGCTGATTTTCACAAGTCGATACAAGTTCAAATTGCTTCAATGAAATACAACAGTGAAACATAGTATCGTAACAGTACCGTTACTGTTAAACAATGTTATCGATATCCCTTTAAGTTTATCGTTTAGGAATGTGGTCTATTTTGAACCTTAAGTCGATGCATTAGGAATAATACAATCTAGATTTCAGCCCGTTAAAAGGAAGTGTTAAAAATACCAAATGTTTCGTTTTATATCACGATCAAAGCGCACACGGTGGTCTTTTGTTGTGGTATTTGACTGAATGTTCAAATCAAAAGTATTAGTAACTAGCGGTTTCTTCAGGTAGCTACATCACATTTACTACATGTTTAATAGCTTTCTTTCTCGTGTCAGTCATTTTGAGGATGAGTTACGGCGTTAAAACCATCCAGTTCAGTATCTGTGACTGTTTATCAAAAAAAAATATTTACCTGCCGAAATCATTATTCATATATACGAATATATGTATGTTTTATATAATATATTATTAATAACATAATTTGTCTTTATTTATTATGCACATAATACCCCTTCCTATAAGCTCATTATTTCTTTACCCAAAGGTTGTTTGGAAGAGATCGCTTATAACGATAAGACCGTCTAAATTGTACATTTTCTCGAAATTCATTTGTTATTTACCTTTCTGGTGTGCAATAAAGAGTTATCTATCTATCTATCATTAATATATAAAAGAAAGTCATGTCAGTTAAGCTATCTGACTTAATAACGGCTGAACTGATTTGGCTAAAAATTGATAAGGAGGTTAGAACCAGGACAAGGACATAAGTTACTTTTTACCCCGTTAGACGGGGCTGGGGAGAATCAACGTACGCTGGGACAGCTTAACTTTTAAAATTACGGGGCTAGGCAGGACGGGGTCGGGGCGGGACGGGGCTGGGGGTGTAACAAAGTCCGCTAGTTTTAAATATAAATAGAGGATTGTAACACCGTTAGTTTTTGTAGCTTAAAAATATTTTGTGAGCTTACGATCGTGAGTGCGCATCCTATTGTCTCTTATTTAATAAGCGTTACTGTACTTTTTGTTATCAATATTCTAGACTTAGTAGGAGTCCCTTATCATTACACAACCACTAAAACTTCGTCCATTTACAACTGTGTTCGGAAGCAATCGGCTGTCTTCTCAATCTAACTGTTGAACGCAAAACGTAAACAACTTGGCGATTTGTTTACGAACAGGTGCAGGAAACTTCAAAAGGGTAGCGTGGAATACAAATTCTAAGTAGCAGCTTTACTCGAAACTTTTGTGAAGTTGACAGATACAAATATCGTGTTATCAAACATGAATAAACAGTTTAGACAGAAGAATCTCGTCCGCTGTGAAGACATCAGGGGGTTGTAATTATAATCATTTATAAATAATTTACACATTAAATAAACGCGATCACTTTGAAAAATCAAAATATTTTTCGTTACGTTAAATAAATATCGTAACATGTTTATAACTGTGTAAAATAAAAAAAATAAAATTAAAAAATACACAGCAAATATGTATTAATAATTAAATAATATTTAAAATATTATATTAGCTTATTCTTTGGCAAAATATTATTTCCCAAAAAATAAGCTTGAATTAAAAAGGTTACAGAAATTATATGCAAAAACTAGTAGCTTAAAAGCTATTAAAAAATAAAACCGTGTCCATGAGGCAAAGAGGCGAGGATGCTGGCTGCATTCCGCGTTGGATAGCAATACTTATCCGTTGAACGAGAACCAGCTTTATTATTGGACAAAAGGGAATTTAGTTTAGGGGCCAAAAAGCAATTTAGTGTCCCCATGGTTTAAAAGTTTCTACTCCAAACGGCGTAAAAACATAATCATTAGCTTATACTATTGATCAAAAACTTTTTTTTTGTGTGCACCGTACCTATCCTGACGTAAGCCCGAAAATATTAAACTCTACAAAATAAGTGTTAGTCAAAATGTATAAAGTATATATTGTATTGTATAAAATGTATATAGTATTGAAAGTTATTACTATTATTACTATATAACTATTTGAAGTTTTAAGAAAATTAATGTTAAAAATAAAGTTAACTGCTTTCATTGAAGCAATAAACCACATTGGTACCAATCATGTCAAAAGAGAGAACATAAATTGAATAAGTGCTTCTAAGAGAGGTATGTCCGTCATTAAAATCTGGGCCGATAAAAATATTCAGATACATGAGCCATTAAATCAAAGAGTTACTTACATTTCAAATGCTTCAAGTGGTACCGCATCAGATAATCAACTGTTGAGAATGTTAATTATGTAAACAGTGTACTTGCGTGTGTGTATGTAAAATTTACATAATATTGAATATTTTATTAGATAGTAATTAAGGAAACAAATTATCGAAAACACAGATAATATAAATTCAGAAACATACAAGTACGTAATACTCGTATGATTATTTCAGATGTCTTCTTAATTCACATATCTTTTAAATCAAACGCGCATCGTAGGACGTCTACCGACAAGATGTACAGACGCCTTTGTATTGCTGTGGAAAACCGTGGGGGAGGCCTATGTTCATGTCCTTTGACTGATAATGATGATTATGAGGTGACATATTTTTATATTATTTTTATCTTCTTTCCCCAAACAAGTTTTGAAAGAAAATTTTTATTCAGTAGAAGCTTTTATAGGCTTTTTTGATTTCAGGTACAAAATAACCAAATGGAAAGGGAAAGCCGAAGCGCGTTTCTTTAACATCCTATGTAAGTTTATTTTACCAATCAATCACTAGATAGAGCTCGAAAAACGCTGTGACAAAATTCGTAATTTTCTGATTATGTTCGATTAGGAGCCGATTTTACCAACGTCAGATAAGACTGATCCGACTGTGATTTCGAAATTGGTCGTTTCATACACTCACTGCGTTTTCGATAAGACTTATTACGTTCAATAAGTGTTAACGGTCCTAAGAAAGTATTTTTAATAACATTTAAACAATACCAAAAGGTTTTTAAGATTTTTGAAGATGTTGATACAATTGATAAAATCACAAAAAAAGATTCTTTTCAGTGTTTACCAAGTGCCATCTGGTGTTAAACAGGCAAAACTGGTCGAGACTTCCATCGCCCATAAGTACACGATTATTTTAACAGTGCCAAAAATGAGCGTACTAGTATCTCAAGCAAATTTTAATCCAGCCCAATTTATGAAACAGAGTTACCGTTAAAAATTGGTCCATTTACTGTCGTGACAAGTCAACAAACTCCACAACGATAACTGACGCAAGGAATTAACTTGACGAGTTATTTAGAGTTCAAGCAATTGTTAATTTCCTCCAATGAGCTAATGGGCCAAATCCTCTGTTTTGTAATTGGTTGATTGGGCACCTCTCTGAAGAGTTTAAATGGTGGGATCTATGGGGTCATGATGTTTGGGAATGTTGTGCTAGCTTTCGAGACAATTGTACGGAAATATTTTGTTTGAGATAAATTTATTTGTTTTAAGTCTTCAATGCTTAAATTTTATGTCACTATTGACTTGTAGTGCAAACTATAAAAACAGTAAAGTAAAGTATAAGTATTTATTATTTTGAGCGAAAACCTAATTTTAAATGAAGTTACGTACGTAAAGATGAAATAAGAAACCAAAAATTTGCGCACGGGCGGGACTTGAACCAGCAACCTTTTGGCAAACCGGGCCAAACGCTCTTACCAATTGAGCTACCGTGCTGTTAGTCTGACCCTGCGAAATTTGTGGCTTCTTATGAAAACGTCAATTGCGTGACGCTTAGCGCCATCTAGCCGTCTGTTTATGAAACAGATGGCCCAAGCAGTTATTCTTTACAGAATAAATTCAACTTGGACAATATGAAAAATATGACACGGTGATCGTTAAAAACATTCTAAAGCAGAAGTTACGTACGTTTAAAGATTTTTTAATTATTCATGTATTATGTTTAATTAATAGATTTTCTAGTCTGAACAGTATTTTAACATTTCAACCAACGATGAGATTACACAATACATAAATTCTAGCAGCTATCTGACCTATTTGCGATTTTAAACTTTTGTCCCTTGGAATTAGTTCCATTGAGCGTATCACAAGAGTCTAAGAACATTCCCGTAATCCTACCTTCGGAATCAACAGTTCGGAAACCAGTTCTATTCGGTCCAGAGATCTTTTTGCCTGGTTGGCTTATTTGGAGCATTTAACGATCTTTTCAAATTAACGACACATTCTCTAGCATTGAATGTATCTAATTAAGAAATAGAAAACAGGAGATCTACGGTTTACTATTGTTTGATACACATTAAGTTTTTCATGTTCAGTGCAAAACTCGTAAAAATATTATAAAAATAAAATAAAATATAAGGGTAAATAAAAAGGACTTAAATGTTTGATAAATGTGCACTAGCTCTGCCAGTCAAATAAGAATATTATGAGAAGTCTACTTTCTGAATAAACAACTTTATTTGCGAAAGTAAACAAATTAAGTAGGTAAATGAAGAAGTCACAAATGCACTGTTACAAAAAGTTACCTGACATCATCAATCGCATCGTAAAACCTAATCAATTGAATCGCAATATAAGTGATAGATATGAGTGGATGACATTATCTAGTAGGATCCTATCATTAAAAAAAAAACAAGCAGGAAATATTTTTAGTCAAGAAATCACTGTTAGAAAAAATAACTTTTATTAAGTTGTTGTTGGTGATGTTTAACATAGAGCTATTAGAGATGATTTTTGTCAAGCGTATGTATCTGGCTTAACACAGTCTCGCTTTGGATCATAAATCAAATCAATTTCAATCAACACCAATAGGAAGCCATTGAATCGTGGTATTAAACTGGCCGTAGTCACAACACCGCCTGTGTTTGAAAACACACCATTGTGCAATATTTGTGTTTGTAAATCTTTGCCCCTTTTTTGTATTTGGAGCCAACGTGGTTCGCACGTGCACCTCAGTTTCATGTGTGATGTAATGGTCATTAATTGATGGATGAGAAAATGACCGAAATCACGCCAATTATGAAGATTGATGAGCAAAAGTTTACGATTACTTCGGAAGATATAAATATGAGATAAAGGACAAAAGTAACTGTGGTCTTAGAACAAGACAATTTCAAATCCGATAAAATAAAATAAAAGTTATGAAACATTGTCTGGTTTCGCAAAAATATTATAAATCGTTACTATGGTTATCTAATTGATTCTATTTTCAGTTCAATAGAGAAAACTTTATGTTGTTACTACTTAAAATACTGTGAATAAAATTAGTATTACCTATAAAATTGCTGTAAAAGCTTTTAAGTAAACCTTTCTAATTGAAGATTTATTCAAATTATATTTCACTGTTACTTATTCTTGGAACGATTGAAATTTACAGACAAATTTCAGTCGTTTCTCGAACGTGGAAGATTTCAAAATAATTTAAATTTGTTAAACTACCTTTGAATAAATCAGTGTTTCAGAGTGCGTTAAACATAAGTTTTATTTAAAATAGACACTGCCATCTGGTTTTTGAAAAGGAAAAACTTGGACGAGTCAGCCAATTAACCTTCACAAACGGATAATTTACCAAAAAAAAATACGTCAAAATAAAATCAAATAGATATGCAATACTTACAAGTTATTGCGTGACTAATGCCCAATTTCTTCATCAAGAGTAATGGTAAAGTGTCGTCACCAGAGGTTAAATATTTAAGATATTGTTTTTGAAAAAAAGAAACCTTAACCAAATGTCAGAATGGCCTTTTTTCATGACCATTAGTTAAGGTATTTTTTTAAAATACAAGACGTACAGTGTATGGGAGAAATTCTCCGTTATCTCGTGTTTGTCGACTATACAATAAACACAGTAATAACCAACGCCATTGCTAGCTCTTTAGCCACCTTCCGATGAAGGTCAAAATTTTATTGAATTTTCACTTGTTGTATGGTACCGGTTGTTTTATTGTAATGAAAACAGTCACCGAGTCAAATGCTTATCATTTGTTATTTTTGTTATAATATTTTACTAACTGTATCCACAGGTGCTTTACGACTTAATTTTTAGGATATTTTTTCTAATATACTGGGCAAGCTATGTTTACCTATAATTGACTGTGTATTTAGCAGATACTATAATAGTTGGTTGAGAATAATTTTAACACTCACAGTGTCATATTTTATATTCATAAAGATGAAATAAGAAACTAAAAAATATTTTTTCGCCCCGTCACGTGTAATGACGTGTCCATAAGATACCACAATTTCGCAAGGTTGGACCGACAGCACGGTAGCTTAATCGGTAGAGCGTTTGGCCCGGTTAGCAAAGAAGTTGCCGGTTCGAGTCCCGCCAGTGCGCGTGGTTTCATATTTCATCTTTATGAACTATAATTGGTATCTTTATTACCGAAGATATAATGTAACAGCTGTTGGTAATTCTTATTTATAAATAAATAAAACACACAATAATTAACCACCGGTAACCACACTTTACCATTTCAAATGATAAAGAAATCGGGCCACAGTCTGCGACAAAATTTTGTTTCAATAAAGTAGATATAAACATAATTATTTTTGTTGGTTACATTTTTTTTGTTAGGACAGTGCTAGCTTAATTAAAACACAAAATTGTTGCTTAATTGAATTTTGCGGCGAGAAAGCGAAGTAAATTGTAATTATTTGGATTAGGATTGCTTTGTGGTTGGATTGATAGCTAGTGAAAAATTATGATGGTAAGGAAATCGTTTACTAATTTTGGATTACTTTTAAATAACACTTTTTCAAACTATTTTTAGACGACTAAGAGAAATATAAAGTCTACATTCTAATCATTGTTTTCAGATTAGACTCGTTTTTGTAATATTATTTATTTCCGTAAAAGAATCTTGTGAGTTTGACTTGTCTAATGACATCATAAATGCCATTGAAACCGTAATACGTGAATATTCCATCAATGTAAAATCAGAACTACAGTTTGAATACAAAGGACATGATGACACTAAAGAAGACGATGGTGACCAGGAAAGCGAAATAGAAGCTGGAGAAGAAAAAAACGAACGACATCAATCCAATGCAATCTCAAGATCATCGTCTATACCCGTAAAGAAAATACCTAAAAATATAGAAAGTCTACATTATAAAGAAGTTAACAAATGGGGTGATGTTAAGTACGAAAAGGTGTTGCGCAATCTACATGATGTGGCAGTTCTGTTTAGGGATCGATTCGACATAGATCTTGTAAGAGGATAAATAGTTGATAAATACAATTTCACTAGCAACGTCTGTATTTGTTACCATTTCAATAAACTTATCATTGTAAGGCCCGATTTTACCAACGTCAGATAAGTGGTATTCGTCGAATATAATTCACAACGCTCAATTTGAAAACTTCACCTATCGGTCAGCAATCATTCATGAAAATGAAATTTTAAGATCGATCGTTTTATACTTATTTAGTTTGTTAAGCTATATCTGACGTCATAATAATAAAAAAATTCAACCGTCTTTAATATACTAACAAAAAAAATCTTAAAATGAAGTATTCGTCTTCTATTCAGAAGAAAAGTCTTTTGGAGTTTTCTTAATTATTTTTTATTCGATTATTTTTAGTTATTATCTCAAAAACTATTGGACCGATACCGATATACTAACACTGATCCATAAGTTTAACTATACCTGTGTCGGAAGTCTCGACATAGTTCCATGTAAAACCACCAGGTGGTGCTCGAAAAATGCTGAGAAAAAATTGGCGTTTTCGTGTATTTATTGATTGAGAAGAATATTTGAATGATGCTTAAAAAAATACAAATATTTTATTAAGATTTATTAAAGAATAGCTACGTAATTTAAAATGATATTTGATGAATTAGAAAATCATAAAATTGAAATTGTCGACGCGAAATGTCAAAAATGATGCATCAGACTACGCCCGCTGATTTAACTAAGGAAGAATCAGCCCGCTTTGACTTCTCGTTTTTGACAACTCTTGAAGAATACATACAAATATATACATATATACACTTACGAAATTTTGCACACGTGATAGAAAGCATTAATAGATCAACATACTAAATTTTTATCAAATTCTGACGATATCACATACATACGGTTTGATTTGATTACCTGCTTTTTTTGAAGTCGGTAACAGTATAAAGAATAACTTACTTGCAATTACAAAAACGACTTACCGTCTTAAGAAAGAAGGAAGTTGTCAATTAGACATTTTTTTTTCGTTTTTGTATACCTATTCCCCATTACGCTCGAACAAGCAACTGAGTAAATCACGTTTTCGGTAGGTTATCAAGTTGTAGGTTCAGCAATTTTTTTTCATCTTAATCCTCGCAACCCCATTATTTGTGATCCGCCAACGTGCATCCGTGTACCATAAGTACATCACCCCTTGCGATGGTATCATATTTTGGCAGTGTAGCAAATTGAGTCTAATCCTGGGCCCCAATGCCAACTATTATGGCGATTCTGATTGTTATGCAGTCTACGCTGATTTTTAGAATGTCTGATAGTATATTTCTAATCAAGCTCAAGATTCTACCACGCAATTTTTTTTTTGTTGGTGTTTTGAAATCACATATGAATTTATTTTATCACACCATCCGCAAAACATAAGACACAAGAGAGATGTCAAAAATCGGTTGAGCGATCTCAAGGCGCAAATAATAAAGATTAATTTCTACATTTATAGAATTAGAATTTTTTGCTTGCTACATCTATTTAGTGCCAAATTAAACCGACTGCAAGAAACTGACAAATTCATTTGGTGTCGGTGGATGATGTCAAGCTAACTCACACAAATTCCACAAACCGAATTCCAAACCACTCCACACATCCATCACGTTCCGACTCCAAATGAACTTGTTTTTTTTTAAAAAAAATAGATGTCCAATGCGTCATTTTAAGCTTTTTAGTCAGATTTTTGTAGGCAGATTTTTTTAAAATCATTGTATGTTGCATTTTTTTTGTTATTTACTATAACTTTAAAAACTATTAGACTGATTTTGATGAAACATACTCAGAACCCTCAGTTGAAATATACCTATTCCATGCATAAAAAAATATTGCTTATATGTCGGTTGTTGTTGTTAATATCGTTTGTAAATTGCTGTTTATGTAAGATCCCTTTAAGTATTCGAACGGTTGTTCTATCTGCAATTGGTGTAAAGCCCTTACGTTATTATCGGTATCATAGCGATGTTCCGATTAGCGCAACCAACGATGCGTGTGCGCTGATAGCGGCTAATGCGGATCCGGTAGGGCTGTCAGACATAGGACTTTAATACATCAGTTTAAGATAGGTTTTCTCTTGAATATATTTTACTTATTTATTTATTTTTGATGTTGGGTTTAAGCTGTTGGTTTTTCCCTCACAAATACCAGATTTCACTTAAGTACAGATTTTCATCCTCGTTTGAAAACAATCCCGACTCGGATGAATCTGAATCGAGTAGTAGTAGAGTCGTAGAGTGTACTTGTGTTTGCGCACACACTTGTGCAGTATACATATTCCGCGCAGTCGGTTAGTCGTTATGACTGGCCACCGTACTCGAAAACAGTCTGAAGGACTATTATTTTTATTAAGCTATCTAGTATTATACATTTTAGCACACGTAGCAATTATTATGTCAGCATTATAAAGGTGATTGATTTTGTAATGTAATGTCTGGAAATGTTCAAAACATTCGTAATATGATTAAATTAGCAGCTAAGCGACATCCCAATAGCGTAATATGCCTTGCTTAAACAGTCATAGTTAGTACATTGCCGTTCCTGTCCGATAAGACGGACAACGACGATGACCAAAAACGTTAATGTAAACAGAAATTGTTGTTAAAGTCTTAACACGTTGCGTGTTACCACGAGCTATTTACTTAGTAGTGTTGTTAAGAGTTTCGATATATAATTTGCAAGTATTGCATTATCTCTATACGTAAAGTAAAGGTAAGTTTGAATACATTTGCAATTGAAATATTTCGAATATCTTTGCTGCACTTTTTTTTCTCTGAATTAAAATTGTTAAGCAGTAAAATGGGACAAACGTGCACGTAGTTACATTAATAATAGTAAGATAGAGTCGATAACGTTAAATTTAAAGTGTTGTCGATTTTACGATTGTCGACTTGCAAACCACACTGCCTTACGATCCTTATGCAAATGTTATCGGCTCGAATAATAATTATTTGCCCACTTTTAATGCCTCCCGACCCACAGATAGTTCGCAAGTATGGATGTCGCTGAGTGAACGGCCGGATACTTGTGCGTTTTCTATCGAAATTCATTTTATGCAAGTTGCTATAGAGTTAAACAGCCGCTGTGAATCTTGGTGGAGATATAAATGCTTCTAATCAACATTCCTACTTACTACTAAAATTATGGAAACGTGTATGTTTTTATTCATTCATCATACCGATGTTTCATACGCATTTAATTTTATAAAGGGATTATTTATCTATTCATACTGTACGAAGTACTATAAATTCATTCAATAGCGCGCGCGGTCAGCATTTTCACTTTAACCCAATTATTGCGTTTTAGTAGAAAAATATTATAAAGACAGTTCACGATCAGGCACCAACCGCGCCGCGTCTGCTCATACCATTAACCAGTACCATTTTTACCATTTAATACTATTTTACATTCAAACTTCTTTTAACATTTTATTTGTTGGATTTACCCCAGACACATACGCCAGAAAAACTATAAATTATATCTTAGATAATAATTTCATATAGGAGTACAAAGAACAATAAACGTATAAAAATTCTTATGTAAAAATTGTGCACGAATTTAATTGTGTAGACTGTTGGTGTAGCTTGACATCACGCACCGAATCCATATTTTTATTCTCCTAAGTAGAGGACAAATCTTTATTTGAAGCTTTTATGTCAGTATTTTGAAGGCGGTTATTTTTTATATCATGTTTTTTTAGTTATTTACCCATAGGTATCTCAAAAACTACGGACCGATTTTGATGAAACTTACACTGTACTCTAAGTTGAGATAAACCTAATTAATAATCACCTCAAATGACTTCTTGTTTTCGATGTCACGTATGTACGTACACATTGAATTCCTTACTTCCTTTTTAGGGTTCCGTAGCCGAATGGCAAAAAACGGAACCCTTATAGTTTCGTCAAGTCTGTCTGTCTGTCTGTCTGTCTGTCTGTCTGTCTGTCTGTCTGTCTGTCTGTCTGTCTGTCCGTCCGTATGTCACACCCATTTTATTCTGTAACTATAAGCATTACACAATTGAAATTTGGTTGGAAGATGTATCTTGTTAACCGCTTACCGATTCTCATAAAAAAATAAAAAAATAATGACAGTTAAGGGGGGCTCTCATACATGAAACTAAAACCAAAAATATATTTTTTTGTCAAACCTATACGTGTGGGGTGTCTATAGATAGGTCTTTTGAAATGACATAGAGGTTTTTAAAACCATTTTCTTTTAAAGTCAAACGTTTCATAGCTAGACGCTTCCAAAGTGGTAAAATGGGCGTCCCCCCCCCATCTTATTTCTAAACCAAGCAAGTGTTAATTTTGAAAAAAATATATGATGTAGATCTTAATAAATACTTTCAACGAAAATTAGTTCGGACGGGATCGAACCAGTAGTTTTTGAGATATAGCACATTTTCAACAACCGCAAACATAACTTTGTACTTCATACAAACACTATGAAAAACAAAGTTATATTTGTAGTCAACAAAATATTGTGGTATTTTACTAAGTAGAAGTAAATGGATTCCCTAATTCAGTTAAAGTTGGCACGGAACCCTCAGTGCGCGAGTCCGACTCGCACTTGGCCGGTTTTTTTGAAGGCGGTAAAATGTTGTTTGACTTTTATTACTTACCATTCGTCAACAATCAGGTCAAACAAATTACCAAAATTAGTATTCCTAAACTTTCATACCAATTATTTAGTACAAAGCTGAACTAAACGGTTTTCCTTTAACATTCTCTTAACGAAAGCCTACTTTATGAAATTACTTGTCAACAACAGAAAAGTTGATTTCGCAAATTGGCCGTTCAAGTCCCGAGTCTCGGTATTTATCGAGTAAACAATGTTATTTTCTGTGCAAATTCATAAAACAGTGAAAGCATAAGGCACTGCGCAGACTAACTCTCGCACTATAGTTGTCTTAAGAACGGACAACAGCACGTCAAGGTAAACACTGCGCTATTTTATGCAGTTGTATTAAGGGCTAGTTTGCAACAAAAGTGGGTAACCTGATGTACTGATATACATACCGTTTTCACGCTGAATAAACAGAACCGGTGTCATAGAGATACATTGGAAAGAGCTAGTTTTGCAGTAGCCCTTTCATTAAGTCACCGTTATTTTCAATCTTAACCATAATTGAAAATTAAGTCAGTTCAAGTTATTAATTTAAGAATGAAATAAATTTTATTTCTCTACACTGTTTATAGAAATCAGGTTTAAGACAGCAGAAGTAGAGGATGGAATGAAAATAGAAGAGATTTTTTTGGAAGAGTTACAGCACCAGAACCATAAAACCCTTTCAAGCTCCGTCACAGGGAGCATTTGCGAGAAAAGTGATATTATACATTCAACTTTGAACTTTACATTATAAAAATACCTCATTGACTGACAATCATGCGCGTCAATGTAATATTTAGTAATAATTGCAACTTAAATTTCCTTTAAAAGTAACTAAAAGTATTCTGATTTAGGAAGCAGTCATTGTGCAAAGTATTGTATGATTTGTTATTACAAGGTGTTTATCGTAATGCACGTTTCTTCTCATCCACGCGAATGCTCACCGTGAGGTAGCGCCTCAAGACCAAAACCTGCTACTCATTTCGTTTTGTTCATATCACGAGAGGTATAATGGACAGCAATCACATACATTGCTCTGATCCCAACGTAAGTAGCTAATGCACTTGTGTTATGTAAATCAGACACAACGGTGGTACCACAACACCCAGACCCGAGACAATATAAAAAAAATTTATTTCTACATTAACCCGAACGGGAATCGAAACCGGGACCTCGGAGTGACGACGCCTTGAAACCAGCGTGCTTAGCCACTACAACACGGAGGTCGTAAAATGAGGTCCGTCTGCGTTGGCCCTTAAGGTCTGCGTAGCGCCTAAAGCAAATAGATTCACGTTGGCGTGTTTGTTAAAAATAAAGACGATAATATTCGTCGTTTGTATGTTAAAGTAATTTCGGTTGGACAAATGTTAAACATTCCAGTTTGAAAAGCGGTTTGACTGATTTAAGGCTTTAACGGGAAAGTGCTGATTTTGTTAAAGGTTTGGGTAAAATAATTAACGTTTTCGCCTGAGAATACCATTGCATCTCATTCCGAATTAAAATGAAAGAAAGATACCAGAACTATAATTGCAAACGTCAACTGTATATCAAGATATTCATAAAAAATATAAGACTTGAATTGACGACCTCCTAGCGTAGCGGCTAAGAACGCTGGGTGTCAAGGCGTTGCCACTCCGGTCTTGGGTTTGATTCCCAGTCGGGTCAATGTACAAATTATTATTTTGTACATTGTCTTATTTGTTGTCTCGGATTTGGGTGTTGTAGTTCCGTTTCGATTCCATAACTCAAGTACATTAGCTATTTTCTGTAGGATCAAAGCAATGTACGGACAACAGCAGGTAAGATAAACACTGCGGAATCTTATTCCCTTTTAATAAGGGCTAGTTTGCAACAAAAATGTATAACCTGATGTACTGGCGACTGCACCTATCCAATACTGATTTAAGGTTATTTATCTTAAAGTCTGTTCTATATTCTTAAGTAATTCTTAAGTATCTATATTTTATAACATGTAGTATAATTTATTTACCTTCACTTTTAAGCTGCCTCAAAGTGCTATACCTTCTGGGTAACTAGGTTATAAGTACACGTAATGAACACATATATATCACCTATGTAAGTTTGTAACACCTAGTATGCATGCATGAATAAATGAAATGAAATAAAATCATGACGCAATTCTTTTACTGGATACCATCACTGGCAAGGTGACTGACGTCTCTGTACAAAACTTTTTTTTTTAATTTTAGCAGCTGATTTCTTGGGTACTTTATTTTAACCACCCTGCGGCTACTGCGGTTAACAGCAATTATAATAACCCTTCATGTTATGCATGCCACGATGATGAAAGTCATTTCATTTATTCGGACGTTGAAACTAATTTTAGTTATGTATTCGCATCCGATTTATTATTTTTGATTTCCATTTAAAAATAGCTATTTATCTATCGAATATAAAAAATGACAAAAATATAAGAAAAATTTAAAAAAATAAAAAGGGGAAGTATCGCCAGCAACATATACCTAACTATTTGTGTTCATGTCTTCTTTGATCGAGACAACTTTATTATCTGTTTTATAATATGAAAAATTAATTGGTTTACTGAAAGACGAAAGTATATTTCTCATAAAAAGGAACACTATTATAAATTGTATTGTTGTGTATTGTAAAATAAAATAGTTCTAAGCAAATGTGTGTTATTCCAAAGAATTATACGACTGCCATTAAACTTCTATACGAAACAAAAGCACCGTCGAAATAAGCTTAAGGTGATTAACGTCACATATTTGCGAAGCAATCGAAGCAGCGGAAAACAATGCTTAAAATATTATTGTATCGGAATTCATTTTATTTTTAGTGTTCAAAGCAGACGCATTGTTATGGCGGCTCTCGTTGCGTATACGCAAGTCACTAGCGGAGAGCGTGTTTTTGTGCGCTATGACCCTTTGAACACTGTGACTTTTAGCAGCGATGCAGTCTCGATGTAGCATCGATGCAGTCACAAAATGACAAATTTATGCACACTTCGTCACTTTTAGCATCGATGCAGTCGCAATGCAGAAGCTGTATATTGACAAATTATGTACTGTATATTGGCGACTGCATAGATAGAAACGCGCGCTAGCATCGATATAGTTGCTCTTTTGCATCGATTTTAACGTGTATTTTTATCGATGTCAAATAAAATCAATTCATTGCGTGAATCGCGATGCTGCATCTGACTGCATCGATGCTCAGAGCCGCAGTGTGTAAGGAGTCTAAGATTTGATTCCACAAGGCCCCATTTCACCGTTATCGGACGGATTCAAAAACGGTCGAGGTCTCTCGTGCCTAAACCAGTGTTTAACAAAAAATGCACACCGCGACAAATACACTCACTTGAAACAAACTACTACGCGAAGTTCAAGAGATTTTGGCTCTTAATCCCTCAACACCCGAGCGGTCGCATGCGACCGCATAACAATAGAATACCTATTGTGTCTCGTTCACATATGCTTGAGGGATTAAAATGGTTAAGTACAACATCCCGCGATGGTAGGAAACCGCAAATAACTTGAAAGAAAGAAAATACATTTATTCGAGTCACAGACTCGTAAACACATATACAGTAAACAGACAAACACAATCACTTATTAAATGTGACTGATTAAATGAGTGTGAGTCGAACTTGACAATCAAAGTCAATAATATAACCAATGATAGTATTCTCTTATACAAGTGATCGCGAGATAACTTAATAAACATACCGAAAATATTTTTCTACATATTGACGTGACAACGTCTTAAATTAGGTTGCGGCTGGGAGTCACTTATGAAAAAGTGTAACGCTCGGTAACGTTACGATGAGTCACCGAACGAGAGAGAGGCCCGCCGAATGCCTTGCGTCTCTCTCCCACTCAACTATGATCGGTCTGCCGCGCGCGCAGCACTGAGAGCGAGTGAGAGGCACGCGTAAGAACGAGAGAGACAGACATAAAAAGTCGTTGTCACGTAAAACTTTCGCCCGTATACCGACTTTACAGGCAACCAATTTTTTATTATTTCATTGAAATCGCTGTCACCTTTAACTTACTTTGTACCGCCGGATGCTTTGTTATAGCGATTTTCATTGTTGGCAATTCAATGAGCGTAGTTTTTTGAATCGATTCGTTTGAAAGTGTTGAATGTTTTGAATGATTTATTTTGCAATGAACTTGCGATTGAGTTTGTGCGTTTGTTGTCACGCGTCATGTCAGAATGTTGAGGGAATGATTAATGATAATTGGTTAGAGATTTATGAATCTCAGTAACTGGTGTTACTTTTGTAAGTAATAATTTTAGAAGGTCATGGCTTTTTATAGCAGGTGTTGCAAAAAAAAAAAAAACAGGAGAGAATTCGTAAATCTTGTAAGCCTGACTTTAAGCGTGTATAACATTGACTTTTAGTAATGACTTACCACGAAAATCTGGCACCTATTTATTATATCAACGTAGGAAACATGACTTGGTCGGCTTAGCACACCGGTCTATTCCTCCCCAAAAATCCGAACGTATCAAATTAATCCATCTTTGTATCCCCCGATCCCAGCGACCATGCTAAGTACATTATCGTCTCTAATCGATTTGAACCCCACCGTTCGGTAACCGACCAACCGTTTTATTTTATTGTTCTCGCCCACATTGCTATTTTGTACGGACTAAGACAGTAGTGTAAATAAAAAAGCCAGTTGAACGAAGTAGGTATAGTGTTTCAGAACATTAAGCAAATTTCCTAATCATTATTCCTCCCCCACTGCTTTTCACAGCGACCGATCACTAACGGTCTGCATCCCGGGCAGTGGGATCCCGTGATCTTTACAAGGTCGCCTGTCCATCTTATTGGTGAACGTCCAACGCTGCGTATTTGATCGAATATCCTAACAATTTAGTGAAATCTGTAATTTAGAAATATTTTTGACATGGCGCTCGGAAAACGCACAGACGAAATTCATGTTAAAATTTATAGTTCCATCAATTGCGCCATCTGTTGTTCAACAAATAAACCGTGTCGAGACTTCCAGTTCTGGTATGTTTGGTAATTTTTGCAACGCACTGCATCTCCTGAATATACAACATAATTTAATAAAGAATTTAATGTGTGTTTCCTGGTTTCTGTTTTAAAATCAACTTCTATTTTCTCTTCTTTCATTTTCAGTCGGAATAATTGAACTTAATGTTTTTAACAGCTTATAATTTCGGTTACACCTAATTTAGAGTTAAAAGTATATTTAATAACCGTTGTATCCAACTCCAACCCCTCTAATAATATGGGCTAGCTTTTTACAATGAACTTTGTCACATTCTCCATTATAACCATTATGAAGCCTTTATCACATTGAAACAGAATCGCAAATAGCTTCTGTAATGTAACATAACATATTTTTATAGCTACTGTTAACATTTCCTGTTTACATGTGGGACAATCTTTTTTAACGCAGTAAGGGGGACATTATACGTTTAAATTAATATCGATACGGTTCAAACTAGTTATTGTAAAAGGGTATCGATGATGTTATATTTGGTAATTTATAAGAAGTCAATATGAGTCACAAAGTAAACGAAATCGGTAGGTTTCATCCCAACAATATTTGTATTTCGTTTAATAAAATCTTAATAGGTACTTTTTACCAGAACCACAGTAATCTCATAACACAATATTGATACCTAACCTTTTTAGGGTTCCGTAGCCAAATGGTAAAAAATGAAACTGTCTGTCTGTCAGTCCGTCCTTATGTCAGAGCCACTTTATTCTGTAACTATAAGTATCACACGTTTGAAAGTTGGTAGGAAGATGGATTCTGTAAACCGCTTTACGATTCTTATACAAAAAATAAAAATAAGGGGGGTGGCATGAAACTAATACATGAACATAAAACTAAAACCGAAATATTTTTTGTAGTCAAATCTATGCGTGTGGGGTCTATGGATAGGTCAATACCATTTTCTCTAAAATTCTAACGTTTGATAGATAGACGCATCAAAAGTGGTAAAATGGGCGTCCCTTGGAGAGGGGGAGAGGGGTCTCCTTCTAACTTTTAAACTAAGCGAGTTTATTTTTTTTCGATATATGATATAGACAAATACTTTCAACGAAAATTGGTTTGAACGAGATCGAACTAGTAGTTTTTTTTTGTCTGGTATTTTAGCTAAGTGGAAGTAATAGGAATTCCTAAGTCAGTTAAAGTTACTCAGTGCGCGAGTCCTACTCGCACTAGGCCGGTTTTATTATGTATATTTTTGTGTTGAACAGCAAAGTGCTATCAATTTCATCATGCACTAGCCATCCACTAGAATTCTAATAATTTGTCTATTTTAGGGAAATATTAATTTTAAGACTAAATTACTTACTAAATACTTGAGTGGGTATAGTAAGTTAAATGCACCTAGTTAATACATTTTTTTCCTAGTTCCCTACTGACTGTATTTAAATTATGTTTTATACTGCAAGTAATTATAGGTTAAGTTCCCATGAAACATCATCAATAATGGTTGGTAGAACCGATATCGTTCTACATGATTTGATGATTTTTATGGGCTGTGAATTTTTATTTACATATTGCCAAGTTATCAGAAATAGCAACAAACAGTGCTGTTTTGATCGTATCACTCATGAGATTATTTTTGTTAAGAAAATAATTCACGCTATAGAATATTTCCCTAGCCATAAAACTTTTTCTATTAAACGCAAGACAAGGGTCCATAATTCGTTAAAAGTAATTAAAAACACATCCGCCACCACAATATTAATGTCTCAGAAAACAATAAACTATGTCCCTTGCAGGAGTTTTTAATTCCGGCAATTAGAAAAATAGATCTCTGGACCCCCCAGGGACTATATTGGTGTTGTAATAGCGACCAACCGCTATTAATTGTTATGAAATTTGTACAAATCTAAATTCTTATACAAATTGTTTGATACCTAATACAAAACACTTACGTAAAATAAACCATATAGCTATTGATTGACTACACCCTATATACAGGTGACTTAAAAGTTCACTTTTTCCGTAGTGTTTTGCTTCTAAGCAAAACTCTAAGGTTGGCATTTACCATCCCTGTATCGTTTTTATACCTA
This sequence comes from Pyrausta purpuralis, assembly GCA_963924145.1. NCBI lineage: Eukaryota > Metazoa > Arthropoda > Insecta > Lepidoptera > Crambidae > Pyrausta > Pyrausta purpuralis. The sequence continues at coordinate 26,501,662 of OZ001648.1, read as the reverse complement.
AGTGGCAATTTAATAGTTGTCATCTACAAGGTCCTTAAAAGAAGTAACCAATAGGACATTTCTGAAAGAGAACAAGAAACACCAACCTCCCATTTCATCATCATCCGGATCATCGTTAAATTCCTTTAAAAAGTCAATAGTGGCAATCATCATCTTACGGCAATTTCAATTAAAACACCTAATTCAGGTGCATCAACCCTTAGAAACCCCACAGCTTAATGTGCACTAGCCCTATTATTTTTATTGAAATAAAACTGGCTGGCACGTCATCGGCAGAAAAAAGAAAAAAAGCCGATAATAAAATTATCGGGGAACCGCCAGGCTATTAAATGCAGGCCGCCCGTGAAATATACAGACAGGGTCTAGCGCTAACGTAGGTGTAGGGAAGAGAGCACAGTAGCAACATAAGCGTTTTGGTTCTCACCTGCGCGGTTGAAGTCTGAAAGCAAAAGTTTTGAAATTTCACGTCGATATTTTCAATTTTCTTATTTTCTGTATCAATAAATATAATTTTTACTACGTGGTCATATCTTTAAATAATCTATGTATTTTTTAAGCATCATTGCAAAATTGTTCTCAAGGAATAAAATACATAAAATCAAAACAACCAATTTTGTAGCAGTGGTGTCTACGCGAAATGTCAAAAATTTTGCTTCAGACTACACCCGCTCGAAAGTAAGATCTGCCGATGCTAACTACAAACTGAAGGAAGCATAATAAAAAATGTGCTCTGTAAAAAATGCCGATAGGCTCGTGTTGTTCCCAAATCATCATCCATGTTATGCTTTTATTACTTATTTGTAAAATGGGTCTTGACTCCAGTCCAGACCAATCCTAGTGTGGTCATGATAGAGTGTAAGATGCAACAAGCAGTTCCCTTATTATTCAGAACTGAGCTACAACATAGATAAGCTTAATTTCGAAAAGCTTATACTATATAAAGAAATAACGCTCTTAAAGGCTTATTAAAGTGGTCGAACTTTGGGACTAGGTGCGAGTACGTATCCGTTGCAATATTTTGGATCTAGGCTGAAGAAACCAGTTTATTTTTTTTCTATTTATTAAGACGCAAGCCTTAGCTAAGCGCCAATAGTAAAGGCACTACTCCTTAGGTAGTAAACCGCTAAAACCCATACAATATCCACACCCAATCCGATAGAGCGAGCGATATTTATGCTTACTTTATGCAACGGCCGGCGGGTATTCTCAGCGGCGAAATTTACTGGCTTAATTCATTTAGCGTTTCAAAAACTACGCCACGTGAGACTCGACGGCAGGATTGGGTCGGCTGAATGATGGAGATTTTGAACCTTTACAACTAAACTGGTAAATTTAAAATGAGTGTAGTGGTTTAATAAAATAGTGACTTTGTGATGTATAAAATCGGTAAGATCATTCTAACGAGTATTTACTTACTGATGATATTTGGTTTTGAAGTCTACGCGAATATTACGCATTAAATTAAGATAAAGCCGCAGAAAAAAAAATGTGAGCTATAAACTTTTTGATGTATTCTTTTTTTGGTCGGTTACAACATTCTAACGTATATACATGTAAATAATTTACTGATTGATATTTGATTCTGAAGTTTACGCAAATATTACTCATTGGCTGAAGGTAGAGTCGAAAAAGCAATTAAATTCAATGTCGCAAAGCAAATCCAATATTTTTGAACCCTTGTTTTGTAAAATCCCAAAAAATCTTTTGTTTTCGATCTTAAAATACCTACCTAGTTAGATCTAATATCTGAAATGTATTCTACTTCTAACCATAATGCATACTTAATTTGTATCTTAAGGCGCTACCCGGATTTTTAACGCGCACACTAGTGCCACTTTACTAGAAAAATCATAACTCGTTAAATAAAAGACCAATCGAAAATCTGTTTGATGCGATTGTAGCTCTGGTTATGTGGTTTAGTTACAATGTTTAAGTTCAATAAAACAGAGTTATCTGCAGTTACAGTAAGAAAAATTTCCAAAAGTGGCCATATTTAGCAGTTTTTCTAACCCTAACTACAGTAAACTACTTCAGAAATAATTTAAACGCACTAAATAAACTATAGAACCTGTACTACAATCGTGTCTACCAGATTTTTGATTGGTATTTTATTTAACAAGTTATGATTTTTCTACTAAAGTGGCGCTAGTGTGCGCGTTAAAAAACCAGGTAGCCCCTGAAGTCAGATGATATAAATTAAGAATGCCAAATTCTAGAAACTAGAATCCAGAGTTCAATGATTGGCAAATAATGCGCATACTGATAAGCAACCGAATATTTGCACGCAAGTTTGAGGCACATTGGCATTTACTAAAGGTTTCAATCTCCCATCTTAATGTACTATATTGTAAGTACTTGTTCAGGTAAAATGCTGTAGTCTATTTTTTTTTATATAGTTACAACAATTTTATTAGTTACCTTTTTCTTTTGATATAATCACAAGTATTTCATGATGTACATTGGTCGGCAAGAGTTTTACAAAGCTTTCAGAATATGCAAAAAGAACTTTGATTGTAATGATTTTGTAAAGCTTTGGTTTAGTTCAGTACAATTTTTATTTTTAATAATCATACAGAAAAATTGCTTGTTCTACTTGTATTACTTGTGTTACTGTATGTACACTATCTCCGACTAAGAAACTAATTTATTTTTATTATCATTAAAACTACATAAGAAATACCCATTTCTTATGTAGCATTTTTTTTAAATTGGACACCAATCACATACATTGCTCTTATCCCAAAGTAAGTAGCTAATGCACTTGTGTTATGGAAATCAGACACAACGTTGTTACCATAACACCCAGACCCGATATTGAAAATTTGATTCCTATATTGGTCCGACCGGGAATCGAACCCGGAACCTCGGAGCGGCGACGCCTTGAAACCCAGCGTGCTTAGCCACTACACCACGAAAGTCGTCAGAAGAAGCATTATCTTTGTTTACCAATTCAATGTGTTTCTTTTATCGTTTTCATCTTCATCAACACCTTTAGATATGCGTATATCCTAAATCTTACCCACGGGTTCAAATTACATCCCTCAAAACGTAATCACCCGTGGTCCAATTGGAATGAAAAGTCTATTAATTAACGCCCTAGCGGGACCGTGAGAACGTGAAGAGGGGAGGGGGAGGAACGGTATAGCACCCAGTAATTGCTGGCTATCATGCTGCGAACCATGAGACTTTTATGGGATAATATTGCAGGGTTATTAGTTATGAGATGTGGTGTTGATGGCTGGGAGTGTGAAAGAAATTCAAGGGATTAACTGAAGATAAAGACCAGTTACATGAACACTCAATAAAGCCATCGATAGAGGCTATCAACGATCCTTAGATCACTCTGTCTCTATAGTACTCCCAATTAAAGGTGTTGCTGAGTTGAACTTTCTGACTTCAAAATTATGATAGACAAATTTTATAAATTTCAAGAAAATGTTTACAATAAAAAAACAATTAAAATAAAAATCTTAAAATACTATTTACTCAAACATACTCCACTTTTGGCGAATAAGTTCTGTCATTAAAATCACTTTAACGTTTAGGAGTCCATCATCAGATCAGCTCCACTCAATGTAGACTATCAGACGCAACAACGATTAGTCTTCATTAAGATTCTAACAAAAACACTAAACGTACCTTTTACTTTTGAGGATTTCCCTCGATTGCACCAGATCCCGACTTTTAAACAATATGACCAACTAAAAGGTATAACTTCCTCTAGATAGGCGCAATATTTTTTTCGAATCGGCCGACAAATTACTGAGTTATGAGGTAACATAGATACAAAACAAAACATTCAATCCAATTGATAACCTCCTCCTTATCTGAAGTCGTTTAAAAATATGCATCTAAGCGGGAAATTTACGAACAAAACAGTTACTGCGTTCGGCACGGATGTAAGAACAACAAGCTTGTTCGCTCTAAGACCCTAAACACACTGCAATTTTGTCGATGTCTTGCGATGCTGTCGCAAAATGTCAACCTTTACACACTGCGCTACTTATAGCATCGATGCAGTCGCGATGCAGAAGCTGGAAATTAACAAATTATGAACTGTATTTTGGAGACTGCGTGAATAATAACGTGCGTTAGCGCGACTGCATCGATGCTAAATTAAATCTATTCATTGCTTGAGTCGCGATGCTGAAGCACGTTTTCAAAACGCGCGACAAAGATTTTAGGCTGTAAAACATCACGCTGCGACGGGAGGGGACAAAGCAAACTCAAAACGCGCAGCCGAAGTCGCGGGGGATCGCTAGTAACTATAAAAATATTTGTTCATAAGCTAGGTAGTCCATCTCCTCTTTAATATTGACCCCTGGAGTGTTTGTAGCTCTTCCGGTAGCAAGTTATACAAAGCAATACTCTTTTTATACTCTTATATATTTATTTTATACAGGTTGTCCCAAAAAGAGCGTGCCAAACTGACACTCGAGTTAGCTTATACATAGACCTTTCATAAATATCCTTTTTGTTTTATAAATGGCACACCAGATTGACACTGGAGATAGCTAAGCAAAAGACCTTTTAAATAAAAACAACAAGAATCTTATGAAAGTGTCATGGTTTGGGAGATAATGCCACGTTCTTGTTTTTTTTCATTCAAGAAAAATACAAAAAAAATGACTCATTCTGGGACACCCGGTACATGTACTTGCGACAGGGCGGTTGATGAATTCGGTTTATTATATATTGCTGCCTTAATTGCCTTCCCGCAATTTCTCTGCGTGTTTTGTAATAGCTTTGCTAAGACAGTATCAACATTTACTCGCAGTATTCTATAATTTAAGCCACACAAAGCAACCACCCTTAGCAACTTTATAATGAGTTCATTAAGCGTCGGTCCATTCTTGCCGAAGATAATACTATTGGAAATTTTTTGATTGAAGTTGCCCAAAGTTGTTGATTGGTCTCGGAATAGCCCATTCCGACTGTCGTAAAGATTGGGTTCGGAAATCTGGCTCCGAATTTATTTTAGTAAAATCCTCCTTCGTTTAAGATATTTGGGAAATACGAAAGGATATTTTCTTTAATAACTTGAAGGTAAGTGGCTTACCCTTTTCTTATTAGGCCTGATCCGAAAAGTATTTTTTGACATTGAAGCTGAAATACAAATCTTTAATACTAAACTAGGTAGATTGAAAAAAATTAATAATTATTCATCTTCAGCTTTTGACTTTTCCCTTTTCGTTTTCAGTACTGAAAGTTTTTTCGATCTATACCCATGAAAGGGACGATGATGATGACGATTTTGTCGTGTTGAAGTGTTGGGAAAACAAGAATATTTTTTCAATTGAAACAGTGTTGTGAATTTAGTAACCTAAGCCCTGGGGATCTGGTGTATAGCACTCTATGGGTGTAAAACGTGGACCTTGACCAAGAAACATAGGGAGAGACTGGAAGCGTTTGAGATGTGGTGCTTCAGGAAGATGAAGAGAGTCAGCTGGACGAAGAAAAAACGAATGAGATAGTTTTTAACAAAGTAAAGGAAAAGAGAAAACTAGGAGAAACAATGAGAGTTGAAGAAAGAGAATGATGGGACAGTTGATACGACACGGCAGTGTTAATGACACTGCTGTGTCTGAACGATAATGGAGGGAAGAATAGAAGGAAGAACGAAAAGAGAAAGACCAAGAATAACCATTATCATGACAATTATCATCATCTAATTTAAGAGCTATGATGCTGATGATGAAGCCGTCCGTGCACACTTCCTTCATATATCGGAATCATCTCCATAACATCTATCTACAACGTTCGTCATAATATATAGTATATATATAGTATGTTACGGACACCCAATCATGTTTAGTAATAAGTTTAGTTATATTTATTTGTAAGGATTTTTGATGATAATAAATATAATTTTCTGTTAGGGCCATAGCGAGTAAGCATTGTAATTAGCTTAGGGCTCGTTTTATTTCAATAATAAGAAACCTGTTAGTTAGGAATTCCCATTTGCAAATTAGGTAGGCAGGTAGGGTATCAATTAACTAGCTAGGAAATATTAAGAAATATGTAGGTAGTTTGGTACAGGGGCGAGGGAGACCCTAGTAGGCTGTCTCGCTCAGGTGGAGCGAGGCCGGTAAAGCCTTCGAATTTCCTGTCCCCCATATCGCGCTTTCTGAGGGTAGGTAGGAAACCCATAGAGTGGATTGTTGCGAATGGGAATTTTATCACGATTAATGTAGGTAGGTTACAAAAACGTTAGAAGGAATACGCAGATGATGTTATGTGTCCGTCCTTGTTTGTAACTAATCTGTATTAGTCGATAAGTCAGACATGTATTTTTGGTTAAATAAAGGGCCGTGAGCGGGCCAGATCGTACGCGCTCTCACGGTCACCGATCTCAAAAAGAAGAGTTTTATTTGGAATCTACAGTCTACACATCGAAGGAAAGATCGTCGGAAAATTGACTCAGCCTACCTGTAGTCAATATCGTCTGGTCCGTTGCGATCCGGATATAAGAAGAAATCAGCAACGCGGCATCGACTTGTGCTTTGGATAGCACATACGCCGAGGGATCTACGCCGAAGCACAGTGTAACCAGGAGCCGCGAATCGGACTATACTCCTGTGGAGAGACGATCACATTTACACGGGTGTTCCGTGGCTCGGGCATTCACCACCTAACGGTGCCAAACGGTGTCTGTCTCGGGTTTAACGCCGATTCCCAGGCGGTGCAGTTTTCGGGCGAGCTGCCACATATCGCGCCAGCGATTGTGAACAAGTCCGACCGGCGCCGGTACGGTGTGCGTAAGCGTGGGGGCCGGACTGTAGGCACTGCGGAGGGTTCTGGACATTCCAGCCAGAACTGAGCACCCCACGCGCAAGCCACCGCGAGTACGTTACGACAGACTGAACTACCCGCAGAAGGCGGACGAATGGAAACGGCAGCAGAGAGACGTCACGACGCTAACGCCGACGCGCCTAGGATAAGGCCGCCGCCGTCGTCAAATAGGTCAAGCGTCGCCGCTCGTTTAAAGCAAGCCGAGTTGAGAGCAGCCGAGCAGTTGGCGGCTATTGAAAAGAATCTAATTCAGAAGAGATTAGAATTTGAGATCGCTACGATAATGGATACAACAGATGAAGATGACCGTGAGAGTCTACCCGCCGGTGAGACCCTAGCGAGGGTGGATGACTGGTTGGATCAAGCCCAGTCCCGGCGTCAAGATGTAAACATGCAACTACCCACAACCGAGATGTCTTGTAGCGTTCCTACCCTCCGTGAAGAGAGGAATGAAAGAAATAGACATTTGTTTACGCGACGCAAGGAAAAAGATGCGCGTAATATAGAAGTGGATAGAAACCGACATTTGAATTCGCCGAGCATAGAATTAAATGAAGATGTAAACAACATTCAACAAGATGTGCAGCGACAGGTCGAGTCAAACAATGATTGTACAGCGAGACCCCAAGAGTATACGGACGGGGCGGAACGACTTGCTTACACATTGGAGAGGATTATGTCGAAGCGACCGGCCCCACGTCAAGCTATTGAGTTACCGATTTTTAATGGAAACACGAACGACTGGTTACCATTTAAAGCTGCAATGGAAGATTCAACGCGATCATGCAACTACAGTAAATCCGAGAACCTGGCTAGATTGAGGAATTGTCTAAAAGGAGAAGCCAAGGAGGCAGTAGCGGCGTTGTTATACCGTGCCACCGATCCGGACAAGATCATGCGAACGCTAGAACAATGCTATGGAAGGCCAGAAGTGATCATTGATCGGGCACTGGACGACCTCAAGAACCTGCCGCGAGTTGGAACGACAGCCAGTGAACTGAATTCGTTCGCGATTAAGGTACAGAACATCGCGTATACACTGGACTCCATAGATAATAAAAGCTACCTCAGAAATCCGATGATGACCCGAGAGGTGGTCGATAAGCTGAGCCCACACTTGAAAACAAGATGGTGCGACTACGCAGCGCGGTACGCAAGCTACTCGGAGCCAGAGATCGTGACATTATCGCAGTTTTTGATGGAGGAAGCGAATAAGGCGATTCGATTCGCATACGTGTCGCAACCTAGCAACAGTGCAGCGAAGAAAGAAGTGCAAGCTAAGCAGAAGGCTAACTCAAAGAAGCGAAACACTGGTGTGTACGCCACAGCCGAGGAAAAGGCTACGACGGCACAAGATAAGACGTGTTTATGTTGCGGCGGGGACCACGAAGTGTCGAAGTGCACAAAGTTTAAAACCATGACAGTAAAGCAAAGATGGGATTGGTTGAAAGAAGAAAAGATATGCTTTCTATGCTTGAACGATAAGCACAGGCGAATCAAATGTAAAGCACCGATGTGTAATGAGAATGGCTGTAACCGACGTCATCACAGGCTGTTACACACAGAGCGTGAAAACAGCGAAAGTCAACACAACCAAGAAGTGGTAGCCTCAGTTAGCCATACTGTGGGGGCATCCAAGGTGTTGTTGAAGGTATGTCCGATCGTCATTGAGGGGCCACGGGGTAGAGTAAACACACACGCTCTACTTGACGAAGGGTCTACGGTTACGTTGATCGATCAGGACGTGGCGGAATACGTCGGTGCAGAAGGCCCGCTTCGAGACTTACACATATGCAGTGTGAACACACAGAGCGTACCACACACGAGCAGAGAGGTGGAGCTTCAAATGATCGCCAGTAACAACGAGAAACATTTGGTGAAAGCGAGAACAATGAAGAATCTCCGCTTGAATACTCAAACGGTGGGTCGGAGCTGTTTAGAGTATGGACACATGCGTAACCTGAACGAGAGTGACGTGTGTTATGTGAACGCCAAGCCGCGTGTCCTCATAGGCGCGGACAATTGGCATCTGATAGTAAGCAGGAAGCTGTTGACAGGCAAACGCCACGAGCCAGCAGCATCGCTCACCAGACTGGGGTGGGTGATACATGGTCGAGCGCCGTCCCGAGTCATAAGGGAGAGAGATACGGTGTTGTTCGTCGACGACCATGGGAGAGCTCGGTCTACGCAACCTGACGAAGAATTACACAACATGGTGAAGTCATACTTCGACATCGATTCGCTGGGCATTCAGAAAAAGGAACGCGAGAACCCTGATGATGTGCGCGCCTTAGAAGCCTTTGAGTCAACAGTGAGATGTGTCAATCAGCGATATGAAGTTGGATTGCCGTGGCGCAAGGTTAACACAGTTATGCCGCCGAGCTACGAGGCTGCTAGGCGGAGGCTCACGTCAATAGAAAGGAAGATGGACGCATCTGAAGACTTCAAAGCAAAGTACACAGCCCAGATCGAGAGTATGTTTAGAAAAGGCTACGCAGAGGAATGCCGAGAAGCCGACACACAGAGCCTGCGGAACGTAGAGACACTTAGCAGTCTGCGTCTACCCCGCCTCTACACTTTGACGGGGGGAGTGACTGGAAAGCAGCTGCACGTGTTCTGCGACGCTAGCGAGTCTGCTTACGCGACAGCAGTCTATTGGCTTGTAGAGTACGAGGATGGATCACGTCGTGTGGTATTAGCGGCAGCAAAGGCAAGAGTAGCCCCGATGAAGACGCAGACGATACCACGTCTGGAGTTACAAGCGTGTCTTATCGGAACGAGACTTGCGTCGACAGTAATGGAGGAGCACAGATGGCAGCCCGATAGAGTTACGTATTGGACAGACTCTACGACCGTTCTGCACTGGATTGGGAACGATAGAGTGCGTTACACGCCATACGTAGCGCACTGCTTGAGAGAGATATGTGAGTTTTCAAGACCCGATCAGTGGCGGTGGGTGCCGACGCAAGACAACGTAGCGGACGACGCGACTAGAGTCGTCACAGAGATGAAATCAAATGAAGACAGATGGTTTACTGGGCCATCGTTTTTATACGAACCGGAGAATACATGGCCGTCTCAAGCAGGCTGCACAGAGAGCAGCGAGGAGACTGTATATAGCGTCGCGACAGAGGACAAATGGAGCGTGCCAGACGCCGGGCGTTTCTCGAACTACGAGCGCCTAGTGAGGGCGATGGCGTATGTGCTTCTATTTATAGATAAATGTCGCAAGCGCGCAACTGTATTGACCAAAGAACACATAGATAGAGCGGAAAGATGGCTGATGAGGCGAGCGCAGGCAGACTCATTTCGAGAAGACATAGAGCGCCTAGAAAGAGAGAAAGGCGAGACCTGTGACACCTGTGCTGGGAGACTTGCCACGCGCTCGAGTAGAGGCTTTCACCAGACCATTCTCTAACTGTGGTCTAGATTTCTTTGGTCCCATGATCATAACTGTGGGCCGTCGTCACGAAAAACGGTGGGGAGCGTTATTCACATGCCTCACTACGAGAGCCGTGCATATAGAGTTGGTAGCGAGCCTGTCGACTGACTCGGCTATCATGGCGTTGCGGCGTATGGGAGCGCGACGAGGGTGGCCACAGAAAATGTACTCAGACAACGCGACGAACTTCAAAGGCGCAGACAAGGAGCTACGAGCAGCGAATGAAGAATGGGAGCCAGCTCTACGAGACTATGCGCTCACCCAGCGCATCGACTGGCGCTACATAGCACCAGGGGCACCGCATCAGGGGGGAGCGTGGGAGCGTCTCATTCGCTCTGTCAAGAACGCTCTACGAGTCACTCTACATGAAAAGGCACCGAGAGAAGAGGTACTGCAAACTCTACTGGCGGAGGTCGAGCACACCATGAACGCGCGACCGCTAACACACGTGCCGGTCAGCGCTGACGACCCGGAGGCGCTCACCCCGAACCACTTCCTACTAGGGGGACCGCGCGGCCTACCCATCATCGGGCCGAGCGAACCAGCGTCGAGGAAGACGTGGAGGGCGGCGCAAGCGCTAGCCGACGAGTATTGGCGCCGCTGGCTTAAAGAATACCTACCGGACCTGGTGCCGAGAAGAGGAGCCCGAGATGTCGCCGAGGTTGCTATCAAGCCCGATGATCTAGTCGTCGTGGTGGACCACACACTGCCTAGAAACGTGTGGCCACGAGGCGTCGTCACAGAAGTACATCCTGGACCTGACGGAGCAGTGAGGAACGTCGAGATTCGGACCAAGGGCGGCGTGTTTCGTCGACCGGCGTCGAGATTGGCTGTCCTGCCGGTGGAATAAGAAGAGGTTCGCACTTCGCAGCGCTTCACCGGGGGGAGACTGTTACGGACACCCAATCATGTTTAGTAATAAGTTTAGTTATATTTATTTGTAAGGATTTTTGATGATAATAAATATAATTTTCTGTTAGGGCCATAGCGAGTAAGCATTGTAATTAGCTTAGGGCTCGTTTTATTTCAATAATAAGAAACCTGTTAGTTAGGAATTCCCATTTGCAAATTAGGTAGACAGGTAGGGTAACAATTAACTAGCTAGGAAATATTAAGAAATATGTAGGTAGTTTGGTACAGGGGCGAGGGAGACCCTAGTAGGCTGTCTCGCTCAGGTGGAGCGAGGCCGGTAAAGCCTTCGAATTTCCTGTCCCCCATATCGCGCTTTCTGAGGGTAGGTAGGAAACCCATAGAGTGGATTGTTGCGAATGGGAATTTTATCACGATTAATGTAGGTAGGTTACAAAAACGTTAGAAGGAATACGCAGATGATGTTATGTGTCCGTCCTTGTTTGTAACTAATCTGTATTAGTCGATAAGTCGGACATGTATTTTTGGTTAAATAAAGGGCCGTGAGCGGGCCAGATCGTACGCGCTCTCACGGTCACCGATCTCAAAAAGAAGAGTTTTATTTGGAATCTACAGTCTACACATCGAAGGAAAGATCGTCGGAAAATTGACTCAGCCTACCTGTAGTCAATATAGTATATGTTGGTATATTTATGTATTATTAATTTATTTATTTTTTTGCTTATGTTATGTATGTGTAATATTATGTAAGTATTAATTGTACTTATTTGGGACTTTTTTTCGTATATAATTAATTTTGTCTCTTTGTCGCACCGCCTACAATCATTTCTGCTTAGCCCAAAGGCATGACTGGTAGAGAACGCCATATGGCGTTAAATCCACCTTTTGTACAAAATTTTATTATATTTTGTACAAAAGGTAAGTATTTGCAATAAAGTATAAATAAATAAATAAAATAAGCCCTATAGGTGTAATCTGAACCAATTTTTTTTCATTTTCTGCTGCATTAAATATATTTTTAACTTACGTGGCTACATCTTAAGCTATTAAATGTTAAAAAAAAGTGTATTTTTTTAAGGCTTTATTCAATAATTGTTCGGTTTCAATAAATACACGAAAACACCAATTTTGTCTCAGCTTTTTTTAAGCGCTACCTGGTGGTTTCACAGGGAATCACGTCGAGATTTCCATACCTGATTAATAAATAGTTACCAGGCAATATTCGTTGATCCAAATTATCTACGAGATGACCACTGACCAGTTTAGACCCAAGGCTCAGTTCACATCGTCAGTCCAATTTGTCACAGTAACGAGATCTCTATTAGTGCAGCCACTGGTAATACTAGCGTCCGGAGCGTTCCGGAGTCCTGAGGCCTAGAGCATGTTCTGAACCTGCAAATCTACCTGTCCTTGTCAATCATGACAACACGATCGTACATTAGACAAGGATGAGTAATTCGAATATATCCGACAGTGCGGGTATGTTTTGAAGTAAGGAGTAAGGTGCGATTCGATTAGTGCTGATAGCATGGTTCTAATTGACAACATTCATGTATAGTCACCAGCACATCAAGTTATACTTTTTTGTTGAAAACTTACCCTTATAACAACGGCATAAGATACCGCAGTGTCTACCTTGACGTGCTGTTGTCCGAACACGCCACTTTATAAAGCTTTATTTGAGGTTATTGATAAGAGTTTCTCAAATATTTGGCACGTGCAAGTCAAATAAAAAAGTGAGCAATATAATAAATTAAAAGATCAGATGAGGAATACTTCAGTCAGTTACTTTGATGGTTTACAACAAAAAATACATGGTCAAAAATCTGAGTTTTTAATATTAATGTAAAACTGAGTGGAATGATTACTATATCACGAGAGCAACCCATTCCCCATTTGAATAATAAAAAAACCAATTGACTCCCAAATCCTCAAATCAGCTCGAACACATTTGCACAAGTAAAAATAACATGCTGAGCTTAACAAAATAAGGGCGAGCGCACACGTGTCGTTAAGGCACGCGCACACGCCACGCGCGGGCGGACGTGACGTCACTGCAACTGACGCACCGGGTGGTGTCAATTATTTGGGTTTTGATAAGTTTTTTCGCGACTTGTGGAGTTAGGGTTATTATGTAACTTGCCAGTGATTGCAATTTCATGGATATCTGTGAGCATAAGAGCTGGAGTAAGTAAGTGCACTAGTATGACTCTATCAAATAAAACAGCTAACAAAGCAATGTTAGTCTAGAAGAGATTGTCCGCGAAGATATTAATAGCCGCTGTTTATCTATTTATTTATTTATTTATATGTGTCATTTACTGGTGCAACTTTACGGTAGAGTATAGCTTTTCTTCGAATTTGGAACGTGATAAAAAGTGGCTAAACTTATCTTTATAACAATATTTATACAAAGTAAATAGAATAATTATTGAACTTCTTGCAGTTTCCGCTGTCGCAGACAGCATCAACACTTTGAAAGCTGATAAGCATATAACAGTGCCGGCAAAGTGCCGACACGTGCCGTCAGTAACGTATCCATCAGTGCTGTAAGTAAAAAAATATATTGTAGCATACATCTTGTACCACGCTATCTGCACTCGTCAGTGATAGAGATCACTGAACGTCAATCAACGTCACTGAACGTCACTGTAACTATCGTACCTACAATATTATTTTTTACCAACATCAATGATGGATACATTACTGATTGGCACGTGTCGGGGCTGTGCCGGAACTGTTACGTACGTAGTAGCCTCAAGTCGCCTTTACCACCATTTGCCATCGACAAATCAAAAGTGATTGTAAGCAGTTAGGTAATAACCCTGCCTGTGGTGTCATTATTTGCGTTTGATAACTTTTTGCGACTTGATACGAGTGACAGTGAAGACAGCGTGTCTGCGACTTGTTTGAATTGGGGCGATAAAAAACAGATATGGAATTGAGAGATTAAAAGTGTCAAAAAGTCGGAGACGTCGTCATGTCTGATTGTGATCCGCGGTATTTTCTAGCTTTTTGAGCTTTGTTATTGATAAAAAGCAGATAAGTATCTACACATTTCTGTAACAGTATGACATTATGTAACATTTCGATGAAAATGCTATGTAAAATATATTATGATATCAAGCTGTTTATCAATAGTCTACGCACCGACCCCAAATGAATTTTTTACCCCTAAACGGAGGGCGAATGTATTATTTTGAGCATTTTAGTCAGTTTTTTAGGGCAATCTTTGGAATAAAAACTTCTGAACCGATTTTGATGAAACTTACAATGACTCTAATATTTTAACCCTAAGTTAAAATATACGATTGCACTAAAACTTACTATGACTTCTCATTTTTGAGAAATCTTGAGATAATCATAAAAATATACAAACAAACATACACTTATGAAATTTGGCACACTTGTTACGATAACATACAAAATTTTATCAAATTCTGACAATATCACACCATACAGGTCGTATTGACTACCTCTTTTTTTAAAGCCGGTAAAATTACTGTACCTTGTGCTGAAAACGATTTAAATCTTGTAAATAATGACTGCATCTTAGTCTACAAAGATGAAGAATAAATAATCCTACTTTCTAAGTTGCTTGACGATAAAAAGACCGTCTACATACGTCACTTATATAATCAACTGTCACGCTTCATACCCCGTCACCGCGTAAGCGGGTAACTCTATACTTCTATGTAGAGCTGTGCATTGGATATTTAAAAAAGTATCGATAGATACAAGAAAAGGATGTCAAACACTTTTTAAACGTACAGCTAGGTGTATTAGTAGGTGTCATATGAAACTATAATTGATGTCGATTAAAAGATGGATATTTATAGCCTTTTTTTGGAAAAAGTGTCAATTTCATAGACTCAGTCAATCTTAAGGTAACTTCCTAAATATTTGATGTAAGCTTCAAGGTTAGTCTTTTTGTTTTAGTGAAACTTTTACCCCTGCATCCGTCACGACTTTCGCTGGCACAAACGTAGAATAGAATAGAATAATCGTTTATTTGACACACAAAGATAAAAAACATAGGAACAAATCATGAAAAAAAATACATTAAAAATATATATCCAATTACAATAAAATAAAACAAATAATCACAATAAAAATATAAAAATCTTAAGGTTAAAGTGATCTGTGACAAAATATCCCCGCTCAGTATAAATCGCGGCAGCAGATGACAAGCATGTCGCGACACGAATTACATATAATAAACATACAAAATCACGTGTAACTTTTTTGATATGTTCTTCTGCTCTTTGACTTTAAACCTGAAATTCCCAACCATCGACTATATCCAAATACTCCACCTATCGAATGTATCCACAACCAACCCTTCACTGCCTAACAATTTGCCGGTAACACGGGGGTTTTTCGACCTGTAGCTGACGTCACGTCGACACTGCTATTGAAACGCGAGGGTTAATGCGTGCGAGTGACGTTATTGGGTTTGCTGTAATGAGGATATGAAACTTGATACTGCAATTTGGGGTTAAATAACTTGGTGTATACGCTTTTAAACCTTTAATTTAAGTAATAGGTAAGGTATAGTGTTTTTTGTGGGGTATTATGTGTGAGATCCATTTCTTTAATTTCAGACGTTGTTGTTGTCACCATTAAAGCTTGAAACCTACTTAAATAATAATCTGTTAAAACATGACACTTAGGCTCTATGTTCCCCTCCGCCTCGTGTATGGTAAAGAATCACTTATGAGTTAGCTTAATAGAATCTTTGAGATCACAAATTTACTAAGAACTAACGGACATAGCGAACTTTGTTTCAGCCCGGACAACACGTCCCGCCCGGACCCCATAATTTTAATAATTATTATCTTACTCCGGACGGAGACAAATCTGACCAAATAAAAATCATGATAATCAGTCCATCCAATCAGGGAAAAATGGATTCTTCTTATGTATAGAGATTTATATTGATTCTCCTACAATATCAAAAGCGATACTTTGTGATGAGGCTAAAACAAACCAAAGTATACATATTATTGCTAGTAGTTTAGTATCGGGAAACGGTTCCATGATCTCGCTACGCTAAATTGCGCTGTCACGTCAGAACGACACTTGGTTTGGAGCCGTTGACAGCCTATCCCGTGTATGATAGACGTGCAACCTTGCTTTTTTAACAGTGAAATAATTTGGTTTCCTGTAACTATAACGAAATTTTTAAAAGATTGTAAAGAGAACTAAACCTTGCAGAATTGTAGTATATTTTTTTACACAATATGTTCGCATAGAATAAAGTTAGTCATAATATTAACATCCTAGCAGTTTTTTATAGTTATGCATATCACATGGTAAGTAGAGTGTTTAAGAAACTTCTGAGGTAACTCGTATTGAGAAGCTCGTATAGTCATTGCTATCACGAGTAGGAAAACACAGTAAATCGAATAATAAATAATGCTACTCATATGATTTAAAAAACATCATAAAACATAAAATATTTGATTACGAAAGCAACCTTGATGCAACTTTGAACTCTTTCAAAGTTACATCAAGGTTGCTAATGCAAGGAGACGCAGGGCGTCCAGCGTCGCGTACGGCGTGGCTATCCGCGGCCCTTCAAGCGTTTCTAGTTTACAGTGAGGCGGCACGTGAAGCAGCCAGCGTTAACCTGCGCGCAAACTCAAATCTATATAAATGTCGCCGCGTCGTTCGCGGATCCGCCCGCCGCTTTATCCGTCGCGTTCCCGCGTTGCAAAAATTAAAAGTTCACCCGCCGCGTCAGTCGCGATGTTGCCCACGGCTTCAAACGTCAGACGCTCCATAACTGACAAACGCGTGAAAAATCGCTCCGTAAACGCACTCATACAATGCCATAAGTTTGATTTAAGTGCGACCCGCACCGCTCAACGCAACGCGCGACGCACCGCGCCTTTATGTTTTTATTTCTGACGATTTTAAATCTGTTTTATTTCAGTTAACAAAGAACAAACGTTCTAAGAAGACGTCCAAATTGCGTTGTCACGTCAAAACGCTACATACGAGTGACAGCTCATTTCGTGCGTGACGTTACATTCTGTTGTTAGGAAATTGAACGTCTTCCATTGCCCCTAAATTGAATCATGTATGTGTTTTTTCAGCGGTATCAATATTTAGGAATATACTAGGCACCTCAGTCAATTTTCCACATAACATTTGAAAATGCCCATATCACTTAAGACTTGAGGTGAGGTGTTGAAAAATAATGTATTTGTAAAATATATCCTTCCTTATATCCTTTGGACATTCCCTCACATCGCCATCTAGTCCCAAAGTGAGCTACTCAAAGCTTGTTTTATGGGTGCCAGACAACGGATATAATACCTAAATACTTTTTGTTTGTAAATACATACATGATATCCGTAGAAAACCACCACTAGATTTCTCGACCACTACACAAGACGGGTATCCGTATAAAGAGATTTGTTTTCGGCTGACATCCAACTTAAAATAAAATAATAATAATAACTTAATGATGATGGTATGAGTTATGCACATTAAAAAAAAAACTTCAAATTACATGCAAGGTTTATAAAAGAAAACTTCTTCACATCATTCTAAAAAAATCAAATCAACTTGCACTCTCATGCGTAGCTCGCGCGTCTCTACGAAATACTACGCCGTAGCTAGTGAGCTAGGAAGAGGCAATATGGCGTTCGTAGTTTTGACTAGTTCCTTAGTATCACAATAATATTTTTTTGTGGATTTTGTTCTTAATTTTTTTTCCATCAGTATCGTTTGGACAACCACCCCTGAATCGGGCATCACTGACACCCTGTATACAATAGCAACCTTGTTATGAACTTTGCAATGCTACTAATAATACAACAAACGAATACGGCCACGTGTGTTTGTTTAAGTACCAAAACGTTTTCAGTACCAAAGCTTAGTACCAAAATTTATGTCTCAAATTAAAATGAAACATGTCCTAGCTTGAAAAATGGATAATAAATCTAGATGTGCTGGTACAATCCACCAAAACAAACACAGCACTTAAAACAGGGGACAAACTGATTTGCATATGGAAAACAGTCACACATGTGACACTGAGGAGTGTTCGCAAAAATTTCGCCCAATCGATGCGCGAATCACTGCCCACAGTATTCTTTTGTTTTTCGTGTTTGTGGACACATACATTGAGGTTTTGTGGTGTTTGTTGCAGGCGTATTTCTGTTTGCTTTTAAGAAATGGATGATTGCATTTTTTATCAACGAACTAAGACTGCCTGTGGTAACAACAAAATTTTCTTATAATTTTATAACTCAGATCTAGTGATACCATGTTACAAAAATGTAACCAGAAAACTTAACAGCAGATAAGGAAATAAGTACGCACGGAAAACCATCATAATAATTAGACGTTATTTTTAAAATAACAAGAAATATGTAAAATATCCGAACCTAAACTTCTGACTAACTTAATTCAGCTACCCAAAGCCTCATCTACTATCTTTTGAAACTCAACCGGAGTTAAAACATTTGTTATTACCAGTTTAGGTGCTATAAATACATTTAGCCACTTTACAACAACACCACTTAGCGAAATTACGCAAATTCCTGCTCAATTCTATTGGTCTCGCACTAAACGGCCGGACGTCTAAGCAATAATTTTTATTACACCAATAAAGAGAAGGGATTCTGAATGAATATCGACGTTAATAATTCAAATAAAGTTGTATTTATTCATTAGTGTTGATTTTAAGTAAATGTCCAATAAAATAATATAGTCAGACATAAATACAAATCAGCTTTCGGATTCGTTTACGTTTTCATTATAAATAAATAAATATTGGACACCAATCACATTGGTCTGATCTCAAAGTAAGAAGCCAATGTACGGCACGTCAAGATAAACACTGCGGTATCTTATAGAGTTGTGATAGGGTTCAGTCTTCAACATACAGGTATAACCTGATGTGCTGGCAACTGTACTTGTGTTATAGAAATCAAACGCAATGGTGGTACCACAACACCTAGACCCGAGAAAATATAGAAAATTAGTATTTCTACATTAACCCGACCGGGAATCGAACCCGGGACCTCGGAGCGGCGACGCCCTGAAACCCAGCGTACTTAGCCACTACACCACGGAGGTCGTCATTATATTTTGTACAGTGTTAAAAACTTTTCAACCACACAGTTGATTTGGTTTCCTTTAAGATATATTAACTCCTATTTCAAAATATCTTCAAGCAAAGCACACAAAACACATTTCCAATGGTCTTATATGGGTCATTCATAAAAGGTTGACAATGAAAACGCATTCGTTTTAAGTATAATAACATGTACAATTACTAAAAAGTATAACAATTTAAACCCAATTCGTTATAGCGAAGTCAAAATCATCAGGGGAGCATACAAAAGCGACACTTCATATTTGTTATTAGGAACAGCGCGGGAGGGTTCCTTTCATATTCAAATCACTCTCAAATCTACAACTATTATTATACCGAGAGCATTGTGTAGGTCCTGAGGGACCTATATCATTATTCCTGTGCGTCCTTCAAATCATGCTCGATGTAAAAGTATTGTTATGTTTGTAGTCTCCGGACGACCGCGTGGGACAAATTATTGTCAGGGGGTGATCCAAAAGAGCTTTATATCACTTTAGTACGTATTTACTATCAACCCTATTCATAGACTCGCCGTTAAAACAAATTTTACGGCTGACTACAGGAATCGTTTGAATCCTAATAAGAATTTCATTGCGTGATTTAGTGGCATTAAAATGACCAAAATTACAAATCGGATATTTTGAAATATACAGTCTATAAACTTCCATTAGCAATAAAACATCGGTTGGAGGATTCATCGGCTCCTTTGGAGGATTATTTATGTGACGGTTACCATTTTTATGTTCCATTAATGCGACTGATTCTGGTATCAGAGTGTCTAATGCTAGTGGCGCCTGCATTCCGGGTAGAAGCGGACGTCCCTGATCATAAAATTTTGTCCCGAACAAACACCGAGTTTTAGCACCCCTCGCTCGCTTTGTTTTTTAAATAAGCAAGTCCTGTTTTGTCAGGATTGACTTCGGTAGTTTCAAAATATTGACCTGAGCCGTCAGAGGCTGGAGTTTTTTGATCGACTACACTGTTTTCGTTGTGTAACATGGAAAATAATAAGGTAGAGTCAAAGTTACAAATTTTACACGAATAATAATGTAAATCAGGGCTGCAAACTTTTAATTGTTAGAATGTGAAGCAAATGAATTTGAGTACAAGATTTTTAATTATAAGCTTTTGAGAACAAAATATATTTTGAAGCTGCTAGTTAAGTAGGTTGATATTTTATCAAAGTTCCAAACAATACCCAGAGTATACAGTACTTATCAGTT
Source organism: Pyrausta purpuralis (assembly GCA_963924145.1). Taxonomy (NCBI): domain Eukaryota; kingdom Metazoa; phylum Arthropoda; class Insecta; order Lepidoptera; family Crambidae; genus Pyrausta; species Pyrausta purpuralis. The sequence continues at coordinate 26,481,222 of OZ001648.1, read as the reverse complement.
GATAACTACACATAGATACCAAACCAACGGCAAGACACCAATAGGTAATTACGTATGCCACAGATGTATAGATGAAGGGTGCTTACATCATTCAGATAGCCCATACAAACAGTTATGGAGTAAAAAGGCTATGACGCCACATTATAAACTCATATCACCAAGCGTTTCCGTTGATGGTGTTAGAATGATAAAATCCGGATATGACAGTACCATCCATTGTTTCAAAGACAACAATGCAGCAGACAAACAAAAAATAGAAGGACACGCGAAGATGAATAAATCTAAATCGCATTTGAGCTGGAGAAACTGGTCTAAACGCATTTTATTTATTTTTTGGGACGGCCGTGACTTGTGATAAAAAGTCTTCGGTCGGTGATGGAATTCTGGAACGAGAGAAGTGACCTTTTGTTTATTTTATTAACTGTACTTCACCTTTTTAGTTTTTTGTTAAGTTTAGGTCTTAAGGCGAAGGCTTGAGTTTACTAACCAACCCGAAGTTTTTCTGTCTCTGTCACTTAACAAAGAACTCGACACCAACAGAATAATGTTTTAACCCAGAGTTTATATATTTATTAAAGAAAATCACATGCAAGAATTACAAATAAATTCAGCCACAAGCGTCGTCAAATTAACTATTCTATATAAAATATCATAAAAATTAAAAAGGTACCAAAAACAGCTGCTCTATGGTTCATCTCGACCACAACGAACCTCCGCGTCCCGATCGATCCAAAGGTTCCCATTATGCTAGTAGCATTACTACGTTGAATAGCTATGGAAACCTGTTAAACTAACCAGGACCCAGAGCGGATATCGTTGCCCCTATTTCTCAACCTTCGTCTCAACTCCTTAAAAAGTTCGCGTGCCTCATCGCCCCAGGGCCCAGCCGTCTCCACAGCAATCGGCACAAAATCATAAGCAGTCTCCAAAGCAGCATATTTGGAATGCTTTAATTTGGCGGCATGGACCCAGAGTACCTACGCTAAGTAGAAGGTCGGCCTTAAATGAATGAAACAAACCCATCTGCGAAGTGCAAATTAACTGAAATAGTTACAAATTGTTATCTGATTATAAATTAATAATGCTCAAATATCATAATATCACATATTATTTCGAAATGTGATAATCGAAAAACAACATATTTTATGAAAACATTAATTTTCATTTCGATGGAGGATGTTGGGCGTTATTGAAAATATTGAATTTGCTATTCATTGTGTTATTCGTGTCGAGTGCTCAGTTAAAACAACACATGTGAGTTATTGGCAAGAGTAGACGTTAAAATTTAATATGATATTTTTGATACCGCAATGAAAAAAATACCGCAGTCGAAACACCCATACCAAAGATTATTAAAAAAAAATCTTATTTAAGATCTAATTTTAAGCGGATCTTTAACAATATACAGGTACGGAGCCAAAACTTGGTTTGAATCATTGAATTATTTATTTGTACAAATATACGACTTGTTTTGGTAAAAATCAAAGTGTCATTTTTTTGTAGTTTTATCACAAGACAAACAATTTGCCCTTTACAAATACGGGATTCATAGGTAATAATAATAACCTTATTTATATCTCGTCTCCATGATCAAGAATGGATATATATCAAACTGCTTTACAAATGACTACACAACATCTTTTTGGTTGTCCGTCACCAAAAACTCACCAAAAAGGTCTTGGTAAAACCATGTTCCTGTAATTCAGAGCTTAATTGACCGCATTTGGGCCGCAGCTTTTAGCAGACACACCGGTTTCAGCAATGCCTTTGATAAGGCACGGAACTCTTGAAAGGTCGTTAAAACAATGTAATCATATTGTGCGAGGTCAGTCAAAAGTTCTGGATACATGGGTCAAAAAAAAAACTTTTCTAAAATTCTGGAGAAATGCTTAGTAATTTTATTATGCAAAAATGTGCACTTTTTAAAGCCTATTCTGACGTGAGCTAAACTACAAATAAATATTGCGGTTGAAGAAAATTAAATGTTCCATAGTGTTTTATTATATCTCACTAAGGGCACAAATCATAATTCTAATAAGTTAACACTGGGTTAAATTAACAGAGACGCAGTAACATTTCAACTTCGAGTTAATAAGCCAACTTTGGGTTGCGCAAGTACTAAGCATAGCAAGCAATCAACATTTCTCTCAATCAAAGTACAAGTAAAAATTGTAGTAAAGTACTTTTATAAAATATTTTTTGTCAATCAAGTGATGCAATAATATAGAAATGATGTAAAAAACTGGCTTATGGCGTAAGCGACACCGCTACGTATAAGGCAAAATAATTAAGAGACAAACTCCATAACGCCATACTTACAGAGTCACTTACTATAGATAGACGGGGTCTCTATTACTTTCTGTCAAAGCCATTGTGTGAACCATGATCACATCATTAGAATAGAGCAAGAGCAAGAGCTTTTGATAGTTATTTAGCTGCAGGAGTCACTTTGAAGTATTTTGTAGATTCAAAATAAAAATCTCCTGCTCAAATTACTACGAGTATAGTTATGTCTAGCGTTTCCTCGCGCGCGTTTTGAGTTTACTTTTTACTTCCATCGCAGCGTAATGTTTTATAGCGTAAAGCCATGTTCGATAAATAAGCTTTCTAACACAAAAAATATGTTTTCAAATCGTTCCATTAGTTCCTGAGATTAGCGCGTTAAAACAAGCACTGCAACTTTTTAATACCAGTATCACGGACGAGTAAAAAAAGTAAGGACTCCGCACCGCGATATTAGCAAGTGAAGCCACTTTTATGCTGTATGTGTGTGCGTTACTGGGATACCAGTTGATACAAATATTTCTCCTTTTATTGTTTAGGTTTTTATTAATAACAAACAAGAAGAAATAAAACTAAGACATGCTACATAAAAAAAAAAACTTAAAGTCTACCTATTCAAAAACGAAACCATTTCCTTGAGGCAAGGAGGCTATGATGCTGGCTGCGTTGCCGCGTTGAATAGCTATGCTAATCCTTTGAGCTAGGAACCAGCCAGCTTTATTATTGGCTGTGACAGAATTTAATTTTGGCGCAATTTTACCAAACAGCAATTTAGCAGAGGGTCCCCACGGCCCAAATGTTTCAACACCAAACGGCGCAAACACATAATCACTTGCTAGTGAGACGTACTTGCGACGCTTGGCGTTTTCAGCAAACTCCGCTGCTGCTCCAGCTTTAAGGGCTGATTCTCTGAGATGGGATGGGGCCAAAGTATCGACACAAGTTGCATCCCAAACTAAGGCCCGACCCCGTTCCCAGGGAATAAGCGTGAGGCCATCGGGTCTCTTGCCATCGTTACGGACCAAACCACGTGGTTCCAACGTAGAAGGAACATTAATGGTGGCAAGAGCTCTTCTGATGGCATCATTAAGGGTAGCGTGACGGGCGAGACGCCCAGCGCTTTGTGTAGGTGTAAATTTTTCTGATTAATGCATGTGAGCAATGTGCGTAAAATTTGAAGTAACGTGCGTTCTAAAACCACAATTAAAATTTAAATAATGTAAGTCGCCAACCTGTGATCGGAATAGCTAGATAAATTACATACCTGTATTTCTTTTGGTTGGATTTCATTATATTGTTATTTAAATAAAAAGTGCTTGCTTCTTCTTTCAATTATTATTACGAATACAAAAAAAAAACTTGCTTGATTTTCTGTTACACAAATACTACAATATATTTAAATGCCAAAAAATAAAGAACTGATTAAATTTTATCATTAAGTAAAAAAAAGTTATGTTTATGAAGTAGAATACTGCTTTAACACAGCTTTTTGTATGGGACCAACAGCGAAACCTCATTTTTAGGGTTCCGTAGTCGAATGACAAATAACAGAACCCTTATGGTTTCATTGTCTGGCTGTCGGTCTGTCCGTCCGTATATCACAGTCAATTTATTCTGCAACTATTAGCATTACACAGTTGAAACTTGGTAGGTAAATGTATTCTGTTAACCGCTTTACGGCTTTCCCACACATGAAACTAAAACCATTTTTTTTTTGTCTAACCTCATAAGCCTTTTAAAATGACATTAAGGTTCCTTAACCAAAAGACGCTTCCAAAGTGGTAAAATGGGCGTCCCCCATCCCCCTTTAATCTTTAAACAGTGTACATTTTGAAAAAAAAACATGATGTAGACAAAAACTTTCAATGAAAATTGGTTTGAACGATACTTAACCCGTTTTTTCGGGTAAAGTCCCTATTTATTTCCCGGCCACACTGGCTGTTACTGTCACTGGCAAATCACGTGGAGTGGAGGTTTTGTGTTCCAAATAAATAATTTTTGTATTTTAAAAAGAACAGAAATTAATGTAATAGGTACTGGGTAGCCTGTGAAAGGTAATTCCTTGGCACTTTTTTTGTAGAAATGTAATATTTTTACACTGTTTAACGACACACGCCGGCATTTTTTTCAATTTTTTATACGCGAAGGTTTGCACTGTCACAGACAATGGCAGAGAGGGTAATGGCGGCCGATCGGCTTACTTTTGCGTCAGTGTGTGCGCGGAGGTTCGTATTTACACGTATGCTGGCTTACTTTGGGTGCTTCACTTTTTGTGTAGGTGACGCGGAGTCCTTACTTTTTTTACTCGTCCGTGACCAGTATAGATACCCCAAACATCGGCTATGCTGTGAATCTTATATTTAAGAAAAGAGTGTTTGATTAAGCATTAAAAGTGAATTGAGGCTTGTACAATTATACAGTGACGATGGAAGTTCATATTGCGTCCCTTGAACTAACCAGTTCCGCTCTATGTCCATAAGCGCCTGACTAGGTACGGATAACAGCACGTTAAGGTAAACAATGCGGTATCTTATACAGTTGTAATAAGGGCTAGTTTGCAACAACAGTGGGTAGCCTGATGTGCGGGCCACTGTACTTATAATTTTGTTATCTCCTCATCTCGCCGACGAAACTTTTTACCTTTCCTTTGTTCTATTATTATGGGACCTCATTGTATTCCATTGAAGGCGTTACTTAATCTAAACCGATTATTGCATCGTGTCTTATAGATTATTCACTTTTGATATTTGTGTCTTTAAGTGTGGCAGATTTTCTAATGAATATTAAGAAAACAAAGATTTAAAGAAATTAAGAAGAAATAAAAGAAGAAGATTTGAGCTTGCTATTCAATGTTCACATAGGAATAATAGTTCATCATTTATCTCATGAGAAAGGAATAATGTATGAGATGTTTGAAAGTTTTATATTGTTTTATTAAGAAGGTTTTATATAAGGTACCACAAATATGATCAAAAGTTCAATCAAACATTTAGATCAGTTTTTTTTCACAAAACATAATGTCATATCTGTTATGTCTGCTTCTGTGTATGCTAACGATAATATTCTCAACAATAAATATATCTCCAATCTGGCCACACAGGGTGACATAAATTCAGGCAGATTACGCTCATACAACTTACGTAATGGAGGTAAAAATTTCTCTTGGGAACCGTTATCGCAGGATGGGCCTAATCAAACACATGCTTAACATAACACCTTTATGAGGTAATTACTTCCTGTTTCTTGTTAATTGTTGCGATGTTTATATCTCAATCGATTATAACTATAACAATACGCCGTGGGATTTTGATGTTTGAATCGCAGTTTAAAATATATGTGCATTTTTTTCGAAATAGAGTATGGTGTTTTGAATGTGGATATTTACTTTTTCAGATAATGATTTTATCATCAAGTGTATATTGATTGATAAAGTTTATGTTGATTAAATTATCGTTCTCACAAAATATGCAAGTAATTGATGAGTCGTACTAAGGTTTACATTCACATGGAACCTGTCATGAATATGTGTATGTTTATCTATAGAATATTATAGTATATGAAAATGGTACGAGGGTCAAACTGAAAGTTCTTAGAACTGGCCACTTATAAACAATATAATAAAAAAAATATTCTAAAATTTGAAAATAGAACTCTTTGCCAATATTACTGAGTATATATTTCATTCATTTGTCATTTGTTTTACGATTTGGCGGCAAATTGAAAATTGTCTGTGTCACGTCAACATGAATTTAACACGAGAAAATTTTCGTGCAATGATTTTTTATGACTTTCGATGTCATTTAAGTCAACAAGAAAGTTATGATAGACTACGATTGGCCTTTCACGATGAAGCCCCATCTCGTGCGACTGTTTACAACTGGTTTAATGAGTTTAAACGTGGTCGCACTAATCTCACTGATGATGTACGTGAGGGACGGCCTTCTACGGCGACGACTGAAAATAACATCTGTGTTGTGCGGCGTATGATAGAGACTGACAAAAGAGTGACCTATCAGCAGATTCGGACAAGCTTAGGCATTGGTATGAGTCAAGTGCACAAAATCCTCCACGAACATTTAGCGGTCAGGAAGCTTTGCGCCCGGTGGATACCTCATAATTTGACTAAGGCTCAAAAACTCCATCGTGTGGATTGGTGCCGTAAAATGATTGAAAGATTTAACGGAGGTGACTCAAATGCTGTGTTCGACATACTAACAGGTGACGAAAGCTGGATTTACTGTTATGATCCTGAAACCAAAAGACAATCTGCTCAGTGGGTGCTTCCTTTCGAGGAGTTGCCAACTAAAGTGAAGAGAGATCGAAGTGCGGGAAAAAAAATGGTGGCCTCGTTCTTTGGAAGGATAGGTCATTTCGCAACAATTGTGTTAGAGGATCAAAAAACAGTTTCTGCAGAATGGTACACTACCAATTGTTTGCCACTTGTCTTGGAAAAAGTTCGAGAGAAACGACCTCGCAGTAGGATCCTCCTTCACCACGACAACGCCTCGTCGCACACCGCCAAGTAAACGATCGACTATTTGGCGACATCAAACGTTGAATTACTGGGTCACCCGCCGTATAGCCCCGACCTCGCGCCTTGTGATTTTTATTTATTTCCAAAAATTAAAGAAAAACTTAAAGGAAAGCGGTTTATGAATGCTGAAGAAGCGGTGGCTGCGTATCGCGATGCCATTGAAGAGACCCCTAAGGACGAGTGGGCAAAGTGCTTTTCCCAGTGGTTCCATCGCATGCAGCGGTGTATTGACGTCAATGGACAATATTTTGAAAAGATATAATAAAACTAATAACTGGCTAATGTAATCAGTTTTTGATTTTCTAAGAACTTTCAGTTTGACCCTCGTATTTATGTAATAAGTGGTATGTGTTTACTTTTATTGTATGATTGTACTTTTTATTTGTAGTTTTAACGTCACGTTCTTTCTTTTGTCGTTTTATTACGTGCTTCGTGCCGCCTGAATTTTCTCTGTTAAGACCTATGGTTGACTAGTAGATAGTGCTTTTAGCATTAAATCCGCCATATGTACCGTTTCTTTGTGCATGGAGTTTTTAATAAATAAATTACATACACTTACCACAGATTTCAGTTTCATACTAGCCTTCGGTCTCCTTGTATTGTTTTATGAAATGAAATGAAATGAAATATTTATTTGCTTAAAACATGGTCAAGATAGAGGTGGTACAAAATTAAAAGCTCCGCATGTCTTGTCTGGTCTGACATGCAAATATTAAATGTATTAGAATTAAAATCTATGATATAATGTTGAGGTGGGTTAATATTCAAATTAATAACAATAATAAAGTCAATGAAATATATAATGTCAGCTACTTATACAATTAATAATTAACAAATTACAAATTTAAAAAATCCTTAACAGAATAAAAACATTTATCTAATAACCATTGGTACAGTTTTTTCTTAAATGTATTTAGGGGAAAATCAGTTATGGATTTTGGTATTTTATTGTAAATTCGAATGGCCATAACGTGACAGTTATTGCTAAACAATTTTGTCTTCATATCTGGAAATTTAATTCTATCGGGGTGTCTCCTACTATATAACTGATTTTCTTTAAATTTTGTAAAGAAATCTGGATATTTTTTAACGAACACTCCAGTTTCGTAAATGTACAGGCTTGGCAATGTCAACAGCTGCAAATTCACAAACAGAGGCTTGCATGAGTCTAATAGGTGTGCGTTGCATATCGCTCGGATACATTTTTTTTGGAGTTTAAATAACGTTTCAACATCACTTGAATTCCCCCAGATTACTATTCCATATCTTAGAATAGATGCAACATAACCGTGATATGCAATATATTTAATAATCTTATTTCTCATCATCAACTAAAATCAAATCTTGAGTTAAAAATATTTTAACATTTGAAATTCGCAGCAATCTCTTACAAGTTCTCGATGTATGATGCCTAGAATTCGTTGCGTTATTCCCAAAATATTTCGTTCCATGACTAATTAATTGTTGGTCTCGTTCATCAGGATGATGTATTAGTGCATCAGTTAGCATCATGTTTCCACCGGGTCAAAGTTAGGCTTACTAAAACGAAATTGACGCGGGTTTTAGAACAAAATTGATTGATACGACAAAGTTTTTAGTTGTTTGTGTTTCGACGATACGTCATCCGATTTGTTTGATGGTGCAATTAGTTTTTGGAAAAATATTGGGCGTCGTCTAGCTTTGATAACGAGTGCGCAGCCATTTGCAATTGTTTTTGGCACCTGACAGTTACACAGCTGTTGTTCCATGTTTGAATTTGCTTTGAATTCAAAACTAACATATTATACGTGCATTTACTTTCGATTTTTATAAAGTTAAAAAAAAACTTACTGAAACATTATTATACTGTTTCGATTACTACAATGTTAGGTAACTGGCTTGGAAATGAAAGTACATAACTTAAAAAACGATGAATTTGATTGTAATTTTAACGATACTCATCAGATAAAAACAGAAAATAATAAATTCAGAGGTCGAAACAAAATCGACGAATTTTATCCCAGATTGATATCTGAAACGGGAATACGAGAAAGAAGTCGGTATAATGATGACGATTTAAAAACTGCCCTTTCGCAGTCCTCAGAATTTTGCGATTTGAAAGTATAATGCGTAAAAATACGGTTTCTTCGTGTCTCCCAAATTTGGCGATCGGTATCCACACACGAATTGTAATTTATTTCTCTAATGAAAGTCGCGTATGGCTACTTTTTTGTCGAACGGACTCACTCATCAGATTCTGTCTGCTACAGGTATAAAGACCCAAGAAAAACGATAAAAATGTACCCCGCTATAAATATTCATTCGCTCGAAGGATAGGGAGGGATGGTAAGTGCTAGAAATGTGGGGTTTGTCAAAGAGAAAGGTAATCATAATTTTTATGTGGATTTTTATGCTTGTATAAAATGCAATGTTGTCGGCGCTAACATAGGAGACCGTCATCATGACTGATGTGGGGGAGTGAATACGATACTTTGTTGTTAATAATGTTCAGCATTTCGCATGCTCGTGTTATGGTTTTGAGACTTAAAACCAGTAATTTATCTTTTCATGCCTTTACAGATATAAGTGTTCTCGTATCTTTGGGTTACAAAAAGATCAAACCAAAAATTATTGCCTTGATGATGTAGTATAAGTGGGTAACCAAAACAAACAATTTCCAACAGTAAAATAAAACAACTAATTCTAGACAAGGAAGCGTAGCAATCAACAAATGACCACAAAATCAATTCCAATCCAAAATCTTTGAAACAAAAATAGAAATCGAGCCCCTAATAGATCCCAAAACAATTCTTCGGCATGGGCTACAAAAAATATACAAGCCAAAGTTTTTTTTTTCTATCCCAAGTTTACGTGGGTCGAGTTAGGGTCTACCTTTTTATTTTTAGGGACATTGATTGATTGAACCTATGGCACATCTATGAGAAACTTAGCAGGGTATTGTTTTTTATGGCACCAAACGCTTTTCGGTCTTAAAAACTATTTGAATTTATTGTATCTCAATTTAGATATCTTTTCATCGATGATAGTGTTTTTTAATATCTGAATTTAAAATAAAACCACCCGTTTTTAATTACATATTAATTGTGAAGACGTAACAAGTCGGTCTTGACAAAGCTCAAACTAATTATACAAAATCTATAAAAAAAAACACGATAAACATGTAATGGGAGGTAGTCAAAATTGTTAATGGTCATGAAATTCTCACATGAAAAAGTAACTTCATATTTTATTTATTACTTTAAATAATTGTGTTTAATGACCAGAAAATACATGTTACCTCTTGTGTGAATTGTTTTAATTGAGTATCTAGTTTTTCAGACCCATTTTTAAAACTTGGTAATTAAAATAAAATCCTGACAATGATTGTTAAATACTTAAAATGTTTTGGACAGTAAAAAAAGAAAGTGAAAGCTAAACATAACCCCTAAAAACAGGCACTGGACTGTAATTTCAGACAAAATTTAGAGAAACTTGCACAATAAAAGGACTCCTTCTGAATGTGAAGTACAATTTGAAGGGTCATTGGGTTAAAGGAAAAACAACAAAAAACTGTGCTATCGCCGAAAGAGACACAGCTTCACAAAATTTTCAAACTTGTAGCGCGTCATCTCTGTCTCTTGTGAGCTATTAAAATGGCTTTGTACTGTATTAGAGTGAAAAATAGGGACATAACGGAGGTCCTACGTGACACAGGCCACTTAAGGTCGGCCCTTCAGGGCATAGCTTCGGAATTGTCCCAGAAAATAGGGCACTCAGTCAAGATAGGGGCTGAGAAAGAGCTACCTTATCTTCTTCTTCGTAATAAGATGAATAATGGAACAACAGGCTATGAATACGTATGAATTTTCGATGGAACCAGTCTGAAGATGTTGTTGATGAGCAAGAAAATAACAAACGAGGCAAGAAGCATGACGTCGTGACAGGGCAGCAATTACGATTTAATCAGGGACTTGATGAAATATCAAATTTTGTTTTGGATTTTTGATTAACAATTACGAGTATAAGCAGAAAATGACGGCTCAACCCGTCAGTTGTTATCAGCCATCACACCAAGTATGTCAATCATTCTTTTGTACAACATTTTCAAAACTTTTGCATGAAGATTAAACAATATCTTATATACAAATTATAGGTATTGTATTTAAGTTTTACTTGCAATTTTTGTATGTAAGTATGCGACTGCACTAGACATGTTTATTTGTATATATTTTTAAAATTATACCTCAGCCATATTTTCGGTGTGCCAAATAAAAATTAAGATCGCATGTTGCGATCGAATCTACATAAAAACAATCAGCAAACGTAAATTCCCTGACGTCTAGTTGAACGGTAATATGTTCCCGTTATTCCATCCGCAGCTCAACGTTTTTATCTTTAGCCGTTTTTGTGTGAAAAATGAATGTGTACCCGTCAAATAAAACATCAGTCTTAATCCCGCGGGTGCGGCTCGAGTTGAAAATATTTTGATTTATTAAACGCGCCGTTGCTGGAAAGAAATTCTTCGCACAAGCGGATTGTCAAACATATTGTTTAGTAACTTTCGCTGCCGTGTGAGGAATCTTTTGACCTTCAAATGAGCTAGGATGCTGGTACACTTGTTTGGAAGAATGATTTTAGAAACTGTTGATATACGTTCTTCAAAAGTTAATTGATGACAATTTTTTTAAGTGCTGACTTCCGGCAAATGGCTTTACATTAATTAATGCACATCCGAATAGGATATAAATTAGCAGCATATTACGTAAAAGCATTTTTACCCAAATAAAGAACACCCAAGATCAGTTCCAATTAGCTCAAAATTTTATTATCTGACAAGTTTGCCGGTATCTGTTCTTTTTGCATATCAAACAGTTATTACAATAAGCTTGTTCATATTTTGTAAAGTATTTTCTTTATTGTACAAGCTCGCGTTTTTAAATATACTACTTTGTCGGCATCGATGTAAGCAAACATTTACTTTTTTGTTTGGGAACGAGTCACATAAGTGCCTTTGTTGAGTACATTCAAAAGCGGACTTAATTTTGTTGAATTTGAGTTTAATATTCTATGTCTTTTCAATCGGGGATTAAGAAGAATTCATTTAACTTAACAAATTCCGATTACCAATATTGCTGAGGCGGTCCTCTTTAAAAATGAACATCTTTTAATACCTACATGATCTTTAGCAAGTGGATTAAACTCGTTAATTTTAAAGATAACGATCTCAATATTACCATCGCGAGTATTAACACGCGATGCGATATGGAGTTTACAGTTTGCTTTTTTGAAAATAAGCAGAATTATTGGTTATTGTTAGTTCTACGAGAATATTATTTTTAATTACTTCGCTATGAGACTTCAAAAACTGATCTGACCCAAGATACGTGCGTTGTTTTTGTTTCGTTGCGTTTTTTGCTGTGCGTTCGTTGAAAATATACCGAGGCAAAATTAGAATTACAAATCACGAATGTTATACAACTCCTTCAACATTTTAACGTTGGTGCACTAAGGAGCTGTGCAATTTATGGTCCTTAAACACACATAAAGCGAAACATGCTCTATCCAAGACTGCACCTATATTCAAATTAAATTGTATTCCGCAATATGCTATCTCACGGTGCTGACGGAGTATTAAAATAAGAAATTATTGTTGGGATCAAAGACGTTATAACCGGGGGAGTTAATGGAGGAATAAACTTGCCGTCAAAGAGGGAGGACATTCGTGTTTTTCATAAAAGTAGTAAAACGTCTGAGGAGCAATGAGTTGCAATCAAGCTTTGGGCGGAATGAGCCGACAAGCAAGGCTGTCGTCGCGAGGACCGCCATTAAAGTTATTATGAATTTTAATGCTGTTCTATTTGTAAACAGTGCTTGGGTTGCATGAAGCATAATGGTACAGAGTGGCACAAATACTGTGACTATTATAGTGGAACAACTTGATGTTTCATTGTTGGATGTTTTATATTCCCACAAATTGTTTTTGATCCCACCTTTGGTTGTTGATGTCTTGGTTATGTAAACTATGTTGACATCAGTAAACTCCTTAAGTGCTGTACTACCAGATGGATACACATGATTTATTGCTGAGAAAATGTCAAAGTTCATAGTAGTTTACGAGCTAGCAGCAAATGAACGTTGTGACATGAATCCTAATATTACTAAAGTTAATCATTACTAGCCAATATACAATTTATTTATTTATAATTTCTGGTTGAGAAGAAAAAGTTGAATAATTTTGAAATATCTACATCCTCCAAACCCTTTACAATGAACTCTGACCAATACTTGAATTGTCCTTCAGAATCGAACATAGGCTTTATGAGTTTTTATAGTGGGATGGAACAACATGGTAAGATGTAATTAAAAGTTGATTACTTGCCATACTTTATTCATGCTTTACGATAATAGGCGTTGTATCAGACACTCGAAGATGCCGATTCTAGATTAACATTTGTGTACCCAAGCCGTTAATTATTAGATTTCATATGCTAAACGGCTTAGTAAAATATCGCTTTGAGTTGTATCTAATTAAATTTCTCAAGCCTATAATTTTAAACGTTAGAATATGTTCGAAGAAGTGTGTTTGATTTAGGATTGTACTACTAAGTGTAGTGGAGAAAAATAATGCGCCACAAATGAATATTTGAAGAGGTAAGGCCGTACAAGGAGCATGAAACTGCAAAAAGATGCATTAAAAATCTATAGTTGATCACAAAGATAGTCCACTGGAAGGAACAATGGGAGTAGATGAAGGTATGTTGTCCTAAAAGTATTCGATTAATTAAAATTCTGCTGATAATTCAATTGGAATGGAAAGAAAATGTTTATATGGAGCAGAATTTGAATCATGATAGATGGCAAAATACAATAGTCGCACTTTATGCGAAATCGCTTTATGTCCAATGCCATATTGAATGCAGTACTTAAGAAATTTACAAATATTATACATGCATTCATAAAGTTTATTTTAATTAAGAAATCTACAAGCATATTCTAACGTCATATTAATAAAGTACCTGTTTAATGTTTCTTAAATTTTGTAACATCAGTTATTGTTTAAATACAGTTTGTCCTTTTTTCTGAGTTGCGTGTTATCTTAAACGTAAGTCTGATACTATTAATGTATTAATTGCATTAAAGATAGTCAACCACCTAAAAAATATATCCTCAAAAGCCTCTAAACAGATTTGATGATAATGATTTAGGATAATGAGTCGCAAAGCTTAAGATCTCTTTCTTCAAATCAGATTCATGACTTACAAAGTTCAAGACCTTTCTTCAAGTCGGATTCTTCTCGGACATCCTACCCCGCGATGTAGGAGCCGCAAGGCGTGGTCCTCATGCAAATTGCCAGCCGTGGGCACTGGACAAATGGCGTCGTGAGCCGACCGCACCGGTAGCCCACGACCGATCCCGCCCCGGGCACTGTTTATAATTCAAAATGCACGGCGAAATATCACGGGATAAATAACGCTGCAGCGTCTAGGATGCAGGTGACTTGATTAACACAGTCGAATTTTATAGATGTGGAAGTTCTACTTGGTATTCTTAGCGGGTCACAAACTTTAAAAAAAAACACAAATCACAGTGACGTAATTCCAATCGCTGTAAAGAGACACAACTATAAAACCTTAAACATTTCAAATAGATAATAATAGTGCACTTATTATGACTTATTAAGATAATAAATGAGGACATTAATTAAACCAGGTGATATATCGCAGCGCTCGAAGCAATATCCATCCACGGAATTCAAAATCACTATATCCCTGTATAACGCGTTTATAATTCAAGCAGCCGCTGTATCGAAGCCCAGGAAATTTTATTAAGTACAATAAAACCGCAGGAACCGAGACTTGTGCCACTTTTATTCCCTTCCTACGATCCCGAAGGAAAACCTCTTATTTAGACGGGATTTGGTCTCTATTTGTTTGTAAGTAAAGAGATAATGTATCGAGACACTACAACTTAGACTTGTTTTATCGCTGACACGAACGCAAAAATGATCCACGTTTAAAAGCTAACGTACATAGTAGGGCGACACTTTGTAGAATCCAGAAAGAAACGTGACACGTGCAAAAACGAAGAAAATGCGGAAAAGCATAACCGTTACAAACGATTTCTCTTCTAACAATGACGCAAGAACCGGCACGAAGATGAAAAAACATTTTGAATCTTAATGGAATTTTAAGAACTGGATCTATTATCATCGACGGAGTCACGTAGAATATTAGAAGCCCTTTCGATATTTGATCCGGAATACGATCTTTTAAATTCAAGTGAACGTCGGAACGAGTGAAAAACAAACAAACTGATGGTAGTTAACGAAGTAAACTGGGATTAATTTTCTCGGTGTTTGAGTTGAGCTATGAACGATGGACTCGCCTGAGGGTAGGGAGTCAACAAACGCCGCGATATAATTTCAAACTTGCAATGTAATTACAACGAATGTCTGACGCGGTTTTAGAATATACTAAGCAACTTCGGTATTAATAACACTTACAACATTCCCCTTACTCTATAAACGGCTAGCACCAAACATCTGTACGTACAATGTAATCAGTTTAAAATTTATCTATAGTTGACGCAACCGGTCCCACTTCCAATGATACATTTATCGCGGCAAAGTATCTTGAGTCGCGACCTTTTCCACATAACTCGGGAACGTCCTTACAATCCGATAAAACAACTCGCATAGTCCGTAAAACAAAATAGACTTTTCCGTAGCAGTTCTCATTTCTACACATTTCTATCGGAGTCTGGCGTAAATTGCCCATAAAGGCACTGTATACGCCGGTGCATGGGGACGTGAGCGGAGAAATTTCCGATAAGAATAAGAAGTGCATCGAATATACGACGGATGGATGAACAAAGCGCGGACGAGTTTAGAATAACAATGGGTCCTTGGCGGCAGCGGTCACAAGCAATCAGAACCGTGGTTAGACCCCAGCAATTTATTGTGGCTTAATTAGCAAGCGGGATCAACGTAAGCAATCAGGACTTTTAATTGTGTCCAAATAATTCAAGACGGTAAACGTTGGGGAATTTAAAAAAATGAGGCAATTTGTTAAGACGGATATTTGCTTATCCGCAGCTCTGAGTTTTAAGAATCTCAATGAAGGTGATAAATTCGACAATGCCATAAGCGAGGAGATTGCGATCAAGCATGTGGACGCATATGGAGGACAGTTGCGTTTGGGGCGGTTGTTAAAATTGATTTTTTTACGTAAACAGTACGAACATTAATTCGTTTGCCTTCGGATGTAAATACTCCTGACAAAATGAATCTACTGCATTTAAATTTTGTGTTAAAATATTTGCCAACAAATGGTTTCAATCACTTGTTATTTCAGTCTTCCTGTATTTCAATCTTTATGTACCCTATATTCTTTACTAAGAAATAATATAATAAATTCTCAATTCTCGACAAATTTTAAAAAGTTGTAACTGTAGAAATTTTCTCGTCTTAACATAATCACTTAACACACATTCTCCCAAACAAGCCCTTTGCTCACGCACTGACGACAGACGAATCTCCGGGGCGTCTCTGAGTAATGAAGCAACCATTACTCATTACTAGAGAAGTGCCGACGAGGACGTTCAGACAGTTGGCGCTGACAATTCAGTTTCTAAATGACCGATAGTTTGCGAGTTGACGCTAAATTCGAAAACCTGATTTGGCTGTGTGGTTCTATCATTACAAAAGCAATTTTTTACCTGTTAATTTTGATTATCAAACATTCATGGGTATTATTTTACACTGTGAATGATATCTTTTATTTCGAAAGATAACGTATGCTACCTATTTATTAAAGTTCTATGAGTTATATTTTCTGTCTATTTCCAGCTGTACTGTTCTATTATTATTTCAAACAGTCAAATTGTTGATCATTTGAGTCAAACTGTGTATCTTCTTTTACAAATTCTAAACCTTGTCGTGTTCAAGGGCTAGAGAAAACGACGTCTCATGTAAATGTTCTCTCAGCTAGTTTGAGATTATCCGGTACATCTCTACTCATTACGACCCGTGACTTAGCCGTGTGAAGCTTTTATTTCAACATTGCGCAAATAACGAGGGAAACTCAGTAGGCTCACTCTAGGTAAACTTGATAACGATGACTTTTTATTTCATCTGCTAAGTTGTATTTGTTGAAAGAGTAACTTATCGTTATCAATGCAATGTTCTGTCTGAATGATGTTATTATAACATAACAATATGTATACCTATTCAACTTATTTTCAAAATAAAAAGTTTACTTTAAACATTTATAAAATTATAACCTGATCGATATTAGGATCGTTTTGGCACAAATAAAGGGTGTGCCTACTGTAGGCTCTCATATTGTGTCAATTTCTGTGCCGTGAGATGATTTATCACCCGCAGCTCCCAATGCAGTGTTTTTATTATTGATAGCACTTCTCAACTCTGTTTTCGCATCGCGACATGCACATAAATCAATATGATCAATACAAATAATAAATCTTTCGCTTGTTTTACTCCTGTTTTGATCTTGCACGTTTACTTTCCTATCATGAGTCGGTTTGCTGAGTAGAAATATTATGAAAGATAAAAACAACTTTTTTGTTTCAGTCCTGTTCTTATCTGCCATTCATTGTTGATAGGTGAATAATGCTTGAAGCACAATTTAAATTTCCGCATTTTATGTATCTTAAAGAAATTAGGGGGATGAATATGAAAAACTAAAAATATTAGAATACTTCAAACGGACAATATGATTATTTGTACGCTGGTTAACGGTACGCCTCCCAAACATCTGTATAGGCCAGATTAGGGTTTTCGTGTTAAAAGAAATCTCCCATTGATAATGGCTCTCGTATTACTCTAAGAGTGAGAGAAATCACGGAGATCTTCTAAACGATAAGGTAATAACAGAAGCCGATCCTATCTTTTGTGCCCTTTTGTTGGATTCGAAACACAATGCAGTTGTAAATTTTTGGGTTCTTAACTCCACAATGTTCCCGTCATTAATCTATGAGAAGTCCGTTGTAACTTGAGCCGGGGTTCGTTTTGTACCTGCTGAGCTTTTCGGCCCTTTGTGGAACCCCTGACATGTGCGGGGCAACTACAAAAACCGCCTTGCGCAATATTGTCTGCTCCAAGATGTCTCGGATGATGTGAAAATAATAAGGAAGAATATAAAACGCAATATCCCGCTCGTCGTCGTTTCGTATTTCTTCCAATTTCAACGTCTCGCTGAAGATTCTAATCTAAACGTTTCCCTGTTTTCATAGTCAGATCGCTGAAGTTTTACTACCAATCAATCCGACCGCTTGTCTCTAGCTATATTTAAAAATGTCACCCGCAACTTAAGAGTCGCTTTTTCTGACACGTCGTTTCGGGTAAGCTCTTGAATCTTGACATGCATTAACACTTAGGCGCACTTTTTCTGTATCACCAGATGTGTCTGCATCATTAAAATCTTCTATGCCTCCAAAAAGATCAAAAGTTATCTCCTTGGTTGGAGAGGTTCCCCCTTCCCTTGTCCCGGTCCCCTCGGTTTGAGGCTTGTAGCAAACAGTCAAGTCGCGCGACTGGAGGGGATCGGACGCCAGCCGCCAGCGTCCCCAGTTCCCACCTCGCGATCGTAACCGCGTACTCGTGAACAGTTTTCGTTGTATTTCCATACGTGAAGTGAGTGACTCGGATTTAATTTTAACTTTCATGTGATGTGACTTAATATCTATCGACGAGGAATTATTAACGTAGACGCCTGTGACAGATTAATGAGTTTTCAGTGCTGCTTATGAATAATTATTGTGGATTGTTTTGCTGGCATTGAGGTGATTATTCTTGACGGTTCTACTAATTTATTCGTGGTTGTGAATCTAATTTATTTGTTAATTTTGGATTACCATAACACCGATACGTAAACAAGTGTTGTTATTTTGAATCTGACAGGATCATTCAACATCTTTTATTCATTGTGAATTTATAGCTTTAATATGAACTTTAAATTTAAAGTGAGGATATAATTGACGCAACTTTTTACACGCATACTGGATTTTATTTTATGTACTCGGCATTTACAACTGGTAGCCGGATATTTTTCTGATATCATAAACGTTTACGATCCAATTCATCGCAATGATACAGAATTCGGTCACGAAGCTATCGTAATCTAGTCTTGGGGGCACGGGCTCGTTATTTTGTTTATTTTTTACGACCGACAACGGTTACCGAGCTACCGCAATTGTGATGGGAGAAGACTTGGATCTGATAAAAAGTCAGCCGCCTCGGGAAAATGGGCTAATGTCAGTCCCCATTACGGAGCTTTGTCACGTGTTGGAGATAGTTTCAAAGATTAGAGGAGCACCTATTAGATTTTTGATGCGCGCCCTCGTGTCGCAACTTGCAGCGCGCTTACATACATGGATGACATAATGCTTTGTTGAAGAGGTTGCACATAAAAATTTGATGAGTAGAAAGTTTTATGACAGTTTTCATTAGTGTGTGTTTCTAGCAAGAGTTTCCACTTGTGTTATGTAAATCACTCGAAAAGTTTTGCAAATTATCTATCAATAGATTTTTTTTGTGCAACACCATGATAAAGTTGTATCGCTGATACCATTATATGAATGAAATATTTGTAATGAATTGAAACAAGATCCTCTAGGATGAAAATATGCGAATTGTATGTTATATGCACTTCTTAAAGATGTTGTACCTATAATGTAACTGCAAAACTTTTAGGCCTCTATTTATTACTCCTCTTTGAGCTAAAATCCAATTACTGTCCTAAAGTGAGACCTAGGAACTTCACTACTGTTCACCACTGGTTATAAATTCAAATGTTTCATTGTACTAGTTCCGCTATAAAGTTTATCGACCTCGTTTATGTGCGCTGTTATCACTGTCAAGACTTAATAAATTTAATCCAACCACCTAGTCTCTAATTAAATAATTGTATCGAACACAAAAACTACGAAGATTAACGCTTGTCCGTCCATAATAATAAAATCTAAATGATTAGGGAACATGGTGCTAAAAACTACGCAAAAAATTATGTTCACTTTTGTATACTGTTAATTTGTACCTCTTTTATGAAATATGGCCTATGAATTACTCAAAATGACTTGGCGAATCTTGACAAAGGGAATATCAGTCTTAGATTAGAATGATTTGTAATTATAGAGTTGGATACAAAACAGAATGACCTCGAATCGAATAGTTAAAAGGCAGATCAATAGTACACTCATGGCTAATATGACCTTATAGGTAATTGAGTAGCCTCAAGTATTATAAAGTGTTGTAAAGGACATAATACTGCTAGTTAAAAATAAAAACCTATTCTGGGTTGAGCCAATTAACAATTTTGTAGGGCTATAAACATGATTAGGAATATATTTTTCAACTATTCTCTTTATCCTCTGAACTTTACCTTTGACAATGCACAGCTTATGTAAAATAATATCTGTGTTCCTTGATAATAAAGAACTGTGCTATAATAGCAAGAAACATTATTTATAATTCAGTCATTATCATAATCTATCTATACTAATATTACAAAACTGAAGAGTTTGTTTGAACGCTTAAGCTTCAAGCTTACCTCAGGAACTACTGGACCGATTTCATTTTTTTTTTATCTATCGGGGAAGGCATAAAACAAATCAAGCTGCGACTGATGGGGAGAGAACAAACTCAAAACGCGCGGACAAAGTCGCGGGGGACCGTTTGTCTGGTAAAATAAAGGTCATAAAGGATGCAGAATATAACTTTAGACAAGACGCAAGACAAAGCGTCATAGCAAAAATGGACTAGTAGAGCCGAACCCCAAATGATGAAAGAAGGCTAGGAAAAGAGAAAGAGAGATCATTATATATCTGGTTTCGATAATTTATATGCAATGTGTCCAATCTAATCGGTTTCTTGGTTTAATCGCAAATAAGCATTTTAAAAACAATATAAACAACAAAAAAAAATGTATCCATTAGATTTTTAAAATTTTACGAGAGACACACCTGCTTCTTAAACAATCTTTCAAATTCTTTTCTGGCCTACAATTCAACTGCCTCATAAACATAAGGTCTGTTTTCTTACTTTTAATTCAGAATATAATATTTGTTGTTGACCAGCATCACCAGCATTATTTATAATCCTTCTTTCTCGGCCTTCCTAATTCAAAATTATCAGTATTTTTATAATCTATCAAATATTTGTTTTTTATACCATTTAGGGCCGATTGTTCAATGGCCAGATAAACCTTATCAGACTGATAAATTATTAAGCGACAGATTTCAAAAAATGACAGGTACCTATGATTGTTGACAATTAGGTGACATTTTCAAATTAGCCATATTGTATTTTGTTCGACGAATATTTCTTATCTGACTATTGAAAAATCAGCCCTTAGAAATATAAACTTCACTTCGCTACATTCAGAGCCCTGGTTTTACTTGTCTTCAACAATATTCAATGAGGTTAAATTATATCTATATACTTAAGGGCTTGGTATTTGAAGCTAACTGTACTAAAGTATGGTCCATAAAAACCGAAAGGCAGGCCCTTCTAAGTTGGCCAAGGTAGTAACAATAATTGAATTTTACGTCTCTAGTACGTGAACGTTCATACAAATGAATTTGCCTTGGGCAATATACGAAGCCTTATTTTTTTTAGGATCGTTATTATTGTTTCGGAATAATCAGGATTATAAGCTTATTTTGTACGTCTGAAATAATAATGCGATGTTGTTTTCTAGAGGACAACACATCCTCTTATTATTCTTTTCATGTTTATACCTATTTATAGCATATTATGTATTATTATTACACTTGGAAGATGTCCTGAGAATCCCTTGGGGACAATGTATTACTTAGTTACTAACCTATTTATGAGTAACCATGTTTCAAATAAAAAATACTTTACTAGTAGGTAGGATTATCCAGTGTTATAGGTAAAATGTTTATTCAAGAACGATTTAAAGCTTTTAATTTAGAAATGTGGTTTTATTAATAGGAAAGTTTCGCTTGTATAGCAGGAGTCATGTCAGTCTACTCGTTATTCTGTCTATTATTACAAAAAAAAATATTATTCCTTAAACCAATTTATCAACTTGCGTGAAAAATTTGACGACCTCCGTGGTGTAGTGGCTAAGCTGGTTTCAAGGCGTCGCCGCTCTGAGCTCTGAGGTTCGATTCCCGATCGAGTCAATATAGAAATCAAAATTTTCTATATTGTCTCAGGTCTGGGTGTTGTTGTACCAACGTTGTGTCGAATTTCCATAACACAAGTGCTTAATTTGTGATCAGAGCAATGTATGTGATTGGTGTCCAATATAAAAAATAGATTTCGTTTATATACGTCAACAAACAAACACTATTGAAAAGACTCGTTTTAACTTCAGAAACTTTTGAAACAGAAACAAAACACTATAGCATATTTGCGCCATCAACAAACGATGGAACATCCATCAAACAACTCGGCATTCTGTTACTTAAACCTAAGTGATCATTAAACATGCAAAAGATCCGTAGTTTGTTTACTTAAGCTCCGATAAGAGGACGTCGGAAGCCGACCTTATCGGAAACAAAACAAAGACAAGTAACTTCAAGATGGCTAGGAAGTGTAAGGCTGACTGCAAACTTGCGCAGCGCAGGGTTGAAGCTTAATTGTAAAAAAAAAAAAAGTTAAAAAAGTAATGTGGGAAAAAAAAAAATCTACTTGTACAAGTATAACCTTAATACAAATACTTATTATATTTATTTAAAAGATTGCAACTGACCGTTATAGTTTATCTTAAACTCCGAAGTAAATACCAACTTATAAGTTGTGATCGGATACATATTTACCTGAAATTGAGGTGCGGGCATTAAAGGAATGCACTTTTGTATCGAAAAATCTCGGTATCGAATAATATCGAAAATTGCTCAATCGTCTAATCTAGTGTTTTTATTATAAGAGCAAATGAGGTATAGTGTGTGTGTATGTACTGTCTAGTACTCTTCTTACACCCAACTTACTCATAAATTAATGTTGAACTAAGAATTAACTTCACATTAATAAATTATGTAATCCCGGAGTCCTGGTTTAAAATGAACATGCTATAAAGACCTCGTTTCTTCACTCTGTTACAGACTACTTTCACATTCCCAATTTTTTTGGAATCCCAGGATTAAAAAACAGGAGGGAAAAACCGGCTAAGTGCGAGTCGGACTCGCCCACTGAGAGTTCTGTGACCACTTAAACTTAATTAGGGATCCACTTACTTCCACTAAGCCAAAATGCCACAATATTTTGTTGACAGCAAACATAACTTTGTTTTTCATAGTGTATGTATGGAGAACAAAGTTATGTTTGCGGCAATTTTCATTGTCAGTTTTTGTCAAGATCTACATCACCTATTTTTTTCAAAAGTAAAATAGTTTTAGAAACCTCTATATCATTTTAAAAGATCTATCCATAGACACCCCACACGCATAGGTTTGAAAAAAACTAAAATTTCGGATTTAGTTTCATGTATAGGAGCCCCTTAAAAAATCATTATTTTTCATTTTTTGTATAAGAATCGTTCAGCGGTTAACAGAATACATCTTCCTACAAAATTTTTCCAGTGTGATGCTTATAGTTACAGAATAAAGTGGCTGTGACATACGGACGGACAGACAGACAGATAGACAGACAGACAGACTTGACGAAACTATAAGGGTTCCGTTTTTTGCCATTCGGCTATGGAACCCTAAAAATGAACTTCAGGTAAATATGCATCTGATTATCCGATCACTGCTAATTAGGTACTACTACTCGACTCAGTATTATTATAACGATTTGAAATCAAGTTTACGTTTGCTAATAGTAGTATTTCCTACATGGGAGCTTTGTGTAGAATAGATGAATGAGTAGCAATGGTCGTATTATAACGTCAGTATTGCGAATAGCTGCTTTATATCAGTACCAATTTACATCTTAGACATAATTTTGCACAGCCCTAGCTATAAGATTGCGCCACCAAGTCTGATGTCATCCGGTTGTCTCGCACACGATTTGATAAGAGGGTTCGTTTGTCAATTTAATTTAACCTTTAGTTACCGACCCTAATTTTCAGTACGTAATTGCCGAGGTTAGGTCATGGTGACACCCTATTTGAAGTGACGTTTTTAATCAAATTTACGTAGAAAATCATCAAAATTATTTTTTTTCTAAATGATTACTTCACTAATATTGGGATGAAAAAATAAAAACAATCCAAATATTTAATAAAAATATTTAATAGCAAAAAAAAATTATGACACATTTTTAGGAACATAGTTTTAAGTCTTTGGAAAAAAACTAAGATAGTCATAAACTATTTTGACAAAGTTGACTTTTCTTATATAATCAGTAAAAACAAACTCTAATGAACGAATCACAATAAAAATTTTCGAGATCTAATAATTTGAGGCACAATTCTGGCACACTTTTTGGGCGCATTGAAGACATATGTATGTTTTACACGCGATCCACTGATGAGGGGTCTTCCTTTTGAGCTTAGATCTTGACTTCCTTTTTTGACTGTCTACAACTTCTTCGTGGTCTTCAGGTTCTTTGGTTGTCAAATCTTTACCAAGATGCGCTTTACTGTAAGTGTCAGCTCCCTTGGCAAGTGAGTGTTATAGGCACGTCGATTCAAATGCGGCACAACCAACTCTGTGGCAAGACTTTGCAAGAATAGCATCTCTCTCATTTATCTACAACTCAAAGATCTACGAGACATTGACACAGGTTCGGAAGAACTCCACTTGTATCCATTTTTACCATAATATGATTTACCTGTTCTTTGTCGTGGTTGATTACCCGTAGAAGAGTATGGCGACGACATTTCACTAAAACCAAAAGTTTCTGTTTGTATTTTCGGTTGATTTTGCAACTGACACAACGGCTCTTCTTCCTCTGATTGCTCTGTATCTGTATCGTGCTCGCTGATTATGTGAAAATCCGGGTCAATCAACTCATCATCACAATCACTAAAATCTTCTCACTCTTCGTCTCACCAGCTCTCTAAAATATTTTGATCACTAGAGTTATTCAAATCCAGTTGTCTTTTTCTTTTACCCCCGATTCCTGATGTATATGTTTGCGCCATCTAAAAAATAAACACATAATAAGCACATATCTAGTAATTTACAATACTATAAATTAGTACGTTAACACCGACCTTACGTCACGGTGACACCAGAAGTCCGATTGCGGGCACACCTGTGAACGTATCGCGTGTTCGGGACCGACTAACGAAAGATCAAGTCAAAACAAGCAGCTACTGAAAGAGACAGATATACAGCCTTATTGGTTGTTAACATATTCCTGTTTCAACTTGCGCGGTGTCACGGTGACACCACCTCGGCAATTAAAGGTTAAATTGTATTTTATTCAGCACAGAAATGCATTTCGCTCACACAAAGCGATGCGGGTTAGTTCAGTTGTATAAATTGAAATAAAAGGCTGTTGCGGTTGACATGGCGTGTATTGTTTTGTGCTACTTGATAAAATGTAATTTAAAATACACATCTGTACTGAAATGAGGGCAAATTGCAGATTTAATTAATTGATACTGTCTATTTTGAACTGAACAATAGAATTAAAGCTGCCGTGTAAACATATATTTCAGTCAACATTTGTGAAACGGTTACACTGATTAACACTGATTATTGTTAATTTTTGTGCAATAAAGTATAAATAAATAAATAAAACTCAATATGCTTTATGTATTCATTCAAAACTCTTTTTTGTGCATAGTTAAAATGGTATGATGAAAAAATATACCATTTACTTAAAGTTAAGTTTACTTACCTTCCACTTTTCCATGACATAATTATATTTTTATTTGACTATAAAAATAAAATGTTAAGACTTTAGCTTGTATGAAAAAATATTTAACTAAGTTACTTAAGAATAAGTCCCTTATCTACTAGTTTGCTGACGGCTCCTTACAAGGTATTGGGTAATACTACACCGCCTTCACTATGAAATTTGCCAACTGCGCTGATTGTAACAAACGAAAAAAATGTTGCCATCAAAAAGTTTTAATATTAGGACTGATGAAGTGATCATTTGTAACGAGGACTTCAACAATATATGTACAATAAACAATTCGTTTTTGGGTATTGATGTAAGCATAACGTTCCAACATCTGGATGACCTAGTTAGTGGAATATGCATTCGTTCGCACAGTTTGGTCTTTTTTGCCTACACAGATTTTTCTGGTGCTATATCATAATCTCATATTATAGATAGACCAAACGCTCACCTGAACCCCAAATAAAACAAACCTAACGTTAATATCCGAATGTTGGATACAGGCTACTAGGTATCGGATGTCTCTTCGACTGCCTGCTTGATAATTAATTATACAGGGTTTTGTTTTGGTCAGTGACATCCAACTCAGGAATGATATTATGAGTTATGCTTATTCTTAAAAAAACTTTGAATTATATGCATTTTTTTTTTAAAAAAACCTCTTCACAACATTCTAAACAAAATTTAAAACGAATGGGGAAACTCACACCCCCGCTATATAATATAGTTGATAAGTTTGATTCGCTTGCTAGTATTGCAAAAAAAAGGGTGTTTTTTCATATATATTTTTATATATTATTTTCTTGCATCAGTATCGTTTTACAACCACCCCTGAGTCGCACATCGCTGACCAAAACACCATCCCATTTTAAGCACTAATTATAGTGTAGATTAAAATTAGTTTTGACTAAAACTGTCTAGAGCAAGAAAAGTTACAATGATTAGAGTTCAGGAATTACGCCACACTTACAAGATTCGCCGACCTCACCAATTTTACAGCCTGGGCTAATGATGGGAAGTTAAACAAATTTCGTCGAGTTCACAGTTAATTCTGTTAACGACTTTTGTTTGATTAATTGCTTAAGGTTTGTTGATCTGATTATCCTCTTTGGTTAACAATTTAACCGGTTGTTTGTGTTCTTTATGTAATTCTGGTTCCGTTGGAGTTCAACCTCCAAATGTATGTAAAAATGTTTAAGCTTTTGAAAATATTTCAATTTCTACATATATTGTTGAAAAGTAACTATCTTTTTGGTTTCTATTTTTGTGTTTACCAAAAAAACTGCGCTAGAAGTGACAATTTCATAGTCTTTTGACTATTTCATAATATCCATTCTTATATTCAACCAACCATTTGGTTCAATGTATATTTTTTTTATTACGTTTGACTAAGTCATAGAATTAAATACAAAATTTATATTCGTCTTTTCTTGCAATATTTTTGACCTAACAATTCAAATTACTAGCCACATCACAAAGAATGCATGATTCATTCTCTGCGTCAATATTAATCTTGTAACTTCTGTTTGACACGTGCTATCAGAGTCATTATCTCCGGGATTAAGCTCATAAAAGCTACTGTGCTATAATCTGACGGTTATCAAATGATTTACTTAAGCCGCGGATTAAAGGAGCTCGGAATTATTTATGGCAGGATATATTTGTGTACTGACTGATTCTAAGCATCTAAAAGTTTAAACGTACAAATTTGAACTGAAATGGTTGTTAATGCTACTATATAACTTGTGCTTTCAACAATTGACGTTATACACAGGTTTTATGTAATTTAAAGTATTTGGTCATGTACCTATTTGTAACAAGTTGTTGCTGCTAGTTATAATTGCACTTATGATTTCTAATAACTAAGTCACAGACATGAAATACACATATAACAATAAGTTTGCAATAACTTTGCAAAATCTTAGTATTTATTGTTACGGTGATTACTGATTATACATATTATGATTATGTTATAATTTAAGTCATGTTTTTTTTCTATTTATAGATAAAATCAAATGAAAAATAAAAGTTAAACCAGCTTATGCAAGTAATCAGTTGATCACACACTTTTATGATGTGTGTACGTGTGTCTTACTCTGTGTGCAAATCGTTAGTTCTGTTTGTTTTATTTTATTTTCTTCTGTTTCAAGTTCTGTAGAAAGCTCGCTATAATCGAATACCCGTAAAACACTTCCATCACACTTGTCACCAGGAAACTCAATAGCCTTACGACGGCCGCAGTATATTCTAATTTGAGTCCCGATATCCTACCAGCTGTTCTAAATGCGATTCGTTCCAGATATTATTTCATACTCCTGTCCTGCCTCAGGGCTTTCGTAATGTGGTCGATAAATGTATCGATTTAATACTCTTACTTTGTTTGTTTTTTAATTTTGGTTTCGGTGTTAAGGGACTAGTGCTTACTTTTCTGAAGTTGTTTCGTCATCAAATTGTAATTATGTATGTATATTCTTGTATTCATATTGGATTATTTTAGCATTTATGCAAGTCTATGAAGATTAATTGTCCACCTCTATTTATACAAATGCTATTATAATTGTAGCAAACTAAGTTCAATCATATTAATTATTTCAAAACTCCATAAACAAAGCCAACATCACTATCTAGTTACCAGTTAACAATAAATCTAAACGGAGAATATACAGGCGAAGCGAAGGGACTCAAAACAAATGTCATGTTTTTTGTGTTCTCTTCACAATGTTGGAAATATCGACATTTATTCAACATATAGTGCCACCACTAATCCCGGTTTACCCACGCCTATAAATGGGCATTTTTCCCTAAAGTGTAGGCCCAATTAGACACGCTGCGGTGCCGCACAATGGTCCTTAGTCCTTAGTCCCGCCGACAAATGATGGACTTTGGGACTAAGCCGGTGTTTGGAGGAATGCTTTCAATTTAAATGAAGACTTGTCTGTTAGTGATGATTAACTATGTTAAGATTTCTTTCTTGTGATATTTGCTTAAAGATCGGTGTCTTTTCGGCGGTGTTTATAATTAGTCCAAAAAAGAACTGCGCTAGATTTTTGAATAAATACTATTTTCTTATAGTAATGATGCATGTTATATTCTTATTCACCTCAATCATTTTTTCACCAAGAAATGCAAAATGTGGTCAAACTTTAGAAGGGATTGTAACAGGATTGCTACTATGTACCATATTATTTTTGAGTTTCCGATATTTCGGCACTGTTGCAAGTGCCCATGGTCACGGTGTAACGCTTTGTATTCTAATATTAATGACCATATAAGTTAAAATTTGGTAAAACTTTTCTTTTTAAAAAAAAACACTACAATACATGATTTTTAATATGTGTAGATTTCAAAATATTTTTGATTTCAGCTACTACTTACCAATTAGTAATGGTGACTTTGTTCAACCCACTCTTGGTTAGACCTCTTCTGTTGTAATAGAGGCCATTGCATCACCAATCAAAATGGGCTACTATTCCAGCAATGCGTTAAATATTTGCCCATCGCTTTCCCGTGCTCAAACAGGCTTATTGTTTTAGGTGATGCGCGTGCGCAAGTGAAGATGGCGCGGGGGGGGAGCGTGCTCCTCTTGCTATGGGTGGTCGCTGTCGCCGCTGACAAACACGGTGAGTCTACGGTTTTTGGATTTTTGTGTCAATAAGCGTACACTTTGACCTTACGCAAGAGAGTATTTTTTTAAATGTATCCTCAGTAATGACCGCGTAATATTTTCTACGAACTCCAAAATGTGTACTGGTATATTTCCTGGTGCGGGTTAAAATTAAATTAATTTGTAGATAGAATCGAAACACACGAAAAATACTAACTTATTGAAATATTGTACAAGAAAACAAAAAGAACTTAATTCAGTGTGTGCGGCCTGAATGTGAATGAATTGTTTTTAACAAAAGATCTGAGATAACGTTTTACGTTACTATTTCTTACTTAATTGAACGTAAAAGCAAGTCGACGGCAGTTAGACTACACTCTTAGACGTAAGATATCTTGCCAACGCACCGTATCAGTTGAAACTCGTCCAACCTTTGTATTTATTGCCCTTTTAAACTGTCTAGAACAAGAGACTTTTTCCTTTACAAATAAACAAGCTTCAGAGAACAAAGAAATACGTCCACAGACACGTTTGCTGGATCGTAAAATAAAATCCTTAACCAACAGAACTCTGTTCGTGACATTAATTGCTTACCGCTCAAAAAATGTATACGATGATTTTTAGACGAAAAAACGTAAGCAAAAAGATAAAGCCCTAAGAGAGTTTGCACCTAATCTCGAATCTGATAACTGGGAGAGTACCTCAACAAAAAATATAACTGTCGACGCCAGCGACGTTACAGAAACCTATTACAATGGAGAAAAAACTTCGGTTGGAGATAAAAAGGGCGATACAAGCACACGGGCAAAAAATGAAGCGCGTCACGATCTTGAAGCTACTCGTACTTCCGAACACGACAATCCCATTAATCGTCAATACCTATAGAAATCACACCACACTCAAAACAGCTCACGAAAGAATACAGAACCTTATTGTCTTTAAAGTTTCTAACACACACTTAGCATGTAAACTGGGCTAACACGTGGTTCACACTTGCTCAGATACGATAATTAGAGCTGTTCGTTTTTTACGAACAAACACTCAAGTGGTTCTTTTTTGAACTATTTTCCCTTGAGTAGAAAAACTTTTTGCTTTAGCCGAATCTTGAAAGTTGAGAAACGCTGCAAAGTTTTATAAGCTAGTTTTTCTTATGGCTTAATGCAAGATGGAAACTAAACACGTCTTGACGATTTTTTACAAGAGGATACGCTAAAGTTAAAGTGATGTACCTACTTACAAGTTTACTTGATCAATTTAACAATAGTTTGTGAGTTTTAAACTTAATCTACACAAACGACCCTATACCCGAGGGTATAATTGTAATCTATGTTAATAGATTGATATGCTATATTGTACACAACATGCAATTTTACAGAATATTTTTTTTTAAATTTCCACGTATTATTGTGATATTCACTATTTTTACTTTCTTCTATCTTTATTATCTTTAAAAAATCCTCACATGTTAACGATGTTAATTGTTTTTCACAAGTTGATTGTAGTGACTATGTTTCGTCGAACCTACGGAACTATCATATATCAGTCAATAGGATTAGTGCCTTCTTCGGAAACGTCACAAAAAGTCAAGTCCCAAGATCGGCAGTTACATGACTATCAAAGTGATTTCCTCTGCAAAAATCGAAGTTCCATTAACGTTGAAATAGGAAACGGGCTCTCAAGCACACCTCGCAGCTGCCGTGAATGAAAGAGAAAATAATAGCGACGAACTCCCAGGAGACGCCATTATAACTCGACTAACAAAGGGATTATCTTGTTTGGGAACCTCTTGACTGGCACTCGACGACTCTTTGTATGTATCGTGTTACGTTTCCAGTAAAGGTGGCTATTCAAGCAGTTTTTGTGGGAGTGGTCCGCTTTTATGTTTTTCTGCGGCAGGGGTGAGAATGTGGCGGTGCGTTAAAGAAACTCGTCCGATAATTTCAGGCTTTTTGCACCTTGTTAATGTGTTGTATAAATCCAGGGACGTGGAACAGTTTTTAAGGTTGGCAAATAATAAGCCGGACGACCTTCGGAGCGAATGGGATTTTGATGGAGTTTGAATTTAAGTGTGTATCCATTAACCGCTTCATTGACGTAGCTATAACTTTTTTCTTTACAAGAATTGTTATAACCATACAGTTCTTGTGTGACAGCTGTAATAATCACAAAATCTCGGTCAATATTTCTGTGGAAACCATGTGTAATTACTTTATTATATTCATTCAATAATGTCACTGATCTGATTACATTAAAATAATCAAAACGTAACTCCCCATGGATTTCGTACTCACACTAAACTCTACTTTAAAAAGTGCACTCAATAAAAAAGCATCATTACTCAATTGAGTTATTAACCTTAACCCTTTACACGACAACTGGTTTGACTGTGACATCGAAAACGTCATAAAACACATCTCCCCTTTGATTTACTTCAGCAGTCGACCGCCCACATCCCCATTAACTAGATCGAGTGCATCTTTTTACGTCTCCCTTAGCGTTAAGTGCATTTACGAGTAAACTGCATCAAGACGGAGAGAGCAGTACAAATGAAAAGGCCAGTCAAGAGAGATAGTATAGTTATGAATGCACGAAATTAAAATATCCCAAAAATGTTTTAAATGATGAATATAAACCAGTTATGAGTCTACGGATGAAGCCATACTTAACACTTAAAACTGGCTTAATTACATTGGAAAAGTTTAATAATAATACACTTTTATGTTTTGTAAGATGCATCGGACTCAATAAAGATGGTCCTTTATATTGTGCTTCTCAGAAATTGAGAGGAGCAAAGAAGAATTATTTAAAATAACATTTCTCTACACGTTTTAGCAGAAAAAGTGTACTGATAATTTAAAATACAATGAGTAAGATAATATAGATTATAGTCAAAACACTAAAGCTGGTGTTTCATTATGTGACTACGGCAAAAGTAAAAGAATCAGTCGTGATGTTGGTAATTTCTGTATGTTAGTACCACAAATCTTTTAACGTATAGCCTATTTTCTATTCCACAAACTTGGAAACACCATGTTTTGGCCGTTCTGTTTATTTCGAACGAAGAGCCTCAGTTTCAACGGATGCGAATGCACCACGCTTGAATGTTTTATTACTCCAACCAACGGATTTATCAGAAACGTGAGTTGAGATTTATTTATACTCCCTTATAAACTTATGAAAGTTTATCGGCACTCAAAAACAGACGAGTTTAATGCCCGATATCTGAACCATTAGATGCTCTGGTGTTTTATTTTTCTCAAGGGCCACTTAGTGGGTTATTGGGCATGTGTTATGTGTTCTGATAAAAATGTGTGAGCGGATCGCTTTATTTTTGTTTCTGTTTTTTTCAACTGCATAAGCGTTTCATTGATTGGTAAAATTCTGAAATATTTTAAATTTCTTTTAACAGTTCTTGTTTATCTCACCCAAATTTTGTGGATCAAAAGAAAGCACGTGCCAACGTTTTAATGCCATATTTTTGTGTTTGGCGAAATTAACGTTTCTATTACCTATAATTTCATTTCATTAAAATATGTTTATGTCGGGTACAACATGACAATAGTATTACCAGCGGCATTTCCAAAAAGAGAACCATCGTGTTCTTCAGTCAAGCGTCAAGTAACAAGAATGCACCCAAGACGTTGATTAAACAGAGCCCATCAATAAACCCATCTGAAATAGCGCCGAAGCGAGCCCTAATTATTCGAATACCGGACGAATTGACATTAGGCGGTCTCTTTTATAGTGTTGTATCGGTATGGTACCGATACCGATACAGATAAATAACTAGCAATACCGATACTAATTTTAAGCTAATACATAATAGATTCCAAGCCAATAATAGTTTAAGTAAGTAACCATTAAAGATTTAAAATTAAAAAAAAACTTTAAAAATAAAACAAAAAATATAAAAATGTAACTTCTGTTACAGATCTCGATAATTATAACTTTGTCAAATTATATGTAATGTAGAGATTAAATATTCAAAAGCAATGAATGCCTGGTAACCTAAGCAGTATTGATATATTTTATTCAAACATGAAATGCGTCAATCCATTCGACAGTACCATTACCTTCTCTTTAACTTCCGATATGCTATCGTTAGTTACATGAACAAACATCACTAATCACCAGTACAAATTACGGGATGACGCCAATTCGATGAGTTTCAGTTTGTTTTTAGATCTCGTTAGAATCTCCTCAGGAATCCGAACATTCATCAGAACAAACATTTTTCACTCCCGAGTGTGGCGATAAGGCATCTTCCCATTTACATTAACTCTGTGATTCATTCGGAGATGAGAATTTTAAAACAAAGAAAACATCTCATCCATTTCATGGATAGACTGTGGATATCCTCATTTCATATATTTCTAAAAAGAAATTTTCGAAAAACGTTCTTGAATTGAAAGACCTCCTTAAACATCAACGCATTCAAAAAACGCTGAAGACTGAAGCTCTCGTTATTTATAAGATTTCAAAGTGCAATCTTATAAAATCTTTAGCTTTCTCATCTCTACTTAAGTTATGATACATAAAAGTTCTATCGAACCTACTTTACCAAATTGAAAATACCGATTACCTGCCCTTTTCACGACAGAATGTCCACTTTCATATTTGCAATGCTTTAAAACTGTAGTGGGTACAATGTAGATGTATGCTTTCTCTATTGTTTTAAAAACTTAAAAACGGTTGCTATTTAGATGTTGACTATCCAAACCCGATAAACTAACGTCGGTATTGAATTATGTCTGAAAGGTCATCGTTCAATTTGATAACGTTTCGAAAGTACGGAACCCATATTGATTGATCTAGTGAACTTTCTACTGAGTTTGTACGTTGTAATTTACAATTGCATCGTGACAGCAAGCTTGGAAAACCGCTTCTTGTAACAGTACTTCTAAATGGAGTTTCGTCATATGCCAAGATAACACTTAAAGAAGCGTGAACACTTCTCGATATAAAGGACGACCCAAATTACGAAGTGCCTCATTCCGAAAACGAACATCTCAATACGACTGTCGATAAGAATTGATTGGTCAGCGTTAATTAAAATGTGGATAGCGTTAAGGTTTTAGTTAAGAAACAAACCAGTTGTTAATCAAATAAGAGTGCTAAAATCCAATTTAAGAGTGGACGTTGTGATTACGCAATCGAATGCTAATAGGAATCGGTAATAAAAATAAGCAGGGTTTAATGAAATGGACGTCGACGGGACGTCTAACAGAATATTTAATTGACTCACCTCCATCAAAATAAATGAGTATGTGACGTGAAAATAGATTGTGCTTTGATCGACGTATTTTAATTGAGTAATCGGAGTTTGTTTTCAATCTGTAAACATTGGTTGACATGTTTATCTTGTATCTATTTATTTGTTGTTATTGGTAACAAAGTGAAAGTTACTTACAATCAGTATTGCCTCCGGCTTTTGTTATGTAGCAATTGTTACAAGTAAACTATTTATAAATAGGTACTTTGTTTGTTTTATAATATGATAGATAGATGGTATAATAACATGGTACGTCTGAATACTGTGAGTTATTGCTAATATTAAAGGTTTTTGTCTCAAAATGTTTCCGGCATCAATGAATATTTCCTCTCTAATATCGCAGTTATCGTTTTTAAAGTTATCCGTTGGAAAATTTCAATTCGCGGCTCTAAAATATAGGTCAGTAACACCTGAGAATCTCTCGAGGGAATTGGAATTTTAATGATTTTAATATGCCGCTCACCGAGCATCGCCTGGTTGCCGAGAAAAACGACCCTTCGAAACAAATCCTATTAAGGAAAAATAGATCCAGAAGGAAATAGCGGTCGGTCCCCACGAAATCGGAAATAGAAATAAGCTGAGAGGAAGTGAAACTAATTAAGTTATCCTCGCTTCACGCGAGATGCGGTTTATTTTCGTATTCACATACAATTATAACAGTTGTAGCGACATTCCTGTCAACAATGCGGGGAGTGACGAGCACTGATCTGCCGATAGCAATTTCGAGCAAAATTTTGACGGTGGGACTTTAAACTTTGTTAAGAACAATTTTGAACTTCATCCCCTGGTAATAGAGATGACATCGTATGGTGTGATGGAGGTGATCCAAAGGAGGGTGTGCGGTATCTAAATATCTATGTTTTGCGTGTAAATAGGCACGAGTGAGGCGTCAAGCCAGGTGTGGAGTCGAGAGAAATCGATGGCGAGAGGGGTACATGTTATTATGACAGTTGCCGTTTATTCGGAGTGACGCGATACTTTAGTTCCACAATTAGATGGAGACTAAATAACAGCTATTAGTCTTATTAACGGTCTTGTCGTGATCGTGAGCTGTACAAGAATATGGTTTCAAAACGTTCCCACACTCGGATAAATTAATCGATTCACATTAACGTTTGTGGGATATTATTCATAATTGTTTACGTAGGACAGAACTCAGTTTCATTAAATCAAGATCAACGCAATTCAATTACCTACCTTCTTACATTTGCTTAGAAATTAATTTTATACTTCATGAACAAACAAATTGTACATATGGCAGAATTAATGCTAACCGCATTTTTTACCAGTCCACAGAGACCATAGATGTATTATTTTTGTGACCTGGAGCTTCAATTTATGCATAATACAACTTAAATACGCATACATTTCGTTCTAGGTACGTACAGAAAGAAGACACAGAGCCACCTTTAAATAGGTTTAATACTCTATGTATGTGCTCTAGGTCGAGTAATTCCTTTTACGTACACAGTAGGAACAATATAGGCTCCACTTTCTTGCTCGCAAATATGGTTCAATGACTCACTAACATTTCCGTTTGTTGCAGACCCGCTCAACACGACAGAGGTGGATCACAACACAGCGGCGCCGACCCCGCCGCTGCCGCTCCGACCTGAATACGCCCACCCAGCCGGTGTCGAGGCTCTCGACCCATACAACTCAGAAAAGAACCCACCGCCCCACCACAAAGACTACCTAGAAGAAGATTATGACCATGAGTCAAATAAAGAAGACGATCATGAGAACAGGGATGATGTTGACGAGCTACCATCTCTCTCCGGTGATCATCTCCAAAGCTCAACAGACGATCTACCAATGTTCCTTCAAGAGCCGCAACACGCATTCGTAGTTCGAAACAAACCAGCTACGCTAAGGTGTCGTGCCGCAAATGCTTTGCAAGTGTATTTCAAGTGCAACGATGTTCGTTCGGTCGCAAGCACGCAGTTTGAATTTGTGGACCCCCAAAGTGGTGTTAGAATCGTTGAAGCGGAGTGTAATGTGACAAGGGACCAGTTGGAGGAGTATTTCGGGGAGGATCGGTTCACGTGCACGTGCTACGCTTGGAGTAGCAGGGGTGATATCAGGAGTCAGCCAGCTGTCGTCGAATTAGCATGTAAATGGCTTTGAATTTCAAATTACTTTTTCAAGGTGCGCGATTCCCGGAACGTGCTGTTTGAATACGTTTAATTAAGGATTAATCCGTTCAATTTTCGACGTGACAGCGCGACGTGAGGAAGTTGACGACACTTTGTTCAATAAACATAGGTCCTCGATAAATTTCTGTTGAGTTCTTCGTTTGTACGGGCAGAATGTAAATGGTTTTATTGAGTTGATTGCCCGAGTGCGCTTAGGCCGTTAAAGTTTTATTAGAGAGCTTGGTTTGGATGTTTTAGTTGGAAATAGTTTAAAATAAATAAAATCATCTGAACGGTCATCGCGGTCATTAGAATGGTGATGAATACCGATTCATAATGAAAGTGGCTGAGCGGCCGTTGCTTCCGGCGCAGAGCGTGCATCGTTTCATCAAAAGTCATAATTCGAGTTTCCGCAGACGGTTTTAGCTAACCCAGTTAGTTTTCTTGCATCTTTGGCTAGAGGAGACTCGTTATGAAATGTTGTTCTTGAGTGAGAAAACAAAAAACACATTTTTGACACTTTGAAAGTAATAAAAATTTTAGTA
Organism: Pyrausta purpuralis; assembly: GCA_963924145.1. Lineage (NCBI taxonomy): Eukaryota > Metazoa > Arthropoda > Insecta > Lepidoptera > Crambidae > Pyrausta > Pyrausta purpuralis. The sequence continues at coordinate 26,444,083 of OZ001648.1, read as the reverse complement.
ACAGGAAAGGCCATATTTTTAACCATATCCAAAAACTTTTCTTATTTGATATAAACCTTTCGTCAGATCTTGTTTTAGAAAAATTAGGTAATTTTTACAACACTTATTATATCCTTAAATAAATCATTCATCCAAATTACGCGGCCACTTCAGACTTCAATTTTGTTCGAGGAAGACGTATTATCTCATTTATATTGTTGCACACAACATTAAACGATTGTCTTGATTTAATTCAATGGCCACAAGAACTAAATCTTCCGTACATATTAAATAAATGTCGGGCCGTTAGTCAAATTTATGCTTTGGACACAGAGAATTCAGGACAAGCAAACCAGCAGGTGATTATAAACGTTCTTATTAGTTCAAAACAAATAAAAATAAATACATATTTTTTATAAGCATAAGAAATTTAGGAACTGCGTATACAAGTATCATCAGAACTATGCATTGTGTTATCAAAGTTCTTTCACTTTGCTATTTCTACAGAATAATATACATATACGTACCCGTATATGTATTTGCTATGAAAACTGTGAATATTTATTTACATTTTCCGGTGGAGTGCTTGTTCAAGAGTTTTTGTGTCCTAATTTTCGTAGTAAAGTTACAAAAAATATTTTCTCAGATCATTTTACTATTATTTTAAAAGTCCTTTATATATTACACGTATATTGGATTATACATAGATTTTGCAAAATAATCTATGTATAATCCAATATACGTGCTAATTTATTTACCTAAGTTGATAAAAAGAAGTGTGAAAATAAAATTCATCCTTGCTCTGATGAATTAAGCCCAAACGTTGATACATTGACATTTTAACCAAACCCCAAAACCGCGTGAAATATATGCTTTTACGAAACCATCTTACGCATCCATTGTTACAATTTGCCAAAACAAAGACCCGAAAACGGGAGGAACTCCTGAAATTTGTCTTAAAGCAAACACGAGAATGGCTGGAGCTCATAAATGTCTAAATATACACGGAACAGAAGGAGACATACACTAATTGCGCGAACCAACCGTGTGTAATACAAACGCTCTAAATTTCCATCGTGACAGTTTTAATTGTACTCCGCTTTAAATATACGGGTCTATGTGGATACGAGTATCGTTCTGTTAACTTAAAGCGACGCATATGCGAAGCGGCTTTCATGTATATGTAATGTAGGTATATATGTATTCGAACTTATACAAGGTATTATAAAATTTTACTAGTGTAAGTTACAGGTTTAAAGCTTGAAAATAAGGTTCCAACTCCTAACTACAATAAGCTCTTATACGACGTGAAAGACGATCTCGTTGAAAATACTTTCTGAAATAGTACATTTGTGTGTTCTGCAATCAAAAGTCGTGTTTACATTGTTTACAAAACCTCTCTGATTTTGACGACGAAATTGCTAAAACATCATTACGGAAAATCAAATTGTCAATATGTTTAACTTTTACCGGGACAATACTAACAATGACAACGTACAATTGTCTGCATAAACAGCAGTAAATGGACATAAAAATGTCAGGAACGAGACACAACTAGAGATTTACTGAAACAAAATGCGTTGTTTTCATGTTTACATTCGATTTAGTTAAGGAGCATCAGCTAAGTGATTCCAAACTAAAAATAAGCATACTATTGAGAGCTATTTATATTTAAGCTTTTAAGAAAGCTGTTACGGTAAAAGTAATAAAGTTTACGATTCATTATGGATGAAGATGTGGAGTTTAACAATGCTACAAGATAAATGTGCTGTGACTTAAGCATGTGACACCGAATTTTTGGTCAGATGCGATACAAATAGATCACGGAATTGGAAACATTTGGTTCCTTAAATTGAAACAAACTATTGTGCATTGTCATGACTTTTCGTGAATTTGTGGTCTTAAAATTGTCATTCGATAAATTTGATGTAACAGAATGACCGGAATACATTTTCAATGTAATTTTATTAATCAGTCTCAATTAGGTATCACAAAGATCATCAGCCTGCAGAATATTTACAATTCCTTCGAGCGCCTTTAAGTCTATACTCAAAAGCTTTAATGCGCCAACTTATCATCCTCAATTTAAAATACGACACTCGTTACAATGTATTCTCAAAATATCCAGAGCAATTTCCAAGGTAAAAATCCGAAAGAAATTATCGTCGAGATCAGTTTTAAAGTTACGAGTGCCGCAGCTATCCAGACGCGGAAAATAAATTACAATATTATGAAAATGGCGAGAAACGCAGCCTGGCTGGGCACTACAAAATAATTCAATGCTAACTGCCAACGGATCCGCGTTGTATCCTGAACATATTTTTTGAGCACGGGGATATAAATCGTAGCTGGATGGATCACGGTATGGGATTAACGCGATGGAATTTTAACAGGGAATGTAGGTTAGTTTGACATAAAAAAGGGATGAAGAGAAAAGATTTGAATGATATTTTGAAAATGTATTTAAGTCAGCTGTTCTTTCGTATTAACCCGCGATCCCCTGCGACTGCGTCCGCATGTTTTGAGTTTTGTCCCTCCTCTTTCGTCGAAGCGTGATGCTTAAAGCTAGCCTTCCCCGAGAAATAAGCTATCCAAATCAAAAATATTTTTCAGACGGTTCATAAGTCTCTGAGATTAGCACGTAAAAACAAACTCATCAGCTTTATATTATTAGTATAAATTTTGGTGGTGTTTAGGTAAGCTGTTGTAGCAACCTTCTGTCAAATCACGTAGATTCATTGACATCAGTTGCCATTTTGGCAATTAAAACAACAAAAGCGGTAATCATATTTAATAATGAGTTCAACTAAAGTCATGATTAATACCATAACGACTTCAAAAATGTTTCTTCTGCCACGCATATATTAAACTCCTATGCATACTCAACCATCCACCATTATCGCTGCTTTTCACTTCAAAAATCATCAAGCAAGTAAACATTGAAACTATGCATGAAGTAAAAAGCGTATGATATCCAATTTGCGATGAAGGCGAGGTACCGAAAGCTCTCCAAAGACGGGACGTCAGTCTCCCATAACGATCATACTGCGCCAATTTGCGAAATTGCATTCGCTAAACGACTGAACCGTGCACCCGGAGCCCTTCGCTTACTTGATTGGAATGTTTCACTTTTTACAACTTTGTAAGAGTGATTATAAAAGCATGGATTAACAAAATCGGTGTATGCTTAGTAAAGGTAAATTCTCTAGGGTTTCTTAGGATCGACTATTTAATAACGGAGCTTAATACTCGTACAATTTGCCTTTCATTGAAAAATAGAGAGCGTCTGCGGATTTTTGAAATGTAATGTAACACGCAGTGTTTGAAATTGTAATTCTATGTGGTAATCTTTATTCATTTTAAAAGTTTAGCGTACTGCACTTTTATTAACAAAACTTTTGGGGAGCTTTCAATGTTAGGAAGCTTTCAGTTCCTGATTGGTAATATTTTTTCACTTCATATTCTTTAGTTCTCGGTGAGGTGCTCGTAGCGCAGTGGTAGCTGCGCTTCGGTAGTGATACTGAAGTGAAGCAACGAACAGCGCGGTCGAGTTTGCATGGGTGACCATTCCGACCATATAAGTGATATAAATCACGAGTATCTCTGTTCTTCAGAACGCACGTTAAGCCGTTGGTCCCGGCTTAAATCGGTTGATATTACTCGTTAAGCCTAGTAAGTGACCTTATGGGTGGTAAAATCTGTGAACTAGACTGCACAGCAGGGTTTGTCGCTTGCCTTGCAAACACCTCTCCACCAATCCGTACTGAGCCCGCGTGGTGGAGTATGGCTCGAACTACCTCATAGTTGAAGTAAGGCCAGTACCCAGCAGTGGGTTGTTACAGGCTTACTTTACTTTTTTATATTCTTTATCACTGCCCAATTTCATTCGAAAAAATATATTTTACTTCCATTTACCACTAAACTTGGAATTACGAACTTGCATCTCTGAATCATAACATATATAATATAGAAGACAATATATGAAACTAGCTTCAAACACTGACGCATCCAGAGGTTCTAAACCCTCGGTTTAGGTACGAATTTCTTACAGGAAATGAAACGTAGTCCATAATTTATGGCGCACCAACTCTGTGCCGGATCTACCTACACTTATCATTTACGCCCATCAGCCAGCCGTTTTAAACTTCCCCCGAACTTGGGAATTTGTAGTAGCATTTTTGGGGTTCAGAGGTGAAAGAACATTTGTGAATGCAAATCCAGGCCTGCTTTAACCTGCTACCGGCTACCAGCAGATTGTATGATAAATTTAAATTTTATTATGTTTACCTTAAAGTAATGAGCTTAATGAGTCATAAAAATCCAAAGTGTAGTGTAAAATATCGTCAAATAAATCCGATTATGACAAAAGTTATCCAATATTCAGACAACGCAGTGACATCCACGTGAAAAGAAGCAGTGTCTTTACGATTTTCATTCTTCTTACTAATTACTGAGTGTTTCCGTTATATTCTTGCTTCAAACTAAATGATGTTAATATTTTTACACAATTAATTAACTTATTTTACCCAGAATACTCATAAAAATCGCCTGATTGTGAAATATGTAGAACCTTCATACAGATTTCCTTTCACCCTTGACCATTTCTTTTTGACAGTAAGCGCAGTTTGTCATGCGAATTACCGGCGATGCGGACGGTTTTTTCATTTGAAAGTGTCAGGAAGATTAGTGGTGTAGAATTGGAGATTGTTATTATACATTCGCTAGTACATTGTTAAGCTTTAACAAAGATAGAGATAGAAAGATACTAATTGTAACAACTTATAACACTGACTTATGTTTACTTTATATTGCACATAACTATCTCTATTTGTAAGAAGCCGTCATAATTATATTTATTTACTCAAATCGTCGCAGGTTCCAACTCCGCAAAGGGGCAAATGTTTGTGTGATGAGCACGAACGTTTGAACATGAATCATGGATGTTTATATGTATTTAAGTATTTATGGGAGACGCCCCCGTCATAATCATTATTTATAGTCCTATAACTTGTTCAACACTATAAAACATTAATAACATTCTCAGCACCAACAATAGGTTTCAATCCCGTCCAAGATAAATGAGCTCAAAAAGAGACAGCGCGATTTGTTGCAGCTCCAACGGATCGAACCCGCGGCCTGTGACTATCAATAAAACAAACAGTCTAGTTCACAGATATTCTTCGAAGTAGATGACGATATGTTCCTACGTACTTTTATTGCAATACAACTTGGTTATAATAAATATCACAGCTCCTTTCGGGTATAGGCTTATATCATTATCATAACAAAAATGATTTTTTTGCTATGCCATAGAAATAAACAGGTTATAATTAACAACTTGGTCAGTGTCATCGTCATCAAAAAGAATAAATCGATGCGAACCAGCAAAAATACGTTACAAAAATAGATGTAACGCATTTTGCTGGTTCGCGTTTCTCATTCAATAAAATATTTTACACAGATCTACTCACTTCAGTGACAAAATAACAGTAGACACTATTCTTATGAATCTTAAGATGTACCTAGCTTACTCAATCGTCGACTCTGTTTATCACGCTTGATACGTGTCACCCGAGTCGAAAAGAAATATTTTTGTTTGCGCGCTGCTGATCACATGGCATGAATAATGCATCACCGTCGCGAAAAAATATTGAAAACAGTCAGAGTGATCGCGTCTTCTACTAAGATAGATATCTGTGGTCCAGCTCATACAGAACCGAGTAATGGACCGTGCACTAGATTTATACGCTCTCAGTTGATGCACTTTGTGAATAGTGATGGGCACAGGACAGTTTTAGCAACGCTTGGACAGTCGAAAATGTGACTTGCAGATTTTCTGCGAGAACGAACCTTGAAACGTTATGCAGTTATTCCGTCATTTCTTTTTTGTAAGATTTGCATAACAGAAGAATCCTTTACAAAAAGTTACATGTAACCACAGCATGCAACATAGTTCCACAGATTAATAAATAGATAGATAGAATAGTTTTTAACTAGTTTGTAAAAAATTAAAAGGTTCATACATACACTAGCGGGCCCAGCGAACTTTGTTTCGCCCCCATTCTCATCTCGCCCCGGCCCCGTCCCGCCCAGTCCCGTAATTTAAAATTATAAGCGATCTCAGAGTAACTTAGGGATATGAAAAATAGATGTTGGCCGATTAACCGACCTACTCAATATGCTAACAAGCTTTCATGAGAAATCGGAGGAGTACGGGCACAAACATTGTGACACTAGAATTTTATACATAAGATTTTTATTATTGCCATCATTTGTAAGTAAAAAGCGTACGGTTAATCATGTTCCAAATAAATTGACCTTAAAAGTAGGTCGATTCATAATATTTATCACACCGATGTACGAATAACAACACGTCAAGTTAAAAACTGTGGTATCTTATGCAGTTGTAATAAGGGCTAGTTTGCAACAAAAGTGGGTAACTTTATTGTGCTGGCCACTGTACATCAGCATTAGTTTTATTGCTTCACGAAAACTTTTCAATATAAAATGATGGATAAAAATAGCTTGAAATTATCATTACCTTGACCTTTATGTTCGTTACATTAGGAAATTTAGCAATAAAGATTGAATTACAGTTGCCTATGTTATTTTTGTAAACCTCTACAATTGAGTAAAAGTTAAGTGTCTTTTTCTACACTTATTGTAGTCAGGAACAAAATATTCCCTCGAACCTAATATTTGTCATTATAATAAGTACATCATGAACTTAAAACGGAAGTAGATACTTGTTTGTGGCAAACTAAAATGTAATTACAAATTTTAAACATCTGTTTCCCATCTAGTAATTATTAAGCACTTTGAAACACTACACATCGTTGTCAAAGTAACAAAGTGCCAAAACATAGTTAATAGTTTAATGAAAAACAATTATGGTTGTGGGACGGGTGTCGCACCACCAAATTATGCAATCAACGATCTAGTTACTTTTTTATTAAGAGTGGCATGAGAAGACTAGGCCGTGTGTGGTACAAATCACAGTCTTAAGCGAACAAAGAAAATTAGTTTCAAACATATTTTGCAGTTGAGTTACACATTGTCAAGCCTGGAAAATTATGGTCAAATTTAAAGCTAAATCGACAGCAACGGTTGTTTTAAACACGGAATAAACTATGCTTACGGTCTGTTTCACAATGTCTGAATAAGTTCCCATTATCAGCCTAAAACTACATACGAAATGACGCTCCATATTTAAATAACCTTTGGTAAGTGCTTATTTGTCGATGGTGAAACAGGCCTCTAGTGAAATCATCACATCGCTGACTTTTTTCTTGCTTCTCATAGACTTGCGTTACGTCGTTGCACTTCTAGATATTAAGAAAACCGTGATATTACAATTTCACTGTTGACATTATATAATTAATAGTAATAGTATAATTTCAAAAAGAAAATGAATACTTTTGAATAACAATAAAAATGAAAATTACATGAAATATTTGGATACCAATTATCCTAATGTTAACATAACTTGTTACTTCAAGGCTAATAGTCAATTTTTTAATTGCTTACAATTTTTTTTTTCATAGGTAACAAAAACAGACATTAATCGTATTAAGGTAGTATATAAATATTAAAAACTAAGAGGAACTGGACTAATGCCCTAAAGTGTTAACACTCTTGCGCCAAACTTAAGTAGCGTGTAAACAAATTGTCTTAAAATACAAAGCTAAGTTTTTAATTAAAATACAAAATAAGATTTAAAAATTTAAAGATTTTTACCTAGTATTACTTACCCATGGATTTTTGTTGTCCGAAATAAATTATTTGTTCTGAGGCTTAGCTAAGGTCATCTGCGACAGCTTTTACTGCAGTTTTGTACCGAGGATAGCTAGCGTTGTATATGTCAAGCCTGTCTTGCATGTCATGTCAGGTATAGCCTGTCATGTATATGTCAATATAAACGATTATATAGGCGATACATTCTGGCGAAAGGGTTGTGTCGTGAGACATTATTTCTGTATCCAGGCAAGACAAAAGAGGTAATGAACGCCTCATGTTAACCCTAGTGTTGAAGGCTAGTGAGGAGGTAAGATCATAATTTAACGGAATACTTTCAGTGCCATTATAATTTACACTACACTGCCTACACTAGACTGATACAGTGAATTTGTAAGGCAGTGATAATTTGACAGTAACACTGGTTTTAGACAGCTGTAATATTATCAGAGCGATTGCTGATTGGTCCTTTATTTGACATATTTCTATAGTACAAAAAAAAGTGGGCTATAACGAAAGGAAATGCTCTAACGCTTACTAATCATAAGCAAATTTCGGCGGATTAACTTAATTGACCAATGAGGACAATCACAAACTCAACTTATAGAAAACTTATATTTATTAAAACATCACTATTACGGCCTAGTGAAAATATAATACATCTAAAAAGAGCCCGTAAAATTATACGAAACAGTCATCATTGACAATGAGCAGACGGAACGCCAGAAGACTTTCGTAGTCTTTGACAAAATCCCTGCGACAGATATAAATATTTCAAAAACGCAACTTCCCATCAATTCATTCCAAATCCAAGTTACGCAACACAACACCTACCCTACATTATTAATGACACAACAATTATTGAATTAGTCGACCTCGAGTATTTGGGAACGGTGGCGTGAATCGATACTGACATCTTTATTGTTTACTGACATATTTTCGAATTTAATGCGGGCAATAAAGTGGATTTGGACCATTGTGCAACGTCTCATTCATGCTGTCAGCTTAACAATTAAATTAATGAACGGTATAAAAAATCTGATCGTGGTTGTGACAGCTTATTAAGATACTTTCAATGCGTACAAGATAATTCCATTATCTTGGAAATTACATATTTTTGATTTGGGTGATTGCAAATTATCCAGTAGGTCTGGAAGGTGAAGCTAATTGGGTTACTGGATATTATTTATCATTTTCATGTAGGTCATACAGTTCAAATGTTTGGTAACTATCAGCAGCTAACATGATTAAATTAATTTGGTAGTTCCTATCATGAATTTTCTTTAAAATATGCTTTTATTTAAATTGTATTGCTGACATCGAAACCAAACTCTTCTACATCATTTAGCGAACCACATGCAAGATTTTTATCACAAATTTAAACTGTATCAGTAGCTCCCTAATATTATCTAAATATTTACGATCATATTCTCTCCGCCAGATCTCAAGAAGCAGTTCGCTATCTCCCCTTCCCCGACGTCTGTGGAAGCAGGAGTGGCAGCTACTCTTCGATGCTCGCCACCACAGGCCGCTCCTCCGCCGAGGATATCCTGGCTGAAGCATGGAGCACCATTGCAGCAGGACCATAACGTGCTGATATCGGCGGAAGGGAATCTGCTGATCTCTCGAGCTACGCTGCAGGTGAGAAAAAATAATTTGGATTGTTTTAATTTATTATGTTACTTTTGCTTCGGCTAATGTGTATTTTATTATTATTATTTTAAAGGTACACCAGCAGTTTACATATTGTACACACTTAACTAAAGTGACATTGACAGTGTTTGCCATCTTACTCGTATATGTAAACCTAATAAAGGCGAAGGCAGAAGAAAAAAAAGTTTACATTGAGTTCGCAAAATATTGCGTTGTACCCTAGGTTCTATTTGTTTGTATTATTAAAAGACGGTGGACTTCATACTAAAAGCATTCTCTGCCAGTTAAACCTTCAGGTCATGCAGAAAAATGGCAACAGGTGAACTAGAATAAACCTAGATATTAACCATAATGCAAGTCAAAGTGAGTAAGTATTTAATCACCAAAGAGTGATCCGGATACGGTTGGGAAGAAAAAGGAAGAATTAGGAAATTAGAAAGGGACATAAACCATCTACGATGATTTTTCATTTTTCGTATATTGAGACCGAACTTAGTATGAGTAATGGAAAGAATTAAAAAATAATATTCATTTATCTAACAATTCGATAAGAAAATATATTAAAACGTCTGTTTCTTCATAATCTATACTAATATTATAAAGCTGAAGAGTTTGTTTGTTTGTTTGTTTGTTTGTTTGTTTGTTTGTTTGTTTGTTTGTTTGTTTGTTTGAACGCGCTAATCTCAGAAACTACTGGCCCGATTTGAAAAATTATTTTTACGTTGGATAGTCCATTTATCGAGGAAGGCTTTAGGCTATATAACATAACGATACGACTCATAAGACCACAGCAGAAATGAAAAATGTTGCGAAAACGGGAGAAAGATATTCCTTTTGAGAGCTTCCGCTGCATACGCTGCGGAAACCGCTTAAGTTACACAAAAATCAAGTATGACAGGATTGTTCAACATTAAAAGTTCTATAATAAAGTCCGCGACAACATATGTCTATCTTTTATGGTTGACTTACTACAACCTTTTTTGTGTTAATAAATTTGTAAAAAAATAATGCATTATTTTTAGAGGTGTATTATACACACAGGTATTTATTCTTATCAAAATAAATAAATTCATCATCACGAGCATTTTATTTAGAACCAAGTTGCCCTTTATATCATTTGATTTCAATAAATATCTTAGGAGCTATCACAGTTTTAACATAACTCCGCACCAAAATAATGGTCGCAGCTTAAGTACAACGTGCGCTTGCGCTAATCTATACTAATATTATAAAGCTGAAGAGTTTGTTTGTTTGTTTGTTTGTTTGTTTGTTTGTTTGTTTGTTTGTTTGTTTGAACGCGCTAATCTCAAAAACTACTGGCCCGATTTGAAAAATTATTTTTACGTTGGATAGTCCATTTATCAAGGAAGGCTTTAGGCTATATAACATAAAGATACGACTCATAAGACCACAGCAGAAATGAAAAAAGTTGCGAAAACGGGAGAAAGATATTCCTTTTGAGAGCTTGCTTTACAAAACTCATGTATGACAAGATTGTTCAACATTAAGAGTTCTATAATAAAGTCCTTGACGGCATATGTCTATCTTTTATGGTTGACTTACTACAACCTTTTTTATGTTAATAAATTTGTAAAAAAATAATGCATTATTTTTAGAGGTGTATTATACACACAGGTATTTATTCTTATCAAAATAAATACATTCATCATCACGAGCATTTCATTTAGAACCAAGTTGCCCTTTATATCATTTGATTTCAATAAATATCTTAGGAGCTATCACAGTTTTAACATAACTCCGCACCAAAATAATGTTCGCAGCTTAAGTACAACGTACGCTTGCGCTAATATATTATAAAGCTGAAGAGTTTGTTTGTTTGAACGCGCTTATCTCAGGAACTGCTGGAGCGATTTGAAAAAATATTTCTGTGTTGGATAGCTTATTTATCGAGAAAGGCTTAAGGATATAAAACATGACGCTGCGACGGGAGGGGAGGGAGCAAACTCAAAACGCGCGGACGAAGTCGCGGGGGACCGCTATATATTATAAAGCTGAAGAGATTGTTTGTTTGAACGCGCTTATCTCAGGAACTGCCGGACCGATTTGAAAAAATATTTCTGTGTTGGATAGCTTATTTATCGAGAAAGGCTTTAGGATATAAAACATGACGCTGCGACCGGAGGGGAGGGAGCAAACTCAAAACGCGCGGACGAAGTCGCGGGGGACCGCTAGTATGCACCATATATCTCAGAGTTCAGCAAATCTAAACCGACAATCAACGGCCTTATAATAGATTGCTCCTTTGGTATTTGCTTCGATAAATCAGAGACCTCTAGACGACACGAATGTTTGTCCTCAAAGCAGGGATTTAGATTATGGAAATCACATAACGGCTCGACGGCATCGATAAGTGGTAACTGCTATATCAACCATTGAGTTTTACACATCTCGTCATCTTTTTCCAGCATTCCGGTGTCATTTTTCATACGTTTTCTACAATCATTCACACTTTCCCTTAGCGGAAAGTCTCACATGGATGTTTTGACTTTTTTCGACTGTTTTTTTTTTCTTTTGCTATGCACATTGTCAACTTCTGTTTATTAAAACTCACACAATAATTCCAGAAATGTTATGATAATGCCAAAACTTCGCCCAGTATTTATTCCATAAATACCTTCTCAGTTTTTCATTTAATTTATTTAATTAAAAGTATGAATAAATTGTAAGATGTTGGCTCGCATAAAATGTTTTATTTTCCTTTTGACGAAGTCGTAAAATGATATTTACTTTAATTAAGATTTGTATTTTACGCTGTGTATTGCCAACAAAGATATAAACGATATAAAACGCGGACGCATAATAAAGTTAAAATTTTATGTGTCGAATTAATTCAAAGTAAAATTTTATTGCTACACTGATTTGGATACTGTGTTACGACCACACTTTGCTCTGACCACAAGTAAACATGTTTTGAACAGATGTTTCACTAATGCTTTGAAAGTTCATCTTTAGACTTGGTTATCCATTATTTAAGAACTTTTTGAGGAGCAGTAGTCATTTTCATTTCATTCGCAAGCTATTTTGTTTAGCAAAAAAATCAATCTGTAAGTCCTAATTGTTAAATTTACAAACTTTATCAAGCTTTTTCTAACAAGACCATACATAGTTGGTCGCACGTACAGCGAAATGCAGGCATTCTCTTAAATTAACATTGCAACTGATATAAACGCCATAGGGGCTGATTTCTATAGAATTGATATTGATCTTTACAATATATACTTTCAGGGTCTAAAATCTATTGAAGACGACGTCAAAACGTTACTAATAGTGAATCATGCATCACATGTGGCTGTAACTCCTAATTATTTGACATATGCAAAGTTATGAGGCGTCGTTGCGGTGTAACAAGGTCATTTGAATGATTAAAGGACATACATTTACATACCATTCAGTGAATGGATCGTTTGAATCAGGAGGAAGTTATAGATCATGTTAATCCAACTGCTGTTTCGTGTTGTGATTAGCTTATCATTACACGAGTGCTAATGTACGTCGTGAGATAGTGATATATTTAACGTACCTATACTTTTTGCAAGTTGTGTTATTTAGTTATGATGACGCAATTTGAGTGTTTCTTTGTCTTTTGTGTATCTTTGTATCTAGACTATTACTATTATTTGCAGTTTTACTTTCATATCTACTACGTGGAGACGTTTAAACTATTTACAATCTTGCTTAACTAAAAATAAAGGTATTTTCAACCAACTTGTTTTCCTACACATCCATTAATAACATTCATTATTTCACATGTCACAACAAAACGCAACAGCACAGTGCGCCAAAAAGTAAGCTTACAATGCACTCAGTCTTTTTGGTGGAATGTTTACAAGAATTGCCGTATAAATCTCGCTCCCCGCTATTTCGAGACAAATGAAAAATTGCGAGTCCCGCTAAGCAAAGCGACACATTAAACTGAAGTCATGAATCAAGCACGGCCAATTGGTATTCAAGACGTAAAATTTAAAGCCCAGACAATTGAGTCATCACTAAGAGAATCACACTTTAATGACACGGCATATGGCAAACAAAGGAATCGTTGGAGGTGATGGACACGATCGAAAATTCAGCATCTTGACAGCCAAATTGAATATAAATAAAAATAGAAACTCACAAGTTTTAATTACCTGCTTAATCATGCATTTGTGATGCAAAACACTTAAGGATGTTACACAGAAAACATGTTCTGTAAAACATCGATTACAACAAGATGATTATTTAATAAAAAATCTTGTATAAAATCTGTTCTGACATACCTTCATCATGTCAGTATCATATTATTGGATATCACTTCAAAAAAATTCAGTGATTTATTTCAATCCGTTCGCACAAGCTACAAACGACCCTTACAAGTCGTATAAAAATAAATTGATTCATTGATTTAAATGCATTTATCATCGTACAAGTGAAAAATGCAAGATTTAATAAACTGGCATTGTTATCTTTAACGAGCGAAGGCAGTTTCACATTCTACAAGAAACTAAATTAGATGCTTTTAAACTTTTGTCAACAACAGCGCTTTGAAAACGTACACCGGAACGCTTGGCGGTAGAAAAAAACGACAGCGACCGCGTGGCGTTACAAAAAGTCGACAAGCGAGCGACAACGACTCGTGTCGCGATTAATAAACGTCACTCGCGTTCGCCTAATTAGGCACGGTTGTGAGGACAAAATAAATTCGCGAGTTGCGATCGTTCGCGCTAACGCTTCTCCGAACGGGAAGCAAATAATGGCATCCATCCTCTTGTAGAATGCACTAAAATAGCTTGAAAATAATAATATAAGTGCTCATAGCTGGCAAAATCCATAAGCGTATGTAAATAATCCTGATTATGAAATTCATTTGGAAGTTTTCATAAAACTACATTCATGCCTAGACGCAGATTACTTCAGTCAAAAAAATAATGTTAACATCAGAAATCAACTCGTTGGGCCTCAGAATTTATTTATTCACTCGTTTTGCACTAGTCTTTTTAATAAAATAATATAATAATAAAAGTATTGTACTCGTATAAAAAGTGGCATGATAACATTGGCATTACATAGTTGCACTGTGCTTTGTACCACTCGGTGTCTCGTTACTCATATCCATCCACATGAAACAGCAGTTTGCAAATAGCCGAGCCCATCTCTGGTTTCCGCTCACAGAGCCCACTAATTAGCCCACGAGCGCAGACATGGATTAATCAGTGTCACTCGCTCGTTACAGTCTTGTGTGTAACTTTATCTTTGGTACCAGGAATGCTGTGAAAGGGTAATGAAAGTCTCATGGCAATGCAATTAAAATTTCAATATGTATCAAAATATCAAAAGCCTGAAGGTACTTAAGGATAGATTGAATTACAAAAACAAAATAAGTAAACCTGGTCTGATGATGGTAAACATCCATCATCAGGTCTATCATTGTTACATGTTTTATTTTACTACTCCCGTATATAACCTTGAAAACTACTTTCATGATTTAAGTTATTTCTTTTATTTTAACATTTGAATGACACAGTGTGCTTGTTTCCCAATACTTATCAATATCAACCCAAATACAGGGTGTCCGAAAAAAACGTGCTAAACTGACACTGGAGTCAGCTTAGTCATAAACCTTTCAGATTCTACATTTTTTTTAATTATGCCACTTTTTGTGGCACACCAGACTGACACTGGAGATAATATGAATCTTATGAAAGTGTTATGGTTTGGGAGATAATGCCATTTTCTTCTTTTCTTCATACAACAAAAATCCAAAAAAGTGGCATTATCTTTTATCATGTAATTTTTTTAGAAAGGTCTATGGCTAAGCTATCTCCCGCTTCAGTTTGGCACGCTCTTTTGGGACAGCCAGTATATGGCACTAAAATTCCGCGAATATCCACCCCTACCACACTATGTCAACTCCGTCTCCGTCGTCAACTTACGGAAAGCTCCAGAATCTCAAAAAGCCCCTAAAGTTCTGCCCTTCCCAGATATTCAACTAGACCTATTAACATACTTCGTACTAACAGAAATTTTCCGCGAATATCCACCCCTACCACACTATGTCAACTCCGTCTCCTTAATTAATAAAATCGTAACACATTTATCCTGTTTTAGTCGTTCAAATTAATGGCCCCGTCCTTTGTGATTTCAAAACAGACAGCTCATGTTTTACGGGCGCATTCAGTAATGAACCGTGCTTGTTCATTTTACATACATAATTGGACGATGCGCTTTTTTGGCAACTTTCGTACAGCTTAAAAAGCACGGTGGTTAACGCAATTTCGCGAACGCCCAAATTTTTTATGCTAAATTGTGGAAAATACAGGCAGTTCTTGTTTTTTGGTCGGAGCACTAATGTTATGAGTTTTATGAAAACTTAGTTTTGAATATTTTTTTCTTTAACATCGTATTTACATTTTGATATAAACAAATCTTACCAATATCGGTAATATGACAATTTTGGTCAAAATAAGTTTATTGCACTGTAAGTTGTACTTACAACTGGTGGACCTAATGCCTTAGGGGATACTCTACCAGTCAATCGCTTGGGAATGCAGAAAGTTGAATCAGTGGCGGATCATTTGCAACAACTGAGTTGAACGGAGGAGTGAGGGGACTGGATGAACTCCAATTATACGTTGTCATATACATAGTACTGAATAATATTACACAAATAAATAATAAGATATACATACATTTAGACAAAAGAATAATATTTAGTAGAGACATACATAAAATATACAACGATAATTAATAAATGATGAAATTGAATATATTGACGACGTCTGGGACATAATGGTTTGACTAGCAGATAATGCTTTTAGCATTAAGTACACCTTTGAACACGCATGATTTGTGCACCATGATTTGAGCAATAAAGTCTTAAAATAAATAAAACAAGGTAAACGAAAAGATAAATGAATAATTAAGTGCTACTTGTCACATAGTTTAAGTTAGTATCACATTTAATACATGTCTAGTTCTAAATGTAAAAGTAACTAATAAATCTATCTAAGGGAATGTACCAAAGTTATGTCCAAACATCCTCTACACGGAGGTATTTCGGAACAAATTACCAGTGTTTGAAATGCTAATATATTTTTGAGGGCATTCATCCTATGCCTTGATGTATCGCGTGATGGCAAATATACATGATTATAGGTTATTGTATTGAATTGAATGAGAATGGTGGAGTGACATGTAATAATATCACTGAAGCCTTGATCTAATATGTAAATATTTGTCAACAGGATATGGGGAACTATAGCTGTGTGGCTGAAAATATTGCTGGCAAAAGGGTGTCTGAGCCTGTTCTTCTGACTGTATATGGTGAGTTACTTTATTTTTATAGAGATGAAATAGGAAACGAAAATTTCGCACGGGCGGTACTTGAACTAGCAACACCTTTTTTAACCGGACCAAACGCTCTACCAATTGAGCTATACTGGCTGTCGGTCCGACCTTGCGAAATTTTTGGTCTCGGATACGTCATTACGTGTGACGTATAGCGCCATCTCCCCGTCTGTTTATGCAACAGTGGGCAAAGTAGTTATTCATAACAGAATAAATGCAACTTGGAAATTGATAACGCTTCGCTATCTAATGGTTTAGAATGTTTTTAACACTCACCGTGTCATATTTTATATTCATAAAGATGAAATAAGAAACCAAAAATTGGTGCACGGGCCGGACGAAGCAGCAACTTCTTGGCTAACCGGGCCAAACGCCCTACCAATCTTTATGAATATAAAATATGACACTGTGAGTATTAAAAACATTCTAAACTATTTTATTTTTAGTATGTATATATTTACAAGACTTTTTTAAAAAATAACGATGAATTGTCTTATGCTGAATTTTATAACTGCACATTTAGGCCAGTTACAAAATTACCTTCGGATTCTGGCTGGGTGTTACATTGTTTTGATAGAATCATTCTTGGCCATTTACCTACAAAAGGTCCCTGCCAAATACTTACATCACATTATTAAAGCGTGAACGTGTATCGTAGAATGGTGAATTTATTGTTTGAATGCTCTCAAAAATAACGACATTATCATTGTTTACTCGTAATTAAAGGCACATATATTGTCTACGTAGATATCAGTGAAACAAACTAAGGGACATAGTGCTGTTGCCAAATTTCTTGAATCTACATGCAAAAGTGTATCGTTGATTTTGTACAAGTTTAACTACTTAAAAATATTCCTAAAGATGTAATAAGACAACTAAAATTTGCGCACGGGCAGGACTCGAACCAGCAACTTCTTGGCTAACCGGGCAAAACGCTCTACCAATTGAGCTACCATGCTGTCTGTCCGAACTTGCAAAATTTTTGGTCTCTTATAGATACGTCATTACGCGTGACTCACCCAAGTTCTTGGGAGTTATGTTACGAAAACAAGAACCAGAATATACGTAACATTATTGAATAGCTGCACGCATACTCACGTCACACCGATTATCTCTAAATAGCGTTAGACAATTTAATAACGTCTGAAGACCTAACAAGATATTGCAGTCCTTCATTATTTCACATACAATTTATCGGACAACCGGGAATTTCCTGTGGTGTTTAAAGCTCATTTCTCCCTCACTTATAAGTAATAACTATCTTTACTTCGAGGAGATCAAAGGGCATGCGCCGATGGCTTGCAATTATAGGCTGCGCGCGCATTCGAATCATTAGGGACGGTGCGCCTACGCTTTTCAAGATGGCGCCCAGCTAACTGATTGCAATCAACACCTCTGACTTAACACGTCCAAAAGTATGAGAATCGATGCTTTTGTTTGCGTCATATAATTTTATGATGATGCTCATAACATACATGACCATTCTGTGAAATAAGCAAAGGGAAATCTCGGTGATTATCTGTGATACTTATAAGTTAATCCTAAAACGTAACACAAAAGGGGTTTTATGGATGAAGTTATTTCAAATTAAGAAGCGTACAAAAATAGTGAACACAGAGCAGTCTGGTGTAACACAAAACGCTGACTGAACACTAAACAAAACTACAGGCCCCGTTTGAAAGGCTACACTTCTTAATTGCAGTCAAATAGAGGGTTGTCTACTTCGACAATCCAGTGTTATCTAATTGGTCTACCCATTCGTGCGCACTAACACCAATTACATTTATTAGAGACAGCCCTTTGTGTGGGTAACACAATTCACACACTAACGTGCAAATTGGGCAATATATCGTCCTTATCTCCAAAGGGCTGGTGGGCGTATGTCGCTTCAACAATACTTTTTATTACCTCCACAATTATATAATGATCCGGCGTTTTATCAATAGCGACTGAATCTCTTTCGTTTGCCGGATTGGTGGCGTCATTAAATGTATTGTGTTGAAGAGTTGTTGAATTTTCACTTTGCGTTGGGATCGTTTTTGGTACCGTTAGCTTAATTTGTTTTGTGGTTTGTTTATGATGTGCTATTTACGATCATAATTGTTACTGTGGAAACTTTTTTACATTCAATTGTGTGGCAAACTTATGATCTTAGTTCTCACATGAAATGTTCATAGTTGCTCCTAGTAATAAATTAATAACAGTATGATCCGCTTAGCCAAGCTTTAACTTTCTAAATGATCAATATACTGGACTGGAACTTGTACTAATCCAATTAACGATATCTGTTTGTGCCACATCATAATTACTAACGGGAGTAACATTCAATGAATATAATAATAAACAACTAATACAACTGATTGACGAACGATTTTGACTCTTGTTGCTAAAGACATAAAGATAATCAAAACGAGTAGCAACTTTCTTCATAATTTGTATTTGATCAATGCCGGACCGAGACCACAAAATTACAAAAGTTTCAAAATTAAAAGTAATTTCTCCATAATCGCCATATGACGG
Organism: Pyrausta purpuralis; assembly: GCA_963924145.1. Taxonomy (NCBI): domain Eukaryota; kingdom Metazoa; phylum Arthropoda; class Insecta; order Lepidoptera; family Crambidae; genus Pyrausta; species Pyrausta purpuralis. The sequence goes on along the minus strand of OZ001648.1, from coordinate 26,424,856 downwards.
CACTTTATTAATATTAACAGTGGTTTAATAGGTTAATAACATACGAGATATCTAATAGGGTAATCAATTTTTATTGAGAAAGAACAACCGAAATTGGGGGCCGCGGGTGGTCTCAGTTTCGGGAGCAGATAAATTGAGTGCATAGAAACCAAAGTTGGAAAGGGCTGGCATCTTTCTTTACAGAGTTCAGTAAAAAATAGTTAACGTATTGTTTTCAAATGATTTAAAGACGAGAATCGTTCCCCTTACCTAATATTACATATATATCTTTTACCATTATTCTTTGAAATATGACATTAATCTCATCCTAGTTTTTGCTACGTTATTTTTAACTTTTAATTGGTTACATAATTAGTTAACATTAACGAAAAAAAACTAACACTAGATTAGATTTTTTTTCGTAAATGTTAGTAGCAATTAAATCATGCTAGCTCTACCTATTACCGAAACGAAAGTATTCTCTGTGTATAGTTCTAATTATTCTCTCCTTAAGTTTCTTCTACAGTTCATCTTCCCTGAATCGGGCACAGTCTATAACATCAGCTGTCTATACTGCTGCCGGCATTTTGCATTTATTAGAATTGATTTTTTATAGGGTTTGTGTAAATTGAAAGTGTTCGGAGATGAGTTAATAGCCTTATTCGTTTCTGAATAAATTTGAATGTTTCTGATTCGTTCAGCTGAATGATTGATGGGGTAATCGATACACTTTGTGGTAATATCTGATTCGGCTATTAAGTTATTACCGCTTATCTCGGCCTCTTTATATTGAATCATATTCGAGATTTATAGGCAATTTGTATCGATTTTGAATCAAATGATTCATCTTGTTGTTTTGGTTTGAATTAAGCCACAAAAACTTTTCTTTAGCTATTTCTATAACGTTGAATTTCATTCAAATGACACTAATTGGCAGTAGCCAAATTTTCGAGGCGACCGATACCCCGAAAAAACACACCCACACACACAACCCACATTCATCTCCCGCGTTGCAGTTATTCACAGAAAAAAGAAATAATTAACTTGTGTCAGTTTTTGTGGTCCCCAAAACTCCTCAAGGCCCCAGTTTCTCGTAATTCGGGCAACATGTGGTGGTGTCGTGAATTCTTTATAACGCCCTACGGTAATGACATGCCATTAGGCGTCATTTGAAGCGGTATACCGTGAAAACGCCGTGATCCGAAATTGTAGGTTAGTGTTTCGTTTGTAAGTGGATGACACCACTGGGATTTGAACTTAGGTAAATTAGAACTGATCGCCGGTTGAAGATATATTTTTTGTTTATCTTGACTGTAGTTTCACCTGCAGATGGTAAATGCGGCCAAAGATGGAGCAGGGCGATTCAGAACGTTCGATAAGCTGTTTAGCTTGAGTTTCGGCTAGATTTTCTATAAATATTTTTAATTAATGTAGTTGTGTAAATATATTAAAATGACAAAATAAAATAGTTGCATCGGATAAATCCACGTTATTATCACTTTATTAATATGTAAAAGTTATCGATTCGTAACCGAATGGTTCTGAGTCGGGGTGAAGGTCTGATTAATAACAACCGATTTTTGATTTTTTTCAGTTTTTTTTTTAAATCATATTAGTTAAAACAGCTGGTTAGTTCAGTAATTATGAGTAATTCCCCTCTTTTTTTGAGAATTAGGTCCATCAAATTAGCTTTGCAGTTTCAGTTCATATTCTAGGCAGAATCAAGCCACTATAAAAGTATGGTTATAAAATTTAATTAAAAAATGAGAACACTAACGTTACATAACTTTTTACGAGCTTGAGGTCAGGTGCAGTAATAAATATCATGAAATATTTGAAATGTGTTCATTTATTACACAACTTATGTTTGAAACCACGTTGAAATATTGTTTTGCGTGACGTTGAAACTGTGTTACAATTTTATGAGTGCGTAAAAGTTTTTAAGCTTCGTGAAATCATTTTTGTTATTTCCGTTTTGCTCAATATTTTCGTTTAACTATATTGCCTATGGCACAAATATTTATAAAATCTAGAATTCCAGCTATTGTACGACCATTACACTGTAGTGGTAATTATAGAAAAGTAAATTCTGAGTAAGTAGTTAAAACACAAAGTACAGGCGGTTGCAAAATTATTCTGATGGAAAAGCCTCTACTTATTAGAACTAATAGTATTTTAGGCTTATAATTGAAAACAAAATTGGAGATAATGAAGAATAGTAATCTCTGGTGAAGATATAAAAAACGTGTAAACGAAAACTGAAATATCGACCTCCGTGGTGTGGTGTAGTGGCTAAGCACGCTGGTTTCAAGGCGTCGCTGCCCTGAGGTCACGGGTTCGATTCCCGATCGGGTTCATTTAGAAATCAAAATTTTCTATATTATCACGGGTCTGGGTGATGTGCTTCCACCGTTGTGCCTGATTTCCATGACACAAGTGCAAGTCTGAGCTCAGAGGCCAATAAGAAAGAGTAGTTTTGGTAATCAAAGAGTTAAAATTTAACACTTCTACTACCGACTGTACTAAGTATCGCACGCCACCTTGCGTGTGTCTGTACCTCGTAGCTAGAGATCTGTGCGGAAGATATTAACATGCATGCGAAAGCACGCAGCTTTGCCTAGATCCATAGGTGAGATCATCTGATTCTAACACGGGCTATGGTAAAGTTGCGTGGATTGAGCTCAAAAGCGTTAACAAGGTGTTAATTAGAAATTCAGTGTTGATAAGCATGACTTCGTATTTTTTACAAGTTACAGCTTGTTATAGTTCATACATGACTACTTGATTTATGCATCTTGAAGTAGGGGAAGGCCGGGTAAAGTGGGATACGTTATGGTATTTAAGATTATAGCAGAAAAGGTATACAATACAACAACAAAATAATTATCACAAATCAGTCTTTATTCATTTCTCTTACAAATACGAACATCAGTTAACGTTAATATTTAAACAATAATCAACTGTATTTAAAATTTTAGAAAGTACGAAAATATTCGCTTTGCCCGGTACCCCGGGTAAAGCGGACATAGTACTTGGGCAAAGTGATTAACCATGTTCAATCCCAGAAAACATAGAAATAACTTTAGTAAACTGAAAAAAAATATAATTAATTTTACATTTTTAGTACTGTTTTTAATAACTATTTTTTTTAACTTTTTATTATAATAATGTACCTAAGTGTCCAATTGAGTTCATACATTCATTCAATTATGCACGAGAATGTTTTCTCTTTACTTTAAACAATGATTCAAATTCCAAGTTGAGCCAACGCAAAACAAAATTAGATAGCTTTGCCTGACCACCATCGTCAATCTTTTTCCTGCTGTGTTAAAGAGGTTATTGTCACGAATTGTATGTAAGAAAAATGAATTCGCACCAGCAACAAATAATTCCAAAAATCTCAAATAAATCTCACGGCGCATTTAAATGTTACACAATTTCAATGAACGCACATCAAAAATAGGCTGACAGACATGGAAACTGTTCGTTGTTTATGACAAGCGTAAAATCGATTACACTTTTCCGCTCAAAATTGGGTATTTGGTGCGGATTCCATGGATGCCGCGCCTAGATGCGTTGAATGGAATATTTGGAAATATTTTTATGAATACTCGGTATTACTCATACAATGACGTTTGATTTTGGACCACGCTGGCATGGCGAGCATTTATTTTGCGATAAAATGTTGGATCCTTTATTACAATTAGTCCGATATTGTATGTCGCACGATATTTGCATGGCTTCATTTGCTTGAAAATACTTCGTAGTTTCCTTTATAACAAAGAAATAAACTATGTCTTAATGACAACTTAACATAACGTGTCTAATTCTGTCATTGTAATGCAACGCGAAGATTTAAAATCTTATGTCTTTTATCGTTTATTTATATTTACAGCTAATGTATCTCACAAAAGTACACCAGTAGGCCTGCTAGGAAAACCGAAATCCGTCAATAGGATAAGCATTTTGAGGATCCTAAGCATTTCGTAGTCAGAATAGTAAAAATGTTTCGGATCCGAAAAACGATTCTCGTTTTAACGGATAGTGGGCCAACTATCCGTTAATACGAGAATCGTTTTTCTGCTGGGTGTGGAACCAGTTAACTTGTTATTGTAAACTTTTCATTTTTTCATTTCAATTAGAGTCGACAATCTTCGCTCAAAGCACTACTAATAAATGAAACGTCATTTCATATGAACAATACAGCCAACGCTAACCAGAAATTGTTAAGATGTTTTTTTTTTCATTTATTGGGAGAACTACAAACAAGTTTACCATAAACATTTAGTAAATTTAAAAATAATTTTTACAGACATTTTTAACTCAACATCGATGGTTACATTTCAGGTATTAAGTAGAGTTAAGATGCGGGACTCAAGTTATGTCTATATTAAAATACAATAATTAACTTAACTATTTTTTGTGGTAGATAGTGTGCGTATATCAGTTTGTGAAAGACCTTATTTTTTTCTAAACCAAATCATTACAACCAAACATCTTGTTGCAGTAAACGGCGGTTGGAGTCCCTGGTCGTCCTGGTCGCCGTGCCGTTGCAACGGGCGCGCGACGGGCGGGCAGCGGCGCGCGCGCACGTGCACAGAGCCGTACCCGCTGAACGGGGGCGCGCACTGCCAGGGGCAAGCCGTGCAGAGGACCGCGGACTGCGTGCCGTGTCAGAGCGGTAAGTTGTATATTTAGAGCTAGAAAAACCTCAATATTTACGAGATTTATCTTCTTAACCCTAGACAAGTGTCTCGACCGAGAGATGAAGGCCGATCTCTATGGAGATATTAAAGTTCAAAAGTCGGGTCAACATGAATGAAATATGTCTTCAACGTTTATAAGCGTAGTAGCAGCCAAAGTCGCTGGGACCCAAACACCCAAGGTTTATGGTCCTTCAATGGATTCCATAATAGGCAAGTGCTTATGATCCCCACTTATTTAGAACATCTGATCTTAACACCATCAACCAAGTTATTAATGTATATTAATATTGACCACTTGTGTCATCAACAAATTTAGATAAGACTAGCGCATCCAGCAAACTTTGTTTCAGCCCTGCGTGGGCTGGTTTCGTCCTGACCTCGTATTTTTTATATCTTACTCCGGACAGTGACGAATCAGTAAATTCATACAAATCGGTCTAGCCGCTCATTCTTTTATTCTTCTTTCATAATTACCTTATCCTGACAAAAATATCCATTCAAAAAAAGGATGATTGAAATCGGTCCAGTCGTTCACGCGTGATGCCGTGGCCAAGGGGAATATAGATTATTTTTAAAAGAGATACAAATTAAGGTAAATTACACTTATTACTATAACTAATCTGTAAATCTTTTTTACTGCTGCCTCTGAAGAAACTTACCTGGATAACACGCAACAACTCTTGATTGGTAAGTAAATTGACGTCAAATCTTACTATCCACATAGCTGTTTATTTCAAAACTTTATTGTAGAAATAAATTAAGCACATTACAAAGGCTCCTAAAATTTGATCGCGCTCAATAAAAGCCTCAACGCGCAAGATGGTCTAAACTTCACGAAAGCAGTAAAGAGATGGAATTAATACAGCCGTAAAGTGCACGTGGCGAAACCCTCACGATTGAAAACCGTTTTAGTATCACACCGAGGAATTTCTTATGTGTGGGCAGTGTGATAAGCTTTACCTACGGACAAGTTTTAGCAAGACTACAATTTTTGACAAGTAAAAACGCCTTTGGAGGCAATTATCTAATGCCTGAATAATATAATATTTACTCTCTTCATTTAAATTCTGTTTCTAATAAAAAATTAAATTGACTTTTTATTACTATCTTCATAACGTATTTTTTTCTTAAAAATATCAACATACTCGATTTATTTTTATTAAAAAAACTGTTCGAGTTGAAAAAAGTTGGTGAAATCAAGTTTGAAGATAACCCAGTCTTAGATTGGTACGAAAAGACATTTTTTTTATAATCTAAGGGCCCTCAAATTATAAATTTAGTTCTTCTGCTTACTATACGAAGCATTTAGGTGCAAGGTATCTTAAATGCAAGGATCGCTTTTAGAGTTATTGTTATTTGGTAATAAACACACAATTGAGTATTATGTGTACCCTGAAGAAACGTTTCTCAACCGGCACAAATGCTACTCATGTTTTGTTACTACTAGTATAAAGTAGGCCTAAACAAATTTAACAACGCCAATTTCCTTACGGTACTCTAAAATGGCCGTGGTTTCATTCCTGGAGGCAGTTAATTCGGTACGGAACCCAGAACATCAAAGGAGCTAAGTGTTTCATAGCGACAGTAAAATTACAACACCGTGAAGACAAAACTTTACGCCGCGTTTCTGGTGCTACACACGGTTAGAAATGGTGGCAAACGAAGTACTTGTATTAGTGTGTGGTATAAAATGAGGTTACGACAATAATAACAGTGTGAAAAGAATATATAAGAAAACTCCTGCATAACGATTTTCTAAATTAGAAACAGTACACTTGGATGACAAGGTCTACCTTAAACTCTTACAAGATGACTCACAACTAATCCGTTGCCCTTGAAAAATTCTTTTTTTTTCCTTCTTTTATGACTCATTCATTCACGTAGTAACGCTACTGGTGGCTTACTACGTAAAACGAAATCCATCAATAAGATAATCTTTTTGCGGATTTAAAGCATTACTTATTCAAAATGCATCGAATCCGCAATAAAATCGTTTTGACGGATTTCGTTTTCCGTAGTACGGGGCCTCCTGATCTTTTGTGTAACATTCTTGAAGACTGTATTACCAAACTAGACCAACCACAATAAGACCAATCAACGCTTGTTGCCAGTTCAGAATTATTGTACTTCTAATTGATACCACATGTCGGCTCCTCTGGCGGCCTGTGTTATGACTTGCATCCATATTTTATGTTTTATTACTATTAAAATTAAACATAGCAATGCTTTGTGGAGAACGCCTACTACGGTAGTCGAGAAGCATAAAAGTAGTGAGTGTCTGATTGTTTTTAATCTTACTACGATATTTGTAGTTAAGTACGCGCTGTTAGCACAAACAGTGGAGAGTCTAGTTTTGATTTTGAGTTGTACCTACCTACTTAACTTTACTAACATACTTACCTACTTTGGTCAAATAGCGCGAAGAGAGCCTGATAACCTTAAAAAACTTGTGGTAGTTGGCAAAGTGGAAAAAAAAAGACTCGGAGGCCGATCACCGAGCCGCTGGTCTGACTCTATAAAAGAAATCACGGGGCTCCCGGTTACTGCCGCTCTTTGACAAGCTGAAGTTAGAGTGGCGTTTAAACACCTCGTAAGGGCCCGTCCTGGTAAGGCACGACCTTCGAAAATGAAGAAACGACTAAGAAGACGATATTTGTAGTATATTTTTTTTATAAAAAAAAGACTTAATTTATAAAGATGAAAATATGAGAGTGTTAAAACATTCTAAGTCTTGTAGTTCCTTCCATAGGCATATTGAATGAACATAGACCTCCTCCTCGGCGACAAGCGATCTGCATCCAGATTGGTTCTGCGATCTTTAATAAGAATAAAAAAAATGTGATAAATAATTATTTATTGAAAGATATAACTCGGTGTTTTAATTAATATTTTCATATCATAACAATGGTGATAACTAAATAATTAATACAGTACTAAGTAAAATTACGCGACAATTCCACGACAACCAATCTAATGTCAATCACGATCTATCGACAGGTCTAGTGCTGTCCATGAGTGCTAGAGTTGTCTACCATAATAATGCCATAATCAATTATCTATCTAACCTTTTTTTATTATTATTTTGAAACATAATAGTACACTGTGGAACCCGTCTCCCGCGATACATACTCACGTCTAATTTGGGGACGAGCTCCGCGAGTTAGGTACGAGTAGTTGTGATTATGTTTTTGACTCAAATAAAAATACTACTGCTAATGCTTTACTATGTCGACTGTCCATCTCATAGATGGACGTCCTACGCTGCGTCTTTGGTTGAAATGTCTCCAATTTAGCTTTTTTTTATTTAACTTTTCTACCTCAACGGTCATCAATCAGTTCTTCACGCCCTGCTCATTGCCACTTGAGCTTACTGACTCTAAAGGATATGTTTGTTACCTGAGTTCTTCTATTCTCTATCTCCTCATTTCTGATTCGATCTCGTAGAGAAACATCGATCATAGCACTCTCCATCGCTCGCTGCGTGATTTTGAGCTTGCTTATAAGGCCTATAGTAAGAGACATGTTTCGGACAATGTATTTTACAATAACAAAATTATGTTAAGTGGAAATACATTTGAGTACGTGTTGCTATTTTGTCTCTAAATAATCCCATAATTTTCTAGCACATCCATAATAATAATAAAAAACCGGCCAAGTGCGAGTCGGACTCGCGCACTAAGGATTCCGTGCCAACTTTATCTGAATTAGAGATTCACCTAGCCAAATACCACAATATTTCGTGATAGCAAATATAACTTTGTTTTTCTTAGTATTTGTATGAATAACAAAGTTATATTTGCGGTTATTGAAAATATGCTCTATCACGAAAACTACTAGTTTGATCTCGTTCAAACCAATTTTTGTTGAAAGTTTTTGTCAAGATCTCTATTGAGTTTTTTTTTTCAAAATTTACACTCGCTTAATTTAAAAGTTAGATGGGAGGGGGACCCCCATTTTACCACTTTGGAAGCGTCTATCTGTCAAACGTTAGACTTTTAGAGAAAAATCTTTGTAGGAACCTCGATGTCATTTTAACAGACCAATTCATAGACACCCAACACGCATAGTTTTAATAAAAAAAAAGGTTTTTGTTTCATGTATGGGAGAATCGTAAAGCGGTTAACAGGATACATCTACCTACTAAGTTTCAACTGTGTAATACTTATAGTTTCAGAATAAAGTGACTGTGACATACGAACGGACAGACAGACCGATTTGACGATACTATAGGGGTTCTGTTTTTTGCCCCTCCGCTACGGAACCTTAAAACGACATAAGCCGCTTTGTCGATTTCTTCGAAAGCCTAAAAATATTCCTCGATTGTATACGAAAGCGAATAAAACAAACAACCACTTTCTCGCAATTTATGCAAACAAAATAATAAAAGCATATTTTATTTCTGAATGAAACAACGATGTAATCGCAAAACAAGCAGTGTAACCTCAAAATTGACTGGAAGCAAGTATTTGCTTGGTATATATCTACCATTTACACGACTTAAGGGCAATCGTCATGAGAAAAGCTTTTTAAATCCTTAGTTGCAGAATAATAATGCCTTTTTTAAAGATAAATGCGTTAGCCTTAATCTTTGGAACTTGATTTTAAAGACATGATATCACAATTCAAGACTTCACAAAAAAGTTTCATATCATAGACGCCTTACACACTGCGGATTTTAGCATCGATGCAGTCGCAATACAGCATCAATGCAGTCGCAAACTGTCAACCTTTACACGCTGCGCTTATTTTAGCCTCGATGCAGTCGCGATGTCAACGCGTTAGCATCGATGCAATCGAGATGCAGAAGCTCGAAATTAACAAATCATGTACTGTATTTTGGGGACTGCATCGATGCTAACGCGCACCTTCATCGATGCTAAAAGACGCAGTGTACATAGTCGCAGTGGTCATAGGTGCCTAGTGATATTAACCGCCATTAATCAACCAAGTATAAACATGATATAACCACCTCAGCGTTCATTAAACGCCTGTGCTGTCGTCTTCAAACTGTAAACTTGATCATAATAGTAAAATACACCGCAAAAATCATAAACTTTCAAAACCTGGCACCTTAATACAGCATAAACAGCGCCAAATGAGGCTGTATCTTACTCACCAAATGGCACATTCGGCGCTCAACGTATATTGTTTTAAATTCTCACATAAAAGTCTTTTATCGTCGGAAACATTATCGTAATGTAATTTAGTCAGTTTATCTCATCACAAAACGACTTCCGCCATAGATATTCCTTTCAAAAATTCTCTCCCGTTAAGGATGTGACAGTAGGCTCCCATTACATACAATTTATTTTTGTGGTTCGTCGTAAAATGCATGTGAAAAAATTCGGCCAAGCGCGTGTTGGGTCACTAGAAGGTGGATTTCAGTAGTCATTAACGACCAAAAATGTCACTAACGAGCTTCATGAATTATTAGCACAGGGTAACATTATTTTTTCGGGCGTGTAATTGCCTTTTTAAACATGAGCGTATCAATTGTTTTGTGATTTTATTGGTTACTTAGTGACAAAGTTTCAAGAATGTTTTCTAATCATATTGGGGCCAAAATTTGCCCAAATTACTTTTGGAGTGTATTTAGGAAATACACTGTTCTTTTTTCGGCTTTTAAACTTAACTATATTAAACTGAAAATTTGTAATAAAAAACATTTTTTTTTTCATGCTAGTAGACTTGAAATCAACTACCAAATGTTGTTATTGTTTAAAATTTGGAATTGGCGTCATGATACAGAAATGACATCAAACACTGATTTGAAAACCTATTTTCTATCGTACCACCAATAAATTATTTACCATCGTATCCCTAAAAAAGCGTTACCAAACGTGAAAGTCCTTTACGTCGCTGTTCCTCTAACGAACCTCGACTGATTTATGTGTGCGCGCATTAATTAATAAGAAATACACACTGTTGTAGTTAATATGCATGCTACACCCACACATGCGTGGGGTGAAGGAATATTTGTGTGGCTGAATCCATAAGGGCGTCATTACTAATGAGAACTTTAGTGAGGTCTGCCTGCACAATGTTGAAACTTTAAATTCTTCTCAGGGCGCACTTCAAAGTATTTCAAGAGAAACTAATGATAAACCGGAAAATGAACGTCAAATCAAGGCTGTTTAAAAAAACCTAAAAATCACTAAGGTTTGATTTTACCAAAGTCCGATAATGAATATTCGTTGAATATAATTCAAAACGTCTAATTAGAAAACGTCACCTATTTTTCAACAATCATTTATGAAAAAGTCATTTTAAAATCGGTCGTCTTACACTTATTAAGACGGATAAAACTTCTGACGATGGTGAAATCGTCTCTAAGAATAACCTTCGATGTAATTAGATAAAAACCGAATCTTGTCTAAAGAAATGTACTTTGAATTTTGCAAATTACATAAATATGTTTTCTTTTTCCTTCTTGTTAACAATAAATTTATAGATGGTTATTCCAAATTCTTGTCACTTGCGCCAAACACATACGAACACGGACTCTCTATTATTCCTTTTGTAAAAAACAAGTGATTTATTCCCAACTCGCATGTAAGGGCAGTTACGGACATCCACGATGTATTATAATTTCAATTTATAGTACGATGCGACAGTTACAAGTTATATTATTAGATACGCTATTAATAATGTATAACGATACAACAATTTCTGGTATTATTTCTATTTGTAAATGTTGAGTTCGACTTACAAATGATATTGTCGATTGAAATGTTTGTTGATTGAGGTTGATCAAAATGATAGCATCAATTTGTCACTTTTAATAATTAAAACCGTAGTGACATTTCATTGTATTGTTTTATACAGGTATTCCGAGATTAATTAGCTTATTACTTATTATCCACCTTTATTTATGTTATGGCAAGCTTATATTGCAAGGGTCACTAAGTTTATAAAATAAGAATAGGCATTCAGCGAGGTAATCGGTAGGTAGTTATCTACCTACCGACTTCTCTCTCGACAGAGCGTTATCCACAAAGCAAGAAATCATCAGAAGTGGCAGAAAAATCAAAACACTATTTAAAAACTTAAATATTTATTTTATTTTATTTTTACTTTCAGAATTAAGTCTATTGAATTAAATATCATTTGGGGTGTCTGAGGTTTGCGCTTTAAACATAACGTTGTATAAACGTTGCCTCATTTGCGCTGTCTATTTTCTAACAATCAACAATATAAGGTAACATTTCTTCTTCAAAAACCGTGCACTAACTCTCGATCTTTCTTCCAGCTCTCCCCGGTCGTTGGGGCTCATGGTCGGAGTGGTCAGTCTGCGAAGCTGACTGCAGGCAGAGCAGACGACGATCCTGCAACGGTGACACGCCCTGCTCTGGACAGCATGTGCAGTACGCTGACTGTGTGGGTGACTACTGTGGGGTGCATGGAGGTGAGTTTCTTTTGTTTTTGACAATAGATGTGAGATGACAGAAGCTTAAAGCACTTCCAGTGTATGTACCTGAGAGAGCGAAGAGAGGACGGTAGATCTTAAATAATTATCATGTTGAATTGCATTGAGAATCTGGTTTCCTATTTAAACGACTAACATTTTTTTTCTAAATATTTTACAATCATCAAAAATCAAAGTAACAAATAATCAAATAACCTACTTATTTTTATTAAGTCAATTCAGTTAATGGGGAAGTCTAACAAAACAACTATTGCACTAACAACGCCTACAATATTCCGTATTTACACAAACTCCAAAGTCAACATTGTAACTCATTTCACAAGAAAGTTATTCTTTATTAAGATTAGCTAAAGCGGCAACATTCCCATCTGAATAAACTGTCATACCGGCCTCTCATACATTTCCGTCTGAGTATTTCTGACCGCTAATTGACACAATATTTCATCTTTATAATACCAACATGGCCCAAATTATGTGGCAAATAGAAATGCGGATCTCAAACGTTGAGTTGAAACCACGTGGGGATGAGCTTATGAATCGATTCCACCAGGGACATAATAATTGAGTCAATTCTCTGAAAAGCATACGGTTTCTTTGGACCAGATGCCGTGCCTAAAAATACACTTCCTTTTCTCCGCTCATAACTATGAAATGTTACATGGACAGGACGCTTTATAACAAGCTATCGGTGGAACTGTAAGACACCAACGCAAAAGAACTGCCCACCCTCCCGCAGTTCAAACAAATCCAGACCACTTGAAAACACAGGGAGGAGTATCATGGCTCTTCTTATAGTGGTTATGTTGAAAAGATTTGAGAGATACTAAAATCAGGCAGCATGACCATCTGGGTCGTATCATATCGTCTAAATATAGACGAGGACCTAACATTTTATGGTCTTCTTACAAAAACGGTGAATACGTTTTCATGTTTACGCTTATTTTGTGTTAAAGTTGTTTCATTGCCATTGTTGCTTTATATATATATTTTTTTGTTTTGTGAGAAACTACCCGTAAAGGATTATTAGAATACCTTTTTATGTGTTGAGTGAACTAAAATGTAACCATCTTCATAATAAATCGTTTTAAGTGTTGAAAAATTACTTACAGCAGCTCAATAAATTTCTGACACATTTCCGTAAGCTCCCTAGGCGGCCGCGATTCAATCTCCAAATGGAAAATGATCAGTCCATATTTTGTTTATAATAGCAATAAATCATTTTCGTGGTCCCTTTTGACTCGGTTTCAATTTCTCATTCTGTTTGTCGAACATTTGATAAATAGCTCCCAGGCAGAGCCGAGTTGTTTTGGTTTACTTAACAATTTCTTCTGCCCCAAACGTTTCGCTTTTCATGCTAAATAAATCTGCAATTTCTGACATATTTGCCTTTAAATTGCTTTTGTTTATCTCCACCCCGAGATTGATTGTTATTTGTGGCAGATCATTGATCAAAAACTAGTTTCGAAGGCTCTTTTTTCCATACGACTAGAGATTTGATTTATCATTTCAGTTACTCCCATTAATATGATTTTACGGTTACTTTACGAGTATTACCCAATTTTATCAGTCATTTTACTAGTCTATTTATACATGTCTTTGCAAATCTTACCAAATCTTTTCCATTTCTATTTACACAACCGCCAAAAACTTCTTAATATTTACCCAAGATTTTTTGCATGAAATGAAAACGCGGCAAAGCGTCGGTCCCTATAAACGGACCGTGCCTTTCAACTAATTCAAGTAACCCATAGAAGGAACCATCAGCAAATTACCTACATGAAAGGTGGGTGAATGCGAAGAACGCTGAACCGAGCCATTCATTCTCGCCGGACTCCCACTTCATTAGCCTAATTGCCCTCACAAAGGGGAAATGGCGAAATTTTATAGCGCCTTTTCATCTTTGTTGGCTAAACATTGGAATAGAATGCCCACACTGTTGATTCCACTAATAAATATTAGACTTAATTATGATGAAAATAAAGCTGTGAGTTTTCGGAAAAAGAAACAACTCCATTATTTCTAACGTCTGTTTTGCTTGTATCTACTAATCTGCTGTTAACCTATTTTTGATATAAGTATTTAAATGAGCTTTCTAATCTGACATTTCCGTTTCATAATTTTGAAGAGAAGTGTCAATATTTAAATTGAGTGCAATATTTTGGAGATTTGGAATATCAACGTTGACATTCAAGGGATTATTTCTTGATTTAAATATTTGCTGTCGTATCTTAATCTAATCTACCACCAATGATGAATAAATAGAATTGGTTAGCAGAGTTAATACGCTGATTAATGATATTGGTCGTAATAGGAAAATTAAACATCGAATAGTGATTGACGCTCAAACAATTGTAAAAATCAATTTATATGCAATGCAAGCATCATTATTGGAGGTGGATCCAGTAAATGATTTGTTGTGATTCCGCCGAGTGAACGCAGCGGGTGATCGCAAACTGCATTCACATATCCCTTTGCGTCTACGTTTACAGTTGGGACTTTAACCAATGTTATTTTAAGGTCTATTTTTGGGTCGCCTAGTTGTCTCGGAGAATTTAATTCCGCAAGGCCTCCTACCACGTTATGGGCAGAACGACAAGGGTTTGTAAATTCAGATTGGTTTTCGTATCTGCAATCTCTGCGGCGGACACAAAATACGACTGGCACATACAAATGTTTACATACCGTACAAATTTCGAAATTAATCCGATAAATGCGTGGTACATAAATTAATAAGTGTGTGGTTTTGCATATGGATGGAAGCATAACGGATGTATGATTTATGGTGTTAATTACATTCGGTTAGGTGCAGGGTTAAGTTGTATCGTGTGGTATTTATATTTTTGGATCTGCTGAGTGTAACGCGATTGCGTAGAGTTTTTATTGGTTTCCTGGGGAGTTTTAACGTGCAGTTTAAGATAAAGTATCTATGCTTATTGGCTTATAGATTCTTTTTACCTATTAAACATATTGAAATTAAAAAAAAAATTCTTTGACGAATATCAGAATTTTGTCGTCGATAATTTGAAAATTCATATATTTGCAAAAAAACTGTTTTAATCAATCATTGTACTCATTCAGCTGCGAGACAATTGAATCGCGAGTTAATTTGTTTGTTGAGTAAATGTAATGAACTTTCAAAAGTTAAAACTTGATTTTGATTCCTCTGAAAACTAAACATTTTTTTTTTATAATTAAGCCTCAGACCTTAAAACCTTGCAACAAGTCTTAGGTTCTCAACAAGGTAAAAATACACGCGTTAACTTTCCAGCAGCTATAATCAAAGATGCGTTAACTTTGTTGGTCCATTTTGCTACTCAAGCATGCAAATTATAATTTTATTCATCAATGGTCAGAAAGGTTAAAATATTTTTGTATGAAATCTTATCATCTTACAAACATGCAAGAACATTATCGTTTAGTATTAAAATGAGATTTCACCTTAAATGCCTTCACACTCAGATCAAACAGGTTTAGATTCCTGAAGTCGAAGCTTTTAATATTTAGTAAGCTTATGATGATTGCATAGATTGGCAAGTAGAAATCTAAACGCAAGAACCTTTTTTTAAGAGCCGTCAACACCACTGCACGGCTAGTGCCTTCTCAAAACTACTTCATGCCTACCTGTTTATTTAATTTAGTTGTAATAAAAATAAACTGAAAAGCATTTTCCGTGACGGGTACTTGAAAGAGTATCTTCTATGTAGCAGTGAAGTAGTTTTTATAGGAAATAAGTTTTTGTCTTTAGACAATATCATCAACAAAACTAAATCAAACTTGCACAATATTACTATGTATAGGGTCAAATCTTTTCAGGTAATTATATTTAAACTGTGTCTTTGTTCAATCATAGAAACAGGGTGCTATTTTTTATTATTGTCCCTAAAAACATCTTTGTCATCGGCTTCGCCTCTCTCATTTCAATATACAATCCTTCTTTCTCTCTAATCTTAACCTTAATAAATAAATAAAAAACTGAAAAACATCCTTAATCGCATTTTTTTTAAAGTAGCATATAAAATCCGTAAGTGTTTTCTTAAAAAAAATGTTTCATTTACTTTGCTGAATCGGCCCTTTAAACATCATCACATAAAACGAGGTGAACTTATGCAGATTTTTATTCTTGTGAATATAAAGTCATCAAACATTGTTATTTCTGTGCCCACAGAACTAACAGTTAACGTCAAACTGGGTGAAGTTAAATTAAAACGCAATCATATTCTCGTTGCGTTCAGAGGTAGGTGTGAATAAACTTGTCCCGAACCCCATGTTTTGAGGGTTTGTTCAGCTTAGGGCATGTTAATTGATGCCTAAGTTAGTGTTGTGTAACAGCCTTGGTGGCGCAGCGTTTAGCAGCAAGCAGATAAAGCCGTTGGCCCTGCGCCTGATCTCTCTCCAGTCGACTCAGATTACTGTCCCATCGGGCTATGGGAGTGACACGCTTGTCACAGTGCACACACTTGTGCACTATGTTATGTCCCGCGCAGTCGGTTAGTCGTTGTGACCGGCCACTGTAGTCATTTCGACTACAGTTGCCAGTCGGCTATGAGGACTATTATTAGTGTTGATAATTATTCAGCACATGGATGTTGTCTTTTTGTCAAAATTCAGAACGCAATATTTCTTAGTTAGTCTAAAAAATACCACGCTAAACTTGGTTAAGGATTTTATTTTTAATTTTCATAATGAAACTTCCGAAATGCATGGAAGATAAGCATTTAAAACGCCGTCACAATTGAGCACAAACAAATTGACATCATTGCTACCTTAATTCAAAGACAACTTTTTAACAAAATTAGGAAACAACATTATCACCAATCGCAGTCGCAATTTTGTTCCGTTCTTCCAATTAAATTCTCGATTTTTTGTAAACAAACCCGACCCCAATCAAACGACTCAAGCAGAACATAATTCTCTTCCGCACTCTCTTTCCATTTTAATTGTGCGTGAAACATTCGCGATTGTTATCGATATCGAGTTATCGACTTATCGAAATGAGCTGACGACTTCATTGGAACGCGTACGATCAATTTAAAAGTCGATATTTTTATCTTAAAGTTAATTAAAGTGAGATTTCCAATTGATAAATGCATTTATAGGCCCGAAAATGCACTTATCAATTCTGAATCTTATTGGACGCCGTAAAAACGATCGATGTATTTAAATTATATATTTACGGAAGTCGTGAAGATATATTTTGTATTGAAAATGTGTTTACTTTATTTGACTGTTTAAATAAAAGTTTATTTCATTAAAAGTCGTTAATTCACCTAACTCATTGATTCGAGTTTATTATTTATTTCGGTCTAAAAACTATATAGTTTAAAATGAATACTTTAAAAATATTGAAATGGTTTCGCTAAGGTATGGTCGCAAAGGTCACAAGAAGTACGAAGTGTTTGACATTTTATTTTCAAGTGGTTTTCTTCTCACCTGTTAGCAAGCGCATCGCTAATTGTTATCAATTACATCTTTCAACGACAAAAATATATTTCTTGACTTCAAATTTTACTCACTTATACTTAAAAAATTAAAAGAGATATTATTTTACTTGAATCGTTTTCGTACTTCGTATTTTAAAAACCCAAAACTAGTTTTTTACTTGTATATGCAGTTATGAGTTATTCTAATAAGATTGAAAATGTTTCATGTTTTTATAGCACACACAGATTACACGCACGGATTTCAATCTGTACTCGTATGTCCATCTCTCGCAAAAAACGTAATATTTCCGATCAATTACTTAGCATTCGATACATAACACAATCTGGAAACGAGATATCTGAATCAATTACTGTGTTCTGACGCGGACCATAACTGTCTTGTTCCATTTTGTTTTTTCTTTTGCGTTTAAGATACATTTCATTTGATCTTAGCACCGTTGAACCCGATACGCTTGAAAGTTCGAGATGCCAAGCAAAAACAACTTTATTGGGTGTTTTCGGTATTTAATATCATTAAACCAAGTTTGACGATATCATGTTCTGACTTAATGTTTAGTAATTGGTAACTGACATAACCCTACGAATCAGTAAGCTCCAGTGGCAGTGGGCAGGGCACATAGTGCGAAGAACTGATGGCCGTTGGGGCAGAAAAGTTCTAGATTGGAGACCTTTTGACCAAAAGCGCATTTGGGACGTCCACCGACAAGATGGACGGACGACCTTGTTAAGATAGCGGGATCGCACTGGATGCAGACTGTTTATGATCGGTCACTGTGGAAAACCGTGGGGAAGGCCTATGTTAAGCAGTAGACGTCTTTGGCTGATAATGATGATGATAATAAATGATGACTTAATATTTCGGACTGGTTTGATCTCTATCAGTGACGAGTGCGGATAGCGTCGTATAAGATGTATCCTACAATATCATTTTTCACAGACACTGATGGATACATTACAGATCGGCACGTGTCGGCACTCTGTGCCGGCACTGTTGTATGCGAAGAGGTATTTTATAGTGAGCACTAAACATCAAACAACGCAAATTTAAGGGACTAGTTCACTATGTATTAGTATACCTTGTTAGGTTTGACTGATAACCTAGCCAATCGTCAATGTATGGAATAAAATACGATAAGTTTGGTATGCCAACACTAACTAGTCAAAAAATCGTCAGCAGATCTCAGCGGGGGAAGAAAAACTATAAAATAAACTAACTTTATGAACTACACCTGTATGTGATAAGATCTTAACACTTTACGAGTTTCGCTATAAAAAATATCGAATGTCGTCAACACTAGTAAAATAATCCCTATTCCCTCAGTTGTACGGTCGAGAGTTTTTGTTTCCTTTTCTACTAGAAAAAGTTTGGCTTTTTGTATACATTGTAACAGGTAGTGTTGTTGGAATATGATTGAAACGTTGTCTAGTTTATCGATACTCAAATAAACAAAAAGTACAAAGCTCATTTTATAAAAAAAAATATGTAAGAAAATATTTATCGTTACAACCAACTGTATCATTGTGAAATGTCAACTATTTTATTTAATGTATTTCTTTTGAATTGATATTAAACAAAAAAAACTATTGGCAATGATACTAAATCTCACAAAGTCTCTACAGTTTTTAGACAATTGGACACTTGATTAAATTAGAATAGATTGTAACAGGAGGATTGCTACCATGAACATGTCTAGGTAACACTGCGGTATCTTATGCAGTTGTTATAAGGGCTAGTTTGCAACAAAAGTAGGTTACCTGATGAGCTGGCGACTGTACTTAATTAATTGCCGTGCTGTGCCATGACAATGGCTCTTATAGCAGTGCGGAAATATCGGGAACTCAAAAATAATAAGTTACGCGGTGCCAATCCCGTTACAATCTATTATAATGTTAACGACCATGTCAGTTTAATCCAATAACTTGATTAAAGGTGAATTCGGCCAAATGAGAATGAATGTTAACAATAGAATTAATCGCTAGTTATCTAAGAGTAAATCAATTTTCCATTATACCATCTACTGTTTCTTATATCTGCCGTGTTGCTTGGAATAAGAGCTAACCCAAGTATAATGTAATATTTTATTCGTCTGTGGTACTGACGTCAGCTTGCCATATAATGTATGTCAGGATGTCAAAAAATGTTATCAAATTTAAAACTTTCGACAGCTCCATACTTTCACACGCTATACGTAAATGATTAGTTGACAGAATTTTAATTTCCACATAGTACTGCTTTAATGCAGCATTGATTTGCCGGATAAAAACGCAGTTCATTCATTCATTATTTTACGAGTTTAGTTATTCCAAGTACAATTTTACGTTGTAAAACTACTTTGTGTTACTCGAGTATAAAATCGGAGAATAAAATTATCCTTCGTATACTTACGCGTGTGTAGGGCTATTTTTGGTCGAATCCACCCTAGAAGTGGTACAACAACCTCAATGAAAATTTGATATTAAAAAGGATTGCGCCTTATTTATGCACATTGAACTAATAAAAATATAAATTATCTGATCTATAGAATTCAACACCTCCACAACACTACACACTTGGCAGGTTGCTTTAATATTATTTATGTCATCGCGTCCCAAACTTTACGATTGTATTTGCGGCGCATTTTTAACAAGAATCTTCTTTTTCGTAAAAAAAAGATACTAAAACCCGGGCCTTTTTATGTGCATGTGTTGAAAATATTTATGCGGTGCGAGTTTACTCCGAGTTACATTTGACTTTAATTAACTCCGACGCGATATGATAACTTTCACGTGTGGATTGTCACTTGTAATGATGTTTAAGGGATATCCGCTGATTATAAACACATTTGTTTTTGTAAATAACCTCACGAATGGTGAGAAATCAAGTGCAATGAATTGACTTGACCTCACAATGGTAAAGGTTTTTTTTGGATATGTTTTTGACACTTTTTGTGTGGAACTCAATATTTTATACAAGACACGACGTTATCAAAGAAAATCCTATCTCATTAAAATCGAAGCGAATGCCTGGACAGTTGGTTCAACAAAAAATAGGTATTCGTGTCATTTGTATATTGAAATTCCAATACAATTTGGCATGTTTTCGGTGTTTACTGCACTAGCAAACTTATACAGGATGTTGTTTTTGGTCAGCGACGAGCAACTCAGGGGTGATTGTACGAACGATACTGATGCCAAAACAAAATTTAAAATAATAATAATAGGAAAACACCACAAAATCAATTCATTATTGTGGTACTAGTGAGCGATTCAAAACTATCAAAACTCTTCTTAGCGTACTAGTTACGGCGTAGTATTTCGAAGTTATGCGCGAGGGTGCGATTTCCCTATTCAATTTTTTTTTTTAAATATTGTGAAGAGGTTTCCTTTTTTAAACATATAATTTAAGGGAAATATTATTTTTAGAATAGGCATAACTCATATTATCATCCCTGGATGTCACTGACACAAACAACACCAAGTAGACATTACTTATCATGTTTATAACGTGTGTAAAATTATGTTCTATCTTCTTAAACCTTCTCTTTGTCATCAGTGGCAGCCCACAGCGACATTCCCCTCTACATCGGCATAGCAGTAGCCGTGGTGGTATTCCTAGCTGGTGCTGCTGTAGTCTACAAACTCCTGCAGCGAAAAACAAGGGACCATTCTTTGTACACAATGACTAGAACTGGTAAGTTATTTGAACCTAAGGCTGAGTTTATGACAACACATTTTACATTTATTTTGGTTTATTTCATAGTTAGAAGAAAGTCGCAGGTAACCAACTGAAACAAAGAGCAATTCGTCATTACGAAAGCTCATGCTACACAATATGCTTCGACAGCCATTTAACGAGTGAAAGTGAATATGAATTTGTTACAGGAAATGTTTATAAATACTTCATAAAATAGCTAACAGTCAAAATGAAAAGTGAACTCCTAAGTTGACTCTGTTCCAGACCCAATAACTATAATATTTTTCAAACTTAATTATTTCCCGTACAGATTTTCAACCAGAAATGTACCCAACGGTGGAGAAGCAGTCTTTGTCTCTCGCTCCTGACCTGATGCAGCACCGTCCTCCGCGATACGAGCACCCGCCTCCAGACACCAGGGCTGAGCACCACTATGATGTGCCGCATCTTACTAACAGGTTGGTTTTGACCAATTTTTTCAATGGCAAAAAACGTGACCCTTATAGTTTTATCAAGTCTGTCTGTCTGTCTATCTGTCCGTCCGTATGTCACAGCCACTTTATTGTGTAACTATGAGCATCACACTTCCATATACAGATGTATCCTGGTAACCACTTGACGATTCTTATACAAAAAAAAAGATATTTAAGGGGGGCTCCCATACATGAAACTAAAACCGAAAAAAAATATTGTGATGTTTTAGCAAAGTGGAAGTAAGTGGATTCCCTTATTCAGTTAAAATTGGCACGGAACCCTTAGTGCGCTAGTCCGACTCGTACTTGACCTGTTTTTGGAGCTTAGAACCAGAATATGGACCAATCGGTGCTATATCTCCATTTTTTACGTATCAAGTCCGTTTTTTATACATTTTATTTTTGGATCTTGTTATTAAGCTTACTTTGTTGTAAGATAAAAATGCATTTGTCACTCATATAGGTATGCCTAGTATAATCCAGTCACATCGTATTCGTAAATACTTCTTTAATTGGAAGGAGTTTCTCATTTTTAACGAAGTAACTTTTAGACATAGTTCTGTGACGCAGCGTGGGATGTCCATCGACAAGATGGACAGATGACCTTGTAAAGATCGCAGGATCAAACTGGATGCAGACCGCTATCGGTCGCTGTGGAAAGCCGTGGGCCTATGTTCAGCAGTGGATGTCCTTTGACTGGTGATGATGATGATGATGATGATGATAATTCTGCAAAGCAAACCTGAGATTCATAAATACACAAAATTTCCTTTAAATTTGAGAAATTATTTTTAACAAAATATTGAACTTAGTAGAAGTTTTGGTATTGGCGCCGTAACTTTAAACTGGATGTCGACTTTAAAGATGAAAACTTGTTAAAAGCTTCTAAAACATACTCTCAAAGTTAGCTTTAATAATTAAAATAAAAGTTCCAACCAGTTTAAGTAGTTTAATGGGCAGAAAATACCTACTGACCTAGTCTTAATCCTTCAAAATATCAGTAGAAAACTTTTATAAGTAGGTAGGTTTAAAAATTAAAGTAGCAAGTGCTTCTTAGTAGAGTTGCTCGTAGCGCATTGGAAGCAGCGCTTTGGTGTAGCGCTTGGTCTAGTTATACTGAAGTTAAGCAACCTACGGCGCGGTCGTGTTTGGATGGATGACCATTCCGACCATATAAGTGACGTATATCACGAGCATCTCCGTGCTTCGGAAGGCACGTTAAGCCGTTAGTCCCGGCTAATATCGGTTTTTATAAGTCGTTAAGCTAAGGCCTTAGGTGCGGCTTGATAAAATCTGACAGCAGGTCAGTCACTTGCTTTTCAAATATCCCTCCACCAATTCGCACTGAGCCCGCGTGGTGGTGTATGGCTTGAACCTTATAGTTGAGGTAAGGCCTTACACAGCAGGGGGACGAAACATGCTGACTTTACTTTTAAGTGCTTCTTATTTACATAATTATTTTCAAATGAAGTTGCTACAAAGTTAGAATACCTACTAAACCTACCATACCATGTTCGCTGCTCGGTCTTTTGGCTAAGATCATGGCATAGTAACAAAGTGGAGTATCTTTATAGGTTACAGTCCAGCCTTCACTTAGTTTTAACTCAGTGATTTAATCATGCATCGATTGTTATTCTGTTTGTGTTTATGTTATACATAAACATAACAAAACCTTTCATATTTGAAGTGCAAATTCTAAAATATTATTTCTTCAACAGTTACGCGTCTCCGGTAGACCATCAGGTGACTCCGTGCGCGTCAAGCAAGGGGCAGAGCGATGACTATGACAGCAAACCGTATAGCGAGTCCGAACACTCTGTTTCCAGCTGTTTTACTAGTTGTAAGTATTATTTAGGTTGTTTTTTTTTTTGTACTTTAAGTTGTTATATTTATCACTTGTTTCTTGCTTTTATTTTGAAGACCTCCGTGGTGTAGTGGCTTAACACGCTGGGTTTCGAGGTACCGGATTCGATTCCCGGTCGGGTCAATGTAGAAATTATAACTTTCTATAATATCTCGGGTCTGGATGTTGTGGTACCACCGTTGTGTCTGATTTCCATAACACAAGTGCATTGGCTACTTACTTTGGGATCATAGCAATGTATGTGATTGGTGTCCAATATTTATTTATTTAGATTTGAAATCAAAGACTCAAAAAATATAGCGCCTTAACGTGAGATATTAAATTAAAATAAGTAAAAGAAAAGAAAAAAACATCCATATATCTGGGAACTTATAATACGTAACACTTTTAATAAATAATTAATAGAAAGTGGTGCCTAAGATAAAATAATTACACGTAATTTCACTGTCAAAGACACTGTGCACAAGCATCTTATCAAACGCTGACGCCAAACCATAAGTCACATCAAAATTTAAGGTAGCCACAGGTAGGTACAGTGACGTAAGATTTCTAAAGACACCCCAAACTTCTGCATTGGTACAGGCGTTCTTTGTTTATAGTGAAATTACTTAACGAAAGCGTACTTACATGAACGCTAAATACATACCACTTCGTTTTTTATGTCAACAGTCGTAGAAAATTATAGACCCGCAGTTTTATTCGTTTGTCAGCTTTACTGTTTTATCGAGTTGTTGCATTTTACCCCACCGCAAGAAGTACTTGTCCACAAATAGCAAATAACTTCTAAATACATTAGTTTGTGAAAGTCAAACTGTTTCAGATACAAAATAGTCCTGTTCAGTTCATAATTTAGATCTTATCTCTTAGAATGGCACTTTCATTTGCTATTAACTAATCTAAGTATGGTTCCCGTTGTTTCTAATTCTCTATGGACGGTTTATGTTATTATATTATTGCTCATAAATATCTGGCAATGTTATTGCCGTTAGACAAAATTATAGTGTATTTAGTTACCCACTAACATCATGGTTTATTGGTAACTTAGTCTTTGTCTCACTGGGGTAGGTAATGTTATTTAAATTCGTAGTACTTGGTGATAGGTAATATAGTTTGGATCTGGGGTGTCACTTCAAACAAACACGACATGAGATGTAAGCAATTTTGACTCTTAAGTTGGTTAGGTACCAGACACTACAATCAGTCGGCATCTCTTCAGTTAGATTATATACATCTGGGTACATATTTGTTCAAATATAACCCATAGAGCAACTGTAAAGGTACCGCGGTATGAAGCTTGACTTGTTTTTCGTACATTAGTTTGACGACCTCCGTGGTCGATTGGCTAGCATGCTGGTTTCAAGCGTCGCCATCTTGTGAGGTTCCGGGTTTGATTTCCGGTCGGGTCAATGTAGAAAACGATATTTTCTATATTGTCATGGGTCTAGGTGTTGTGGTTCCACCGTTGTTTCCGATTTCCATAACACAAGTGCTTTAGCTACTTAGCTTGGGATCGGAGCAATGTATGTGATGTTGTCAAATATTTATTTATTATTCTAATGATCTAAGACGTAAATGCTAAAAGTCGCATATCGCATCGATGTAGTCGCGATGCAGCGTTAGTATTGATGCAGTCGCGGTGTTCTGCACCGCGACATTGGCTAGAGAAAAATTATGTACTGTATTTAGGCGACGACTGCATCGATACTAACGCGCGTTAGCATCGAGTTCATTACGTGAGCCGCGATGTAGAAGCGCGATTTCAAAACGAACGACTGCATCGATGCTAAAAGTCGCAGTGTGTAAGGGGTCTAAGATCAAAATATTCTAAAATCTCGATTCGTATTAGATATGATGTTTATTAACGTAGACCATAAACAAATTTTCTCGGTTCTAACCACAGATCACAGTCACTGAAAGTACCGTTTCTAATTTAAACTACATAGGTAATATTACAAATTGTGAACAAGCCCGCTTGTTAAATTAGATACACATCTGTCGTACGAATGTAGGTACTTATACACCTGCTGTTAAAAACGGGTGCGGTTACAACTGCTCAAAAATATGTAGTTCTGAACTAGTTGGTATTAAAATTAATAATATAGATTCATATCTGTTGGAAGTGTAGATTGATATCACTGTTAGTAATGAATTGTCGTTACTACATGGACTATTAATAACTTTGGTATTAAATAACAAAACAAGATATTCTGAATTCATATAACAAAGTACTGTTTATAGTGAAATTAATTCCATAGAACAACTACTTTGAATTAAGCTTACATGGTCGTTGTACTGGTTCATAAGATGTGCATGTAAAAGTAGGTAGGAATAAAATGAATAAACGTCAGTCTCATACAAGTTATCTTGCGTTTCACTACATGGTGACAGCGGTGCTACGAGTTTTTATAGAAACGAAAGTTAATTACACGTAAAAGTTACCGTAGATTTGTTTATCTAATTCACCATCGTTGTGTGTGTAATTGCAACAATGGAACACGCGCGGCCGCCGGCGGAATTAGTCCTTGAAGGCGGGCCGGCCAGTCGTGCCGACATGTGGCGAAAATGGCTGCGTCAATTTCGTGTTTTCTTGAAGGCATCCGGTGTGTCTAAGGAGTCAAGTGATGTACAAGCCAGTTTGCTAATAAACTTAATAGGCTCCGAAGGCTACGACATATATTCTACGTTGAAATTTAGCAACGAAATCGATCGCGAGGACGTTGAAAAAGTGATCGACGCATTCAATGTGTACTTTGGGACGAAAACAAATATCATAATGGTGCGATTTAAATTCTTCACACGTTCCCAAGAAAGTGGCGAGAGCATTGATGAATATGTCACCGCCTTGAAACTACTCAGCCAGCGATGTGAGTTTGGAGAACTGGAGGATAGCTTGGTACGAGACAGGATAGTGTGCGGTGTAGCCGACAGTGCTCTGAGAGATCGATTATTACGGGCAGATGACCTGTCCCTCGATAAAGCAATAAAAATTTGCCAAGCAAATGAAATATCCACCGATGAAAATCGCCAGATAGAAGGCGTAAAAAGTGAGGTAAAAACCTTGGCCGTGGATGGGTTGTGGCGAACTCAGCGCGGGGCCAAGTCATACATGGGTGAAAGAACGCGTGCTAGTGGCGCGGGCAGCGCGGGCGGCGAGCAGCGCGCGCGCACGGGCGCGAGCTGGGTGAGCGGCAGGAGCGGCGGGCGCGGCGGCGCGGCGCGGCCTGCCGGCGGGCCGGCGTGCTCGGCGTGCGGCAGCATGCGTTGTGATAGTGGTGATCGTTGTACGGCCAAAAAAGCTATTTGCTTTCAGTGCGGTAACAGAGGTCATTTTCGAGTGAAGTGTCCTATTAAAAATAAGGTGTGTGAAATAAATGAGGACAGCTACGAGGAGGGTGAGTTGTACTTCATTTCAATGATTGAGTGTGTTGATTCCATTTCAAAAACAACTGGTAGCAAGTGGTTCGAAACCCTATATTTACCCACATGTAATACAAACATTTCTTTTAAGTTGGACACGGGCTCCGATCTAAATGTTATATCTAAACAAAATTTCGAAAAGTTAGGATATTTGTTATCTGATTTAACACGTGATAACGTGAGAGCAAAGTCGTTTTGTGGTAATTACTTGTCAATAATTGGATCCATTAAAATCAAAGTGACACACAAGAACAAAGAGTACGATTTACGGTTTGTCATATCAGATCAAGTAGGGTGTCAAAGTATTTTGGGGAAACATGCACTGGAAGAATTAGGTCTTGTGCAAAGAGTATTTTCAATAGATTTAGATACATATGATGATTTATTTAAGGGTTTGGGCAAATTGCCGGGTTTTTACAGAATTCCATTGCAAAGTGATGCTAGTCCTTGCATCTGTCCTGTTAGAAAGATTCCTGTTGGTGTCAGAGATCAATTGAGGAAGGAGTTAGGTCGTATGGAGGAGTTAGGCGTCATTAGAAAGGTGTCTCACCCAACGTCATGGGTAAATGGCATTGTTGTAGCTGCAAAAAAAGATGGCAATCTTCGGGTTTGCCTCGACCCACGACCGCTAAACAAAGTTATCAGACGACAACATTATCCTCTGCCGACTTTAACTGAGATAGCCACCAAGCTGAAAGGAGCAAGGTTCTTCAGTAAGCTGGATGCCAGATCTGGATTTTGGATGGTCCAACTGGATGATGAGAGCGCCGACTTGTGCACCTTTGGCACACCGTTTGGAAGGTTTCAATATCTGCGTTTACCATACGGTATCAATTCTGCTTCGGAAATCTTTCATGCTCGAATCCGTCAAATACTGGAAGACCTTGAGGGAGTCGATTCCTTTGTCGATGACGTCATCGTTTGGGGATGCACGAAAGACGAACACGACAAACGACTTACTAACCTTTTGGAAAGGTCACGAAATGTTGGTATAAAATACAACAGGGAAAAGTGTAAATTTGGTGTCATAGAGGTAACATACCTTGGTCATACTTTTAGTGCGGAGGGCATGAAAATTGATAAATCTAAGCTTAAAGCCATCACAGACATGCCAAGCCCCAGTGATAGAACTTCGTTGGAAAGGTTTCTCGGAATGGTCAATTATGTAAGTAAATTTATTCCTCATTACTCGCAAAAGGTCGTGCCACTTCGCAATCTGCTCAAAAAAGATAGTGAGTGGTGTTGGGGAGGCAACGAGGAGCGCGTGGTGAGCGAGTTGAAGGAGGCGCTATGCAGTGCGCCGGTCCTGGCGCTGTTCGCGGCGCGCGAGCCCGCCGTGCTGTCTGTTGACGCTAGCTCGCACGCGCTAGGCGCCGTGCTGCTGCAGGCCGGCCGCCCGGTGGAGTTTGCATCACTCACGCTTACCGATGCGCAACAGAGGTACGCGCAGATCGAGAAAGAAATGCTGGCTATTGTGTTCGCGCTGGAAAGATTTCACCAATATGTTTTTGGAAAGAGCGACATTATCGTAGAAACTGATCATAAACCACTGGAGGCGTTATTCAAAAAATCATTGGATTCTGTACCAGCTAGGTTACAGCGTATGATGCTTCGCGTACAGAGGTATGATTTTACAGTTGTCTATAAGCCAGGAAAATACATGTACGTTGCAGACGCACTGTCACGTGCTCCGCTGACGGAACTGCTACACACAAACTTGACGGAGGAAATAGAGGAACAAACCTGTTTCTTACTTCAAAATGTCAGGGTCAGTAAAGCCATATTGCAGACAATTAGAGAAAAAACGAGCACAGATACAGAAGGGGTTAAATTAATAGAATACATTCGAAATGGTTGGCCATCAAACAAATACGAAACATATGAGTGTGTAAGACAATATTGGAGCTATCGAGAATGCATTGAGTATGCAGATGGTATAATATTCTGCAACGATCTGGTATACATTCCCCGGAGTCTCCGGTCGGAAATGTTATCGCGCATTCACGAGGGGCACCTAGGCATCGATAGATGCAAACGGCGCGCTCGTGACGTCATGTTCTGGGCTGGCATGTCACGTGACGTGGAGCGTGCGGTGCGTCGGTGCCGAGTCTGCGCTGAGAACCGCGCGCACCCGCAGCGGGAAACAATGATACCTCATACTATTCCACAACTTCCATGGAATAAAATTGGATCTGACATATTTGAATATTCGAAAAAATCTTATTTGATTCTAATTGATTACTTTTCGAATTTCATAGAGGTGTGTCCTCTGTTGGCAATTAACTCCAAACAAGTTATTTTAGCCATGAAGGACCAGTTCGCTCGACATGGAATACCGAAGGAATTAATAACAGATAATGGTCCTGCCTACGCTTCAAAAGAGTTCAGGGCTTTCTCAGAGTCGTGGGGATTCATTCATACCACTTCCTCCCCTAACTACCCACAATCCAATGGGCGCAGCGAACGGTCAGTGAGAACAATCAAAGAGCTATTTTTAAAATGCTCAAAATCAAAAGAGGATTTCTACATAGGCCTGTTAAACCATAGGTCCACCCCTAGAGACGGTGTAGCGAGTCCAGCCGAACTTTTAATGGGGCGGAGACTCAACACCCGCCTTCCAGTTCACCCTAAAAAACTAAACCCAGCTCGCAACAACCAAGCCGACTATGAAAACTTGCTTCGGCAACAAAGCAAGGGTTGCGAGCGATATAACAGACGAGCGCGCACGCTCCCGGAGCTGGCGTGTGGTGACGAGGTGGTGGCACTGAACGGCGCGTCGCGGCGCCTTGCGAGAGTCTGCGCGCCGGCCCCGCAGCCGCGCTCGTACCTGGTGGCCGACGGTACTGGTCGAGTGTACCGTAGGAACAGACGCCACCTTATAAAACTCCCAGATTCAAAATCTGACCTGACACCAAACGAGACAATGAGTCGAAATGATTTCAACGAAGAGGAACATTCGAAATCTGATGAATATGGCTCATGCAGCAACACAGATGCCAGCACTGATCACGAAGAATCTAATGAACAAACAGAAACTATTTCTAAAAGGCATGCTGCAACGGAAGCTAGGGAGAGAATTAATAAACTTTTAACTAAAAATAGATAACCTAACACACATTATATTAACTAAACACAACAGTAGGTATGTCATAATAAGTACCTAAAAGTCTAAGCAAAACGTCACTTAATTCCAGCGCATGTTAATCCTGAACTTGAAATTGTAATATTGCTTCCTCATGTAATATTAAGTATTGATACAAAATTGTATAAAAAATAATAATAATAATAATAATATATATGATGGTACATATTTCCATAATTATTTGACAGAATAATGGTGTTAAATATGTACAGTTATGTTCTATATATATATATCTCATAAATTAGTTTAATAACCGAAACTTGTTAATGAAATAAAAGTAACATTATTGTAATGTAATTGATTAAGTGATTAATTAATGTAATAATAAATTCCTGCTGTTATTGTGCATCGCATAGCAGAACGCATGTTTTATTACCTGGTTATCTAGTTTGCACGTACCCCGTATGTATGTAGGCATGTACAGTCGCCAGCACGTCGAGCTTCTTGCTTTTGTTGCAAACTGACCCTTGTTACAGCTGTACAAGACACCGAAGTGTTTACCTGGACGTGCTGTTGTCCGT
Source organism: Pyrausta purpuralis (assembly GCA_963924145.1). Lineage (NCBI taxonomy): Eukaryota > Metazoa > Arthropoda > Insecta > Lepidoptera > Crambidae > Pyrausta > Pyrausta purpuralis. The sequence goes on along the minus strand of OZ001648.1, from coordinate 26,394,214 downwards.
ACTTATTTGATCTGTTATTAACTTTGCCTTTTGTAAGATGAGAAGATGTATAAATTATGTAATTGCAGTTAATAATTACTATTCTTATAAAACGTTATGCTCGATCTATTATTTTTATTATTTCAAGGGAAAGATGTACTGGTTCATAAGATGTGCATGTAAAAGTAGGTAGGAATAAAATGAATAAACGTCAGTCTCATACAAGTTATCTTGCGTTTCACTACAGTCGTTAACATTAGAATAGATTATAACGGGATTGCTACGGTAACGCCGTCACCATGCCACTTGAAACAGTGCCAAAATATCGGAAACTCGAATATAATAAGGTACATGGTAGCAATCCCGTTACAATTCATTATAACTACTTTGAAAATAAAAATAGAAGTGACCCGCCACGGCTTTGCAAGGGTGCAATGTTTGATCCATTACAGCCAGCATATGCAATGTAAGCTCAGAAAACTGTGTTTATTTACAACTTCAATTGAAAACCTCTAAAATTATCAGTAATTTACTACTATATTTTGCATATACTAAACGCATAACCTTCCTCTTAAATCACTCTATCTTTTTTAAACCGCATAAAATCCGTTGTTTGGTTTTAAAGATGTAAGAATACATACAGACAGCGGGACGATACTTTGTTTTATATCATCTGCAGTGATGACAAGACAAAGACTTTAAAATTTAGGTAGCATATCAAATTCCGAATTGATTCGTGATCATTGTTCCAGCCGGCTCCATGTACGATGCAGCGAACGAATCAGTCACCCTCCAACTGGCAGAACTGGTCTCCAACTCACCAACATCCCAGTCCCTATCAGTGTCCTCCGCTGGTGCTAGACTGGCTTTACCTGCTGCAGGAGTTGCCCTGTCCATCCCCGAGGCAGCCCTGAGCAGGGGCAGACGAGAACAGATGTACGTTGCAGTCGTCAAAGATGACAGATACAGACCACGCCTCGGAAAAGGTAAGCAATTTTCTTAACAACTTTAATAAATCCCCGAGGTTATAAAATATCAGCTTCTACAAACAAGCTCTCAATGTTTTTGCGATTATCAAAACCTATTTTTAAATACAAGAATGTTAAGAGCTGTAATTACGTACAAAAAAATCGAAACCGCCTAAGGCGTACGCTACACACGTCGCATTCAACTAAGATTCAGTATTTTGCCCTCAGGTATCACGCAACTCAGCCCAGTTGTTAAATGCGGACCTCCGCGGCTCCAATTAAACAAGTCGGTTATACTACAGATACCTCACTGCGCCAGCCTGAAGCACGGGTTTTGGAACCTCTCGCTCTACGCGATAGATCACAACAACGCCAAAACAGATAACACCCAACCACAGTGGAAAAAGGTCGTCAGTCTCGGCCAAGAAACAATCAACACGCCAGTGTTCACGCAACTCGATAACGATAAAATCTATCTTGTCACCGACATGCTATCCACCTTTGTTTTAGTCGGGGAAAGTTTCAACGGAAAAGCCGTTAAGGCGCTCCAACTCGCCGTATACGCCCCTGCTAATCTCAACGAGACTAGCTCCGAGTACAGCATTAGGCTTTATGTGTTCGAAGACACCCCGTGTGCACCCTATTACTGCCAGGAGCAAGAAAAGAAATTAGGCGGGGTCTTGCTCGAGCGAACCAAAACATTGCTGTTCCAAGACGGCGGATCCAATCTGTGTTTGAATTTGGAACACGTCAGTCCCGGATGGAAGGCTAAACCCGGCATCGGCTATCAGGAGATACCGTTTAATCACGTCTGGAGCTCCCACTACAACGCGCTCCATTGCAGCTTCGTTCTCGAACGGACGCACGACTGTGACAATATTGACTTTAGCATTTCCGCATGTCAAAGGACCAATCCGTCGTACAAACAGACATTCCGAATATCCCTCGAGGACGTACGAAGTCGATCGCCGCGGGGTCGTTCGCCCCGCGCTGAATCGCAGCGTAGTTTCAACATAACCGAGAATCTTTTAGAGGCGCGTATGTGCAGAAGCGAGGAGGGGGGCGATAAGAGGAGCGTTACGGTGAGCGAAGCGGGAGTCAACGAGTGCGCGGGTGAAGGCCCATTTAAATTAAGTGCTCGGATAAAACGGCAGCTATGCGCTATATTGGACCCGCCGAACGCTCGCGGCAACGACTGGCGTGCATTGGCATCGAGACTCGGCGTCGATAGGTACACCACGTGGTTTGCGACTAAGAGTTCACCCACTGAGGCTATTCTTGAACTTTGGGAGTGTCGAGAACGAGGTCCGGCAGCCACAGCTGCATTGGCTGCAGCTCTTAGGCAAATGGATCGTCACGATGCCGCCGACCTTCTTCAAGGAAGACCGTCATGGTTATGAATCGTCAGGGAATCCGACCTCGATTTCAACTAAACGAGGTCTGTGTTGTGTAAAAGACTATGTTACGTGGACGATATGTTGATAAACTAAAATGTACTCTAAATGTTACGTTAGAAAAGGTATAGTTTGAGGGCCGACGGCCTCTTGTAAAATCGTCGTAGTATATTTTGTATAGAATATCTATGCTGTAGATAAGCGATGGGAAAGTAAATTATATTATAGTAGCAATAATAGTGCCTACAATTGTCTTTTAAAGAAACACTGCCAGCCGTTAGTTGGTGTCGGTTGATTATTTTGTTAATTTTTATAAGTGTTTGAGTGTTCATTACAATATCGAAAAAAATATTGCTTAGTTTAACGTTTATTTGCTTTGATGGATTTGTTTTTGCCTTTTTTAGATTTTCAATCTTGTGCCAAATCTCGGATGCCACAGCATTATTTGGCAATAATCTAAAATGTTATACGCAATTGATCTGAGCTTATTGTTACGATTTAAAATAGTGTTTTACAATTTCATACTTTGATACTCCAAGGGTCCGCTTTCAAAGTATCGTGGACTTTGTTTAAATTAGATTCTTTATCACTGAAAGTAGAATGGCTTTAAACTTCTTCTGCAGTGTTTTCATGCGTTCAGGTATTAGTACGCTTACACGCCCATTCGAAGTTAAAGATGACTGCACATCAAAAGACTTGGAACTGATTGCATTTATGTTTTTATCACAAGTCCTAATATTTCATCTTATTTATTTTAACTTCATGTATATTATAAAAACCGGCCTAAAATATCCAATATTCAACGATATTCAATACCTAACTGCCAAAGAAATTCTAAAAAAGAAAAATTTACTTTGAGAATTTGCATAAATCTGCACGTCAAATATCGCTTCACAAGGGCACTTTTCTCGTGAATTAACACAAAAATAAATGTTTTAAGGTTTCAAAATTGATTAAATCAATAAAATTCAATAATGTTTTTCCTATTATTACTGTAGTATTTGATGAATAAAAATATGCAATTTATAATGAAATTAAATAGTAGATTGGTGTTACAATATCTTTCATAGTTGAGTCCCAAACAAGAGAGCGTAGCATTTGAGATAATGTCTGTTGCCGATATAGATTTCCACTTACCATTAAAATGGCCTAGTTGTTTCTATGAATAAATCATCGCTTATATTAATAAAGCTATTAATATACTTTCAGCTGTATATAACGTATCCGTATGTAAATACTTGTAATCCGCAAGTAGCAAATATAACCATGATTTTGTAAATGAATATAATATACAACGCCACCGTAGACTATATATATTTTTGTTAAAGTGATAACTATTAAAATAAATGGATCTGTGATACTTAAATAATATTAAAATAAATTATGATTAACTGTGCATTTGTTGCTTTATTTACCTTTTTCCCAAATAATATTCCTAAATTTACATATGTATTCAAAAATAAACATTCCATTACTCAAATAATGAGCATTATCTTATTTAAATTCAAAGTGTAAGATTACACAAGCTTTTAGTTAAGACCTACTACAAAAGACGTAGCTACCATAGTACAGTCGACAGCACATCAGGTTACCCACTTTTGTTGCAAACTAGCCCTTATAACAACGGTATAAGACACCGCAGTGTTTACCTTTACGTGCTGTTGTCCGTACAAAACTTATTCAGACAATAGGTAAGAATTTCAAGAATTCACACAGCACAAACGAATCAGTCTTATCATTTCAGAGAAAAGTTTGTTACTAAGACTGACCATTTATGTATGAATGTCTTCATTTTTATAATATTTATTAATTACTAAAATAGTTTATTACGTAATATGGGTATATTTCTAGGCTTATTTCAACACCAAACATTCCTATTAATAGTCTTAGAATCATATATTTTATTTTTATTTTTAAAGATACGAGTATCTACGTGCCCTACGTGTTTAGTCACGTTTTAAATCATGATTTTCTTTCAATTAAGGGAACAGATTAAAAAATAAATTATGGTATTTTTCTCATAAGTCTTCGTTTACTTTTCACATTATTCCAAAAACATAGTATAGAAATATTTTTTTAATAAAAGTGACGACAATAATTTTTAAGACGTATGCTTTCCTAACTAGCCGGGTTGCTTTAGCCTTGGTTTAATCCTGATACTTATCGTAATAAGAGCGTAGAAGTTCAAAAGCCCCAGCCTCAAAAGCTCAGCTCAAGCATTCTGTACTGGCTGTTATCTCTTATCTACTTTAAAGACTACCAGACTGGCAGGCGTGGAGAAGTCGAAACTAAATGACTGAGCAACAAAGGTAATACATGTAAATGCGGTCTGCCTGACCGTCCGAGGCAGGTGTGAGCGTAGTTTATGATTGGTTAACGCTTCACACGTCACGGGAGTTGGTGGTTATGGGTATGGTTGCATTGAGAGCGGGTTTTTAGTATAATAGTGATCACTACGCGGGCAGATTTTTCAAAGGGTCATTTGCAAGACAGAAAGTAAGCATCACTATAAAAATAAAAATTTTGGAAGTAGCAAGTATGATGTTTCATTGTTTTAACAATTGCTTACGAAATAAAATTTTAATAAATCAAAGCCGTAAATTTTGCCACTTAATTCATATAGTAGCTGAGGGCAAAAGGCAAGGCGCCTTCGTCAAGCAGTTTTCAGCAAAAGAAAATATTATTAACGTATCATATTACATATTGAAATGGGGACTATGTTTTGAATTCTATTCTCAGTGAGGTCTTTACTGCAATATCTTTAGGCAGTCTTTTGAAGAATATCGTGTGTCAAAAGTATCAAAATGATACATACGTAGGATAATAACTATAATTAATTGCGAATCTAGTACACAAATACAAAATATGCTTGTAAAGCTGTCAACAAAATCGCTGATACTGCCACCCCAACTAAAACTTCATTTTTTGGGAATTCATTTAAATATATTATAACGCCATTTCGGCTAGGGAACATAAATAGGCAGGTGCAGCAATAAAATAAAAATTACCGCCTGCTACTGTCAGTTTTATCGGACCGCATCTGGGGTCACGACTGGGCCCTATTATTTATGAATAAAGTAGTGTTTTTTTACTGAAGGCTTTATAATACGTGTTAAAAAGATTCCTTTCCATCCCATTTTAATAAAGGCAAAGCCATAGCAGTTGAGAAAAAAGTATGTAACTAATGCCACATTCAATGATAGATGCAGGGTACAAAATCAGTCAGTGTTTAAATATCCCTACATTTCTTTTTTGCATAGTCTCAAAATAAAAGAGACAAGAATTAGCAAACGATATAATTAAAGCTACGTGTACACTAGCGCAGGCTGAGATTCCATTTAAAATTCAAATTCGATTTTCGAACATAAACGCATCGAGCTCCGTGACTTCGAGTTCGTGAGTGTAGGCAATGTAGGTTGCATTGGTGCTATTGTCTTTGCATAATGACAACGAACAAAAAAATCGGCCAAGTGCGAGTCGGACTCGCGCACTGAGGATTCCGTGCCAACTTTAACTGAATTAGAGAATCCACTCAGTAAAATAAGAATACCACAATATTTTGTTGACAGTAAATACAACTCAGTTTTTCATAGTGTTTGTATGAAGTACAAAGTTATGTTTGCGGTTATTCAAAATGTGCTTTATCTCAAAAACTTCTTGATTTATCCCGCCCAAACCAATTTTCGTTGAAAGTGTTCGTTACGATCTACATTATAATACTTTTTTCAAAATTTAAATTCGCTTATTTTAGAAGTTAGATGGGGGACGCTCATTTTACCACTTTGGAAGCCTCTAGCTATGAAACGTTAGACTGTAAAAGATAATGGTTTTAAGAACCTCTATGTCATTTTAAAAGTCCTATCCATAGACACACGCATAGGTTTTAGTTTTATGTATGGTAGCCCCCCCCCCCTTAAATGTAATTATTTTTATTTTTTTGTATAAGAATCGTAAATAAAGCGGTTAACAGAATACATCTTCTTACCAAATTTCAGCAGTGTGATGCTTATAGTTACAGAATAAAATGGCTGTGACAGACAGACAGACAGACTTGACGAAACTATAAGGGTTCCGTTTTTTGCCATTCGGCTACGGAACCCTAGAAAACATTAACACCAAAACTTTGTAAATATTTCTTCACGGCGGGTTGATAGGTAAAATAAATGGTGGTATCATTGTAGGTACGAAGTTTGTTTTAAATATTGGACACCAATCACATACATTTCTCTGATTCCAAAGTAAGTAGCCAATGCACTTGTGTCATGGCAATCAGACACAACGATGGTACCACAACATCCAGACCCGAGGCAATATGGAAAATTATGATTTCTTCGTTTACCCGGCCGGAAATCGAACTTGGGACTTCGGAGTGGCCACGCCTTGAAATCCAGCGTACTTAGTCACTACACCGCATAGCAGTAACCGAGTTTTGTTTACATCAACGCACACAACCCAAACCATTATTAAAGCATGCACACAAACCATTTCAAACCTTTCTTATCTCCGATCGTTCGATTGGACACATAATTCGATTCCCTTGTCTTCTACAAAACAAAAACCAGTACTGTCAACTGTAGTAACTGTGAGATAGGACAACGATCTAAGAAACACCGCCACGGCTTGCTGATCAGATAATGTCAGCATGGTTAATTGGACACAAGACACGCGTGTCCATAGAAAACCAATTCGAAATAGACACTGCCAGTATAAATTAATCTCTCACTTCAAGAAATGTCTTTGGAACAGAAGCTCAGATAACAGTGGACATAAACATATCCACATGTATTTGTGTAGTCATGTTGTGAACGGTTCGGTAGTTTCTTAACCCATTCGGTGTGGAAGTCAATGTGGCCTATGTCAAACTTGGCCTGGTTAATTTTTAATTAATAGTAAAGAGATATGAATCTGTGACTGTTACAATGACGTGCGCCAACGAGTGTTTTTCGTTCAATAGCAATTAGAACTGTCAGGGAATCACTACCTAAGCCGTGCACAGTTATGTTCGTAAGTTGACGAGATTTAAGCTTGCTCTGTCGTAAGGCCCATGTTCTCAGAGTAAACGAAGATATTGTAAGTCAACTTAGTGGTCTACTCTTAGTAGTTTTTACCGACTTCAAAAAATTGAAGTAATCAATTCAATGCGTTTGTAGGTACGTGATGATGTTGGAATTTAATAATATTTGAGTATGTCTATCTATAAAGGCTTCCAAACGTGTGCAAAATTTCTTAGTGTATTTATGTTTCTCTAAGGATTTTTTCGATTAGGTATATTTTAACTTAGGGTACAGTCTACGTTTCGTAAAAATCGATCCAGTAGTTTTTGAGATATGGGTAAATAACTAAATTTTTACAAAAAAAAGTTACAAAAAAACGCCTGTATAAAACTGACTAATAAGCTTAAAATAATGCATTTCCCCTCTACTTAGGAGAAACAAATTCATTTGGAGTCGGTGCATAATGGAAGCTAACGTACACTAAGAGTCTACAATCATCATGCACCGACTCCAAATGAATTTGTTTCTCCTAAGTAGAGGGAAAATGCGTTATTTTAAGCTTTTTAGACAGTTTTTATTTTATTTTTTACAGTCTTTGCCTAAGCACAGACAGGTCGAAAACGTCCTTTACAATGATTTATAGTGAAGCGGGTCTCACTGATAATTTTATTTCAAATATCTTTGAAATTCGTTTCAAGAAATTTTATCACATAACTTATAGCCGGCAAATGCGTGTCCAGTGCAAAATAGCACTGCATCTCGTCTAGACATTTGGCTGAATGCAGCGAAAATTCATAGCCGTGAATGCAAGATACAAATATTTGAGGTATTCGAGACGGAGTATTTGGTCAATATCTTGCATTGCACTTGCATTTTATACGGAAGAAGATAAAAAAATGAAACGGCGATTCAATAAATGCTTGATGCTTGAATTGCTTTTGTGTCTCCTTAAATTATTCCCCTAAAAAGTTATTAGTAAGTGACATCTGTTTAACTTTACGCGTTAAGTAAAAAACAATGATAATGTTAATTTTTAAGATTGAAGCAAATCTAACCACCCGACCCGGGAACAGCACCAAAAAGACGTCAACTATACGGAAGCAAGTTAAGTAAAGGGAACAGCAACGCCACGGATTTGAATTGAATTGAATGATAGCCCGTTTGAAAGAGTGGATGGATAGTCGTCAACATGTGCCGCTGGTCGATAGTGGGTCCCGAGTTGATCTAGATCCAAGGTGGTGAGGTTACGAAGTTGATAGATGTGCGTTGCAGTATAGAGTTTCAACAAACAATACTGAACGCCTCGAGTTGATACGGTGCTGTCATCGTGACTGGTTAATAAGTGGGCTTCAACCTTTAAGCTCATGTTATTTTTATTTTCGATTTATAACAAATAATATGAGCAACATTGATACAACAACATCATTTTTCTTCTTAAAAATAATTATTGGATACGGGTGAGTAATTTTTAAAGCTTTAATTTTAAGCTTACACTATAATTAGATATTTTAATCATGTTTACGGATCAAATCACAAACTCTATCAACTATTCACCTTTCCTTTGAATAGTCCCCTTATTAACCTCAAACCACCCAAACTATACGAAGCAACCTTTCAAAGTCTATATACACCCTTTATTACCAACCCTCGATGCGGCTTCTTAAAGACGCCGTACGACTAATAGGATGAGCGTTTACTAAGCAGCACCGCACGCGCCGAAGTCATCACGCTATCTTATGGTCAAGGAAGTTATCTGCTTCTTTCGAATAAAATATCTTCTTTATTAAGGGAAATAAGTCATAAAATCTTCAAATCAATTTTGCAGCATACGTTGTCGCTATGAGCTATGACTTTCACTCAACTTTAGAGTTAACGTAAATCTATAGCTACTATTATAATAAAGCAAATGCGGATTTGTTTTAGGATGCTGCCACGCCATGTAAACAAACTCTTTAGTGGCTCCGTTCTGGTGCTACTTAGAGACGTTATACAACTCCTTCATAGTATATAATTATTATAGTATGTACAAGTACATCTCTTTATTTTATCGCTTGCGTTATGTGTATGTAATATTTTATTTGATCATATTGTATTTATTGTAAATTTTATTCATTTTGTTTTTTTGTTTTATAATATATGTTTTTCATGTATATTTTTTTTGTGTGAAATTAACGTTTTTTTCTTTTAATAGTGACTAATTTTTTTTGTTTGTCGCACCGCCCACAATCATTTCTGCTTAGCCCAAAGGAATGACTGGTAGAGAATGCCATATGGCGTTAAGTCCACCTTTTATACAAATTTTGGTTGTGCAATAAAGTATAAATAAATAAATAACTCTTTCATGAGCTGTATGATTGGTTTCGTGATACTTTTAAAACGTTTTATATATGGTAGTCCAAAAAATAGATTTACCGCGATGTAAACACTATGAAAAATGGAAACTGTATAAAAAAGGTGCATCGAATAAAATTAATGAGATTTGAAACTTTATCTTATAATTAAAACGATTTAATCCTTTCCTTCCTTTCCTTTCGACATTTCCACACATCGCCATCTAGTCCCAAAGTAAGCTACTCCAAGCTTGTGTTATGGGTGCCAGACAACGGATATAATACTTAAATACTTTTTTTTTATAATTTTATAATCAAGTATAATTTCGACGCGGCTAGGTGCACGCTCACTTTAAAAACGCTGGACGACCGAAAGGGTCTGAAATGTCAGCTAATCAATCGGCAAGGGTGGACCCTAGTTATAAATGTGACAAAGAGAAGGGCGTCGATTCATCAGCAATGATAATGCGGTTGGTATTGTCGATAAGTTTTTCGTTATATTGTTCACCTTTGGTACTTTTCAAAGCTTCAAAGCTTCAAAGCTATAGACACTTCTTTTTATTTTATTATTGTTAATGTCAGTGGTAACTTGAACTAAGCTGGAATTAAATTATTATATATTAAAGATAGGATAGCCCGAAGAACTGACGGCCGTTGGGGCAGCAAAGTTCTAGATTGGAGACCCTTCAACCAAAGACGCAGCGTGGGACGTCTACTAACAAGATAGACAGATGACCTTGTAAAGATCGCAGGATCAAACTGGATGCGATCGCTAGTGATCGGTCGCTGTGAAAAGTCGTGGGGGAGGCCTTTTGCAGCAGTGAACGTCCTTTGGTTGATAATGATGATGATGATGATGATAGGTACGTGACGACCTCCGTGGTGTAGTGGCTAGGCACGCTGGTTGCCGCTCCGAGGTCCCGGGTTTGATTCTCGGTTGGGTCAATATAGAAATTATAATTTTCTATATTGTCTTGGGTCTGGGTGTTGTGGTACCACCGTTGTGTCTGATTTCCATAATACAAGTGCAATTAGCTACTTACTTTGGGATCAGAGCAATGTATGTGATTGGTGTCCAATATTTATATAAAAAAATAAAAGTATACTCTACTCACACATTTGGTTGAATACTGTTTTTTTCATGACATAAATATGCACTGAGCAAGTTATCACTATTGCCTATGATTATCATGCTAGCGAACTCTCATGATTTATATGTAAGTAAAAAGTATGCTTAATTATAAGCACGTACGCGTCTTAAGAAAAATAATAATTAAACGTTGTAAGTAAGACCCCTTAAACACTGCGACTTTGCATCGCGGCTTTATCTCGCAGTGAGCAATGGGCCAAAAAAACTACAAAACTTGATTGAAATCTCAACTCAGGTTCAGAACAAAACAATTTTCCCCCAACTATTTCGTTTCACTTTTAGGGCATCTTTTCATAAAGAAACTAATTTTGTTTTTCCAAGTGCGGTTGCTACAGTTAATTGCAACAACATTTTCTCTTGTTTTGAAGCTCTATTTTGCTAACAAAGCTTTTACGCAAACGCAGGATCTCAAATAAATTAAGTTTTAGTATCACTTAAAAACACGTTTGAATATGCCAAATGCAAGATAGATTGTTTAATGATTTACAGTGAATTTTAAAAAATATGTGCGTTTTCATTGTCTTTGTATAAATCACATAAGGTACCTGTTGCTTCGCATATAAAATATAAATATAATATAAATATTGGACACCAAACACATACATTGCTCTGATCCCAAAGTAAGTAGCCAATGCACTTGTGTTATGGAAATCAGACACAACGGTGGTACTACAACACCTAGACCCCAGACAATATAGAAAAGATCGTTTTCTACGTTGACCCGACCGGGAATCGAACCCGGAACCTCACGAGAAGGCAACGCTTGAAACCAGCGTACTTAACAGCTAGCTCGACCACGGAGGTCGTCAAACTACATATAGTTACTGTTATTTAAGATACAAGCGGTTACCTGCAACTTCGTCAGCGCGTTTTGAGTTTGTTCTCTTTCAAACAAACAAACAAAGAAATGAACAGAGTTTGTTTGTTTGAACACGCTTAAATATAGTTTTTATTTGTTGTGTGTTATTGTGTAGTAGCTGATAACTTTATGAACTTTAAACTACAGTTTTATAAAAATTGCTTTGCAAAAAATCTCAGTTACCCTTAAATAAGTTCTTTCTCCAGATAAACCCGGAGATAAACAATCAATTCTAATCTTACAATCAGTACCGCCCACAGACCGAAGGCTACCCGAATACATTTGCTTAATACTCTAAAGACAAACTAGGATCAGTAGAGGTCAGAGTTCAAAGGTCAGTAGGGAATAAAATCAGTCATTGTAGCCACAGTCCTACTATGCTTTCTTAGCTTAATTTAGTTTTGCTGGGGCTAAAATTATAGCATGCGGTTTATAAACGGTACCTGCCGACAAAAGTACCTTTACCCTATATTCTTTACATATAATCACAAAGTATTGTTATATTTGGACTGGATAAAAGACAGATGGGTCAGTTACAAATTCATTTAAAGACAATGAACATTTAAGGCGGTCTTATCGCAAAAGCTTTCGCAGATGGAGCATCACGTAAATAGGAGTAAGCCGAAGTTTTAATTTTTAAGGAAAATAATCGGCTGCAATGTCCTGACACTATTTTTAAGACATTAATTACCCTTTTTCGGTTGCATCGTTTATATAACTCATCAATTAAACATAGGATATAAAGTGAAAAATTTTTTGAAAATTAAAACGCTTTCAAAAACCCAACTAAAAAGCTTTAAATAACGCATTCGTCTTCTATTTAGGAGAAACAAATTCTTTCGGAGTTGGTGCTTTCTGTTGGTGTATGCAAGCTTGAAATCCTTACACTTTACCATAAGTTGAACTACCTGTACCTGGTTAAACTAAAAATAAACAGGGGGCCAATTCTCGTGCAATTCGTATACGAAAAAAGTTCACCGATCGAATTTTCTTTGACGAAGCAAAATATATATACAGTGGTGGTCATATAATTAAGAACGCTGATTATATGGGTATGATTTTTTAAAACTAAGTCGTAAATCTAGTTGCATGCATTTTTTTATTTGTCTAGCTTTCGTAAATCTGTTCATTTAACAAAGCTTTATTCAATCAAAACACATGATCAACTAAAAATAAAAAGATAAACTTTTTAACCTACTTCTAAATAAAGTATCGCATAATATTCCTATTAGCTGGCTGGTCACGTAATTAAGAACGCTAAATAGTTTATAACTACATTTTAAAAGATAACATTGAATAGATTTGTGGTTTTAGTCACTGTTTGTTTAGTTTTGGCACTTTTATGACTGTTTGTAAAGATAAAAAGTGATTGCTACTTATAAAAAAATAATCGGGAAAAATAAAAGCTGTGATAAATCTACCAGGGAAGTAATAATAAAACTTCGCCGGAAGAATTGGTCTTCTAAAAGATTGCCGACCATCTGAAATGTTAAAAACGATGGCTTACTATGCCGTAAAGCATTTTGCTACGTATCTAACTACTTCGAATATTCTTCGTGTACCTAAACATAGAAAAACAGCTCCTTGAGATGACCGAAACATCGTTCATCTGGCAAAACAAAATCCTTTTAAACGGTCTAATGAGATAAGAAAATAATATTTTGGTGAAAACAACTCTTCAGCAATCTTAGCACGCACTATTCGAAGACGTTTGTTAGGAGAAAAAATTGCATGAGAGGATAGCAAGAAAGTTACACTTGTTGAAACTTTGCAACAGGGAAGCCCGGCTTGCATATGCGAGAAAGTATGAAAACTGGTCTTTGCGACAGTGAAAAAATGATCGTTTTTGTGACGAGACAAAAATTAACAGAGTTTATTTTGATAGAAAAGGATATGTATTTCGTCCTCCAAATACAGCATCCGACCCTAAAGTACACGAGACCTAATTAAAGCACGGTCGTAGAAATGAGAAAATTTGGGGGTGCTTTTCTGGACATGGTGTTGGACTTGTAAAGTTTATAGAAGCTCAACATGAATCAATTCCAATACAAAAATATACTGGAAGAAACAATGCTGCCTTATGCTAAAAACGTTCTACCGGTTATTTTGACATTCCAGCATGACAATGATCTTAAACACACTGCACGTACCGTAAAGAATTTTTTTACCGCGGAATCAGTTTCTGTTTTAGACTGGGCAGCTAACAGTCCGGATCTAATTCCAATAGATAATCTGTGGTTTAAAGTTAAGAATAAGGTCTTAAATATACTGTGTGAGTATTTAAGAGAGCTTTACGACGTTTTTTTAGAAGAATTGAACCCTATTTCTCTTGCGAAATGTAAACTTATTATAGAGTCAATGCATCACCGGTGTAACGCAGTAATTAAAAGTCGTGCATATGCTATTAACAATTAATTTTAGATAAAATGTATGAAAAGGCTTTTAAAATTTGCGGCGCTACAAATTGTTGTGATTTTTTAAATGTAAGTATTTAACAAAAAAAACTTGGGTAGTTGAATAAATCGTTCTTAATTATTTGTCCAGATTCAGTACTATTTAAATGTTTTACTTTGGTAAAATAAATTAAAATTGAGACAAAAACGTTTGCTATTTTATTCTTTATTCCTAAACTACGTTGCTCTAGTAATGTAGCTATTTTTTAACATAACTAGTTGTTATGCTTTAGAATGTTTTTAACACTCATAGTGTCATATTTTATATTCATAAAGATGAAATAAGAAACCAAAAATTTGCGCACGGGCGGGACTTGAACCAGCAACCTTTTGGCAAAACGGGCCAAACGCTCTTACCAATTGAGCTACCGTGCTGTAAGTCCGACCCTGCGAAATTTGTGGTTTCTTATGAAAACGTCAATTGCGTGACGCTTAGCGCCATCTAGCCGTCTGTTTATGAAACAGATGGCCCAAGCAGTTATTCTTTACAGAATAAATTCAACTTGGAAATTGATGTCGCTTCGCTATCTAATGCTTTAGAATGTTTTTAACACTCATAGTGTCATATTTTATATTCATAAAGATGAAATAAGAAACCAAAAATTTGCGCACGGGCGGGACTTGAACCAGCAACCTTTTGGCAAACCGGGCCAAACGCTCTTACCAATTGAGCTACCGTGCTGTAAGTCCGACCCTGCGAAATTTGTGGTTTCTTATGAAAACGTCAATTGCGTGACGCTTAGCGCCATCTAGCCGTCTGTTTATGAAACAGAAAACTAGTTGTTTTTAAAATAGTACACATCTCTGGGTATGACATGTTTTGAAATAAAAAATCTAGAACTTCTAATCGCTCTTAATTATATGACCACAAGTGTATATAACTATGGGCCTCATAAAGAAGCTCAAAATTACACAACGAGCGATGGAGCGGGCTATGCTCGGTGTTTCTCTACGAGATCGAATCAGAAACGAAGAGATACGTAGAAGAACCAAGGTAACGGACATAGCCTTGAGAATCAGTAAGCTTAAGTGGCAGTGGGCAGGGCACATAGCGCGAAGAACTGATGGCCGTTGGGGCAGGAAAGTTCTAGATTGGAGACCCTTCGACCAAAGACGCAGCGTAGGACGTCCACCAACAAGATGGACAGACGACCTTAAAAAGATCACAGGATCAAACTGGATGCAGACCGCTAGTGATCGGTCGCTGTGGAAAGCCGTGGGGGAGGCCTATGTTCAGCAGTGGACGTCCTTTGGCTGATTATGATGATGATGATGATGAAGCAAAATAGTTTTTTATATCTCAGGGTCATGATTACTTTGTATTAAGATTTTGTTCGTGCGCAAGTTTATACCGTATTAGTATTTTACTTGATTTTTAGGTAAAATGGTTAAACAAGCAATAGAATTACCACACGAAAAAAGTTCAATTGCCGCGAGAATTGGCCTCCATCTCGCTAAGACTTATTGTTTTCGAGAAATTTTGCACACGTACTATGAAGCCAAAATAGATCTTCTTCTTCATCTTCTTCAATTTAAGAGCCGCGCTCTTGTCGGTGGAGTAATCGCCATTCATTTCTACTGTCTGCTTTCCTCTTGACTTCCTGATATGATATGACATTAATTTTCTCCCTTACCTGGTCGAAATAGCATATCCAACGCCGTCCTCTATCTCTCTTCCCTTCTATGATATTCTTTACTTCTTCTTTTATTAAAAATCTGTCATATCGTGTCAAGTGTCCTATTAGATTGCCTCGTCGATTTTCTATTGTTTTCAAAATAATTCTTTCTTCGTCTACAATTTTGATTTCACTTCTTTGTTTTCTTTTGTCCAAAATAATAGATTAACATACTAAAATTTAATCTAATTTTGACGATATCACATTCATACAAATCGAATTGAGTACCTCTTTTTTAAGTAAGTAAATAAATGACCTTACCTAATTTCAATGGTTGTCTTAAAATGTATCCAGTTAATCACCAAAAACAAAACAATACGATCCAAAATCTCACAATCTACAACCTAGTGCCCGAACACGTTTGCTTAATACCAAAGACAAACCGGGTCCAGCGCTCTCCCGGGTCACTCGGGTAAAGGGGGCGATATTATCAAATGTCGCTTTTGGCTCAGTGGCCGCTCGTGACTTACCTTACTCGGCCACCTGAGGCGTGCAAGGGATAGGATGTAGCGAGTTTTACAGAAAAAAAAACCGGCAAAGTGTGAGTCGGACTCGCGCACTGAGGGTTCCGTGCCAAATTTAACTAATCGCACACTAAGGGCCAACTTTAACTGAATTAGAGATCCACTTACTTCCACTTAGCCAAAATAATATAATATTTTGTTGACAGCAAAAATTACTTTGTTTTTCATAGTATTTTTATAAATAACAAAGTTCTGTTTGCAGTTATTGAAAATGTGCTCTTTCTCACACATTACAAGTTTTATCTCGTTCTAACCAACTTTCGTTTAGAGTTTTTGTCAAGATCTATATCATTTTTTTTAAATAACACTTGCTTTGTTCAAAAGTTAGATGGGAGGGACGCTTATTTTACATTTTGGAAGCATCTATCTCTCAAACGTTAGACTTTTAGAGAATAGTAGATTGTTATACAAGGGGAGAAAGTGACCCATTTCACTCGAGAAGTACTTGGCACTCGAACGGAGTGAGAGCGCTAATAATTCGAGAGTGCTTTCATCCGAGTAATACATACTATTTTTCATTTCGACTGTGAGGAAAAATAAATAAACTTATTTAGATATTATGTTGATGGGATGGAGATGAAATCTCAAGTTTTACATCACATATCAGTTTGTTTTAAAATACAAGATAAGAAGGACAGTAAAGGCACGGAAGACAACAGAGTACTACATAAAACGCGGACGATATCAAATATTTCAAATCATTGTTAAATATATTGATCGATTTTTTCTCACAGTCAAAAATAATAGGAGAAGAACGCAACCTTGCGAAAACAAGGTTAGTTGTCTGCAAAACTAACACAGATTATGTTAAATTCCAGGTTCAATTTTGCCTCATGAGATAGCGCTATGAAACAGCTAAAGGTGGGAGTGAGTAAGAAGATTCCTGAACAACTAAAATGGCGGCAAGTCGCCTACGCCTGCTCAATAATCTATGCAATAATCGACCAAACTAAAAAAATATATCGTCAAAGACAAACAAAATATGACAATTTAAAATGAAAAAAAAATGTGACACTATGTATGGCGGGAAACCTAAATATATATATTTGTAGATTTTAAATTGTACAAAATTAGACTATTTGTACATTTTTCAAATCAGTGACCATAATAAACACGCTTTTAATGTGTAGCTAATCTTAAAAATATGAAAAGCTTTTTTATGTAAATAATATAATGTGACTCAATTGCCTTTATCTCCATGTCTGATCGTAGCAATTAAAATTAAATTACTTTTCACCCTAGGGATGGAAAAGCTATTTTCTACCCGTCTATCTTCATATGAAAGTTCAATTTTCCGAACAGAAGAAATGAAAAATGGTTTACCAACCTTGATGTCATTTTAAAAGACCTATAAATAGGCACTCTAGTCCATACACGCATAGGTTTGACTAAAAAAATAGGTTTTCGTTTCATGTATGGGACCCTCCCCCCTCTTTAATATCATATTTTTTATTTCTTGTATGATAATCGTATAGTGGTTAATAGAGTATCCTATTAGATGTATAACTACCTACTAAGTTTCAACTGTGTCACACAAATAGATCCAGAATAAAGTGACTGTGTATGTATTTTGTACAGAGGTTAACAATTCAATCTATTGCTGGTAAGTATCTACTAGTTCGTTATTTTAATGCATATTTTAAGTAATCTATGAAGCAAAACGACATACATCAAATTAATTTTGTCATACATATATTCTGCATTGTAGTCGTAGATTTAAAACAACGAGGTTGAATTACCATTGCCTAATTACTAAGGTATCTAAGGTCAAAGATAAAATATAAATTTATGTACCCGTTAACGAACCTAATGCCTAAAACGACCTACGTAACCTAGAACCTAGGCTAAGCACGCTTCGTTTCAAGGCGTCGCCACATCGCCATCTCCAGTCTCCAGGTTCGATTTCTGTTCGAGTCTATGTAGAAATAATAATTTCTATATCTACTTAGTTTACTCTACTTACTTACTTCGCTACTAATATTGTATCAGAGCAATGTAGTCGTATGTAATTATTTTCTAGATAATAAAAAAGAAGTGTTCTATTGCGTTTACCTCAACAAAGATGATTTTATTGATTGATAACAGAAACAATGTTGAATGGCTATCGAGCTTTGTAAATCTGATAAGCCACTTTCTCAACACTTGGACGGCATCATAAATGGCTCGGACAAAGGAGTGGGCGACGTCGGATCGACACAAATGCCCTACGTTTGTTTAAGAATGGCCACTTTTGACTTAATGAGTCCCCGATTGGAGATCTTGATTAGGACAGTATTGATCATTGTGGTACATTCTTGATTGGAAAAGCTATTTGGTTTAATGAAGTTTGGATAGAAAATGGTGTAGATTCAATAAAGTGACGGGCCTTTTTCACTAAACCTTAGAAGTTGTCGTAGCAGTGGCCAGTACATCATTTTACCCATTTTTGTTGCAAAGTAGCCCTTATTACAACTAAATAAGATACTCCAGTGTTTACCTTGACGTGCTGTTGTCCGTATATAAGACTGAAGTTTTGTAATACTTGGGTTGTATGTAGGCACTTTATTCAGAGCATTAAAATTAAACATTTATGTTTTTTTTACTACGCCTTATTATTATGTGATTTACAGCGGTGCGGACTCGGGTCCGAGTGTTTTCGGCGCGTTTTATTCTGACGTCATTTTTATTTAGCACAGGGGCCCGAGTCCTTGTCTACCAGCACGCTTAGTGCCGACCACTCGGGTCCGAGTGTGCACATTTTTTTAAATAATAATAAAAGCGCAAATAATTTATTAACCCTTTTTTTTAAAAAAAAAAAAAACGTAAAAAATACGTTAGTTGATTTGCTTATAGCGTTGAAAAGTGTTAAAACTTAATTTCTAACAACCCGGTACCAAAATGTTTAAACTTTATTGCACTGTAAGTTGTACAATTGACGGACTTAATGCAAAATAGCATTCTTTACTAGTCAACCACGTGGTAATGCAAAGAATTTAATCAGTGAAAAATTGACGTGATTTCAGCCATATAACACGGAACGCTACGATTGCTACGATACATAAAATAACGTAACAGCTCTTAAGCACGCCAATAAGTAAAACTCAGCCGAACTATCCCTATCTTAACGGGGTACGTGAATCAAAACAGTACTGGCTCTTCACGAGGTTAGGGTTGGTACTTTTGGTTGAAAAATTATTGTTGTTAACATTTTGTAATGCCTTCGGGCGTAAATCTATTTTTTTTTTGCATCTTGTAACAGTGCTTTAGAATGTTTTTAATACTCACAGTGTCATATCTTATATTCATAAAGATGAAATAAGAAACCAATATCATCTTTATGAATATAAGATATGACACTGTGAGTGTTAAAAACATTCTAAAGCATTGGATAGCGAAGCGACATCAATTTCCAAGTTGAATTTATTCTGTAAAGAATAACTGCTTGGGCCATCTGTTTCATAGACGGACGGCTGGATGGCGCTAGGCGTCACGCGGTTGACGTTTTCATAAGAAACCACAAATTTCGCCGGGTCGGACTGACGGCACGGTAGCTCAATTGGTATGAGCGTTTGGCCCGGTATGCCGAGGGGTTGCTGGTTCAAGTCCCGCCCGTGCGCACATTTTTGGTTTCTTATTTCATCTTTATGAATCTTGTAACAGGTAAAGAAGATTCACACAGGCTGTAAACCACGCGTATAGGAGCAAAAATGTTATTCAATGATTCTACTGAGTATACGTAGTGACCTTGACCTAAGTCATAGTGCTCTAAAATGCTTTAAATATTTAGTTAAGTATAATAAGTTGTAGTAAATGACCACGTCAAATTCTATGACTGGACGCATTTGTTTGCAATACATTGCTGGTTTGATTTTGTTTGTTTGAAAATAAAGACACCGCAGTGTGTACTTTGTCGTGCTGTTATCCGTACATATTAATCCTTTAAGCCCGTTATGCAATCAATTGATACCATTTACAGATAATAAAAACATCTCGGCTTATATAGGTACTTACATAAATGCATCTAACTTTACATTGACAACCCTTGAGCTGTTACAAACGTATCCATGCAATAAGACGAACGAAAAACATAGATTGATTCGACTGGCCACATTGACCGTCATTCCATTTTGACATTGTTAGTTCCATCTCTTTTCTCCCCAACTATGTCACAAATGAGTAAGCGAGACACATTGCTCTTTTTAGTTGACCTTAGACTAGTCTCCTTAGTTGTAGACCTTATCAAGCCTTCAATCTTTTTGAGATAAAACAAAGAATTTTACCAGACTGTGTAATCGGGTATGTTGTAATTAATCAAGCAAGTGAGTATCCGATAAAGACCACCTAGAGAGTTGTAGGCTATTAGATATTTAGAATAGTTTCTGTGCGTTGTTTAAAAATATATATAAACAGGGTAACTTAGAAAACATTGGCATTATTTTAAAGTATGAACCTACTCATGGTTCATAATCCCTTCTACTTATTAAAATGAATATCAATTGTTATAAAATATAATTTGTTGAAACCAAGAAAATTCATAATAAATTTTAGTAAAAGGAATTGATCTTTGCTTCAAAATAAACTAATGAATTATAAAATATAAATATAATATACAAAATCATAAAATATCAAAAAAATACTCCACCTTAACGGATCTCGGAAATCGAAGTGATACTTATGATTTTTAAGGGGTTTCAACAAATCAATTGATTATTATTTTAATATGTGGAAGGGACTAAAAACCAGTAGGTTCTAAGATTAAAATATTTCCACTGTTTTCCAAGTCACCCTGTATATCTTCAAAGGGCCATGAGAAAAAATATTATTATCACTCCACTTACATTTAGCATTAGTTTTTCGTATTAAGTTTTTCGTATAAGTTGCTTACGGTTATACGACTTAGCGTATTATTTTCAGGGAAACCAATGACAATTGTCTTCGAGACACGCTGTTATGTTATCACATTATTTATGGTTAACTATGTCATTTTATCGTACTTACACAATGCCAGTCAGTGTCACATCGTACCAGGAGGTCAAGAGGAAGGCTAGAAAAAGAAAAGAATGGAAGACTCCATCAACAAGAGCGCAGCTAAGTTAAATAAGAAGAAGATAAAACGCATTGCAGTTTTCAGATTAAGCTTTGTTAGGAAAGTAGGCAGTATAACGCATTCAGCTCTCAACAAAATAAAATAGTAAATTTTTAAAGTGATTTACTTTTCGGTATGACACAAACACCTATTTTATATCTCAACGTCAAGTTCCTTGACTAATATGACGTTCAACACGATGTTACTGTTCAGTTATCAACTAATAACCGAGTTAGTCAGTAAATCTCGCGTCTGACTTTTCAATTACACGACTAGCATCTCATCTGGGTTTGTTTACGGCCAATATTGGTTCATTTAAGGCGGAACGGATCGAGTTACATCGATTAAGTGGCAGACTGTCGGCGCCGGCGATGTATTACTCAGAGTAACTCAGAAGCTTGGACCGTGAATTATAAATGAAAGCTCTTTACCTAGGCTAAGGCTAGATTGCACTCTTTTTTTTTCGTTTGAATTAATTATTAGCCTGTAAATAGTGCTAGGACATCTCCTCTAATCACACGATACCTATGCTCAAACACGCAGGCACATTGCAGATTGGTGGAGGGGTACCTAATGTTTCTATAACAAGCGTCAAATAGCAGGACAATTTTAAACAAAATCCACGCATAAAAGCTACAAGCGAGGGACAGCTAAACTAAATTAAACTGCCGTCAAAATTTTAATTGGATACAAAACTCATTTCAAATTCACTTGGAGTTGCATGATGTCAAGCTTAAATACACCAACAGTCTAGATTCAACATGCACTGACTCCAAATGAATATGTTTTTCCTAAGTAGAAGGCAATTACATTTTTTTAATCTTTAGTCAGTTTTTTGAAGGCAGCCTTTTTTTAACAATTTTTTATTTATTTCATGTTTTTAGTTATGTACCCATAATTCAAAACTAACACCAAGTTAAATTATACCTAATTGAACTAAATAAAAACAGCCAAGTGTGAGTCGGACTCGCACACTAAGGGTTCTGCTTTGTTTTTGCTGTAAAACTTTAACTGAATTAGAGATCCATTTACTTCCATTAGCCAAAATACCACAATATTTTGTTGACAGCAAATATAACGAAGATTGTATGAATAACAAAGTTATGTTTGCCGTTATTGAAAATGTGCTCTTTCTTAAAAACTACTTGTTGGATCTCGTTCAAATCAATTTCGTTGAAAGTCTGTGTCAAAATCTACAAAACGTTTTTTTTCTAAATTTACACACTTATATTTAGTTTTATGTATGGGACCCCCCCCCCCCCTAAATATCATTATTTGTATTTTTTTATTTTTTTTTGTAAGAGAATCGTAAAGCGGTTAACAGGATACATTAACCTCCTAAGTTTCATCAGTGCGATACTTAAAGTTACAGAATAAAGTGGCTGTGATATACGGATGGACAGGCAGACAGACATATTAACGAAAACATAAGGGTTCCTTTTTTGGTCATTCGGCTACGGAACCTTAAAATACATCTCGCTGTGACTTTTTGTTTTCTTATAACATTGAATTGATTACCTCCTTTTTTTGAAGTCGGTAAAAACTTCACGGCATAAAAAAGCTATCAAACTCATTTAAGATATCCCGTTGGAACTACAATAGAACGCTTTTTGTTACGACAGTGACCAACGAACAATAAACCCGACTATAAACTGACGCGGTAATCTATTTGCGCCTATTTTAAATAATAATAGTAGACTCACTCAAACTTAAGTCTGACATAGGTGACACCTTCCAAAAGTTTTTAAGGTTCCGTAGCCGAATGGAAAAAACCCGAACTCTTATAGTTTCGTCAAGTCTGTCTGTCTGTCCGTCCGTCCGTATGTCACAGCCACTTTATTCTGTAACTATAAGCATCAAACCGTTAAAATTTCATATATGGGATACATGAAACTACACGAGAAATTTTGTCAAACCTATGCGTGTGTGGTGTCTTTGGATAGGTTAGTCTTTTAAAATGACAGAGGTTTCTAAAACCAGTTTCTTCTCAAGTCTAACGTTTGATAGATAGACGCTTCCAATGTGATAAGAAAAAATGAAAAACATATATATTATGTAGATCTTAACACATACTTTCAACGAAAATTGGTTTGGACGGGATCGAACCAGTAGTTTTTGAGATATAGCACATTTTCAACAACCGCAAACATAACTTTGTTCTTCATACAAACATTATAAAAAACAAAGTTATATTTGCTGTCAACAAAATATTGTGATATTTTAGTCAAATGGAAGTAAGTCGATTCCCTAATTCAGTTAAAGTTGGCACGGAACCCTCAGTGTGTGAGTCTAATTCGCACTTGGCCGGTTTTCTTTTAAACAGTAAAATTATTTTAAAAATCGTTCCTACAGTTTCCAATATATTATTATGTATATCCGTGAGCAAAACTTTTACGTCTCGCTTGTTCGATGCTTCGAAATTCAAATAGGAAAAAAATCTTTTTGAGTTAATCATAGTTCAATCAACATTTTTGCGCGACATGAGAAGACTTAAAATACAAAAGTAAATAAAAAAAATAAGTAAAAAATAATGGATTCTACACCAATCAAGGCTGTTTCTTACAGTATGATCGTGCGCTAAGGTATACTTACTATGTGTTAGCTAAATTTGTATTTTACCTGACACCATAGACTTATAGAGGTCGTTGCCTAACACAATAAATGTGACTGCATTTTTTTTTACATAGTTTGTTGCTAAAAACTTATAAATAAAACTGCTTGCTATGTCGTGGCACGATGGACTAATCCAATAGGAAGTGATTGATTCGGCACGTGTCACTGAGCTTAATTGTATATACTTAAAAGTAATATTTATTTCATTAAATAAACTCCTCTAAGGAAAGCAAAACACGATCCAACTTTCTAAGCTCGTTCGGTTTTAACTCTCAGCCAAAGCCGGTATCGTAATAAAACAAAACGTAACAAAAAAGAATAAGATTACCCCCGACGTGTAATTAAGACGAAATTTATGTAAATCAAAAACATTATTGCTACCATAAATTAAGCTGCACGGCTTAAATTATACGATAGAGAATAAAACGAACGCCTATAGATGATATATTAAATTTTATTGTTTTAAAACTCTCGGTGTAATTGAGTCATGAAAACCAAAACCAGTATAAATGGGAGTCGTGAATGTTTTAAAAGGTCGTAAAGATATTTTAATGTGGTCACGTGACCTGCTTTAACTTTTTTTGGTCATTTTCCGTTTTGGGCTAAAGGCTGTTGGGCCTGAAATGGTGAATATTGTTTATGATTATGGTGACAGGTAAATGCGATGTTTGACTTTTTAATTGTGCTGTTTTTATTTAAATCAGTGAATGAATGGAATAAACATGCAACATATTCATTAAATTGTGTAAATTCTGTCTGTACAGTGGCTGGTTTTGTAATGTTTCGATTTCAAAATGAGAGCCTTCATTTTTACGATACCAAAACTATTTTGAAGCATACTGCAGTACATCAAATAAAGTGAGTTGATGTAGCTTTTTCTATTTACCTATACATTTCTATTCGTGTTATTTGATAATTTTTCTCCGAGTTAGTTCTCTAATTAGCTAGAAAAAAGCTCACATTATTCACTCGTAGGTAAATATTAATAATACGTTAATTTGAGTTAAGCATTGACCGAAGGGGGATCAGAGATAGTTCGATTACTCACAGACTTTTTTAACTCCCTCGGTGGCGCAGCGGTTAGTGGATCGCACTTTAAAGCGACGGCTGCGCCAGAGGTTCTGGGTTCGATCCCTGGGGAGGGACAAAAATATGTACTTACCTGAGTTTTTCTGTACAAAATTCTCAGGGTAGCCAGGAGTTTTATTAGTTCGGAATTTGCCGGTGTTTCATCCCCGTGCCTTAGAAAGCACGTAAAGCCCGTGGTCTTGCGCCAGATCGATCTCTCTCTGGTCGTGTCAGATTGCTGTCCCATCGGGTTTTGAGAGTGAGAGGAATAGAGAGTGGACCTGTGTTTGCGCACACACTTGTGCACTATAATATTTCCCGCGCAGTCGGTTAGTCGTTTTGACTGGCCACCGTAGTCGAAATCGGTTAGGGGGACATTATTTCTCAAAAAACACTACATCACTAAATAAATACAGAGCATACTTTTATAATCACATAAAATATTACAAGAATACATTTTACTGGATAATAACACATCTAGATTTAGAAATATTCCCGCGGTGTTATTCCCAGCAACGTCTTTGCATTCGATCCCCTTTATTTAAATATTTAATTGCGTGTAGGCGGCGATGTTAACTCGAGTTTACCTTAATAAACTGTATTTAGTACCTCTTTAGTGCAATCAGACGCGTGTTAGCGATTTTATTGTGAACAAATGTGTAGTTTTGGTGGTAATCTGTTATCAAGGTATGAGATTTAAAGCTAAATACCGCTTTAAGATTAAGCCGGTTATGAGGTGGGAAATAAAATGGAAACTTAATGACCCGTTTAGGTTTAAAGTTACATGTAAATTTAAATGATTACGTAGTTTGGGGTTAATTAAAATGTGTAATATGAAATTGCAAAACAAGCAACAGCGAATACTTGTAGCGGGACACAGGTAGGTAACGATTCGGCAAGGATCAAAGCTTGATCTTACTGATATTAATAAATATAATAATTATAATTTTTCTGATATTATTAATTTCAACAATAGCTATTTATTTATGCACAAAGGAAAAGAGGGAAATTCGATCCGTAAGTATATGTTGATAAAGATGAAATAAGAAACCAAAAATTTGCGCACGGGCGTGACTTGAACCAGCAACCTTTTGGCTAACCGGGCCAAACGCTCTTACCAATTGAGCTACCGTGCTGTCAGTCCGACCCTGCGAAATTTGTGGTTTCTAATGAAAACGTCAATTGCGTGACGCTTGCGTGACTGACAGCACGGTAGCTCAATTGGTAAGAGCGTTTGGCCCGGTTAGCCAAAAGGTTGCTGGTTCAAGTCACGCCCGTGCGCAAATTTTTGGTTTCTTATTTCATCTTTATCAATATAAAATATGACACTGTGAGTGTTAAAAACTTTCTAAAGCGTAAGTATATGTGTTTCTTTAAGGTTACATCATCTTCATCATCAGCTTAAAGACGTCCACTGTTGAACATAGGCCTCCCACACGGTTTCCCGTTTAAGTTTTCAGTACAACCAAAATCAGATTTGTTTTTTAACTAGCTACATCTACTCTTAAACACTTGGTTTATTCTAATATATAACAAAACACAACATAATGTGTAGGATCAATAAGAGCAACCTTTTTTCAACTCTATTTTTCAAGCATAAAAAAATATTGAAGGTGTTCCACCATATAAAAATAATCAAGTTCTCGCGTAGGGTAAAGACTTTCACAGTCGAGACTCGGGTCGCGTTTGATCGAGTTATGCATTATTAATGAACCAAATGGATAATTACTGAGTGCAGTAGATTTACGAGTATCGTCGCTCAGATGTGAAGGTTCAGTGAACCCGGAGGTCTTGCTTTTACATATTTGTAACATTGGTCATTTTGTTCAAATGTCTTTTTAAAGTTAGGAAAATGAAAAAAAAGACCTCCATTATTAACTGGAAAAATATTTGACCTTTAAATTAAAACACTCGCATTTTTAGCCTATTTTTAACCAATTTGTTTGGTAGAAAATATTACAATCACAAGTACCTCGTAGTTTGGAGCTGGATGAAAGTGGATAAAATTTAAAAATATGGGAGAGGCTTAGCAAGCAAAAATTATAACTAAAATTCTTCAGAGTTAACGTAGTTTTAACCTTGACCTGGTCATAGTGCTAAAATGCTTTAACCCAGAGATATTGTAATCCAAAGTTATAATCCCTCATCAATGTATATCAAAATCGCTAACTTGTAGTAAGTGACAATGTCAAGTTCTATGACTTGACATGTTTGCTATACATTGCCTGTTCGATACATTTCGTTAGGAAATATTGAGATGTTTGTTTTTGTTATAAGTAATTAAAACCAATTAGAATCGATTATCTACAGACAGCTTAAAGGCCCTACATTTAAAAATTTTGCTCCTATTACAGCCACGCCATGTATTATAAATTAGTTTCTTAATTTAAAATAGTCACCTGAAATGACGCATCAAAAGTTAATAAGTCAGAATTTTCGAAAACCCTAGAGATTTTACCAATTTCAATTACACTTTTGATATTCAGCGACACACGTCAAAACATATCCTCTCCAAAATATAATGAAAAATCATTAATAACCTAATTAACATGGCTGCAATATTCACTTGATGCAATACCAGGGGCGGGCTGCGTGTTCATTGAAATTAAACGGTCCAATCGTAGAGTTGTCGTTATGCCGCTAATTCTATCGATAGTACAGTCAATGAAAATGAACATTGGAGACTAAGAACAAAGTGCACTGATCCGTGAGCAGCTTAAGTACTGTCAAACAAGATTGAGCGTTATCTAACCTCTCAGATTTGAATGGAGTTAGTATCAAAATGGGCCGTCAGATTGTCAAAAGGCATACGACTATCAAATTATGACATGGGATCAGTATGTCTAAAGATATACCTTAAGTATTTTTTAAATTTGCTTTAAAAAAAACATATTAAGGAATATCTTTAGACATGTGTACAATGGGATACTTTGGTTATTTATTTAAATGTGTCCTAAGTAAAAATGTAGTAAACAGTACAAATTGTAATTTTTCATCACATAGAGACACATACACCACGTGTGATCGATTTTGACGATACCTACCGACCGCAACGCCGATAGCCTATAAACACGATATTGTGCTCAATTCTCTGAACTATCGATAAACACGAAGTCACAACACTACTCATAAGTATTCATGCTGCAGTTATCCAGATCGTAGTGTAATTGGCAAAATAATATTCGAAAATGAGATGTGGGAAATACATGCTCAATTAATCAATTAAGTTTAAATTAAGCGTGTGCTAGGTTACTTTGTTGGGGTATTGCGTGAAGCGAGCTTCTTCTGACATCCACGGCGGATAGTGTCGCTCTTGTCACGACTTATACTGAGCACGCCTTATTTTTATATTTACTTTGTTTTTTTTATTACTTCTCTGTCCTTGCTATTTTTTAATAATAATTTGATGTTTTTTTTTACATTGTGTGTCAAATAAACGTTTATTAATTCATTTATAGTAGTTAATTATAAATGATTTTCTACTAACAAATCTTGAGAAAATGGAAACATCAAATGTTAATTATGGATAAGTGCATAAATGTAGCGATGCAAGTCAATTGATATTTTTTGTCTAACTAAAATTGCGTGTGGTCTATTGCTCAAACAAAAATGTATTTATATTATAGAAACCACAATAATATTGGCAGTTAATTTCCATTTACAGACAGTAATAGATGAGTTCATTCATATTAATTATGTCGAACAAATGAAACATAACCATAACTGGTATTTGTAATTCAATTACATTGTAATCCTGAACTGTTCATAGAATCTGACGAAATGCCCTTATTGTTTTTTTATCATTAGCACAAAATCAGAGAGGAAAATAAATAAAGGATACGCACTAAGGACTTTTCATAAGCAGTCAAAGTTAAACACCAAAAAAAAAGTATATCTCCTATAAATTCTAGTAAGTTTTATAATATTAATATAGACGTGAGTCATACAACTCAAAAAATTTCAATGTCTAGGGAACTGGCTTCGTGTAAGAGATTTTTGTTATGGAATTTTTCAACAACATCTCTCCATGCAAATTCCATAAAAAAAGTTTTTAAGCAAGAACGAATTTTGTTTGTTAATATTCATATGATTGCAAGTTAGACTTGATAGTGTCCAAATGTATATTTTATGATAATACTCTGTGACTGCGTAAATATGCCATATAATATTTAAAGCAATATAGAGGGATCAAGGCAAGGTGCTCGTCGCAATTCGTAATCCTCAAATATTGGGCTAGTGAATCTGGAAAACTTTTCCCTTTCCATATTTCCGTAATGCCCTCGGTGAAATATTTATACCGAACGATTCTCGAATTTAAAGACAAATGATCAAAAGTTAAACAATACTTTTATGTAATGGTTTAGAATGTTTTTAACACTCATAGTGTCATATTTTATATACAAAGATGAAATAAGAAACTAAAAATTTGCAGCACGGTAGCTCAATTGGTAGAGCGTTTGGCCCGCTTAGCTAATATACTTTTTTGTTTTTATAATTTTTATTAATTTATTTGAAAAAAATATAAGGTGAATTTAAAAACTAAAACAAAAACAAAAGTGCACAATATTCGCACTCTATTCAATTGGATAGTTTTGGTCTCAATTCTTTTTTAGGCAATCGAAAATTTCAGCTTTTAGACCTTAAGTGCTGAATAAAGTTTGAATATTATATATGTTTTAATAAACCTGTTAATATTCAACGACTTATCGTGTCGGACTCGTCTCGTCCGCTATAAACTGGAGTTGATACACACCATCAACATTTGCATAAAGTCGTCCTCTCCACTCTCTTATTAAATTTCTCGTGACCTTTTCGTAGTATCTCAGGTTATCACAGTTGAAAACTTTGGCAACAGTCGACTTCTTTTTTTTATATGGCTGTACGGTTCCTAATGAAAATACAACTTTTTTAAATGTGATGCTTGAGTATTATCAAGCTAATCTGTACCATTTAAAATGTAAATAACACCATGAAAAAATCTTATGGATTTTGGATACTTAGAACATTTAACATCCTGTGGCAGATAAAAATGATGATTATTTTCGTGTCTTATGTTATACCAATAACAAGGCAACAAGATATTTTAATAAAAGAATATATAACCCAAAAAGCTATCCGCAGTATGCAGAAAAATAAACTTTTCCGTAGCTGCGCCGTTTAATTAACTTAGCTCTTATTTTTTACTACAAAAAATATTAAACGCGAAGAAAGAACTGGGAAATTTTAAGCCTTTTAGTGGCTTCATTAAAAGTACAAATGTGTGGAAACTGTGACGTCATAAAAACAAACGATAATCGCCCTGGTGCAGTGAACTCGGTTAAAAAAGGTAAAACTTAAATCTCCATTTAATTCAAGCTCTTGTTCAAGAACATATGTATTTTAATCCTAGGAAATTTTACTGAAACTTTTAAACTCTGAACTCAAAATATCATTGAAATAAAATGTTATTGTTTTAACGCGTATTTAAGTGGTGAATATTTTCACTAGTAAGTAATATTTATACCATATCAGAAAAACATGGGGCTAAATT
Source organism: Pyrausta purpuralis (assembly GCA_963924145.1). NCBI lineage: Eukaryota > Metazoa > Arthropoda > Insecta > Lepidoptera > Crambidae > Pyrausta > Pyrausta purpuralis. Next base: position 26,363,611 of record OZ001648.1, on the reverse strand, counting down.
CTCCATCGTAGGTGTTAATTAACTTCGATTATCAAAACGCTTAAAGTATTTTGAAATTGAGTATAACGGACAGCTCGATTTAAGTGAAAATATTTTCACAGCGTCTTATCACGTCGTAGAAATAAGCTTAAAATAATAAAAAGGTTCTATTTCCATAATTTTTTGGAAAAATGGGACCTCTTTTTCATTTTCTTTTTTCTAACAACGTAAATCAACTCAACATTATCGCCTTTGTCTTTCTATTGTTATTTACTTTGTTATCTACTCTCTGTCCCTAATTTTAATAGGAAAAATAATAGATTTAAATACAAAAAAAAATGCAGAGCAAGCCCTTTTAAATTATTTTCACTTAAAACAAGGTGACCTGAAATATAAAGTTTGAAGAGTATCAATAAAAATGTGAATACCCTATTCACTCTAAACGTTGTTGTTTTATACATAGGTATGCAAACGACTATGAACCCCTCAAGTTGAACATCGATGCACGTCTCTTGCAATCAATGTACTATCTATACTAATATTATAAAGCTGAAGAGTTTGTTTGTTTGTTTGTTTGTTTGTTTGTTTGTTTGTTTGTTTGTTTGAACGCGCTAATCTCAAAAACTACTGGCCCGATTTGAAAAATTTTTTTTACGTTGGATAGTCCATTTATCGAGGAAGGCTTTAGGCTATATAACATAAAGATACGACTCATAGGACCACAGCAGCAATGAAAAATGTTGCGAAAACGGGAGAAAGATATTTCTTTTGAGAGCTTCCGCTGCATACGCTGCGGAAACCGCTTAAGTTACACAAAAATTATGTATGACAGGATTGTTCAGCATCAAGAGTTCTATAATAAAGTCCGCGACAGCATATGTCTATCTTTTATGGTTGACTTACTACAACCTTTTTTATGTTAATAAATTTGTAAAAAAATAATGCATTATTTTTAGAGGTGTATTATACATACAGATATTTATTCTTATCAAAATAAATAGATTCATCATCACGAGCATTTCATTTAGAACAAAGTTGCCCTTTATATCATTTGATTTCAATAAATATCATAGGAGCTATCACAGTTTTAACATAACTCCGCACCAAAATAATGTTCGCAGCTTAAGTACAACGTGCGCTTGCGCTAATATATTATAAAGCTGAAGAGTTTGTTTGTTTGAACGCGCTTATCTCAGGAACTGCTGGACCGATTTGAAAAAATATTTCTGTGTTGGATAGCTTATTTATCGAGAAAGGCTTTAGGATATAAAACATGACGCTGCGACGGGAGGGGAGGGAGCAAACCCAAAACGCGCGGACGAAGTCGCGGGGGACCGCTAGTTATGTATACAGGGTGAAATTTTAATCAGTGACCAAATTTTGTGTAAAGTTTCCACTAATGAATATGAACAACCTTTACTAGAGGAGCAGTAGTGAAATCGAGAGAAAAAAATCAGCTGTTCCATACAAAAGCTAAATTAGCGCGCGGTCAAAATGTATGGAAAAGCTATTTTTTTCTCTCGATTTCACTATTGCTCCCATAGTAAAAGTTGTTCATATTCATCAGTGGAGTCTTCACTTAACATTTGGTCACTGATTAAAATTTCACCCTGTATATACCATATAAAAAAGGTTTTTCCCAAATGCAGTGGACCATACTGTGATCGTGCCATGATTGTGTTAGGAACGTATCAAGAACAAAAAGCAATACCTTGCCCACTTTAACAACCCATATGATGCCAGGATGCAACGCGTGTGATACCCGTATGTTATACGACATTTGGTGGTAGTGAAGATAGCGCGATTCGTTTTATATTTTGAAGGCAAGGTCCACCTAAGGCTCTGACTCAGAAGTGTCGTAAACGGTCCGGCAGTCTGTATTGGCAGGACTATCAATGCACAGACTTAGTTACGGCGACGTCTTTATAGAGCTGAACGCACACTAACCCGAGCCGAACGCGCCGAACGCACCCAACGAATCGAATTTTAGAATTCTTTATATGAAATCAAATGAAACCTTGCACACTAATCCGCGTCGAATCGTCCGAATCTTAAAGAGCCCCAGAAATCCTACACGAATTCGGATGACGTCATCAGATTCGGCGCGGCTAATGCGGTCGACTCGAACGACTCGCCGGGTGTTCAATTCTTACTCACTCTCACCTTAGATGTCGCTCATAGTGCTATCTCATGACTTCTTCGACGCGGTCTATACGGCCGAATCGGTTGAATCGCCGGATAAAATCTTCTCACGTTCGTCCGATTCGATCGATTCGGCCGAATCGGCTAAGTGTTCGAGGCCTACTTGACTTCGATTCGTTCGGCGCGTTCGGCTCAGATAAATGTGCGTTCACCTTAACGGTCATCACACGCGGTTGCATCCCGTATGCTCACCGGGCTAGCTACGTAGCGTGTCATACACGGAGCGTGTCAGAACCGGCAAAATACGCTCCGTGCACGCAACGGTGTTGGTCGGTGACCGAACGGTCTAGTAGGCAAGGTGTCATAGCTTTCAATATAAATAAATATATATTATAAATTGCACTTGTAAAAAGCAACTTTAGCTGTGTGACGGACGAGGGTACGAACCCCGTGTCTTACGCTATCCGGGCGTATGCCTATACCACTCGGCCATCGTCACATTAGCAAGTCTGTTGAATTTTGCAATCTTACTTTAACGCGTAGGCTGCGTGTCATCATCAATGTTGCGAGTGTCTGTCCTCGTCTGTCACACAGCCAAAGTTGCCTTTTTACAAGTGCAATTTATATTATTAAGTTTGTATAGTGACAAGACACTAAGGAAAAAGATACATATAAATAAATATTTTATTGCCAGACACGTTCCTAGCACAATCATGACACGTTCATGGTATGCTACGGTGTTCTGGTCAAAGAACTAAATGACTGCGCAGTTAAGCCCGCCTGATACAACACCGTGGATATCGAATAAGTGGATTAATTAAGCGCGCCCTTCACGAGAATTTTCTGTTATGCTTATGTTAATGAGAGTCTGATGAGTATCGATTGTGATGGTGTTAACTGGAGCTCCTGTTTGGTGGGGAAATGAGAAAATTTATAACGGAATTTCGATAGTCATTAATTTAAAATATATTTGTGTCTCGAAAGTTCGAAAAGAATAACTGTTTAAGCTTCAACGAATCCATGCATGATGACAATTCATTAACATTAAGAGTTCAATTCAATTAATTGAGACTCTGTGCCTGACTGAAACTATGTTAAACAGCCTCAAAAAATCGTTTTTACCTAACTGAACAAAGTACACCTGATTTCCTTGACTTTTGAGCAAAATATTGCGTGTCCACACTAAAAGTCAATAACTGCTGAAACTCCGGAACACTTCCCAAACTACCAACAAACAAGAGTATCTTCATCAATAGAAACCCCCCCAAGTTTGATCTATTTGCTATAACTGAGGGGATAAGTTATTTATTATCCGAGATTAGACGTCTTTGGCGAATGGAAGTTGCCGACTGAAATGTATGTTGTTGGAGTATTAGTCTCTTTTATGACGTCATTGTCGGGCAATAAGATATAAGAGAAAATAGAGTGAGAAGATACTTTGTGAATCATGTTCTTAGAAATCTATGAATTAGGTGGTACGGAATGCAGTAAAAATATTATGGAAACAGCAAGTGATCTATCTTAAATTATTGTCTTAGGAACTTTTAAATTTAACTTTATAGGGTGTAAGAAATCCACATAGCTTATTGTTTGAATACCAGGAGTTGCATCGTTTATTATCTTCCAATAAATCAATTGGATTCGTATGTACCTATACTTATAAACATTAATTTACTTAGATAAATATCTGTTTTACTACTTTCATGAAAATCAAATTTCATAAATATTTTGTTGAAGATGTCTTTATTAACTATAAGCTCTTACAATTTTATTTATCTAACATTCCAACACCTACTTATTTGATATTCTTCGGTGATATTTTTTAATTTTTCTTTATTTATTTTTATTCGGTTATTTATTATTTTTATTATTGCAAACTATTTGAGATTTTACAAAATGTAAGTTTGCAATAATGCAATAACTTTATAATTAAGATCATAACTACTTATCACCTCGTTATCTTATTGATTCGTTCTTATTTCCCTCATAGCCACTTAACTTAAAGGAAATGACCACTATTAATAAACCAGCAATCATTTTGCAATATCAATAAAAATGATCTCATTTTAATTTAAATCTCGACATGATCCGACGGCATGTGGCAAGCGTGTATTAAACACTTATATTTGAAATATTTCAGACCATATTACAACACTAAGAAGAGTGATATTTGATTTGCAGATTGGCGTAACCTGCAAAATAATGCAGTGTCAAACTTTGGGGTATAAGACTTTAACTCGATGAAAATAGAATATATTTTTAATAAGCAGAGTGACATGACCTGCAAATAGTGCAGTAACAGATGTTGGAGCCTACCCCAAATATTTGAAGGGCACTTGAGAACTGATTGCAATGTGTGTGAGGTTGTGCCCTTAAGCGGATTTCTTTTTAATAGTTTTCTTTGGAGAGGATTGGTCAGTATCCCGATAACTGGTAGTAACACGTTAGGGTTGAGAAAACTCAATGTCTCCTCATTTAAAACGAAAAAATATATACCAGTCAGTTCCTTTAGCTGATAATGATATGATGATACATAGTGTAGGTACTTAATTTTGGTGGGAGACACAAGCTTGGATAAAATCTTACTTGTTTTTATTTATAAGCCTTGTGAAATGTATTTTTTTTAATTTAGTTTTAAATAAACACACAAAACAGATAATAATATCCTCAGAGATGTTCTCAGGATCTTAGCCAAATTCAGCTAAAACTTTTTTTGGGGAAGCACCGCATGAATTATACTTCTCTTGATAGAATTAAGGGCTACATACTTATTGAAAATAAGTAAATTTAATGCTAACCTCCAATTCGGGCCAAATCTTCTATGGCAAATGGTCAATTGCCTTACCTTACTAAGGCCTCTAATAACATAATTTTCATTTGTCAATTTTCAGATCCCATCTTTGTTGATCCATGTTCTGTTTTCTGTACCATACCATTTTCTTTCTTTGGTACAAAAAAAGAGTTTTGTATAATTTAAAAGTAAAATCACTTAAACTCCAAAATTTATATTCATTTTAATATTGTGAAAACATTTCAATATTTTTATGTCTGCCAATTATAAAGTCCAATTCTTTGACAACCCTTATCTCGTAGAATCACTTTCTCCATAAAGGGAATAGATCTTTTGTCGGCACTCATAAGCCGAAATGAATTCGCTATTATTCAAAGGATTTGCAGATTATAATATGAGTTTTCTATTGAGTCACTCGGATAGAGGCTAATTCAGTTTTTGCGGCGGTATTGTAATTTGATTGAATGCCATTTGTGTTGAATTGAGTCATTTATTTTATTGATTGACGCATAACATATTGTTATTTATGAAGTCGTTATAAGTTTTTGTCAATTTGTGATTCTATTTGACTATTTGAACACCTTATCTTAATTTGTAAGTTCTTTGATAGGAATTTCTTGCAAGATTGCAACGAGTATTTTATCATCATTCATCATTAAAAAAAGTTTATACTTTTTTAGTGGCAAGATAAATAGTATAAGCGTCTTTATCCCTCTTTTTGAATATGTATCCCATAAATATGGTCGTGAGATCAACCTACCCCATTATTTCGTGAACAGATCAATCCTCTGAAATGAAGCTTTAGCTTTAATTTTAAATGTTTTTTACTTCGCAAAAAGACTCTTTCACTAAGAGCGAAATAATGATAAAACAGCCCTGCAGGCCCGTATTAATATTGCGAAACCGAGGTAATAATTTTAAATAAATCATTAACGCTATGGGAAACTGAACCGAATCATAAATCGAAGCCATAAATTGTACGCGATCCAGTTTTGACACGCGGTGTCGCTCGCGCAGCAAATTGTTCCACATTTGCGTACAGTCGGGATTATAATTTGATAAGTAGGTCCGATATACGTTTTCTAATTTTGAGGAAAATTTGTGTTACGAAAATTCGTATGGCTCGCTTGTTGATGAACGAAGCTGTAAGTAGTATTATAACCGGAAGCTTTAAGTATTTTCTGTTTATTTCGTATTGCAAGAGTTCAATTTGTTTTATTATAATTAAGGTAATTAAGACTAGACGACTAAGGTTTAGACGATATACGTCTTACATTAAACTCAGGTAAAATGAGAGTACAATGCCAATGAAAATTTAACTGCCCTTTGTGTTTGTGCTAAAGAAAGGTGCCTTAAGTTATGCCACTATCCCAATACATAAAATGTCAAAAAATACAAAAACAAGTTGGAATTTCAAACTTAATAAAACAATTAAAAAATATTGATAAAGATTTGAATAAAAAAAACTGCAAATGTGTCGTGATTGGTCTTTTCGTTAGAGCTAGCATTTTTTCAATCGATATAATAATAGTTTGACTGACTGTACCGTTTTATTTCCTTATCAAATGGCCAATAGGCACACCACATTGTAAATATAATATCGATTTTATAACGCGTTCAGTTGCGTTGCGTTGCGGATGTGGTAAGAAGTAGGACGATTCGAGACGGTTGCAGGCAAAGTCACGTACTTAGCTTATAGCCTGTATTCATATTTCAATCTCAATATTAACAACCAATCCCAGAATGCAGTACCAACTTTTAAACAACAAGAAAGTCGTCTAAAAAACTAAAACACGCCATGATCCACCTAATAATACTCAATCACCTACATGTATTAATTTAAAACTGTCGATTAGATGTGAAATTATAAAAAAAAAAACAACATTGCATTACATTTAAACAAAAAAACTTTTAATACCTTTAAATATCAGTATATTTCTGTATCAAATTTATATAAAAAAAAATATTACTTTGATGAAAGAATTCGCTGTGCCCTCCCGAGTGTGCATACATACGATATTGATTTGTATAAATTGATACTCTACTGTGTATTTGCTATGAATAAATGAATAAATAAATCAAAATCAACGGTAATAAAGAATTGCTTATGATATAAATAAACGTATAACAACAAGATTTGTTTATGCATAACGGCCCTAGTGTGACTTATTGCTTGTACTCTGAGCTTTACGTGCATTTAATTTGTCGACGCTTAACTTCCCTGTGAAATGGTTCCGGTATTATAATAACTTCCTTGCTAATAGTATAAGTTTTCCTTTAATAGTATTCCCCGTATGTTTAAGAAAAACATTTACAATTATGACGAATGAAATTTGATAGTGTATTTAAACAATACTAATTATTTTAGTGGGGTTTATTAATCTGGTCCTAATCCGTTTTAGCGCTGAAATGTCAACATTTATGCAGTTATGAAAACATTTCACGAGTCCTCTGGTATAGTGGTTAGCGCTCCTGACTGTTATGCGGGGGACGTCGCGGGTTCAAATCCCGCAAGGAGCAAATGTTTGTGTGATGAGCACGATCATTTAAATCTAAGTCATGAAAATATAATATGTTCATGGGTGTAGTATTTCGTAGTCTTCTTTTTGGAGTCGGTGCCATCACTTTGACCATCAAGCATCAACTATCACAGCACCGACTCCAAAAAAAAAAATTTTGCCTAAAACGGATTCCTTTCCTTTCAATGGTGAAGAGTTTATTTAAGACTTTTTAGTGCATTTTGGTTTTGAAGTCGGTTTTTACTTTTTTTTAAAGTTTTTTTTTAATGTTGTGAAAAGGTTTTCTGGTATAAAAATTGCTCAGAATTCGAGGAAAACTTTTTTTTTGAATAAGTATAACTCATATTATCATCCCTGAGTTGGATATCACTGACCAAACAACACCATGTATATGTAATATCGTCGGGATTCGATATCATTTTAGTATGTTGATCTAGTAAGGCATTCTAACAATTTTGTAAGTGTATTTTGTTTGTATGTTGTATGTATGATTGTTTCAAAATTTCTCGTTAACGAGAAGTCACAGTTAGATAATACTTAGATGATTCAAATTAGGTTACAGTGTAAGTTTCATTAAAATCGTTCTAGTAGCAATTGAGATATGAATTATAACTAAAAATTATAAAAATAATTAATCACATTTAACCGCCCTCAAAAACCGCCTAAAAAACTTAAACAACATTCGTCTTCTATTTACGAGAAACAAATTCTTTTGGATCAATCTTACGTACACCAGTCCTACATACATTATGCACCGACTCGAAAATATTTTATTTCTCCTTTAAAGAAGACGAATGCGTCATTTAAGGCTTTTAAGACAATTTTTGTTCGAATCTCACGTCTAAATACAGAATTTAAATCAAAACCAAATGCAGTTAAAAAAACATTTCTATTTTAAATGCCACCGTCAACTCAGACGAAAAGAAAAAAAATCCTGCGCTCGCGTCGCTTCGTGATTTGACATGTCGGCGATCATACCTAAACATGTCAAGTGTTGTCATCGGCACTAAATACCATTCAATAATATACCTCATCTTTATGAGGTTACTGTTGAACTTCCATTGATAGAGATTGATTTAAAGGTATTTGAAATTTTTACGTTTTAGTTTTATTTTACCATTCTTAAAATGAGGAGCGTAAGATTGCATTTAGCTTGTTAAATGTAGGTAATGAAAAGATATATGTATTTTCAGTTCCCTTCTTTTGTTTAGACAGTTTTGTTTGATGTGACAAGAGATTTGTTTGTTTTTAAGCAGTGCGAGTAAAAATGAATAGATTGGTTTTATATGAGTTTGTTTCGTTTAAAAGCCAGTTTGGAATTTGTTTTAGTTAAGGACTTAATTAAATCCGAATACTTTCATAATGAAATACTGTTTATACCTCAACACCCGAGCGGTCGCATGCGACCGCATAACAATAGAATACCTATTGTGTCTCGTTCACATACGCTTGAGGGATTAATGACATAATGCATAATACTTCTAATTAATTAAAATCAGAGTATTTTGATGATAATGCAAATATTTACATATCATAGTGCACAAGTGTGTGTTACAAACACAGGTGCACTCTCTATTCCTTTACTCTCATAGCCAGATGGGACAGCAATCTGACACGATCGGAGAGAGTTCAGGCGCAGCGCAGGACAGACGGCTTTACGTGCTTTTCTGAGGCACGGGGGTGAAACACCGCCAGCTTCTTAACTCCGGGCTACCCTAAGAATTTCTGAACAGTAAAACACAGAACGAACCCGGGACCTCTGGCGCAGCCGTCGCTTTAAAGTGCGACCCTTCTACCGCTGCGCCACCGAGCATTATTATTGCATATATTATTAAGCAGGCGGAGGCGAATTGCCGCCATTTTTGTTGTTCATTAATCTTCTTACTCACTCAATCATAGCGCTATCTCATGAGGCAAAATTGAACTCAGAATTTGACATAATCTGTGGTAGTTTTGGTGACAACTTACCTTGTTTTCGCAAGGTTGCGTTCTTCTCCTTTTATTATTGTCTGTGAGAAAAATCGATCGATATTTTTAACAATGAATTTTGAAATATATCGTCTGCGTTTTATGTAGAACTCTGTTGTCTTCCGTGCCTTTACTGTCCTTCTAATCTTGTGTTTTAAGTATAACGACAGTAAACAAACTGATATGTATTTCATCTCTCGCCAAACAACATAATATCTAAATAAATTTATTTATTTTTCCTCACAGTCGAAATGAAAAAAAGTATGTATAACTCGGGTGAAAGAACCCATTTCACTCTCGATTAATTAGCGCTCACACTCCGTTCGAGCGCCAACTTCTCGAGTGAAATGGGTCACTTTCTCCCCTTGTATAACAATCTACTATTGTCAAAGACAGAAAGAAAAGTATAATTGACAATGATTAAAAAAAATAGCCATGATGACAATCGAATACTGAAATTGTTGAAGTTTTTAATTGTTATCGATTGAACCAAAAATTTTATATTATTTAAATCAACAATCATAATAAACATGTTATTAATGTTTCGCTAAACAAAAACATATGGAAAGCTCTTCTATTGTTATAAAATGATGTAACTTATTTTTTTAAATTTTTCCTGTAATGTAAAATTGAACTTTCATGTGCAGGTACTAGTAGCCTAGCTTTTCCATCCCTAGTAACTGCATGTAACTGTAGAATGTAATTTCCATTTACAATTATTATTATTTTACTACCTAAAGTACTTATTACTTTTTAACTTCAAAATGTTAATTAATAAAAATATAGGCTAACGGTAAACCGGAGACGAGGTCAAAGGCAAGTGAGTTAGCAAGGATCTGTAAACATACGGGTAATTATATTCATCACATAAGTACTTATCAGCCTTTTAAAACACACACTTAAGGGGCTACCCGGATTTTTAGCGCGCTCACTAGCGCCACTTTAGTAGAAAAATCATAACGCGATAAATTAAAGTCCAATCAAAAATCTGGTAGATACGATTGTAGTACAGGTTCTATAGTATATTTAGTACGTTTAAATTGTTTCTAAAGTAGTTTACTGTAGTTAGAGTTAGAAAAACTGCTAAATATGGCCACTTTTAGCATTTTTGCTAACTGTAACTGCAGATAACTCTGTTTAATTGAACTTAAACATTGTGTCTAAACCACATAATCAGAGCTACAATCGTATCTACCAGATTTTTGATTGATCTTTTATTTACCGAGTTATGATTTTTCTAGTAAAGTGGCGCTAGTGTGCGCGGTAAAAATCCGGGTAGCGCCTTAAGGTGAAAAAAGAGTAAAAAAGTTTAGTTACTGCCTTTTATTATTATACGTCAGAGTCACTGAACGATCTGGCTTCTTTTGTGCGAGTGAGCTTGCTCTATCGTCGACTTCGTCTTGCTTGGCTTGCGCATTCTGGATCCTAGGGTACCTTAACCTATTTATAGCCAACCGGATAAGTGCGAGTTGGACGCACATAAAGGGTTCCGTAGCAACCTTACTATGCGTGTAAGCATTATTTTTGCCTTTAAATGTCCTGTAAGATATGATTATGGTCAACAAGAATTGCTTTATGAAGGTTGTATTCGATTACAAATAAAAATGGAGTTACTAAATTTGAAAACGAAAATACGCGTGGAAATTACTGCCTTGAGTTTTTTGTTTCTAACTCTGTAATTTATTAACCGTACATAGCCTACATAGATAGATAGTTTGCCTTCTAAATTTATCATATATTCTACTGGCATGTATTATTTCACGAATCCATATTCAACTGTAAAGTTGGTAGACGGACTCTAAAAAAATTCTAACTTTACAAATTAATAAGTAACAAACTGGTCGGTAATTCGAAAAATGTTTTATTTTTGCAAACTAAAAATTAAACACTTATTCGACGATACATCTCATGATGTAATGGGTAAGAGAAGAAAAATACATCCCCTTTTTAACCGACTTCAAAAAAGGAGGAGGTTATCAATTCGACTGTATGTTTTTTTTTTTTTGTATGTTTGTTACCTCATATCTCAGTCGTTTGTCGACCGATTCGAAAAATTTTTGCGCCTACTTAGAGGGTATACCTTCTAGTTGGTCCCATTTTTTTCAGTTTGGGATCTGATGATGGGATCTTGGTGTAATCGAGGGAAACCCTCAAATTTTAAAGGTACGTATAGTGTTTTTTTACTTGAATCTTAATGTTGACATGTTGTTACGTCTAATAGTCAACATCATAGTTTGTAGCTTCTTAAAAAACAGAGCCATAAGGTGCCCCCCCCCCCCCCTCCATTCTCCTGTAATCTCTAAAAATGAAGAAATAAAATTAACTTTAAAAAAAGTAAAAACCGACTTCAAAACCAAAATGCACTAAAAAGTCTTAAATAAACTCTTGACTATTGAAAGGAAAGGAACCCATTTTAGGCAAACAATTTCTTTTTGGAGTCGGTGCCATCACTTTGACCATCAAGCATCAACTATCACAGCACCGACTCCAAAAAGAAATTGTTTGCCTAAAATGGGTTCCTTTCCTTTCAATAGTCAAGAGTTTATTTAAGACTTTTTAGTGCATTTTGGTTTTGAAGTCGGTTTTTACTTTTTTTAATTTCTAGAAGGTTTCACCCACAGAAACATTTTCTAAATTTTACTAAACCACTTTAACGGCGAATTAAGTTTAATTTTAAGTTTCACGTTCAGTACGTGACAAAATGTAACAAGTTAGTTAGACGAGAAATACTGCCGAGAAACTGCTTATCAGTTTAGCAGACATGTTATTGTAAAAAAAAATGTGTTCTTTTGGTAATAAATAAATAATAATAAAAAAAAAAGTACCAAATAACAATATTCTAGTAGCAAAAGTCTCTGAGCTTTACCGTGGAAAGACAGACATGGCGAAACTATAAGAGTTCCTTGTTGGACTACAGAACCCTAAAAAGCATAAGCAATTATTTATTTCGCAAGCATACAAACTTAATATATATTTTTTCATTTGTGAATACCACTTGGCCACCTCATTGGCAAGCCTGTGTCGGAAGCTGAGTGGTTTGGGCATGCGCCCGCTGTTATGATACGGTTTAATTCCTTGCGTTCCTCCAGATGTTTTACATGTGTAATTAATACAGTATCAGCACCTTAAGAAATGACTCACTTCTTTTTTTTTTCAAAATACTTTGATATTATACAACCTAAATTTAGTCCAATAATAAAGCTGGCTCGTTTCTCGCTCAACGGATAAGTATTGCTATCCAACGCGGAACGCAGCCAGCATCGTCGCCTCTTTGCCTCACGGACACGGTTTTATTTTTGATTAGGTTTTAATTAAAACCTAATCAAAAATAAAAACTTACTAGTTTTTACATATATATTTTTTTCACGTTTTTAATTCAAATAAATTCGTGCGGACTTTAATTAATAACAGCAAACATTCTCATCCCTGCAACTTTATTAAGTTTTGTTTTAAATGTGCGCAGATTTTGAATGAATGAGTTCCCGGGTTCGATTCCCGGTCGGGTCAATACAGAAATCTAAATTTTCTTTATTGTCTTGGGTCTGGGTGTTGTGGTACCACCGTTGTGTCTGATTTCAATAACACAAGAGCAATTAGCTACTAACTTTGGGATCAATATTTTATTTACTTTTTTTTTTTAATATCACCCGAAATTCTGTTTTAAAGAGTCCAGTGTGCAATAGCCTCCCGTATTTTTAAAGGTGTTCCCTCTAATCTCACCAAATCCCTATTAATTCGTTTAAGTGACGTTCGCTTAATCCACCCTGACGTTCTTAATGCGAACTTAATTAAGTTTATTAATGAACTTTGCCCTCAGGGCCTCTGAAATTTTAATTGTGGGAATATTGCTTGAGGTTGCCTCATTTGGATAAAACTTTTTATTTTTATGCATTAACCGTTTTGAGTGGCGTGTTAATTAGATTTGAATCAAAAGAAGGCAGGTTTTTTTCTGGCAAGTGGATTAATAGCAAATAAGTATCCTTATTAGGGGCGATTATTCGATGGTCAGATAAAACGTATGAGACTTATTAAGTATAAAGCGACAGATTAAAAAAAATACACGTACCTATAATTCCTGACAATTAGGCGACGTTTTCAAATTAGCCATATTGTATTTTGTTTGACGAATATTTCTTATCTAACTATTAAAAAAACAGCCTAAGGGTTATTACAACTAGGTCAGTAAGTGCTAGTAACTATGCGAGTTACTAGAACAATATATATTTCATTATAAACTTGATACACACCTGTTACATAATGCAATATTTCCAAGTACAGAAGGCCTGTTTTCCAGATGTTTGCAATTAAATATTGAATTGAGTTCAAGTTGCACCAAATGCCGTAAAACTGTCATCTTCAGCAAGTTCCTATCAACGTTATTTTGCCAACATTTCAACCACCAGGTTAGTGCTTATTTGTCCACGGTGAAACAGTTTTTAGGGTTTCGTAGCCTAATGGCAGAAACGGAACCCTTATAGTTTCGTCAAGTCTGTCTGTCCGTCCGTATATCACAGCCACTTTATTTTGTAACTGTTTCTGTTGAAATTCGGTAGAAAGATGTATCCTGTTAACCACTTTACGAGGTTTATACAGAATGAGGGGGGGGGGGGGCTCCCATACATGAACCTAAAACTGAAAACAGTTTTTTTTGTCATACCTATGCGTTTGTCTTTGGATTAGTCTTTTAAAATGACATAGAGGTTCCTAGAACCATTTTCTTTTAAAGTCTATCGTTAATAGATAGACGCTTCCAAAGTGGTAAAATGGGCGCCTTCCCCTCCTCTAACTTCTTAACTAAGCGTAAAAATTTTGAAAAAAAAAATATTATGTAGATCCTTACAAATACTTTCGACAAAATATATCAATAATAATAATTGAATTCAAATTGGCACGGAACCCTCAGTGGGCGAGTCCGATTCGCACTAACCGGTATTTTCTCGTCTTTAATATCCGACGCCTTACGTTTCAACTCATCGCTTAATCGTGGCTCTTAGACCAAGCTCTATAGTTTTGAATTGTGCCTTCGAGTATTATCTGTCGCGATTGCGGCCTAGCTCGCGATTCAAGCACTACGTCTTTCTGCCACGATATATCGCGGGATGACAGTTGCTGATACACAGTAGCTGTGACTCATGGCGATAATTTAGCTGCTTTGTTTCTGCATAAGGCGCTGAGCAGAACTTATTTCGTCAAGTCTGTCTGTCTGTCTGGTTGTCCGTCCGTATGTCACACCCATTTTATTCTGGAACTATAAGCATTACACAATTGAAATTTGGTAGAAAGATGTATCTTGTTAACCGCTTACCGATTCTCATACAAAAAATAAAAAATAATGGCAGTTAAGGGGGGGCTCTCATACATGAAACTAAAACCAAAAAAAAATTTTTTTGTCAAACCTATGCGTGTGGGGTGTCTATGGATAGGTCTTTCAAAATAACACACAGAAACCTAAAACCATTTTCATTCAAACTCAAAAGTTTCATAGCTAGGCGCTTCCAAAGTGGTAAAATGGGCGTCCCCCCCCCCCATCTAGTTTCTAAACCAAGCAAGTGTAAATTTTGAAAAAAAAATATGATGTAGATCTTAATAAATACTTTCAACGAAAATTGGTTTGGACGGGATCGAACTAGTAGTTTTTAAGATATAGCACATTTTCAACAACCGCAAACATATTTTTGTACTTCATACAAATACTATGAAAAACAAAGTTATATTTGTAGTCAACAAGATATTGTAGTATTTTACTAAGGAGAAGTAAATGGATTCCCTAATTCAGTTAAAGTTGGCACGGAACCCTCAGTGCGCGAGTCCGACTCGCACTTGGCCGGTTTCTTTTTACATATCATAAAGCAATAAAAAGCTATGGATGTTTCTAAAACGAAGAAGGGTCTACGACATCAAACATTGAACTGGTATAGCTAAAAGTCTTACCCAAGTTGAAGGGAGCTGGCAAGAAAGAATAAGTCATTCTCCAATTACGTTATTTATACTCTAATTACTATGGAAAGAGCCTTACGACTTGTTAAGTGTAGCGGTTAGCGCCTCTGACTCCTGACTACTATGCCGGCGGTCACGGGTTCAAATCCCGCAAGGGTCAAATTTTTATGTGATGAGCACGAGCATCAAAGTATCAAAGTCATTGATGTTTATATGTGGTATAGGTATTTGTGGGAGACGCCCCCGTCATTATCATTGTCTAGTATTCGTAGCACAAGGAGGAAATTTCCTTAGTTCGAAATCATGACAATTGGTGGCTGGCACATATTCATTTATCGCCTTAAATTATCTTTTCCAAACATATGGGCATAAGGAATACATACATATAAATACACATACTTCGTGGTAGCTCGCCGATAAGAACTTCAAGGGGAGTATGTCAGCATAGTGACTTA
The DNA here is from genome assembly GCA_963924145.1 of Pyrausta purpuralis. Lineage (NCBI taxonomy): Eukaryota > Metazoa > Arthropoda > Insecta > Lepidoptera > Crambidae > Pyrausta > Pyrausta purpuralis. The sequence goes on along the minus strand of OZ001648.1, from coordinate 26,347,820 downwards.
CATCATGAATATTACACATATTCGGGTGTCTCTCGGTACATTCACCCTTTGAGGTGCAAATTCCTCGGAAAGCCAGAACAATGCACGTGGCTGTCAAAGTGTTGCTTTTCTACTATGTCACGACATATTTAGGTTAGCATGTAGTATGTAACATAGTCAAATAAAGGTAAGTAGAGATAGATAGTGCACACAATAGATATATTTAAAAAAGTTTTCAAACAAAGTTTTATAAACAGGTCATATAGTCATCTTTATCGCAATTCTCTCTTATTGCCTCTATAACTTTACTTGAACCGCCTGTACATTTCTTTTTCTCTGTTTTGAACTATGGTTGATGGTAGAGAATGCTTTTGGCATTAAGTCCGCCATATGTACAGGTTTATGTTTTTTATATGAAGTTTTAAATAAATAAACAGGTCTTTAATAATTGTACCATCAAATATATAGTACCTTAAAGTTTTTCCGAAAAAGGTATGTATAAGCTGCACAAAACAACCAAGACACGTCAATGTGCTCTGATTGCATTAGGTTGAAATGTAACAGTGTGGCACAATAACATTCAGTTTATAAAGAAACCCTATACAAACTAAAATTCTACCAAAATCAGGCCGTTGTGACTTTTATAGAGTCGGTGCGGAAACTCTATTAGTTTATAATTAAATTTTTGTTTTTATAGTGTTTTGTCACTATACAAACTTAAAAATATAAATTGCAAATTGCACTAGTAAAAAGCAACGTTGACTGTGTGACAGACGAGGAATCGAACCCCGTGTCTTACGCAATCCGGGCGTCACATTAGCAAGCCTGTTGAATTTTGCAAGCGCTTTCTTTTACGCGTGGGCTGCGTGACGTCATCAATGTCACGAGATTGCTCTCACAATTTCCGAAGGAAATATTTTTACAAATATTTAACAATCGGTTAAGATGAACGAAGCCAATTTATAATATTTTTCAAGTGAAAACTTCTTTAGCGGCGTTGAGCACTTTTGTGGGATGAGGGAAAAATGTGAAACTCGCGTCAGGACACGTGGGCTGATCGAAAAACCGTAAGACGGTTGGCGAAAAAATGGATGTAAGTTGATTTTTCTGAGAGATAAACATTTTAATGTAATTTAATATAATATAAATTGTAATGTTTGTGTACGATAGCGCAATAAATAAATATTGTATTCTATAAAAATATTATATTATTATTATTATTATTATATTTATTATTATTATTATATTATTATTATTATTGTATTCTATTGTGATATTTTTATAGAATACAATATTTATTTATTGCGCTATCGTACACAAACATTACAATTTAAATTATATTCAAGTTTTCACTTCTGCCGGCACTCCCGGAGTGCATTTTTTTTTGTTTTATAGTGTTTTGTCACTATACAAACTTAATAATATAAATTGCAAATTGCACTCTATTAGTTTTGCCAAATGCGTCACGGGCAACTGACTGCGTCTTCGACAATTTATCTTTTGAAATTACGCTACCATCACAGGACTGGTCCATTTTATTTCAATAGTAAAAAGTTATTTCCCATATTTTGAGGATTCAATTAGACAATAAATACGAACCAAGTAATTAATCATATAAAAATTTGCTTGATGTTTTATATGACATGAAGAAAAAGTAGGCACCTCCTGAATGTGTGTTGAAGTGTTCAAAAAAGTTACATGGAGTACTATAAACATAAGTAAAGCATCGCACCCGATGTTGCAAGACCTGATAAATTAAGTTGGTAATTTATAATGAACAGTATAATCGAAAGATTTACACATGCTGGATTTTTTATGTCTACAATTTGTACTCGTATCTGCTATATTAATGAATGAGCCAAGATTGCGTGGCTATGAAGTGGAAACCCTAACTAGATTTTGATTATATTTCAGTTTACCTAGCCTGTTATTGAAACTAAAATCGTGCGAATATTCGCGTCTAAAATCATAATGTGCAAGTTAGTATACATTACCACGTTAGTTTTAACTAACCGGCAAAATCTAACAAGCAAACCTTGTTCAGCGGTATATGAAAATATTGGATAATGGAAATATATGTTTCCTATTGTGAATATCTAAGAATGATGGTTTAGAAAGTTATTAACACAGTGTCATATTTTATATTCATAAAGATGAAATAAGAAACCAAAAGCTTGCGTACGGGCGGGACTCGAACCAGCAACTTTTTGGCTAACCGGGCCAAACGCTCTACCAATTTAAACGTCATGCGTGATGATTTATCCATAAGAAACAACAAATTTCGCAAGGTCGGACTGATAGCACGGTAGTTCAATTGGTAGAGCGTTTGACCCGGATAGTCAAGAAGTTGCTGGTTCAAGTACCGCCCGTGCGCAAGATTGTGGGGTTCATATTTCATCTTTATGAATCGAAGAATAATTTCAAATATTGTATAAATAAAAGTTTGATCATCAAGTGGTAATTTAGTGGACTTCAATTCTTCATCATTTTTTTTCATATTTTTTTTTTGACAAAACGACTGTACTTAGGTACCCTAAGTAATCAGAATTACTATCACATCTAAAAATCATTCTTAATTTTATTAATATTTAACCTTTAGATAAAATTCGTTACTTACATCCTTAAATAATAAAGTTTTTCCCAAAAATACGCCTATATTTTGGTCCGCATAGCGAACCCATTAAGCAAATGTTGTTGTAAATGGACGGAGCTTGTCCAATAACGGCCTATTGATGTTATTGGCAACCTATAAGTAGGTGTATACATATATGGGTCATGCCATAAATGGAATACAATTTTCGATGGCTACATCTTAGACCCCTTACACATTGCGCGTTAATATATGTAGTCGCGCTTCTGCATCGATCCAAACGCGCGATAGCATCATGCCAAGTTAAATCTGTTCATTGCGAGTCGCGATGCTGTTGCGCGTTTCTATAACGCGCGGCTATTGATGCAAAAAATCGCAGTGTTTAAGGGGTCTTAATATTATTAGAACGAAAGTTTGGACGGAAGAATTCACCTTTCAAATCTGAACTGAGAAAATGTTTCATCAGAACTGAAACTAGAGTCTTTGTATCATTTTTATGGCAGCTAATAGTGACTTAGTTTTTTCCGGTGTTTCTTCTCAGCAATTTCCAGATTGTCTGTATCTTGTCTCAAAGCGCTAGTAGGCTCCAAAAGATAAGAAGTCATGTTCTGGCTCCATATGGGTCATAATTGATTGATATTAACTAATTATTGACGTTCATAAGTGGCATTTTGCGTCCTAAATTGAATAAATTATCTTTAACTTTGACTTAAGAGTAAAAAAATGCACTTTCGATTCTATTAGACATATAACTAATTTAACTCGGTTTGTATGGGCTTCCTACATACAGATAATATGTTGATAACAACAACAAAACTTATGCACTTACATTAGTGCTATCGTTACCATTTCAAAATCCATTTTTTCTGCGTCTGCGGTCATCTCACAAGACATGGTCCACCTTCTGTCTTGTCCTGCGTGCGCTGGTGCCTGCTCTATGCAGGATTTCATATGAGCAAATAACAAGGCAATCCGTGTCGTGAATTACTGGTCACAACCTTTTTAATTCGCTTAAACCTTCGACTCGCTACGAAGAAGATTTCAAAATCCTGATGGTGCTAAGTAACCAGGCTATTGAAACCAGATCTATTCTGGCTTAGCCCATAGAGTTTCTTTGTTTACTTCAGTTGATTTAAATATTATTAGTCTTGTTGACGTATCCGGAGAACCGTATCCGTACCGATATCCGTAGATTTCAAGTGTCAAATCTTGCATAAATTGTTCAAGCTAAAACAAGAATAGGATTATTTAAAAAAAATGTCCTTAAATATGTTCTTGGTAGCTTACAGAAAATTATTTCCGTATATCCCATTCTGTCAACACAGAGACAGCGAGTCGTAGTCTAATAACACGGAAAATTATATCTCCTACTTTCAGTCGGCAGAATACATCTGTGCATTAAACTAGCTCACGACCCGCTGAAATCCGCATCGTATTCCTATGGCATTAAGGTACATAATTTAAATAACATAAAGTATGCTTATGGAAACAGTGATTCCATTTTAACAGCTTTTAAGTGTGAAATAGCAGGAAGATAAGCTTAGGTGTTTTAAAGCGCAATTACATTCAGAATAAAAATAAAAGCTTAGCACTATCGTCGACTTTCATAATATGTGAAATAGTGAATAACGAAACAACTCTTGAAATCTTGAGCGGTTGTACGTGAAATACATTAACACGAATATGATTATAAGATAACTCATACAGAAATGGTTTTTTTTTGCTAAAGATATGCCTTCAAGGTATTATGGACCAAAGCACAATAATCTGAAAAATAGTGTTGTTTGTTAATGTCCAAAAACCTAAGTAACTTATAGCATAGTGGTATTGCCATCAACTTATCTAAAGAATGACAGGAAGGCGCATTGATCGAAAAAAGTTGCTGTTTTTCTACTTAAATAATTCTGGCTTTTTACAGGTACTATTTATTTAAACATAATTGCACAATCAAAGATGGAATCAACGCCGTATTCTCTCCTACCACTTATACTTTAGGGCTACAGAGAATTGAAATGTTGGCTATTTTAATGTTCACCTCCTTGCTCGCTACGAGGGTCAAACAGAAAGTTCTTAGAACTGGCCACTTATAAACAATATAATAAAAAAAATATTCTAAAATTTGAAAATAGAACTCTTTGCCAATATTACTGAGTATAAATTTCATTCATTTGTCATTTGTTTTACGATTTGGCGGCAAATTGAAAATTGTCTGTGTCACGTCAACATGAATTTAACACGAGAAAATTTTCGTGCAATGATTTTTTATGACTTTCGATGTCATTTAAGTCAACAAGAAAGTTATGATAGACTACGATTGGCCTTTCACGATGAAGCCCCATCTCGTGCGACTGTTTACAACTGGTTTAATGAGTTTAAACGTGGTCGCACTAATCTCACTGATGATGTACGTGAGGGACGGCCTTCTGCGGCGACGACTGAAAATAACATCTGTGTTGTGCGGCGTGTGATAGAGACTGACAAAAGAGTGACCTATCAGCAGATTCGGACAAGCTTAGGCATCGGTATGAGTCAAGTGCACAAAATCCTCCACGAATATTTAGCGGTCAGGAAGCTTTGCGCCCGGTGGATACCTCATAATTTGACTAAGGCTCAAAAACTCCATCGTGTGGATTGGTGCCGTAAAATGATTGAAAGATTTAACGGAGGTGACTCAAATGCTGTGTTCGACATACTAACAGGTGACGAAAGCTGGATTTACTGTTATGATCCTGAAACCAAAAGACAATCTGCTCAGTGGGTGTTTCCTTTCGAGGAGTTGCCAACTAAAGTGAAGAGAGATCGAAGTGCGGGAAAAAAAATGGTGGCCTCGTTCTTTGGAAGGATAGGTCATTTCGCAACAATTGTGTTAGAGGATCAAAAAACAGTTTCTGCAGAATGGTACACTACCAAGTGTTTGCCACTTGTCTTGGAAAAAGTTCGAGAGAAACGACCTCGCAGTAGGATCCTTCTTCACCACGACAACGCCTCGTCGCACACCGCCAAGCGAACGATCGACTATTTGGCGACATCAAACGTTAAATTACTGGGTCACCCGCCGTATAGCCCCGACCTCGCGCCTTGTGATTTTTATTTATTTCCAAAAATTAAAGAAAAACTTAAAGGAAAGCGGTTTATGAATGCTGAAGAAGCGGTGGCTGCGTTTCGCGATGCCATTGAAGAGACCCCTAAGGACGAGTGGGCAAAGTGCTTTTCCCAGTGGTTCCATCGCATGCAGCGGTGTATTGACGTCAATGGACAATATTTTGAAAAGATATAATAAAACTAATAACTGGCTAATGTAATCAGTTTTTGATTTTCTAAGAACTTTCAGTTTGACCCTCGTATAATATCAACGATTAAAATAATATATTGAACCAAAAACTGGAAAACATAATAATATTTTACATAATATATAACAACAGCCAGTGTTTGGTATTGGTGGATACCAATGTTGGATAACAATAACAAAGTTGTTTATTCAAACTGGTATGATTATATAAAGTGATAACTGTAGTTCTATTTTTGGCCATTTTTCAGTTGGAGGCACTGTAACTTACAGGTATCGATTCACGTTATCTGTCCATCCATTACGTCCTACGAAATGACGTTCCATATTTGAATTATTCGTTGGTTGGTTCGTTCGCTTATTTATCGATGGTGGAGCAGACCCTTAATGTAATATTTTTACAATAAAAAGCTTTCAGAAAAAAAGGAGTTGATAGTCCGGCTATAAAATGGATGGCAAAATCATTTATAAGTATTCATTAGAATTATTTCCTATGGAGCTTTTACAGCCAACTTTTATCTGTATAAATAAAAACACCATTTCCAAATTGTAAAAGCAATTGTTTTCCACTTAATCGTCCTATCCGTATATCCGGATAATTCCGGTAATCGGATATATGGCGGCATTAGTCGCTGCATTACCGATATCGCGTTCGCGAATTATCCGATCAATTTCATCCGGTAATAAGTTGTTCCTAGATTGACGCATCTAATGCTGACTGGATATACGATATATTGGGTTCTATCGGAAAGTTTTCCTGTCGTCATAACTGAAATAAGTTTTCTGAATCTACTGCTTAAATGTTATTCGTAATGGCGTGCTAGTAGGCAAGAAGAGAGTTATTAGCTTCTTGTTGATTTTTTAATTACTTGCGTGAGAGTTCTTCTCATTTTTGTTGACACTCGTATCTATTCCTTTTTTGAACGATAAATATATATCACTCAGTCACTCATAAACAGGGCCTTTGTCCTTCTTTCTCTATAAACCGTACCTTCATACACAATTCTTAAAACATTCATGCTGTGCTAGCTAAGTAGAACGTTATTGCGTTTTTTTTTTCATTTAAATGCCACTGTTGTGACGATCTCCGTGGTGTAGTGGCTTAGCCCGCTGGGTTTCAAGCCGTCGCCGCTTCGAGGTCCCGGGTTCGATTCCCGGTTGGTTCAATGTAGAAATCATAATTTTCTATATTGTCTCGGCTCTGGGTGTTGTGGTACCACCGTTGTGTCTGATTTCCATAACACAAGTGCATTCGCTACCTACTTTGGGATCAGAGCAATTTATGTGATCGGTGTCCAATATTTATTTATTTATAAAAGGTTTGTACCTCTAAAACCTCTCCAATATTATTTGTATGAGCAAAGAACCTGTTCAAAATGTCTCGTCAAGTGTCCCGCTCGAAAGATCACAATTGAGACATACCTATTCATTCCAAAGCTACCACGGTCACGACCGCCTCTCTAAGTTAAAACAAAAGCTCTGAACATTCAAGCTCGTACAAAATAAGCGATTTGGTACGCGCCACGTGAAATAGAAATGCAACATTCGTCACAGATAACGCTTGCATGGCTGTACTAGGAATGTAGCTACTACTAAAGCTAGGGATTTAAGAGTCTGGGTTCCGTTTTAGACCACACTTTCTTTTGTTTCATGTCTGTGATTAGGTACCCGAGTCTCACATCCCCACTATTGTCGCTGTGATACCATTGTGGACAATCACGGCTTACACGGTCTATCGTGTGATCAAAGCGCAGGTCGCATTCCTCGCCATGCCAACCTCAACGATATTCTCTACTTCTGCAAGAGTTTCGGCTGTATTAGGACTCTTAGGTATTTGCCGGGACGATGGTGAAGGTCCTAATGGGATGACAATCATCCTTTGGAGTAATGGTCGTGCTCTGTTCCCCAGAACAGCGACCTTTGTGGACACTATGGCTTATTCTCACGTCTCCTCTACCTCCAGAGGTGCAGGTGCAGCGGCTGCCTCGGCGGAGTCTTCCAAAAAAAGGTAATACTCTTCTTTGGACTGTTGTAACCGTTTTGCGCCTTTTGGGGTAAAGAGCCATCAACCAAGGTCCTTGGGGCCCTGAGCCAAAAAAAAACTGTTCGCCGAGTTGTCGACCCGTTTAATTAGTGTACTCGTAACTGGTGATATAAGGGCTGGCAGCTACCTTGGCCAACGCAAAAGCATGGCCATCAAACGGGGAATGCCGCCAGCCTTCTTGATACCAGTTTCACTGACGTGATTTGGGGTTAGGTTAGTTTATTTTTAGTTTTACTTTATAAAACTACTTTTTGTATACATTAGTTAGGTGTTGTTTTAGTTAGTTTAATTCTTCTTAATTTGATTATACTTGAATAAATATTTATTACCCTTAAAAAATACTATAGTAATCGTAGTGCTGTCAAATTAATGTCAAAGTAACTAACCATCTTATAGTGGAATGGGTGAACATGATGACTATTATTCCTACCACCCGATACTGACCGTGAGAACGATTGATTGACTATTGCTTCTAGTAAAACTTGGTGCCTGAATAGGCCACCAATAGGTCAATAATAAAATGAAAGTAAAAACCGACTTTAAAACAATAATGCACTAAAAAGTTTTAAATAAACCCTTGAACCTGAACTTGTAGTTGGTACTCTTATTGTTAGTACTTGAGATGGTCAAAGTGATGGCACCGACTCCAAAAAGATATTGTTCGCCTAAAATGGATTCCTTTCCTTTTAAAGGTTCAAGAGTTTAATTTAGACTTTGAAGTGTATGATTATTTTGAAGTCGGTTTTTCCTGTCTTTTTAAAGTTAAAATTATTTTATTTTTAGTGATTACAGGTGGAGAGAGGGGAGGTTGTATCTTATGACTCTGTGGTCTGCCATTATAATCACTGAGCTCCTACCTAAACATTAAAAGGAGTTCCACCGTCAGCTCAGATCCACAAGATGTTGACAAGTATCTAGTAAAAAACACTATACGTGCCTTTCAAATTTGATGGTTTCCCTCGATTGCATCAAGATCCCATCATCAGATCCCAACTTGGCAACAATGGGATCAACTAGAAGGTATATCCTCTAGGTAGGCGAAAAAAAAAATCAAAATGGTCTACTGTGCCGACTGTGATATGAGGTAAAGCAGCTATAAAAAAACATCCAATTGAATTGAAAACCTCATCCTTTTTTGAAGTCGGTTAAAAAAATACTGTGAAAATAATAATAATAGGCAAACACTTGAAATATTTTGTTAGAGGAGAATAAATTTAATCAAGCAAATGATCTTCTTATCAGTACTTAAATTTTTGAAGTTTATTTATTTATTTTTAAGCACTGCAAAGCACTTTAAATAACGATATTTTTTTTCAATTCTGCCGCGTATATTTATTTTCCTAACTCCACAGTTCGCATGGTCACTTTATTTACATTACACACAGGCTAACCGCTCCCCGATTGTTCTCCGAATAGTTAAACCGTGTTAACCGCTAGACCGACAGGAACACGCATACAACACAGGTTTCGTACTATAGAACTACTATTCAAATGATAAGTGTTAAACACACGGCTGCATCCAGGTTTTTTAGAGTTCCGTAGCCGATTTGGAAAATACGGAACCCTTATAAATTCGTCAAGTCTGTCTGTCGTCTGTCTCTCTCCATCCGTATGTCGCAGCCACTTTAAGATGGAACTTGGTAGGTTATGTATTCGGTTAACCGCTTTACGATTATTATACAAAAACTAATGACATTTCAAGGGGGCTCCCATACTTGTAACTAAATAAATAATATTTTTTTTGTAAAACCTATGCACGTGGGGTGTCTATGGATAGGTCTCTTCAAATGACATCGAGGTTCCAAAATCCATTTTTTCTGAAAGTCTAACATTTGGGAGATAGACGCTTCCAAAGTGGTTAAATAGGCGTCCCCTCCCCCCTTTTAACTTTTAAACTAAGCGAGTGTAAATTTTGAAAACATACATGATGTACATTTTTATAAAAACTTTCAACGAAAATTGGTTTGAACGATTCAGGCTATTAGTTTGTAAGACAAAGAACATTGTCAACAATTGCAAACATAACTTTGTTTTTTATTCAAACACTATGAAAAACAAAGTAACGTTTGCTGTCAACCAAACATTGTAGTATTTTGGCTAAGGGGAAGTAAGTGGATCCCTTATTCAGTTAAAGTTGGCACGGAACCCTCAGTGGACGAGTCCGACTCGCACTTAAAGTCCGTTTTTCTTTGCTAGTCCAACAATGTAAACAATCTTTTCATAACTTTTAAAATAATATCACTGAATAGAATGATTAGATTAATTGATTACAAAATATCTTAATATTTTACGGTGAATTACCTATGTTAGTAGTGAGTTTTGTGTTTATCTCATTTTAAAATTAATCATTTCTTAAAAAAGGAATGTCAACTTTGTTTACAATTATCGATTGAGTAAGAAAAACGGACTTTAGCCGGTTTTTAAATAGTATTTTGGAGTTTTATGGCCTGTTTTACCACCAACAAATATGGCAACCTGCCAACGAAAAATTCAAATGTGGATCGTTAACTATTTCGTTTAAAGGAGTGGACAGGATAACACTTATGAAAACTTATTCGGAAAATGTTAAACTGGGGCTTAATATCTACAAACGGAGATCATGAAGGTTTTTGAGAATCATATCTAGCTCATATAATAAACTAGCAGTCCCCCGCGATTTCGTCCGCGCGTTGTGAATTTGCTTCCTCCCCTCCCGTTGCAGCGTGCTTAAAGCTATAGTCAATAAATACGCTATCTAACACAAACCTTTTTTTTTCAAATCGAGCCTGTAGTTCCTGAGATTACTGCGTTCAAACAAACTCTTTAGCTTTATAATAAACGTGTGGATTCGAAATCCGCGTGTGTTTTAAAAAAGATTCCTACAGAACAGCAAATAAATAAGACTCTTAGGTAATCCAGTCACAAAAACTTTATTCAAGTTTTATGAGTACAATATTCTAATTTTGTTTACAACCCACGTGTGTCTTAAATTTCTTGCAGCCACTAAAGCATTCCACAAAAACAACATAATTCGATAGTTTCACACATTCTACCACCTGTCTGACAGCTCGATAAATTTTAATATACTCGAATTCGTATGGTTTCGGTAATGGATACCGCGATTATTAGTATCGAGTTGCGGGTAGCGAGTAAAAATTATATTCGACACTCGGAACTGGTGTCTCGTGACAAGACAAGCTTATAAAATGCGGTTTTTGAAACTTATACCGGTGATGTGGTGTGGTACAAGTGGAATATTAACATCTTTGATGACCTCGTGGTGTAGTGGCTAAGCTCGCCGCTCAGAGGTCCGGGGTTCGATTCCCGGTCGGGTCAATTTAGAAATCATAATTTTCTTTATTGTCTCGGGTCTGGGTGTTGTGGTACCACCGTTGTGTCTGATTTCCATAACACAAGTGCATTGGCTACTTACTTTGGGATCAGAGCAATGTGTTTGATCGGTGGCCAATATCTTATCTCCGTTAAGTTACTTTGGCTGAAAATGTTTGAAAATTAACTGGATTAAAAAAAAAATAAGATAAATGTTTATAGTATGTGAATATTATGATGTTCAATAATTACCAGATGACTAAGATTATTTCATGACATAAATACATTTAAAACAAACCTGACAAAATGGTTATTACACCACAATTTTACGCTCTTAAAGGTTTTTTCGAATATAAAGATAAAGGATAGTAGATTTCTTGTAATATAGTATATTTTCACACTAGTATTAGGCTAAGTAATGGTCTGGACTCATTCTATCAACTAGCGTATTTACTGTATTCTTGCAAATAAAATAAAAAATACTTTGACTTTGACTCAGAATTATTCCTACAGTTTTTGATCAAACTTATTTCTTCTTAGTTACTTACTTTAGAAACGCAATGGCAAATATTTTACGATAAGCTAAAGATGATGTTTATCGACTTTTATCGATATATCCATAGTATTGTCCAACTAGTAACTCAAAGATGAATAAGAAACCTAAAATTGTGCACGGGCGGGACTTGAACCTGCAACTTCTGGCTAACGGGTTCAAACGCTCTTCCAATTGGCTATCGTGCTGTTGGTCTGACCGTACGAAATTTTTAGTCTCCTAATATGGCGCTGTGAGTGTTTAAAAAAACATTATATAACCATGAATAACAACTCCTTCTTTGTACCATACGCTAAATTAAATTCACAATGAAGACTGTTCAACGCAGTGTCATGTGGTTGACAAGTTTCACGACTGTATATGATACGTACAACTTTTATAGCTAATCAAATAAATGACGATTGCAATTTAATACAATGCATAGAAATTTGACGTTGACTTGACTTGTCAAATTGTAGTTCCGCGAATAATTGGAAAAATAATTAATATCCTTATGTTTTTACAGTCTTAATCTGTGTTTTACCATATTTAAGACTTGGGGCATTGCATCACTTGTTGGCCATCATTTTCACTTTGCAATTTTGAGTGAATTATATAAATCAAAATCAGCTGATTTGAAGTTGCTAAGGAAGCCATGAGATGTCACAATCGCCGGCCAGCCGTCCAATAAGAGCGCGGTCTTCTCGCGCTGCACATGCGCACAGAGGTGATGTGCGCTGCATGGCAACCAGCAGCAGTGAAGTGCAAAATGTCACAATGTGTTGTGTATGTGGATGTGCAAACTAAATCTGACCAAATGGATTTGAAATTTTCAGTTTTTACTTTACCTATAGTATATTTTGTTTCTTTATTAAGTTTGTAAATTTTTACTTTTAATTTTATCATAAGTTATATTTATGAGTTCGACTTCCAATGCGGATGAATACATAAGGTGCGAGTGCTGTCCTCACCCTCGATTTTTTAAAGGACAGAAGGGATTTAAAATCCATCAAAGCCGCTGCCACTCATCCAAAGGTAATTCGCATGTACGCACTGGCTCGCCTAACGCTTCTCCTCCACTTTTTACACCTTTGTCCCCATCACAACCCAATAGCTCGCCTTCAACTGAACCCTTTTGGCTTAGAATTTCCAAATTAAAACATAGTGTGCCTATAATAAAAAGAGTGCCTAGAGGTGCTCGCATATGTGTTGCTCAAAAATTAACTTTGGAAATCAGAGATGTAGTCAACTTAAATTCCATAGAAGCATGGGAAAGTTTACTAACATTTCCATATAGAATATTACATGTTCGGCCTAGCTCTCGCCCTGATTCCCTTACATCCCGAATTAAAGATAACAGTCATGCTAGCCCTATTCTTTTTCAACAAAACAATGCCTTTCATGTTTCAAATAAATCCATATTCCATCATATCGAAGCTAAAGTAAGTGACGGTGACATCAAGGGTGCTGCGCGCCTTTTGTTCTGCGACGATGATTTAGCTCCGGATAACAATGAAACCTTGTCAGCACTCCAGGAAAAGCACTCTTTTTCATCTAATAACATTTCCTTACCGTCGCCCCCAAATGATGTCACTACTAATTTGCAGATTTCGGCAACTGATGTCTTGCAAGCCTTAAATGGGTTTCGTAGTGGCACCGCTGCTGGCCTTGATGGGTTATCCGCACAGCACCTCAAAGACCTTTTAAACGCGCCAGGTGAGGCTAGCACTAGCCTTCTTGAAGCGTTGACGGCTCTCCTGAACATCATGCTTGCTGGTCAGGTACATGATGAAATTACAAAGACCATCTACGGAGCCAATCTTTGTGCATTAAAAAAAAAGGACGGAGGCATAAGACCCATTGCCGTGGGTACTACCTATCGCCGTCTTGCAGCCAAATTATGCTGTCGGGCGGTTTCTGGCTCGCTCAAAGATATTTTTCAACCAACTCAACTCGGTTTTGGAGTATCTGGGGGCTGCGAAGCTGCTATTCATGCCATCCGCTCTTTTTTAAACTTTCGGCCTAATGATGTTATTTTAAAAGTAGATGTCAAAAATGCATTTAACTCCGTAGATAGAGGCGTCTTGTTGACCGAAATTCAGAGGGAGATGCCTTCTCTGTATTCTTTTTTGTGGCAGTGTTACAGTACTCCCACTAAACTGATGTACAGGGGACACACTCTTTCCTCTGAAGTTGGGTGTCAACAAGGTGACCCTTTAGGTCCTGCGATTTTTAGTCTGGCTATTCATCCCATGATTACCAAATTACAATCAAAATTTAATGTTTGGTACCTAGATGATGGAACCCTTGGTGACGTTCATACTACTGTTTTGGAGGATTTTACTTTTTTAATTAATAATTTGAGTAAATGCGGTTTAGATCTAAATTTTTCAAAATGTGAGCTTCTGGTCCCTCAAAATTGTCCTGAACGTGATGCTGTGGTCAATTCATTCAAACAATTAGCTCCAGGTATTAAAATCATCGACCATTCTTCTTTTCGGCTTCTTAGCTGCCCTATTACAGATCGGTCTTTTGCACCTTTTATAGAAGATCAAATTTCTAAATTAAATTTTGTTTCGGACAGAGTTACTAAATTAAGCAGCCACTTTGCCTACACCATCATGCGGTTCTGTCTCTTTGTGCCAAAATTAACATATTATTTACGATCATCGCCTTTTTGGAATCATCCCTCTTTGTTATCAAAATTAGACACTAAAATTAAAAATATAATTTCATTAACTTTTAACATTCAGCTTACAGACGACTCTTGGACCCAGGCTTCCTTGCCGATTCGCCATGGTGGGCTGGGTATAAGAGATCTGTCTGGTGTAGCTCTTCCAGCATTTTTGTCATCATCGCATAAAACTTTTGATTTAATTAGTAAAATTCTCTGTAAATCACATTTTTTCAATATGATTCACATCACAAAGTTAACAGATGCCATCGCCGAATGGGGGAGTCGCTCAATCGATGAGCTCCCTCTGAATCCCACAGTTCAGCGGCTGTGGGACGAGCCCCTCTGCAGAGTAGTGCGTAATAATCTTCTTCTCTCGACTACTAACTCTGCCGATCGTGCCCGTCTCATGGCCGTGGCTGAATGGGAGTCCAGCCTTTGGCTGAAAGCCATACCGTGTCCAGCATTGGGAACATTTTTCGACAGCAACGCTTTTAGGATTGCCGTTAGCCTTCGGCTTGGGATTTTTAATGCCGTGCCCCACCGTTGCACTTGTGGAAAAGTCGTAGACAATTTAGCTCACCACGGTCATTCCTGTTGCAGAAGCGCTGGCAGAATTCCACGCCATGCTAGTCTGAACGACGTCATTCGGCGGGCGCTTGTCAGTGCTCGTATTCCGGCCGTTCTGGAACCGAATGGTCTTGTACGTAGCGACGGCAAGCGTCCTGACGGCATGACCCTCGTTCCGTGGAGGATGGGCAGGCCTTTGGTGTGGGATGCTACTTGTGTCGACACATTAGCGCCTTTCCATCTTCTACAGACTAGCAGTAGGGTGGGTTCAGCCGCCGCTTCGGCTGAATGCCTCAAACGGCGCAAATATGAAAGTCTCAGCGAAGCTTACTTATTTGAGCCGTTTGGGGTAGAAACGCTAGGACCGTGGGGACCAAGTGCCCACAAACTGTTTCGTGAGTTGTCCCAACGGCTTGTTGAGACTTCTCATGAAGCAAAGGCTGGTCTCTATCTCGGCCAGAGAATTAGTCTCGCCATCCAGCGAGGTAATGTGGCCAGACTTTTGGACACTTTTCCACAGGGCAACGAGCTTTTCGATGTATATATGTAAGTAGTTTAGTTTTGTTTTTTGTTGTTAGTGATTATTATTTTTAATTTTATTCGTATATATTGTAAATATTTGTATTATTTCATTTAAAACTAACAAACGAGAATAACAGACATACTGAGATTTTTTTAATTTTATACCAATAAATTATTGAGAAACATACGTTAACTAAAAAACTGTACCTTTAAAAAAATGTAATAAAAATGAAGGTGATGAGGGAATTAACATTAGTAATTGAACAAAAGGGCCCTTAATTAGAAGGAACATCAACATTGTTTTTATAATAAAAAAAAACAACATTCATCTATCTAACATCAATCGGAAAACCTCATGAATCCAAACAACACAATCAATCAACTAACACATCCGAAAACAATTCATCCTTCCAAAGCCTAAACTTGCTTCATTACACATCCTTTCTGAAGTAATCAAAACAAGATCAGACCGCGTTTCAAAAACAATCACCTGCCCAACACTTTTCCAATTAAACACAAAAGTTAGTAACCGCAGACCTGGAGCAATCCTGACAGAATACCTAAAAGTAGGGTTGGAAGGAAATAGATCTCATATGTCGATGATGATTATGCTTCAGAATGAGTTTTGCAGGGAAGTTAAGTTAAGGAATAAAAATCATTCAGTATGCTTGATATTTTGAGAGATGCTATATTTTTTCACTTTTAGTTTGTGTAACCTTTGCTTATACAGAATACCAAAATTCTGTAATAGTGTAAAGAATTACGATCAATTTGAAGTTACATATTTCAGTTAAATTCAAATTCAAATAATTTATTTCAGACATAGTTCATAGTAAAAAATTAAGTATAACATTTTACTGTATATTTTTCAATAAACATGTACCTGCGGTCTTCTGAAGCGGGAATAAGCTACTAAGTTTTTGTTATTCCATTTGATTTTCAAAATTAGGTTCATCTATAGAACAGAAAAGTCCTTTTTAAAACTTGCGGATTTCACCATTTTGCAAATGCACTATTCAAAGAGTCATCGACATAACATCCGGTCTACAAATCGCCAACCCTTCGTACCGGGTTGGAAAGATTAAAACCGGTTAGGTCCGGTTCAAACCGCCTTTAAATCAATAAGGGAGGGACAACAATGCACGTGGTCACCGCAACGACAGTCGGAACGTACGTAGCGTTTATTGGAAAAGTTTGCTGTTTAAAATTTCCATTTCGTTTCATGAGCGGCAAGCGATTTAGAGCGCTTTCATATCGCCGGAAGAAAGCGATTTTGTCGTATTTCAAAACGTCCGATTTTACACCAAAGCAAGAAAACTATTTCAAAAATTACTAAATCTTTTTAAGAAAATTAGACAGCTGAAATTTCACATGTTTTTTGTACTTGTTAAACTTTATTTACAAGTGATTTAGAGCGCTTTTATAATTTAGGTGACTTTGGCAGGGCTGATCTAGCTGCTTTAACAGTGCGGTTGCGCCGACTGTCGTGCTGCTGATAATTTCATACATAAATGGAAGCAGCGGCATGCGGCAGTCGTGCTGCAGCAGCGCTCCTTTTTTATGTATGGGGATCCGCTGCTACCGCGCTGCTGTTGCTTTTTTTGTGAAGACACAGCTTGGAAAAACGTAGATCCTCAACTTCCTTCAAGTTGATCTGCCTTTTTTGAGCAAAGTACACTTTTGATGAGCTGTTGACGTATGCATATTTTAACTCTGTTATCTATTTATTTATTAGTGTAAATAGACATCATGATTTTCTAGTTGTTGAAAAATCACGTTAGTTATAAACATTTTCTCTTTGGTTTTATATTTTGTAGCTTTGACTTTTCAATTTTTAGTATCGAATTTGTCACACACCTGAAATACTAGTTCATACATTGAGTGTCATTCTGACGGTCTCCAATAACTGCCCTCGCCGTGTTGCGTATCAAAAAATGATGTTTGCTCTTTCTGACTCGCTACCGCTTTTACCTTACCCTAGAGTCAAGGAATTCAAAGAATGGCGTATGCAGAACGGACCTGGTCAAGGGTGCCACTCTACAAATGAATATTATTCGACCATACGCTGAAACTTCTTGACCATTGTCAGTTAAAATAACCTCATCGAGCACCTATGTAATAGTATTATAAAGTATGCAAATCAGTTGAGTCCGTTTTGTTGTTGACCGATGGAATTAGCGGATATTTTGGGCTTTCATTCGATTGGTTTTCGTGTTTTACATTATTGGGTTGTTTTGACGATATGATTTTGTTCAAAAAGTTATCCTTGCATAAGTATCCGACGGCAATTATTATCATAAATCAACATATTTATTTTTTATTTTTAGAGGAAATTTAACAACCAAAACATTAATATTTTGTAATGTACTTCGGTATTCTGAAAACAATTACTTTTCTATAAAACTTGTAAGTGTAAGAGTATACAGTGAGACGTCCACTGGTGAATAAAGTCCTCTATACTAACCACTTACAAGCTACAATCATCAATCTGTTAGATATTCTGAATCATGCAAACATGAAAAATAACCATCCGTAAATTAACATCGGAAAATTGGACAAATTAACACAAGTCACAATTGGACGGCGCAGCGCTGTAGCGAAACAATTTGTTCCGCACTTTATTTTTAGATTTCAACTTTTTAATTAGAACGGAGCTTAACTAAGTTAATTTAGCGCTCCCTGGCCAGGTGTAGCTGTTAAATAACTGATGTAGAGCTGTAATACAGCTGTGAGCGGAATAAAAATATTAAGCGGACATGTTGCTAGGGTTAATAACAAACGGTGCTAAGAGAAATGTAATTTTGTGAAAACAGTTTTGCAAAGAAATGCAATAATGAATTTTAAGTTCATACGAATCATCATCTATCATTGGATTTCACTTTGCAGACACATATTAGATAGATAATTTTCTAAACTGAACAATGTTTCATCAGACTATAGTTACACTTCCTTTTGCTAAAAATGAAAATAGAGCTTCTTGAGATTTTACCTTACTTCCTTTTGCTAAAATAATTTACAAAGTATGATACCATGAAATTTTTAATCTTTGTTTAAATCAGCATTTTCTAAAGGTTTAGAATGATTTTAATTTAAAGCTGTGTGATTATTGTATGCTGAAATCATAAGGCCAATTTTCACTTTGCAGACATTACGTGCACATTTGACCCATATAGTGTAACTTATATTACTAACTATGAATAGTACAGGGTTCGTGTTCCAAAAGTGTGCATAAGTTGATATTGTTGACACAATTATTTTGCAATTACGACCACACTACACCACGCTGCTAGCTTCTTGCCAACTACGTACGAATATTTAGAGCAACATTGCGGTCAGTGTTTCCAGCTGAAATGTACTGTTTCTACTGCAGATTTTCTGTTTTACACCAGCCCTTATGGTATGTATCGTTAGTGACACGTTTGGTGCTGTGGTTAGCGCTCCTGATTACTGAACAAATCCTCGCGGGTTCGAATCCCGCAAGGGGAAAAAGTTTATGAGATAAGCACGAACATTTGTAGCGAAGGCATGGATTTTATATGTATTTAAGTATTATTATAAGTCATAATCTTTGTCTGGTTTCGTAACACAATTAAGAAAATTTCTTATTTCGAATCCAAAAATTGGTGTGTTGTCGCGTGCATACTTTTTTATATTTAAGAAATATATATTCTTATACTCTGTTTTGTTCAGCGTAGTAAACTATTATTTCCGACAATTGCCCAAAAACAAGCGTTAAGAAAATAAAACAAATGGTTCTCACATGCACCTTGCACAATAAATCGTCATATTTTTAAACATAAAATATGTTGAAACCTGACAGCTGAATAAGCTGATAACATATATTTGAAAAGCGTTCTTTTGATGTACTGATCTTATCTTAATTTATAGCTTTTTCGTTAAAGAGAGTTGGCAACACCGATTGCGGTCGTTCTAAAACTCAGTTCTGTTTATCACTTGCCGCGGAGTTCTGATAAAAATGCGCAGTGTCCTACTTGGAGGACGTCCAACAGATGCCCGCGCAAGATCTATGTCGAGAACGATATTAAACGAAGCCTGAGTAAGGCCTGTAAGCCGGAAAACGATGTGAAAACTGGAAAGATTGCAGAAAGTTAGCTGTGCCATCCTGCTTGCAGGACCAAAATTTATTTTAATTTAGCGGAAGATTGAATCTTTTTCGTATGGTCTCACTATATTGTCTGAAAATCTAAATATCTGTAAGCTCCGTTTTAGTCGGCAAAACTTTTCGTTTTAAACATAACAAAGTAGGTCAGTAGAACGTACGTGCGTATTTTTATATTAACAAATACTTTTAATAAAATCCTTACGAACTTAAGGTTTCTTTCACAATATCTGAATAAGTTCTCATCAGCGTTACCAGTCCCACTACTTCATGGCGTGTCATATTTAAATTATTACTTGATTTGTGCTAATTTTTCTTTAGTATTGCGTTTTTTAGATCTATAATAATCTAGATAATTAGGGCTTGCTCTTAATTAATAAAAAATAAGAAAATAATAAAAGTAGGACATACAACATAACTAACTATTATAATCTATCTATTCAAAAACGAAACCATTTCCTTGCGGCAAGGAGGCCATGATGCTGGCTGCATTGTCGCGTTGGATGGCTATGCTAATCCATTGAACTAGGAAGCAGCCAGCTTTATTATAAGCTGTTACAGTATTTAAGTTAGGCGCATTTTTTCTAAACAGCAATTTAGCAGCCCCACGGTCCAAATGTTTCAACGCCAAACGGCACAAACACATAATCACTTGCAAGTGAGACTTTCTTGCTAATTCTCTGCGATGGGAGGGGCCAAAGTATCGACACAAGAAAGAATTATTGAAGTATTGCTTTTTCTTTAAATACACATGAGTACTGAGACCTTCTGGATATAATTTTAATTTAAATAATAACTCCCTTCCGCATTGTAATGGGACTCAGTAACTCAAATCAACCATTAATGCTTCATTACCAAACTCGTATGAGATAAATTACGTACCAAACTTGATGCCCCAGAGTATCCGTACCATATCGCCATTACATCGTTAGTTCCGATACCCTCCGCGCGAAGTTTCCGAATCAATTAAAAATTAATTAAGAGCTCTTGTTCGATCTCGTTTAGTATGCGGCACGTCATAGCCCGTAAACCTCCCTGTTGCATGTCCCTCGATAACTTTAATGGGGCTTTTATAGAATTTTGGCAGAAACACGTGCTAATTTTCAATAAGTACCTATCATAAAAGTCATTTATTTATGCAAATAGGCCCATTGAGGACATTTTTAGACGTCCTAATATAAACCCTACCACAGCTTCGGGACAATTTTGGGCTAGTGCTGAGAAGAAGCTGCGCTACAAACTCAGTCACTATTGTCAATGCCTCTTTTCTAAATATTTTCTTTGCCGGTTTACAATGTTTGTAGTATTCACGCAAGTCCATACATTATTATTTTTTAATAATCTACCTTATAATACCTTTTCGTCATTAGGGTTTCTTTAATGACAGTTTTAAATTTACTGACCGGTAAGTTTACCATGTCTAGACTCTAGACAGTATCTAGACTCTAGACGATGTATTTACTCGATATTTAAATGCCACAATTGCCCGGCAAGCAATAAGGTTATTGTAAAAGTAAGACAAAACAAATTTGCTAAGATGGTTAAAAATCACCAATAAACCTATTGCTTCCGAGCTCTGTTCATCAATAGAAAGTATCAAAAGAAAAGTCCACAAAACGAGATGATAACTAGTTATATATACACGACGATAAAACGTTTAATACAAAATCTAGAAATATAAATTCCGGTCTCTGCTAGATATTAATCGATGGTTTACTCTGAGTGAAATAGCGCGTTTGCCAAAAATTAATTTTATGTACCTATCTTAAACTTGTAAAATCGCTTTTGAATATGGCCATTTATTAAGTTTTGAACGCACCTGTTTCTGATACTTGAGAACTGTGTCGAACTCCTTGACTTTTAATATTGTATCCCGAAAGTAATTTAATGAACAGGCTGTTGAGACACCTGACTTGAATTGTTTATTTAGATTTTCAACGGTCTTAAGGATACTTGTAGATTATAAAGAGAGGAATTAATTGGTCTAGAGGCATCACTTATAAATAAGTAAAATTTTGAGAAGAAAAAAAATGTATATGCTGTGAAAGTTATAAAAAATGTGTGCTTAGTACGTTAATGTAGACGTTTCAATAAAGGTACTTACTAACTGACTGTACATATTTTGAATTATCACTGTTCAAAACTTACTGCTGCTAGCTTTTTGTTTTAACGACCTTTTAAATCTTCAAAGTGCTGAGTACCGAATCTTATTTAAGCTTAAACGTTCTACACATTTCCACTAATAATTAGCTATTTTTCTTAAGCTTTAACATTGCCAACTTTCCACTTACCATTTAGCTCCTTGCCTAAGATTGCTAAGACCATTAGGTACAGTAAAAACTAGATGCTCTTTCGTAGCCAGCTTTACATTTGGCGAAATCTAAACGAAATAAGGGTCGTATTCTATAAGACGTCCAGATCTTCTATTTTGGGTGAAAAAGAAAACTACAGCCGAAAACAGAGCAATATTTTACACAGTAGGGTCCCAGTTTTAGAGTGCCATTACACTGCTAGTGGCGCTATTATATCCCAGTGTGCGTTGTTCACGTGATGTATGGATAAATGGGCGGTGAGCATTATTCCTTTTTCGATGCGAACTAAAGAGTGCTTCGAGTTTCTTTTTGTTAAGATTTTGTATTTTTATATTATGGCAACTCTTACGGTTTGTTTTCAAATCGTCACGCGATGGCTACCGACTAAGGGGAATACCTAAAAAGAGGCCGTGTGACGATTTGTTTAGCTTCGCAACAGATTCGGAGTCATTGGCCGCTGATAGAGACAAATGGAAAGTGTTGGGTCCGTTACTGCTGCGGAGTGGGATTAGGTAGGATAAATAAAAAAATTACAAGTTTTTGGCTCACAATCAAATTTGGACACCGTAAGCAGCTAATGCACTTGTGTTATGGAAATCAGACACAAAGGTAGTACCATAACCCCCAGACCCGAGACAATATAGTAAATTTTGATTTCTATATTGACCCGACCGGTAATCGAACCCGGGACCTCGGAGCGGCGACGCTTTGAAACCAGCGTGCTTAGCCACTACACCACGGAGGTCGTAAATTATACCTTGATGACTTCCGATGAGACTCTAGACAGTGGAAAACAATATGCAAAAGGCGTTCTGAAATCCACGATACAAACTTGCACCACCCCAAAAAGCACTGTTTATAGTTTGGTCAAGAATTTCTTTCAAATAAATGTTATAGAACTTCGTAATTAATAATCACTCAATGTCTGAAACGCATACCAAAAAAAAATCTTATCAAAAAAAGTTGATATATAAATAGATAACTCTTAATTGTACATAACATACATTGATTTACAAATTCATTTTAAGGAAATGTACAATTTAGGTGGTCTTATCGCTATAAGCGATCTCTTCCAGACAAACTTTGGGTAAAGAAATAATATAGAGTATACAATTATTTTTTTTAATATTTACAAAAACACGAAGATATTAAACGTTTCGAGTGCTATTTCACGGACTAGTGGCGCCATTACCACCTGATATGAGTAAAGTACAGAGGGTGCATTTTGACGGGCTGTTCTTAAAGTGTTTTTTATATCTTGTTCTCAAAGAAATTGTTCTATCAATCACAGTAGGTATCTTACGCCAAAATATGCGTTAGCATAACGTAGCATACGATAACGGATAGAAAAACGTTTATCTTGTCATATTATATTATTAACATCCATGATTATAAAAGCTTGTTTGTGCTAACCATCCAAACAATGCCTTCACTGTCAACCTTGCGGAGTCCGAACTAACAATCTTTTGAGTTTTACTTGCAAATGCGAGATAAAAGTAGGTTATCAATAGTGTGTTTATTATGGTGTTGTTTGAACACCCAAATAAATGAAAAATATGGTAATTGAAAAATCAAGCCAGAAAATATTATATATATATATATATATTGTCCATGAACGCATTTATAATTACGGTTTAAGAAGAAGAACTTTATTTCTCTTAAAGAATACATATTCACGAACGCATTTATAATTATGCTAACACGAGCGAACGAAGAGATTAAAACTGTTCAGTTCACAGCACAGACTAAAAAGCTGTTACGTCAGCAAGGTATGGCAAAACTAGCAAAATTTAGTATTATATTCGTAATATGTGTTTGATCTTTTTGTCAACCTCTTGTCACTGTGTCTCTCCAATATAAATATTTAAACCACATTATTTACGTCTGTAAGGATAACAGACGTCAAGGTAAACACTGCGGTATCTTATGCAGTTGGAATAAGGACTAGTTTGCAACAAAAGTGGGTAACCTGATGTGCTGTGGCTGTACATCTAAACTGAAATACATACAAATTCAAGTCCACATGTTTGAGTAGTTTTGTACGAAGAACTAATGGACATTGTGGCAGAAAAGGGCATCCACTGCTACGATAGACAGACGACCGAATAATGATCGCAGGATCGCACTGGTTACAGACCGCTCGCCATCGGTTGCTGTAGAAAACTTTGGGGGAGGCCTTCGTTCAGCAGTCATTCGATTGATAATGATGACGAAGCCGTGTTCTTATTATAATAGCTCGTCGGTAAAACTGTCGACTGTCAAGGCACGTTTTTCATAACCTTTAATTCTCTGTTATCTCTAGTCTGTGGGTAGGGAAATATGTCCCGATTTTCTTGAGAAAACAGTCGAAAATTCGTAGCGTGTGCTTATTTTATGGATGGTGCGGCCCGCGTGCGACACAGTTTTGCTCTTACTTAATAAGCTCGCGACTCGGTTTATTTTGCGTTAAGACGCTCAAATTCACAGGTTTTGTGCAAAGTTTCCTGTGCTCCTTGTATTTTAAAGCTTTATACCTGTTTTTAACAGTGTGAAAACAAGATCTAAATAGTTAGATATCGTATCTAAATATTCTAATGTTAGTGAAAATGAAAGTTTAAAACAAGGACAAAGTAGTTGGAAACGACGCGGCTAGTGATAGCTAAAGTAATGGTGAAATTTTGTTACGGGCTGTTGAATATTTACGATTGTGTGTGTTTTGAAGAAAAAATAACTTGATCAATGGTAATAGCCATTCTGACATTTGGTTAAAGTATTTTTGCTTCAAAACACACGCAATCGTAAATAATTAACCGCTGGGAACGACACTTAACCATTAACTACATTATAATTTAAATCATATTATAATTTTAATCTTGAAATGATTGTCCTAGTCATAGAGATTAGGAATTCAGCTGGCAACAAAATTTTGATGTTCAGCATCTGAAGAGTATTTAATGGAATTGTTTATTCATCATAACTTAAAAATGACCATGGACAATTTTACCAAAAACCAAAATAAACAACTTCTGCTAACGGACCCGAAACGAAATTCGTTATTAACGACCTGTTTCCAACGCTATTGTTAAAACAGGTGCGCGGCAACTAACAATTTATCATAAAATAATTCACAATACCTCTCGAAGTCTGGGTTTCAAACTCGAAAATAATTAATTTCAACATCCAACACCTTTTTATTAGCGGGTCAAAGGGTTGCCAACTTCAGCCCATCAATCATCCTGGATTGTTGGCAACTTTGGAGCCCTTTCAAAGATCGCAACTCGCAACTTGGCAGCTCCGACGGTAACTTCGTCTTTGGCAAAAGTTTCGTTTTGTTCGATTCTGTGCCGTTGAAGACCCCTTCAGTTAAATTTTTGTAATAAGCACCAAAATTCGGAATCAAAAATTTTCTAACGATTGGTTTTTTGTTTTATTTGTCTTTTATTAACTACAACAATTTCGTATCGCACTGAGTGTTAATGATGTTCTGTGCAGATAGTATCATTGAAATTATGTTTTTTGATCAATGACAACAAAATTAAAATAAATTTATTATTTTGTTCAAAGCTACAAAACTTTTATAGTTGCCAATAGATGGCGTTGTAAATAAGACATCGCAACAAATGTTTGTAAGCATTGACGATAGGTGGCGCTAGTCCTAACCCTATAGTATCAATCACTACTTGAACCGCGATATGTAAGTTTTTGATCCCGGTTAGTATATATACAAAATTTCAACTACACCAAATGTACTTGCTTCGGCAGTACATATACTAAAATTGGAACGATACAGAGAAGATTAGCATGGCCCCTGCGCAAGGATGACACGCAAAATCGTGAAGCGTTCCACATTTTTTGGAGCGTTTGAGTTTGTGGAAAACAGGTACCTAGCGGATGACAATAAAATGGGAAGTTATTTTTTTTGAACTGTTGTTTAAATATTCAAGATGGTATTATGATCAGTTCGAAAACATATTGAGCAGATATTTAATTTAATGGCGGTTGATTAATTATTGCGACTGTAAACCATGGACAGTAATAAAAAACCAATTGGTCGGTTATTCTATCACACGATTTCTAAAAATAATTGAGCAGTCCAATAACTGATAAAGCGGTAAAAGTGATGGAATGAGCGGTTCGATAAATAGTTCGGCAGATCATAGTGAGCGGAGACACTCGAACTCAAATTAATTGAAAAGAAAGGTAAAATGTTCCTTAGTTGCTTGACCAAGATGATGATATTATGTGTAGACATATAATCGGCCTGTCCATCCGCTTGAAGTACGCCGTGCCTCCAGTTGAAGCTAAAAACATGCCACACAAAAAAGTACGAGAGGCAAACCGTCGAAAGTCAAACCTGCTGTTATTATACAATAAGTTTATTTTAACTGCTGCTATGCACATTCTATGTCATTTACTTATGTATGTTTCGAATTACGAATAAAAGTTCCTATGTTTATAAATCAATTTGTTTTATATCATTCCTTCAGTCAATGCAAATGTAGGTAATTTAATTTTATTCCAATTTAAGAACTGTTTTTAATTTTGATTTTACCGCCTCATTGCTTATTGAATTGCTTAGAATGCGATTTTTTATCGACGAGTTCCGATTTAAGTATTACTGCGCACACGTAACCGCTCATTCAATATTTTTTACCGCCCATTTAATTATTTTCCTGCTCAATTATAATTATATTCACTGATCCATTTCGATATTTTTTATTACCCATTTTTGTTTACTTTAACGCTTAGTTTTAACTGCTGAACTAGCCCATTTTTATTATTTAACTTAACAAAACTGCTATTTATAACTGCCTCTTAAAATCAGTGCCCAATAAAATGACATCTATACAATGCTTTTCTACACTGTCAAAATATTGTATTTAAATGAGTATGGCTCCTTACTTCTGTAGTTTATATAAAATTGGTTTCGTTTCTTAACTTGTCATCAAATTCAGTTTATGAATTGTAATTTTAACAACAGTTAATAACTATGAGGGGGGGGGGATTATTTTATTTTATTTTATTCTTATGAAAAACATATTAATTTTACAATCCTTTAAATCGGTAATCTTAATAAAAGTTTTTTCACATCATTGCACAACCAACTACTGTATCATAATAAATGTGTGATTGAAAAATAAGCAAGTTTAATTCTTAATATTGTGCGACACTGCAGTGTGCCCGCGGTACCGGACGTCATTAATTGACTTAAATGAAAAAAAAAAGGTTTAGCACTCTTCAGATTCACGGAAGTAATAGCTCTATTGTAAGGATAATATTATAAATTGAAATCTACTTGGCAGCCGAAAATCATCCAAGCACAAGCCTATAAATAACAGCCTGGGCCCAGGAAAGCAACCTTGTCATAACAGAGCTTTAGGGTGATTACGTAACTTGAAATGTGATAGCGATTCCATTGCAGGGTATTGCCAGTATATTGGCGCAATGTCAAGGGTTGATCATTTCCTAGACTCTCAAGTATTTTACAGCACTTAAAGAAGTGATGTCACAAACAATTGCCAGCTGTAGCCGTCGGGTGCATTGAAGGCTAGGTAACTTACCTACCACATGCGCCAGCGACCAACTAGATCATTAAAAGCAAAAAATTATGTTTTCTTTCAGTTCTCACATGTATAATTTAATGATATGTCATAACTGTACTGTGTTTAGATAAGTTTGTAGTGATTAAATTAACAATTCATTTATTTATTTAACTGCTGAACATGTAGATGACACCCGTCGGCAAGTCGGTTTTGATAAACTACTGAAATGACGCCGACCGCCGCCCCTGATTTGATGTCAATGCGAAGGGTTCCGTTGCTGTCACATTGGTAGTATGTAAGACTGCTACGGTCGGCGGCTATCGTTCGACATATGTGATCGACAATTGCCGTCCACGTGGACAACCCTTAAGTGATTCCTTCGGTGGATTTGAAATGTTGCTATAATACGAAGCGATTGAGTTACGTAATCGCCCTACCGACCCTGCCTCGGTTAATGGTGTGTGTATAATGAATTAACATCTCCAGTCGTTTATCTTAACGCGCTTCGTAGTCTGGCTGCAAATTGATATTAAAATTGTTTAAACTTGCATTGCATTGCAAATTATAATCTGACTTCGTTGCACCGACCAATTTTCGTAAAAGGTTAACATGTTTTAAACTCCTATACATAGTATCCTTTTCTTAGCGTGGATATACTTAGTCAACAAACTCTTTTAAATAATGGAAGAAAAAACTTGCGCAACGCAGCCGAGTATCAGAAAAGTCCTAGTAATTTTCATAAAGGTTTAAGGTTGAAGCAAATCTACCCACCCGCCTCGGACACAGCACCAACCAGGCGTCAACCATACGGAAGCACGTTACGTAAAAGGAACAGCAGCGCTTCGGCTGGGATCGGCACCGGATAGCGAACGGGTCGCCTCGGCTCGTGTTTGCTAAAACTTATGACAGTTCTTCTTGTGAATGAAGGCCCTTTGACAGGCTGGAAGGATAGTCGTCAGCCAGTGGGCGATGCGTCGTTAGTCCATTAAAAGTTGGGTCCCGACTTGGTCTCGATCCAAGGTCGTGACGTTACGAAGTTGATAGATGTGCGTTTTAGTATGGAGTTTCATACAAAGAATACTGAACACCTCCAGTTGATACGGTGCTGTCACCGTTACGGGTTGATTAGGTGGCTCTCGACCTTTAACCTATAAAAGTTTGCATGGAAAATTTGACCTAATAAGAAGTCCTGTCACATAATATATGACCATTTGTAGATCCATCCAGGCTACTATTGTAAGATTCCTAGAAGGACATACATCAAAACAGAATTTTATCACTCATTGACGTATTATTTGAAGCCTCTGTGGCGCAGCGGTAGGAGAGTCGCACTTTAAAGCGACGGCTGCGCCAGAGGTCCCGGATTCGATTTCCGGGTCGAGCCAAAAAAAAATATATACCTGAGTTTTTCTGTTCGGAAATTCTTAGGGTAGCCCGGAGTTTGGAAGTTGGCGGTGTTTCACCCCCGTGCCTCGGAAAAGCACGTAGAGCCGTTGGTCCAGCGCCTGAACTCTCTCCGGCCGTGTCAGATTGCTGTCCCATCGGGCTATGAGAGTGAAAGGAATAGAGAGTGCACCTGTGTTTGCGCACACACTTGTGCACTATAATATGTCCCGCGCGGTCGGTTAGTCGTTGTGACTGGCCACCGTAGTTGAAATCGGCTAGGGGACTATTATTTGTAGCCAAAGTATACCTTCCTACTAATTATTGCTCAATTGCTTACTTTTATAAACGGAAACGGTCAAACTATTAATAAACTTCCAATTTATTCCACGCTAGCGTCAAAAAAGTGGGGTATAATCTTAAAAAGGTCGTGTTATACAAAACAATACAATCATTAAGCTTCAGCAAAACAAGCTTATCGCTCAAAATACAGGATTAGTGAATGTTCGACATAATACCAGGAACGAACGAGGCGTCTCAGTCACGCCAACGAAACTAAAACAAAAATCGTATTTTCAAAGGGCGTGTACATAACTCAGTTGTATGCAGAAGAATAACTAAGGAAAAAACCACTATGTAGTGTAAAAATCTAAGAGTTCATACTCGTATGTTTCTTTTCTGGATTCAGAAACTATGTTTTATTAAGCTGATATAAAAATAGGCCGTTGTTTTTCTTCTTAGGTCCAATTAAGTTGAAAGGCGAAATAGTTTGACCAAACTCTAAGGTATCATAATGTATCCATAAACCTTAATATAATATGACAGATTTGGTCTCATTCGTTTTCACACATGCGAAACTAAGATATTACTTGATAATCTTCAATTTTCAAGCTTCTTTTTGGAGTCAGTGCCATCACTTGACCATCAAGCATCAACTATCAGAGCACCGACTCCCAAAAGAAATTGTTTGCCTTAAATGGCTTTCTTTCTTTTCAAAGGTCAAGAGTTTATTTAAGACTTTTTGATGTATCTTGGTTTTGAAGTCGGTTAATACTTTTTTTTTAAAGTTTTCGTCGGTTATTAATTTTATGTCTTCATTTTTATTGATTACAGGAGAGGGGGAAATGCACCTAATGACTCTGCTCTTTAAGAAGCTACAAATTACCTATCATAATTTCTGTCATTATAATTACTGAACTCCTAAGCGTTAAGTAGTTTCACCATCAGCTCAGATCCACATGATGTTGACTATTAGACGTAACAACACGTCAACATTAAGGTTCTAGTAAAAAAACACTTTAAGCGCCTTTTACAAATGAAGGTTTCCCTCGATTACTCCATGATCCCATCCTCGGATCCCGAATTGGCAAAAATGGGACCAACTAGAAGGTTTCTAAGTAGGCGAAAAAAATTTTCAAATCGGTCAACAAACGACTGAGATATGAGGTGAGGTAACATAGATACAAAAAAGTCTCCTTTTTTGAAGTCGATTAAAAATGGACGAAATTCTGAAGAGTATTTTTGTCGAAAAAGTGAATGGTATAATTTTTACATTAACTAAAATATTATTTATTTAATCAAGACGTACGAGCATAGTTTTTCAAACTAATTGTATAACGTTTAAGAGGTGAAAACGTTATCCATTTTGTAAGGAAGTTCATGCGCTAACTATCCTATTAATAACTTCTTGTCGTCTGTGATCTCAATACTTAAAGAATCTCATACACGATTGTGTTTCAGTAACCACAATTATGTAAGCAATACAAATGCAATTCAGCTAAGAGTGTCTCTACTGCATCTATTTCCCTTATAGCCAATAGAAGGAAAGGGCTATAAAGGCTATAAATTTGGCATAATTCAGCCTTTTATTGTGGGGGGCGCCACCGCAAGCCTTTGATACCGGTATTCGGGTCAACGGAATTTGACTCTAAAATACGAGGTTTGTTTTCGCAGCGGTCGCTTTCATGTAACTATTAAGCTTTTTGGAGGTGAAAATTCTATTGTTTTTGGCCACTTTCGGGATTCTTTGTTGAAAGGTGAAGCTGTGGGAACTTGGTTACCATGGTATAATGAAAACGTGAATATCGGTTTTTAAGGACTTCCCGTATTGTGTTATGTTAAAGTTTCAATGTTCTGAATAATTTAGAATGTTTATCATTCTTCTTGCCATATTTCCGACTTAGTAAAAAAAAATGGTAATCGATTCGACCTGTTTGTATGTGATATCGTCAGAATTGGAAAAAAATAGAATGTTGTTCTATTAAGACTTCTTTACGCTTTGCAAAATTTTGTGTCTGTATCTTTGTATATTCGTCTCAGGATTTTTCGAAAACGAGAAGTCATAGCGAGATGATTCAGTTCAATCAGGTACAGTTCAACTTAGGGTAAGTTACATCAAAATTGGTCTAGTAGTTATTGATATAATATGAGTAATAACAAAAATCTTAAAATAAAAAAAAAATAAAAAAAAATAAAGCATACCTTTCAACAGTCTACACACATCATGCACTGCCTCCAGAAGCATTTTTTTGACAAATGCGTTATTTTTAGCATTTTGGTCAGTTTTTTTGTAGGCATTTTTATTTTTTAAATATTTGTTTGGGGTTTGTCCTAACTTTAGAGCGCATTCACACTTAGGCGTTATAGCCACGCGACGGTCGAGCTGCAGTCGCACTGCTGTCGTTCTAATGTGAAAGTACCCTTACTTTTATAATACCCCATAATTGATAAGCCTTGCACTATTTTTTATCTATAACTTAGTCATTTTACAGCCGTCGCTCAGATTCAGATGGAGATTCTTTCATTTGCTTGAAGTATCGTACATAACTCATGACATAAGACATTATTTTACGGATTTACTTTTCGCAAATTTATTTTAAAAAATACTAGCGAGGACCCAAGTTAGACTCACTGCAAGATCACAAGACACAGTTAGCTCTTTTTGCGTGGATAGGAACGTTATTTAATATTATTAAGTGACGGTTGTTTATTTTTTTCAAAATTCTGTTAATGAAAATTAACATATTAGTCTACCCTTGACCACGAACGCTGTAAAGTGTAACTCCGGGATAAAATTTCATTAATGACTTCATAGACTTACGAAATATAAGACGCCAAATAAGAAAGGCGATGGAAAATGCATTCAAACCTCAAGACTTTCAGAATCTACTTAAAACTTGTAGTCTTATGTATAAAAAAACGTGTTTTAAAACGATTCCATTTACTAGGTGTTATTTGCACAGAAATCCTGTGCCACACGTCGCAGACTTATTGGGTCAGTTTGTTGAGTGTTTTCGTTAAATTCGGCTCGAGTTATATGAGTGTTGTGCTTTAAATTTAGGGCAGCGTACGTGACCTAAAAGGGGTCGAGTAGGAATTACGAGCGAAGTTTCCAAGACCGTTCAAAATATAGTAAAGTTTCCAGGAGGGTAGCACGGAGGGAGCGGCCAGACTGTTATTATTTTAATTATGTGACTATGAAAATTATATTGATTTTGATTGGAGTGAAAATTTACTTTTATGTACTCATTTCTGTATCCTTTTTGCTATTGAAATAAGAAAATTTTGATACAAAATTAAACATACGAGTACTAACATATGTTTTGTGTTTTTATCATTTCTGCATTATCAGTATCTTTATAAGTATGGGAATACTGGACATTGGTTTGGGTTTTAATTGAATTAGATTTGTAACAACTGCTAAATGTGATATCCAAATCACATAGGTATACTCATCAATATCCCTTGAAAACTTTCAATTCAAATTCTCGAACGTATTGTGCATGGCAAACATTAGGGTACTTCATCATTTGAATAAATATTATCATCATTTTAATCAATTAGAATGATCACCTAGCTTATCAGTTTGAGCTACCATAAGACCGCTCAAAATATAGTAAAGTTTCTACTTCGGGCTGTGCCTGACGTAATATTACGAGACCTCCAATTACTAGACGTTTCTGATGATGTAGGCTTTGCCGGCCTCTACCATGGCCTAATCCGCCGCTTCCTTCGTAAGTGGTTGTATCACAAACTTACTCTATTAATAAGTTTCAAGGGCGGTGTTAAGCTGTGTGGTAACGAGATTTATATATATAATACTACTAAATACTAATACATATTATAAAGATATCGAGTTGTTTGTTTGTTTATTTAAACTCGCTTATCTCAGGAACTATTGGACCGATTTAAAAACATATTTTTGAATTTAAAAGCTTACTTATTCAGGAAGGCCTAAGGCTATAAAACATTACGATATGATTTAAAAGAGCAGAGCAACAATGAGAAATGTGGCAAAGACGGGGAGAAAATATTCCTTTTGAGAGCTTCCGTTGCGTAATTCGTTTAAGATACACAAAAATTATGTTTGATGGGATTGTTCACCTTTAAGAGGTCTACAATAAAGTCCGCAATAGCATATCTAGTATCTTTTACAGTTGCTATATACTTACTACAAACTTTTTTATGTTTAAATGATCTATTTTCAAAGGTCCTTGATGCACACGGGTATTTATTATTATCAAAATAAACATATTCATAATCATGAACATTTCATTTTGAACAAAACTGCCCAGTAAATTGTTTATTTTAAATAAATATTTCAGAAGAAATTACAGTTTTAACATAGCTCCGCACTAAAATCATGCTTAAGTGCGTTGTAAACTTAAAAGCGCGTGAGATAGTGCACTAACCGCTATCACAAAATATGGATACTACGCTATGATAGCGGGCCTCTTAGATCCTTTAAACACTGCGACTATTAGCAGCGATGCAGTTGCGATGCTAACGCGCGTTAGCATCGATGCAGTCACGCTGGAAATTGACAAATTATGTACTGATTTCTGTCGACTGCATCGATACTGACGCACGACTGCATAGATGCTAAATTAAAGCTGTTCATTGCGTGAGTCGCGATGCTGAAGCGCATTTTCAAAACGCGCGACTGCATCAATGCTAGAAGTCGCAGTGTGTACGGGGTCTTACTCATAATGAAAATATGTGTATTGTGTTGAAATATTTTACGGGAAATTCAAAATATACGCGGGCGACTCCGCGAGAACCGCTAGTGATATTATAATAGGGGATAAATTTAAGTACGAAGAGTAACTATATAAGTTTATGACTAACAACTTTCCAAAGTTTTGTTTAGTGTCGACATAAATAATAGTATAGAATCTAGAATAATGAACCTTTGTCGATTTTGGGAAATGTTAGACCGGAGGTTTTCTCATTCTTATGCAAATTAATATTGTGATTTGTGAAAATTTCATGCTACGTGAAAAAACTGTAAGAACCGCTCTCAACAAGTATTTCTCGAATAATAAAGGTAAATAACAATCGACTTTCTTACAGACTTCCAATAAAAAAATCTAAAAGTAGCTTGCAGAATATTTTAGCTCATACCCGTAAAAACTTTTGCGTTCTCAAATGAAGGGAATTCCTAAGGGCAGTGCAATCATTGTGTGAGTCAACAAAGCTAATCGAGTATGCCACACTGTAAATTTCGACGTTATGAAAATGTATTTTTAACCCTACCTTATAATTACGAGCGCAAGAAAGTCAGGCAAAATTAAGGGGGAGTGATAGGATATTTGACTGTGTACGTGATTATTTCATTTTGGTTTTTATAGTGTTTTGTCACTATAAAAACTTAATAATACAAATACCACTTGTTAAAAGCAACTTTGGCTGTGACCGACGAGGAATCGAATCCCGTGCCTTACGCTATCCGGGCGTATGCCTATACCACTCGGGCACCGTCACATAAGCAAGCCTGTTGAATTTTGCAAGTCCTTTCTTTTTCCGCGTAGGCTGCGTGACATCATCAATGTTGCGAGATTGCTCTCACAATATCCGAAGTAAATATTTTTACAAATATTTAACAATCTCTTAAGACGAAGAAAGACAATTTATTATTACATTTTTGTTTTTATAGTGTTTTGTCACTATACAAATTTTATAATATAAATTGTTAAAAGCAACGTCAGTGATATAGGCAATTAGGCATACGCCCGGATAGAGTAAGACACGGGGTTCGATTCCTCGTCTGTCAAAGCCAAAGTTGTTTTTTACAAGTGTAATTTATATTTGTACGTGATTTCTATAAAGTTTCTGTCAAAATCTGTCTACTTAACTAAAAAAACAGTTCGTATTGTTTGCTTGCAGGCAAAACTATGTTGTGATTTTATCAGGATAAATTTCGTATTTTCAATCAAATCCAGAAAATCGTCTGTCACGAACAAATAATCGTTTTTATAGGAAAAAACTATATCGGCAACTCGGGTTCAGCAGTAGACGTACACTACTGAACTTTCGTGCATTCTTCAGACTTAGAGCGCTTTCTCACTTAGGCGACTTTAGCAGCGCGACTGTCGCGCGGCAGTCGCGCTGCTGTCAATTTCATAGATAAAATGACAGCAGTAAGCCCTTCACATTACGACGGCGCACTAACAACCATATGATTAGACGTTTCTTTGGAACTCCCTCGACTCAGGGGCCCTCTTTTTAACCGACTTCAAAAAAGGAGGAGGTTATCAATTCGACTGTATGTTTTTTTTTTTGTATGTATGTTACCTCATATCTCAGTCGTTTGTCGACCGAATCGAAAAATTTTTTCGCCTACTTAGAGGGTGTATCTTCTAGTTGGTCCCATTTTTTCCATTTTGGTATCTGATGATGGGATCTTGGTGTAATCGAGGGAAACCCTCAAATTTTAAAGGCACGTATAGTGTTTCTTTACTAGAATCTTAATGTTGACGTTTTGTTACGTCTGATAGTCAACATTTTGTGGGGCTGAGCTGATGGTGAAACTCCTTAACGCTTAGGAGTTCAATAATTATAATGACGAAACTTATGATAGGTGATTTGTAGCTTCTTAAAAAATATAATCATAAGGTGCAACTCCCCCCCCCCCCCCCCCTCTTATGTAATCACTTAAAATGAAGAAATAAAATAAACTTTAAAAAAAAAGGAAAAACCGACTTCAAAACCAAAATGCACTAAAAAGTCTTAAATAAACTCTTCACCATTGAAAGGAAAGGAATCCGTTTTAGACAAACAATTTCTTTTTGGAGTCGGTGCCATCACTTTGACTATCAAGCATCAACTATCACAGCACCGACTCCAAAAAAAAGTTTTTTGCCTAAAACGGATTCCTTTACTTTCAATGGTGAAGAGTTTATTTTAAACTTTTTAGTGCATTTTGGTTTTGAAGTCGGTTTTTACTTTTTTTTAATTGCATCACTCACTTGAATATGGCGCATGATTTTTGTTAGTAAACTAATTAAATATCAATGGAAATCACGCGAAATATGGACGTTAGTATTCACAAAATTCAGTTATCTTATTTTAAATCACTCTCGTGTAAAATTATACTCATTTTTATTGGCAAAATCGGACATTAATAAATTATTATCATACGCCATCTAAGAAAGTGTTAAAAAAATAGGGGCCCTGATGTGAATAGAAATCTGTATCTCAAGTCAAAAACGAATATCTATTTTGACAATTCACTTTGACGTGATTTGAGCACTTCACAATAAATTGTAAAGTTAAATAAGTTGAGTTAGACCAATATATTATAATAAGCGTATACAGTCCTCCCAATGCAGATTACGGCCTTTTTGAAGCTACAATGGAAATAGCCTTATCGAAAGTTTCTAAGCAAAGGAAATCTTTGATAATATGCGGTGATTATAATGTAGATATACTTAAAAAAACGCAACAGTCAATGAGTTTTCTTGGTCTCTTTAAGTCTTTTAACTTAGTGAACGTTTTTAATGAACCTACGAGAGTGACTCCTACAACAGCTACGTGCTTAGATAACATTTTCTGTAATATTAAAGTAATCGATAAATCAATTTTACATTGTTTAAGGTCCGACCACAGAGGACAAAAAGTCGCGTTTGAACACAGTCCCATCTCAAATGCTGTGGATATTGTTTATAGGCCAATCACTGATAATAGAATAGATAGATTTTAAAGTAAGATTTGCGAAGGTATTCAATCTTTAATTCACAGTAATAGTAACAACGCTGATAAACTTTATGAAGATTTATTCACTTTGATAAAGAACGAATATAATCAAATATTTACAAAAAAAACAGTAAAGTCAAATCAGGTCAAGTTTAAATTTAATGAATGGGCTACAGTTGGTATTTATAAAAGTAGGAATAAATTATACGAACTATATAATATTAAAGAACAGACCCAGGACCCACACATTATAGAATATGTGAAGAACTACTCAAAAATCTTTAAAAAAGTATGTGCACAGGCTAAGTCTAACCATATTCGAAGGATAGTTAACGGTTCCACGAATAAGGCGAAAGCTACCTGGATTTTATAAACAAGGAAACGTGTAAAAACAAAACAAAAGATCATTCGTTTTCCTTAAAAGTTGGAAGTAAGATAGTTAATTCTTATTTAGAGGTTGCAAATATCTTTGAAAATTTCTTTACTAATATTGCAACATTAACAACCAAAGATCTTGCATCATCTCCAGAACAAGCCCAACCTATTCTTAGATCTAATATTGATGAATGTCATTATTTACTGAACTTTAGGCATGTATCCTCTGAGGTTATTATAAAAACATTTAATGAACTTAATTTGAAAAAGACTGAGGACTTATAGGGATCATCTGTTTATATAATTAAAACCATTATTGAATTTATAGCTCCGCGTTTAGCGATCATATTTAATAAATGTGTCGATGAAGGCAAGTTTCCAAATTTAATGAAATTTAGTAAAATCGTTCCACTTTTTAAATCAGGAGAAAAATGCGACCCTTCCAACTTTCGACCAATATCAATTTTACCCGTGCTTAGCAAAATTTTTGAAAAGATAATTTTTAATCAACTTCTATTTCATTTTACAACTAATCAATTATTACATAATAAACAGT
Organism: Pyrausta purpuralis; assembly: GCA_963924145.1. Classification (NCBI taxonomy): domain Eukaryota; kingdom Metazoa; phylum Arthropoda; class Insecta; order Lepidoptera; family Crambidae; genus Pyrausta; species Pyrausta purpuralis. Next base: position 26,310,072 of record OZ001648.1, on the reverse strand, counting down.
TTGGTTTTACAAAAGGTAGAAGTACTGCTGATGCTGGAGTTGCTCTCTTGAAACATGTATTTGATGCATACGACGGTAGGTGTGATGCTATAGGAGTATTTTGTGACCTCTCTAAAGCATTTGATTGTGTAGACCATGAGACCTTATTGAAAAAACTTCAACATTACGGCGTTTCGATCGATGCGCTAGGTTTATTGAAATCTTATGTTAGTGATAGAACTCAAAAGGTTTATATTAATGGAACTGAGTCTCCTGGAGCACCTCTAAAAATGGGAGTACCCCAAGGATCGATATTGGGACCGTTGTTGTTTCTGATATATATAAATGACCTTCTATACTTTGGCGATGATGTATGTGAAATAGTACTGTTTGCAGATGATACTTCCTTAATTTTTAAGACTCCAAGTGCCAAAGAATCTTTTGACGATGTAAATGGTGCTCTTTCACAGGTGCTCCATTGGTTCACCGTTAATAATTTAGTGCTTAATCCGGGTAAAACCAAATGCATAAAATTTACAATGCCTAATGTCAGACAAGTCCCAACGCAAATCATGGTTAAAGATGAGCCACTAGATACTATACAAAGCTCAACGTTTTTGGGAATAACCGTAGATCATAATCTTCAATGGGGTCCACATATCGACGAGACCTTGTCAGGGAAACTTAGTTCGGCTGCCTATGCAGTAAGAAAGATAAGGCTTTTGACTGACGTTGAAACGGCAAGGTTAGTTTATTTTAGCTATTTTCATAGTATCATGTCTTATGGTATCTTGTTATGGGGCTCGGCTGCAGATATAGAACAATATTCATACTGCAAAAGTGAGCTGTACGGGCTATTTACAATCTCAAATCTGACGACTCTTTAAGGGATTTGTTTAAAGAAGTCAAGATACTTACAGTATATTCACAGTTTATTTATGAAAATTTGATTTATGTTCGTAAAAACTTGCACTTATTTCCTAAAAAAAGTGATTTACATGATTTTAATACTAGAAACAAGAATAAACTTGCCGTTCCAAACTTCAGACTTCAGAAGGTTAATCACTCGTTTATTGGAATATGTATTACTTTCTTTAATAAATTGCCTCAAAATATAATTGAATTACCTTTACATAAATTCAAATCTATTGTTAAACAATGTTTAATGACTAAAGGATATTATAGAATAAATGATTATATGAACGATAACAATGTATGGTCTAGCTTGTAAGAACATTTAATTGTAATATTTTTAAAAGAGGCATTGACAATAGTGACTGAGTTTGTTGCGCAGCTTCTTCTCAGCACTAGCCCACAATTGTCCCGAAGCTGTGGTAGGGCCAATGTTGGGACGTGTATAAGTGCTAGCAATAGCCTATGTACAAAATAAAGTAATTTTGAATTTTGAATTTTTGAAAGGGTCTTACAGTTTGACAATCGTTCCCTAAAACCTTCCTCTTTTTTTGCCAAAGATTTTTTTACCCTTTAAGAATACCGATTAGATGACTTAAGTTTGAGTCGAGTATGAGTGAAGTCGACGAAACGTCCTAACATACGGGTGTTAGTCTCAAGACTTCTTTAAAAACCATTAAAACGATAGCAAAACAAAATGATTATGATGACGTTAAGAAGCAGGTAAATTAGATAAAAAATAACATGTCGGAGAAACATAAAATAACCATAAGTTTATCTTTACAAAAAATACCTTTTACTAACAAACTGCTCCGCTTTACCCTTAAGTCTCATGTTTCACCAGACCTCGTTAAGAAACGCAAACACTTATAATTTTCACATCTAAACAATCTCAAAGCGGTTTCTTATTAATTCCTTCGCTAAATCACCTTTACAACAGGAGCAAAAAGAGTGAGCCCATCAAGCAAGGTTGCAGTTTTTGCGAGCCTCTACCATGGATTTGCAAATAAACGAGTGGTATGAAGGTTCCTCCTTTCGGTAATCAGGTATCTTACTATTGATATAAAGTTACTTTAAAATACTTTAAAATGTGAGAAGATAGAATTTTCACTTTAAAGATTTAATTACATCGGAATCTACCTAGATTATTGATTTAGAATGCATGTAACTGCCATTGTCAATAAAAAAAAACACTTTAACATATGCTTTAGAATGATTTTAACACTCACAGTGTCATATTTTATATTCATAAAGATGAAATAAGAAACCAAAAATTTGCGCACGGGCGGGACTTGAACCAGCAACCTTTTGGCAAACCGGGCCAAACGCTCTTACCAATTGAGCTACCGTGCTGTTAGTCCGAGCCTGCGAAATTTGTGGTTTCTTATGAAAACGTCAATTGCGTGACGCTTAGCGCCATCTAGCCGTCTGTTTATGAAACAGATGGCCCAAGCAGTTATTCTTTACAGAATAAATTCAACTTGGAAATTGATGTCGCTTCGCTATCTAATGCTTTAGAATGATTTTAACACTCACAGTGTCATATTTTATATTCATAAAGATGAAATAAGAAACCAAAAATTTGCGCACGGGCGGGACTTGAACCAGCAACCTTTTGGCAAACCGGGCCAAACGCTCTTACCAATTGAGCTACCGTGCTGTTAGTCCGAGCCTGCGAAATTTGTGGTTTCTTATGAAAACGTCAATTGCGTGACGCTTAGCGCCATCTAGCCGTCTGTTTATGAAACAGATGGCCCAAGCAGTTATTCTTTACAGAATAAATTCAACTTGGAAATTGATGTCGCTTCGCTATCTAATGCTTCAGAATGATTTTAACACTCACAGTGTCATATTTTATATTCATAAAGATGAAATAAGAAACCAAAAATTTGCGCACGGGCGGGACTTGAACCAGCAACCTTTTGGCAAACCGGGCCAAACGCTCTTACCAATTGAGCTACCGTGCTGTTAGTCCGAGCCTGCGAAATTTGTGGTTTCTTATGAAAACGTCAATTGCGTGACGCTTAAAGAATAACTGCTTGGGCCATCTGTTTCATAAACAGACGGCTAGATGGCGCTAAGCGTCACGCAATTGACGTTTTCATAAGAAACCACAAATTTCGCAGGCTCGGACTAACAGCACGGTAGCTCAATTGGTAAGAGCGTTTGGCCCGGTTTGCCAAAAGGTTGCTGGTTCAAGTCCCGCCCGTGCGCAAATTTTTGGTTTCTTATTTCATCTTTATGAATATAAAATATGACACTGTGAGTGTTAAAATCATTCTAAAGCATTAGATAGCGAAGCGACATCAATTTCCAAGTTGAATTTATTCTGTAAAGAATAACTGCTTGGGCCATCTGTTTCATAAACAGACGGCTAGATGGCGCTAAGCGTCACGCAATTGACGTTTTCATAAGAAACCACAAATTTCGCAGGCTCGGACTAACAGCACGGTAGCTCAATTGGTAAGAGCGTTTGGCCCGGTTTGCCAAAAGGTTGCTGGTTCAAGTCCCGCCCGTGCGCAAATTTTTGGTTTCTTATTTCATCTTTATGAATATAAAATATGACACTGTGAGTGTTAAAATCATTCTAAAGCATTAGATAGCGAAGCGACATCAATTTCCAAGTTGAATTTATTCTGTAAAGAATAACTGCTTGGGCCATCTGTTTCATAAACAGACGGCTAGATGGCGCTAAGCGTCACGCAATTGACGTTTTCATAAGAAACCACAAATTTCGCAGGCTCGGACTAACAGCACGGTAGCTCAATTGGTAAGAGCGTTTGGCCCGGTTTGCCAAAAGGTTGCTGGTTCAAGTCCCGCCCGTGCGCAAATTTTTGGTTTCTTATTTCATCTTTATGAACACTTTAACATTTAAACTTCTTCTTTCTCACCTCAATTCTAGTTAATTATAATTTTAAACACATTGCTCGTGATTTACTCACAGCTACAACATCATTTATAATAGCGTCTAATCCAGATTTTTCCATGCTTGATATAAATTTTTCTTCTGTTAAATTGCTGTTCGAAAAATTGCTCCAAAATTTAAATAATATTTCGGCAAATAATAAAGCTGGCTGGTTCCTAGCTCAAAGGATTAGCATAGCTATCCAACGCGGCAACGCAGCCAGCATCATAACCTCCTTGCGGCAAGGAATCTGTTTCGTTTCTGAATATTTACATTTTAAGTTTATTTTTATAATGCATGTCTTATTTTTTAAAGACTATATTGCACAAATTTAGTGTACCAAGGTGGACTTAATGCTAAAAGCATTCTCTGCCAGTCAAACCTTTAGGTCATGCAGAAAGATAGCAACGGGTGCAGTGAAAAAAAAAACAAATTAAAATAGGAAAATTGTAACAAGAATATAATAAATATATTATTGAATTAAATAAACTAAATAAATAACTATATCGATAAATAAATAAACTACAAAATATATATAAGTATATACATAAACATAAATAAAGCAAAAAAACATACATATAATAATAATATTATGCAATTATTCACTCTTTCAGAAATGTACGAACTTTATTCTTGAAAGACAACTTTGCATCGGTTCTCTTTATATCCACGGGAAGAGAATTCCACAGTCGTGTTGCCGTCACTGTGAAAGACTTGGAAACGTACGAGGAACGGTGGGCCAGCGTGCCTAGCCGGAGATTGTCAGATGTACGGAGAGACCGATCATGGGTTTGACAGAGATGTGGAAACGTATCTTGAAGATAAGAAGGAGAATAGGGGTTATAAAGAATAGCGTGTAGAATGCAAAGAACTCGAGAGTCTCTACGTTGACGGATGGTAAGCCAATTCAGTTGTGCTCTGTAACTGGATACATGATCGTATTTACGGAGGCCGAAGATGAATCTGATACAACTGTTGAGGAGACGTTCGAGTTTATCGATGGAGGCTTCAGTGAGATGTCTTAGTTATTTTTCGTATAATAAAGATTTGATATTTATTGATACTTTTATGTTCAAATTTAAAAGAAACGGATAAGGTTGCTAAGTTGTGGTCATTTATATCACGGTCAAGATAGAAGTGAAAATAAATTAAGATCGTATGAGGATTAAGTGAGGTATCAACCTAGGGTTTACTTTCGTTTATCTATCGAGAACATTTAGTAGAAGCTTCTTAATCCCCCGTCAGCGCGCGGTCGGGCCGGGAACTCATTAACGGTGAAATAAAAAGGTTTTATTACTCGCTAACCCCGGCCCCCGGCTTTGCTTGGGGCCGTTATTGTGCGGCCCGGCGATTTTTGGATGTCTTTCGGTTTTGTACGGCAGTTAGGGACAATAGGGATACTAAATATTCACCCGTGTTTGCCGAGACACCTGCGATAGTATTTTTTAACCAGCACTGCGGCTTTTTTCTTTGTACTTTTTACTTCTCATTCCGGAATAAAACTATCCTTTCATAGTGTCAGTATTTTCAGTACTCTAAATAAGAACCAGACCTAAAAACCGTAATTAGTAAAATTTATTAACTTAAAGACAGAGTTTTTTCGCCTTTAGATATAAGCAGAACTTTTTTTTTCATATCACCACCAATTTAATAAAAGTTTTAAAGACATCATACGTACTAAATGACATGATAATGGACTAAATTGAAACAAGGGTCAAATTCAAGCATTGAATTTTAATTCGTAATTAAAAGTTGAACGAGAATTTGAAATAAAATACATAAGCCTAGCCAGGACTCAAGATGTCATTACGTAAACCCGCATCTATTTCACAGTAAGACGTTCCAGATAAATTAAAAAACAGTTTTTAACCGACGTTAACCCCAATTTCGCACCAAACCAGTAATGTCTCGCCTGATTTGATTAAAAATATCGAACCCATTTTTCGTAGTTGCAATCTACTTGAAAATGAGTTTTTTCTTACTAGATTACTCTTTGGCCTTGATAAGTTAAGGCTTCAGTCTTTATTTTTATATTTGAAACTTAGTTTGACAGAGCTACTTTGAAGTTCGGCTGTTCTTTGTACAAGTTGTTCTTGTATTTTTGGAAAATAATGCAAAACGTCTACTCGCTAGCTTGCCCTTATCAAATTTACTTATATCAGGGTTAGGCACAGTTGATTTTTATCAACAGTCATTACATTTACTGTCCTTATGAAATGCATAAGAAAGTTCATTAAAGTAATACATTATTAGACACCAAATTATTGGACACCAATCACATACATTGGTCTGATCCCAAAGTAAGTAGCGAATTGCACTTGTGTTATGGAAATCAGACACAACGGTGGTACCACAACACCCAGACCCGAGACAATGTAGAAAATTTTGATTTCTATATATTAGCTCGACCGGGATTCGAATCCGGTACCTCGGAGCGGCGAAACTTTGAAACCAGCGTGCTTAGCCACTACACTACGGATAAGATAAGATAAGATAAGATAAATCTTCAGATAAATCGGAGGTCAGATAGTCTTATTCAACAAAAATGCTAGTACCAAATATTTATCTATAATACCCCAAAGATTCATTCATAATGATGGATACAAAGAAATCAGTAAGTATTGTAATAACTTTATAAAGATTTAGGAATAAAGTTGACTACAAAGTAATCTCGTCTAACGTGGCTTCGAAAAATACCGACACTAATATGAAAACCGACACAGCAGAAATAAAAGTGCAGACGGAAGATTCGTGGAGTAAGATCAACAAAGTGATTCTTATACAATAATAGCGGAGTCTGGTGGATGAGAAAATTGAAAGTTAAGCCGCGAAGCTAAGGCCCCAACGTCTAGAAAACGAACGTCTTTGTACGTTTGGCTTTACAGCTAGGTATGTGAAGTTAATGAAATGAGCTTATAATATTTGAAAATTACAAAAACGATGCTTATACTGAAATCTTATAGCATCTCACTATAAACAAGGGCTTGTAAGATTTCACACTGCTGCCAATTTTTGGGATGCTTTTGATATCTTCCTAGTTGACGCGGGTTCCAGGTGATGTACTTCGTCCATGTTTTATTTTGTCAGATGCCAATCATGTCAAATCCAGGTATCCTGCCACTGTATACTGCCACCAACTAATCTGAAGAATGACAACATGGCGCCGCGAGCGATTGCCGCTTTTTACACAAATATCACTTCTGGCTTTTTCAATATTTGCCGTAACTACATGGTGAAATATTTAAAAAAAATGTATTTTCAACTTTGTTGCACACCTAAACAGAAAATTAACGCCGAATGTAATTTTCTACCACTTATACCTCAGGGCTAAAGATAACTAGAATGTAGGTCAATTTATTGCAAAATAAACATGTATAACATAACATTATAATCATTTACTCGAATGAAATTTTTGTGGAATAATAAAAAAATGAAAGTATTCCACTTTTAACTCTCACGGTATTTTCGTAGGTTCGTCCACATAATTCTTACTCTTCGTCGCGACATTCCATCATTATGTGAATTCTTTTTGTTATTATTTATAAATATTCTTTTGACGTGTAAGTTTTCAAAGTACTTTTTTCATAAGTGTTTTCCTAACTTAAATTGTGTAGAACTGCGAGGGTGGCCTGGTGACCTGTAGAACAGGTTTTCCCAAAACCTATTTCAGGCATCAGTCCCTCACATGATCTAGGATTACATTTTACTCGTACCTGTTCATACCTTATTAAGTTTTAGACCAATGTTAAACATGTATTGCCTATTTTTGTGAAGGAAAACAAATACACTTAATGACTCAACACCCGAGCGGTTGCAGGCAACCGCATAACAATAGAATTTGCATTGTGTCTCGTTCACATACGCTTGAGGGATTTATCATTTATTTATTTATTTAAAATAGCCTGTGTTTGGTAATAAGCCTATCTTAAATTGCTTACGAGAATTTTTAATATCAATAATGGTCACACTGACTTGTACCGGCAGCAATGACGTTTTCAAAGTGACAACTATAGTTCCATTTTTGGCCAACCTCTAGATACTTATCTGGTGAACTTAATATTTTACCTAGAAAGTAAAGGAATTAAGATAAATAAATAAATATTGGACACCAATTACATACATTGCTCTGAATCCAAAGTAAGTAGCTAATGCACTTGTGTTATGGAAATCAGACTCAACGGTGGTACCACAACACCCAGACCCATGACAATATAGATAATAAAATTTTGATTTCTATATTGACCCGATCGGGAAGGGAACCTGGGACTTTGGAGCAGCGACGCCTTGAATCCAGCGTGCTTAGCCATTACAACATGGGGGTCGCCGTCACCACGCAGATGATTGGAAGCGGATATTGATTTTTCACATACAAAGGTATAACTATTATGCCTTCTGTAGTCATTCTTTAAATTCGTCCAGGGGTTCAAAAATTTAAATTATATTGTTCCAAAACCGAAAAAAACAGCTTGGCTTATGTTCAGCAGTGGACGTCCTTTCGTATTAATTTTATTTACCAGTTAAAGACCACACAGACAATATTTGATTGTTCACTCTTCAGAAACTAATAGCAGTTGAACGGAATCCTTAGTTCCTGTTTGCCCAAGACAGTTGACCAACTCGTCTAAGAGCAAAGTACGAGCATACAAGATACTACTCAAGTCGAGTCAAAGTTCTGACTTACCGCTAGAATGTTCCAGCAACTTGGCGCATCACTTACCTGTATGTAAACTTTGACTCAGTTACTGAACAACAACCACTCGTGGACTGGGGCAACTTATGTAAGACTAGCGGTCTCCCGCGACAGCGTCCGCGAGTTTGAGTTTGCTCCCTACCCTCCTGTCGCACCGTGATGTTTTGTAGCCTAAAGCCTTCCTCAGGTAGTTCCTAAAATTATCGCGTGCAAACAAACGAACTCTTCAGCTTGATAATATTAGTATAGATGTGTTTTAGCTTATTTATTTTTAAGTCTAGTATGAAACACTAAACTAAATACTAAATTTTCAAACTAGTCTGAACATTGATGTCAAAGTATCATTTTCAGATCTGTTGAGACGAGTATTTAATACTCTTTATTTTAAATGCTCAGTAGGTACAGAATCATAATCATTGATTTTGAAGCTACCATGTTTTTTTTGCTCCGTTGAACTGTTGGACCGTGCCATTGCTGACTATTTTCAGGCGAATAGAACATATTTTTCTAAGCATAATTGTGTCAACTTTACACGAGAGGTAGGTATTTCCTTAAAAAACGATTTGACCAACTTCAGATAAGGAATATTCGTCAAATACAATGCAAAACGCCTAATTCGAAAACATCACCTATTCGTCTGCTATCATTCACGTTAATGTCATTTTAAAATCGATCGTATTATACTTTTTTGGTTGGATTAGTCCTATCTGACGTTGGATAAATCGACTCTAAGGGTTGATTTTACTAACTTCAGTTAAGACTTATCTCGGTGATGTTTTCAAATTAGGCGTATTGTATTGTATTCGGCAAATACTCCCGAATATGTGACGTTATTAAAATCAAGCCTATCTGGCTACATACTATTCATTCGTTAACATAAATATATATATATCGCTCATTCGTTAACATAACTTTACAATTGCATTAAAATTCCAGTCATAATTATTGTCGAACACGTTTTATCGTAACCAATTAGGAAAATGTAATAATATATCAAAAATTGATTTTCCTTTACTCTGGAAAATAATGTCGTACCAGTATTTTCGAAGTGAATCAAATTAAAATCGGCAGAGCCCGTATCGGATGCGGTCCGCTCTTAATTCGGATTATCACATAAAGAGTCTGATCAAAGTAACGGATATATTTCCGATTCCTTTTCTGCGGACTGCCTCTGCCTAGTGCTTCGGTGCGCGAAATTGCGATATCATTTTCGGACATCACAGGGGCTTGAGTTTTCAATAAGACGGACTATTTTGAAGAACACTTTAAGGCTTTGGTCTCACTTTTTTTTTCAATATGGATAATAAATATTGTAATACGTATAAAACCATTTTGAGTTTGATTTTGAAATAAAATGGGTAACAAGTAAATAATATACGGCACGTATGTAACCTACCTATCTTTTTTGACGTGTGATAAATTGGTACCTAACTGTAATATTTTGTATGCACTGACGGACAGTTGAATCAGACAACATTTGCGTTTTTTCTTTTTTTGTACATTAAAGTATATGTATAATTGATCTTGATATAAACATCATATTTATGATGTCTAAAAAAGTTAAGATTCTGGAACTAATATACCTTAGTATTTTTAACTCCCGACACCAAACAGAGGGGTGTTATAAGTTAAACGTGTCTGTCTATGTATCTTTCTGTGGTATCGTAGCTCTTAAACGGATGGACCGATTTTCGTTTAGTTTTTTATGTCATAGGCAATTTTATCCCGGGTGTTCTTAGCCATGTTTCGTGTAATTCTGATCAGCTGTGTGAAGATAACTTCTTTCTTTAGATTTTCGATTGGTCTTTTATTTAACTAGTTATGTTTTTTCTACTAAAGTGGCGTTAGTGTGCGCGTCAAAAATTCGGGGAGCCCCTTAATTCAAAATTTGGTACCGTATCACAATTCTGATGACCTCCATGGTGTAGTGGCTAAGCACGCTGGTTTCAAGGCGTCGCCGCTCCCAGGTCCCGGCTTCGATTCTCGGTCGTGTTAATTAGAAATCAAAATTTTCTATGTTGTCTCGGGTCTGGGTGTTGTAGTACCACCGTTGTGTCTAATTTCCATAACACAAGTGCATTATCTACTTACTTTGGGATCAGAGCAATGTATGTAATTGGTGTCCAATATTTATATTTATTTAAAGTCGGGAGTTTATTCAATTTAAAATTTTACCATTATATTTTTGTTTTTATAGTGTTTTGTCACTAAACAAACTTAATAATATAAATAGCAAATTGCACTCCTTAAAAGCAACTTTGGCTGTGTGACAGACGAGGAAACAAACCCCGTGTCTTACGCAATCCGGGCGTATGCCTATACCACTCGGCCACCGTCACATTAGCAAGCCTGTTGAATTTTGCAAGCGCTTTCTTTAACGCGTAGGCTGCGTGACGTCATCAATGTTGCGAGATAGCTCTCACAATATCCGAAGATTATATTTTTACAAATATTTAACAATCGGTTAAGATGAACGAAGCCAATTTATAATTATATTTTTGTTTTTATAGTGTTTTGTCACTATACAAACTTAATAATATAAATAGCAAATTGCACTTGTAAACAGCAACTTTGGCGGTGTGACAGACGAGGAAGGTTTTTCCTCGTCTGTCACACAGCCAAAGTTGCTTTTTACAAGTGCATTTTGCTATTTATATTAAAATTTTACCTTTCAATCCTAAGAAATGGGCTTACCCGGTTTACTGCTTAACTATTATTTTCGCAAGGTGTAACTAAATAAGCTTGAATTTGCTTGCATGCAAGTGTATAACCCAATTTGCTTACTCGTCTCACTAACCAAGATGTCGCTACTTCATCATTTCCCTTCCACTGGCTGTAGCAATTACACCTCGTCGACTCTCCATTAACATGCAAATTAAAATGCAATGTTGCTACCTTGGAAAATTGTAATAAGCGCCGCTGTATTGCTCCGAGCGAATCTTATCGATGTTGAAACAAAAAAATCGTATTCGAGTAACGGATATTCCAATATTAAATACAGTTTTAATTCAGTGCTTGAAATAAAAGGAACTAAGTTCATTTATCAACTTTGAGTGCATTCGCTTTAGTTTTAATTGAGTCGTTGAATATTTATTGGTCAGAAGTTGCTGGGTTTTTTTTTTTGAATTTAAGATCTCTCATTATGTTCTAGCACGGATCGATGAAACAGTGAATATATGTTAAAAGAAACCTTTTTTAAATACTCGGAATAAAGTGTTCCTTACTCTTTGTTCTCGCGGATAAACGAAAGTTTTTTTCAACAAAATCTTACTGCTCTTAAAATTTTCTTTTGCATTAATAGTTTTCTTTTTAACAATGTCAGATAAGACTTATCCCTCTGAATTAGTATAAAACGACTGATTTTGAAATGTCGTTTACATAAATGATTGCTGACAAATAGGTAACGTTTTCAAATTAGGCGTTTTGTATTATATTCGACGAATATTTCTTATCTGACATTGGTAAAATCATCTCTAAGTAAGGTAATATTGATACGCGCATTCCACAATACTGAGTAGGACCCACAAACAACCTAGAATGCTCAACACATTTAATTACTATCCAAGCCAATTCCCTAAGTCATTGCTAACTTAGCTATTCTGTTAACAGTCAGAGGCTTAAGCGACATGTCTTGCAACAGACTGGCTACAAACTGGCGACAGATGTCACTATACGGTCTGTTGATTTCACTATAGTTGCTGTATACTGTATATACTATATGATATAGTTTAGATAATTCACGAAGTGGTTGCGCATGTAACACATTAACTGACTAGGTGTAAATCACTGGTTAGATTTGATGAGGAAGATAACTTTAAAAAAAGTAAAAACCAAATTCTAAACCAAAATGTACTAAAAAGTCCCTAATAAACTCTTGACTCTTTGAAGAAAGAAATCCGTTTTAGATAAATAATTTATTTTTGGCGTCGGCGCTCTGATAGTCGATGCTTGATATGGACAAAGTGTCTATCTATCAGAGTACCGACTCCAAAAAGAAATTGTTCACCTATAGATTCCTTTCCTTTAAAGGATGATAAAGACTTTCAACGGTATGTAGATCTTGACAAAAACTCAACGAAAATCGTTTGAAGAAGATGAAACTAGTAGTTTTTAGGATAGAGCTCATTTACAATAACCGCTGACATACCTGTCTGTGTTATTCATACAAATACTATGAAAAACGAAGTTATATTTGCTGTCAACAAAATACTGGGGTATTTTGGTTAAGTGGAAGTAAGTGGAAGTAAGTGGATTTCTAATTCAGTTTAAGTTAGCACGGAACCCTTAGTGTGCGAGTCCGACTTGCACTTGGCCGTTTTTTTTTATCAGAAAAAAATTTAATGACTGTTCCAGGACATGTAATTATCATTCATTTGTTTTATGCCCTGCGATCACAACTTGCCCCTATCTACACTCGAGCAATTTTTGCAACGAAATAAGTAAATTAACGTTTCTAATAAGCAAAGGTCTGTTTACGATTTAATTTGCATTTGCTTAATTTATAAGCTTGTATAACTGCTTTTCAAATTAATTTAACCTATTTTTATTTTCTATGCCTAGCTTAAATTATAACTGCGTGAAGATTTGAATTTTGGGTGCATTCACGTGATTAATCTATATATATAAAAATGGATTGCTGTTCGTTAGTCTCACTTAAACTCGAGAACGGCTGAATGGACTTATCTTAGTCTTGAAATATTCGTGGAGGTCTAGGGAAGGTGTAAAAGGCGAGCAAAAATCAAAAAACGCGCGGACATAGTCGCGGGGGACCACTAGTTGTTAATAAAAAACTCAAAGGCTGAAAGCTTAATATCCTTAGCAAACTTACCTTAACAAGACTTTAGAGTATGTTCAGTTTAAAAGGTTTCTACAGCCTCTTTTGTATCTTTACGAATGAAGCCGCGTAAACATCCATTAGAGTCTAGTATTTCCAGGGCAGGTTCCTCCCATACATTGCAGCCGTGCCTTAAGACGGCCTCATAAAACCAAATTAGGATACTCTGTGTTTGTACACACGGACCTTTGGTTTAGCGAAAAAATTAACAGGCATATATTCCTAACAAGAACTATTATTTTCTCTCTATTTTCTCATTGCCAGTATTTTCTCTATTAGACCTATGGTTGATTGGTAGACAATTCTTTTAGCATTAAGTCCGCCTTATGTACCTTTTTATGTGCATGAAGTGTTTTGTGTATGAATAAGATGTTGCATTAAATTGCTTTGTTACCCAATGATAAAAAAACACTTGATATTACAACAATAAAAAGCCTAGTTACATTTTTGTTTTATAGTGTTGTTTTTTTGTGACAAATCACTCAAAAAAGCAGTTAATGCGTCAAAGCAAGCACTTGCAATTTTCACAGGCTTGCCAAGGTGTCGGTGGCCGAATGGTTAATCTAGGCATGCGCCTTAATAGCGTAAAACACGGGATTCGATTACTCGCCTGACATGATTGCTTTATATAAGTGCAATTTATAATAAAAAGCTTAAGCCGTAAATAAAAACACTTCCATTGCATGTTTAATTTGTATAATATATGCAATTAGATTTTTATATAGTCTTTGACCGATATACTCTTGAAAAGCTTAGTTTAAAATCCATTAAAGAGTCACAGAAGTGCCTTGGGTATAGTTACTAAACTTACAAATCTTCTATGATTTTAATTTATCAAACACTAGTCTCTTAATGAAACAAATATTTGTAGAGGTTTTCTATCTTATCCAGCCGTGAGTATCACGTTTAATAGTAAACTAAGCTGGGAAAACATACCTGTGTTTTACCTCGCCTCCGTCAAACAATTCTGCCCCTTTATCCCTTGCAATAGAATCTACAGTTTTTCCAAAAAGTACACATATTTTTGGCAAAATTACACGTGTAGTGTTCAGGTTTTAATGCGGCATTATTTCTTTGTTACGGTAACGTCGGTCAGGATTTTTGTTACAATTAGGTGTCTTTAGCTACAGTTTTGCGGTGCCAGTTGTACCAAAATATCTATTTAACCAAACTTACAATGAACAAGTAGAGAAGAGCGGGCACTATAGTAATTGCAGATGTTGCTTGTTGAAGCAGAAAACTTTTCGTGTTTACGAACCTCTTGAGAGGGCAGTTTTTCTTCTTACAGAAAATATTGGAAGCTTGTGCTCATTTGAGAATACCAAGGATGTTGTTTGGTAAATAAGATAAATTATATAATTATAGGCACTAATTCGTACCGCACTTAATAATTATCAATAATACATATTATTTATTGCACAAGTAAGGACACAGATTACAAAAATATAATAAAACATACATCATAATTAATCACAATTATAATATTGGCGGTCTTATCGTTGGAAACGATCTCTTCCAGACAACCATTAGGTAGAGGAAACAACAGTTACCAATGTGTATGCCCTTGATTGCGAAACGTTAAAAAGTAAGAAAGATTTCGACCAAAGCTCCATTTGAAGCATACCAAGACGTACTAATAAATAAAACTAGTCAGTCTTTTAACCATTGGAATAGTGTTCTATCGATACGAACTATCGATAGTATACTGGCTATTGCGGATCAATAGTAGGATCTACAGGGTGACTTTGAAAACATTGGCAATATTTTATGCTAAGAACCTACTCATGATCTATAGTCCCTTCCACCAAAATTAAAATCAATTGCTTTGATGAAACCTAGAAAAATCATAAAGTATTACTTTGATTTCCGAGATCCGTTTAGGCGGAGTAATATTTTTGATACTTTAATTTAATTGTAATTTATTAGTTTTATTTGAAGCAAAGATCAATTACCTATGTTTAATTCAATATATATTTTTTCTCGGTTTCATCAAATGATCTTTTATAACAATTGATTTTCATCTCAATATGTGGAAGGGATTATAAATCATGCGTAGGTTCTTAGTTTAAAATATTGTCAATGTTTTCAAAGTCACCTTGTAATATGTAATGATTACTTAGGGTGTAACTTTCAACCAAATACTTAAAACGGCAATAGTTTTAATTATTATAAAACAAAAGAAAGCAATGTGACAATACTGTGCGATCAAGATGCTTAGTCATGGCAGACTTAAAGTGAAAAATAGATTTCATGAGTTGTCGAAAAAACTAAAATGCCCTAGTAAGTCATACCTATGTCTTGGAATTCGAGCTATTTCCGGCTGTGATCATGACTCAACTAATCAAATGGAGAAAGAAGTGTGTAATATTTTCAGAAATACCCATTCACCCTAAAATCCATAATTTACACGACGACTTAAAGAGCAATAACTTTTTACTGCAAATGTTATCATGATTTACGTATAATAAAACTTGGTTATAAAAAAACACGGTAAAAATGAGACATCATCGGAGCGGCGTGCTTAACAGCGTTTGGTTAAATTATGACATCTAATTATATTGCCATTGTGAAATTCGTATTGCATTTAATTTTGTTTGTACTGGCGCGAATAAAGCTGGGGTCTGAGTTATAAGCAGCTACAGGCATGTGAGAATATAACGCCTTACACACTGCGACATTTAGCATCGATGCAGTTGCGCGTTTTGAAAACGCGCTTTAGCATCGCTACTCACGCAATGAACAGATTTAATTTAGCACCGTTGCAGTCGCGCGTTAGCATGGCGTCAGTAGCGAGACTACGTCGATACTAACGCGCGTTAGTATCGATGCAGTCGCCAAAAATCAGTACATAATTTGTCAATTTTCAGCTTCTTCATGACGACTGTATCGATACTAACGGGCGTTAGCAGCGACTGTAACGATGCTAAAAGTAGCGCAGTGTGTAAAGGTTGACATTTTGCGACTGCTTTGATGCTAACGCGCGTTAGCGTCGCGACTGCATCGCTGCTAAAAGTCGCAGTGTGTAAAGGGTCTAAAAGTCATAGCTGTCTGAGAATTACAGCAGACAATTAATTATATTACTCAATGTAATTTTCATTGGTAAATATTCTTCTTCTTAACGTGTCGATGGTAAAAGCGACTTTAATGTTTTGAGCCCCGTTATTCACGAAGCAGGTCCTCCAAAGAGCAAACATCAGGATATGCAGGGCATATTACAGATATAAGATTATTTCCTTACAGTAGTCAGTATTTTCATGTTCATACACATTGGGAAAAATGCTTTGTGCAAATGTGTTTCAATCCAGTAGTCTTTTTGGTAATTTTAAATTGAATAAATAATTGTTAATAGATTCCACAATGACTCTAGCTAAGCTTTAGGATATTTGTGTCTCTAGCTAGGGCCTAGAGGTCACAAGGCCATATCATAATCATTGATCACCTTGACTGTTTACTGAAAACACACATGATACGTTTCGTTTCTTATTCAAGCAAAACCATATGCAACTAGCGGACCCTCGCGACTGCGTTCGCGCGTATTGAGTTTGTCCGTCCCATCCCCTCACAGGCGTAATGTTTTACAGCCTTCCTCGATAAATAAGCTATCCAACTTCTATTTTTTTCAAACCGGTTCAGTAGTTCCAGAGATTGGAGCGTTCAAACAAATAAACTCTTCAGCTTGATATTATAGAGTATAGATTTATCAATGTCATAATTCTTCTCTTCGTTTACGATGTGTATCGTTTTCTTTCCTTGTGTAATCGCTACCGCTTACTCTTCGTGCCACCCATAAAATGTCGTTTAATTTAACACGAGAGCATTCAAGTGTGCTCTGATAAATTATACCTCTCGCCTAGCACCTGATAATACAGTCGAGTTGTGCCGAAATTAATTTAAATATACCCTCGTTAATTACACGGCGATTTTGTATGACCATTTAGATGTAATGCCTGCTTTAATTTTTAAGTGACATGTGTTTTTGAGGTCGTAAGCAAATGTGAATTGGCAATGCATGCGTTTTTAAATGTTTGTATAGCTCTCTCTCATAATAATTATGGTTTCTTATTACATTGTATTGCTTGATACGATATTAGTGTAGTTTCAAGCCTGCATCTGATACGGTATTTAATTTAATAGTAACCCAATTAAGCTGGCCAGGATGTATAATATCAGATGCAAGAGTATTATCTTACATTTACCAAAACACAAATACTTGCAGCGTTTTACACAAATATTTGAATGAGTTGTCATTAGCGTTATCTATCCACTACTTTATACGAACTTTAACACAGAACAGTAAAAGCCAGAGAATTAAAAAAAAACTGGTCTTAATAAGGGTGGCTACGCCAGCCAATCTGTTCATGTGGCAAGTCCGTGTGTGTGAGTGAGTGTGTGTGTGTGTGTGTGTGTGTGTGTGTGTGTGTGTGTGTGTGTGTGTGTGTGTGTGTGTGTGTGTGTGTGTGTGTGTATGTCGCAGATATCCATGAGGACCTCACTCAGCATAATCCACGCCCCCTGGAGAACCTGAAGCTGGTTTGAAGTGGGCCTTGTGTGTGTGGGCTGTGTGAGGCACACAACTAGGCGCCAACAGTACCGTTGATATATATAACCGTACTGTTGATAATGAAAAAATAAAATAAAATATACGTTATCTTATGATTATTTCAAGTTCATTAACTCAAGTGAATAATAAAGTTGTCATCAAAACCATTTATTTACGCAAATAGGCACTGGGGGCACTTTTAAACGTCCCAATATAAACCCTAACGTACGTTGTGTGTATCTATAAGTGTTATAGGACATTAGTCTTATAACACTGATAATTATATCAACGACCTCGATTTCTGCCGCATCCAGAAGTGCGAATAATGTACGCTTTGTTTTTACCGACTCCCCTTGTCTGAAACTTTGTTGGTTAGTCCTTATTCGTCAGCGGTGAATCAGGCCCTAACATAATTATTTTATCATTTTCTATTACATACAGCCTGTTTTAAAATAATATAATCCATAAAGTTATAATTTATAGTTTGGTCACAGCACAGTCAAAAGTTGCAATTTATTTCAGGCTCTCACTTATTTAGTGCTTCCGACAGCGACGAAAGGGGTGAAATGAAGTCGTAGGAAAGCGATAATAATTCAAAGCATCCACTAATAACTCACCAAGTCTATGAGCCGTGGCTTGAGCCGTGGCTGACTGTTATTTGGTGTCGTTATTCTTATGGATATTAGGTAAAAGCAAGACGAGAAAATGCCGAAAATACACGACCAATGAAATGGCTGTTGACAGTGGCAAAACAGACAACGAAGAAAAGAAAAGGATAAAGGAATGGAATGAAATTGAATAAATATTTATTCAGCTAGCGTCAAAGACATTATAAGTCATCAGATTTATAAAATCTGAAAGAGAGTTGTATTATAGTAAAGTAAGGCTATCAAGAAAAGCATCATTGTAACCTAACATGAATCATTGACGATCTATTTTGTTGAGAGTTCTAATTGAACAAAGTTTTCGGACTCCTCAAACAATCTCAAAGTTTGCTCTAAGCGTTAGTTTCGAGATTGAAACTTTTTTTTTCGGTTGTATTCACATTTTGTGAAGAGCATTTAATTTAATTTTATTTAATGAGCGTTAGTTTCGAAATAGAAACTTTATTTTTCGGTTGTATTCACATTTAATGAAGAGCATTTTATTTTATTAGCGTTTCAGGTTAAATAATATAACAAAAACCGACACTGAATAAAACTGTATTTCACGGATTCGTATTCAAAAGAAAGCATAGTTTCTCGGTAAACTTCCTTTTGCCAACAAGAGATGTAATTATTTGACACCGTGGACGTGGTAATTACGGAATCATTCTCTAGTTTTGAATCCCGCTGGGTTATTACGTAATTTTAAAGCAATTGCAATGCGTTTTTTAGCAGTGCCTGGTTTGACTTAGCTCTTTGGCGCTTATAAGCAAAACTCTGAACGCACTGTCGTGTTTGACGACCCGTCTGGTATAGTGGTCGAGAAATCGCCTACTACGCAACGGGTTGCGGGTTCGATCCCCGTACAATACAAACATGAACATGTCTGTTTGTATTGGTCTGGTTGTTTTCTATGTATATCATGTATGTATTTACAAACAAAAAAGTATTTAAGTATTATATCCGTTGTCTGGCACCCATAACACAAGCTTTGAGTAGCTTATTTTGGGACTAGATGGCGATGTGTTGGAATGTCCAAAGGTTTTTTATTTACTGTCAAAAGTGATCATGTAGATAATTTGTCAGCTCTGTCATATGGTAGTTAAGCCCACTTTTGCAAACAAGAGTTAGCGACCTCTAAATTAAATTATTATTATGTTGCTATTGAAATATTTTTGACTCTTATGTAAAAACGTGTGGGGCTCGAAGTTAGGATATTAGAAAACACAAAGGATTGGTATTATAAATACTTAGTTTATTAAACGTCTTCTATGATAACAATAATTATTAAGTCTATCTTTCATCTTTAGAACCCCACGCTCCTCTCGTGTCAATAATAACGTCAACTTCTATGTTCTTTTCTCTTTTCCTGCTCTCTCCTGTCTATCATACCTTACGAATTACGTTCCTTTCCACGTCCATATCCTACACACATTTAATTAATTGACGTTTCTGAGTGCGGCAGATGAGTGTCTCTTCACATCTTTCAAAATTATATCAAGATATCTGAACTCATTAGCAATAGCGTTGGTAAAGCGCTGGAGTTATATAATAGTGGCATATCTATCGCAGCTAAATTCAGTGGGTAAGAAAATTTAATCCTCAAAATCCACCGTCTCTTCGCTGAAAACATGCAGCTCTGAAAGAGAAATTAAAGTTGGCTTGTTAATATATAACATTGCACCCAATTGGAGGAAGGTTTAAACTCATAGTTACCCTTGTTTTGTACAGCTGTGGATTAATTAGAACAAAACGGTTTTGGAGACACTAATACTGTTTTTTAGTTTTTCTATTTTTTTTAATCAGTGTACACCTATATTTATTGAACCATAAAATTTGCTGACGTGCTCGTAGCGCAGTGGTAGCAGTGCTTTGTCAATGATACCGAAATGAAGCAACCTACAGCGCAGTCGTGTTTGGATGGGTGACCATTCCAACCATACAAGTGACGTTTATCATGACCGTGCTTCGGAAGGCACGCCGTGCCGCACTTAAGCCGTTGGTCCCGGCTAATATCGGTTGATATAAGGCGTTAAGTCTAGTCAGAGGCCTTATGGGCGGCTTGATAACATCTGACAGCAGGGTTAGTCGCTTGCCTTGCAAACACCCTCCACCAAACCGCACTGAGCCCGCGTGATGGAGTATGGCTCGAACAACCTCATAGTTGAGGTAAGGCCTTTGCCCAGCATTGGGACTTTATAAGCTAACTTTACCTTTACCTTAAAATTTATTCATTTTAACTCTACCTCAGAAGAAGCTGTACAACAATCTTGGGCACTATTGTAAACGCTATATCTTTTACAATTAATTAATTTCCCCAAGCGGTTGACTGGCAGAGAATGACATGAGGCTTTAATTACGCCATTTGTACAACATACAGTGCAATAAAGTTGGAATAAATAAATAAATTAAGCTACTACACATAGTACGTGATTAAGATGCTTTTTACAAATCTATACTAATATTATAAAGCTGAAGAATTTGTTTGTTTGTTTGTTTGTTTGAACGCGCTAATCTCAAAAACTACTGGCCCGATTTGAAAAATTATTTTTACGTTGGATAGTCCATTTATCGAGGAAGGCTTTAGGCTATATAGCATAAAGATACGACTCATAAGACCACAGCAGAAATGAAAAATGTTGCGAAAACGGGAGAAAAATATTCCTTTTGAGAGCTTCCGCTGCATACGCTGCGGAAACCGCTTAAGTTACACAAAAATCATGTATGACAGGATTGTTTAGCATCAAAAGTTCTATTATAAAGTCCGCGACAGCATATGTCTATCTATCTATATGTTGACTTACTACAACCTTTTTTATGTTAATAAATTTGTAAAAAAATAATGCATAATTTTTAGAGGTTTATAATACACACAGGTATTTATTCTTATCAAAATAAATACATTCATCATCACGAGCATTTCATTTAGAACCAAGTTGCCCTTAATATCATTTGATTTCAATAAATATCTTAGGAGCTATCACAGTTTTAACATAACTCCGCACCAAAATAATGTTCGCAGCTTAAGTACAACGTGCGCTTGCGGTAATATATTATAAAAGCTAAAGAGTTTGTTTGTTTAAATGCGCTTATTTCAGGAACTGCTGGACCGATTTGAAAAAATATTTTTGTGTTCGATAGCTTATTTATCGAGAAAGGCTTTAGGATATAAAACATGACGCTGCTACGGGAGGGGCGGGAGCAAACTCAAAACGCGCGGACGAGGTCGCGGGGGACCGCTAGTTATATTATAAAGCTGAAGAGTTTGTTTGTTTGAACGCGCTTATCTCAGGAACTGCTGGACCGATTTAAAAAAATATTTCTGTGTTGGATAGCTTATTTATGGAGAAAGGCTTTAGGATATAAAACGACGCTGCGACGGGAGGGGAGGGAGCAAACTCAAAACGCGCGGACGAAGTCGCGGGGGACCGCTAGTACGGAATATAAATATTTAAATTGTTTTAAGTTTTGATGGTCACTAACCCGTTACTATGTACTCTTATAAGACATCTTAATTGTTTTTCATTTGTACGCTATTGCTTTGCTTTTACTACCTTCTGAATTAAAAGTTCAAAACGGAACGCTATTACATTTTCTCAATTTAATGTTCGACCTTTTATCATACCCTTTTGCAGTCGTAAGAATTAAGTTACAGCCTAACCCTACTTTCTTGTTAAACACGTTTTTACGAGGACCGATAACAAACGCGTGCCAGCTCTAAAAACCATATGTCGCTGAAATCCGGCGAGCAGGACCAATTTTATGAAAAATCTGCCTCAAGGACCTATAAGTTGATTAAAGTGGGAAGACATCGCTTCCTGGCAAGAAAAGTGTCATAATACATTAAAAAATAATAATAGTAATAGTTTTTTGTCCATTTATACGTCAATACAAATAATTTCAAGACTATAATAGTCAGATATTTTAAATTGTATGTGTGAATAGCTTATATTTATGGGATAGATAGTAACATTTTTGACGTTTACATGAACAAAAAACTATTAAAATTACATTTTCTTTGAAACTGCTTTTTTTGTATTTTGGCACTTTTCTTGCGACTTAATGATTACTGTTACAATAATAATTACTCATTAATATATTTACTGCGCTTTGAAACCGAGTCCATAGAACAAAACACATTTTAATACCTGTAAACGGCAAAAAGCAATTTTTGATGTCTGCCTTATAGCACCCGTTTGAGTTGATTATTTTTTACCTTAAATTATTAGGGGCGGTACAAGTGGAAAGAATTTCCTTAAATCAGGATATTTATCCATTGCCACATCATATTTTCATAGTTCCCTAAAGGGCTCAACCTAGCGATGTAGTTTCATTATCGCGAAGGCGCAGGTGCTAGTCCCGTCCCGCGACTGCGCCTGTCTCAGCTTTATTAGCTCAGCTCTTTGCTCAGCTCAAGTTTTAAGTTATCCCCAGATTGAGGTACTTTGTGCGGTGATGTTGATTCGTTTAACTACAATGGCTTTTGTCTGCTGTTGTTTAATTCACTTATTTGGGCAGGTTGATGCACTTGTTTTGAGATTGCTTGATGGTTTGGAATCAAATACTTTTCTTTATACAATTCTAGGATTATGAAGTTCACTGATGAGTATGCGTGCGCGATACATTAATAATAATGATTTTCAGATCTAACTACACATCTATATCATGGCAGGCAGGAGATAGAGACAGTGTTAATAATTATAGACCAATTTCTGTTCTATCAGCAATTTCTAAAATAATCGAGAAATTGCTAAACAGACGGTTGCTCAATTATCTTAGCACGTTTAATATCGTATCGCCCTTTCAATACGGGTTTCGTAAAGGAAAATCCACAAAAGATGCGGTCAGTGCTATAAGTACACTAGTGATTGAGCAACTAGATAAACACAAAAAATGTATTGCTGTATTCTTAGATCTGAAGAAAGCGTTTGACACTGTCTCTATCCCCATCCTTGTGCGCAAACTAGAATCAATTGGTATACATGGAATGCCTCTAGAATTATTCAAGGACTATCTCTCTAATAGACACCAACGAGTAAAACTAGTTTCTGTCATGAGTGGAGATACGGAGGTAACATATGGTGTACATCAAGGAAGCGTTCTTGGACCCACGCTGTTCCTTTTATATATAAATGACCTCTGTGACATGCATGTTGATAACGGATCAATTTTTTCTTACGCCGATGATACTGCTGTAGTTTTTACCGCTGAGACTTGGAGTGCTGTTAGGGAGTATACAGAGAATGGCCTAAGAAAAATAAGCAAATGGCTGCGTAATAACTTACTCACACTTAACACGGATAAGACTAATTATATTTGCTTCAGCATCTATAACAGCATACATCCCGTTGTAACAGACATAAAAATCCATAGCTGTAAATATGATTTGAATCGACAAATTTGTGAATGTCCGGCTATTAAAAGGGTTGGGGAGGCGAAGTACTTGGGAATTTTCGTGGACCAGCGGCTCTCTTGGTATCCTCACATAGACCATGTTATCTCAAGACTCAGGAAACTCATCTGGATATTTAAAACATTACGAAATGTAGTGCCAAGAGTGGTCGCTGGCCCGCGGGGCCCGGGTAGGAGTCTCCTCACTGACATTTATATTTCGCTGGTTCAATCAATAGTGATATATTGTATACCAGTCTGGGGTAGTGCAGCCAAAACACGGTTTCTAGATGTGGAGCGTGCCCAACGTAGCTTACTTATGGTAATGTCATTTAAAAAGATAGGATTCTCTACAGAGCTGCTTTACAAAATCACCAATCTTCACTCAGTTAAGAAGCTGTACATATTGCAGTCGGCATTAAAAAGACACCTTACCTTTCGACTCTGAAAGACAAAAAACAAGAGGAGATACATTGCTCTTCAAGCTCCTATAGTAAATACGGACACACACACTCTCGCACGCCCATATGATCACACGCATGCACACACACACACACACACACACACACACACACACACACACACACAAAATTATTATTGTATCAAAATCTTAGCTTAATTATTCTTATATAGTCTTAGTATTAGTATGTACAATAAACTCATGTTATGGAAGAGCAGTGTCTCCTGACACAAGCAATTTGTAGCCTAAAAGGAGGCACTGGATGTACAAACTGAATAATGTGTACCCAACGTTAAAGCCAATAAACAATTTTGAATTTTGTTTTTTTTTTTTAAATCATACTATACGGGTCTGTTTGATTGATTTATACGTCGAAACCTCTTTAAACCAAGGTTTGAGATTATAATCAAGATCCTTATAAAGATTTCGTACCCTTTGTCGATGTCTGTTTAATTGTATTGTGCTAGCACTAACAAATATTGCTCACTACAATCAATGACTGATAAATCGTATGACTGGCAAATGCTATTTGCATGATTCAAATGTTTATTCTAACTCGTGATCAATTTAAACAAACCAAATAATTCATAGGCAATCATCACAGTCAACGCATTGGAATTGAACATGACTGATATATACCTAACGTATGCATACTCGATCGGATGTATAAATGTGCCAATTATTTTGGCACGCAGTGTAATTTACTCGAAAACAATTGTACAACCGCCGCTCGCGGCTACGAAGTCTACGGTGGACTGTTGGGGGTGTCAAAAACGAGGAAAATATACAGGCTGTTGTTTTGGTCAGCGACGGGCGACACAGGGGTTGTGCAAACGATACTGATGCCAAAAAATATTAAATAATTTAATTATATTACAATACAAGTGAGCGAGTCGAAACTACCAACACCAGGTCGCCTCTTCGTGGCTTACTAGCTAAGCGTAGTATTTCGTAGATACGCGCTGGCTACGCGGGAGGATACTAGGTTTTCCTTTTTTTATTTTATTAATTAATTTATACTTTATTGCACAACCAAAAATTTATACAAAAGGTGGACTTAACGCCAAATGGCATTCTCTACCAGTCATACCTTTGGGCTAAGTAGAATTTATTGTGGGTGGTGCGACAGACAAAAAGAAAATGAGTTACTATTGAAAGAAAAAAAACGTTAAATTTTACACATAAAAAAAAATCACGAAAAACATTTATTACAAAACAAAATGAATACAATCTATACTAATATTATAATGCTGAAGAGTTTGTTTGTTTGTTTGTTTGTTTGTTTGTTTGTTTGTTTGTTTGTTTGTTTGTTTGAACGCGCTAATCTCAAAAACTACTGGCCCGATTTGAAAAATTTTTTTTACGTTGGATAGTCCATTTATCGAGGAAGGCTTTAGGCTATATAACATAAAGATACGACTCATAAGACCACAGCAGCAATGAAAAATGTTGCGAGAACGGGAGAAAGATATTCCTTTTGAGAGCTTCCGCTGCGTACGCTGCGGAAACCGCTTAAGTTACACAAAAATCATGTATGACAGGATTGTTTAGCATTAAGAGTTCTATAATAAAGTCCGCGACAGCATATGTCTATCTTTTATGGTTGACTTACTACAACCTTTTTTATGTTAATAAATTTGTAAAAAAATAAAGCATTATTTTTAGAGGTGCATTATACACACAGGTATTTATTCTTATCAAAATAAATACATTCATCATCACGAGCATTTCATTTAGAACCAAGTTGCCCTTATATAAATATCTTAGGAGCTATCACAGTTTTAACATAACTCCGCACCAAAATAATGTTCGCAGCTTAAGTACAACGTGCGCTTGCGCTAATCTATACTAATATATTATAAAGCTGAAGAATTTGTTTGTTTGAACGCGCTTATCTCAGGAACTGCTGGACCGATTTGAAAAAAAAATTCTGTGTTGGATAGCTTATTTATCGAGAAAGGCTTAAGGATATAAAATATGACGCTGCGACGGGAGGGGAGGGAGCAAACTCAAAATGCGCGGACGAAGTCGCGGGGGACCGCTAGTTTACAATAAATACAATATGATCTAATAAAATATGACATATACATGACGCAAGCGATCAAATAAATACATATACTTGTACATACTATGATAATTATATGCTATGACGTTTTCTTTTTAATGTCTTGAAGAGGTTTTCATTATAACATGCTTATATTATTAGGTTTTCTTTTATAAAAGTTATAAAATTTTAAGTAAATATTTTTTTAAGAATAATTATAACTCATATTATCATTCCTGAGTTGGATGTTACTGAACAAAACAACACCCTCTATGTTATTGATTTCCAATTCAAATCAAAAAGTATAAAACTATTCCAGCAAACATGTATGTCTTTTCCATTGCCTTCCTTTTTTATTATGTGTATCCGACATCATGAGAGTTCTCGATTCATCATCATCATTATCAGCCAAAGGACGTCCACTGCTGTACATAGACTTCCCCCACGGTTTTCCCACAGCGACCGATCCCAAGCGGTCTGCATCCAATTTAATCTGCGATTGGCGATGAATATTTTATTAAGTTGGTGACGCCGATGTGTTTTGCCATCCCTAGTAAGTTCAGTAGTCCGTGCACATCGGTGCAAATAAACCGACCAGGCTGCCGGTTAAAATTGTATGAGTCAGTCGTCGGGTCGTCGCACAAACTGCTCGCGAGTGTAATGCTAGCTTTCCACTTTTTCTCGATTCTCGTTTTGTTTAACATTTTTTACGGACCAATGTTTAATTTTTATTATAGTTTTCTGAACATATTTTTAACTGTGTTTAAACAGTTCAATTTTGAGTTTTCACTTTTATTTGCTTATTTGTTTTCAGCTGAAACTGTTGAGTTCAATTTGTCTGGATAACAAAGCTTAAATTAACAAGACTTAAAAAGCTTTATTTGCTTTATGGGCTTACTTTTATAATAATTATGACGTTCGTTTTATTTTGTTTTTGAAATGTTTTAATTAATCTCTCGCCATCATCATGTGTGATGTGTATGGGACAATAATTGTTTTCATTTCTAGGACCAACATCACAAAGGAGTTCACAATGTCTACGAGACACTTACCTCCTGCGATCGTTTAAGGTTTTTATGGCATTATTTTGTCTCATTACGGTTCTGCAATTCGTGTAATCATTAAATTGAATTTATTTTATGAATCTTGAGATTGATTTGTAGCTTCCTAAAAAACATTCATCAAGTTTGACACCGGCGTTGACAGCTTAGCAGTATTATTTTAACGTTGCCAAAGATTACGTAGTAATTCGGGTTTTTTTTGAGCTCAATTACTATAAGTCAGCAATTTCATCTTTCCAATTATTTTCAGAGTACAAATATTATCCTCTTATATATGTGTATTTATCTAACATTCCATTAGGTTGTAATAGTTTTTGTTCCACGTGTATATGGTCGTTTGGTCGAATGCAGTGACAGTTGTTGATATAAAAGTACTGGTCAGCAGATTCCGGTCCTTTTTTCTTGGATTTTGCGTCGTGAAGTTTACAACCTGACTACGGCCAAGCAGTGCGATTTCCAAATCACTTTGAGTTCGTTGAGGTACCCCTTTTGAGGTAAATTTTTCATTTTTATTATTGTTGGAGAGTAGATCAAACGTTCGCGTCCTCTTGTTACAAATTTAGGTTTTTTTTATTCCAAATTCACTTTATTTAAGATTTCCCATAGCATTATTGAAGTAGATTCACAATTGAAAAGCATTTATTTAAGAAATTTTCCCCTCTTTATGAATATTTTTAGTACTGGTTGTGACAAACCATAAAGTAGGTGTTTTGTCACTTTCCAGGGGTGTTTATTCTATTGGTCTCACCTTCTCGCCGGGTGCCTTCGGGTGTACCTCTGCGGACGACCCAGGCCTGCCAATTCCGCTCCTGGGTCTCCGATTTCTCTCCGGCCCGAGGAATCTATCCCGGTAACCTGTACAGGGAATGTTATTATTCCTATATTATATTGGTGCTGCATAAAGTGGTGCCTGGTGCTCATACTTTCTTTTATATATTTAATTTTACCTTAGTATTAATTGGAAGTGTAATTGCTCTTTAAAAAAAAACTTTCAACTTATCGGCTCCGATCTCACAAAAAAACTACCCACAACTCCCATTTTATTCTGCCGTAGGCTAGACCGGCTTTGTCTGATATTGTTCTGTTTAATTATTTAACTAATTCTTTACATGTAATTTGGATTTAATTGATTTGTAATAAATATTTATACAAAAAAGAAGTTTTTTTTTTAAATCAACAGATGAGCATGATCATCTGTATTTAAGTCATGGATGTTTATATGAATTTGAGTATTTATGGCAGACGTTGTCTGGTATTCGTAACACAAGGAAGAAAATTCCTTAGTACGAAACCACGTCAATCTGTGTGTTGTCTGGCGCATATTTATATTTATTTTATTTGTATTCATTTATTTTCGTCATATCGTGATTCAATCAACGTATTTTTTTTCGATAATAGCAATAATTGTACGCCTTTACACTGAATATAAAAACTTAGGTAAACTTTTTTCTTTAATATTATTGCATCGCGCTTTGAACGTTATCTTAACGCAACACTCGCGAAGTTATATCCAAGTACACGTCCATAAACGTATTTTTTATCAAACTTCCGAACCATTGATACGTCAAATCTTTTCACACAACGCCGCCATAATGGAATTTTCCCACCAAATTTTGACAGCGCACAGACAAAGAAAGGCGATAATGTCAGCGAACAAAAGAGGCTTTCATTAAACTTCGCTGCAGGCCCCAAAGATTGCAATATTTTTAGCGAAAAATTGGTTATTGTTTTGCAAAGTACATACACGTACAAACTTAAGTCTTTTTATACTTATAAATATCTAATTTATCTTTTTATGTCACAAATATTTTATCTTGTCGTATATTTTAAGTAATCATAATTATTCATTATCAAAGTTGTATTTTCCTGTAAAAGCCATCATCGTAGCCCAAAATTCTATTAATTCAACCCAAAAAGGCGTTTCATTAAGACGTTTTCTCTCCCACTGGCACCTTTATTGGCCATAATCGCAATTATTATTGCATTACTAAATCAATTCCCGGGAACGGCGAGCTTTTCCCGGTTCCCGGACAATAGCGTTATTGCGAGCACGTTAATTTATGTCGTGGGGTACACGGAAGTTTCACCTGTTGTATAGTATAAGAATATCTCAACTCTCAACGATTGAAAACCCAGCTTCCTTAGCTTTTGAGTTTCCTTCCTGAGTTTCGGACTTAGCATCAGCAAAATGAGCTGCGAAGCTTTAAATTAAATACAACGTGTAATTTTAAATGCGCAGAACCTCAGACACCCCAAATGTTTTTTTAATTTAATTTAACTAATTCTGAAATAAATATAAAATTAGTTTTTATGCGGTGTTTAATTTTACTAGCACTCCTGATCATTTATTGCTCTGCAGACGACGCTTTGTAGAGGTGGATTAGGTAGATATTCACCGGGCCACAGCGCTGACATTATTATTTTAAATTACTACGGTCATAAAGAACTAACCATTGCTTGTTTTCGTATTTTGGCAGGTTTCCGCGGGATGGCTTGTCTTATTAATAAATAGACAGGGTCAAATATTACAGGTTTGTTTTGCCTAAAAATGTTAGCCTTATTAAAAATTATTCTGTTTGTTATTCCAATCAAACAATTTTCAGGTTATGCGCTTTTTACATAACACGTTGTATAGATGTATTCATAACTTTAATGTACATCACAAATGTTTCTACTTATTGGGAGTATAGAGTAGATAGATAGATTAGTAGTAGGTTAGATCTCCCTTGAGTCACTGTATCCTCCTACTCTGTATCCCTAAAGACACGCAAGTGTGGAATGCGTGCGCGGCCTAAGATTGATGCTTTAATTCGGTTAATGGCACTTATTAGTGGCTAAGATGTTGTTAGCGAGCCGTGATTGTTTGGTAACTTGGGAACGGGGCTTGGTAATCAGGGGCCTTAGACGAAGTGCTTAACATTTCGAGATGAAATTAAAGTTCTAAGCAAATCTATACTAATATTATAAAGCTGAAGAGTTTGTTTGTTTGTTTGAACGCGCTTATCTCAGAAACTACTGACCCGATTTGAAGAAATATTTTTACGTTGGATAGTCCATTTATCGAGGAAGGCTTTAGGCTATGTAACATAAAGATACGACTCATAAGACCTCATCAGCAATGAAAAATGTTGCGAAAACGGGAGAAAGATATTCCTTTTGAGAGCTTTCGCTGCGTACGCTGCGAAAACCGCATAAGTTACACAAAAATCATGTATGACAGGATTGTTCAACATTAAGAGTTCTATAATAAAGTCCGCGACAGCATATATCTATCTTTTATGTTTGACTTACTACAACCTATTTTATGTTAATAAATTTGTAAAAAAATAATGCATTATTTTTAGAGGTGTATTATACACACAGGTATGTATTCTTATCAAAATAAATACATTTATCATCACGAGCATTTCATTTAGAACAAAGTTGCCCTTTATATCATTGAAATCCAATAAATATCTTAGGAGCTATCACAGTTTTAACATAACTCCGCACCAAAATAATGTTCGCAGCTAAAGTACGACTTGCGCTTGCGCTAATAATATTATAAAGCTGAAGAGTTTGTTTGTTTGAACGCGCTTCTCTCAGGAACTGCTGGACCGATTTGAAAATATTTCTGTTTTGGATAGCTTATTTATCGAGAAAGGCTTTAGGGTATAAAACATCACGCTGCGACGGGAGGAGAGGGGGCAAACTCAAAACGCGCGGACGAAGTCGCGGGGGACCGCTAGTAAAATCATATATGAGATTGGCATAAGACACGGTAAATCACGTGGCCAATTGTAATCGCTTTTCAAGTCAGTAACAACGATTATTTATTTTGGAAGAAAAGAAAAACTTTTATTCGACCGAAAAAGGACATTAGCGGAACACATACCACGACTGATTTTCAGCATGCTTTTGTGGGTAGAATAGTCTATTAAATATATATACAAAAATGCATGTAAATAACACAGAAATCACAAATAAAATCAATCTAAATTAATTCATTATAATAATGTACATTATTTAAAAAATAATCATTACTATCGGGCGATGTTAAACGGCTTGAAAATATAAACATAACAGCAAGTCATTGAACTATTATAACTAGCGTATGGAACTGACACCAAGAACAAATTTCGTGCTCCATGAATTGACGACACAGACATCAACTCTTAATACAGATTGATAATTCGAAATTCAAATCTTGTCTTTGTATTTGCGACACATTTATTGCTTCTCATAGCTTCTTTATAATTAGTATTAACAACTCACTGTAGCAAACGTACTCTTACAAGTGTCATAGTAGCACACTATATTTTTAATATTTTGCAACATCGAATTATCAGAAATTACAATCCACGTAATGCCGTAAGAATGAATGTCCATTTGATTCAAAATGCAGTCCGATGTTCATTGTACCGAACATACATCTGAACTACTCGTATAGTATATTCGTCGGGGCATTTCAGACGGCAAGTCGCGCCCATCTATTACGCTAATGGATCGCGCTGCAGTTTTACGGAGAATCGGACACTACATAACATACTGTACTACATGCAACTACATCCATATACTAATACTAGGGGTCCCCCGCGGACTTCGTTCGGGTTTTGAGTTTGCTCCCTCCCCTCCTGTTGCAGCGTGATGTTCTTTAGCCTTAAGCCTTCCTCGATAAAGAAGCTATCCAACACAAAAATGTTTTTTTGAAATCGGTCTAGTTGTTCTTGAGATCCATGCATTCAAACATGCAAACAAACTCTTCAGGTTTATAATACAGTATAGACTTTAAAAGCTGAAGAGTATACTTTGAGATTAGCGCTCAATAACTACTGGACTGATTAGAAAAAAAGTTGGATAGCTTATGTATCGAGAAAGGTTTTAGGCTATAAAACATCACGCTGCGACGGAAGGGGAGGGAGCGAACTCAAAACATGCGGACGCAGTCGCGGGAAACCGCTAGTAAAATATATTTCCGTATAGCGCTAGATTATGCAATCTACTAGTACTATACGCGTAGTTGAATTCTAATGGCTTACCACATTAACACACGATAAAAACCGAAAGAATTCTAAAGAGATTGAATTGAAGTTGCTAAATACTATGGTGCATCTTCCATCGTACCCTTACAAACACAGACACGCACATACACGCACACACACACGTATACATATGTTTAATATACTATAAAATATCCAAAGCTTGTTGCTAATTAAAAATAGTTAAAAATAATAATATTAAAAGCTACTGTTATTGTATTAAAAAGTAAGTACTAGCACTAAGTCAAGAGCGAGTCACTCCGACACATGTATCCAATGACTTCCTGGAGCTGTCTCACCAAATCACTTGTAAAAAAAATTGAGTAATAAAGTTTTTGAAGTGAAATTGAAGTGAAAACTTCTTTAGCGGCGTTGAGCACTTTTGTGGGATAGGGGAAAAATGTGAAACTCGCGTCAGGACACGTGGGCTGATCGAAAAACCGTAAGACGGTTGGCGAAATTATGGATGTAAGGGTATTTTTCTGAGAGATAAACTTTTGAATGTAATTTAATATAATATAAATTGTAATGTTTGTGTACGATAGCGCAATAAATAAATATTGTATTCTATAAAAATATTATATTATATTATTATTATTATTATTATTATTATAATTGTATTCTATAACAAAAATAATAGTACTTTTATATTGATAATAAGAGCAATTCATTCAAAATTATTCCCTAACTATTCCAAAAAATGAAAAATGCACAACGTTGATATTCAAGTTTTCACTTCTGCCGGCACTCCCGGAGTGCATTTTTTTTTATAGTTGTTAGTGTGTAGCGTTTACTAAATTTCACCTGTACGAGCTTCTTTAGGCGCTAAGGAAATTCTTTTCCCTAGTTTCATAGTGATTAGAGGTTTCAAGTTAAGCTTAACTAGATAACCGAACATAAGCTTGTCTACTGATACATGTACTAAAGATATTCAGCGTTTTCTTATTGAATGGCCAGTGATACTTTCAATTATTGTCTTGTAGCATAGCTTATTGTCTATCAACGACAAAACGTTGCCAATTGTTGTAGGGCTAAAATAATAAGCTTTCCTGTACGATTTGACGACCTCCGTGGTCGAGTGGCTAGCATGCTGGTTTCAAGCGTGGCCATCTCGTGAAGTTCCGGGTTCGATTCCCGGTCGGGTCAATGTAGAAAACGATCTTTTCTATATTGTCTCGGGTCTGGGTGTTGTGGTACCACCGTTGTTTCCGATTTCCATAACACAAGTGCTTTAGCTACTTTGCTTGGGATCGGAGCGATGTATGTGATGTTGTCAAATATTTATTTATTTATTTATTCCCACCTCCTCGAGCATTGGATCTAAAGTTTTACAAACAAGTTAATCTGTAGAAGGAATTTCTTAAGACGAAAATATGTTGTAAAATTTTCTTCAGAGATATATGTTTCACTGCCAAAAACGTCTGCGATTTCCGAACTTTTTAAAGATGGGGTTGTCCCCTAGATCCTTCCAATACAATCCTAATACGTTAAGCCTTGCAAGAAGGATTGGAACGAACGCCAGATGCACCGACTCGCTTTGAAGTAGGTTTATCGAAAATTTAATATAAAGGGGCTCCGATTCTGGTGATTGTCTATCTGAGTGTGGTTATTCTCTTTCACGCAAAATTAAATCGAATATAAGATAAAAAATGTAATGCCAATAGTTGAAATCTCGCCAGCCGGTTCAAACATAATAATACCATTATTGTTTACCATCATTAAGTGCTTGTATTAACTTTTAATCGACTTAAAAAGAAGGAGGTAATCATTTTATCATCATATTCATATGATTTTGCATCTTATTTTGTAATTTGTGTTAATAATGACGTTCTTAAAAAATACTTTAAATCAGTGAGTTGTTACTCTACGTATAAAGAATCAATGCCAAGCAAAAAATTTGTCGCAAATACGACACCAAGATTGTGACGTATTCCTTGAAATTTTAATTTTGAATATGAGACCGTTTGTATGAGTTGATGACAAGTGGAGTCAAATCACGCAAATTTTGTTCGTGGTGTCAGTTCTACACGCTAGTAATAGTATTTTAATGTTTAAATGCATAAAAATCGTACCTACCTAACTTTTGCAACTGCAAAATTCTACAAAAAGACAATAATCTTCACCAGCACTCACAGAATCAGAGCCCGCAAACAGGCCCAGATTCGATTCCGGACGCGTAATCTCGTTTCACGGTAGCCGCTACGCGTGAGCTTCCATACCTACTACAACATCCAGACGTAATTCCATGCATCACATCCTATGGGGCTCTAGTCTATGAAGAGATTAAGGATAGTCCCAAGTCGTGTTAGCGAAAGTTTCATATTAACAGATAAATTTTAATGACGGAAGGATTTCCGAGGGTATGGAATGGGAGTTTAGTGATCCAAGGAGTATCTCTTAAGCTGACTAATGAAATAGGGCTGCAACTTGTTATTAAAAAACTTCGTCCATCCTAGCAATGTAGATATAGAAATTAAATTAAATTTTTATTTAATTTAAATAATCTCCATTCATTTAATAATTATTCCATTCATTCATGCCTTTCACTCACTCGTCTGTATTCCATTCTACCAAGCAAATACTAGCATTTCCACATAGGTATTTCTAAAAATGACTACTATACTAATACGTGAAATAAAAAAGCTTTTTAAGAATTGTTTAATTTTACTTGACTATCCTAATTTTCAATCTACAAAGACGATTTCGATTCAGCATCTATGTTAATTATGAAAACATTATTGATATAACGGACTTTTTTTCACGTGCCTTTATCTAAGAAATCTTATGGATCTTCAGCAAACTTTGACAAAACTGTCTGCAGGTATCTTACCTTATGTTTCAAGTATTTTCTTTTACAGTTGAAGTTGTATAAATAACAGTGTAACAATATACATAATGGCTCATAAGTATCCATAATTTAAGTAAAGTAAGCTTGAAACTTCCCACTGTTGGGCAAAGGCCTGACCTCAACTATGAGGTAGTTCGAGCCATACTCCACCACGCGGGCTCAGTACAGATTGAGGGAGGGGTGTTTGCGAGGCAAGCGACAAACTCTGCTTTCAGATGTTATCAAGCCACCCATAAGGTTCTTTCATTCTTCATGCTTTTCCTTACCAAAAGGTTGTCTGGAAGAAATTGCTACAAGCAATAAGATCGCCTAAATTGTACTTATAGCGAATATATAAATTACTATCCTGTGTAATTATGTTTATGGTGTGCAATAAAGTATTTTTATTATTATTAAGGTCTCTAACTAGACTTAACGACTAATATCAACCGATATTATCCGGGACCAACGGCTTAACGTGCCTTCCGAAGCACGGAGATACTAGTGATTTATATCACTTATAGTCGGAATGGTCGCCCATCCAAACTCGACCGCGCTGTAGGTTGCTTCACTTCGGTATCACTACTGAAGCGCTGCTACCACTGCGCTACGAGCACCTCAAGTATCCATATCAAACTTTAAATAATACTTCACCATGAAAACAGTATATTTTCCTTTCTCCACCTTAACCAAACAGCCATTAAATTTATAAAGGTAAGTAAACAGAAAGCGCGTATTATAACGACTCCCAGACTTCGAGAACAGAAGTCTTGTGAGCGATGTAATGATATTTGCGTCATGATATCTGGCAGCCATGTGGCTAGTATCACACGTGGAATGCGATGTTCGAGTGCACCCGTTTATATGAATAGCTATTAAGCTGAAAACGAAAGTAATCATATCTTTCGTAGGATAGGAATAACTCGTTGCAGAAACAAACTTTGGAAGAGAACCATTTAATATGTGAAAGTTTGTTTTTGCAGACCATACAAAATGTGTTGTCATCTGCACATACACATGCAGGGACGATATTTTTTAATTATTCACGTCAAGATGGCGTGTGATATTCATGATTAAAGTCCAATTTCGGAATGCAAAATCAGCTGAAAGCCACATAGAAGGTATTTCAAAAAAGATAGTTTGATTTTGTGCGTAGGTACTTTTAAAGTTAGTACGTCTATTTTTCGCGTGATTTTCGTTGACTTTTCATTCGTTTTTGAAGGAAAATCACACGCTATGTCCAAACGAGTAATTAAAAAATGGGGGCCCAGGTCATATATTTATATTTTTGATAAAAACTACAACTGCATAAAATACTGCAATGTTTACCTTGATGAGCAGTTGTCCATTCAGGCAGTTCTCTGCGAGTAAATTTTATTGTATTATACCTGCGTCACATCTCTTACTTTCGCAGGTTAATTTGGGATGAAATGGGCCGAGAGCAGCTGAAGCTAATCGATTATGAGGTCAATCTCTTGATTTTTTTTGTGTTGCAACTATATCGTACAAATCGAACCAAGTGACGTCTAAATATATGTATCCACTAGCCAGATCTAAAGCTTATTGCAGTCGTAAGAATGTGTCGTATTACTAAAGCAAGTAATTCCTAATTGTTTGTACCCAACGAAGATCAGCTTTAAAATGGATTCCAAACACCTACTAACTCTTATGGTAGGTACTCAAACGTTTTGGTAAATGAAAATACTTTAAACAACATTTACAATATTAAGGTTGAAGCTACAACTCAAAAAATTATTCCGGTATCTCGAGATTATAACTTATCTGTCTATAATCTATACCAAAGTAAACAAAAATCCAAACACCAGTAGCAGTTTTTGAAGTTTAGAACAAAACCCGACGTGCATCGGATTGATCGCCGCCGCCGCTGAGGTCTCACTCTATGACTCGTTTATAATTCCGAATCTTGCCTTCTCTGTCACTCACGCTTGCATTACCTTGGATGTGAAAGGGACAGGCTATATCCGAAAATACATGCAAAGCCTCTAGTCGATATGTCCGTCTGTGCTATTATCCTAATGGGTTGTCCGTTGTCAGCTATCTCCTATCGCGTTTATGCTGATCTTTATCTATCCTTTATTAATCTATCCTTTCGATCAAATCTGGAGCTGTTGGACCCGACGATATCAGTAGGGCTATGATCATCATGATTTTGGATGTAGTTCTTCCTTACATTACCCACATAATTAATTACTCACTCGGATCTGGATCATACCCCACTGAATGGCGCAAAGCCTTTGTCATCCCTCTACCCAAACTTCCCAACCCTACTTCTTTAAATAATTTTAGACCAATTTCAATACTCCCTTTCCTCTCTAAAGTTCTCGAAGCTGTTGTCCATTCTCAAATTTCAAAATTTGTTTTTACTAATGATCTTTTGAGCCCATTCCAATCTGGCTTTCGCCCCGGCCATAGTACCAGCACCGCCTTACTTAAGGTAACTGAGGACATTCGGAAGGGCATGGAGCGTGGTGAAGTTACAGTGCTTGTCCTTATTGATTTCTCAAACGCTTTTAATTCTGTTGACCACGAAGTCCTACTCTCACTTTTAGCTTATCTTAATATATCTTCCGATGTTCTAAATTGGTTTGGCGCGTACCTACGGGGCCGGCAGCAAGCTGTTCGCGTGGATAAGACCACTTCCCGCTGGCGAGACCTTCTCACCGGAGTACCCCAGGGAGGCATTTTATCACCTTTACTTTTTTCTTTATTTATTGACTCTATAACACACGACATTGGCTCCACCTACCATTTGTATGCGGACGACCTGCAGCTTTACCAGCACTGCCGAGTTACCGATTTAAATCAGGCTGTTCAAAACCTTAATATTGATCTCCAGCATATACTGACCTGGTCTAATCGTTATGGTATTGCGGTAAATCCTTCCAAATGCCAAGCCATAATCATCGGCAGTAAGTGGCAAATGTCACTTATTAATATTGCCGATGTAGCGCCGGTCTGCTTCAACGGGGTTAATATCCAATACTGTACTTGTGTCAAAAACCTCGGTCTGTACATCGATCAAACGCTAAGCTGGAACGTCCACGTTTCTGAGGTGAGTCGAAAGGTTATGGGCACGCTGCGTTCGCTCTTCAGGTTTAAAAATTTCCTCCCTGTCAAAACAAAAACATCTTTAGTACAGTCTTTAGTTCTCCCCCTTATTGATTATGCTGATGTGTGCTATCCTGATTTAAATCAAGACCTTTTAAACAAGCTTGACCGCCTAATAAATTCTGGCATCCGCTTTATTTTCTGTTTGCGTAAATTTGATCACATCTCATCTTTTCGGTCACAACTTGTATGGCTACCCCTTCATGTTCGACGTAAAATCAGAGTCCTCTGCACGCTTTTCTCGGTATTAAATGACCTCAATTCTCCTAGCTACTTAAAATCCCAGTTCACCTTCCTCAGTGAGACGCACACGCGTCCACTGCGCTCTTCTCATAATCTTTCCCTCGCTACTCCTTCGCACCGCACAGGTTTTCTCTCAAACTCTTTTCTTGTCCAAGCCATTCGTCTTTGGAATGCCCTTCCGGCAAATATTCAACAAGCTCCCAGTAAGTTCACATTCAAGAGACTCGTCCGTGCACACTTCCTTCATATATCGGAATCATCTCCATAACATCTATCTGCAACGATCGTCATAATTATAGTATATATATATATATGTATATATATAGTATATGTTGGTATATGTATGTATTATTAATGTATTTATTTTATTGCTTATGTTATGTATGTGTAATATTATGTAAGTATTAATTGTATTTATTTGGGACTTTTTTTTTTGTATATAATTAATTTCGTTTCTTTGTCGCACCGCCCACAATCATTTCTGCTTAGCCCAAAGGCATGACTGGTAGAGAACGCCATATGGCGTTAAGTCCACCTTTTGTACAAAATTTTATTATTGTGCAATAAAGTATAAATAAAGTATAAAATCTTTGACCAGAACATTTGTATATGCCGTCTGTTTATTTGTAAACCGCTAAAACTTATAAGAAAAATGTTACCTGTATAAACTTTTACATACTCAGAGCCTGGTTTTGTAGAAAAAATCTGTGTATGTGTATTTTTGAAGCATACAGCCCAATACTTAGATGCGGGATGGTGTTTTACTAGTGATGTACCGTTTCCAGGTTTGGAAAAATAAATAAATAAATATTTGACACCAATCACATACATTGCTCTGATCTCAAAGTAAGAAACCAATGTACTTGTATTATGGAAATCAGATACAACGGTGGCACCACAACACCCGAGTAAGATTCCGGCAATATTCCTAAATCTCGAAGTATTAAGAAATATTCCTTATGCGTAAATAAATATTTTTTTATTGTACGTTTGCTATTCGTCAATCTTTAATTACGCCGTTACGCCTAATTAAATTATAAGCCAATAACGCTTCTAACCTGGAACTTCCCAATGTGTTCTAAAGTAAATAAAACAAAAATGTGACAAAACCGGGCAAGTGCACTCGGACCCACGCACCTTTGTGCGGTTACAGTTTTGGTCAAACAGTTATTGATGATATGGAAATAAATAACAATGAAACGAGGTGATAGAAGATGCTTTTATAAGTATTTAGGAAATCATCATTATCAGCCATAGGAAGTTTATTGCTCAACATAGACCTCCCTCCAGGTTTTTCAAATCGTTATGTAAGGACAAAGTATCACTATTTTGAGCTTTACGATAGAGTAACTACTGCCTAACTTGATCCGGTAAGAAACAATACTAATGCTCTATAGGTACAAGTTGACAAAAGGTAATTTAAAACTTACAGACGTTAAAAGAAGACAGGAATCCGTTTTAGGCAAACAATTTCTTTTTGGAGTCGGTGCTGTGATAGTTGATGCTTGATGGTCAAAGTGATGGCACCGACTCCAAAAAGAAATTGTTTGCCTAAAACGGATTCCTTTCCTTTTTATGGTGAAGAGTTTATTTAATACTTTTTAGTGCATTTTGGTTTTGAAGTCGGTTTTTACTTTTTTTTAATCTCATTATCTAAAGTTTTATTCCTTTTATTCCTACCGTGGTATCCTTTCAAAGCTTTATTTCCTTACCAATGGTATCTTTCAATCTGAAACACGGCAATGGCAGTGTTTTCACATACGCAACGCGTACGTGCCTTCCACAAGGCTCCTTGATGACTCCACTTTTATTGCTATTTTATGCACCCCCACCTTTTTATTTGGCAGGAAACTTTGCAACTTCCGTTTTAATAATGTCAGCGAGTTGTGTCTGTATTACCGAGGTAAGTAAGGTAAGGTAAAGAGGGCAATGGCCTATCATTAGAATTCAGGTGACGTCATCGCTTTTATCCGTTTTATAGCATGCGAGATCGAAATGTGCACAATCGTAGCCGAAGCAGAGTTCCAAATATTTCTAGTACAAGACACAGAATGACGATAAAAGCTTTTCATGTGATCTCAGGATTTTTTTACGGTTCCGTAGCCGAATGGCAAACACGGAACCCTTATAGTTTCGTCAAGTCTGTCTGTCTGTCCGTCCGTATGTCACAGCCACTTTATTCTGAAACTATAAGCATCACACTGTTGAAATTTGGCAGGAAGATGTATCCTGTTAACCGCCTTACGATTCTTAATGATTAATGATAAAAAATAATGATATTCAAGGGGGCTAAACAAAAACCGAATTTTTTTTTTTGAAAAACCTATGCGTGTGGAAAGTCCATAGATAGGTCTTTTAAAATGACATGGAGGTTCCCAAAATCATTTTCTTTTAAAGTGTAACGTTAAATAGACGTCCCCCCCTCCCCCCCTCTAACTTCTAAACTAAGCTAGTGTAAATTTTGAAAACAATTTATAATGAAGATATTAACATATTCTTTTAACGAAAATTGTTTTGACGGGATCGAACAAGTAGCTTTTGAGATAATTATAGTACATTTTCAACAACCGCAAACATAACTTTGCCTTCATACAAACACTATGAAAATCCAAGTTATATTTGCGGTCAACAAAATATTGTGGTAATTAACCAGTGGAAGTATGTGGATTTCCTAATTCAGCTAAAGTTGGCACAGAACCCTCAGTGCGCGAGTCCAACTCGCACTTAGCCGGCTTTTTTTTCTATATTACCATTGTGTGAGTCAAATGTCAACAATACTTACTCTTAGTTAGATACAATATTGAGTTTCTACAAAAGGTAAATTACAAAATTATTCAAATGTGATCAGTTTTATTATAAGATAGACGGAGATAGTAATCAGGATACATTTAGACCTGGGGTGTGACTAATCAAATGAAAACATCATCAATAACAGTTGAGCTTATGGTCCGTATTTGTTTCCATTGAATTGATAAAAAATGGACACCGTTTAGTGTAATTGTGTTAAGATAAACATTTAAGTATGACAAATGAACGCTTATCTATTATTCAATGCATGTAATACACAATTCATTTTTATCAATACGAATACTTCAATTGTTATAGACGTAAGTAGGGTCGAGGTCTCTCGTGCCTAAAGGATTTGGCACACTGAATGCGGTCTGCGGTCCGGTAAATACAAAATTTCCCGCATCCAGTCAATTTTGTATGGACCGGACCGCTGACCACAGTACTTATATTTTCATTGAAAATCGCTTGCAGACCGACAAAAAAACGGGCGTCACGTCAAACAAAACACGACGCAAGGTGCAGAGTTTCGGCTCTTAAGGTAGTTCTACATTTGAATCAAATAAAGGATTGAGCAGTACAAGAAAACTAAAAAAAATAGCAGTATCATCAAATCATCATCATATTTTTGGATAAGCAAATACCAAAAATACTCCGAACTAACTAAATGTCAATTAAATACGATAACGAATCTATATGATACACTCTCTCTCAATATTGGGAAACTTCGTAGATTAAGTTATCTATCAACTTGAAGCTTTGCAAGCACTTGTACCTACGTAACGACATCTGAGGAACCCACCCTAATGCTTTAATGGGTAATA
Organism: Pyrausta purpuralis; assembly: GCA_963924145.1. Lineage (NCBI taxonomy): Eukaryota > Metazoa > Arthropoda > Insecta > Lepidoptera > Crambidae > Pyrausta > Pyrausta purpuralis. The sequence continues at coordinate 26,267,784 of OZ001648.1, read as the reverse complement.
TACGTTAACGGTTTTGCTCCGACTTGATATTGTACGCATAGTACAAGTATGCAGTGCTATGCTTTAAACTGAACTAATGGATGGAAAGCAAATGCTTTTAAAAACAACCATTATTCAAAGAATATACCTGCGTAAATAAAACCTCAATTAAAATAATAAAAATCCGCGGTGTCAATCTCCATAGCCCTATTGCCCAGTCAATCTAGCACTGAGACCCAATAACCCAGCATATTTTTTGTCTATATTCTGTAACAGCCCTATATTAATCAAGGTTTCCTTGGGTGCACTTGCATAGTGCACACATGGATAATCGTCGGGTTGTGTCACACCTCTTTAAATTGATGGTGTCAAACGGGCCTCTGCGTGTTGGCTTCGGCTCCATGTCACGCCTTGCAAAGGTTCATAATCCAAATCCATAATGACCAACATAAAAGAAATAGTGCCCCTAGCCAAATTTGACTACGGTGGCCAGACACAACGACTAATCGTCTGCACGGAACATATTATAGTGCACAAGTGTGTGCACAAACACGTCATGTGCACTCTCTATTTCTTTCATTCTCGTAGCCCGATAAGACAGCAAACTGACAGGACTGGAGAGAAAAATCAAGCGCAAGACCAACGGATTTATGTGCTTTCCGAGGCATGGAGGTAAAACAACCTCAAAACTCCGGGCTACCCTAAGAATTTCTTAAGGAACAGAAAAACCCAGGTACATAATATTTTTAGCCCAACCAGGGGATTATATCCGGGATCTCTGGCGCAGCCGTCGCTTTAAAGTGGGACCTCCTAACTGCTGCGCCACCGAGGCATGTGTAAATATGTATAAGATATAACGAATTCATAATGTTTTCGTGCTTCAGGCAGAGCTAAAAGGCTTTAGAGATGAGGTATGAAACAGAACACGCATTATTATGGTTTATCGATAGTTTAATTTGTTTGAGAAATTAAGGTACCTACCTACTACTTTCTTGTGCATGTCTGTGCACTGTGAGTTAAGCTAATGTGACCAAATGTATTTTTTTTAGGATGTGTTGTTGTTTGTGTGTTTATTTATTTTAATAATTAATTTATTAGGTTTTGTTACATGTTCCTTCTTTTATTTGTAGATTTTTTTCACTGCACCTGTTGCAATCTTTCTGCATGATATAAAAGTTTGACTGGCAGATAATACTAGCATTAAGTACACCTTTGTACACTAAATTTTCTACTATAACTTCCTAGAACTCCATTTAACTGCTCAGAACATTTAATAAATAACTAACAAAGTCTTCCCACTTCCCATTGCGTCTTACAATAAAACTTTATTTCGTCGGCATTTTTCTACAACAAGGCTGTCCCATCTAAGAGGATCTTACCCTCCCTTAATACTTAAATAACTATACGTATACACATTAAATGGTTATTGTACATCGTCCCCACATCGGAGGGTCGCACAATGCGCAGATATTGGCATTCCATCCTCCATACAACTCCATACAAACTATTGTGCGATGGAGCTAATGACAAATCACTGAAATCTGGCAAACGCCTGAATGGTTATCGATTTTTCGTGCCACAGCTAGGGTCATAATTGGGCAGCCGACGAAATGGCCGGATATAATAATTGTCTTGACAGAGAGTAACGATGGATGTTGCCAAATAGATATATTTTTTAGCAATGCGAGCAAAATTAATAAATAGTAGCAATAAAATAATATACTAAATATAACGTGTTTTTTTAGTATAATCATTTATTATTGACCTTTTAAGTGTTTTACCAACTAATATTGGTACGCTGGATTTAATGTTCATAATTAGGAAAGCGCTTGGTAATTTCGATACCCTTTTTTAACTCAGATACATTTAGTACTGCACATTAAGTGAAAAAGTAAGCAATCAAATTATAATGTTTTTCTCGTCTTTACTCTGTTGCTGTTAATTCAACACCTTTCTTTCAGCATTATTTATTTTTACACCTACACTGAACAACTATGTAACACTCAACTACCTCTACTGTTAACAATGTAATAGTTATAAACCTGTATTTACTTGCGACAAAAGCGGACTCCACTAGGACTGTAAAAAGAAGTCGTTAACGAAATTTAAAAATATCAAAGGTTGTGAAGCCCAATGATTTTATTGGCCAGAAAATATAAAAGTAAAAAAAAACTAACTTTCTTTAATTCAGCAGAAACGAACTTAGTTCTAAAACTTACAATAAACAATGACTAATATGCAATGTAGGATGAGTGTGTGTCTCTTAAAAAAATATTAGAAAAAAAAAAACAATTGAACCTTTAGACATTGCACATAACAACTAATGTATCACTTGCTCTACAACAGACATGGTTATATCTATTGTGATATGGAAGGAGTAAGGCTTGTATTAAAAATGCCTACGGTGACAATAGACCTCGGATATAAAAGTTTAGGGACTCTTCAGGGTGCTATGAATGTTCTTTTCTTTGGTTCTTTATATCGCATACCGCTTTAGAATAAATAGAGCACGTAGACAAAATGTACGTGATGTGAAGTGTTGGTAAATTAAAAAGGCGAGATGGGTGTCACAGTCTTCGTGATTTAACTTGTACTTAACTACCATCGAACAGACAAGTTACGATAATACCATCATGTTTTATATGACAATCACCTTTAGTCGGTTTTATTAACACACTCTATTAAAATTGTGATTATGATTTTTAACAATCAAAAAATATATGGCTGATTTAAAAACGTCTCAACAAAACCTATTTGCTGTATAAAAATTGATAGATACTTCAAAATAAGTAACTCTATATTTCAACAGACAACTATTTTTAATACATATTATGTTTGCGTGTATTTTACAACATTACAACTTGAAACTTATTGGTGCTTACTGCAAAATGCTATGTTGTGTTTGTTTAAAATCCAAAACTAGTTATATTATAATTTTTAAAAAACTACATAAAAAACTGAAAATAACTCTTTTAAAGCCTATTCGATTCACATCGAAAATAAAATTCAACTGAAAATGATTTATATCCAACATTCAGACAGCGTTATTCATATTTTAATATGTTTTCCGCAATCGAGGGCTGACTAACTCACTGGTATAAAACAAGTTGACACTCGGAGCATCATTGGTGATCAAATGATCATAAAACTTGAACACAAAACACTTTTACGACAGGATCCCACTTTATAGAGTTTTTGAAACGACTTATCATTTTGCCCAAAAACTCTGTTTTATAGTGACGTGCAGTTTGCGATTGTTATTTTATCGATAATTGACTTTTACGAGACAGCAGTCGATAAATCGATGGGTAAATATTAATTAACGTATAGAAAATAATGGTTATTCGAAACACTTGGTGATGAATGTAAACATAGCTTCTATGTATACAAAGAAGGCTCACTAAAATATTACCTAGCAGGGTTATCACTGGTCATCATCATCATCATAATTTTCAGTCAAAAAACGTCCACTGCTGAACAAAGGCCTCCCCCACGGTTTTCCACAGCGACCGATCACAAGTGGTCTGCATCCAGTTTGTTCCTGCGAACTTACAAGGTCGTCGGTCCATCTTGTCGGTGGACATCCTACGCTGCGTTTTTGGTCAAAGGATCTCCAATCTAGAACTTTTCTGCCCCAGTGGCCATCAGTTCTTCATTATAAACGTGCAATATTATATTTCTTAAATTTAGAAAAACCTCTGCATTATAATTATCAGTAGTTTTCCAAATGCACTACCGATATTTTTAAGACAAGTTTAGCGTCAACTCTATTTAATAATACACAGTGAAGAGTCTGTGGGCCAAGACAACGGATTTTATTACATATTTGACTGCTTATAAAAGTCTAGAGAATAAATAAAAAGTGCACTTACTACCGAACGACAAATATTCATCAGGCTATTACGTTTCCATGCATAATTTTTATTTCTGTCAGGAATCATAAAGTCATGTCATAAACATTCTTCAAGCTTTATTGCAATGATACGTCAATGCATTAGTAGTTATATTTTAAAGTTATATGGCCACATGAAGTTTATTTTTAAAAGAGATTGACCACTGTTCACAGTCATTGGCATCTTCATTTGATTATATACCGACATGACGACAGTACGACGTTATAATTAGTAATAGTCTCTTTATATCTGGGCCTTAAAACTCGGTTTGGCTGGTTATTTAATAAAGGTTATAGCACATCTATTCACCCATTAACGGAACAACACTGTATCCGATCGAGACGTTCAGTAACCTTAGTTTTTTTTTTAAATATATATTTATTAATTGAAAGGGTTTTTTTTTTCTTGTTAGAAAAAGTGATTCTCATATGTACTCGTACAACAAAATTTGCCTTATAAATTAGTATTATTTCTGCAGTTTATAATTATTTTTAAGATTGTACAAAGCCCTGGCAAAATCGACAGGTGTAGCTAAAATGGTATTACAAAAGCCTACGTCCAAAACTCTGATACTATGTGTACAATCAGGTTATATCTATACACCCGTCACGGTGACAGCACCGTATCAACTCGAGGCGTTCAGTATTATTTGTATGAAACTTCATACTTCAACGCACATTCTATCAACTTCGTAACGTCACCACCTCAGAGATCGAGATCAACTCGGGACCCACTCTCGACCAGCGGCCCTTGCATTGTTACGGCTTACGGATAATCGCCCAATGGTTGTCAACTATCCGCCTACCCTGACAAACAGGCTGTCATTCACAAAAGGAACTGTCAAAAATTGTAGCAAACACGATTCGCGGCAATGCGTTCGCTATCCCGTGCCGATCCCATGCCGAGGCGTTGCTGTTCCGTTTACGTAACGTGCTTTCGTATGGTGGACCCCTGATTGGTGCTGTTCCTATTACGACTTGATAAATGTGCTTTAACCTTAACTAAATAACTAAGATGTTTATTGTTTTTATGGAGCTACGGATATCTAGTCAGCTTTCTAAAAACCCTACGACTGTTTCTTAGTCTAAACACCCAGTTAATATAAAGTTACGTGCTAAATGTCATGTCAGTACTTTCAGTTGCAAAGTTTTGCTGTATCGCTTATACTTGACGTATACCAAAATATACATTAGGTATAAGTAAATAAGGTTCATCTTGAGGTCAAGGGTCTTTAGGTCTTTTTGAATTGGTGTGTATGTAGCGGTAACACTTTGGTGCCATTAATGAGACAACTACTGTCTCGCAACTGTTGCTGTGTCGGAAAACTTAAGTCCATGACAATAAACGATATTAGCTTAGAGAATAACTGAAGTGAGTTAAACCGTTTCTTATGAAAAATGTAAAAATGATGGTAAACACATGTCAAAAAAGATTTCTTTGATAACTTGCATAAGCTTTTTTTATGTGACTATATCAAGAAAACATATTCGCATGAGTGATTTTTTCAAATATAAAACCCTGCAATAACATGTAATGATATGATTTAGCGTAATAAAGAAGATTTAAATATTTAAAGTGATCGCCAACTGTCGTCAATGTTGCTTAGTCTTTTGCAATGAACGAACCGATTAAGTAATAGCAATAAAAAAATGCGGACTGGAGCTTTAAAAAATATTCATAGAAAGAAAGCTTCTGATGACAATGGATATCACAAACACACATACCTAGGTACAAAAGTAAACAAATAAACACATGGTCATCGTTAAAGGAAAAAAACAACAAATAAAAGAAAAATATGCCTCTGAATAACAACGATACAAACATTTACAGACATTTTATTTTACTTGTTATCGTAAGTAGACGTTAAACATTAAGACTCTAGATCCTTTTCACACTAGCAGTTGAAATCTGAAGCAAATTTTTTGACATTACGCAGGAATAAATATAATAAGTTAGTAATTTAGGTAATAAGTAGCCCCCTTATTCATAAAAACGCAAACAGTCTAATAAACCTGTTTTAACTATTATACTGTTTTATCTCTATCTTTCTTGGAGCTGTCATCATTTGACAGACTCTGACAAAACAGCGAAATAGTTAAATTAGTTTATTAGACTGTTTGAGTTATTTTGAACAAGGGGGCTACTTATTACCTAAATTACTAACTTATTATAATTATTCCTGCGTAATGTCAAAAAAAATGCTTCAGATTTCAACTGCTAGTGTGAAAAGGAACTAGAGTCTTAATGTTTAACATCTACTTACAATAACAAGTAAAATAAAATGTCAATGAAAGCACACAAAAAGTCGTCAGAAAATTTCCCAACAAAACGACCACGTGGATGAAATTTTTCACAGTTTTCACAACTGGGGAGACAAACGTTGAAATTCACTTTCTCCCAAGCGCTTAAACGGATTTGCAGCGCACCAAGCGTGAGCAGTAGGCTTTGCGGTTCGCTGGAGACAACGCTGTTTTAGTATTCTGGTATTTCTTGTCTCGTCATAGTCCATAGATCAAACGCTCGGGACAATTCTCGCGGCAATCGAACTTTTTTCGTGTGGTAATGCGAACGCGAGTTTAACCGTTTTACCTACAAAAACAAGTAAAATATCTACCCGTAAAAAAAATAAACAAAACCGAATAAAATCTTAATACATAGACTCGTGACCCTGAGATATCAAAAAACATTTAAATTCTATCCGTGAACTTTTTTCGTATGCGAATTGCTCGAGAATTGGCTCCCAAGTTTTAGAATAATTCAAGCACACTTAGACCAAATTGCACGACCTATGGGTTTGTTAACTCATGAAATCATGACCTATGGGTTTGTTAAGACACATGGGTAACATTACTTTTCCGTCAATTTATCTTGAATTATCACTGGATTTTTGTACTACTGGTTCTGAAGGCGGTTAATGCAACCAACAAGGTGGACGGGAGAACCAAGCGGTTGATACATAGAGAATGCTACAAGGCATTAAGTCAGCCAATTGCACGACTTACAGTGCAGTAAAGTTTAAATAAAAAAACGACCTGATATGCTACACCGCTGTTATGTTGTTCTTGTGTACGCGTAGTTTACAGATAGAGCTTTAGATTATAAGGAGTAATACACACCTTGATGCGACCTTGGGATAGCTCAACGCTTGATAAAATTACCATTCGGTTAGTGACAGTACTTTTGATAATGACAAAGACAACTAGTCGTTTTATGCCCGAGTTAGTTAATTCCTAATATAATCGTTGCAGTAGACCCAAAGGAGGTTAAACGAAATAACAGGTTTTAGTTATTCTGACCTATTCCCACATATTGTGATGGTCGTTACTTTAAAGCCTAATTGCAGTTTATATTCTTTAACATGAAATAAGAAACCAAAAATTGCGCACGGGTGGGACTCGAACCTGCAACTGCTGGTAACTGGGCCAAACACTCTTCCAGTTGAGATACCATGTTGTTGGTCCGACTGTGCGAAATTATGGATATATATTATGGATACGTAATTACGCGTGATGTCAGGGCCAAGTAGACCATTACAGAATAAATTTAGCTTGGAAATTGATACTACTTCGCTATCCAATGGTCCAATGACCGAGAGCACGGTAGTTTAATTGGAAGAGCGTTTGGCCCGGTTAGCCAGAAGTTGCAGGATCGAGTCCCGGCCATTTTTGGTTTCTTATTTCATCTTTAAGAATATAGGATATGACACTTAGAGTGTTGAAACAACATTTTTAACCTAATTGCATTATCTTGCAAGGCTATTACGTATATAATTCGGTCGCAGTAACAGACCAAATGAACATGTTCTAAGCTCTACTAGTAAGTTATAGCTTTATATACTTTATAAACATTGACCTTGACTTTCAAATCACAACATTCTTCTTTTTAAAGTCATTTAATAAGAACCAATAAAACAGGTCAGGTCATGTCACATATACTTTTTAGTGGTCACACAAACTTTTCGTCTGTCACTATTCGGAATAACAAAAATATTTTAATGAGGATCTTAACAATACATACTTGTTACACGTGTCTATTATAGAAGAAGTTTTTTCGTACAAATATCATATTTTGCCACCCAAACAAGCCGTCGCTAGTATCGCAAAATATCGCCCCTTTCCGAGAGACCTTTCAAGGAATACGATGTAAATTGAAAATCTCTCTATACAAGATCAAACGGTTCCCAGCTCTTTGTAGATTTTCTATTTTAGACCAAGAGCTAGAACGAATTGCAAAACTACAGAAAAAAAACTCAATTAATACACACCTATATCATGAGACTTGTCTCAATTTTTATTTTATTTTATCTATATTATTCTTTGTTCAGAAGTAAGTTAATTTTACATTTAAACAAACGGCTACTGACCACATTAAATTTTTAATTAGTGAATTACTTGATTCGTTAATAAGCGTAATTGGGAAAATTTTAGTTCTGTCAGTGACCGCTAGACGCGCTGTGCAATTTTCCATAGACTTTTTTTACGTCGTCACTAGCGAGTTAAATAGTCGTAAACTCATTGTAATGGTACTGTACCTTTACCATAAGTTTAGGACAGTTTTACTCGCTAGCAACGACGTAACTTTTTTATATGAAAAATTTTAGTTCTGCAAGTGACCACTAGAGGTGCTGTGTAATTTTCCATATATTTTTTTTACGTCGTCGTTGGCGAGTTAAACCAGCATAATTAAGATACGTAGTTCTATCGTACAGTTCTTGATAGATAGTGTCCTTAAATATTGTCTTTATTCTAACTAAAATATATTTTACGTCTCCTGGCCTAAAATACTGTACATTTCGACGGTATACAATATAATATGGGGATGATGCGTTCGCCATATCATCGCTCGGAGCTTAACTCCGATTTAAAGCATATTTATACGTAGACATCGTTATCCTAGCACGGCAGAGTGAATCCTGAAGGCACGGAAGACAAACGGAAATAAAATAAATACGAGAGAATATTTTTTTGCATTCCATTTAAGCGGATATTCAGATGGATAAGTATTTTTGAATCATTGGAGTATGAATGTCTGATCATTACGGATTATACACGGTATTTCATCTTATAATTTGGAATTAAAATTAGGAATACTTATTTCAAATAAAAACTTTTTTTAAACTATAAACTATATTTTTTTAAACAGTGTAAAATAACTCCTATTATTTAATATATTGAATTTTTTTTAAAAAAAAACGATAGTACGCATTATGGTGTCATGGTAGTTTCACCAAAATTATTGATTTTGCATATCTGCCTCCTTTGTAAACTTTCCTACCATTTCATAAAAACAATAGTGAAAATAAATAAACCACAAAGATACTGCTTCATTTCATTTTTATAGGCCGTCTATCCAATCGGTTTACAACAAAAACCCCGAACAATCCACCATCATCAGCATTCACAACAAAATGACCGGTCAATTCGTCCACGTCATGGCTGCAACAAATTAAAAACTACGCGGAAACCTCTCATAATTTATCTTTACAATATAAAATCCGACCGACTGCTGTTGACACATTGTTAAGCTGCGTAACAGGGCTCTGCCGCTAAAAAAATATAGCCTGAAACGCGCACCTTATTTACCAATCAGCATTCACTGGGGCGGTTGATTGAATGAACTGCGTAAAACAAATACATTCCCTTCACCTAAATACGATGACAAACAACAATTCAAAGCAAGTAAAACTACAATGATGACTTTTCTATAAATAACCTTACAAATGCCAACGAAGGTCTTCGATGGATGATGACAACATGATGGCATCGTCAAAATATATATAGGTTGCAGGTTGCTTGGTAGCGGAGAGATGGTAGCCATAGTTGCACTATGTTGGAGGCTATTAAAGTTGCATAGAACGCGCTACCAGTTTGCAATAGTAATTTAAAGTTGTGAACGAAACTAAAAAATAACAGATCGCAGCGCTATCGGTAGCTGATCGAATCGAGTGCTGCACTCGACGGTATCTAAACTTCGTTTTTTTACATAGCAACACTGTTGCGAAACTATTTGCATTGCAATGTTCGGTTCAATTTCTGTGGGAATATTCGAGAAAAGTTTGATTTAGTTTATATTTGCTGTGACTATAGTGGCACCACTCAACTTCGTACAATTAAACGAAAGTCCAAAAATTATAGATAGTAAACGTCTCCTCATGATAATGATTTAGGAGTTTTTTTTTAAGGAGGGATGTTTACAACTTACTTTTTTTAATTTAATTAATTTTATTTCTTTGTTGCACCGCCCACAATCATTTCAGCTTATCCCAAAGGCATGACTGGTAGAGAACGCCATATGGCGTTAAGTCCACATTTTGTTCAAATTTTTATTTTGTGCAATAAAATATAAATAAATGAATAAAATGTTTTCCTTTTCCTACCCTTATTTTTACCTAGAATAAACGTATCACCTTTAAAGAGATTGCACAACATGACTGGCTCCAGCAAGCCCAGGAGCCGTAGAAAGCAACAGACGAGTCCATCATACCGGCCACGCCAGTCTGTAAATAACCGCCCACCACCATGATCGTGCACAAATCAAATGAACCGTGATTCTGAAACGCGATGATTGCAAAGCGTAATCCATAACCTTCTACTACATTGTCATAATATATACTAGTAATTATTATATTATGTACAAGTATACTCGTATGTATTTATTTTATCGCTTGTGTTGTGTATATGTAATAATATATGAGTTCATATTGCATTTATTGTAAGTTGTAATCATTTTTTTTTGTTTTTGTTTTATGATATATGTTTTTCATGTATTTTTTTATGTGTAAAATTTAACTTTTTTTCTTTTTTCTTTTTGTCTGTCGCACCGCCCACAATCATTACTGCTTAGCCCAAAGGTATGAATGGTAGAGGATGCCATATGGCGTTATATCCACCTTTTGTACAAAATTTTGGTTTTGCAATAAAGTATAAATAAGTAAATAAGATGTTCGTCAATTTTGGATTACGAATTTCATTCCAAGTTCCTTTTTGTTTTAGTTTTCAGACACCGTTCTTCTACCTACCTTCTTAAACTAAATACGTTTACGAGAAAACAATGTTTTTTTCTTATCTCTTTATATCAATAAATATGAAACCGATCGGTATCTTTACACAGAAGATTTTAGAAAAGCATTAACTTTGCTAAAGATTGAAACTCGAGTCACATAAAACACCAAAACAATTTCTCGTAATTTTTTACCAATATACTCTTATTTTTTGTCTTTTTTTCCAATTAGCTTTGAAAAGTGTTATGTAAGGTGAGATATCGAAATACTTCGTGTGTTACAGAATATTCTCGCCCTGGCCTGGGCGTGTCGCATTATTATGCTAATGCTGACAGGCGATAGGCGCGATATTAAGACTTCATATTGTTCTAGAAATTGCGCAGATATACGAGCAACAAAAGTTTGCTTTCGTTTGAATACGTAAGTGGTGCTGACATATTTATTTGGGCGATAAATATTGAAAAGCATTGTTTGTTTCATTGCAATAACTACGGACGTAATCCTTACTAATATTTTAAATGTAAAAGTAGCTCTGTCTGTCTCGCGCATTTGTACCAAAACTACTGAACCGATTCAAATAAAACTTGGCACACCCATAGTCTGGAGCCTGAGAGAGGACATAGGCCTTTTATACATTAGACTTTTAAATGCGAAAAAGGGTTGTAAGGGTTTTAAAATGGGGAAGAAAGGTTGATTGGAAGTATCGTCATTTATAAAGCTAAAAAAAAAAAAAGTAATAAAAAAATGTACCCAAAGCCAGTTTTTCACGCGGACAAAGTCGCGGGCACAGCTAGTGGAATGTACGATTTTATAATTCGCTCTTATCATGGTATATCATCAAACTAAAGTTGGGCGTTAGGCACTCCTGTTAGTTTTATTTAGATTTTCTTGCAGCTTCGGAATATTCATTCGTTTTTCTGGTATCATGACTGCATTCACTTCTTTGATTTGGCTGTATTAGCTTCACACATTAGGTTAAGTGCTGTCTTCTCGTCAGTTTTGCCTAGTGCTTGGGTAAATAACCCTTGATGGAATCTCCTGTACTTGCCCAATATTTTTGCATTTGTGTCCACAAACTCGTGCTAGAATGTTTTATCACACAATATGAAGAAATATTGTCGATTCGTCTGCAGAGGAAATGAAACGGACGGTTTTTGTTGACCAACTCTGTCGGGCCTTTACTGCAGGTTGATGCTTCAAAACGTTTTTTTATACAATAAGAGTGCTGGCCATAGCAGATCTTATAACACTTACCACATGACACATACCTATGTAGGATATAGACGTGGAACGGAACGTAAGAAGTACGAGATGACAGATGAGAGAGAGTGAGAAATGAGAAGAACATTAGATTTGAATTTGCATGTGGAATACAGAAGGTATATTAATGTTTGTGAGTGTGAGGCAGATACAGTATACGGTAGTGAACGTAGACTATTACTTTACTTGAAAAGAGAGAAGAGAGGGAAGATTCATGAATAAATTGAAGAAAGTAAGAAAAGAGAAAGACCTAGAAGAGAGTATTTGACCCAAATAAAGGAAAAATTGGACATCGAGTCGTTCCAACAGATCAAGGAATTGGCTCGAAATATAGATTAATGGAGAAAATTCCACTGATAAGAGCTAAGCGTCTAAATAAAGATGAAGCATAGATGAAAAAGACGTATCTCCTTTTCTTGCTACTTATGCATAAACTAAATAATGCACGGAAAACATGAAGGCCAGCATTAGTATTTCGGGCTAGTTTAAATCAAAAGTGGTTCATACAAACCGGATGTGCTGGCGAGCATACTTGCTCTTAATTTGCAAAAAAAAAACAGTTCTTTCACAGTAGGTCCCCGCTACGTGACCGGTACATGAACGCAAGACTTTGTAGCTCAGCGCTGGCCTTTGTACAATTGCATTTGTGTTTCACTCCAAGGTACGTGATGTAGCTCTGCGTGTGCAATGCTTTCAGCTTGTTTTTTTTTTGTTTTGTTTGTCAGCTGGGAACTTTGAAAAGTCAGAAATGCCAGCAACTTGGGTTTAAAAATACTGCTTAACCCTTTTATTGTATTAATTAAGCTCTTATATACGTAGTAAAACTAAATCTAGGGAGGTATATCTTGGCTCAAATTTCGAATTCCAATGAAGTATTTATTAGTGTGTGTATGTGTGTGCGTGTGTGTGTATGTGTGTGTGCGTGTATGTGTGTGTGTTTTCTACGAGTTAGATTGCGTAAGTTCAAGCACACCCTTTTTAAATGTTTTTTACTTATGTGAAATGGATCTACAGAGTTAAAATGTTTGTTATATGATCGTAATATGCGGCAAACAATGGATTTTTTGCATAAATCGTTCGCGTGAAAGGTATAGAGAATAGAGTAGATACTGTGTTACGAGTCCGAATTGTCGAAGTAAATCTGAAAGTATTTGTGTTGCCTCATATGAATCACCAATCAAACGAAGCCTCCAAAGCTATATCGGTTTCTGTGTAGAAGCAACTTGATATGTCACACATAAGTTACCCGGAAAACTATATTATGTTTAACTTAAATTGTTCTACTAAACTAGTTAACTTAAGTCGATTAATAACAACAAGCACGTCCTTTGTGAAGAAAGCTAATTCAATTTAACTAATTCTGCTTAGTTTAATCCATTTAACGAAGGAATAAAACATAGCGCAAAGCTTTCGTACTTAAAGAAACTAGGTAGGTAAACTCTAGTCTTGTTTGCGTGATTAGGATTCCGTAAGAAATACGTCATTGTTACTTTGCCACTTTCAGGGTGGGTAGTAAAGCTATGGAAATTTTACAAAAGTTTCGTAGATAACCATTTGATTGTTATTCTTATATAGTCATATATGTTTGACATTCATTAAACTACACAATCATTTATTAAGCACATCCTAATATGTATAATTATCGTGCCTTTGACAATCCATTTGAGTTTCATTTTACTTTACGGCCTGATTTTTAAACGTCAGATGAGGAACATTCTTTGAATTAAATATTTCAAATTAGGGCTGATTTTTCAATAGTCAGATAAGAAATATTCGTCGAACAAAATACAATATGGCTAATTTGAAAACGTCACCTAATTGTCAACAATCATACGTAACTGTCATTTCTTAAACTCTTCGCTTTATAAATTATCAGTCTGATAAGTTTCATCTGACCATTGAAAAATCAGCCCTTAGGCGTACTGTACGCATAATTTGAAATATTCTTCGAATATAACAAAAACGCCTAATTTGCAAACGTCACCGATTTCTTAGCAATTATTAATGTAAATGTATTTTTAAAACTTTTTGTTTTACACTTATACAGTCGGATAAGTCTGATATGACGTTGGTCAAATTGGCTCATCGGAAGTTAACTCACACCTGGAACCCTAAATAGCATCACCTATTTCTCCACGGAACACGAGAAAACTCGGCAATCACTTAAACTTTCTTGCACCGGCGATACGAGTGACATTTTTCTTTGTAGCAACAATCCTTATTAAGAAACAGCTGTCCTAACAAAGGGATTAAATTAAACGAATAAGGAGTGCGGAAAAATGGACGAAAAGGGACGGGCTAAGGATTTGTGTACATTACCCTGTTTCATTTTGAAGGCGCAGGATGTTTTAGGCTTTAATTATTTCTGCCTCGGCTTTCATTTTGACTTTTAAGATTGGTCACGGCTGCTTGCCTGATGGAAAGATTCTAATGTAAAGAGAGTTGAATTTTGTTGGGCTTTTTTATTATCTTTGACTATACCAACATGGCGTAGATTGTCCATAAGTTCCTTGTATCAGTTGGTCTTTATCGATGTTAACGCTTTTTCATATAAGTACTAACCAGAACTTTCCAAATTAACTTCCCTTTCCATAGATTTCGACACTACTTGTAGAGGTCAAACTATTCTTTAGAAGAATATTTTTATGATGAAATCTCCGCTTGGTTGATAATTTATTTAGTTGTATTGTGTTAAGTTTATTCGTATTTGTAATTCTGACTGTGTATTACTAGTCTTTTTGTACGCCCGACGGGCAGGTTATATATAATGTGTAATATTAGGCAAACTATAGTTTGCCTAATATTACACATTAAAATCTGTGGTTAATTGACCTATAACCATGTAATAAATAATTTGATTGATTGAAACGAAATAGCAGAACAAACAATTGTGTTGCAAACTTACTTATAGGATAAGTGTTTAATACACTTAGCTTACCTACTAGACCTTCTTTTATATATCTTGTGCTGCAAATAAAATAAAACGAAACTCAAAGCAATCACCAAAACTATCTTCTGGGTCATTTGTTCCAGCATATTTTCAAGCTTTGCATTTTCGCTCGTTTAAAATACTCCGTATTCCCATCTCGCACATTATTTAACACGTGAATCACAATGACATTGTGTTCCAGACCTTCTCTAGTGTACCTTTATTACTCGACAAATTCATATTTAAACGCGATTCTTCATTATTCACAAAAGGCGTCTTGAGACAGATTTTTCTTGCCCTCAACACCGCGCTGGGGCAAAAAGGTGACAGTTGTAAGGGATAGCCTTGTAGTGATAAATAAGGAGGTATAACCAGACGCTTTGTGTTTTTGTCACCTTTAATGTTTATCTATAGAGTCTAGCTTTGTTCTTAAGAATTTTGAGTCTGGTTCTGTCATTCTGATGAGGTTTTGGACTCGCGCAAAATGGCGTCGTCAAAAACAAGAAATGGCAAGATTTCTCAAAGAAATTTAAAAAAAAACTAAAATAATGAAAAACTTTATTATCTAGTAAAAAGTTTCATGGGAATGAATTTCATATCGAACAGTTTATTACATTTAAAAAAAAAACTCATTTGTATTTTAATATTACTATAAATGTTATTAGAATAAATGAGTGTAACTTGTAAAATGTCTTCTATACAACTTAGTAATAGATTGTTTTACAATATTGTATAAAATAACCGCAGTGTACGTGTGTATCCATCTATCTGTACTAATATTATAGCGGGGAAGGGTTTGCTTGTTAGTTTGTTTGGACTCAGGAATACTGGGCCGATTCGAAAACATATTTTAGTGTTAGATCGTTAATTTATTGAGAAAGGCTTTAGGCTATAGAATACTCATTGCGACGGGAGAAGAAGGAGCAAACTTAAAACGCGCAGACGCAGCGGAGGACCGCTAATCTTTTTAACAGTAAATGCATTATCTCTTTTTCCGATCGTTGACGAGTCTTTCAAAAGTTAGGTACAGTTTATTTACTTAACGTTAAGACATAAATAAAACGTACAGGTTCTAATCCATACAGCCTCCTTTTCGGCAACATAAATACCAATACACAGCGCAGGGTATTAAAATAACCCCATACATTCAGGGGAACGTATGGGGACCACAGCCTGGATACATAAAATAAGTGAAATCAGTAGTACTTTCTACCATGTAAGTAATTTTTTGAGTAGGTTGGGAAATATCCGTCGTATTGAAAACAATATCTCATTAATACAACGTAAGTAAATTTTTCTTTTGCTGCCTCGATGGCGCAGCGTTTAGAGGATCGCACTTTAATTCAATTCAATTCAAATTCAAAATTATTTATTTCGGACAGCAAAAAATCCATGGGTTAGTAATAGGTACAATAGCGCTTAAAAACTAGGTGTTAGTACTTACATACATGTGTATTAAATAATTCTATCAAGTTAAAATAAATTCAAATTAAAACAAAAACAAATCAAATAAATCAAATCAAGCTTAATCAAAAACAAATTAAAATAAATTATATGAAATAAATTAAGGTTTACAAATACATAGAAATATAAAAATCAATTTGTCATGTACCTAAGAGGCACTCCGTGCGGCCGACAACTAGAAGAATTATGGTCCACTGTATGAGTCATCAGTCGCACGAAATGCCTGACAATATGCGCATGCGGATCATCTGCCACCGTTCTCAGGATGCTGTTGTCACTCCTCCTTATTCTTCCCATCAGTGACGCTACTTTAACCCTTAGCTGGTATCGTGGGTCAAAATTGACCCAGACGCAATAATTTTTAGTTATTATTCTTTTAATGTTCATGGTACAAGTGCGCGTTTCTACGTAATCTCAGTTCGTCGGAAGCTGCGGCGAGGGGCGGACGTGCAGCGCTTCGACTATCATAGGAGCTGAGGTATGTAGCCGGCTGGGTCATTTTTGACCCACGACACCGAATATGTAACTTTTTTCACTGAGGGTAATTTTTAAACTTTTTGTTTTTAGTGAATATTTCTTCAACAATGGGAGGATTTTCGAATTTAAGACAAATTGAGGAGTTGTTGAACGACGTAAATGATTATTCAGAGTCGGAAGATGTTGAAAGGAGCCCAAATATAAATCAACTTTGTGACGATGAAGTCATCAGCGATCGAGAAAGCCCCGAACCTATTATTAATATGAAAAAAAAATGGTATAGATCTGGCAACACCAATTATATTGCGAGGAAAACAGGATACACTATTTTTTTCATCGATCTAAAGAGAAGGATTGATAATATTTTGGAAGAAATACACGGACAGACGAAAAATCAGTCCCAGAGTCAAGAACCAGTTGCATCGACTTCTTCTGTCACTTCAAATTCAAATCGGAAAAGGGCCAGATGCTAACTAAAATGATCGAAAACATGCTCTAAAATGTATTAAATGTTTACATTTTATTTGTAAGACTCATTCCGTCCAAAATAGTATGTGTACTAGTTGTCAAAAAGTATAAGACTGAAATATGGCATCATATTGTTGGTTAGTAACAAGTCCTTTGTTTTTGATGGTCATTTTTTTAATTATAAGTTGATCTCATGAGAATTATACTTTTTTGTTATTAAGAGGATATAAAAAGTGCCATAAATTTATTTTTGTTTAGGTTTTTCTAGCGTTTATATTTTTTAACTGCTTTTTAAAAACACTCTATCCAAAAAGTGCCAAATATAGGTTAGTTACAAATTCATGTAGAACTTAATATTTTTTGAATATTTTAAAATTATACTAATATAATTTTGTACAAAATGTTCTTTTAATTAAATATCTATCCCTATTTACACAAATAAAACAAATGTATACGGACAACAACAGATTTTTTGATATGAGTAAAATATGACCCACGATGCCAGTACTGTTGCCAAAAATAGCGATACCAGCTTGCGCCAGAGGTCCCGGGTTCGATCCCGGGGTCGGGCTTTTTAGCCTAGAAAAACAAAACAAACAACATGTACCTAGGTTTTTCTGTTCAGAAATTCTCAGGGTAGCCCTGAGTTTGGAAGTTGGCGGTGTTTACCCCCGTGCCTTAGGAAAAGTAAGTTAAACCATTGGTCCTGCGCCTGATCTCACTCCGGTCGAGTCAGATTGCTGTCCCTTTGGGCTTTGAAAGTGAGAGGAATAAAGAGTGCACCTGTAGTTGCGCACACACTTGTGCACTATACTATGTCCCGCGCAGTCGGTTAGTCGTTTGTACTGGCCACAGTATACGAAATCGACTAGGGGAACGGTTGGTTGATAACGGGCGCCGTATTCGTGGACCTATCTGCGGCCTACGATACGGTGAACCTCAACCGACTGTTATGGAAGGTGGACATCATGACCGGCGATCGCAAATTCGTCATGATCCTTCGAGAACTCCTCCATAACCGTCGGTTTCAAGTATATCTTCGCTCAGACAAAAGTCGTTGGAGGTCACAAAGGAACGGCCTTCCCCAGGGCAGTGTCCTGGCGCCGCTCCTTTTTAACATCGACACCAACGACCAACCATCCAGCATAAATACGTCCCGCTTCTTATACGCCGACGATTTGGCATTAACATCACAAGGCTCCAAGTTTGAAGAAGTTGAGGCTAACCTCACTGTAGCTCTCAATAATCTGAGTAGCTACTACGAGGCTTCAGTGAACTCACTGAAGCCAAACCCGAGTAAAACGGAGTCTTGCGCATTCCATCTGCGCAACAGAGAAGCGAGACGCGAACTCAGAATTGTGTGGCAAGGGGTACCAATCTCGCACAACAACTACCCGAGATATCTTGGCTTTTCGCTAGACAGATCTCTTACTTATAAGAAGACCTGCGATAACGCCAAGAAGAAAGTGCACTCGCGGAACAACTTATTGCGTCGCCTAATTACCACCAAATGGGGAGCTACGCCGCACGTGCTGCGGACAACAGGGCTAGCGCTCGCCTTCTCAGCTGGCGAGTACGCATCCCCTGTTTGGAGCCGCTCCACTCATGCCAAGTCAGTGGATGTAGCCCTGAATGACACCTGCCGGGTCATCACTGGTTGTCTAAAACCTACCCCAGTGTCAATGCTACATCCACTGGCTGGTATAGCACCTCCGGAAGTCCGCAGGGCTGTAATGAGCTCTTCTGAAAGGGCAAACGCAGATCGCGACTCACGGCACCCTATGCTCGGCTACGTCTCAGTGCCGCAAAGGCTAAAAAGTCGTCGCAGTTTTATTAAGTGTGTCGCCCCACTTTCTACCGAACCCGCACAGGCCAGACGTGATCTTTGGCGCGTAAAAGCTTATCTGCCTACTCCCTTTGTCCCACTTGCCGAGAATCTCCCTCCTGGACATGATCTACCGTGGCCGATCTGGAAGTCCTTAAACAGGCTTCGGACTCAGGTTGGCCGAAGTAAGGAGAACGTGGCCAGGTGGGGATTTTCGGCAAGATCCGATGTGGACTGTGTTTGCGGTGCAGTGCAAACTATGGCACACATAACATCGTGCCCGGCGTGCCCCAACACCTGCACGCCAGCGGATTTAATGAACTGCAGTCGATCCGCAATACAAGTGGCTGAATTCTGGGCTGCAATGAATTAATCCCTCGGGTTCCATCGACACGCTAAGAAGAAGAAGAAGACTAGGGGAACTTAAGATATTTTTTTTCTTTTAAAGTTAATAAAATAATTAACAACGTTACCTAGACTTAACCCGTCGATAGACCATTACAGACTTTTTCACATAGACAGTAGTTTGGTTTACCATGTTAACAGCATTTGATGACAGTGGCCGCCTCTTGTCATCTGCAAACTGCTACCAACGTCATGGTTATTGACTAGACAACAGTTTTCCTAGACATTTCAAGAGCCTGCGCCTCCCGGTTGCCACCGACCTGCTATCAGAATACAGCCGACAGTCATGTGTTAATGAGCAAGCTTACCGTACAGTACTATACTGTGCCATACTTGCCATATGCTAATAACCCCGGTAGGCGCGGCTGGGATCCGTACCGATTTATGACACCCGCGACACGGCACAGATTAAAACTTCGCAACGCACGACGCACACCCGCGCCCCACCCACTCAGGGTCGACAATGCAGATTAAAGATTCGACAGCCATTTGTTTTGAGAAACATTTGAATAAGTTTTTAAAAATAAAGCAGCGTATAGCTAGAACGCGGTAAACGCAATCACTTGTTTTTTCACACAATGACAGTTTTTTTTTTTCATAAGAGCATAGTGATAGTTGTTACTATGTTCCTAATTAAGAGAAGGTTACTACAATAAAAATAAATACGTCTAAGTATTTCTTTTTAGAAAAAATAATAATTTTTAAGAATCTTTTCAATTTTTGCAAAAGTGGTTAAAATTCTGAACAGATTTTTTTTGTACAGCTCTGCAACGTTGAAGGTTGCACCACTCTACGCTTTTTTACTTTATCTTATGTTTCAAAATCAATACTAAAAATCGTTACAGTTGCGGTTTAGGTTAAATATGTTAGTGCAAATGAGCTTACGAGCTTTTCAAGGAGTTTTAATGCGTCATGAATATGATCTTCGCCTGTCTTCGCGGTTACTTCGTTTTCAGTTATTCTATTAACCAGATATCAAAATACCTCACATTCAATCACAGGTCTACTCATGTCAACTACAATAATATGTCGACTAAGATATCCTTCATTAAAAAGCCGTAGCCGTTCAAAATTAGACATTTTCTTCCTTGTTTTACGAAGAACCAGACATTGATTACGACGGGGGCTTGTCCCATAAATACTTAAATACATATACCTAATTCATCCATCCATGACTTAGGTACAAATGTTCGTGCTCATCACAATCAATTGCCCCATGCAAACGAACAAACAAATGATTTAAACCCGCGACCGCTGGTGCAAAAGTCAAGACTGGTAGTATTAAATTGGTAACACGAATATTTGTGTTCAAAATGTCTGCTATTCGGTAAATAAACCACACCTAGTTCTAGCTAGTTCCAGTAATATCAGGTTACAAGTCGAGCACTCGCTAGTTTGAAAGATTAATTACTAGGTGCTTTTTCCTTTGAGATGTAACGAGCGTGGAGAAAACTGCAGTTATTTTAAGGAAAAAGAAATTTTAAGAAACCGTTTACTCAGTGTTTGCGCTTGAGCTTCGCGTAAAAGATGGAGCAGTCAGATAAGGTGTTATTTGAAACTGGAATGTTTTAAAGGGGGTTAAATATGTAGATTCTGGAGTTGCTCACAAAAGTCGTAAGGATCTCTACATAGGATCATAAACTCGTGCTGGCCAATTTATAGACACATAGTATATTCATCAATTTCCTTAACAAGAAACCTTTTACTTGTCACATTTTTCTTTCAGCCCATAGTGATTTTGAACTCGATTTATTATAGTACTGAAAACAAAAGTAATAGGAAAACAATCTCTTTTATTAAATATTTCCACATAATTATAGTTTTGAAGTTATGGCATTCCCTATCACTATTGTATCCTCAAGAGAAGAGTCGCATCCGTGCATACCATAGCATTGAATTGCAGGGCACAAATTTCAATTCCCACTGCTATGCACATATCACAATAACGGTAATATTGAAATTAATTACTAAAGTTCCGTTGTGGAATTAATTACAAATGCTAGACCGTGGCTGGAATACCTAAAATTGTCCTGCCACTGTCACAGAGAAGAACGTAGCCACAATTGTTGTCCTATCCATTTTAATGGCCACTGCACCGAATACCTTGGATTGCGTTTCAGTAATACCTTCTAATTATGGCTTGGTTTAGATCAGTTAAGAAAGAGAAAAGGTTGTAATACTTAGACCCCTTACACACTACGATTTTTAGCATCGATGCAGTCACGGTTTAGTATCGATGCAGTCGCCAAAACTCAGTTCATAATTTGAAAATTTCCAGCTTCTGCATCGCGACTGTATCGATGCTAAAAGTAGCACTGTGTGCAAAGGTCGACATTTTGCAACAGCATCGATGCTAACGCGCGTAATCATTGCGACTGCATCGCTGCTAAAAGTCGCAGTGTGTGTGTCGTACATATTATTGATCGAGATAGTTACTTAGCCTTGTACTTTGACTTGACTCGTCAAGCTCCAAAAATCTAATAATGATACTAATAGTGCAACACTGCTGCTGACCGTCAAAGTTGAAATTTTTGAAGGCGGTTTAATTTATGTAAAAAAAAACATTCGTCGTTTTTAGTTATTGTTTAAATTACAATGTCCCTGATTGAACTAAAATATTTACTAAAACCTGTTCCTTAGTGTAACAAATTCGTCACTGAAAACCACATCAAAATCGGTCTAGTCAAACGCGCGACATTCGCGGACACACATACATACAGGTCGAACTGAGGTCCTCTTTTTTTAAGTCTTTTAAAAAACGTTTTTCACTGCCCTACGGTATTTACAAAAGCATAAATGACCTATAACCCCTAGCTACATCTCCCAGTCGTTCCAGCCAGCATCGGAACGGCCTAATTTCTGTTCGGCCGCGAGCGAATTGCGACGTGACGCGAATGCACGCGAGATAGAGCTATTACATAAGTCGATTGCTTTTACATTGCAGTTGTTAATCTTAAGAT
Source organism: Pyrausta purpuralis (assembly GCA_963924145.1). Lineage (NCBI taxonomy): Eukaryota > Metazoa > Arthropoda > Insecta > Lepidoptera > Crambidae > Pyrausta > Pyrausta purpuralis. The sequence continues at coordinate 26,245,124 of OZ001648.1, read as the reverse complement.
AGAAATTCAGAGAAGAGCATAGGAAGAAAAAGCAAATGACTATTGTAAGTAGTAATGAACCAAATAATATGAGCCCATTTGCGCGGAGCTTTAACATTTGCACACCATAAACAGAATAATTACACAAGATAGTATCTTATATATTCGCTATAAGTACAATTTAGGCGGTCTTATTGCTAACATAACATAACAGTAAGTCTGCCATTTTGTTTGCGAGCGTTGCAGTCTCCTGTTTACTCCGTCTAGCCACACAAAAATTACTCTTTTACACTTGCGAAAGTGAACAAAAGGTCCACTAGGAATGCTCTCTACATGCAAACCTAACGCATTACAGTGGCTTTGTATCGCTAGTTACGTAATAGTCCAACGGATTTTATTGTGTTAGCCGGACGGGGCCGGATCAAACTGGTTAAAACCGGATTTGCGGTCGCAAAAGAAACGACATCTGACTACAGGACTAGACCATTTATTGTAACGGCTGTGTTTAAAGAATCATGCAGTTAATTATTGTTATTATGTTAGTTCGAATATATCTGAAATCTAGTCCAAATTTTAGTTTGATTTATGTAAAAATAAAAGGATCTTGACCAAAACTCTATAGGAACTCGGCCCACTTTACGTCTGCATGCGTCTTTATAAAATGTTCGGATAAAATGTATAAATATTTGAAAGAATACAGACAAAAAATATTTTTGATAAATGTCTAGGGGGTTTACGAGAAATTCAATAGCAGGTTAGACATTTTGAGGTTATGTTTTGTGATTGCAGAGTTATTGCACCTCACCTACATTCATTTTGATACATTCACACGGTAATTGTTATATTTTACTAAAGAAATTCAATACAGTAATACATAGTTACTCTTAAAATACCAGTGCAATTATAATTAAAACAAGATTTTTGAAATATAAACTACAAAGACGCAATCTGGGCCCGGCTTTCGTCAATATCCTTTATAAAATAAATTATGAGACAAAAGTGGTCCTTAGCACTTATGAATACACTTTAATAACTCAATTTAGCACAGTCATAAATAACTCAATTCAATCTAATTTTCCTAAAAAGACAATATGAGTGTATACCACCAGGCAGCAGCAGTCGCAAACTTTGGGCTCGACCCGCCGAAAGTAATTGAGGGTTAATGACATTCCAACGGTGTAATTGTTGATTTTATGTGTTGCACATTTATATGGATGTTGCCTTGTTTTGAGATATTTGGATAAAACCTATTCTTTATTTCCAATTTAGAGTCAATTAATTATTATTGAGTTTTCTTTTACCTTTAGTTTATCTTAAAGAAATATTTTACTCTGTTTTTTTTTCTCTAATGATATTTTTTTATTTAGAAAATACTACAGTATACTTATTCTATCCTACTGACCAACATAACATTACTCACTGCCCAAGAAGACCATACTTTAAAATCATTTAAGTAAACAAACAAAATCAAACTAGTGTTTCTCAGATGATATAACATCGGTTGATACTATTGTACTACTTACCTACGTAATATACCAAAACTGGGTCATAAATTCAATAGAAAGTAAACAAAAAACCTTGCGCCAATATTTTTCCTTATATCGCTTCAATAGAGCTTACAAAACAAGCGACAACTTCATCTCAAGAACGAGCACCCATACTCGTATCTGCAAATAAGACAGCATAGCACTACGTTATTGGAAAACGTAGATAAATAAATATACCCGATACAGTTTTAATGTTGAGAAAATTTAAAATAGGTCACCTTACTTTTCCAGCTCTATGCGCTTTCACAAAAGTGTAGAAAAGTTTAATCTGGTGTTGTGACTTAAAAATGTTGGCGAGATCTGATTTATGCAAGGTATGATTTTCAGAAATCATTTTCACCAAAAGGACGTCCACTGCTGAACATAGGCCTTGCCCATGGTTTCCCGCAGCGACCGATCACAAGCAGTCTGCATCTAGTGTGATCCAGCGATCTTCACGAGGGCATCTGTCCATCCTGTCGGTAGATGTCCTACGCTACTTCTTTGGTCATAGGGTCTCCTATCTAGAAATTTTCTGCCCCAACGGTCATCAGCGTTATGTTCCTTTTTTATTCCTGCATAATCTGAGCGGCATAGATTTCAATAACGTTAAGTTTGTACCAGTAATATAGATAGCTGATGTTACTTTGTGAGCATCACATTATTATCAATTCGGTATTATTAGTGACATTTGCCGTGGACCTGTTATTACCATGAAACAAAAGCTAGCAGTATTCAGGCTTCACCATCAATGCATCAATAATTATTCTGGTTCATATGCGTAATTCAGAGATGTCTAAATTGACTAATCAGCATATAGGATATCGATTACAATGGCTGTACATGGGAGCTATAATGTCTGTTTATAAGCTATTATGTGGAATTGTAGATCGTGTGAAATGGCTCCAGGACACATAATTATAGATTGATGGCAAATTAATAATTATCTTTGGAATTTCTACGATAGCTTCTGTATTTCCAGAGTTTGATTTGAGAGTACATGGAGTAACAATAAAATAATGTATTTGGGACTTCTGAAATCTGTTGAAAGTTTGTGGCAACGAATGGGTAATACCTTAATTCATATACAGGTGGGGCCTGTAATTTAATATCCAGTAATCAATTCTAAATCGTTGTAATGTATTTTAATGAAAAAAAACATATTGTGATTTTCTAACAAAATAAATTAAACCAGCAATGGTATACAAATGAGTCCAGTCACAGAACTTGACGTCGTCACTTACTACAACGAGTTAGCGATTTTGTTATACATTGAATGTGGGTTGTAACTTTGGATTACTATATTTCTGAGTTAAAGCATTTTTGAGTACTATGACCGGGTAAAGATAAACTCAATAAAATCATTGAATAAAAATTTTGCACCAAATGCAGGCCTCACGCTGTATGAAATTTTCTATAATATAAAAATTATATGATTTAAAACTTTGTTGCATTTTGTACTTTACTAATCAACACACGGCATTTAATGCAACGATAGGTACACTTATTTTTTAGGTAAACATCGTATTTACCTTCCCGACGTTTCGACTCGGTTACACGAGTCATGGTCCCGGGGTGACTGAAATAAGTGTTTCGTTAAAAATAAGTGTATCGTTGCATTAAATCTCGTGTGTTGATTAGTAAAATATAAAAATCAATCGCAAAATGTGTTGGTAAGCGCATAACTCAACAACGCGTAGACGAATTAGGCCAATTCTAATTTTAAAATGTTCTTTGAAGAACAAGGTCGGTTTTCACGGCGAGAGAAAATCGAATTATTGCTGGAAAAATCATAAAAACAGCCCTTTTTTTTATACAAATGTTTTCTAACTAAATAGTCAATTTGAGCTTTATTGCTATTTTTAGGAACTACTGGACCGATTTGAAAAAAAAATGTGCTGGATAGCTTATAATTGAAGAGAGCTTCAGGTTATAAAGCATTACGCTTCCACGGGAGGAAAAGCTCAAAAAACGCGGACGCAGTCGCGGGGGACCGCTAGTAACCAAATAAAATAATCACTAGTCGCTAAACGTTGAATAGTTTCCGAAAAATAGTTGGGTAGGTATGTACTATGTGCACATAGGATGTTATTATTCATGTACGTAATTAATAAAGGGAACATGTATTTTATCTCATATTGTGACAGAAGCACGATGAAGGTGTACCTGGCTTACAAGGCTGTTTAATGTTGTTAATTAAACTAATCTAGTAATTACTTCCGTTTGTCTGCTTCTATGCAGTTAATAAACCAACAACGCGAATCAATCACTATCCGCTATTTTGTAATGTATTTGCTAACTTTACTAGCGAGACTTTTCCTCAGAATGACATAAAACAGTACGCAAGCTCCGTAGAATTTTCTCTTCTAAAGTATCACGTTACCAGATATCCCCAACATTTTCGTTTTGCATTAGCGTTTATTTTTATTTGGCCGGTCCCGCGAGTTTGTTTATTATCATAAAAGTCGGGCTTTAATGAACTTCGTTAGAGGGAATAAGTTTGGTCATTTGCTTTTGTTAATCAAGATACAGTTACGAACTAACCTCGTTAGTGGTGAATATTTTTATTGTTTTGTTTTGACAGACTTTATTCCATTAATAGGATTATGCATGTTGTTAATATTAGCGATATGACATTTTCTTTGTTTCGCTGTGGAGACAGGGAAGTTCCTTTTTTTCTTTTCTTTTTATCCCGCTTTGAATCAGTTCCTTAGTAAATTCAGTAATAAACCAAAATTTACCGTCATTTCTCATTTATATGGTGAATATATTGTATCTACTACCAACCAATGCTTTTAGGTGATATAGACCCGATAAAACCCTTTTGATAAGTATTTTTACGAAAAATGTGTTTAAAAATCCTTCTTTAACCACTTTGGCTCATAAAAAATGGCCGTAAAATAGTCAAATTTCACAGCTGTCAATAAAATTATTGGAACAAATCCCCGGGAAGGCGCGGAAAAGGAACAAATATGTAAGGAATCGGTCGGCCGGTGATCCGACGGTAATGCCCTATAATCCACTTAGAGCGTCTTCGGCAGTAAGTATGACTGATGGGGATTATGTCGGAGCCATTGCTGTGGATACATAGAACGGCCAGCCCAATTGGAACCAAAAATAGAACCATTAGTGAGTTAAATAAATATATAATTTAGTTACCACCAACTAATTTACACAGAGAAAAGTTATGCATTCATAAGAGCATCAAAATGAGTCAAATGAGAACGAAAGGAAAACATAGATTGTTGCTTTTAGCGATTTTAGTTTGTGGATCACTGGCGGCTATGGTAGGTAAATCTTATATATAAAATTCTCGTGTCACAATGTTCGGTCTCGTACTCCTCCAAAACGGCTTTACCGATTCTTACCAAATTTTATAAGCGTATTCAATAGGTCTGAGAATCGGTTACTATCTATTTTTCATACGCCCCTAAGTGATAAGGGTTGTTCACCCTTAAATATATATTTTAAATTTTCGGTCGATTTTTTTGTTTTTATTTGTTTATAATGTCGCATTAAAAATACATACAACCGTAAATTTTTATTTTTCTTACACCAACCCCTATTTATTTACAGCGATTTTAGTAATTTGATAATTTTTCATCCCACTCGATAACTGATAAATTATAGTGATTTTCTTAACGGGCCGGGGCGGGACGATGCCTAGGGGCGAAGCAAAGTTCGCTGGGTCCGCTAACCTAGAGTAAACTAAAGTAACCTATATTAGAGGTCAGCAGGTCTCCAAATCCGACCGGTAGTTATTATTTATGATTAATATTAAGAGTTTTTATTCTTCGTATTGTTTAAGGCAGTCAAAATGGTAATAGGCTGTTAAATTTGAGCTGCTGTCAAGTCGTCAAATTGAGAAGTTATGCTTCCAATAAAACGGTATTTCTGTCGAACATGGAATTTTAATTAACAGTTTCAAAGCTCCTGTAACACCGACTTTATGAAAGCACATGTCTAAGGATCAAGTCGTATCTTTGACATGTGCTTCATTTTTTAAGAATTTTCTACTAAACTTACAAGGGTATTATACTACAACTGGTACTGGTATTTAGAATATATATTTTACAAGCGACCTATCCAAGCTTTTTACACGCCGTGCGTGAATCTCTACATATTTACAAAATGTTTCTAACATCAGTATATTTGATCAACATCTTTAAACCGCTCACCAATATAATCTGTTCCTCTTTCTAAAACTTAACTTCAATTCCGATCTATAAAATATAGAATCACTGCTGTAGGATTCGTATATAAGTACATAAGTTCAACTATACGAATAGGTTTGTCCCTGCAGTAAACATCTAATGATTGATGAGATCCAGGTGCACAATGAAACTGATCAGTTAGCTAAACAGTGGTGCCATTGTTATTAAAAACAATTTCCAGGTAAACGGTAATAAATAGGCTATCATTTTATTACGCCTTTTTAAATTTATTAAAAAATAATAACAAAGATGTTTTGATTTCATTGAGGTACATACTTACGTTTTGATTGAGTTTCGTGCATTGGGTATCCTGATGAAATACTTTGCTCTATTCTGATGCCTGACTATACTCAAAGCACTTCTATGCTTCTACAACGCCTAAAACCTTAATATTGACTAACATTTATGATGTTCCCAATACTTGAAATAAATTGCTGCAATATGGTGATGGATGGAACAATACAAACTTTGATAGCGTCTAGAAATGAAACCAAATGAAATGAAAAGACTTAAATCGACACAAATACAAAATAAAACAGATAAGAAAACTAGTATTCTGCGGGAACCCTTTCAAATTAGTATACACACATACATTGATTCGTTTTAAATTAGCTATAACATAATATGATAGGATATTGTTCAGAATATTATTATATGTATCGCAAAAAAAAACAAAGGTTGCTATAAGACCGTATTTATTCGTACTTGATCACCTGAAGTGTACTTATTCTTTGTCTGTCTACGGTTGGTAAATAAATGGCAGGTTGTGGTATTGGCATAAGGGTGACAACAATAGGCTGGATTCAACATGCAACAGGGGAGGTTCAAATTTATGGATTATCCATTGAATTGATAAAGGAAGAGGTTTTTTTTAATATGCGGTTCCACTGCGTTACAATAGAAATAACATTGAAACATCCTTATCAGAACATCCATCTCTTATTTATTCAAACTTGAAAGAAAGAGGCTTTTGAAAAGTTAAATTGTTTTATTTTTCCTGCATATTTTTATAATCTTTATTTTATTAGGAGAAAACAAATTTGCTATGATGTAGACATCTTACTTTCTATTTACCGGTTGAATAGTTTTTTTTTTGTACAACAACGACTTTATGCTTATATCAATGAATCAGCTTGTCTAAACTTATGTGTAAGAAATAATTCCATCAACAGCTATAGCTCCGTATTAGGTCATACATGTGTTCTCGGCTTTGGTAAGTACAAAGTGTAAGAGAGCTCTAGTTTCAACCACTTGCGTTTACGTTTCGTGTGACACTCGTAAATCGAACCAAAATTTGCTAAAAATAAAGTCCCACAACCTGACCACAATAGACAAATTCTGTCTTCCCATTGTAATGGTAAAGTTCCAATATGCCATCTCCATCCTTGTGAGCTTCATGCAAACGCTTTGTGCTAATTATTCGCTGCACTGCGGGTGACGGCCTGGCCAATACATGGACTGATCAATACGTTTGGGAAATAGGGACATGAAAGGTGTGTAAATTGGTGGAACTCTCTTTCAGGTGATGTGCATGTCTATAACATTGTTATTAATAAGGTGTTTTGTATAGTCCAGGCCTAAGATGCGCGCCAATTTATCATTTATCGCGGCAAACGACAATTTTCAAAAGTCATTTTAACGATAGTTAAACAGTTTTTATTGACTTTAATGTATTCATTTGGTTTCAAAAGAAATTAAGATTGCTATACAAGTGAAAAAAATGTGGGGAAAACAAGTTGTTTAGAATTTTTTTTCGATGCGATAACCTATATAAAGGAGGGCGCTAGGCCTACTGATCAGTAAATTTTATCATTACCGGGTGTAAAATGTTTCCATTACCAGTTACCCCGTGGTTACAGACAATGAGAAGAGACATTACGACGATGATGTGTTATTTGAACGAAACGTCAAAAGAGTATGGTTTACCGATATATCGTGATAATTTCGGTTTTGTTTTGCATTGACCGTAACTAGATTTTGAGTATCACGTCTTATTTTTATTTCATTTGATACGTTAAAAATTTCGATGAATAGCTAAATACAAAGGTTCCAATATTAGCATAATTTAAACAATAAGTAGAGACAGACACAAATATCAAATACAAAGACAGCTTACTTCCGGCTTTTTAAAAGAGAATATGGAAATATCCAGAAACGTAAAACTCTTTGCAGTGCGCACTTACAGGCAAAATATGGAAAGTGCTTATCGATCAATCCATTCTAGAATTTGAGACTACCGTCGAATTTCAAGGCGACGACAGAGAACAGCCATAAATAATTCATACCTGTTTGAGTTATGGCCGGCGCGTGAGCTTATTCAAGGCCACAGGCACTTTCCGTTTTACAAGAACTGGTCGAGGAATACAACAAGACAATGGTCAAGGATTCAAAGGTCTAAACATAATTTTCAAAAATTTGAGATTGAAACATTGCTTCAATCTAAAATTTTTGAATGAAAATACACCCGAATAAAATAAACTAAAAAAAAATTAGTAAAAACTGACATCAAAACCAAAATTTTTTTTTGGACTCGGTGCCATCGCTTTGACCATTTCAAGCATCATCTTTCACCGACTCCAAAAAGAAATTATGCGCCTAAAATGGAGTGCTTTCCATTAAAGAGTAAAGAGTTCATTTAAGACTTTTTGGTACATTTTGGTTTCTAAGTCGGTTTATACTTTTTTTAAGTTAAATTTATTTGCTATTTTTTGTGATCACAAAAGGGGTTGCACCTTTTGACTCTGTTCTTTAATAGGCTAAACACTACCTATCATAAATTCTGTCATTAAAATCACTGAACTTCTAAGCGTTTAGGATTTCCACCATCAACTCAGCTCCACACAATGTCGACTATCTGACGCAACATCAAGTCTTCATTAAGTTTCTAGTACGAAAATACTAAACGTGCCTTTTAAATCCGAGGTTATCCCTCGATTGCATCAAGATTCCATCATCAGATCCTGACTACGCAAAAATGGAACCAACTAGAAGGTATAACACAAATGACTGAGATATGAGATAACATACTCGCAGATAGAAAAAAAATATCGAATCGAACAGTCGAATTGATATCCTCCTTTTTCGAAGTCGTTAAAAAACATAACCAATTCATTTCACCTACTCAGAAATCAATCATAATTAATTTTGAAATGTGTAATCAAAACCTTCTCGAGTTTCTGCGAAATACTCATTTAGTATCTTTTTGTCGAGCTGTGAAGCGAGTGCTTCAACTATTTAATTACCGGTTGCCAGTACCTAATATAAGCGAGTGTGCTTTATTTATACTTACTGAAACCTTTGCAAATTGCAGTTGAAAAATTGAACCCTGAACTACAATGCATCTTAGGTCTCCGTCGCGACATCCCGTCGCTCCGCCGCAGCGTGCATCAATAATTCATTCCCGTGATATATGGCGCGAACACCGCTTGGCTTCCTCTCGCTTTCAAGTGCGAATATACGAATAAGTGGCTTACATAGCTTTAAACATAATGCATATTCCTCTCTCTTTTCTATCTGGTTTGTCCCTATTTAGGGTTCTGTAGCCGAATGGCAAAAAACGGTACCCTTATAGTTTCGTCAAGTCTGTCTGTCTGTCTGTCGATATGACACAAACACTTTATTCTGTAACTATAAGCATCAAACTGTTGAAATTTGGTAGGAAAATGTATCGTGTTAACCGCTTTACGATTCTTATACAAAAAACAAAAAATAATGATATATAGGGGGGGGGGGTCCAATGCATGAAACTAAAACCAAAAAACATTTTTTTAGTCAAACCTATGCGTGTGGGGTGTCTATGAATAGATCTTTTAAAAAGACAAAGAGGCTTATAAAACCATTTTCTTTTAAAGTATAACGTTTCATAGCTAGACGCTTCCTAAGTGGTAAAATGGGCGCCCCCCCCCCCCCCCTACCACCCCCATCTAACTTCTTAACTATGCAAGAGTAAATTTTGAAAAAAAGATGTAATGTAGATCTTAATAAATACTTTCAACGAGAATTGGTTTGGACGAAATCAAATGAGAAGTTTTTGAGATAAAGCACCTTTTCAACAACCGTAAACATAACTTTGTTCTTCATACAAACACTATGAAAAACAAAGTTATATTTGCTGTCAACAAAATATTGTGGTATTTTACTAATTGGAAGTAAGTGGATGCCCTAATTCAGTAAGCGTTGGCACGGAACCCTCAGTGCGCGAGTCCGACTCGCACTTGGCCTGTTTTTTCTTTACAGTCTGGTAAGGTGTCTAGATTCAATAAATAAATTGGAAAGCACATTTGAAATTTTAGCCCCTATTCTAAAATCTTTTTAATTAGAATGGATAGATAATACTCCTGCCACCAGCGAATTTTATTGTAATACAGGTACAGGAATACGAAATCCCTTTTTTGTTCATAGCCTATACTATCCCAATGCTGGGCAAAGGCCTTCCCCAAACTATTCCACGTGTCCCTGTCGGCTGTAAGGCTTTGCTGGTCTTTGCAATATTGGTCTAAATCGTCTCGCCATCGCTTTCGGGGTCTGCCTCTTGGACGATGTCCTTCAAATCCTACAAAATCCCTAATTAGTTTTATTTTCAAAACAAATCTGTTGATAAAATAAGATAGAAGCATCATCATCATCATTACCAGGCAAAGAATGTCCACTGCTAATAATAGGCTCCCCACGGTTTTCCACAGCAACCGATCACAGGCGGTCTGTAGCCAGTTTAATCCTGCGATAAAAATATAAATAATTTTCGGATATTTTTTATTGCACTTGAAAACATCAGTCACATTTTTTTAAAGAAAACTTAGGCAATCTCATCAATACAAGCGATCTTATCTAGACAACTTGAGACTTGAGAATCAGCATAAATATCTAATCGACGGCTAGTTCATTTGATTATATTTATTATTGTACTTAATTATCATCTAATAATGTTCTATAATAGACTCCGTTTATTTTCGTCCGGCCTACAAGCTTTGCTTGTTTCATATTTCTTTCTGCAGCACCTATCTCTTGATCACTGAGGTACGGAGACTCTTTATCTAAGTTATCACCGTCAGGTGACGGATCATCTAAAAGAGTAATGGCTTCTCCTTCGTCTAATATATGAATATATTCCGGATTTATCTGATCTTTGTGTTGGTTGTCCGAATTGCTTGGCGGTGGCACCTCCCTAAACCTGGTAACCCTTTCTGAATCTGATCCTGCTGCTTCTGATGCCTTTCTCTTCAACTCTTCAATTAGTATATTCGCTGTTTTTGAAGCAAAATCATTTGCGAGATCTTTAAAAGTATCCGACGAAGCCATCGATGTAAAGGCATTCAAAATATCTTTGGGGCTCACATTCAAAACAATGGAGTCATTCGCTTTTGCACTTATCACCAAATAAGAAAAGAAATATAAAATCTTTTTAGTTAGCATTTTATTATATATTGCTCCATCTCGCTAGGAATTACATTACTTCAGTAATCGCCTAACGATTCCAAAATTAATAAGAAACTGATTGGATTTGAATTGATGAAATTTATTGAGCGAATTATTTGTTTGAGCTTGGACAAAATCTCAATAAGTTACGCATTACACCGAGGGATAGTTTAAGTCATAATTTAATTTTAAGTTTTATCTTTGCGTTAAATCCAAATATCAATGTTTCATGACAATGACATTGGAGAAATAATGAATTTTTACTATATGATTAGATCTTAATGACTTTGTATGAAGAAACTGATTTTAATATATTTCAGGTAGTGTTTATTGTCTGTGGTAAATTGGGAGTACCAACTAATACATCGCGCTATCGAAACAACAGTTCTAGTGTGCTTATGCAGATACTGTAGTATTGTACCCTACATAAAATGGAAACCAGTGAAGCAGAAACTGTGTTAAAAGTCTAGAATAGGACGTCCTACACACAAAACACCGTTCTTAAACAACAAATCCCTAACTAATCCCTGATGCCCTATAATTGAATCACTTGCTTCGGTGACTCATTACACACAAGTGATTTTTGTTCGGAAATATGTAAAAAGTCAACAATAATCACGCTAAATATGTTAAGACGTAAGTAGCAACAAAATGAGTTATCTTTTATATAGAATTACTACTGAGAGGATTTCTCAGAAAATCACTTACTATTTTAATGCGAGGGATTAAAAATATGTCTCCTTGCATAGGATATTTTTTCCTGGTATAGAAAAAAATATGGCTCCTGTTTACAAAGCGAGCTTCACTGTTGCAGTGATATTAATAATTCGCCTTGCAGTGAATACCTCCCGTCAATAATTGACGAGGGAAGCACTGCCATGCAGATGATTTTGATCTATATTGAATAACTCGACTGGTTCAATTGTATCACTAGCACTATGTTATTTGAATCATTTATTTAATACACTTTGTTGTTAGGTAGGTATTGGAAATCGATGAAAAGTTACATTTTTAGATTCCTTTTGATTTCTTGTACTTCGGTGTCTATCATATTTTAACTTAGGTTTGATGAACCTAGTTACTTTAAACACATTTCTTTGTTACGTAGGCTTTCTTGATAATAAGGTATTTTAAAACTAAAATGTTCTTAATTGATAGACTTTTTATGATATGAGTAAAATACACTACTAGTGGTATTTTGCAATACTAATCCAGTAGAAATGGGGACAAGAATACTATTAAATCAAAAATATGCTTTAATAACAAGTTCATGACCATAACCTTAAATGTTGCAAATAGAGTAGTATAGTTACAGGATGTATTATTGAAAGGCAAGTGGACTAATCAATTAACGGGCCATCACTGAATTGATTTTGATTGATGTAATTGAATGTTCTTGTTACTGTATGGTTTGCATATTGATTGCTAGCTATGCAGATGACCGCATCAGTTTATATCAGACATGATCAAGATATAAGTTTCTCCTTAATTATTTTGCAATGAAATCTCTAAGGTATGTATGATTTGATGAAGATGTTTATCAACTGGAGGCATATAATATAAGAAGCAAACATTTTGCAGTGACTTAATATACATCATCGTATGATAATGCATATCAGACGATCAATATCATTATCATTATCACTTAAAGGACGTCCACTGCTAAACATACAAAGATTATGTATTTACTAGTTTCCTATTAAATAATGAAGATAAAAATTAAAACTAAGACATGCAACATAAAAAAATAACTTAAAATCTACCTATTAAAAACGAAACCATTTCCTTGCGACAAGGAGGCTATGATGCTAGCTGCGTTGCCACATTGGATAACTATGCTAATCCTTTGAGCTAGGAACCAGCCAGCTTTATTTTTGGCTGTTACAGAATTTAATTTTGGCGCAATTTTTCTAAACAGCAATTTAGCAGAGGGTCCCCACGGCCCAAATGTTTCAACGCCAAACGGCGCAAAGACATAATCACTTGCAAGTGAGACTTACTTGCGACGCATGGCATTTTCAGCCAACTCCGCTGCTGCTCCAGCTTTAAGGGCTGATTCTCTGAGATGGGAGGGGGCTAAAGTATCGACACAAGTTGCATCCCAAACTAAGGCCCGACCCCGTTCCCAGGGAATAAGCGTGAGGCCATCGGGTCTCTTGCTATCGTCACGGACCAAATCACGTGGTTCCATCGTAGAAGGAACATTAATGGTGGCAAGAGCTCTTTTGATGGCGTCATTAAGGGTAGCGTGACGGGCGAGACGCCCAGCGCTTTGCTGGCAACAAAAGCAGTGGGGACCAAATTTGTCAACCTCCTTGCCACGGACTCGTAAAAATTTCACATATAAAGATTTTAAAAAATGATGGAAAAAAACCCATAAAATCTGTTTAATTATTGCGGTACTATCGAGCGAGTCAAAGCTTACAAGGTGCGGCGTAGTATTCCGTAGATATGCGCGAGGGTCTGAGTTTTCCCATGTGTTTAGATCTTTTTAACCGACTTCAAAGAAGAAGGTTTTTAATTCGACTGTATGTTTTTTTGTAGTTGTGTTACCTCATATCACAGTCAATTAAGTAGACCGATTTGTTTTTTTTTTTCGCAAAACTTAAGATTATACCTTCTCGTTGATTCCATTGTTGCCAAGACGGGATCTGATGATAGAGTCTAGGTAAAGGATAATTTTAAAGGCACGTATACTGTTTTTGTTCTAGAATCTTAATGATGACGGTCCACCTGTAATCACTAAGATTAAAGAAATAAAATTAACTCCAAAAAGAAACTTTTCGCCTAAAATTAATTCCTTTCCTTTAAACGGTCAAGAGTTTATTTGTCTTTTAATTGCATTTTGGTTTTGAAGTCGGTTTAAACTTTTTTACTACGTTCTAAATAACAACGTAGTCTCCGTCTTTTTATTACAAACTAGACTTTAATAACTGACGGAGCTGCCAACAAGTATACTTTGTCAGAAATATCACAAACGACGTATACTTGTTATGGGCTTCTTATAGTTACAATGGATCAAAAGTCGGTAAGTTCTCGTGACGGAACATACCTTACATTTTATGAATTAGCATTTGTACTGAAAATTACTCGCCTTACTTAATGATAAGTTGGTCCCGTAATTAGAATAGATTGTAACGGGATTTCTACCAGTTACGCCGTGACCATTGCACTTGCAACAGTGCCGAAATATCGGAAACTCGAAAATAATAAGGTACATGGTAGCAATCCAATTACAATCTATTCTAAAGTTAATGACCATGTATGTTTAAATCCAAAAGTTGATAACCCTAAACCTAAAGTTGTTTAACTATTGTAAACAGTTTGTTACGCAACTTCAATATTGATAATTATGGTTTGTAATTTTATGGATAGCCTTACGTTTAAGCAATCTAAAATTCATTTTACAAACAAAAACTGGGTCTTATATTTGTAGTTGGGTAGTAATCTTACTGAATTTTACTGTGTTTTGACGCTAGTATAACAATTAGAGACCAGCGGTGACGTTTATAACAAGGTTTACGGTGCAATTATGTTCTTTATTTCTATTAACAGGGATTAAAATGTAAGTAAGTAACAAGGTGACATTATACAGATATGTTGACCCTGTATAAAAAAATGTAGTTATTTGATTATCAAGTATTCCAATTAGGTAGGTCCAACTCTGAGAAAGAGATCAATCGATGAATCCAATTTGGCTCAGCAGTGTTTAGGAAATTGCGCGAGAGGGTCTTGTTGTCGCAATTACTTCAGTGTCTGAAGACGAAAATCTTCCTAACAAAACAAACGTGTTACCAGTGATGACATACAGAGCCGAAACATGGGCTACTATGGGCCTTATACCAATATCACACAACGAGCGATGGAGAGGGCTATGCTCGGTGTTTCTCTACAAGATTACATCAGGAATGAGAAGTTACGTAAAATAATCTAGATTGGTGACCCTTCGACCAAAGATGCTGACGACGTAGGACGTCCAGCGACAAGATGGACATACAACCTTGTGAAGATCAATTTGAATACAGGCAGCTTACGCTCCAACCAGGCTAAACCAGGGCATAAGTTCAGTAGTGGAAGTCCTTTGGCTGATAATGATGTACTTTGTGATCATGGTCATATTACAGTGACTTACTTACTGATCTTCCTAACTCACATTTCTCAGCTACAATCAAGAAGAGGGTCTACTTTTCATGTCACTTTTGAACTCTAGCTTATTTCAGGTAATTCATATTTTACTCTTTGATTCTCTATGATCAAATTGTGGACTGCAACAAAGAAGATGGAATTTGATTCGGCCATTGGCAGTAAAACGTTACGCCGATCGTAACGTGCGCGTAACACGATACAACGAAACTCGGGACGGAGAGGTATGTTCGCATTGTCATTGACGTCACAATTTTAACACCATCAACTAATGAACGCAATCTCGATTGTGTTTGACAACTCTGCATCTCAATTCAAGTTTGTGTTTGCGGCTCACAGTATTTAAAAAAAATGCAGCTTACAGTATTTAAAAAAAAATACTGAAAGCCGAACCTGTGTTAAATGTCTTGACATTGTTTTCCTGTAGAAAAGGCAAGTGCCGCTGGAAAAACACTGGTACAAAATTGGTGGTTTCGTGTATTTATTATTAGAGAAGATTTATTTAAATACAAATATTTTTAAAATGTATTAAAGGAATGGCTACATGAGCTAGAAGAATATTAGATGCAGAAAATCATATGTTTTACTGATCTACGAGAAATGACGTAAAAGATATATAATAACATACATAAGGTGTCAGATATTTTCACCACTATAGTGGCTCATGGCACATTCGGGCCTATTGCTTATCGTATCGTCCGTAGAATATAATAATCATTTTATAATTGATTTATTTAATCAAGTAACGTGACTCATAATTAGTTAATGATAAACGGCTTACCTATGTAAGGAATTAATAATTTTATTTATTTATTTATTAATAATTATGATTTTTTACTCCCCGATAACGCAGCACCTCATACTTAAAACACATTTCGAACTTCGATGTACGAGATATTTCTAGCGTTAATGAATCAGGCGACAAAATAATTATAATTGGATCATTTAAAATATGTCGTATGACAATGGAACCTCGAATGCCGTATCAATCCAGGCAAGTACGCTCGTAGGCTGACTCTAATAAAACTAAATGAGCCAGCTCCTCAGGAATGCACAGGACTAGGATATTCACCTGCGCCGTCTGTAACTCAACGCAATAAGGCGCAAAATTAATAAGCTTGATGATAAGAATGGTCTGAGAAAATACAAGTAAATACAAAGCTAGGAGAAATATTTAGAGTAATAATTTATTACAAAGCCGGCAATGTATGCGTACTTACTTTTTCATAAAAGTGTGGACAAAATACAAGAGATATAATGGTTAAAAAGTATATTACAAGTACCCCCTTTTCAAAAAAATAATATTTCTTTCACACTTTTTACAATGATAACAAATACTGATAAAAATTGAACAGTTAACATTTATTAGTATCTATCATCATCATCATCATCATTATTATCAGCCAAAGGAAGTCCACTGCAGCGGTTTGCATCCAGTTTGATCCTGCGATCTTTACAAGATCGCCTGTCCATCTTGTCGTTGGACGTCCTACGTTGCGTCTTTGGTCAAAGGGTCTCCAATCTAGAATTTTCCTGCCTTCAGTTCTTATTAATATCGACTTAAAATTATTATTTTAATTGCAATTTTGCTATTCTCACAATTTATAAGTTCACTAAATATTGTTTACGTGCCCACTTATACAGATAATTTAAAATGATCCCTGAGTTCGAATTCTCGTTGGGTGTGCTGTCCAATTTCCACCCCACCTTGTCACCCGCCGTTTTATTTACCTTCTGAAATTGCGCCAAAACTTTATTTTCGAATTGACAATACATTTTAAATAAAGAACAGCCACCGAAATTCCATTTTCGAATACCGCGCGCCCTGCGTTCCGGGCGCGTTCCGCGACGCGCATTGCGGGCGGCTCGGCGCGCCGCTAGGGACGGGACATAAAGGCTGTTTTTATTTCAGATTTTTGAAGTCGAGCATTTTCTAAATATGAAAATGAAGGTATTGAATGATGGTATCGGTAGATTTTTTGGAAAAAATATCACCTTTTTTATAACGATCTTTGAAAAAGCAACTAGTAAAGGACAGGACAAACTACTGAGTCGTTAGCAAAGCTTGTACGTAAGGTCATTTATTTATTACAGTTTTCTCGTTTTTTGTATTATAAGCTTAAGAGTTTTAAATCACGTAAACATTTAGTATTGACGTAATTAATTAACGTAATTCCCGACTTTCCTAAGTTATCTTCATCATCTTTGTTATGCGCAAAAACTCTGTCTTGTTGCTAATCTGCGGGAGAGCCAACGATATTCTAAGGACGAAAGCCTACATAATAGACTCTGCTGATCTCAATAGATCCACCATGTAGCATGAAAACACGCAACTCAGTGAATTTATCTTGCCTACACATATTATTCACGTAACATTTTAAAATTTTGTATTACCTTACTAACTTAGTATTAATGTATTTTTTTATACCTAAATAAGTGTCTTTTTGAACTGAAAACTTCTTTAGCGGCGTTGAGCACTTTTGTGGGATGGGGGAAAAATGTGAAACTCGCGTCAGGACACGTGACCTGATCGAAAAACCGTAAGACGGTTGGCGAAATTATGGATGTAAGTTGATTTTTCTGAGAGATAAACTGTTTAATGTAATTTAATATAATATAAATTGTAATGTTTGTGTACGATAGCGCAATAAATAAATATTGTATTCTATAAAAATATATTATTATTATTATTATTATTATGTTGGTCATTTTCCTATCTCGGGACCACAGGGTCCCGGACCTTTGGAAGGCGTACATGGGGCCGAAGCCAACACGCAGAGGCCCGTTTGACAACATTAATCTAAAAGCTGTGTGACACAAACCGACGATTATCCCTGTATGCACTATACAAGTGCACCCAAGGACAACCCCCGGTTTGTGTAGGACTATTGCAAAATATGGACAAAAAGATACTGAGTTACGGGTGTGGGTGTTACGTGGACCGGGTAACTGGGACTATGGAATAACTATGGCCCCTGCCTGACGTATGTTTCTCACACGGATAAAATGGCAGGGGGTGACTTGCACACTCAGTCGATGGGCCCCCCAAATTAGTTGCTAGCACTAAGTGACGTAGACAACAAGGGGGCAACACCAGTTGAGGTGCTAGGGGAGTGGAGAGGTGTACCACGGCTCTCAGGACAATTCCCGTAATCGTTCAAGATCCCTACAAGCATCTTACTGGCACACTTCCTTCCCCCAAACATAGCTCTAGCGAGTCTCCACTCAAGCCAGCCAATGAAGGCAAGCAAGAGGTGGGAGATCCCGTCCCTCGTCAGCGTTCACTCTGCCCGGCCAGTGAAGGCAAGACAGAGATGAAGAACAGGGGTACTCCCAGGAGCAATAAGGTACGTGGGGTCGCTACTGCCCAACAGCTCGCCACAAGCTGCCCTGCGTGTTTATTATTATTATTATTATTATTATTATTATTACTATTACTATTATTATTATTATTATTATTATTATTATTATTATTAATATTATAGTCATCATCATCATCCCGGCGTTAATCCCAGTTGCGTGCGGTGACGCCCGGGGTCCGCCTTCCTACTTTTCCGTCTCCACTTTGCACGGTCTTGGGCATCCTCTGTGGACAGTTGATTGGCACGCATATCGTCTTTCACGACATCAAGCCAGCCCTTTTTGGGTCTGCCCCTTCTGCCGGGGCCTGGCGGAGGCGGCATGGCTAGACATTTGTTACCCACGTAGCTCGCCGGTTTCCGCAAAACGTGACCGTACCAGCGAAGGCGACTCTCCTGCAACTTGTCCGCTATGTCACGAACATGCAGGCTGCCGCGGATGCGGGAGTTTCTAATGCGATCTTTTCGCGTGACTCCGCACATCCATCGCAGCATGTTCATCTCCGTGACACGCAGTTCCTGCTTGTGTCGCTCAAGCACCGGCCACGCTTCACTACCGTACAAAAGGACGGGTCTAATGATGGTCTTATAGACCAGTCCCTTCAACTTAACCGGCATTTTGGGGTCACAAATAACACCAGTAACCTCACGCCACTTTGCCCACGCAGCAGCAATGCGTGCCTTGACGTCGTAATCGATGTCACCAGACGCGTGAAGTACAGATCCCAAGTATTTAAACTGGTCCGTGCGCTCGACCATGTCTCCGCCTATGCGAACGGACGTGGGGTCTGTGGGGTTGCATGCCAAGTACTCAGTCTTCGCCACGTTTAGTTTCAGGCCGCCGTTTTCTAGCGACTCTTTCCACGCATTTACACGTTTAACCAATCGTCCCCTGTCCGCGTCCGCCAGTGCGATATCATCAGCATACATCAACAACCATGGAGGCTGCTCATGCGAGTCTCTGATGCTGTCTGACAATACGTCCAATATCACACTAAACAGAAACGGACTAAGGACGGAACCCTGGTGTACACCAACGGTGATGGGGAAGGGTCTGGAGTCACCAACTGCAGTCTGAACCACAGAATCGGAATTGCAGTACATGTCCCGAATGATGTCAACATAGGCCTCTGGAACCCCTCTAGACCTCAGTGCTCACCAGATCACCACACGAGGAACACAGTCAAAGGCCTTCTGCATGTCAAGAAATAATAGATGCAGAGGCGTGTTCTTCGATCTGTATTTCTCCATGACGGTTCTTAAGGCAAAAATAGGGTCCATGGTACCGTTCCCAGGGCGAAACCCATATTGACACTCCGAAACAGTGCACTCCTGCCGGATCCGAGAGTCTACAATCCGCTCAAAGAGCTTCATGGTGTGGGACATGACCTTTATACCGCGGTAGTTGCCGCACTCCTGTACCGACCCCTTGCCCTTGTAAACTGGAGTAATAATACTCAGCCTCCATTGGTTTGGAATTTTACCGGTGAGGAGTATGCGGTTGAAAAGGTAGGTTAAGATGTCCACACCACGAGAACCCATCGCCTTCCAGGCCTCGATGGGGACTCCATCGGCGCCGACAGCTTTCCGATTCTTCATGCGACGAAGACTATTAAAGACTTCTTCGGGCGTTATCGGTGGCACTAGTCCTTGGTTAGGAGGGAGGACAGGTGGATGCACCTCTTTATGTTGCTTATTCAGCAGTTCGTGGAAGTATGAGCGCCATCTCTCCTTCACCGCGAGGTCTTCGCATAGCAGGTTGCCGTCCGGGTCCTGAATGCAGCGACACTGAGAAAGGTCCTGCGCCGCATTGACCCTCGAACGTGCCAACTTGAAGATGTGCTTCTGCCCCTCAGACGATTCCAACTTATCATAAAGTGGTTTTAAGTGTTCACGTCTGGCTCTGGCTACAGCTCTTTTTGTGGCACGTTTAGCAGCCCTGTACGCGTCGTGGTCTTCAGGAGATCTGGACGCTTGCCACGTTTTAAAGAGGGCTTTCTTCACCCTAGTCTCCCGCTGGACTGTGACATTCCACCACCAAGTCTCCTTGTCACGTTTACCACCGCCCTTGGCCATACCGAGCACCGCTTTTGCCGCATCGGTGATAGTTGCCTGAATCCTGTCCCAGTGTTCCTGGACTGGTTTGCCATCAGTATCTTTGAACTTGTCGCCAATAACTGATGCAAACTTCTGGGATGTGACTTCATCGAGCTTCCACCACCTGATTTGGCGTCTACGACGCTCGATGTGTTTGGCTTTAGGCTTCAAGCAGAGGTCCATGACAAGTAGACGGTGTTGTGCGGTCAGACTCTCGCCAGGAATGACTTTGCAGTTGGCTACTTTGCTGATAAGGTGCCTCCTAATAAGTAGAAAGTCGATTTGGGTAGCGCGTCCACCGCTCTTGTAGGTTATAAGGTGCTCAGATTTCTTTTTGAAAAACGTGTTCACGATGGCCAGGTCAGCAGTCGCACACATCCTAAGGATATCGCCTCCTTCCACATTACGTCTACCATACCCGAAACCACCGTGGATACGCTCAAACTCCTCACACCCTTCGCCCACATGACCGTTCAGATCACCACCCAAAACGATTCCTTGAGACAACGGTATGCCGCAGAGTACTTCACTGAGTTGGCTCCAAAATGACATCCTTTCGGCATCGCTACGCCCAGCCTGTGGCGCATAGGCACCTATCAAGTGAGTGACTACTCCTTCAATAAGCACCCGTACCACCATTAGACGATCGCTAAAGCGTTTCACCTCTAGGATGTCATCCTGCAGCCCCCCAGAGAGCACCACGGCCACTCCGTTCTCCCCACTAGGCGCCCCTGTGTAGATCAGCTTGTAGCCATTCCCAATGAACCGGGATCTGCTGCCTTTCCACCGAGTCTCCTGTAGGAATGCCACGTCCACCCTCCGCCTGAAGAGTACGTCGGCCAACTCTCTTGCGCGTCCGGTCAGGCTGCCGATGTTCCATGTTGCAAAGCGGAGTTTCTTTGGGGCTCGCGTCTTTAGCCGTGTCCGCCCATGGCACGGTAGCCCTAGTCCACTTGTCACAGGAGTCGGGCGATGTTCCTGCGCGCCATTTTGCGGCGGCGCCCTAACAGTGCACTCAAGATCTTTATTCGCGTACATCATTCCATAAATGTTTGGCTAATTTGGCTTCTACGAGAGCGACTGCCGTCTGACCCCTCAACCACATGGGAAAAACCGGCGTCAGAGCCTCGTCCGTTGTTCGGCAGGTGCACCATCGGGCCGGTGAGGTTGACTTGAGCCCAAAGGTCTTGTGAGGGCTCCTTGCACCCCATTATTATTAATATTATAGTATTCTATCATAAAAATGATAGTACTTTTATATTGATAATAAGAGCAATTCATTCAAAATTATTCCCTAACTATTCCAAAAAATCAAAAATGCACAACGTTGATATTCAAGTTTTCACTTCTGCCGGCACTCCCGGAGTGCAATTTTTTTTTCTATTTTTGTAAGTTGGCTATGATGAATAAGCATCATATTTGCATCGTCCCGCACAACGTCCAAGCAGAACGTTTTCTTTCGTCTCTATCATGCTGATATCGATAATGTTTTTTCTGACTATATAAATCTGCACATCAAAAAAAAAAAAAGAATTAATAAACAAGGTGTGCAAAGCACCTCCCTATACGCTTTCGGCTCGTCGCCTCTTCCAAATTCAAACGGTTGACGTAACAAATTGGAATTGTTTTTCATTTTTCGACTGTTAAGCGTTGTTGACGGCCAGTGATTACGGTTACCAATGTGAGTGTGTATGGAGCGTTCATACGTACCGCTCACACACATAAATACGGAAAATATGCACATAGAAATTAACAGAATTATGGTTAAAGTCACAAAAAAATAAGTAGGTATTTTTCGTGTAATTTTATTTAATCATAATTCATTGAGTATTTAATAGTGGTATTCATTTCCTACTGTATCTTATTTTCTTACAGAAGGTTCTATCTTAAAATCGCATTATCGGCCTTCAAAATAAATATCATAATCATTTTATTCCTTTATAAACATAGGTTCACTACATACAAAGGTGGTGGGTTGTTTAAATGAGAACTCTATGCTTCACCTTTTCAGGTATATGAAGAAGGTATTCACATTTTAACTTAAACTTCATAAACATTTTATCATCATTAAATCTATCCTAATTATACCAATTTCAGTATAATTAAATCATATCCATTGAAGGTACATAAATATGACACATTTAATCATTTATTTCTGGGTCTAAAAGGTATTCTTTTACAGTATAATAGCATTTTTCAATAAGATTTTTAGTCAACTTAATTTTGAAATGTGTAAATGTGCATTTTTTTATTGTTTCTAGTAGTTTTTTTCAATATTTTTGATGTCATTTCAATGACAGTATTTTTCATGAGTGCAGTTTTACATAAATTAGTGCGAATTAAGGGTTTCCTTTTGGCGAAGGGGTTGGTTAGGAACCTCTACTAATGGAAATTAGTCCGGGTTACACTTAATAAAAATACAACATTCCAGTACATATATACCTACAGACATGGCAAGGTTAGCAATTTGAAAGAGAATATCTAACCAATATTAACGCTGTAATGTTTAATGGAAATACCCGAGCATTTCTAATGTATGAAATGATATAAATTTGAAGTAATCATCGAGACGAGACACCGTAAAATACCTCGACAGCATTCGAATTACGAAATTAAACGTGGAATTTAATTTTATAACGGTTTCGGCGCATGCCAAGATGGGGGACGATCACAGGCGACACTGGCAAAGGCACAATAGACATTATGCCTAGGGTTGCCTTTATTTTTTGCAATTAAAGTATATGGGTTGTTAAAAGTAAAGAAAAAAGGACCCAGTATGAAAATAAAGTACAATTTTCTCATCTTCATTATTTATTCAGAATTAATCGATACATTTCATTTGAAGAAAAAAATACATTTAGGTACCAATGAACTTTTTAAAATTAAAAATTCCAATGACAAAACGAAAGAAAGTATTTTATGTGCTTTATTATTTTCATAAAATATAGAGTAGAATCACCTAAAATAATGTTCAATACTTTCATATAAAGTAGCAACCCTTATTATGCCTGAATTATTTTGAAAAATATTACTTTGCTATTTCAATGTACTGTTGTTGATATTATAGATTATGTTTTTTACTGTATTTCAATGACAAAATTACAGTTGCTAACTAGTTGCTTTATTTCCTTACAATACCCCAGAAATTCAATCAATTTTATTTAATAATTAATTTTCTACACTTGCCACTATCGAAATTAATTTAATATTTACCACAGATTATAGCACAATAGTCTCTTTTACTGTGACGTGTTTCATTGTGACATCAAAGGGCTTACGTTAATTACATTTTAATGTACGTAATAATATCATACATATAACGGTTTATTGAAGAGCCGCATATTTCAGCAACCGCAGGGATGTAATGTTATAATTTACTAACATAGCGCACGTAGGTATTTTACGAAGACGTCAAACGATT
The DNA here is from genome assembly GCA_963924145.1 of Pyrausta purpuralis. Taxonomy (NCBI): domain Eukaryota; kingdom Metazoa; phylum Arthropoda; class Insecta; order Lepidoptera; family Crambidae; genus Pyrausta; species Pyrausta purpuralis. The sequence continues at coordinate 26,220,970 of OZ001648.1, read as the reverse complement.
ATTGAATTATTGTTGTACTTACTCCAATACATATAGCAGGCCAGGTAAATATTGCGAATCAATCAATCATCAATGGAATTTGTGGATGGAGGCCCCTCCATGGCCACCGTGTATCGTTGGTATAACTATTTCAAGGGCGTCAACCAACCTTGGGGGATGAAGAACAAAGCGGTCGCCCTCTGACTTCTATTACGGGAAAAAACGTGCTCGCATTTAAAAATGTAATCCAAGATAATAAGCAAATTACATATCAGGAGATTCAGTACATATTAAAGATTAGATCGGGAAGCGCTCACGAGATTCTACATGGGCATCTTCACGTAAGGAGGATAGAATCACGCTGGGTGCCGCACTACCTCACCGACACTCAGAAGCCGGCCCGGGTGGAATGATCCCGTGATATGCTGAACAAGTTTGAAGCAGGCTCGTCTCGACGTTTTCACGACATCGTCCGAGGATAAATCCTGGATTTATCAAAACGATCCAGAAACCAAGCGCATGTCGACAGTTTTGGGTGTTTAAAAATGAGTCAACTTATGTCGCGTGGAAAGTCTCCTGGCTACGATGACCTTAGCATAGAACACCTTAAATATGCTGGTACTCATCTGCCTAGAGTTTGGCGATGTTCTACTCCCTGTGTGTGAACCACTTTTACTTACCTGCGCAGATGATGAGGACTGTGGTGGTACTGATTGTAAAAAGCAAGTCTGGTGATATCGGTGACCTAAACAACTACAGACCTATCTCGTTGGCCACTATTGTCGCCAAAGTGCTTGACGGTTTGCTAAAAACTCAGCTTGATAATAACCTTCAAATACATGATAACCAGTTCGGTTTTAAATCAGGTCTCTCTACAGAAACAGCGGTGTTGTGTTTGAAGCAGACTGTCACCTATACAAAAACACCTGTGTTTGCCTGTTTTCTCAACCTATCGAAGGCGTTTGACCTGGTTAGTTATGACATCCTGTGGCAAAAACTTCATCAAACGCAAATGCCGGAGGAACTAATTCGCATTTTTTAATATTGGTACCAGGAGCAGGTCAACGTCGTTCTGCGGTCGGGGTCATATTCGAGTTTGTACGGGTTGAAGTGCGGAGTGAGGCAGGGGGGGCTGACCTCGCCTAAGCTCTTTAACCTGTATGTGAATGCGCTGCTTGAGGAGCTCCGCAGCACGCATGTCGGCTGCCATATCGGAGGCGTTTGTCTTAACAATATTAGCTATGCTGATAACATGGTGCTGCTGAGCGCCTCAGCGTGCGGGTTATCAAAGCTGCTTGGCATATGCCAAAAATACGCGGACGATCACGGCTTGTTATACAACGTGAAAAAAAGTGAACTCATGGTCTTTCAGGCCCGAGAACGATATCTTGATAACATTCCAAACATTAAAATTAACGGGTTTCCTCTTGTTAGAGTCGACAAGTTTAAATATCTTGGACATGTTGTAACCTAGGACCTGAAAGACGATGAGGATATAGAGAGGGAGCGTAGGGCCTTGTCTGTTCGTGCGAACATGATAGCCCGCAGATATGCTCGCTGTTCGATGTGCACAGCAGCAGTACTGCTGTGTACTCTGTGCATGCACCGACTTCAAATGAGTTTGTTTTTCCTATTAGGCGTTATTTTAGTCCTTTTAGTTAGTGTTTTTAAGGTGGTTTAGTTTTATGATACAATTTTTTCGTCGTCGGCCAGTGCGACTAAAGCTGTAAAACAATAAAAGTTATATTGTGTCTACCGACCGTCTGTGATACCGACCCGAAAAGTGTTAAGTTACAATGTACTTGATAGATCTTAAACAGTTAAAGTAACTGTTACTTCAGTGTAATAAATACTTGAGAGAAATACTTTATTATAATATGAAAGATATTGTAGGAAGTAAAATTGTAGTAAAAACTTTTAACAATGTAATCTGATACTTATCTACGCTTTTGTTTATAAAAATGCATAGCAATAATTATTTACTTACTTACCTAGCTCCTCTTTAAAAATGAAATGAGATATTTTTTTATTTTCTCATCTATTTAATAATAATGTTTACCCCTTTCTATCGTTAAAAATAGGAAATTATCAGTCATTACTATGAAGTATTATATCGCCGGGTTAAAAATGGTTTTACCAGCGACTAATTGATTTTCACCATGGTTATTGACTCTACCCCAAGTCACAAACTTAAGCGGATCAAAATATTTTTAAGAACTGAAGACCAGTAAACTGGATTTTCGAAGAGAAATCTAAAATTCTTCATCAAAATAAGATAATCAATTAAGAGTTTTAATAAAGAAGATTGACTTCTTTTGCCTCAGGTGCCATGACACTAAAAAGAAATAGTCAACATCTGGCAATGTACTGTTTTTTTTTTTTTTTGTTAAAGATATGAATATTTGTCGTTTAAATTTACATTTTCAATGGTGTCGAAATAAAATAGACAAGATATTATAACAGTTACAAAAGTTAATGTAAAAGTCCGCTATTTTCCAAATTACTTTTTCATCTGAGAATTGTAGCTATGCTGTAGTAAAGTAATGATGTCATGTGGCATTCTCTACCAGTCATATGCTTATGTTGATCAAATGTGAAATGTGGGCGAGAAGTAACTTATTCTCCAATTTATATGTAAATAAGAGCCTATTTCACTACCGAAAAAAAGCACTAACCACCGAATAATTCAGAATATGGAATGTCATTTAGTATGACCATAACAGACAAAGTTACTGGTTACTTAGTTATTTAAAATAGGATGTAAGGTTTAAAATTGAAACTACATACCGCTATATCTCACTTCTTGCAGAGTACATCGATTAATTTTCCATAAGAATAATGTTTCTTTTAGTTATATTTCAGACACAAAAAAGCACTCAGTCCTCCCATTAACATATTAATGGATGAATTTATTAACTTGACTGATGATGTCTGTCTTCTTTATGGCAAAAGTTGCGAAAAGTTTCTTTGTGCTTTAAAAGTAGAAAGATTGTGTCATAATAAATGTCGTAAAACATCATTTAAAAAGTCTTTTGTTGTTTTTGTTAAAAAAACAAATTTAATGTTTTCATAAAACAAGCTATTGCAAGCAATATTAGCAATATAGGGTCTACCAAAATTAACTGCATTCCTTGTTGAGGTTAATACTGATGCTAAAATGCAAAAAAAATGTGTGGAACCAATATCATAATCCCAAAAAAATATTTAACTTTCCCCTACTAGAAGGCCGATTACCTGATGCTAGTTTGTATGGAGAGGTCAAACAGCCATGAGATTTCTATATTGGTCTTATACAAAAACCGGTCAAGTGCGAGTCGAACTCGCACACTAAGGTTTCCGTGCCGATTTTAACTGAATAAGAGATCCACTTACTTCCACTTCCGCAGCGGGTCGCGGGTTCGATCCCCGCACAATACAAACATTTATGTGCATGAACATGTCTGTTTGTATTGGTCTGGGTGTTTTCTATGTATATCATGTATGTATTTACAAACAAAAAGTATTTAAGTATTATATCCGTTGTCTGGCACCCATAACACAAGCTTTGAGTAGCTTACTTTGGGACTAGATGGCGATGTGTGGGAATGTCCAAAGGATATTTTTATTTACGTGCTTTTCTGAGGCACGGGGGTGAAACACCACCAACTTTCAAACTCCTAAGAATTTCTGAACAGAAACTCAGAAAACACTTAGCCAATATTTTATTTAAAATATACTTCAATATTTTGTGGGGTTTTTACAAATGTACTCTATCTTAAAAATTACTACTTTGAGATCGTTTAAACCAATATTCGTTGAAAGTGTTTGTCAAGATCTACATCACTAATTTTTTTCAAAAATTACACTTGCTTAGTTAAAAAGTTAGATGGAGGGACGCCCATTTTACAACTCTGGAAGCGTCTATCTATCGAACGTTCGACTTTTAGAGAAAATGCTTTTAGAAACCTCGATGTCATTTTAAAAGACCTATCTATAAACACTTCACTAAACGCATAGGTTTGCGGTTTTAGTTTTTTTTTTTTTGTATGAGAATCGTAAAGTGGTTTACAAGATACATCTACCTATTAGGTTTTAACTGTGTTAAAATATTTATAGTTTCAGAATAAAGTGGCTGTGGCATACGGACTGATAGATAGACAGACTTGACGTAACTATAAGGTTCTCATTTTTTGTCGTTCGGCTACGGAACCCTAAAAAGTTGTTGTAGTCTTACCACCAATCCAATCACCACCGAAAAGAAATATTTATATAATGAATTTGTTAAACCTGTATGTTTGCAACCAAGAAGTCGATTTTAATGTGTGTTGATCTTTCCTAAAGTCGTGTGCAAAGGTTATTCTGTTATGACGTCATTTCGTATGTTGCTAAAGATAAGACGTTCGTATACCACATTGCATGTCAACGACAAAGCATTCGACACTTTTTCTTGCATTTTCTTATGTTTTACGATTTTTATCTTATTCAAAATGGGGTTGCTACTGACTCAAGACTGGCATTATATTTTAAGTAACCTGTTGAGCTTTAACTTGCGTATTTACCAAGTGATACTGCAATATCACGCGAAGGCTGTCAAAGGCGTAATATCACACGCGAGCGCTTCGCCATCATGGCCGCTCAGGTGACAAATTGACAGATGCGGCTTACCTGCACTTATTACTGAGAAGGAATTACGTGCGGAAACACGTCACCACAACTCAGTTTATTGCGTAATATAAAGTTGTGAAACTATGAATACTATAATGCAGCTTTCACTTGAACAGCAGTTTATATTCCAATCAAATAATAACTACCCCTACAATTTGCACAAAGTTTTGTTTGTGATTTCAAGTTGTTCAGTTAGGATTGACTTCACCAAAAAACTATGTTTATGAAATGAAAATAAAATGATACGTAGAAACAAGGTTATACAAAGGTCTTATATCTAATATAGGTTTTATATACAAAACTCTATGTTTCTCTACTTATTGCTTAAATACAGACACACATTATTACCATTAAATTAATAACGAACGATAAAATTACCTATGGAGTTGGTGTTTTTTTTATGTCAAGATTATTTACCATATTCGACAAGCAAAAAGAAACAAAGTTGACATAAAAACAATCTTGACATAAAAAAGAAACACCAACCCCATACCTTTTTCTTCTTCATTCACACTTTCGTGAAAAATATGTAACGCAGATATTGACAACGACAACAGCTACGATCCAAATACACGATATAGACACGTGTCATGTTTATTACTTTTCAAATATATTTATTATTATTCTATCTCTGCCGCTCTCTCGTACACTAGAGCCCAAAATATGGATATACTACCTAGTACAGAAGTCAAAATAAGTATTATATTTTTTTTTTAAACAGCACCCTGTTAATTTCAAGAGTTATCTACGGCATCGGCTTCGCCTTTCTCATTTCAATGCCCAATCCTTCATTTTCTGTAATCTTAACGGATCTCACGGAAATCAAAATCTGTAAATAAGAAGTACCCTAACCTCTTTTTTTTTCAAACACAAGCATATAAACACTCAGTGTTTCCTAAAAAACAAATTCATTTATTTTGCGGAATCGGCCCTTTTAATATTATCACTTAAAACGAGGTGATATTATATTTTGTGGTTGGAGTTGTAAAAATAACAAAAGACGGTCGCGTGCCGGTGACGTGCCGTCACTACGATCGTCTTTTATTCAGCTAGGATGTAGCGTGACATCAGGGGCCTCTGAGTTGGACAGATGGGGTGGGGTAGTTTTATAAAAAAGATTCAATATTATTGTAACTCTTTGATTGAAAATACTTGAGGAAAGAAGAATTAGACCCTTTACATACTGCGACTGTTAGTAGCGATGCAATTGCGATGCTAACGCGCGTTAGTATCGATGCTAAATTTAATCTGTTCATTGCGTGAGTCGCGATGCTAAAGCGCGTTTTCAAAACGATCGACTGCAGCGATGCTAAGAGTCGCAGTGTGTAATACCCTTTACACACTGCGACTTTTAGCAGCAATGTATTCGCGATGCTAACGCGCGTTAGTATCGATGCAGTCGCAAAATGTCAATATTTTCAAACTGCGCTTCTTTTACTTGCTAAAAGTCGCAATGTGTAAGGGTTCTAAGGGGCTTTGGTCATTAAACGAAGCTAAATATAATTAGTCAACACAAATGCAATATTTAAACAAAATCCTGTGAGCTTTTTCACACTTTTCTCTAAATTATAAAGCTCTTAGCCAAACAAATCAAAACTTAGTCTGCAGTAACAACAAACAAATCTCCGAAACTTGTTCTACAGTACCAGCATTCGGCTTGTATGTTGTACACTTGCCAGCACTTCCAGCTGACACATCTTTTCTCAAATCTCTCAATCAATTTTCATCTTTATTAAAAAGTCAATAGGTTTCAATTTCACTTAGCCAATTTAGTAGTAGGTTTCAGTGCACGTATGTGTACTTGTAGTTGATCAGCTGTAAGTACGCGAGTTTGTAAGCCGATTAGCATACAAGATTCGAGTGACTTTGCCTGAGGATTGGGAGCAATGTGTTCATTGCGGCTTATGAGTTGTCGTGAAAACTTTTTGGTATGTTAAGGGTTGTAGAGTTATTTGGAAAGCGCATCGACGTGTGCAGCTGTCAGTTATTATTTTTAGGGTTCCGTACTCAAAACAAGACCCTATTACTAAGGCTTCACTGTCGTTGTGTCCGTCCGACTGTCTTTCACCAGGCTGTATCTGAACCGTGATAGTAAGGCAGTTGAAATTTACAAATATATATATTTCTGTTGCCGCTATAATAACAAATATTAAAAACAAAACTAAATAAATATTTAGGGAGCTTTCATAAAACAAACGCCCTTTTTGTTCGATATGAATAATGACAACTGGTAGGCACTTGAAATACTAATCTATGTTTGATACCTAGTCAATGGTACGGAACCCTTTGTGAACGAGTCTGACTCGCACTTTGCTGGTGTTGAACTTGGTGATGTCACACATACAAAGACGTTGTAGCTTAAATATGTTGTAAAATTTGCTCTTAGTCTGAGTAATGCACAGTAATTAATCCTATATTTACTACGGTAAAAGATAAATAAAAATGAAGTGCCAAGGTGTCTTTACGAGTAAAAGTTTATTAAAATACTCTCACTCCAAAACAATACATTTCCTTGATCCTTCGCTAAATGAAATCAAGAGTCAAAGCGATCTCATTAAGTCCTAATAATGATTTCTTTGTCTCGAAACGGATTTTTATTTTCTTTCAGGCCCTGTACCCTTTGAAGAGCAAGGTCTAATTGCTTCGTTAAAATAAAAGGAATATCCGTTTGTATTAAAACTGTGGTCCAATTAACAGCGATTTAACAATGATGGTGGTGGTTATTGAGTGAGAGTTTTATTACCAATCAAATCAAATGAAATGTTTATAAGCAATAAAACAGTAAATAAATACATCAGTTAATGAGTCCAGTGCATTCAGCGTTATAATATCAATAATAACAATCTTTAAAATGAACCGAAGCTACGCAAAATTATGTATTTTTTTAATATAGCATTTTGGATCATTTTTAGTTGAATCCTTTATATATATCTCTATTCAACCTCTTCAATCTTTCGAATTCGTAAAGACTGATTTATCTTTACTTATATTATAAAGCTGAAGAGTTTGTTTATTTGAACGCGCTAATCTCAGAAACTATAAACCGATTTAAAAATATTTTCTGTGTTGGATAACTTATTCATCAAAGAAGGCTTAAGGCTATAAAACATCGCACTGCTACCGGAAGAGAGGGAGCAAACGCATAACGCGCCGACGCAGTCGCGGACCCACTAGTTTTATTATATAATTGAACTAAGTTGCATGATTTTTGGAAGGACATATTTCAATCTTACTCATATACGTCAACTGGTATTGCTTTCCTTTTCAGTAGCCAAATCACTTTTCGTTTCACGATAAGATCAGACAATATGTTGTACTGTCTTCTTGTTTTCGCTCGCTGATCCTGAGCACACACCCCACCTTTCTATAATGACGGTTCGACTGCACTCGTCCTAACGACCTTTATATTATTTAGGACCATCCCTTCCCTTGTTTAATTAATTGACGAAAACGCCTTTTTAATTTTAAATTCTATTTCGTATATCTTCGCCTAAAATTAAGTCGGATTTTTTTACGGGCTTTAATGAAATCCTTTTCCTTTTTTCGGTATTAATTTGCAGAAGGATTAGTATTTCGTTGGTGAAATAAATGTCGATTTTACTTTTTATTCCATTTCATCAAAAATACTTTTTTGGTATTTTACAACAAAAGCATTTTAAATCCATTATTCTCCTGCTATTGTTATATCTAATGGGTTAGTAAATTAAACCGTATTAAAACGCACGAAAAATGTATTCATGTGTAATCGATTCTTTATCAACAAGTTTTAAAGACAATGGACTACGCCGTCTACGAGTAGGTATGTCATCAATAATGTTGTCCATGTCCAGTCCATCAGGTTATAAATTTTCTTGAAAACTGACCCTTATCTTAACTGCATAAGATACCGCAGTGTTTACCTTGAAGTCCTGTCGTCCGTAAAAAGTGTTGCAGCATCGTACCTTACATACCTAACTTGTTTACTATAATATTTTGAAAAGTCTTCTAGATGTATTGATTTGAAACTTATCCACAAACGATTAATATCTGGCTATGTAAATCAGGCCAAATCAGGCCTCGGTGGCGCAGCGGTTAGATGGTCGCACAGAGATCCTGAGTTCATCCCCGGGTCGGGCTAAAAATATTTACCTGGTTTTTCTCTTCAGAAATTTTCAGGGTAGCACAGAGTTAAGAAGTTGGTGGTGTTTCACTCCCAAGCCTCGGTGTGCACGTAAAACCGTTGATCCTGCGTCTGAACTCTTCCGTCATGATGTTAGATTGCTGTCTCATCGGTCTATGAGAGTAAAAGGAATAGAGAGTACACCTGTGTTTGCGCTCGCACTAGTGCACTATAATATATCCAGCACAGCCGTTGTGACTGGCCATCATAGTCGAAATCGGCTAGAGGGACTATTATAATTTAGGTTTCTAATTTTCGATCTTGTTTAGTACCCATTTTAACTGTACTATATATATGAAGCTATACCTACAGGACTAATTCAGACAAGGAAAATTCATTTTTCCAATACTAGCTTCCTATTTGCTCTTACAACACAAACGCCACAACACACAGTGTGCCGACATACCCCGCTAGGAAGCCATGCCAATTTTGCACGGTGGGTGAGCCCCCTACGGATTTCCTGACCAGCTGCCCATCTTGCCTTGAATCTGCGGATAGCTGAACAATGGGTCTGGTGAATGCACGCGAGTTATATGTTTTGGGATAATACAAAGCTATCTTAAAGTCGATTTTACCACCGTCAAGTAAGACTTATCCGATCAAATAAGTATAAAACGACCGACAATAAATGTATTTTTTATAAATACTTGCTGACAAATAATTGACGTTTTCAAATTAGGCGTTTTGTATTATATTCGTCAATATTCCTTATCTCACGTTGTTAAAATCGACTCTTAGAAATATAACATTCGTATATGTATAATGCACGATCGTTGCAATATAGTGTTCTGATATTGGTTCGATTGGATACAGCAATAAAAAATATACTAATTAATGATAAAAAGAATTACTATAAGTTAAATAAAACTGATTAAATAAAGCAGACTTCACAAAAAATAAATTATGATATCTCCGTATTTTTTTTTAGAAGCCTGGTTCCTTATATCTGTCAACAGTCACTCAACAACAACATTTTCACAATACCCAGTTGTTGAAAGCATTTTGGACCCATGGTTCTTTTTTTTTAAAGTGGACATTAGCGAATTAACAAACGAAGTGTGTCGTTACACACGAATTAAAAACATTATTGGAAAGTCGGATCGGGCAATCGTTTACAAATAATTTCAACACCTACTTTGACGCATCTAACTTTCAACTACTTACGAGCAACAATGCGATACTGTATACCATACATACATAGTATGATACGTCATCGTTAACGCTACGACAATGTCGTAGAAACAAAATCGTTATTGTAGCATCGCTGTAGCTTGTAGCGCTCTGCTACGAAATAGCTTCGTAGTCGCGCCGCGTAGAACGATGCTCGTAGGAAGGGATGGTGTACACTGAGAGAGATATTAAATTTTAAAGTATATTAGTCACAGTTCTAAAATGGGTTGTATCTCATAGAATTAAATTCTATTCTTTAACGTAGCAACGTTGTAGCGCTCGGTTACGAAAAAGCTTGCGTCGCTGGGAACGATACTCGTAGTATAGACTGGAATTTACCGATATGGATACAAATTTAATTAGGCATTATTTTTCCAACGTTAGATAAGGAATATTCGTCGAATGAAATGCAAGATGCTTAATTTGATAACATCACCAATTTGTCAGTAAATGCTAAAATCGGTTACTGTTTACTTATTTAGTCTAACAATTCTTATCTGACGTTTGAAAAATCGGACCTTATACATATTTATAGAAAAATTGTAAAACTTGATCATAGGTCAACCGCGAAAGTCAGATATAAAAATATCTGACTGATAACATATTAAGCGACATATTTTAAAATGTCAGTATTATAACAATCCGCAAAAAGGTCATTATGACGTTTTCAACCACATTGTATTTTAATCAGCAAATATTTTTATCTGATATTACAAACAAATCTCTTAGTTGACTTACTTTTATTTCATAGCTTGTTATTACTTTTATTTTGACAATGAAGTCCTTCGTGGGACACTATAGTAACACCTAAAGTTTCATAAGCATGAATGGTACTGTGTACCACGCCCCTTACTTTCGCAGCACCATAGAGGATGTCAATTCTCCAAAACAACGCCGGGACATTTCCCCGAGGGCCTTTACCTGTTACATCTCATCTGTGGTCAAAGGCTCGCTATAGCAGTAAAAGTCGCTTTAAGTTACTTAGAACTACATAATACATATTTTTCTCCTTGAGTTGATACTGGGAAATTATTGACTCGATTTTCATCATTTAACAACGAGAAAAGTTGAAAGTTGCAAGTATTGGGATACCACATTTTTTTGTACGAACATGAACTTTGTCCATCTTAAACCACACTTCAAAATTGTCACTGGATATAGAAAATAAAAAAATACTAAATACAGGTAGTATAAAAAGCTCGATCATCCAAAAACCCTAACTCTTGAAATTATTTAAAGAAAACCCGACAAAGAACATAATATTCATAAAGATGAAATAAGAAACCAAAAATTTGCGCACGGGCGGGACTTGTTTCTTATGAAAACGTCAATTGCGTGACGCTTAGCGCCATCTAGCCGTCTGTTTATGAAACAGATGGCCCAAGCAGTTATTCTTTACAGAATAAATTCAACTAAGTAGAAATAAAACTAAGACATACTACATAAAAATAAAAAAAACTTAAAGTCTACCTATTCAAAAACGAAACCATTTCCTTGAGGCAAGGAGGCTATGATGCTGGCTGCGTTGCCGCGTTGAATAGCTATGCTAATCCTTTGAGCGAGGAACCAGCCAGCTTTATTATTGGCTGTGACAGAATTTAATTTTGGCGCAATTTTACCAAACAGCAATTTAGCAGAGGGTCCCCACGGCCCAAATGTTTCAACACCAAACGGCGCAAACACATAATCACTTGCAAGTGAGACGTACTTGCGACGCTTGGCGTGTTCAGCCAACTCCGCTGCTGCTCCAGCTTTAAGGGCTGATTCTCTGAGATGGGATGGGGCCAAAGTATCGACACATGTTGCATCCCAAACTAAGGCCCGACCCCGTTCCCAGGGAATAAGCGTGAGGCCATCGGGTCTCTTGCCATCGTCACGGACCAAACCACGTGGTTCCAACGTGGAAGGAACATTAATGGTGGCAAGAGCTCTTCTGATGGCGTCATTAAGAGTATCGTGACGGGCGAGAAGCCCAGCGCTTTGTTGGCAACAAAGGCAGTGGAGACCAAATTTGTCAACCTCCTTGCCACAGGGACACGTAAAAATTTCACATATAGGGGTGCCAAGGCGGAGACCCACACACACCCGGAAAGACTCACTATCGAAAAGAGTGCCTAAATTTTGCCTAAATTCAACTTGGAAATTGATGTCGCTTCGCTATCTAATGCTTTAGAATGTTTTTAACACTCACAGTGTCATATTTTTTTTATATTCATAAAGATGAAATAAGAAACCAAAAATTTGCGCAAAAAGAAAAGAACAAAATGTTAGCCCATGCCATTTTTAATGTCTAGTAAATAATATCTGATACCAACTCGACCAGTAAATAATATTTGATACCACCAAGATCGTCGACATCCTTAATACAGCAATTAACATACATTTCCACACTTGTAACCTAATCTCTATCATTAAATACGCCATTATTTCCACAAATTACTCCAGCTCGCGCATTTAATTTTCCTCATTACAACAACGCACCATATTAATCCATAATATAAACTGTCGTTTCATTATGTTTCAACCAAGAGTATCTTCATTAGCATAATTGCAGCTACCACGTAACAGCGGCGATGTAGGAAAAAAGCTCAGTAAAAAAAAAACAGTGCACCTACTACAAGCAATTTAATTCTCTCTGTAGAGAAATAAAAAATATAGGTCAGGTAGGAAGAGGCGTACGGACTAGGGTTGGTATAGACGGATGTAGAGATTCTCTAGATGTGGCCTATGCATTGAACTTCTGTTGAGACGGCGATACACTGCCTGCAAAACGAATCAGTAGCTTGCATGCCAGTTACAGGCATGTGAATGTTTAGCGATTTGCGTCCTGTTCATACTATTGATAATCACACGCGCCATTTTAACAGCCCCCATGCGTTCTTTCCCTCACATTGCATGCAGTGAGCAGAAGTAGATTGCACGTGCAAGGAGGTAGCATGTCAGTGTACAAGCTTGCCGCCTTCACTAGCGTATGGAACTGACACTACGAACAAATCTAGTGCGCCATGAATTGATGCCACTTGTCATCAACTCATACAAACGGTTTCATATTTGAAATTCCAAAGAATACGTCATAATCTTAATGTCTTGATGTCATGCCATGTCTTTATTTGTGCACCTTTTCAAACTCCTCGTTATTGAAGTGTATCTCGTGATCTATTAAACATATCTGGGTAAACGAGCATTGTTCGTTATTGAAAAAACAAAGAAAGAGGTTTGGGATCCATCGGAATTGGAACTCATGCATCCGAGTTTTGGAACTGCGCGTCTTACTCATCTGAGCTATCGGAACAATGACATTTACGGTGAAATTCACCTTCGTATTCAAATGATTTTGTAGCGGTTTATCAGAGTGAATTAAAGTGAAGTGAGAAACACGGTGATAACATCACCTTCTGAAAATGCATACTAATTAAACAAGAACAAATTAGCTACTCGAAAACGATACCATTTCTTTGCGCTAAGGAAGAGGACTAACTAGCGCTGTAAATGTTCCTAAGTATGCGCACGGAAGATTCAATTACAAAGTTCTTATCTTATCTAACTACGACGCACTTTTCACCCTCCATCAAGCAATTGTTTTATCTTCTGTAAGATTTTCTAAGAACTAAATTATTTGTGAATGCCTCTTCCAGCTAGAACTGAGTTTTGGCTAACAGAATGTAGGCTAGCGGCGGCTGCAATTTGATGCGGCGGCACGAGGTGCCATGCTCCGGTATTATACCGCCACCTGCACGTTTATTATCATGGACAAGAAGGCTAAAATTAAATATTCAGAACTTCAATGTAGCATAAATTGCACTTGTGAAAAGCAACTATTTCAGACAAAGAAGATTAACAAATTTTTACCACCTGTCTAGTGTCAACCACTTTTTCAAGATTGGACTGACTGGAATGTGACTGTGGGCTCTCTCTGTTCCTTGCATGCTACGTGAGGCCATGGAAATAAGAAAATATCCAAACTTCAACAGAGAAGATGGTGAGAAAGTTCCATCAGCATGGGATTCTATTCTTTCGAAGACCCGAACAACATCACATATTGCAAGACCTCAAGACACAGTAAGCCCTTTTCTGCGTGGATAGGAGTCAATCAATATTAATGAGTGATGGTAGTTTTTTTTTTTATTACTATGTAATGACAAATAATACCTTAGTCTTTCCTGTGAACTGTGGCTATAGTTTTTTAAAAATGTGCGCGAATAAATGAGTCTTTCATTACAATGAGTAGTATTCGTGTCAACTTCAGAACCTAATATGAAAAAGAGTTTGCTCAACAATTCATACAATGATTAACTTGTTTTAACGACCAAATGTCAATATCAATTGTTAGGCAGGAGACTGAGTAGAGCATGTTTCCGTAAAGTAACATTTGGGGCGAGCGGGCCTTACTTAAGTAGGCGGTTCGGCTCGCTGTACTAACCAGTAAAATTATGCCGCAACGTAACGTTACGTTATAAAATGTTACAGGTCAGCCGCCGGCTTTATGACGTGACACATGAAAGCCATTGATCTATTACAAGCGTACGGAACTGACACCACAAACAAATTTTGTCGCATAATTTGACAACAGCTGTCAAGAATACACTGCATAAATCCAAACGATTTTATATTCGAAATTCAAATTTCAAGAAATAGACGTTTTTTTTCTTCAATCTTCATCAATCTTTTCATGAAGTTGTGACACATTTTTTGCTTGATATAGCTTCTCTTTACATAGTAATTACTATTTATATTATAGTTGTAATTACAACTCACTGGTTAAAACAATGCGTCCAACATAAGTATCATCATACAAAAATACTAGTTACGAACACAGGATAACCAACATTAAAATAAGGCAATCTTTATCCGATAAAACCACTGTCAATTTATAGAGTCCTTGCTGAATTCGGCTTTATGGTAATAATATTGTATTGATGTGATGAAGATGTAGATTTTCTTCCAAAATAAAGACGTAATATTGATTAAAAAAGGGGATTTTTTTATGGTGGACACCATATGTATAGTTGAGGTGAGACGTTGGCTTAGAAGTGCAACAACATTAAAATTTCGAATGGTTTAGAATGTTTTTAACACTCAGAGTGTCATATTTTATATTCATAAACAGAAGAGAAACCAAAAATTTGCGCACGGGCGGGACTTGAACCAGCAACTTCTTCTAGTTCAATTGGTAGAGCGTTTGGCCAGATTAGCCAAGAAGTCTTTATGAAAATTAAAATATCAATTAAATTAAATGTTTATGCAACTATACTTTAGCCGCTCTCAGAATGCCGTTTCGACGTTTCAAATTTTGATATAAAATTAACAATAAATTTCATTACATTTTCATTTTTTGGCCACATTGAAAACGACAAAATAGCACTACCTGAGCGACTAAATTTATAGCATGTCTCTATAAAAGCACTTCATCAGAAACCACAGCTGCAACAATTGCGAGTTCGCCACAAACACAACAAATTTAAAACCCGAGCTGAGCAACTAATAACTGAATCACAAAACTGAATCCAGTGAGCGCAAGACACAACACCAGTAGTTACGAAACATGTAACTTTTGACGGGAGACAGGGAGATAAGAAAGAACAGGCCAGTAAACCTAATATTCATATAAGATGAAATAAGAAACCAAGAATTGCACACGGCCCAAACCTTTATCTTTTAACTGACCGGACCAACGTTCTTTCCGCAGTCTTCAGCTATAACAATATGACAGGCTCATAAAAAATAGAAGGACGCGGTCAGAGTACAGTACGAACAGTATACGAACGTGCTGTGGAGGCCGTTAGTGCGCCTTAACATTAGAGTGACAGCAGGGCTGCAGCAGCCATTCATAATAAACAGCGGCGCTGCTTCCGCAGGCCTGCCGAGCGACGCCAGAGGTGGAATTGTGTAAGGCAATCGTATTCATTTGACATCTCAAAACGTATGGTATGATCTGTCAAACGGCAAAGAACAAAGCGTTCCACCTCTGGGGTGCGATTGTGTAAAGCAATCGTATTCATTTGACAGTTCAAAACGTACGGTATGGTCTGTCAAATGGCAAAGAACAGATATATCATATCATATCATATCATAACAGATATATGATCATATCGTACGTTTTAAATGGTATGATCTGTCAAACACTTTGTCCTTTACCGTTTGATAGATCATACCATACGTTTTGAGCTGTCAAATGAATACGATTGCCTTACATAATTCCACCTCTGACCCCTAGCAGTAGCCTGTTATATCATAAGCTCGTGTTTTAGCCCACAGGTAGGTAGGCACTGACACTCCTCACTTTTATGAAAAGAATATTATGAAACGTCAGCTTTTAATTACGCTGCTGGTTCTACAGAGCGCAATATAGAAAAGAATATGAATAATTGATAATACAAGATTTAAATTAGTTGTTTACCATTTCTTGTTGATGTTGTTATAAATGTCTTGTCCCTTCTTTCCGCACTACCTATACTATGTTGAGGGGAAATGACAGGATACCGCCACGCAGTCTAATGGCCCGTGACGTCATAAATTGTGCAGTGCCTCGGAAACTACGAATAAATCGCAACTGACAAACTGTGTGGGCTATTTTTGTACCAAAATACTGATTCATAGAATGAACATGCACAGGGTTGGAAATAAACTTTTTATTGCAAAAAAAATAACTTTAAAAAAGTAAAAACCGACTTCAAAACTAAAATGCACTAAAAAGTCTTAAATAAGCTTTTGACCCTTGAAAAGAAAGGAAGACATTTTAGGCAAACAATTTCTTTTTGGAGTCGGTGCTCTGATAGTTGATGCACCGATCGATGTTCAAAGTGATGTCGAAGAGAAGCTACAAATTACCTATCATAAGTTCTGTCATTATATTTACTGAACTCCTAAGCGTTCAGGAGTTCCACTATCAGCTCAGCTCCACAAAATGTTGACCATCAGACGTAACAACACGTTAACATTAAGATTTTAGTAAAAAAACACTATATGTGCCTTCAAAATTTGAGGGTTTCCCTCAATTACACCAAGATCCCATCATCAGATCCTTAAATGGGACCAACTAGGAGGTATACCTTCTAGGTTAACGAATAAATTTTCCGAATCGGTCGACAATTGACTGAAATATAGGTAACATAGATACAAAAAAAAAACAGTCGAATTGATAACCTCCTCCTTTTTTGAAGTCTGTTAAAAACTATATTTTAGACTCGACCGCACCTACCTACCATGTCACTACATGCAATGAGTGAACCTAAGGCCCAGTTACGTGATTGATAGTAAACGGTAAAGCGATAACACATTAAGGCGACTTTAAATGGCAGCAGCGGTGCGCGTTCTTTTTTAAATATGTACATCCGCTGCTGTTGCTCTAATGTGAAAGGCTCACTAAAGGTCGTTACCAACGGTTGAATTTTAACGCTAGTGTGGGTTTTGAGGAAAACATACCTTAATCAAGGGTCATTAAAATAGCCATTCTGTCAAAATACACATATCTGTAAATATTTAACATCTGGTAACGACATTTCGCCTATAAGGAAAGGAAATTAAGCCTGAGGCGACTTTGCTTGTTAAGTTCGAATTTAAAGACATGCAATATTATGTGGGTTTTTTTATTTCCTCATAACATATTCACTATCAACAATATTTTTTTAACAAAACCGGGTTGCCTCAAATATCCAAAAAATTTAAGCTGTATACAGTTATGTGCATTTACATAACATGAAATATACCTGGGAGCGTATTGCGATCCAACTTTAGCCGTTCAATATCCAGGCAGCTCAATTCTGACTCAGTGTAAACGAATATTATCAATATAATAATATAATAAAAATATTGCAAAGGTGCGAATGTTAATATTCATATTGTTTTATTACATTAATATTATATATATCATGTGAAATGGCAACACGAATTGCTAATTTCACAGTAAAGCTGAGCCGCTTACCGATCGAAACTGCATCGCAATACGCGCCGTGCACCATATTTTATCCTAGTATTAATATGTTTACTAAAAAGTCTCAATTCAGACTTCGTTCTAATCGTTTCATTTCGCAATTTTTATTCAATTTGCTGCTATCAATTTCGAATCTCTTACTGTCGACGCATCCACCCTCACCCTTGTTTATAAAAATGTTTATGACGTCACATCCCTGTAATCTATGACGTCACACACCATTAGCGCAATGAGGCGTCGCGCTAATACGTTTACTACGGGTCTGCTTCTGAATGTCACGATAATTTATGTATTAATCTATGACTGAGGATGAAAGGGGGGTATATGATGGTTGGCAGCATTTAGAAACCTTATACTGCGACTTTTAGCAGCGATGTAGTCGCGATGCAGCATCGATGCAGTCACAAAATTTCAACTTTACACTCTTGCGCTACTATTAGCATCGATGCTGTCACGATGCTAATGCGCGTTAGTATCGATGCAGTAACAATGCAGAAGCTGGACATTGACAAATTATGTACTGTATATCATCATCATCATCATCATCATTATCAGCCAAAAGACGTCCACTGCTGAACATAGGCCTCCCCCACGGCTTTCCACAGCGACCGATTACTAGCGGTCTGCATCCAGTTTGATCCTGCAATCTTTATTAGGTCGTCTGTCGGTCGACGCAGCCCCTTGCAGCTGTGACGCTGCTGCCCATCACAGTCCAATATTTAGCTGCGCCTTACATTGGATGGTTATATCGCCATCGGTCGGTCGCCAGAGCCTCGTCTGTATAAACAGGACGCACCACGTGAAGGTGAGGTTGGCTTGGAGCTTTAGGTCTTAGTCAAGCTCCCTTACGTCCCTGTATGTATTGTATATGCGCGATACTAACGTACGTTAGCATCGACGCAGTCGCGCTTCTACATCTAGGCTAACGCGCGACTGCATCGATGCCAAATAAAACCGGTTTATTGCGTGAGCCGCGATGCTGAAGCGCGACTCACGCAATAAACCGCGAAATGCGCGACTGTATCGATGCTAAAAGTCGCAATGTGTAAGGGGTCTATAGCAAGCTTTTTTTACTTTCATTTCTGATTTACAATATGATTATGCGTTCTCTTACTTTTGTGTTAAGTCAAAACACCTAATGAAATAGCTTAGAAAAGTAATTGTTTTTAGGGTTTTTAGTTTTTTGGGTTATGAAACCCTTCGTGAGTGAGTCAGATTCGCACTTGGGCGGTATTTCCTTTCTAATAGAATAGTTCAAAAACTATGAATTCATTCTTTTCAGATTGGCTTTTAGTTTACCGATATCATGTGAGTTAACACTTTACGTGACAGTGAATGGCGATAGCCGCAAAACAACAAAAGTTATATTGTGTCTGGGATACTGCCTTAAAAAGTGTTAATGGTATTTTGTTTTTGATCATAAGCTAGATAAGTCAAGCAAGACAGTTCATGCACAGAATTAGTAACGCATAGTCATCATCTTACGACCATAAAATCCAGTCGTCTGCGCATCCGAGGGTTAATCACGCATAATATATGCGAACAAACGAACTGACAAGACAGTCCCTTCAAAGGTTTCTACTCGTCATTGTCGATGCTAAGGTCTTGACTTCACCCCATGACTTGTGGGAGTGGCGGAGATATGTATAAGTCGTGAAGTTGCAAAATTGGGGATTTTGTTTTAGTTAGCATAACATAAAAAGATTATCTTGCCTTCGGTCAACATTAAATGCTTAAATAGTTCTTGGGTAAAGTCGTAGATTTTTATATTGAAAAATGTGAAAGGAAACACCTAGGGCACACTCTATGTGTAGCTTGTGGACTTAGGGCGTATAGAGTTAACTCTATGTGAAATCAGATAACTTTTTATCAGTCAGGGTCAAAAAGGTGTCTTCTTTTCTTTTCAGCATTTTACATGTTTATTTTTAATTTTGGATTATATTTTAAATTAAGTATATCTTTATGGGAAATAATAGTCCATATCCTAAGTTAGTAAGTATCTAAAGCGCGTTGTATCTTTACAGTAAAAAGGCAATTAAGTTTTCGGAATGTAATTATAAAAAATAAAAAACACACTTACCTCATTTCACCACCCTACCGTGTCGAGCCCCGATGAGTTACCGTATCCCTTCGTTCAGCAGTCAGCACTCAGCGCGGATATTAAACTCAAATCATGGGGCGAGGGCTCTTTGTAAGGGGTCCTGGCGCTGTTGCAGGTAGTGTAAGGGATGGACTAAGGCTGTGGAATCAGGCTTAGCCGCAAATTACTAATGTTAAAAATAAAACAAAGTAACACGCAAGCCTTTATAATAATAATAAAAAAAAACGTATATGTAAAATTAGTAATATATTCGTTTTGTGAATTTATCTCCTGATTAAGGTATGTATCGGTCGTTCCCTATATGAAAACTATAGTCAAAGCTGAGGATAGCTCTGAATTGAAAATGGCAGTTCGTCGACCGGAAATAGGATTTCGTACTGCCAGAAGTTCAAAAGGGACAAAATCAAACCGGTTCTATCTCTAGTAGGGCAAACCATAGTGAGAATGGATATAGGGAACAGCCGTAAGTCATTAGATTTTATCTTTCCTCACGTACAAAGTAAATGGCCACTTTCCACGTAATGCACAGCCTATCATGTAAAATTCAAATCTGAAATTCTTTTTTGCTTTCGCTCACTTTAGTTTACCTTTTTAATAGCTCTTACTAATGGATGGAAGGTTTCCGTCAAAGTTTGTTACAACAGTTGTCGACCAAAGGTGGCAATCGCTTTTGACGCTTTCGATGTGCCGCACGTGTCTTTACTTCGGCTAAAGCCATTGGCAAGTGTCGGTCCTGTATCAGAGCACTATTTAAAGTTCCGTTTTCATAAATAAATCAATACGTATGCGCCGGACCAATTATCTGAACTCAAAGTAAAGATTTTTGTCCTTGTGTTACAAAGTACATACCAGACAACAGGGGGTTATAAAGGGGCGTGTCCCATAAAAACTTAAATACATATAACATCCTTGACGTAAAAATGTTCGTGCCCATAATAAAGACATTGCTCTTTGAAGGTTTCGAACCCGCGACCGTGCAGGGCTATCAGTAGTCAGAAGCACTAACCACTACACCAAACGTGTCGTCACTGCACCAAATGTTTAACTTCCGTACCTCCTTGTGTACAGTCTTTCTAACTCGTAGTCAGAATGTCTTGATTTGTATGGGTCATAGCTCCTGGTATAACTGAGTATCCAGACACCGGCTAGTGTGTCTAATTACGAACAGATGAGTAATACGTCGTGATTAAAATCGTGACGTCGTGATCAAAACCGTGCATGAACTGTGACGCTGTGCGTGCAACGCGACGTATTAAAATAAAGAAGAATCACATCACGCTGCTTAATACCACGCTAACCAAACGCTAAGGATGCCACTTGGCGACCCGTCTGGTGTAGTGGTCGAGAAATCTCCTACTACGGAGCGGGTTGCGGGTTCGATCCCCGCACAATACAAACATTTGTGTGCGTAAACATGTCTGTTTGTATTGGTCTGGGTGTTTTCTATGTATATCATGTATTTATTTTAAAAAAGTATTTAAGTATTATATCTGTTGTCTGGCACCCACAACACAAGCTTTGAGTAGCTTACTTTGGGACTAGATGGCGATGTGTGGGAATGTCCAAAGGATATTTATTTATATTTATTATTTATTTATTTACCACTGTGTTGATCGCTCACTATACTGCTAAAGATGTAGGTATGCACATTTGATTGTCTCCTAGCCTATCAGGGTGTCCAGTCACCGGCTAGTGTGGCTAATGACGGAGGGATGAGCGATGCAAGTGACGCCGCGCTCAAGTGCAATGGAACGGAACGATGCCATGGATCCCCCACCGTTTTACGGTTTATGTATTGTACTTGAAATACAAAGTATCCCTTGAAGGGCAATCAAGACGACCAAGGAAAATGCGGTGAGGGGTCACGATAGCAGTTTTTTTTTTCATAGAAAAAGTTGGTACTTCTACTAAAAGTTCTATTTCAAATAATTTGTACGTTTTCTTTAAACCTAAGTAATCGTCTAAAGTCAAGAACCAGGAAAAATATTTTATTTTAGTTATTACTATTAAATGTGTCCCGAGGGTTAATTTTATAATAAGAGACTTATTTAGTAATGGTAAATTTTCGTTACCAGCGGTTGAATATTTAAGATTATGTGTGTTTTGAAGAAATACTATCTTAACCAAGTGTCACTATTGAATGACTATTGGTTAAGATGTTTTTTCTTTAAAACACACACAACCGTTAATATTCAGCCACTGGTAACGAGATTGTAAAATCTCGTATCTCAATGGTAACATTGCTATATATGAAGAAATTGAGCCTTAAAATCGATTTAAGTACTTTAAAATCGTTTCACGGAGGATTACGTGGTAGTCCAACTCTCACTATCCGATATTTACTCTTCAACCAACACTAAATCTTATCGGAATTTAATATCCCGCGCAAATCTGGAGAGCCCATAACTTATTTATAAGTTGAAACCCCGCGGTTCGATGAAACCCATATATCACGGCTGAACGTCTGAAATCCTTTCAAACCCCACAATGGCTCTTTATTCTTTCCTTTAGGGGCCGCTTTAATTATTACTGAAATACCGGTCTTGTAGCGCTCTAGGATTTTAAATTTTACAGTTTCATTATGTGGGAATAAGCTGGATTTGCCTGGCTTTATGATTTCAGGGATAAAGGCTTGCCTGGGTCTTTCGTTTGTGCACGGTGCACAGGATTTGAGATATACTTTTGTCAAGTATGACTCTTATTGTGAGGGAATAGAGCAAGGAAGGATGAGAAAAGGTTTTCATATATATTTATGAAGTAAGCTGCATAATGCCAATTGTGTAGAAACTGCGAAATTATAGAGGTAAATAAAGGGTAACGATAGTGTGAGCGTGTCAAAATTGAACTTTTGTTTTAAAATGTTCACGTCTTGTATTTTATTATCGTAGTTTTAAGTGATTGAAATTGTAAGAATATTGTGTTATATTGTTTAAAATAATGATTTAATAGTAAATGTAGCGTAAGTTACAATATAAAAAAAAAAATGTGCCCATTGGCCTGAAGCTCCTTTTTTTCTTTTTTTGCCTAAGAAAATGCAGTCCTGCAAACCCACCGACCGCGGGGGCAGGTAGAGTTTATGTGGGACTACAAGCTATGGCGTCTGCCTACCCACTAAAACCTGACGACGTTCGCCCGTGACAATTAGTGAAGCAAGAAGTGTCGAGTTACAGCCAAGGCAAGAGCCCTGAGCATTTGTCCGCAGTTCTTGTCTCTGGCTATAGCTCATTAATGCAACGAGCGCCACCCGGGTGCAGGAGGATAGACATCGCCCTTGCTTGCTGCTGTCATGGCGTGGCAATCCTAATTTAATTCTTTGCATATTTTTTTCTAAATTAACACGGGTCGGATTACAGAATCTGTAGATGTAAATATAAATAAAATTAAAAAAGTTTAAAATACAGTTGAAATTTTAAATTGTGCATTAATGTTCACCATCAAATTTTACTTTACTGGTATAATGCACTAGA
This sequence comes from Pyrausta purpuralis, assembly GCA_963924145.1. Taxonomy (NCBI): domain Eukaryota; kingdom Metazoa; phylum Arthropoda; class Insecta; order Lepidoptera; family Crambidae; genus Pyrausta; species Pyrausta purpuralis. The sequence continues at coordinate 26,197,520 of OZ001648.1, read as the reverse complement.
CGACCTCAGTGGTGTAGTGGCTAAGCACGCTGGTTTCAAGGCGTCGCCGCTCCAAGCTCCCGGGTTCGATTCCCGGTCGGGTCAATATAGAAATCAAAATTTTCTATATTGTCTCGGGTCTGAGTGTTGTGGTACCACGGTTGTGTCTGATTTCCATAACACAAGTGCATTAGCTACTTACTTTGGGATCAGAGCAATGTATGTGATTGGTGTCCAATACAATACAATACTTGCTAGAAATGTGATTTAAAAGGTCCTTCAATGCAGGCAAGCAGCTAGCAAAACATTGTTGCTTCTCACCAAATAACTTTCCAAGCTTCCACGCCATTAATTCTAGATTTTCGCACCCAAAGCGTCCTTCGCAACGCAAACCAAAATGCGTCTTAGTTTTCTCTATTTACAAGTTTCCCCACAAATCCCTCTTCAGCAAACATAAACAATGTCCCGTCCCATTTGTCCCACTTCGTCCCAGCCGGCCCAGTTTCGACTGGTTCTGAGTCAGCTGCGCACACACGAGTAATTGTCGGCAAAGGAGCGTCTTAATTAACGTTAACAAACTCATTAGACTCAGTAATTTATGCGTTTATTGTTCAAGATATTGGGACGTGTTTGATGAGTTTATTTTGAAGATTTTGTACGACTGAGATTAAGAGGAGACCGTGAATCGTTTCCTGCGTGACTTTCCGTTGACATCGTTAAAATAATTCTTAAGCGAACTAATTCGTGTGTGGGTTGAAAATAAATAATTAGATATTGGAATTTCAAATCATTTACATCAATGGTTTCTTATCTGTGATACAAATCATAGATTGTTTTAATGTAACATTTATTCAATTTAATAATTATTTACGTAAAATTATTATTCTCTTCTTAAGGTGGATTCAACGAGAATAAATGTTATCCTTAGAATAAATCTCTAGTTATTAGAGTAAGGGCTGATTTTCCAATAGTCAGATAAGAAATATTTGTCGAACAAGATACAATATGGCTAATTTGAAAACTTCACTTTAAAATCTGTCGCTTTATAATTTATCAGTCTGATAAGTTTCATCTGAAAAATCTTAAATATCAAATTGAAAAATCAGCCCTAAATCAATTAGCCATTTAATCATCTTTCTTGTCATATGATTTATGTCATTCTGTCAGAAAAGGACGTCAAATTCAAAACATTTGACAGCTCCATGGTTTCCTTAGCAATACGGCAATGTTAAGATGAGGGGATTCTAACTTTCACACCATACTTCTTCGGTGCAGCATTTATTGCTGGATGTAAGATAAGGAATATTCGTCGAATATGATTCAAAACGCCTAATTTGAAAACTTCACCTATTAGACAGCAACCATTTATGGAAATGAAATTTTAAATTCGTACGCTTAATACTTATCTGGCCGGATAAGTCCTATCTGACTTTGGTAAAATCGTCTCTAAATCATTTGTTTTTTTCGATTGAGTTTTATTATTCTAAGTACATTTTCCATCGAAAAACGACGTAGAGTAACTGGAGTATAAAATCGTGCAATAAAATTTTCTTTTGTTTAGTCACGCGTGTGTCACATTAATAAATGAATATTAGGTTATAAACGGGAATTAAAGTGCAATATATTAAAAGCCTTCTTTTTGGTTTGGAGATTAAGATTACTTAGTGTGTTTTTAAAGACACGCGAACAAACGCAACATTTTGTTTGTTCCTCTTTCATTAACTATGAGTCGATTTTATAATGTGATTTTCATATATGATTGCGGTCAAATAGGTGACGTTTTCAATTTAAACGTTTAGTATCATATTCGACGTATATTCCTTATCTGTCGTTTGTAAAATCGACTCTAAGTACTGGCTCTGATTTAGAATAAGCACAAACTGCATTAAATGTAACAACCTTAAAGTCACACAACAATTTAGTTCCAAACTTACTCCAGCCTTGTCCACTTTTCGAAACAAGCTAAGTCTTCGATTTCAGCTCTTAAATTGTTCGGAACTTACCTCCGATTGGAACTAAGTAGAATTAACTGAATGATTTTCAGTGGCCATTCTCGTTCAATGGGCGCTCTTATACGGAATTCTTTTGTCGCGAAGTCGATAGTTCTTTTCTGTGTAGCGGCTAGTGGTTAGTATGGTAGAAGGAGTATAGTTGGAGTAATTTTTCAAGAGAGTTCGCTTTGAAATACGCTCGATTGGAGAGGCAATGTTTTTTGGTCTTGTTTTTAGACGGTGCTAAGATTAAAAGTATAGTTAGGTAGTATTTTTAATTAGTGTTAGAAAGTGTCTTTGCAAATTACTATAGATGAGTAAATATTCTTTATTTTACAAGTAAGACATAAGAAACAAAAATATGACATACAATATTGGAGGTCTTATCGCTGAAAGCAATTTCTTGCAGACAATCATTGAGTAGAGGAAACAACGTTTATTAGAGAGATAGAAAGCGGTGTGCAAAAACACAGTTAATACTGTAAAATTACACTTTTAAGATAACTATCTTATTTAAATAAGTGACTTTATTAAAATAAAATAAGAATAATAAAATTAATACACGAAATATCACAAATAAAACAAAACAAATGCATATACAATACAAATTATTTAAGCAAAAAAGCATGATTATTGTCAAGCTCATTATGCCAAATTCTTATAGTACGCAACTTGAGTACTCGTGATAAAAATGTACGTATTCAATATGACATGCCAGATAAAAATTTTAGGAAATTTGTCGTTCTGCTCAATCACCGCAGTCATAGGAGTTTATTCGCCATAATCCTAGCGATTCTTTAGAAAACGTATTGAAGATGACTAAAACTAAGAATAAGTGATTCCAGAGCTCCAAAAAACACTTTAATCCTAAATACCGACAAGTTGATAAAGAAAACGCTGTATTTTTCGAGAATATTCTCCGTGTAACGATGATTAAAGTCGCTCTCTGCATTCGTATTCCGCCTTCATATTTTAACAGACGCTGACTGGGCTATTGGAAATAAAAAACGGACGTGACGTCACAACGCAAACACTCTGCCTGACGAACGCTCCTTGTGGAAAATGAAACATTCGCTCCTAGATGAACTACACCTGATGATATTACAAGAAGCTGTCGTTACTTTACTAATATCACAGTTTTTGAAGACTCTACATCAAAATAGCGCACTAAACTTGTAGGGATTGAAAAACACTGGTTAATTTAGAGTACTCTTTGTGATTAAAACTTGGATCACGTTAAAATAAAGCACTTTTTCAGTTTCAAGAAATAATTATTCAAATAAGGAATTTTATTTAAATGAAACAACGGTCAGAATAACACCACTGGTTACTCAATACAATATTGTGAAACATGCCGAATATCAACTCTTGCATCCTTTTTCTAACTCAAACGTTATCTTTCATCTGTACCAACATTAATTGTAAGTTACTTAAGTAAAGCGTGCCATATCCTTATGTACATAATCAAAACATTTACTGTTTAGTTCTCTGAAAAATGCAGACTATCTCATTTGTACAAGAATACAAATAAGAATGGGTTTGCTAAAGTTTGACTTGACTTTCGGTAGTAAAACACTCGTACCAACGTGTCAATGAACGATGTCACAGCAAGCTAACACCGCGATTCGCGTATACTTTTTACCATTCTTACAGATATAAGTAAAGTAAAGTTAGCCTGTAACGTCCCACTGCTGGGCAAAGGCTGCTTAACTCAACTATGAGTTCGTACCCTGCTCCACGCGGGCTCAGTGCGGGTTGGTGGAGGGGTGTTTGCATGGCAAGTGACTAACCCTGCTTTCAGATGTTATTTCGCTGCACATAAGGCCTCTGACTAGGCTTAACGACTAATATCAACCGATATAGGCCGGGATCGACGGCTTAACGTGCCTTCCGAAGCACGGAGATGCTCGTGATATACGTCACTTACAAGGTCGGAATGGTCACCCATCCAAACACGACCGCGCTGTAGGTTGCTTCATTTCGGTATCCGTATAAGAAATGTTCATTTTGGCGCCAAAAGGAAGTTGACTCTGATTGGTTGGTTGAGGTTAGATTTATATTAAATATTGTAACTATTAAAATAATCTAATATAAAAGGCTAACTTAATTCAGTACGATTAATAACTTAATAATTAATGAATTTACATATTAAATTAGCATATTGTTTATCCCTACAAATAAATATTTTAGTAAATGTTCAGATATGGAATCGGATGTCGTCCCCACTGTTTCCTAGCGTTGTTCAGGGTTTTGATTTGTATAAAAGCGAGCTTCATGCCAGAATATGCTCTTATTTTGTACTTTCTCACACTTTGTGCCCTATCTTTGTGCTATTTTGTTGAAATAAACCTATTGGAGAAAAACCTAAAGATGTATACTACGTGTTTATTATTCAAGCACCCCACACGCGGTCACACACTACTAAAGCTCTGCTACCACTGCGCTTCGAGCACCTCTTCAACCATGAGCTAGTACGAGCCATACTCCACTACGCGGGCTCAGTGCGGGTTGGTGGAGGGGTGTTTGCAAGGCAAGCGACTAACCCTGCTGTTAGATGTTATCAAGCCGCCCATAAAGCCTCTGACTAGGCTTAACGACTAATATCAAATAATAATTCTTACAAAAATATGTTTACTGTATAAAAGGTCGGTAAATTACTAATGCGACCTTGATTTATTTCATTAAAATCAAAAATCAAAATCAAAAAAATATTTATTCAATTTAGGACACAATATGCCACTTATGAACGTCAAATGTATAGTGAAAAATAAAATAAAAGTAATTGTGCCCTGAAGGGGCCGAATCATGTCTCCTTATCTTTTGGGCCCTACCAGCGCTTCGAGACAGAACACAGACAATTAGGCAAGTGCTGAGAAGAAACGCCGGAACAAACTCAGTCACCACTAGCTGCCGTAAAATCAAAATCATCAAAGGTAAGTACATCAGTCGGTGCAGGCCGGACAGACCACACATTCGTGTCGTTCAGATAGTCTTGAACCTTATAATAGCCTTTAGACATAAGCGTGTTTTTAACGTGTTTCTTAAATTTATCAACCGGCAATTCGACAAGATTGTGTGGTATATTATTAAAGAATTTTATACAATTTCCCATGAACGAATTACTAGTTTTAACTAATCTGAAGTTAGGAACGACAAGTTTGTGTTTATTTCTTGTGTTATATGAGTGAATGTCGCTCTTCTTCATGAAATAATCTAAATTTTTACGGACGTACATTATATTGTCAAAGATGTATTGAGAAGCCACAGTTAATATGTTGATTTTCTTAAAGACCTCTCTCAGGGAGTCACGAGGACTAAGTTTATAAATAGCACGAATGGCTCTTTTCTGCAAAATAAATATGGTATCAATGTCTGCAGCAGAACCCCACAAGAGAAGACCGTAAGACATAATACTGTGGAAGTAACTAAAATACACAAGCCTCGCCGTTTCAACATCAGTCAGATACCTTATTTTTCTAACTGCAAAGGCAGCCGAGCTTAGCCTCCTAGCTAGGGCTTCAATATGAGGTCCCCACTGTAATTTTGAGTCAAGTGTAATGCCCAGAAATACAGTGGAGTCTATTAAAACTAGATTATTACCATTTAGTACAATATTTGGTGTAAGTTGCTTTACATTTGGCAAAGTGAATTTTACACATTTAGTTTTACTAGTATTCAGCAACAAGTTATTGGTGGTGAACCAATTCAATACTTTGGAGAGAGTATTGTTTACTTCGTCAAAATTTTCTTCATGTCTTTTCATTTTAAAAATCAAAGAAGTATCATCAGCAAACAGAACTATCTCACAAAGATTTGTGAAATAAAATGGCAGGTCGTTTACATATATCAGGAAAAGTAAAGGCCCTAATATTGAGCCCTGGGGGACCCCCATTTGAAGAGGGGCTCCGGAATAGTAGGTACCATTTATGTTAACTGATTGTATTCTACCTGATAAGCACGAACTTAACAACTTAGATGAGTTTTCCGAGACACCATAGTGTTCTAACTTAATGAGCAGTGTCTGATGGTCTACACAATCAAACGCCTTTGATAAATCACAGAATACGACCCGTTTTGACGACCCGTCTGGTGTAGTGGTAGAGAAATCGCCTACTACGCAGCGGGTGCGGGTTCGATCCCCGCACAATACAAACATTTGTGTGCATGAACATGTCTGTTTGTATTGGTCTGGATGTTTTCTATGTATATCATGTATGTATTTACAAAAAAAAAAGTATTTAAGTATTATATCCGTTGTCTGGCACCCATAACACAAGCTTTGAGTAGCTTACTTTGGGGCTAGATGGCGATGTGTGGGAATGTCCAAAGGATAAGGATAAGGATAATACACCTACGGCATCATGTTTGTCTTCATAAGCATCAAGAATGTGTCTGATGAGTGCTACTCCGGCATCAGTTGTATTTCTACCTTTAGAGAACCCAAACTGTTATTCGTGTAGTAAATTATTAAGTTTAAAATGGGAAAGCAATTGATTATAAATGAGTTTTTCAAAAATTTTACTTATTGTGGGTAATATTGAAATAGGCCTTAAATTGCTGGGGTCACTTTTGTCTCCCGATTTAAATAAAGGGACAACCTTACTATGTTTCAATAAATTTGGAAACTGATTTTGGTCAATACATTCATTAAAGATATAAGATAAGTAAGGAGCTATTAGAGGTATAATGGGTTTTATTGTGTCTATTGATATACCCGATTTATCCTCTGTTTTCTTTTGTTTTAATTCTTTAAATGTTTTTATGATGTCTAAAGGACTAATATTTCTGAATTTAAATGAGGATTCGCACCTATGAACACTCGACACAAGTAATGATTTCGCGTGATTTGAGCAAGAACTCAACTGTTTAGTCGTCTCTATAGGAATGTTACAGAAAAAATCCTCAAAAACGTTTGCTACCTCGTCATCAGATTTAATAAGCTTGTTGTTTATTTCTAGACTAAATTTGTTATCATGAGATTTCATTTTACATGTTTCTTTATTTATATATTCCATGTTTCTTTGATTTTATTACTAGATTTTTTAATTTTATCGCGTATGTAATTCGACTTAGCTACATAGCAAACTCTTTTGAAAATTTTTGAGTACCTCTTAACGTACTCATGAAACGATAGATCCTTTCTATATGCTTTTTTGTTATACAATTCAAACATTTTTTCCTACTTGTATAAACTCCTCGTGTAGCCCAGTCACTGAATTTCGGTTTACAGTTATTGATAACTATTTTTTTTTTGAGGGAAAGAAATATCAAATTGTTTTTTAACTACCTGAAATAATTGTTCATACAAGTCACTAGCATTTTTTTTTATCAAAAGGTATAGACGGTATTTTATCACTTACAAGGTTTTTAAATTTGTCCTTACGAGATGCAGTGACCGGCCTGCATTTGATTTCTAGACGGGGTGGAATAAAACGGTTCTGTAGTGTAACTATCTGACCGCAATGATCCGATTTTACAAAATTAATAATAGATTGTTTGATGATTTTACAGTTACATATTATCTAAGCAAGTAGCTGTTGTAGGAGTTACTCTAGTGGGCTTAGCGAAAACCGGAGTGAGGTCAAATGATTTGAAAATGCTCAAAAACCGAACACGATTTTCCTCCGTAATATCTATAATGTCCACATTGAAATCTCCACATACAACTACTTTCTTTGTAGTGTTACATATTTTGTTTAACACATTTTCCATTACAGATTCAAATAATTTAAAGTTTCCACTTGGGGGTCTATAAACACAGACAATAATGTAGTCGTCCAGCTCAGCACACGATATCTCAATTGTTCGCTCAATAGTGAGAGACACTATGTCTTTTCGCTCTTTACATTTTAGTTTATTATTAATAAATATAAGTGTCCCGCCGCGAATGGCAGTCTCCCTAGTGAACGAACTAATAAGATTATAATTATCTATCGATAACATCAGTTCATGCTGCTTGAGCCAGTGCTCAGTTATGCAGAGAACATGAATATTCATTTTATTTAAAAACAATTCAATTTCCAAATCTTTTCCAGAAAAGCCTTGAATATTTTGATGTACTATATTTAATGGATTTGATTCTACAATTTCTGATAAGCAAGAGTTATCCTCTATTGTCTGATCTACTAATTTAAATGATTGTTTGTTATTGGAACTGATTCCAATGGTTGAATATTCATGTCAATAATCTGCTCAATAAAAGCAGATTTGGTAGCCAAGTTCTTGGCTGAATAGTCAAAATAAAATGCTAGCGACATTGCTATCTGTCGTTTGAAATAATTATTAACATAATAATTATCTCGCGTCAAATACACTTTGTTTTTAAAATAATTATTCATGTCAAGTAGGTGGAATTTATTCACCTCATATAATGTCAATTTATGCAGTTGCAAATTAATTTTATATCTTAAATCATTTTCTTCGTCTGGCAATCCACTACTGTAAGGTAATGTAAACAATATTGTTTTATTCACATTTAATTTTCTTAAACTGTCAAAGTATGTATTTAAGTTTTTCTTGTTCATATTACCTCTGTTTCCTATGAAAATAATTAAATCTGAATTTTCTTGAAACTCATAAGAAAGCACTTTCTGAACTATTTCTGAATATGATGCCCCTGGCATGCAATGGTTGATCACATTTTGTCCCATGTATTTTGATAATAAGTGACCCATGTTTTTCCCAATCTGATCACTAAACAAAACTATATTTTTAACAGACCTGCTTAGCGATCCACTGGGTTGAGAACAGGAAGGGTTCACATTACACTTAGTTCTAGTAATCTTATTGGTGAGTTGTGATGACTCATTTCCAGAGATATCAATGGAGTTTTTTGAAATCACATGTGAAGAGTTACATTCACAGGAAGCTATTATATTTGTCAAAACCTGGATATGTTCACCACACTCCTTTTTTGTACAATTATAAGTTTCAGTCATTATTTTTAATGACTGCTTAAGTTCCCTAATTTGACATTCTAAACTCATAACATCTTTCTCATATTTACCTACATTTTGTTCTAAAATTAAAGAATACATATCCAGTTCATCTCCAAGTTGTCTCCGCTCATTGATGTATTTTACTTTAGCGTGTAAGGATTTTTGTTTTTTGATTAATTTATTAGTTTTTTTTATGAAACGGTTTATTCTAACATATTTCTTAAACTTATTTTTGCTGCACTTAGTAATACCTTTAGAAGGTGTGTCATGAGTTAAATCTATTGTCAAAATTGGTTGATTACTAGGTGCAGCTGTCGTCAGGCTGGGCGCACTACCAACCAACTTATTAAATAGAAGGGTGGTTTGGCTGTTTATTTGGTCCTGTTTCTCCGTCTCCAGCTGGTTGATATAATCATGGGCATCACCAAGATCTTGTTCAAGAACAGATATGCGTTTCAGGTTCCGTTCATACTCCTCACAGCACTCACCGAACCCTTCTATCACCAATTTCAATTGGTCCCGTTCTTTAACTACCAAGTTATAGTTGGTGTGCAGCTCAGCCATCTCTTTTCTTAGTTTAGCGTTCCTATCAAACTCACCTAGCATTTCCCTTTCATTGTCATCTCTTTCCCTATGCAGTTTTTCGATCGACTCCTTGGCCGCCTGTAGTTCGCTCAAAGCCATCCTGAGCTTGGACTCCTCCTGGCGAGCGCAGGCCTTGCGAGTAAGCATATTTACGTCAAAATACAAAGGATCAAAACAAAAACGTAAACCAAAGTGCCGCTCGACCAACTCGAGGCTATTTATAGAATGTAAACAAAGTTATAACCTCAACGCGATAGAAACACAAAACCGTAGCTCAGTTAATTGTTAGATATTCATAAAAATAAGATTATAAACGCGTGATATATTGAATACACACGGTTATAATGCTAGATCGGATGAAATAAAAGCGATGACAACGATTAACAATTTGAATTTTTGCTAAGTCATTGACCGGTTATCACTAGCGTAGCACTTAGCACTAAATACGTATTTAAAACACTGATTATCACAAACTCACAAACGCACACAGAATACGATTATCAAACGTTTTTCTTACGTTTTTGACCTATTAAACACTTAGAAACTAATAAAATTAAAATTATTTTATGGGACAAAAGCCGATCAGGTGTTAGCGGTAATGTTGCCAGACGAAAAAATTGATCATTGATCGTTCATTATGTGTTTGTATCAATAGATAATACCATTCACATATATTTAACGCGTCAGTTGTCTGCTTCCTTCTTAGACGGTGTTAGTAGTTCAATCCTTCGCACCAAATTAGAGAACGTATCAAGTAGTTTGTCTCTAAGCTGCCGACGGGTTAACTAAGCACACTTGCTAACTACAGTTTGGGCACCTGCAAAGCTGAGTGATAGAGGTTTGACGCTTATTCAGTTTCGAAACATACAAGGAATACTTACTTTGAATTAACGGCTTGTTATTTGAACTTGGTTAGTGGAAACTATATTTTTGTACCTTTAAAGCCATTAATGCATCATATCTTCATGATCTTTTATAACAAAGATGATTATGATTTTCCATAACAGTAGAAAATACTGTCTTATATTTCTTATAAAAAACAGTTTCTCTCGTGTTACGTTATTAGGGTTCCGTAGTCCATCAAGGAACCCTTACAGTTTCGCCCTGCCCGTCCGCAGTCTAGCGCTGAGACCGGACGTGCTAGAAAACTGTAATTTGGCATAGATGTGTATTCTAATCTCCCTGCCGAGTCGTAAAATAAAAAAATAAGAAATAATGTTTTTTGGGGTACCTTTCATACAAGTAAAGTGGAGTTTTTTTACTATGATACGTAAGCAAATGACAGAGTTGTAGTCCATAGACTTAAAGCAAAATAACTTGCATTACGAATTTAAAACTGTATTTAAATATTGGTATTGATTGTCTTTTTAAGCTGTAAAAAAATCAAAGTTTTGAGTCATTTTTATCAAAAGATTCAACCGGTTGCGTCTCCAAATTTCAAATAATTTGTTATCAAAAGGAAATCAAATGCTTATTAAGTGTAAGGCACTCGTAATCATGTTTTCTAGGTCATTTATAGGGCAGTAAAATAGCTTGCATGCATAGTGGATACGGAACCCTTCGTGCGCAAGTCCGACTTGTACTTGGCCTGTCTTTTTCCGCTTTATCTCATCGTTCTTTTACTCATGTAAACACTTGGAAATACAATGTCAATTCAGGAAAACAAGTTGAATTCTAGACTATTGGAGACTTTATAGTATCAAATAAATGTCGGAGTAGTGGCTTCGACCGAAGATAACAATTACCGTCTCTGTCTACTCAAAGGCTCTCTGCGGGCATTAATCTAGGAAATGAAGCCTTCCTTGCTTCCTGAACTGATACACTTTAACGTGCGACTAGTCGGCAAATTAACCGTTAGTTTGGTTAAGAGGTTCCTTTGTCACGTTGCATCCCTGAATTTAAGTCAAACATTATATAAAATCTAACGGAAGCGGAGGAATTAAGTCGTACAGTAGGAGCTTTTCATATTCAGTAAAGTATTGCATGCGTGGTAACTTTGCTATTGACTGAAATTGTTTAAGTTCTCATTAATTCGTATTTATAATCAAGACTGAGGTATTACATGAAATGTTCAAGCATTCTTAATAATCAGAACAAAATAATTGTATTGTTTATCTATACTAATATTATAAAGCTGAAGAGTTTGTTTGTTTATTTGAACGTGCTTATCTCCGGAACTACTGAACCGATTTAAAAAAAATATGTTTAATGTTGGATAGCTCATTTAAAAAACATCACGCAGCGAATGGAGGGGAGGAAGCAAACTCGAAACGCGCGGACGAAGTCGCGCTAGTCTTCTTATAAATAAAAACCTGTAAGCACATTAACATTCAACTTAGGCCCAATTTCTTCATCGATAATGTTAACCAAAAAGGCTTTTTATTGACCATTGGTAAAGGTCCTGTAGTAGTAGTCCTGTAGTTGGTAAGGATCCTTCAAAACTTACACAATCATCAATATTCAACCGCCGGTAACGACATTTTACCATTACTATCGATGAAAAAATTTGGCATAAGACCGTCAGTTATTTTTTACGGGAATAAATCATTAATTTCAATCGCTATTTAGAATTAAAAACTTCCTCCATAACTGGGGGAATGTTAGCCGTTTATTGAATGTACCGTAAATTAATAATGGTATATTAGTACTGTGCAATGCAGCTATTGACCTAAAGGGACAATAATAGTGTCCAAAGAAAAGTGCCAAAATTCCATTCTTGACCCAAAGTGCCTTGGATATCTCGAGGTTCTTAGGATGTAAACATACGGGGAGTTAACACGCTAAAATACTCTCAAACAGGTAATTCATTTATTTGGTCTTCATTACACAATGTCGATTAGTAGAAGAGGTGGACTTAGTAATCTACTGGGCTACCTTAGTTGAAATGAATTAATTAATTATTACTTTAAAGTAAAATGGCCTAACGTTTAGTAAAACTTTTAATCTGTGATAGTAAATTCAATTAACACCCAATCAATTATTTCATTTAAAATATAATAAAACAATAAATACATCACATCTCGAGCTACAAATGCAGCGGATTACACACTCTGCTATTTAAATAAATATCTAATCAAATGGAAGCTCATCGCTATCTATCTACGACTAATCGTAAATTCAGTTATATTTGTAAGTTTTATATGTGTATATAAAACCTCTCTGTCCTAAATTCTCATCGCCATCATTATCTGAATTATCAGGGGGGCAATTCTCGTGAAGTAGTACTTTCCTAGTGTGGTAATTGGAATACGAAGTTCACAAATCTATTGTAAAAGTTCGAGTGATACATAAAACTGCTATTCTCATGCACCGATAGAACATTTCACGTTCGAATTTCATTACAACGTTCCATTGCAAAGATTGTACGGGCATACGATCTCTGCAATGAGAGATCGTACAGGCCGCGCCCGAAATTAAGTATATTTAAGTCCATCTTAAAAATTACTTATGGTGAAATTAGACAATAAATCTATTTTTTTGTTTAATTTGATGTACATATTCACAAAACTAAACATATTGTTAAAAAATATAATAACGGTAGATCATTCATGCATGGCATGAAATGACACGCAGCGACGCGCCATATTACCTTACTCTATGGCCCTAAATGACAATGTGTGCGTGTGTGTGTGTGTGTGTGTGTGTGTGTATCAAAATTGATGCAGATATCGATTTTTCAGTGACTGTTATGAAAATTCATTTGTTTTCTTAACTTTTGCCTAAAATAAGTATAAGTAAGAATTACGATGCTAAATACAAACAAAAACTAGTCATTTTCTAAGGTTGGTATGACACTGTTTGTTTAATAATTATTTTTTTATTTACTTAACTACAAGAAAGACGCATATAGTAATTCTTTAGTAGAAATAGATTCAGTTAACTAACATCACGGATCGGTTTAGCCAAACATGACATAATAGAGGGCAAAAAAACATTATGATTGGACTTAGAGTAAACCTTCTTTATTTGAAGTCGGCTAAAAATCATTTAAAGTCAATGTAAATTTTCTCATTTTTAGGTTAGGTAACTATTTTGCCCGATTAGAAACTCCACAGTTCGTATACGAATTTAGAAATCTATTGGTAAGACCCTCAAAAACTGTCGGTCACACTCTGGACCTTATGGCAAAACGTCGATCTATGGCACTGCAGACCTCCGTTAATGCTGAAAACTACAGGCAGCTCAATAGACAAATATGGAAGTCCCTGCGACACGACATTCGTTGTTTTAACACTAATAGTGTTAAAGAAACGATAGAGCGGTCTATTGGGCAAAGCCTATTGACGAAGCTTAAGACGGAGGACGGCAGTGTAGCGTCGACGATAGCAGAGGTTTTGAGGGATATCGAAAGGTTCTATGGGCAGTTGTACACCTCAGTAGCCAAACCCGTTGATAGCTCGGCTAGAGACCCACGAGCTATCCTGCCCCGTCACTACACCGAAGACATCCCGGACATCAGCCTCTACGAGATTAGGATGGCCCTTAAACAGCTAAAAAAACAACAAGGCACCTGGCGAGGACGGAATCACAGCAGAGCTTCTGAAGGCGGGTGGAACACCGGTACTTAAAGTCCTTCAGAGACTCTTTAATTCCGTGTTGCTGGAGGGCTCGAGGCGTGGAACAGGAGTGTGGTAGTGTTGTTCATCAAAAAAGGAGACAAAACCTTATTGAAGAACTAAAGACCCATCTCACTCCCCTGAGCCATGTCTACAAGCTGTTTTCAAGGATCATCACGAATCGTCTCGCACGTAGGTTTGATGACTTCCAGCCTCCCGAACAAGCCGGTTTCCGAAAAAGCAATAGTACATAGACCACATCCATACGCTTAGGCAAATTATACAGAAGTCAGAGGAGTATAATATGCCTCTATGCTTAGCGTTTGAGGACTATGTGAAGGCCTTTGATTCAATCGAAACTTGGGCGGTGCTTCAGTCTCTGCAGCGGTGCCACATAGACTATAGGTATATAGAGGTGTTAACGTGCCTTTACAATAACGCCACCATGTCGGCCCGAGTACAGAAGCAGAACACGAGGGCGATTCCACTGCGGAGAGGTGTGAGACAGGGAGATGTGATATCTCCGAAACTGTTCACGGCGGCATTGGAACACGCTTTCAAGCTTCTGAAATGGGAAGGAATCGGCATCAATATTAATGGCGAATACATCACACACCTCCGATTTGCCGATGATATAGTCGTTGTGGCAAAGGCGCTGGACGATCTCGGCACTATGCTCGAAGACCTTGACCGAGGCTCCCAACAAGTGGGTCTTAAAATGAACATGGAAAAGACAATAAATTATGTCGAGTTCCCTTGTTGTACCCACTCCAGTATCCATTGAGAACTCAACTCTCGAAGTTGTCGACGAGTACGTCTACCTGGGACAAGTGATCCAATTGTGTAGGTTCAACTTCGAGAAAGAGGTCAATCGTCGAATCCAACTCGGCTGGGCAGCGTTCAGGAAATTGCGGAAGAGTGTCTTCTCATCTCATCTACCTCAGTGTCTGAAGACAAAAGTCTTCAACCAGTGTGTGTTACCAGTGATGACATACGGATCCAAAACATGGTCTCTTACTATGGGCCTAATAATAAAGCTCAAAATCACACAACGAGCGATAGAGAGGGCTATGCTGGGTGTTTCTCTACGGGATCGAATCAGAAATGAGGAGATACGTAGAAGAACTAAGGTAACGGACATAGCCTTGAGAATCAGTAAGCTCAAGTGGCAATGGGCAGGGCACATAGCGCGAAGAACTGATGGCCGTTGGGGTAGGAAAGTTCTAGATTGGAGACCCGAGTCTCAGCGTGGGACGTCCACCAACAAGATGGACAGACGACCTTATAAAAATCGCAGGATCAAACTGGATGCAGACCGCTAGTGATCGGTCGCTGTGGAAATCCGTGGGGGAGGCCTATGTTCAGCAGTGGACGTCCTTTGGCTGATAATGATGATGATGATGATGATTGGTCTCCAGCAATTGAAATGATCGTTTGACGTCCACGCAATTAGTTCGACTGTGAAGGTCTGAGAATACACAAGCCTTGTTTCCTTCGAAAGAAATTCGATTTTTTTTATGTTGCATGTCTTAGTTTTTTTTTGTGTGTTATTAATAAAGACTAACTGTCAGTTGTAAAAAATATATAGCGAGTGATTAAAAATAATGTCAAAAACCCTGATCTTGATTTTTTTCCCATCAGCCATTACTTCTTCGCGCTCTATGCCCTAATTTTCTGATATTCATTATAGTTTTCAATCGTGCCCAATCGTAATAGCATCCCGTATATTACACAAAGTTGTGAACCGCGCCCGAGGCTGGAATCCGTTTGTCACCGGCCCTTTGACGAAGCTCACAAAAAACCCTTGCCACGAATTGACTACGATCTCCATCTTGTTTCGACGGATGAATTCAGCCCTAACTGCGTGGTTTTATTGTGGTTTTGTATTAGAGGAGATTGTTGCTGGAGGTTTCTTGGGAATAAGTAATATATGCGTTTTTATTGTGAAGGTTCCACTATTATAAACTTACATAAAAGTTAAACTTTAAAAGCCTCTTCTAATTGGTAGAAAAATGAGGGCGGGTATAGACTTTGGTTACTTGTGCAAACGAAAACTTTTGGGAACTGATCACGTGTGAACCATGTTGATAGTACCTATCAACAATATACTCGTATACTCGCTACTGCATGACATCTCTTTGCTCTTTTTATTGGCTCGCGAAAGTCTATTTTTCCATCGGAGAAACTGGTAGAATATTGTTATAAATAATCTTTTTTATCTCGATCTCTTCTATACTAATATTATCAAGCTGAAGAGTGGTTTGTTTGTTTGAACGCGCTTTTATTTATTTATTATTAATATTTTTGTGTTGGATAGCTTATTTATCGAGGAAGGTTGCAGACGACCTTATAAAGATCGCAGGATCAAACTGGATGCAGACCGTGTAATATCAATTACAATAACCAAATCTAGAGCTCCCAAATCTTGTCGTGTTCACATCAACATATCGTAATTATCTATTCATTTCATGTTCAGTAGCTGTGTCAGTGATAACCACATTATACGTTAGCCCAGTGCTAAAGTGATAGCAGTTCTCAAGGCCTACCGTCCCGAGGGACTAACTTCAAACTTAGTAGTTAGTTGGTGTTTGCTGTGTAATGTACTTAGGTCCTGCTTAGTACGTATATATGAGTTACAAGTTCTTGTGTAATTATATTGTTAATGGACCCCACTTTAATCCCCCCCCCCCTTAACTACGCGAATGTAAATTTTGAAAATGTAGATTTTAACAAATACTTTCATCGAGAATTGGTTTGAACGAGATAGAACTAGTAGTTTTTGAGATAAATTTAAAATGTTTCAGCAAACATAACTTTGTTCTTCATACAAACACTATGAAAAACTAAGTTATATTTCCTTTCAACAAAATATTCGTGTATTTTAGCAAAGTTTAAACTTAAGCAACATTAAGCCTTATTAATAAAGTCGATTTAAGTAGACCCCTAATGCAGTTAAAGTTGGCACGGAACCCTCAAAGCGGAATTCCAACGCGCACTTGGTCGTTTTTTTAGCAGAGGACATCCAGATCCTCTGTAAAAGTTTAAAAATTATAATGAGAGAAGTGATATGATTCGTTGATCGTCCATTCAGTTACATGGCTTTTAAAATTGGTATATGTTTATGTTTATTTGTGTATGCCTTAGGCTAAGTTACCTTTCTAGTTCACAGCGTTTGTTTAGTCTCAAAATAGAGAAGCCACACATCTTAAGATTTGATATATCCCACGCAAGCCCACAGCGCCCTGCGTGCTACCGCGAAGCCTCAACTAAACGCCAGTTGGAAACTAACTTTGAAGTTGACAAAGAGTCGGGCACAAGTTACTGTGAGCATACATACTGCCATACATGCTCACTTTTGCTGTAGCAAGACTTTTGACAAAGGAAAATGGAGGATGAGTGCAGACACATCTAAATCTGAAAGGATGTGAGTATTTGGTCTGTGTGTGATATACTAAGAGTCTTAGTAGCAATTTGCGAAGAAGTTTTTAACACTTAGTAATGATAAATAAATGTTGTTGCATGTCTATATCTTGAGATACTTATGTAAAAGCTCATAAGACTAGCAGGGTTTATTTAATTATTTAATTGTTCAGGAAGTATAACAGCACGCCATTAATTATAATAAGTTTACTGCCCGCTGCTTCTCCTGTGTAGCCAGGATCATGGATATACAGCATTGCTTTATTGAAAGTCCCAACCAGTGAAGGCTAGGGAGTCTCAAAAAAGGGGATACACCATGGTTAATAAACTATGCTAAATGAGCCTACCTAATGAGCTGCTAGCGACCTGCCAGTAAAAAATGAGGCAAAAACTCCTGAATGCACGAAAATTTTCCCTTCTTGCAACAAGATCCGTATAGTAAACGGCAGATACTAAAGTACATTTAATTGAGTAAAGCAATAAATCACGTTCTTGTCTCCAGAGTTTGACCTCCTTCAGAACATGGTGGGTAGATTGCTCATAGACGGTGTCAACGTCAGAACGATCACACTAAAGGCGACGGAACAAGTTTGAATTCATGAAGCTTACTTCCAAAGATGCCATGTCCGGTGAAGAACTGAGTGAACGACGCAGTGGTTTACTTCTAGCCACCCCTAAGTCAGTCTATCGCGTACATCCGGGAAAAATTGTACAGATGTCGACCCTTTGTTGACGAATCCCACCTATTTTGCCACTCCGTAAGTAGCTACTCTTACACGGATTGCTATGGCTTAAATAGTATAGATCTAGGTAGAACAGCAGTCATTTCGAAGTATTCAATAAAATAATCTGTCATAACAATGACTTACAGTTGATATGAGTATGATAAAATTATTATTATTGAGTACCTGAGTAACCTGAGAATACAGGCTGTATTTATTGAACCTTTGTGCAAATCTGTCTCAGACTTTGTATTTAATTGACTCTTGTGAAACAAAATTCTGTGCATTGGTTAAACACACGCATTTTTGCCTTCTATCAATGTTAGTTTCACTACGCTTAAACTACATATTACTGCTGCTACAGACTAGATTCCATAGCCGCGATTCTCCACATAACTCGACATAAGCGTGCCTACGTCGGAAAGCGTCTTTGTAGCCCCCGCTCTGTATTGTACGCGACGAGTGCTTTCACCTATGAGGACGTAGCGTACACACATCGTATACTGTGAAGAATTAACCATTGTTTCAATTTTTTTACCTGTTATATCTACGAGAACGTCTACCTGGGACAAGTGATCCAATTGGGTAGGTCCAACTTCGAGAAAGAGGTCAATCGACGAATCCAACTCGGCTGGGTAGCGTTCGGGAAATTGCGCAAGAGTGTCTTCTCATCTCATCTACCTAAGTCTTCAACCAGTGTGTGTTACCAGTGATGACATACGGATCCGAAACATGGTCTCTTACTATGGGCCTAATAATGAAGCTCATAATCACACAACGAGCGATGGAGAGGGCTATGCTGGGTGTTTCTCTACGGGATCGAATCAGAAATGAGGAGATACGTAGAAGAACTAAGGTAACGGACATAGCCTTGAGAATCAGTAAGCTCAAGTGGCTATGGGCAGGGCAGATAGCGCGAAGAACTGATGGCCGTTGGGCTGGAAAGTTCTAGACAGACGACGTTGTACTGATCGCAGGATCAAACTGGATGCAGACCGCTTGTGATCGGTCGCTGTGGAAAGCCGTGGGGGAGGTCTATGTTCAGCAGTGGACATCCTTTGGCTGATAATGATGATGATGATAATGATGTTAAAGATCTGTTAGATCTTGCATCATAATCATGTCCTCAATGGAAGTTTTAAGCACTAATGTGGCAAGCATAACCGAATTTCAAACGAAATCGCGCTAGTAACTTCTATTGAAAATTTCACATAATATGATGTCTTTGACCACACAGCCTTTATTATAATCATACATCGTTTATTTGCTCAAAACATGGTATAAATTGATATTACAGACAGTAAAAGGTTCTCATGCTTCGCCTATAAAATAGCATGTAAATTGCTTTGCAAATAGTAACTACCTACCTAGATATATACCTATCTATATAACGTGTTCGGTATTTGCTCACTGCCATCGAACAGTAATAAACTGGCTGTCTTAATAAGTGGTTGTTTCAATCATTTCAATTAGTCATATTATTGAGACATCACCTTTTCTCTACTTGCAAACATAGTTACATAATGTAAGTAGTAATCGTTGCATTTTTAACGAATAGGTACATAAATAAGTAACTTACTATTTTTGCTTAGGAGTACCTACGCAAAAAGTAAGCTACAAGTACCTACTACTTTCTATGCAAAAAGTTACGGAATTAACTCTTATCAAAATTTAAATCATTCAAAAAGTTTACGTACATTGTACGCGTTCGTATAGGAAACACAAGAGTTGTGATGTGGCGAAATGGCCTGTCATTTCAAACGGCCCATTGTCATCGTCAGCCCCCCACCCAACTCAAAGAAAGAGCAGCGCCGAATGCATGGAAAGTATTAACTTTGCACTCAACTACGATGTCTCTAGCTGCTATTTTATTTTAAGAACGTTTTTACTTTACTTTGATACCTTTTACTACCCTTTGTACACTATCATATGTTATAGTGTTGCATTTTTTTATTCAATACTAAGCATGGTGTGTACGCTAATTTTGGATCTTTATCTTGTTAAATAATGTTATTTTGGCTTTGTGGCTCTGTAAATGACAATGATCTGTTTGAGTGTCAAAATTTAAATAAAAAAACAAATGAAAAATAAGATCATGGTTTTGATTTAGTTCATAAAATGGACGGATGTTTCTTAAGGTCAATCCTGTCCTGTAAGGAGGAGTCCTTACAACTTTTTAGATTAAACTATTTAGAGAATAAGAAGAAACAGTATTTGTAGTCTCGTTCCGGTGACGAACACAATTCAAATTAATGATACGAAAACGACTTATATGATTTTTTTTATCTATACAGGGAGACTTTTGCAAGGTGTTGGCAAATTTTGAGAGGTGATAGAGAACCTTTTTTCTGGC
Source organism: Pyrausta purpuralis (assembly GCA_963924145.1). Lineage (NCBI taxonomy): Eukaryota > Metazoa > Arthropoda > Insecta > Lepidoptera > Crambidae > Pyrausta > Pyrausta purpuralis. The sequence continues at coordinate 26,176,976 of OZ001648.1, read as the reverse complement.
TATCCATTCATTATCGTCCATAAAAATGACAGATTTTTATGGGACACTTGAAATTTAATTACAGATTTCAACCATGACCCTATAGTAAAAGTTGCAGGTATTGTTGGTCTCCTCCTAAAATACGGTAATACGAGTCCTACCTTACCTACTTGCAAAGTCACCCTGTATACATCAAAAATTGTATATTAGTTACACCAGCCAACTCGAGATATTATTCTTGATAATAAGCCATATCAAGGATCACATGTTTTTCTATGAAGATCTCAATATAAAATAATCTACATATCAAGGGCCCATAAATACAGGCATAAGTCTTTTTATAAACACTTCGTGAATTTATTAAATCATTTCAGCAATCACTGAGCATTTATAACACAATTCCATATTTTATTAAGATGGTTTTATAGTACACTCAACGAGGTGTCCAACCCATTTCAAATATGGTTATTGTAATAAATGTACAGACATAAAAATATTTTATATTGCTTTCAATTGTCATTTTTATTTCTTCGCGAATTGCAGATTATATCAAAGCTATAAAAAAAATATTTAGAACTTACTTTACAGCCTAATAAAAAACCTATTTCTAAAATGTGTTTGCTATCATTCGAAATTGTGATGTAAGACTGAACAATAAAGTTGGAATTGGATTTGTCAGATTTGTCGGTGACGATTAGTGGTAAGTTATATAGGGTGTATGTAGCGAAGAGATGAGCAGATATACGGAACGGAGGGATGCACACCCCTTATGTTTCATTAACGACGGTTTGTTGTAGACGTAACTTTTTTTAGACCGGGCAGAATATTTTAATGACAGTTTATTGGGCTAGTAAGCTTCCACAAGGAAACTTGGTGTTATACCTCTAAAATAATTTTCTAATGATACAAATAGTTTATCGCAATGAGAAGGACTCTAAATTAAATCAATTATTATTAAGGCAAAGATAGTATTACGCATTTTTGTTTTTTCAAGATTGTCATTAAAAAATAAACACTATATATATCACTTATCGACCATAAACAAAACCAATGCTAATGTTGCCTCTGCAAGTAACAAAAACCAAAGTGATCGAGTACATCTTTACAATTCACCTTTACTTGTTGGAAAGTCAGTAAGTAGTAAAGTCAGCCGGTAAGATTCCACTGCTGGGCAAAGGTCTTACCTCAACTATGAGGTAGTTTGAGCCATACTCCACGCGCGGGCTCAGTGCGGATTGGTGGACGAGTGTTTGCCAGGCAAGCGACTAACCCCTTTAGTTGATAAATAATAATTATTTTTATTTTTATTCAAGTGACCATGACTCAATTTAATAGTAACAGTTATTAAACTAAAACAACTAAAATTAGTAACTAATATATTTTAATTCAAAACCAGCTTATTTAAAAGACAGTGCTATTTTTGCTTTTGTTTGATACCTTATACGAACAAGCTATCTTTTTATATATTTTTTAACATGTGTGGTTTGCTCCGCACTGTGGGTCATTTCATTAGTAACTCTATGGTTCCTAGTCCAGGAGCGTCGACACAATGACCCCGCGTAAATCTCTCTACCCTCCGTCGGACACCGGAATTCATAAATTATGATTCACTTGCTCACTGAAAACCTTTTTTATGGTAACGCTTATTCGGTGGAAAGCGGCCATTTTTATTTCACTCGTTTGTCGTTTAACGTTCTGTGTTTTATTGGGTGCATTTTAGACGGCTCTTGGTCTATCCCTTGTGTTTGTGCAGGGGTCTTTAAAGTCCGAAATAATAAATTTAAAAAAAATACCAATACCAACTCACAAAACTTCATTTGTTTCAAAAGCGTGTTGTCACCCGTGAGTTGTTATTATAGGTATAAAAAAGCTACGCCAAGCTAAACATATATGGCAACTAAATGACATGATTGTGACGTATTCTTAATTTTTTTAATGTTGAGCATGATACCGTTTCATGGAAGAATCATGGAGCCGTCAAATCGAAAACTATCGAATTTATGTAGCACGAAATTTGGTCGTAGTGTCAGTACCGTTCCATTCGCCAGTAATAGCAGTTCAGTGGTTTCGCCTAACCTTCTCTTCTTGAAAAAAGTAGACAACTCAAATTGAAACGGTTCCAACGATTGTAATATTGATAACATAGCAAGTGTTTTAGTCGCAAATGCACTGCGTCTCAGTAGATTAACTATGAATAGGTTTTATTTGTTCATTAAACCACAAAATAAATCCATTTATTATAATTTGGAGATCTAAAGTTAAAATGAGGTCGATAAGGCCCACCAGATATGTTAAGGGTTATCCACCGACTTTAATACAATGTTTCGATTTACAAGTGTTAATAAAATGCTAATAAGCATTGTTTGTCGACAATACACGACAATGGCGCAGCCTGTAATTAATACCGACCGCGATTTAAACTGTCCAATAAAAGAGATAAACAAAAGCCTTTGTATGATAATAAAGCGTTTTTTCACGGTGTATCATTTTTTGAATGATTGTATGCGAGTGAATTATCGATGTGCAAAGAGTTAATTATTGTTCCGACCACCCATGGCAATTTTTGCTATTAAAAAAATACTACTGCAACCCCGAGTTCAATGAATGTTTTTACCGAAACACTATTTTCAATCTTTTGTTGTTCACATTTAAAAAAGGTCTATTGCGAAATCAATAAGTTTTGTTATCTTTAAACTCTAAAGTATATAATTTTATATTTTATTTTTTTGAGAACTAATCAACATTTTTTTAAAACATTTTCACCAAGTTAGTACTAGCTTTGTAGCAAAAATAATTTATGGTTCAATGGATCTTGAAATCTGATAGATTAGTGTAATCTTTGAATTTGTATTTCAATCGTTGTACCTGAATAAATTAAGTGTCAGCACTAACGCATCGTTTCTATCGGACTGTCACCTACTTCATTATTTAATTATAAAAGGTGTATCCTTACCCGACTGCGTAAAAGGTGGGCTGTAACGTAAACACGTATTGTTGAAACTTTTATCAGATCCGGCCGGGTTCCGGGGATATCAACGTTGTTTGTTTCGACTCTATCACTTACAACGACGCTATAATGAGTTGAGGTTTATAGGCAAGGCTTATTGTGCTGTGACATCGTACTGTACCTAATTCATAAAGATGAAATAAGAAACCAAAAATTTTTGCGCACGGTCGGGCCAAAGTTTTTGGTTTCTTATTTCATCTTTATGAATATGAAATATGACACTGTGAGTGTTAAAAACATTCTAAAGCATCGTACTGTAACTTTAAAGACAGTAACTAGAGAGACAGTGATATTATTTTAAAGTTATGCAATTATTATAATGATATGAGATTAGATTATTGTGATAAAATGCTATGTATGTATAAAAAAAGGTTTTTGTTTTAGGCCAGTCAAAGAAAGGGTATAGAGGGAATCGCTAGTAACAAATTTTTTTACTACGTCAGTTTGTTTGGACTAGTTAGGAGGATCAAAAGTCCCAGCGTGAAGCCCTTGAGGAGCGTAAAGAATCTAGGGTAAAAGTTTTTATTATTACACATATACGATATTAAGTGATTAGATTTTTATGAAATTACGCTTATTTAACACAGAATTTCTAAAAATGACAAATAACGCTTAAAAGACTCCAGATAAATTGTTTTTTCCTAGACAGAAGATAAATGCTTTATTGTCGAGTTTTTTGTAAGCAGTTCAAAGTTTGATTTTTTTTATAATTCCATGGTACCTACTTATAATACTTTTTACCTTCATAGTCTACCCAGTTTGAGGGCTTAGGCTAGGACTTATATTATGTTCACCTCCTAACTAAGCTAAACAAAGCTACGAAATCAAAGATTGTGTTCCAAGCGATTCCCTTTACACGATTTTTGAGCTTCTTTTGCTATGTCTTCAGGTATTTTGGAATTATACAATATGTAAGTTATTTCAAACTTTCCAGGAAACAAAAGCATTTGTTAGAAACAAACAAGTATTTTTAAGATTTTTCTAACGTTTATTCAAAATATAAACAGTTTTATTTAAGGCGAGAAAAAGTAAACTAACACACTAACAATACATTATTTGACAAGTTTTTACTTCACTGTCAACAATTTTATTATTTTAATATTCAGATCTACTCGTTCAATCCTCTGAATTATTCCGCCGTGCCAGGCAAAGACCATCACCATTACAACAAAGTGCAAAAAATATATAAATCAGCGAGTTTGCAATATTTCCTCCAATGCGGCGTTTTCACGGCGGCCATACATCAGCGCCCTTCATATCGCATAGATGCTGAGCAATAAAACAACCAGACGCGCCCGACGTCTTAACACGAATTTTACATCTGCACCAAGATTTAAAGATTGAAATTATAGAGCAAAATGGATCTTTTGGCAAATGGCGAAAATCAGAACTATAACGTTGTCATCTTTTAAAATGCGCTTGTCAGATCATGATATAGTGCAGTAGCCAAATCTTCCCAATATTACAGGAGATTTTCCAATTTTTTTGTTTAAGATATAATGATCCTTTTTTTTGAATACCGTAAAGCTAAACTCTTAAATGAAGTTATAATGTTCAATGGTTTTTATTGTTTATACTATTGTTTTGCGTTTTAAATCGGTGGAACATAAATGCTATACTGTACCATCATGCTTATTACTGGTTTAATTACAAATCGAACTCAATCCAACATACACTAAAACAAAAAAGTAATATTATGTCTCATTAAAGGAATAACAATTTTAGTTAGCTTTAGTAATAAATATATTTTTGCATCGGCTACCCTGATAGAATCCAAGAGTCTCACTGTCAATATCATCTTACGGTAAGATCCTTGTCGCACTGAAGATAAAAGAGGGTTAAGGTTAGTCACTTTAAATAAACAGAAGCTAGATTTTGTAAAAGAAAAAAAACTTATAGTAGCTAGCATGTTTTTGCTCATCTAATTTGGTCTTATTTCAGAGACAGGTGTGAGGATAAGAAAACGCGTTGACTGTAATCTACAACACAATAGTCGTTTTAAGTCTGCAGCACAGAATGTCGTCATTGTTCTTCATAGATTCTACCGTAGACCGACCCTATACCTATAAATGAGGACGAAACTTAGTAAATGTAAACATCATCAAGGGTTTCTATGTGTTTTGTGCGTTTATTTCAGTTTTAATTCATGCAAAGGAGGCACATTTCTCAATTTAATTCTTTGTCTAAGCTTCGTATTTGCATCACTCAGTGCGTGAGACGACGCCGTAAAATTTACGATCTGTGATGACATTGATGGTATACGCGCCGTTTTATGAGCTAGATCGGGGATGACAAGTAAAATGAAAAGTAGACAGATTTAAGAAGTTTTAAATAAAGAAGGCATCTCTTGCATTTCCAGATTCATGTAACCCGTTTGTAGACAAAAGCACCAAAGTTGTCACAGCGTTTATAGAGCGCTATGGGGCGCGTAATATTCATTGAATAACCTCTATTTTTTGAATGAAAATCAGTTAAAATCCACACGAAAGGGGTTTGAAAAATATAACTCAATTTGTGAGTACTCCAGTCTGTATTTCACGTGATTTGCGTATATATTTTTATTAAGTTTTATAATGCAAATCAGACGCCATATCCAAGCGAGTGATTTAAAATTAGGGGTCCTGGTTGATGTACATAGAATTTTGTCGAGATTTCCGTAACAGGTATATTATTAAATGACTAAAATTTGAAGCTGGGCCTTTTTAAAATCTATGAATTTGAATTTTTTGACGCCAACACTCAAATCGTGGATGACTCACTAAAACATAATATATAGAAAACATTTCCATCCCTCTACGTAGAGCCTACTCAGTATTCTATAAAGTAAAAGACGATATTGGTTTCACTAACTTTTATTCAAATTAACTTAGTGAAATCTAAAAGTACTATCAAAGTAATTTGGTTCTTCGAATTCTGCTTCCCCCTATCGGTGATAGCCTTAATCCATTAGTGCCTACAGATACAGAAGCAGGCAAAAAGGGTTTGAGTATAATAGAAAAATATTAAGTAGGATTCTTATCAATAACTGATTAACCACCAAACAGTAATATAATAAGTAATATAATCCAGTTTAATTCCTTACTCAAACTTTACGAGAAAAATAAGCTATGTTTATCTTCAACTTAATACTTCTGCCATCTATATAAGTTAATTCAAGACATGACTATATTTTATTATTTGTTGAAACTTAGGCAAGCTGCGGTCATGGTCATTTAAAGTCAATTTGTTTGGTGGCAGGAAGACAAGATTTGCTAATTACTAAAAATTTAACCCAATTGTGTTACCTAATAACTCCGCAAAATAACACAACACACCAACGCATATCAAGCTAGATATAAGTGAGGAGAATTGCGCATACCGCGTGCGAATGAGTCGGTGTACCAACGGCGTAACCGAGAATGAAAACGAATAATCGTACATACCGATTCTACTGCATATTTCGCTATTTGAGTACTGCAGACACAAAATTTGGCGTTTTCCCCATCAAGATACCCGGAACAGATACGTTTCTGTTTATGATTCATGTCGCGATTAAAATCGTGTGAGGGCGTGTGTCCACTAAGCCGTAAAGTTCGCAAATTATGATTTTCGACCCGACCCTTTCGCGTAACCCGAAATGATAACATCTTGGCATTTTTCGGCCCTTTCAAATGCGTACCTAATTAACGAATGAGTCATGCTGACTAAGTGTTATTAAACTTAATTTTATGACTTGAGACACTAATTTTTCAAAACAGATTTTTTAAGAATTTAATATGGAGTAAAAGTACCTTCTTGGTACTTAATATTTTTGGGTATTAATTAAAATTATTTGGCTAGGTCTATTACCATAAATACATTGACAAACTCTAGCAGATTGGATATTTGGCTTAACTTTCATTCATGAAAATTTGGTATATGGAATATCTTTCATAACACAATTTATTGTCCGTCTTGGCAACCGCAGCAGACAAATTATTTTGATATGCTCTTGATTATTAAATCTACCACTCAACACCAAAGTATTTAATATAGTATCGAGACAAGACTCAAGACCCAAGGCTTCGACTTGTGGCATTTTTCGGCCCTTTCAAATGCGTACCTAATTACCGAATGAATCATGCTGACTAAGTGTTATTAAACTTAATTTTATGACTTGAGACACTAATTTTTCACAACAGAATTTTTAAGAATTTGATATGGAGTAAAAGTACCTTCTTGGTACTTACCAAGAAGGTACTTTTACTCCATATTAAATTGCTAAAATTAGCTACCTCAACGCAAATAAACCTCAAAATATAGCGTTAAAGTAAAATAAATGACACTCGGGTAATTTTACGAAGCAAGTCATAAGTCCTACACACGTTTCCTATGATAAAATTGTAGGGGTCGAATTTCTGCACAATAAAAGAAAATGCTAAAAATATAGTTAGTAAAGTGTTAGAAGTGTAATAGGACTAATCTATCATCTACGAAACGCGAACGTATAACTTTCGTTTTACAATTAAATGAGAAAAAAAGGTCTCGTCGCATCACCAAAGAAACCATGGCTTAGCAACAACGGGTTAATTAGCCTTCTCAATTTCACCTTAATACATTCGTCAGAGCGAGCTCAAAGCCTTGTTTATCCCAGTTTTTGCCAAGAAAAGGGGTGAATAGGACCATCCAAAAGAATGTATTCCACTTTTAGCATTAGGAGCCGCCACTGCCTGATGAACACGAAACGTAAAAGTTTTAACATTTCGCCTCGATAAATTCAACCGTCTGATTTTCTGCAGCATCGAACATTTATTTCATTTATGTTGAACTTTGAAAATTTAGGTTTTATATATGTTACAGGAAATGTATGATATCCGTCATTGTATTCATCTCCTAGGATATGAAATTAAATAATATCTAAATCAATATTATGTACATTTGATAAATAGCTTCGGAATTGTTGTATACATTCCCTAGGAGTTTTAAACAATTCCTAGAAGTCATACCTTTTTTTGTAACATATTATACAAACAGAAAACACAAAAATACGAATTATGTCCTTCCGTTTTTGAGGACCAACTGGTTGTTCGAAAGATAAAACTGTGTCGAGGCTTGCATCACTGAAATGACAGTTTTTAGTATTGGGATATTTCAGTTCCCGGAGATATTACCTTCAAAAACCACCATGTTTACTTTCTACACACCTTCCTAGTGCTTATAAGATTATATTGTGAAAAAAAAACCGAAATATCAGAAATATCTCAACACTACAAACAACTTGACAGAAAAACTGGGTGTTAAAAGTAGAATACAACTTTCAAATAAGTGATTCACAAAATTAAATTACAACCGAAACACTGCCCTCCGCCAATTAAAACGAGATCAAAGTGGGGCATTTCCAGTTTTATTTTTGTGCACCGCGGAAAATTTGCAATAAAAATAAATTATTGTTTTTAATTTCACCCCCAAAAGCGGGTAATGACGTGAACCAGCACTCAAGGATCGCTTAACGTTTTTCATTGTTTGTTCTGAAGATTTTGGGCGTTTGTTTGAAAAATAAAGCGTCGTTAAAAGGATTAAATACCCCTTTTGTTTTGGTTGACTCTATTTGGCTATGCCAAACATGACTTTTAAATTACAATAAAGGTCCAACCTTTTTACTTTGGACGCCAATTAAACAGGCTACCTAGTACTTTAATGAGACACGTCATTTTTTTAAAAACATATCACTTCAATATTTTTTGTTACTTACCATGTATTTAATACATCAAAACGTAATCTGTTATTAAAATAAAAACGTTAGTACATGCACAACACTGCAAAACAACAGCACATAGCAGACCAACATAACCTCCTTTTTAAGTCGTTTGAAAACAACAAATAACAATACAAGAGGAACTAATAATAAAATGGTTCAGTGCTACTTTTAATAAGTAATCAACTGCACCATTCTTAGCACCATGGCTTGTCCAATCCTTGGCCTATCCCAACAAAAAACAAGTGCTGTGCATTACAGAACACGCGACGCGGGCGCAACTCCTCGAGTCATTTCCTTTCATCCCTCGAAGGCGGTTGATTTATGGTCGCCATCGCTCACCGCGTCAAATAACATGCAAAGGAACACTGCGAATGCACTGCAGTGCAAATTTAGAGACTACTTTTCTATGCTGTTTAAAAAAAAGCTTTTAATTGGTTTGGTTCTATTTTTATTGTTATTCGATGAGATTATTAAGTTTTGCTATGTAACAGTTATCAATAATTTCCTTTTCCCAAGAACATTGCTATAAGAGGTACTTTTTGAGTATCTTCGCACTCGTAGCGCTCGTAGCGCAGTGGTAGCAGCGCTTTGGTAGTGATACCAAAGTGAAGCAACCTACGGCGCGGTCGTGTTTGGATGGGTGACCATTCCGACCTTATAAGTGTCGTATACGAGCATCCCCGTGTTTCGGAAGGCACGTTAAGCCGTTGGTCCCGGCTAATATCGGTTGATATTAGTCGTTAAGCCTAGTCAGAGGCCTTATGGGCGGCTTGATAACATCTGACAGCAGGGTTAGTCGCTTGCCTTGCAAACACCCCTCCACCAACCCGTACTGAGCCCGCGTGGTGGAGTATGGCTCAAACTACCTCATAGTTGAGGTAAGGCCTTTGACCAGCAGTGGGATGTTACAGGCTAACTTTACATTACTTAGCACTCTACATTTTCTTCTGAGACTGTGCTCCGCTTCTCGCTCGCTCTATATCTTTTCCCTTATTCGTTTTTCTCTTTTCCAGTCTAAAATAAATAAATATATCATCATTATCAGCCAAAGGACGTCCACTGCTGAACATAGGCCTCCCCCACGGCTTTCCACAGCGACCGATTACTAGCGGTCTGCGTCCAGTTTGATCCTGCAATCTTTATAAGGTCGTCTGTCCATCTTGTTGGTGGACGTCCAACGCTGCGTCTTTGGTCAAAGGGTCTCCAATCTAGAACTTTCCTGCCCCAACGAACATCAGTTCTTCGCGCTATGTGCCCTGCCCATTGCCACTTGAGCTTACTGATTCTCAAGGCTATGTCCGTTACCTTAGTTCTTCTACGTATCTCCTCATTTCTGATTCGATCACGTAGAGAGACACCCAGCATGCCCTCTCCGTCGCTCGTTGCGTAATTTTGAGCTTCTTTATAAGGCCCATAGTTAGAGACCATGTTTCGGATCCGTATGTCATCACTGGTAACACACACTGGTTGAAGACTTTCGTCTTTAGACACTGAGGTAAATGAGACGAGAAGACACTCTTGCGTAATTTCCCGAACGCTGCCCAGCCGAGTTGGATTCGTCGATTGACCTCTTTCTCGAAGTTGGACCTACCCAATTGGATCACTTGTCCCACGTAGTAGACGTACTCGTCGACAACTTCGAGAGTTGAGTTCCCAATGGATACTGGAGTGGGTACAACAAGGGAACTTGACATAATTTTCGTCTTCTCCATGTTCATTTTAAGACCCACTTGTTGGGAGACTCGGTCAAGGTCTTCGAGCATAGTGCCAAGATCGTCCAGCGTTTTTGCCACAACGACTATATCATCGGCAAATCGGAGGTGTGTGATGTATTCGCCATTGACATTGATGCCGATTCCTTCCCATTCCAGAAGTTTGAAGGCGTCTTCCAATGCCGCTGTGAACAGTTTCGGAGATATAACATCTCCCTGTCTCACACCTCTCCGCAGTGGAATCGCCCTCGTATTCTGCTCCTGTACTCGGACCGACATGGTGGCGTTATTGTAAAGGCACTTTAACACCTCTATATACCTATAGTCAATGTGGCACCGCTGCAGAGACTGAAGCACCGCCCAAGTTTCGATCGAATCAAAGGCCTTTTCATAGTCCACAAACGCTAAGCATAGAGGCATATTATACTCCTCTGACTTCTGTATAATTTGCCTACGCGTATGGATGTGGTGTAAGGTACTGTAGCCTTTTCGGAAACCGGCTTGTTCGGGAGGCTGGAAGTCATCAAACCTACGTGCGAGACGATTCGTGATGACCCTTGAAAACAGCTTGTAGACATGGCTCAGGAGTGAGATGGGTCAGTAGTTCTTCAATAAGGTTTTGTCTCCTTTTTTGTAGAACAACACCACCACACTCCACGTCTTTCCACGCCTCGGGCATGATGCCCTCTAGCAGCACGGAATTATAAAGTCTCTGAAGGACTTTAAGTACCGGTGTTCCACCCGCCTTCAGGAGCTCTGCTGTGATTCCGTCCTCGCCAGGTGCCTTGTTGTTTTTGAGCTGTTTAAGGGCCATCCTAATCTCGTAAAGGCTGATGTCCGGGATGGTCAGGATAGCTCGTGGGTCTCTGACCGAGCTATCAACGGGTTTGGCAACTGAGGTGTATAACTGCCCATAGAACCTTTCGATCTCCCTCAAAACCTCTGCTTTCGTCGACGCTACACTGCCGTCCTCCATCTTAAGCTTCGTCAACAGGCTTTGCCCAATAGACATGTTCCCTGCAAACACTTTGGAGCCTTGGTTTCGCTCTATCGTTTCTTTAACACTATTAGTGTTAAAGCAACGGATGTCGTGTCGCAGGGACTTCCATATTTGTCTATTGAGCTGCCTGTAGTTTTCAGCATTAACGGAGGTCTGCAGTGCCGTAGATCGACGTTTTGCCATAAGGTCGAGAGTGTGGACCGACAGTTTTTGAGGTCTATTTTTACGGCCAGGCCTAAAATACTTAGACCCCACCGTTTGAACAGTTTCCACAAACCCGTTGTTAATTTCGTCCACTGTAACGCAATTTTCTAGGCAATCAAAGCGGTTTGACAACTCGAGTTGAAAGCTCTCGGGATTTTGGATATGGGCACGAGTAGGTCGGAGCGTGGACTTCATCAGGCGGGATCTTTCGAATTTGACATTTATATTCAATATGCCTCGAACCATTCGGTGATCGCTACCGGTTTTCACCCTGTTGATCACGGAGACATCATTGAATAACCGTCTCTTGGAAGTCATGATGAAGTCAATCTCGTTTCTCGTGAAGCCATTGGGACTCAACCAGGTCCACTTCCTTTGAGGCGGCTTCTGGAAGAAAGAGTTCATCGCAAAGAGTCCCTCCTTCTCCAGAAAGTCGGCCAGCCTCTGTCCCCTGGCGTTCCTTTGCCCGTATCCAAAGGGTCCCACCTTCAACTCATTCTCGCCTCGCTTGCCCAGTTTTGCGTTGAAGTCCCCCATTACAACAGTAAAATAGGTTTTGGAAGTATGTATGGCTCTACTTACGTCCTCATACATTTCCTCCACCTCTTCATCCGGGTGTTTCGAGGTCGGTGCATATACCTGTATGACCTTCAGCGAATACCTCTTAGATATTCTGAGTATAAGGTATATCACCCTGCTCGACACACTCTCAATGGTCACGATATTGTTGACGAGGGACTTGTGAACGAGAAACCCGACACCGCCTTGGGACTTTTGGTCACCCTCCCGGTAGAAGAGCAGGTTGCCGGACTGAAGAGTTATCGTGTCCTCGCCCTCTCTACGGACTTCTGATAAACCCATTATGTCCCAGTTTAACCTGCTCATTTCTTCCTCCAGCTCGAGCAACTTCTCGTCTGTCCTCAGTGTGCACGCGTTATAAGTTACCAGGGCCAGTTGTCGTCGGGAGTGGCAGCGCGACCGCCTCCGGGGATTCTTAGCACCCCCTGCCCCGCCGTTACCATGACCGCTACCAAAGTCAGGAATAGCGGGGCTGCCGGAGACTGGGGGCCTGGTTTTCTGGTGTACTAACATTGAGGGGATTTTGCCAATACTCGCCACGCTTGGCAGGCGGGTTGGCGAGCGCAGAGACGCAGCCCCATTGCCCCTTTTATATATATATATATACTTATGTCAATCATTAAGATAGAGTTGAACGTTTTTTTAATGATTTATTTTTTATTCAAATTGAGTCCATCTTAATTGCTTCGCCTTTATTATTCTTTTCTTGTGATCTACAACCCCAAACAACACCAGCCCAGTTTCCTTGCACTGCAGTTTACTGCAACTCATTTGAAGACCCCGTCAGTTGATTGCGGTCGCGGAATAACCCCGCGTCTTTATCTGGCAGATTCACCCCATTAGCCGGCGCGGGCAATTTATCAAAACGTCATTAATCTTCAACTAGAGAAGTGCAGTGATTAAGACTTCTTGCTGTGTTGGCTGATTGCGATGTTCGCTGGGATGTAGCGCTTTTTTTAGGGTCATCGTGGTTTATTAAGGACAAAATATAGACAAACGAACGGGGAACGAAAAAACATGACTATGTATTTTATAAACTAATTTTCAACACACTTGCTTAAAACGACGTATTTATTCCACCGATTTTTGGCACATAATCCTAGATATTAAACACGCGTGCTTTTTCGGTATATTATTGCACTAGTGCCTTTAGTTTATTAACCCGGCCAATTTAGGTTTGTACCCTAGTACCAAGTCGTAAGTAAAAAGAAGAAGCGATGTAATTTAGTCGGGTTATAACCTTTATTTTAGCAACAAACATTATTTATGCGAAAAATAACAGTATTCTACATAGGTATTTATTTCAATAAATGGCAAATCCAGATTTTTCATTCAAATTTTCTGTAATTTGTGTTTTTAACACGAATTATTAGATTTTTAATTTTGGCTGTTGGCCGATCTAGTTCGCCCTTAGCCTTGCGCGCGCATCGGTATCGCGGCAAGAAAAAAAACAATGCGCCATTTTTCGTAAATAGGTAATTGTCGGCTGTGACGAAGTTTGGATTAATTGTAAAGTTTAATATTAACGAAAATGTCTACTTCAAGTAAAGAAAATAAAGAAAACCTATTATTAACTCTGGCGGACATACGTAACGAGGCGAAAAACGCGTGCGATAGTCATTTGCCATCAAAGTCGAGTGAAATGTATATTTACTAAATGTTTTAATAATTAAAAACTTAGTAAATGAAGAGTCTTGTTTTTTCCTCGCAAGTGTGTTGAAAAACGTCGTATGATACGCGTGTGCCTGTGACCATTATATACGCGGCTTTTTTATGGCGCACTCGCTTTTGCTCGTGCGCACACAATATTGCCTTGTATATAATAGTCAACTTAGCACACTTGTATCATAATGTACTATTACGTATTCACATAGTCACGTGGTAAGAAGACTAACGAGTATGTAGTAAAAAGTGCCTTTTTGTGTCAAATTTCCTGAGAGGATGAGTTGGGGACTTACAAAAGAGCATACCAACCAGCGAACTAAATGGCACCGTATGATTATGAAAGCCGACCCCTCGTAACTACCAAATGTATACTGTATACTAAAAATGTTCACCAGAAGTCTTCTCTGTTGTGAGCAATAAGTGACCAAAGACTGGGCTCCGCAGACTACTTCTCCGCCACGCCAATGCGCCTGCACACACCGCGCTCCAAACGGGATACAAGGGACTTCCCAGACAACACGCCAGTCAATCTCCTGGGTCACCCTCCTTACAGCCCTGATCTAGCACCATGTGACTTCTTTTTACTTCCAAAAATAAAAAAGGGATACAATTTTCGTTGCCGGAAGATGCGCTGGCTGCGTTCGAGCAGGCTGCAAACGAGGTGTCTGCGGCGGACTGAAAACGTGTTTTTGAAAACTGGTTCAGACGCATGAATCTTTGTATAGAGGCTGGTGGAGCATACTTTGAAAAGATTTAATAAAAATATGTGTAATTATAAAAATATTTATTTACTGTCGTATTTCATAGAACCACTGCACTGTACACGTGTCACGGCCTTACGATGGATTAGGTTATTACTTTTTCCTGTTATTAGTTTTATTATTATTATTATGTTGTGTCTTTCCCATTCTCGGGACCATGGGACCTTTGGAAGGCGTACATGGGGCCGAAGCCAACACGCAGAGGCCCTTTAGACAACATTTATCTAAAAGCTGTGTGACACAAACCGACGATTATTCCTGTATGCACTATACAAGTGCACCCAAGAACAACCCCCGGTTTGTGTAGGGCTATTGCAAGATATGGACAAAAAGATACTAAGTTATGGGTGTGGATGTTAGGTGGACCGGGTAACTGGGACTATGGAAGAACTATGGCCCCTGCTAATTATTATTATTATTACATAGCCCTGTAACCATCTAGATCGAATTGTATTTACGTTAGATAACGTCAGATAACGTTATTTGTAGGTATTGTTAGTACAGCGCTCTGCGATTGCAGTTTAACGGTGCTTTTAGGATATTTCTGGGGCTGCCTCGCTTTTGTAGTGCGTCTGTCATGTTCGCAGAGGCGCATGCAGATCAGGATCAGGAAAATACAAGCATTCCTGATGTTCAGGTTGCGTGACAGCTCCAACGGTATCCTGAAACTCATTGCTGGGCGACAACATGTTTGTCCCTTAAATCCGGGCCGTATTATGTACAGAATAGTTAAACAAAGCAATCATTGATACTATGAAATAAGTTCATACGTTGTGCATTTATGGTGAAAAATATTTACTTACTAATATTCTTAAGTAGGCTACAGGCACCAAATAAGTTATTAGTTATAACAGAAATTGTAAGATGCATTGTTTACTAACTTATTTCGATCTGTTGTTGTCCTATTCAATCATTTAAATAACCTCTGTCTTGTATTTCATTTTTATCATTTGCTTATTACAATAAGCTCTACTGGTTGCTGATTTTCAAAAGGTATCCAAAAAAGACTTATATTCGCATCCTAAAAACAGAATTTTAAGGTGATCCTAAAAAAACACTATTAAGAATCTACGCCAAGCATCGTTAAACATATATAAATTTAATCGTTTTAACGATCTGAAAATCAACAACTTTTAACACTGAAAATGTGATAATTATTGCAAGAATGTTTTAAAATTATCGTCTTGCACCACTGTGTGTTTGTTATGTGTATAATTAAATGAATGAGATGTAAAGTGAGCCTATCCATATCTCTTCAAATTGGCAGATAAAATGTTTTTTACTTGATCTATCTGCCTAAATCATTGTGATAATCTTACGTTTTGTATACATACAGGATAACATTACTTTTACTCTTGTATGCAGTAAACACCGAAGGCGAGTCCTGCAGCCATTTCAGTTAAGCTGTAATATCGGACGACATTGACTAGCACCTTCGGGGCACAAACGCAACTCGGATAACGCTTTACTCGGAATTAATTCAAACGAGCCTTACTTATATGGTTGTATCTAAAGGAAGTCTATTTAGTAAATAGGTACGATTTTATTTTTAGGCATTTGTGTGGTCGCGCTATGCAATTAATGCTAGAAATACAAGTTATAATGTCTATTAATTAAAATTATTTGGCTAGGTCTATTACCATAAAATACATTGAAAAACTCTAGCAGATTAGGTATTTGGCATAACTTACAATCTTTCAAATTAGATATTTGGCATAGCTTTCATAACACAATTTATTGTCCGTCTTGGCTACTGCAGCAGAAATAGTACATTATGATACAAGTGTGCTAAGTTGACCATTATATACAAGGCGATATTGTGTGCGCACGAGCGAAAGCGAGTGCGCCATAAGAAAGCCGCGTATATAATGGTCACAGGCACACGCGTATTATACGACGTTTTTCAACACACTTGCGAAAAAAAAACAAGACTTCATTTACTAAGTTTTTAATTAATAAAACATTTAGTAAAAATACATTTCACTCGACTTTGATGGCAAATGACTATCGCACGCGTTTTTCGCCTCGTTACGTATGTCCGGCAGAGTTAATAATAGGTTTTCTTCATTTTCTTTACTTGAAGTAGACATTTTCGTTATTATTAAACTTCACAATTAATCCAAACTTCGTCACAGCCGACAATTACCTATTTACGAAAATTAGCGCATTGTTTTTTTTTCTTGCCGCGATACCGTTGCGCGCGCAAGGCTAAGGCGCGAACTAGATCGGCCAACAGCTAAGATTAAAAATCTAATAATTCGTGTTAAAAACACAAATTACAGAAAAAATTAATTGAAAAATCTGGATTTGCCATTTATTTCAATAAACACCTATATATAATACTGTTATTTTTCGCATAAATAATGTTTGTTGCTAAAATAAAAGTTATAACCCGACTAAATTACATCGCTTCTTCTTCCTACTTACGACTTGGTACTAGGGTACAAACCTAAATTAGTCGGGTGAATAAACTAAAGGCACTAGTGCAATAATATATCGAAAAAGCACGCGTGTTTAATATGTGCCAAAAATCGGTGGAATAAAAACGTCGTTTTGAGCAAGTGTGTTGAAAAATTGATTTTAATATGCTCTTGTATATCAAACCTACCACTCAACACAACCTTAATTTAGTATCGAGACAAGACTCAAAACCCACGGCTTCTACTTGAGGCCATTTACGAAGTTTATTTGACCATCGAATAAGTTGAGTAGCCCTTTCAATGTTCAATAAAAATACTCAATAAATATTAAAACCAAACATTATGATATTACCTCAGCATAAACCCACAGTCCGCACTAGAATGCTCTCAGACTCAGCCCAAGAATGCTGAATTGTTGAGCTCCGAAAGATCCAAATTCAACAAATGCCTCCCTAACTCGCCTTATTACGCCGAAGAATTTTAACAAGATGCAAACTTGTTTATAAATTGAATTTCTGAACGCAACAGCTTGTTGCCAATAGATTAAGGCTGATCGCTTCGAGATTTCAAATTCGAAGAAGAAATGATAATATTTTTATTGAAAAGTGTACAATATTCACCCATCAAAAAATGCGCGAGTGGTGTGATAGAATAGCAATTACCTACACTTTGTCAGTAAATTTACAGGTATAGTGTTATACAAACTCCTTTCGATAATTTAACATGCGATAGCGCATCATGCGTTATTTTTATTTCATTTGTACACAACCAATCATTTTGACCCCTAAACACATACTATCGCAGAAACGTTTTTTGTGAACAACTAATGCATAGCCAATGCCTTTATAGTTTTCTTAGAATTATTTAAAATGAGGAGACAAGGTTTTAATATTTCATTCTTACCACGTCATAATTTATCTCAATACCATTCTACATAATGGCAAAAAAATGGTCGGTACTTATCATTTTTTTTTCATTTTTCTCCTACCCAAATGCTTCACCTTAACGCGGGTAAAGTTCGATGATTCCAGGGAAATTGCGGTTGTAATAATGTAATTTTATTACCAACTTTCGATCGGCGACGACTTGATTGGATTTGCTAACAATGGAAAAGACGTGAATTGAATAAAGACCTCACTTTTGAACTTAACAGGACAAGTTTAACAGGTTCCAAAAATTCTACAAACAAATAAATTCAGCGAGGATCGAGTACCAATATTGTTGTATAGTCTGTGCGTTGAGCTGTTGTGGCATAAAAGTTCTAGATTGGAGACCCTTCGACGAAAGGCGCAGCGTGGGACGTCCACCGACAAGATGGACAGACAACCTCGTAAAGAACGCAGGATCACACTGGATGCAGACCGCTCATAACCGGTCGCTGTGAAAAACAATGGGGAAGGCCCATGTGAACGTCTTTTGGCTCCTAGTGATGATGATGATGATGACAACTTGTACTAAGAAGGGTCAAGAATGATGTTATGTAAACTAACAGCTTCGCAATTATTCTGATGTTGATGTTTTATAAAAAGTGAAACAGTTAGTTAGCCAATCATCCAAATGGTTATCCAAATTATTTTAACAGTGTAAATCTAATAAAAGTTCATACCGTTTGCTGCATGATTTCTACAGATCTATACATTAATTTCGAACAAAACAACAACTGAATAAAATAAAAGCAACAACGAATTTCCAACCTTTTTATTCTCCTTTAATTATTTCCCTTGTCTGGTGGAAAAGTGTGGAACATTTCAAGAATCACGGCGTTGTCTTTCTGTCCGTCAGTCACAGTCGCCCCTTTGGGTCGGCTGCCGTGGGTAAGACATAAGCCTTAACCCTGGATTCTTTTGAATATAAACATTTCTACAAATACGGTTAAGAATGTTTATTTGAAGAAATACAGAAAATATTTCTAAAAATAAATATTGCTGAGATTAACCAATGAAACAAAACAAGGCATTACTACACCCACAGGCAACAGAACCCTAAAAAGTCGATAGGTAATATAATATAAATATTTTTTTCTTGACGAAAAATAATGACATCATAATTATTTATTTAGTGTCAAGTAATATGGATTTATTTATTTAGGTATACGCAGATATATTCTTATTTTATGTTAGACTGTTTTTTTTTTGTTTAGTTGTTAAATGCCTATTTAATTACCTTAAACCGCAAAATATCTTATTATATATTATATTATATAATACATAAACCTAATTCTTATTTATTGTAAGCAGTTTACTTCATTCAGAGTAATTAGGGAAACTACCATCAGCTAAGTTCAATGAAATATTAACAGATGTGGCTGATTATCATCACAATAAGCTGTTTTTTTTTCGGAGAACTAGGTCAAGGCTTTATAAAAATAAAGTTTTTTCATTTCGTTTAACGGGATTTTTTTTTCATTTTTTGTCCTTTTAGCCGCCTCATATGTTTCTGCCTCACCCAATGGTTGACTGGTAGAGAATGCTTTTAATAATTAAGTCCGCCATTTGTACTTCGATTTGTTGGTGCAGCAAAGAATATATGTATATCATTAAATAAATAATTAAAGCTACTCCTCATCGTCATTACATCATTATCATTATTAGTCGAAGGTCCTCTGCTAAACATTGGCCTAGTGGTTTATAATGTTTTTAACACTCACAGTGTCATATTTTATATTCATAAAGATGAAATAAGAAACCAAAAATTTGCACGGGCGGGACTTGAACCACCAACCTTTTGGCTGACCGGGCCAAAAGGTTGCTGGTTCAAGTCCCGCCCGTGAAAATTTTTGGTTTCTTATTTCATCTTTATGAATATTGGCCTAGTGGTCATACCCAAATATTACTTATTTAATAATAATAATCATAATTTATTTGCGAGAATACAGTACATGTCAAGGTGTTAAAATAAAACTCGTTCAGTGCATTCAGCCAAAAAATAGCATGCAAATATTCATTAAATACAGTCAAAACTAGATTAAAATATAATTTAACATGTCTTAATTATAATTGTGTGATATGGCATGTCATCATTATATTATTTAAAACAATTTACATTCTGTTAAGAAATTCCTTAATACTATAAAAACAATGTTGTACTAGCCAGTTTGTCAATCTGTATTTAAAAGTTCTTAGGTCGTGAATCAATTTCATATTATCTGGAAGACTATTGTACAATACTATACCCATATTAAATTCATTTTTCACATAAATTTGTTTGTAGCAAGGAGGGTGGTACAAGCGGTTCATTACTCGAGCACGAGTTGGTCGTGGATTAACGTCTGATCGTTTTTTCCAATATTTTGGATGGGAGATCACAAACACACACAGGTCTCTTATGTACATAGTCTACAACATAGTCATACTCTTATATACAAAGGAAGGATCCTAAATTTTTTTTAAAGAGGCTTGCAGCTGTCATCGTACCATGCATTGCCGATTGCGCGTATGCATTTTTTCTGGATATTAAATACTCTATTTAAATCTACAGAGTTCCCCCAAAGTATCAGTCCGTAACTTAAAACTGACGAGACATAGCCATGATAAGCCGTCAACGCAGCTTCAACAGAAATCGTTTGCCTGAGTTTCCTCAGGGCAAAGTCGAATCTTTTTAATCGTGAGCAGACTTGTTCTATACGCTCTTTCCAGTTAAGATGTTTATTTACAGTGATGCCAAGAAATTTGAAGCTATCAACCATATCAATGATATTATTGTCATAAGTTATTTGGAGAGGTAGAAGAGGGGAATTCAAATTCAAGTTATTGTTCTTAAGCCAATTAATTGCATCCTTGAGCGCCTTGTTGGCATCTGTCTCAAAAGAGTCTTTTGTATTACACTTAACAATTATGGTAGTGTCATCTGCAAACAGAATAGAGTCTTGACCGAGAGCTTTAGGTAGATCGTTTATGTAGATTAAGAAAAGGAGAGGTCCAAGAACAACAGTTGAATCACAAATGAGGAAATACGTAAAAGAACTAGGTAACGAACACAGCCCTGAGAATCAGTTTAAGAACGGATGTCTGTTGGGGCAGAAATATTCTAGATTGGAGACCATTTGACCAAAACGTAGAACTTCCACCGACAAGACAAATGACCTTGTGAAGATTGCAGGATAACACTTGATGCAGACTGCTTGCGATCGATCACTGTGGAAAACCGTGGGGGAGGCCTATGTTCAGCAGTGGACTTCCTTTGGCTGATACTCATGATGACTTAATAAGGCTCAATGTCATCAAGTTAGTATATTTTTTTAATAACAAGTTACTTTTGTGACAACCCGTCTGGTGTAGTGGTCGAGAAATCGCCTACTACGCAGCGGGTTGTGGGTTCGATTCCCGCACAATACAAACATTTGTGTGCATGATCATGTCTGTTTGTATTGGTTTGGGTGTTTCCAATGTATATCATGTTTGTATTTACAAACAAAAAGTATTTAAGTATTATATCCGTTGTCTGGCACCCATAACACAAGCTTTGAGAGCTTACTTTGGGACTAGATGGCGATGTGTGGGAATGTCCAAAGGATATTTATTTATTATTGTTTATTTATTTGTGTGCTGAAAGCACGCTGAAGTTAAACTAGTCCTAATAAGGTACACATGTAATCTGTTCTTGTGTGTCCAAATTCTTGATGAAAATATATAACTTATTGAGTGCAAGTAAAGGTTCTTTTAGCTTAAGTCAATCCTATATTGTAAGCAGTAATGAGCTTAACACCAATCACAAATTAACGACAGCCGTAAAACTATAATAGGTAACATAGCAATTAACACAAAAAAGTTGCCGCCAAGACTCCATTAGACTGACTACCTCTGGGTAATGAGCGCAGACGGGCGGGACGATGACGAATGTCAAACACATATTCGGCTGAGATTACAACAAAAGGTACGTTGTACAACGAGAACAGATAGTCATTTTTTTACGAAATTAAATCATGTATTGTCATAAACATACAGGGTTTTGTTTTGGTCAGTGACATCAAACTCAGGGATAATAATATTGCTTCAACACCCGAGCGGTTGCAGGCAACCGCATAACAATAGAATTTGCATTGTGTCTCGTTCACATACGCTTGAGGGAATATGAGTTATGCTTATTCAAAAAAAATATTTATACAAATTCTATAAAAGAAACCTCTTCAAAACATTCTAAAATAAAAAGAAACGAAAGGGAAAACTCGAACACTTGCTTTTAGTAAGCTAAAAAGCGGTGACCTGGTGTTAGCAGTTTTGACTCGCTCACTAGTATCGCAATGAGAAATTGATTTTGTGGTTTTTATCTATAATTTTCTTTTGGCATCAGCATCAATTGTACAACCACCCCTGATGAAAACAAAACTCTGTATAAGTTGTGATTAATTACTGTGCAATCGAATGAGACTAATGTGATGGAGAAGTTATCTATCCTTGCCTCAAGGAAATGGTTTCGTTTTTGAATAGGTAGACTTTAAGTTTTTTTTTATGTAGCATGTCTTAGTTTTATTTCTTCTTGTTTGTTATTAATAAAGTAGTATATCTAAGCTGATTAATATTGTCTTTACATATCAAAACACATGGACAATATGTTATGTTGCAGCTGATTTACTAATAAAAAAGACATGTGGTACTCGGAGACTGCCGCGGTAAAGCTATTGCATAGCATTTTTTATCAACTTATGCAATTACTATTTAACTGCAATTATTATTTTACTAACTACTATTAAAAACCAATGCCACCTAAAGGCGCTGAACTAAAGAGACAAGCGTGATATTTCAAAAAGTCATTAAAAGTTCTGTTCTGAAAAACTAAAAAGTATCACCGCTGTGCCAGTTGGAGTGGGGGGTGTTAGGTTATTTTCGTTACGGAATTTCTAGATTCGGTCTCCACGCTCAAGGCCCGCGATATAGCTTAATAAGAATTATTAAAAAAATATACTTTGTCGTATAAACTCTTTTCTGAAAGGTTTGAATCATAGTTAGTGTCCGCTACACTTTAAGAGACATGTATGCTTTGAATAAACGTGCCATGAATATATTATTTTGATATCATATCCAGCCAGTCTTAATCGTACTATGTATGGTACTTCTAGATAGTGGTGCGCCTATATACATAATTAATGATATCGCAATACAAAAAAAATATGAAATCAGTATAATGTTGGAAACGTAATAATATTCTCGACCTCGCACCGTCCCGATGTTCCGGGTTCGATTCCTGGTCGGAATGTTGAAATAAAATTTTTCGATATTGTCTCGGGTCGACGGTATTGTCGTACCACCGTTGTGTCTGATTTCCATAACACAAGTGCATAAGCTACTTACTTTGGGATTAGAGTATGTGATTGGTGTCCAATATTGTTATTTTATTTAATCTATTTTTTTATTATTTGGCCTAATCCAAACTTATTGCGACACTACACAATAAAGATATGTTCGTTCTCATTTGGCTATAAACAAGATTACATAGTACGAGCCAATCAAAACTTGTATTGATAATTCGATCCTCTTACAACGTCCTATTATGGGGCAAATTACGTGAAAGCCGACACACCGTATAAGGAGGGGACTTTCTCTAGCTATGTCGCAGGAAAATATTAGAGTTGGCCAGTGTTAGGATTGACTAACATAAACTTAGTGATTTCAATACCCTATCCAAACAGGATTTTCTCGTATTTATGCAATCAATATATATATATTATAAGCAATCTTAGAGACGTGGCCTATTGGTTGAACAACTTAAGTTAAATTAAACCATTAAGGGCTGTTTTTTCAATAGTCAGATAAGAAATATTCGTCGAACAAAATACAATATGGCTAATTTGAAAACGTCACTTAATTGTCAGCAATCATACGTAACTGTATTTTTTTTAAATCTGTGGCTTTATACATATAATGTATAATATAATGTATTCAAAGACATGTAGAGTAGTTCACGGGAGGCATTTGCCCAGTTATGATAACCAATAGAACCGAAACTATTGAAGATACAAAAAAGATGTCTAAGGCGAAAATATAGAGCTCATTTTCTTGACTACGGATATGGTCTTATGTCAATTTGCCCAAAAACTCGACTTATTGCACTCTTCGTTAGGACGGGAGAGTAGTATGACAGAAAGGGCCACAATGTAACAAAACTATGTAACTACGATTATTACGAAACTTCAATTTTAAAAACTATAACCAATATCATTTAAAGCTAAGGTAACTAGTTGCCTTTGACCTCACAAAAGCTGTTTCATCATTCTTAACAACTGTCTGCAACATCAAAACATAGGGACAACATGGAAGTCCTAATTTGGTGTGACCAATCCGACGCTGATTCAGAGCCTAATGCGTGTCACTGAACCCGTAACGAGTGTTCATTATCACAGAACCAAATATTCCTCTAATGATACTTTCGCTTACATATTTGGAAGTGTCTATTTTTGTCTCGTGTATGTTCGAGATGAATGCTCTAATTAAATGTCGACCACCTTTTCTTATTTTATTTTTTTTATTTATATATCTTTATTTGGAAACCAAACAGCTATAAATAACACATTCGGCCTAATAGTAATGCATTGTTTTCAAGTAATACAGTTTTTACCATTATTTATTGCAACGATTATGTTGACGAGATTAAGTGTTGTAATCTAAGGAAAGTTTCACATTTATAATTTGAATGATAAGTTATATAAACCACTACAACTAATAATATTCCAACATATCCTTTAGCCAGCTATGTAAAATATCTTACATTGGAAAAACTACCAGGGTGCACTTACTTCAGGTGGTTTTTCCAACAAATTTCGTAAACGCCAATTTTTTTCGTGAAATATGTAGATTTGATTATAAGGTCTATTTATAAAACTATTACTTTTGTAATTTGTAGTACATATAGGCATGATATAGTTTAAAGACAACACATTGTTATTTCGAAATACATTCAGTTTTAACCATAAAATTAATATTCCTATCGGAATAGAAGGACAAGTAAAAGCTGTCAATCGAAACCGATTTAAGGTGTCAGTAACTAATTAAGTAAGTAACATTTGTAGCTTTAAATGAGATAACCTTTCGATCAGGTGATTTATAACAATGTTCCTAAGTTAAATATAGTAGTTTACTGCATGATAAACAGTCGACACAAAATATTTAACATGCAGCTCTTATATAAAACTAAATGTTATTTCATTATACAAAATATTGTTTGATATACAATCCCTGTGTTATTCTGTCTTTATTTTTTACGTAAATTAACGTTTGTAGAATAGAATAATCAAACTGCGTACTTTAAATTTGAAGCGCATTGGTAAATATCAGTCGTATATAAAGAGGCTTCGATTGGGACTAATCTACCTGTTAAATGATTATTTGTTGGGGTTATGCCGCTGTAATGCATAACAATCAATCACCGATCAAGTCACCATGTTTTAGACGCATTATTTCTCCAATATATACACAATTTCACTTTTAAATATAAAAAATCAAATGCACGTAATTTTCAGCGAGCTTCTGCAGGGCGGTCAACTGTTTGACATCTGACAAAAATGGTTCTGCTACCCATCTCTTTTTATCACACACTTTGCTGCTAGTGACATCTCGCTTTTGTCGTTCTATTCCAAAGGGATAATAATTTTATGGTTTTAACACTGTTTTACTTCAACAGCAACCAGTGCTTTTGCATAGATTCTGGCTTTGAAATGCTTAGCCTGGCTTAAAAATACCTGAATCATTTTGATTCAGGTATTTTTTTCCAACTAGTATTCAAAATTACAAGAATTAGATTTTGTGATAAGTGCACTTTTAAGACCTGCATTGGTAAGTTTTTTAAGAACTATATATAATATTTTCTGGCATCACCTAAGATTTTGTTAAGTTATCCATAAAATCGAAATCTGTAACAATAATAAACCCTGTCTCTCCAGCCACTTAACACCGTCAGACTAACAGCCGCACCCGATCGCTACAAACTCCAAGCGTACTCCATTTAACAGTCAGGGCAGTTAATTTATTTTTATTGCGAAGCACGAAACATGTTTATCACCACTAAACCTGAACACCCCCGGAATTTATTTAGACCACCTCAACCTTAACTATAAATAAACCTCTCAAGATCTTTGGCGTATTGATTTTACCCTAAATAAGGGAAGTTTTCCCGTAAGTGGGTAATCTCATTATGAGTTTATTGCCGTTCGCAGCCACTTTTTTAGGGTTCAATGGAGTCTTAGATGAAGGGAGTTGGTATAGTATACCAGGTAGGTAATGGTATGTGATAGTTTGGGGTAAGGGGAAGTAAAGGTTAAATCTCGAAGGCAGTTTGTAGATTTACAGTACCTGATTAAATGTTGGGTGCAAACTTTAGAGGGCTATTGTAACTAATCTACACCAATATTATAAAGCTGAAGAATTTGTTTGTTTGTTTGACCGCGCTAATCTCAGAAACTACTAGACCGATTTGTAAAATTTGTGTTGGATAGCTTATATATCGCGGAAGGCTTTCGGCTTTAAAACATTACGCTGCGCCGTGAGTGAAGGTATCAAACTCAAAACGCGCGGACGAAGTCGCGAGGGACAGCTAGTAAAATAATGAATAAATCGTTTGAAGTCGCCTGCCATTAGTTTTGTACAAGGTGGTATTTGTATGTGAGTGTGTGTGGTGTTTAGATGTTAGCACATGCCTGCATTCCTTAGCGTTTCTAATGGAGATAATGGCAAAGAGATTGGTGGTGTTTTATTTTAGTCTATCTAATCGGTACCTTTTATTTCGTTCATAATAACGATTGAGTACTGACGTACTAATATATTTGGTATTTTAACCTATTAATGCCCTGTCACGTGATTAATAGTTGTGTGCATGAACATGTCTGTTTGTATTGGTCTGGGTGTTTTATATGTATATCATGTATGTATTTACAAACAAAAACTATTTAGGTATTATATCCGTTGTCTGGCACCCATAACACAAGCATTGAGTAGCTTACTTTGGGACTAGATGGCGATGTGTGGGAATGTCCAAAGGAATAGTTAACTCAACTAATGGTTAAATGACCTTACTAGCGGTTACATATTTACAATTGTACACGTTTTGGAGAAAAAACTAGCTAAGTGCGAGTCGGGGTCGCCCACTGAGGGTTCCGTGCCTACTTAAACTGAATAAGGGATCCACTTACTAAGCCAAAATACCACAATATTTTGTTGACAGCAAACATTACTTTGTTTTTTAATAGTGTTTGTATGGAGAACAAAGTTATGTTTGCGGTTGTTGAAAATGTGCTATATCTCAAAAACTACTCGTTCGATCCCGTTCAAACCAATTTTCGTTGAAAGTATTTGTTAAGATCTACATGATATATTTTTCTCAAAATTTACACTCACTTAGCTTAGAAATTAGATGGGGGGAGGGGATGGATGCGCATTTTACCACTTTGGAAGCGTCTATCTTTTAAACGTTAGACTTTAAAATAAAATGGTTTTAGGAACCTGTATGTCATTTTAAATTTAATTTTATGTATATATATATTTAATTTTAAGAATCGTGAAGCGGTTAACAGGATACATCTTCCGACCAAATTTCAACAGTGTGATGCTTATAGTTACAGAATAAAGTGGGTGTGACATACGGACGGACGACAGACAGACTTGACGAAACTATAAGGGTTCCGTTTTTTGCCATTTGGCTACGGAACCCTAAAAACACCTTAACAAAATGGTCAAAAGAAACATTCTGACATTCTTCAAAACACACATTCAACCAACGATGTTTACCATATTTAACAATTAGGTAAGTGTTTACTCAATGGTCACGTAACTGGGCCTTAAACTTTGATCCCAGCCAACTCTCATTAACCAGCCAGAATCACCTGTTCTCCAACTCAGTATAGATATAACACGGTACTTTCAATTAGCCCGCAAACGATCTGTTACGGGATTTTGTGTAATTATCCACGGGTAATCGCTGGCCGAAGGGCGGTTATGGCGCCGTAACACCGCAACCCGAGAAGAGGAACCATTTGAAACAAGAGCATAGACAAATTGTGTTAACTAGGTTACGTGGAAATTGTTTTTTGTTGGGACCAGCACTGATTAGAAATGACATTGCTGACTGTACCAGAAATTTAGACTTTGCTTTCAGAATTCGACTTTAGGAAGTTTTATTTATGGGGAAAGGGGAAGTTTATATAAAGTCAAATCATTTTAAGTGTTAATATTTTAACTGTCTTTGTACACACCATAAAAACAGCATGCAATCATTATTTTTATAAAATTCAAGATTTTCATTTTTTTATTTCCCTTACTAAGAAAATATTATTTTTAAAACAGCACCCTGATGATTTTAAAAGTCATTTACGTCATCGGCTTTGCCTCTCTGAATTCAATGTCTATGCCTATAAATGCCCAAAACCTACTTACGGATTGCTCTTATTATTTCATTTCTGTATCATTCATGTATAATGTTATGCGAGGAATGTTTCATTCCACATAGGTGTTACACTTAACCCTCACTCTGCGGCAAGCGGCGGCACTTCTCGAGGGCCCTCCAGCATCTGTCGCTCGATGACGGATTGTTTCGATGGCACTTCAGGGTTAAATTCACCGCTATGCGAACGCGGGGAACTTTAAACGATATGGCTGCAGGCAGGGTGATTACGTTTTTATAATACGCCAGTAGCTTTTTTGAATGCACAGAAGGCAATAACTTTAAGTACCTAAATTTCTCGGCTTGCAAATTAGTTTAAAGAAAAAAATACGATTTTATTAACTCACCAAGATAGAGCATACCTACTTGGTAAGATATTTGATTTAACTAATTATAAGTATTGTCATCGCCACTCAAATCTTTTTTAGAGTCGATTTCAACAACATTGAATAGGACTTACCCAACCGAATAAGTATAAAACGTCCGTTTTTAAAAGGTTATTTTCATAGCTGTCAAATAGGTGAGGTGTTCAAATTAGGCGTTGGTAAAATTAACTCTTAATAAAAGTATTTTTAGATGTAAGAAATTAGAGTTTAACGATAAGCATTTAGATAAGAAACCTTAAGAATGAACCTAAATAAACTTACACATTGATTTAGTGAATAATGCAACTGCAGTATTGATTTGACCAAGATTTGGTCTCTGTTTCTGTACACAAGACGTCAACAATATCTGTCAGTCGCAGAAGCCTCCATAGATAGCCGTCGCTAGATCTACAAATGCGTATCATAGAAATCTATAGTAATATTATAAAGCTGAGGAGTTTGTTTATTTAAACGCGCTAATCTGAGGATCCACTGGACCGATTTGAAAAATAAATGTGTTGGATAGCCCACTTATCGGGGGCTATAAAACATTACGTTGCAACGGAAGGGGAGAGAGCAAACTCAAATCGCGAAGACGCAGTCACGGGGGACCGCTAGTGTATTATATTGGTCACTGGTTGCCGCCCTGTAAAGTACCATAACTACACATGCACATACATAACAAACTTCACATCTGTTAAGTTGAACTTGTGTTAGTAAGCTACTTTTAATAAGGAAAGATCTGCAATCAGTTTACTTGAAGTATTAAATAATATTCAGTCACAATTTTTAAGCGCAAGCCGTAAATTGGAGAAAATATACTGTCTTTCGAGTAGTACCATCCCGTTTACAAGAAGCACTATTTCGTCCCCTATTCCTTTAAAGGTAAATATGTATGTACCTTACCAAGCCTTACATTTATTTACCAGAACTCCTCTATACATAGGAACATATGAACAGCAGAGAGAGGGTGCCTTTTGAATGCACCTCAGAATTGAACAAAAGGCTAGCGCCACGATAAGAATACGGGCTTACGTTTCAATTTGGAACTTAGCCAACGGCCAAACTTATCTGATTTGTGGGCTCCTTGCAAGGATTTTTATGCAACGACCGTTGCCATCATTACACCAAAAAGTCGAAGTAATGTCCCATTTTCCTAATTTACTCTCATGCGTTCCTTGATTTACTCTATGGGTGTTCTTGGACCGTTTCCAATATCAGATGCAAACGCGAAAACACTCTGCAATCGTTTCCGAACTGAATGCATTACATTTTTCACACCGTTTGAAGTTTAACACCTTATTTATCGGAAGTTTTAGAACGTTTCGATTTCCACTTTACATTATTTGTCTCGTTCATTTTGGTTTTACCGTCCCACCCGAAGTGTTGAATGATTTTTGAATTATCAATTCAAAAATTTAAGGGATAAGTCTAAATCATTTTTTTAAAGTACCTTGATAACGTAGGCTTACATATCAATCAAAGATCGCTAACAACTATAGAATGACGTCACGGCGTGTAACCTCAGAGATAGTATTCCATTAACCATTGAGTCAGCGTATTAAAGGAATACACCCAGTCTTCAACAAATAGTAATTGCATCTAAAAGTATTTTTTAAGAAAAGTCAAAGGATTCTATGAAGACTATTGCCATAAGAGACAAGATAGGTAAAAGTAAGTTCTGGTCATACATTTCATTACTTACTAGAACTTTTGCTATCGGTCATTCCCCTATGACGTATAAATTTCGTCTGTCCATCAGCAGAGTGGCTCTCAAATCGTCACGGTAGTTTACGATCCGCCGTAAATCAGTTACGATGTAATCACACTATGATATTAAATAACAGAGGGAGAAAATATTATCCTAAACCAGTACGCACTTCCATACAATACGGACTTCAATTCAATTTTAATAATTACTGTATAAAACAAAACGATAGATATGAATTAAATTCAGTATACTTCGGCACCAACTTTACTTAGGATCCTATGCACTAGGATGTCATTAACCAAAAAATCACAGTCTTCTCGCGATTTAAACCACACCTAACGCCATTTATGAGCAAATCATAAAACTAAAGCATAATCAAAAATAAAATTTCATGAACAATATTATAAAACATTATTTTTATTCATCATCATCATTCATATCATGAATGTAGTAGATGTCAAAAAGTGTTTTTTTTTAATGCTAAAGTACAAAAACGGTAACAGAACATACACACATCAAAAAAATTTGTGATCATGTTACCTAATACCCCCTCATAGCTTTCAATACTGTTTCCAGCTCGTATTTGAAAATACAATGGCATGCAAATAACACCAGATGCATTCTTCGTACACGTCAAAAAGCACGAAAACAGCATTAGCGTCCCATCCGTCTTTATCTAGCCTTCTAGCTTGCCCTAATACGGGCATCGAACGCGGGACCGTCCCCGCCGCGATCTATCTTAATTCACTTACCACCCCATTCGATTCTAAACCGCGGAGTGGTTAGGTAACCTACAATTGTGATGTGATTACCATCGGTGTGTAATATATTCGCTTGTAGCGCATGGCTCAAATTTAAACGTGGAGGACGAGCAGACTATTCACCAAATACTGCCAAACACTTTCTCTTATAACAAAAGAATCCAATTCTTACGCCTTTGCACTTGTCACATTATTAGCTGCCTCATTATCAGTTCCACCAACTCTACGTGACGTCAAACCCATTCCTACGTTTTCGCGAGCCACCGCTTATCAGACAATACATTGTACACGTTTATTTTATGTCCCCCAGCTATTAAGGTATTCTTCTAGTAAGAGCTAATTATGGTCTCCGAAACTGTTCACAGCGGCATTGGAAGACGCCTTCAAACTTCTGGAATGTGAAGGAATCGGCATCAATGTCAATGGCGAATACATCACACACCTTCGATTTGCCGATGATATAGTCGTTGTGGCAAAGACGCTGGACGATCTTGGCACTATGCTCGAAGACCTTGAACGAGTCTCCCAACAAGTGTGTCTTAAAATGAACATGGAGAAGACGAAAATTACGTCGAGTTCCCTTGTTGTACACACTCCAGTATCCATTGGGAACTCAATTCTCGAAGTTGTCGACGAGTACGTCTACCTGGGACAAGTGATCCAATTGGGTAGGTCCAACTTCGAGAAAGAGGTCAATCGACGAATCCAACTCGGCTGGGCAGCGTTCGGGAAATTACGTAAGAGTGTCTTCTCATCTCATTTACCTCAGTGTCTAAAGACGAAAGTCTTCAACCAGTGTGTGTTACCAGTGATGACATACGGATCCGAAACATGGTCTCTAACTATGGGCTATCACACAACGAGCGATGGAGAGGGCTATGCTGGGTGTTTCTCTACGTGATCGAATCAGAAATGAGGAGATACGTAGAAGAACTAAGGTTACGGACATAGCCTTGAGAATCAGTAAGCTCAAGTGGCAATGGGCAGGGCACATAGCGTGAAGAACTGATGGCCGTTGGGGCAGGAAAGTTCTAGATTGGAGATCCTTTGACCAAAGACGCAGCGTAGGACGTCCACCAACAAGATAGACAGACGACCTTATAAAGATTGCAGGATCAAACTGGATGCAGACCGCTAGTAATCGGTCGCTGTGGAAAGCCGTGGGGGAGGCCTATGTTCAGCAGTGGACGTCCTTTGGCTGATAATGATGATGAATTATGGTCTCATTTTAAATTAGATAGACCAAAATGACATTTAGTGGGTGGCCAGTTTTTCAAAAATTAAAAATAGTGATGTTCCAAAATAATCGAAAATTTCAATTTCACCCATTGTTGTTTTTAATCGATTATAAAATATTTAAATTAAATATGTTTATAAAAAAACATGTTTCATTACAAAGATCGTCATTATTTATAATATTTTATTTATCGAAAGTATTAAAAAAACTAAATAGCTAAAATCATACAACAATATTATTTTTTATTACTTGTACTAAAACTGTTTTTTCGTTTTATTCTTAAATAAAGCTTTACGTAACGTTTTACATATATTATTTATCCTAATGAGTAAAACCGCATTATTAAATAATTTCACCACAAGTTCAGTTAATCGCGTACAATTGAATAGTTGCAACACTATTGGTAACACGCTTGCAACATTAAAAAATAAAAAGTTCGATCGAAGCTGTCATTCTGGTCTGTCTAATTAAAAATCAGAGGTGGAATTGTGTAAAGCAATCGTATTCATTTGACAGTTCAAAATGTACGGTATGATCTGTCAAACGCTTTGTTCTTTGCCATTTGACAGATCATACCGTACGTTTTGAACTGTCAAATGAATACGATTGCTTTACACAATTCCACCCCAGAGTATAAACATCTTTAAAAATACTGTCACAAAGTCTTGGACTTTGAAAGCGATCATGTTACATAATCACCCAGAATCGGGCACTCGAATCACAAGAAATGAGACGTGGTAATCGAGTTACTACCCTCGGATAGTTTTGAGCCGACACAATGCTAAATTGAAAGCGTATTTTGCAGGGTGGCTGATCTAAGGAAGTGATTAGGATAAGTTGTGTTGGCGAAAGAAAAAAAACTTGGCTTGTTTATTTACGACAAGGTGCACAATTTAGTTCACAAGTATTATTACCGTTGTAAAATACTGACTTAAGTATTGATCCTCTTCAGCTTTGACTCTCTTTTAGTGGTGGTTTAGACAAAACGCATGGTCAAGTCTCCTATTACGATTCATGAGGTAGGTATAGACTAGCTGACACACATACAGATTGACTGACGGACTGATAGACGGATACAATGTCATAGCGGCGGCTAAATGGCGTCTCGTTGTTTGGGAACTAGGACTGTAAAAATAGAACTTGTGTACGATACGATATAAGTTAAATAAATTATTTTTGTAGCAACTTTATAGACAGTTATTATAGACAATGAACGCCTAGATATAAATAGATACAGTGCCTATAATATATTTATATTTTTTAATTTAATTCAAATAAGATTTCTGTATAATCATTATTTATTAATATTAGTTGCAGGTTCGAGTCCCGCCCGTGCGCAATTTTTAGGGTTCCGTAGTCAAACAAGAAACCTTTATATTTTCGCCATGTCCATCTCACAGTCTGTCCATTCACAGTTCAGCGCAGGGACCTGAACTGCTAGAAAACTGTAATTTAGCATAAATATGTATACTAATCTTCCTGCGAAAGTGGTAAAATATTTTTTTTTTAATATTTTTTTGGAACCTCTCTTACCATTACATGGGAAAGACTTTTTTTCTCTTGCCAAACCCATAGTGTGGGATATCGTTAAATAGATCTGTAGAAAATATTGTGAGGCTGCTAACATCATTTTATGATAAAGTCGCCTGTTTCCGAGACATTTAGGTGTAAAAGGCATTATTTTTTATAAGTTCAATGTCCCCACCCTCTCCCAGCTAAACAGTAGTTGGTAAATACCTACGTGAAAAAAATACAGCACTAGCATATACGATGAGTTTAGAAGGAATACTATTACAGCTATCATAAGTAAACAAATGACAGAGTTGTAGACCATAGACTTAAAGCAAAATTATTTTCATGTAAATATTTTTTTCGTCCAAAACGCGTTAAGATACGAAACTGAAACTGTTGTTAAATATGAGCATTGGTTGCGTTTTAAACAAATCAAATGATCATTATGGAAGGTAATCTTAATCATGTTTTACAGGTAATTTTTAGGGCAGTAAAAGTTCTTACATACATAGTGGATACGGAACCCTTCGTGCGCAAGTCCAACTCGCACTTGGCCGGTTTTGGTTTCTTATTTCATCTTTAAGAATATAAAATATGACACTGTGAGTGTAAAAAACATTCTAATCCATTAGATAGCAAAGCGTTATCAATTTCTTAGTTGAATTTATTCTGTAGTTAAATGAATTTATTAACTGCTTGGCCCACTGTTGCATAAACAGACGGGAGATAGCGCTGACTTCACGCATAATAACGTATCAATAAGAGACCAGAAGAGTTGGACTGATAGCACGGTAACTCAATTAGAAGAGCGTTTGGCCCGTTTAGCCAGAAGTTGTAGGTTCGTGTCCTGCCCGAGTGCAGTTTTTGGTTTCTTAATTATTTTTTAAGCGTTATCACTAACTGTAACCTACACCGTACCGTACAATCATTTCTGCTTAGCCCAAAGGCATAACTGGTAGAGAACGCCATATGGCGTTAAGTCCACCTTTTGTACAAAAATTTATTATTGTGCAATAAAGTATAAATAAACCGTACAAATGCTTTGGTTTCTTGACAACCCTGGAATTAATTCATTTGTTAAAATAATTTCAATTTAAAAAAGCAAAGAGTCTCCCATCTGCCGTGTTGGTCACAGTATCTAATATCTCCACTTACGCAACGCGAATCACAAGAAATGAGTCGAGAGGTAATCGAGTTACTTCCCAAAGTTTTGATCCGACGCAATAGGTAGAGGTTAGCGCTTGTTAGCAAAATGCCGTGTGCTGAGCAACAAAATATAAGCTGAGACTAGCTGAGACAGTTAAGTTCTGAGTTACAGCTGTCATTTTAGCGAATAGTATTGATTGAGGTTTCGATATCAATGCATCTGTATGACTCCTGGCAAGATCAAAGAAGCTGACGATTAAATTTTTATGATTTGATGTCTCAAAGCTGCACAACTTTATAACCAGCTACCGTCTAATATTAAAAGTGAAACCTCTCATAGTGTTTTAAATAAAAACTGGCCGAATATGTTGTCGAAAAATACTTTTAAGTTTTAATTGATTTTCCTGTTTTCTTATTTATCAGATTCGGACGAAACAAATGTAATTTTTATAAGCAAGCGTTGTTCTCATGTAAGTGACTGTATATTGTCTTTTATGAGAATAAATATCTTTAAACCTAACCTAAGCTGCAATTCGAGTCCGAGGCATATTGAATATAAATGTCAAATTGGAAAGGTCCCGCTTGATGAAGTCCACGCTCCGACCTACTCGTGCCCATATCCAAAATCCCGAGAGCTTTCAACTCGAGTTGTCAAACCGCTTTGATTGCCTAGAGAATTGCGTATCAGTGGACGAAATAAACAACGGGTTAACGTGGAAACTGTCCAAACGGTCGGATCTAAGTTTTTTAGACCTGGCCGTAAAAATAGACCTCAAAAACTCTCGGTCCACACTCTCGACCTTATGGCAGAACGTCGATCTATGGCACTGCAGACCTCCGTTAATGCTCAAACCTACAGGCAGCTTAAGAGACGAATAATGAAATCTCTGCGACATGACATTCGTTCCTTTAACACGAATAGTGTTAAAGAAACAATAGAGCGGAACCAAGGCTCCAAAGTGTTTGCAAGGGACATGTCTATTGGGCAAAGCCTGTTGACGAAGCTTAAGACGGAGGACGGCAGTATAGCGTCGACGAAAGCAGAGGTTTTGAGGGAGATCGAAAGGTTCTATGGGCAGTTGTACACCTCAGTAGCCAAACCCGTTGATAGCTCGACCGGAGACCCACGAGCTATCCTGACCCGACACTACACTGAAGACATCCCGGACATCAGCCTCTACGAGATTAGGATGGCCCTGAAACAGCTTAAAAACAATAAGGCACCTGGCGAGGACGGAATCACAGCAGAGCTCCTGAAAGCGGGTGGAACACCGGTACTTAAAGTCCTTCAGAAACTCTTTAATTCCGTTCTGCTAGAGGGCATCACGCCTGAGGCATGGAACAGGAGTGTGGTGGTGTTGTTTTTCAAAAAAGGAGACAAAACCTTATTGAAGAACTATAGACCCATCTCACTCCTGAGCCATGTCTACAAGTTGTTTTCAAGGGTCATCACGAATCGTCTCGCACGTAGGTTTGATGACTTCCAGCCTCCCGAACAAGCCGGATTCCGAAAAGGCTACAGTACCATAGACCACATTCATACGCTAAGGCAAATTATACAGAAGTCCGAGGAGTATAATATGCCTCTATGTTTAGCTTTTGTGGACTATGAGAAGGCCTTTGATTCGATCGAAACTTGGGCGGTGCTTCGGTCTCTTCAGCGGTGTCACATAGACTATAGGTATATAGAGGTGTTAAAGTGTCTATATAACAACGCCACCATGTCGGTCCGAGTACAGGAACAGAATACGAGGGCGATTCCATTGCGAAGAGGTGTAAGACAGGGCGATGTTATATCTCCGAAACTGTTTACAGCGGCATTGGAAGACGCCTTCAAGCTCCTGGAATGGGAAGGATTCGGCATCTCCGTCAATGGCGAATACATAACACACCTTCGGTTTGCCGATGACATAGTCGTTGTGGCAAAGACGCTGGATGATCTAGGCACTATGCTCGAAGACCTCGACCGAGTATCCCAACAAGTGGGTCTTAAAATGAACATGGAGAAGACGAAAATTATGTCGAGTTCCCTTGTTGTACCCACTCCAGTATCCATTGGGAACTCAACTCTCGAAGTTGTCGACGAGTACGTCTACCTGGGACAAGTGATCCAATTGGGTAGGTCCAACTTCGAGAAAGAGGTCAATCGACGAATCCAACTCGGCTGGGCAGCGTTCGGGAAACTGCGCAAGAGCGTCTTCTCGTCTCAATTACCTCAGTGTCTGAAGACGAAAGTCTTCAATCAGTGTGTGTTACCAGTGATGACATACGGATCCGAAACGTGGTCTCTTACTATGGGCCTTATAATGAAGCTCAAAATTACACAACGAGCGATGGAGCGGGCTATGCTCGGTGTTTCTCTACGAGATCGAATCAGAAACGAAGAGATACGTAGAAGAACCAAGGTAACGGACATAGCCTTGAGAATCAGTAAGCTTAAGTGGCAGTGGGCAGGGCACATAGCGCGAAGAACTGATGGCCGTTGGGGCAGGAAAGTTCTAGATTGGAGACCCTTCGACCAAAGACGCAGCGTAGGACGTCCACCAACAAGATGGACAGACGACCTTAAAAAGATCGCAGGATCAAACTGGATGCAGACCGCTAGTGATCGGTCGCTGTGGAAAGCCGTGGGGGAGGCCTATGTTCAGCAGTGGACGTCCTTTGGCTGATTATGATGATGATGATGATGAAGCTGCAATTGGAGCATATCACAATACGTCGTCCGCCGAGATTTTGAAACCAGCCCTTTAAAGCGCTATTTTCGTCTCTACTCTCCCAATGCTAAATTGAAACCGTATTTTGGGATCATCCGGATTGCGGCGACGACGTAATTTCGCCGGCAGACAACCGTGGCTCCGGTAACAATGAATTGAATTGAATAATTGAACAAAACAAATCTGTGTTTACGCCTCTTTAAGGAAGTATGACGACGCACGACCACAAACGCATATAAGCACGCGCATAAATATTTAAATATTTTTTCTGCTGCTGTTTCATAAGTTATCATTCTAAATATGATACGTGATTCAAAATTGTTAACAGAAAAAGCTTAATATAAAGCATGATGTTGGTCACAAGCGATGTCACTTTTTGGTATTTATTTTTCAACTTCACCAAGATATTTCCATTTTTGCTATTCTGTTTAATATGAAAATGAACTGAAAAAACCGTCACAGGAACGCACTTCATCATTTACGCCGTCGTAAAATTGGAACTCGACATGTTTCAGGGGGCTATTTTGAAAAACTCGATAAATAACACTTTTTTTTATCAAATCGACACTGACACACACAGATTAATTATAATTGACAATAAGTTACATTTTACCTGACAACTAACTACGGCAAGCGTAGCAAGCTAAGCAAGCGGTTTATTCACTTTTCTTTACATAACAGCAATGAATAATCACATTATTTCTGTAGAATATTGTATTGGGTTATTATTACTTGTGTTGGAACTGTAGAAAAGTCTAATATGGCGCAGACGTGTCTGCACTAACAAAACTTCCTTCTCAACCACCTTATTTTCAAAACGTAACAGCCTCTTCTGCGTTAGTAGATTCCGGTCCCCGGTGATAGTAGAAATGAAATCATCTACGCATAACGGCAGGCATACATACAGCCAGAGAAGACGATGTCTTCCTATTCGAAATGTATTATCGTTAAATACCTAAACTCAGTTTTTCTTTGCTAGTCCATTAATGTAAACAATCTTTTTGTTACTTTTTGAATAATTTCAACAAATACAATTAATTGAATATTTGATTTAAAAAGATCTCAGGATTTAACAATGAATTACCGATATAAGTTGTGAGTATTGTGTTTATCATATATTTTAATTCATCATTTAGTAATTCCTTTTAAAAAAGCTACACGATCACGATTGTTTACAATATTCGACTAGCAAAGTAAAATGGACTTTAGTAAAGTTCTTTTCAACACTTTTTGCGCTAGAGAAAACTCTATCGTTTTCAAAATAGTCTCCTTCAACCGCCTGTGCCCCTGACAAATGCTGCTCCAGATTTATAGTGCTCGGCGCAGGCTAGCTCGAGCTTTTGATATATGTGTTTTAGTGCTGGCTCGAAACTCGGATAGTTTTAGTGCCGCTAGTTGCTTTAGTGTTCTTTAATCGGGGCGAGATTTGTAGCAAAGACACATTTTCGACTAGACTTGAAAAAAATGGCCAAGTGCGAGTCGAACTCGCACACTAAGCGTTCCGTGCCAGCTTTAACTGAAGTAGAGATCGACTTACTTCGACTTGGCAAATATAAGTTTGTTTTTCATAGTATTAGTATAAATAAAAAAGTTATGTTTGCGGTTATTGAAAATGTGCTCTATCTCAAAAACTACTAGTTCGATCTCGTTAAAACCAATTTTGCTTTTAAATTCTTTGTCAAGATCTACATCATGTATTTTTTATTTATTTCACTTGCTTAGTTTAAAATAAGATGGGGAGGACGCCCATTTAACCATTTTGGAAGCGTCTATCTCAAAAGTTAGACTTTTAGAGAAAATGGTCTTAGGAACCTCGATGTCATTTTAAAAGACCTATCCATAGGCACTTTAGTTTCATGTATAGCCCCCTAAAATATTTTTATTTTTTGTATGACAATCGTAAAGTGGATGTACAGGATTCATCTTCTTACTAAGTTTCAGCTGTGTAATACCTACTAAGTTTCAGAAAAAAGTGGCTTTGACATACGGATGGACAGACAGACAGAGTTCCATTTTTTGCCATTCGGCTCCGGAACCCTAAAGACACGGCATTTAATTCTAAATTGATAGAAAAACTTCGGACATACCTCAAAACCGTAGATAAGTTTATACGATTATGAATCTAAAGAAAGGACACAAATCGGCACATGTTAATAGTCATACAAGTGACTCTATCACAGCTTTTTGAGCTTTTGTTTCCAAGATTCACGATAAATTGTTTATGGCCCAAAAGCTATTCCACCTACAACTCATAATACCATATGGAGCCAAAACGGTTTAACAACTAAAATGCTCCTAGTGTTTTACTACTCATTTCAGTTAGAACATCAAGAAGCGGCGTAAAGCGAAAACACTAAACTTACATTGACTTGAGTCAGGTTCGACTATAAAACGGTCAGATGGAAATCATAAATCAATCACATAAATACAAGTAACATCAAAATAGATTTACTTGCGTCTGGTGAAACGGTTTTTGAAATCAATCTAACGGCAAAGCGTCTAGGGCTGTAAATGTCACTTAGGGCGTCAAGTTGGGCTCAGTGGCGTTATGACGACTCGGAACTAAGATTTATGGCACAACATGTTTGTTTATTTGTTGCATCAAAACAACGCATCATAGGACTTTTACTCCGTGGGGTTTAAACAAGGTTAAGCAGGATGAAGTACTTAAATATACGTTAGAATAACAGCATTACGTCGTTACCTGTCAAAAAAATATAATTGCACTATAACTGCATCGGTGGCACAGCGGTCTAAGGGTCCAACTTTAAAGCGACGGCTACGTCAGAGGGCCCGGGTTTGTTCCCCGGGTCGGGCCAAAAATATGTTCCTGCGTTTTTCTGTTCAGAAATTCTCAGGGTAGCCCGGAGTTTGGAAGTTGGCGGTGTTTCACCCCTGTGCCTCGGAAAAGCACGTAAAGCCGTTGGTCTCTCTCCGGTCGTGTCAGATTGCTGTCCCATCGGGCTATGAGAGTGAGAGGAATAGAGAGTGCACCTGTGTTTGTGCACACACTTGAGCACGATGATATGTCCGGCGCAGTCGGTTCGTCATTGTGACTGGCTACCGTAGTCGAAATCGGCTAGGAGGACTATTGCACTATAAGACCCTTTCCTTATACACTGCGACTTTTAGCATCAATGCTAAGCATCGATGCTGTCTCGCGTTTTCAAAACACGGGACAGAATCGCGACTCAGACACTGAATAGATTTAATTTGGCATCATTGCAGTCGCGCGTTAGCATCGCTGCAGAAGCGCGACCGCGTCGATGCTAACGAGCGTTTGTATTGATGTAATCGCCAATATACAGTACATAATTTGTCAATGGCCAGCTTCTGTGTAACGACTGCAACGATGCTAACACACGTTAGCATCGCGACTGTATCGATGCTAACGCGACTGTATTTACACACGTAAAGATTGACATCTTGCGACTGCATTGATAATGCATCGCGTCTGCATTACTGCTATAAGTCGCAGTGTGCAAAGGGTCTAAGTTGTAAAATTGGCAGACTGAATTAATTTTGTTTTTATTGTAACTATTAGCTCTTTTTATGTTTTAAATGATCAGAGCATGCGATACTCCAAGCCTGTAGTCAGCGGTATTCACTGATAAATTTACATGATTGAAGATGATCATAGAAAACGATAACCGTTTCTAACAATACAATAGTTTCTTTAATTTCTTGACAAATCAAAATGATTTACCAATGATGCAGATCAATGGCATGTATACATTCGCTGTAGAGGGCCCATCAAGCCATTCAGTCTTTGAGTAATGTACGCACATAGAAAAAGACCGTATCCCCAGTCCCTGTCTTTGGTCATAAATACTCGGAACAATGGTGTCAGGCGCAGGTTTATCAGTCATTGAGCGCTCATTAGTCAGCTGAGCAGCGCTGGTCGCAGCATCTGAATGGCCGTAAGCCCACCACACATTATGCGATGGTAGAATTTACGACCGTATGAATTGAGCGTAGGGTGGATAATAGCGTGGCCAATTTATTATTTTATGTGTTTAAAAATATTAGTTTCCAGATATAAGGTTTACTGTTACTGCCAGAATATGATAACTCTGAAAAAATTTTGTTATTGTTTAAGTTACAATGTACTTGATTAAACTTAAATAGTTACTAAAACCTTTTCCTTAGTGTAACAAATACTTGAGTAAAAACAGTATCAAAATCGGTCCATCCGAACGCGAGATATTCGCGGACAAACATACATACAAACGTATAAGTTGAACTGAGAACTTCCCTTTTTTGAAGTCAGTAAAAAATATTCGTGAATGTGATGAAGATTCCCTAACGTTGTAGAGCGACTTTTCGCTAACGAGACCCATTAGAGTATTTTTGGTGTGTTTGATAACGAACGTATAAGTGCAATCAGCCAGTCCTAGATGCATATTGCGACGTTACTTTGACAGTTTAGTAGCTCTGTTTTTAGGCGGATTAGCAAATTTTTATATTGCGATTTCGTATAATCCACCCAGCAGATTTTTGTAGGAAAGCAGGAGAGAGGACTGCAGAAGTCAGTGAAATAAATAAAGAAACTTTTATTTTTGTTAAGTTACATCGCAATGCCATTTTGGCGACTCAACTAGTTTAGTGGGAATGTAACTGCCTGGAACATCAACGGATTAAAGTAATAATAATATTAATTATTATTTATTGCACAAGTAAGGATACAAGAAACATTAACATTACAGACAAATCATTAGTACAATATAGGCGGTCTAAACACTGGAAGCGATAAAGTTAATTCGCAATACCTAGTCGACTGATTTAGAATTGATTCTAGTTGGGTTCGGATACGATGCAATGTGAAAACAGCCTAAATTTGTGATGAGTGAAACAATAGGCAGACGACAAAGAGATCGATCGGAAGGTGCTTTGTGCAATAGATGAGATAAATGGGACTTACGCCGATTGGGAGGATTCACAGTGCTTTGACTACTGGCTTATAAGTTTAAGTTCTTTTATTGTGATACGTTAGGTCACGAACATGCAATGAATAGCTAACTGGTTACTTTTAAAGTGATAGATATGTAGTGGCCTAAAATCTATACGCTCAACAGATAAAAATAACTATGCAAAATATGAGAACACCTAGAAACAGCTTCACCATCTTACTTTAATGATATTTTGTTTGCTGCGTCAGGTTTTTCAATTTCGTTTTAACTATGTTCGAACTCGGCAGTGGATTCAACGTGGTGGGGCAAAAATATAAGGGAGGTTTAGTCTGTCAGGACTCACCTAGTATCTATCCGCCAATAGTTGGTTCCCAGGGTTGCAGGTGATCACCGAGGACACAGGCACAGTCACAAAGGTCTCCAGGTAAGTTTTAGGCGAAAACACACGCGAAGTTGAGTCCTAGTAGGTCAGTTAGTGTCAAGGGAATAAAGTCTCGAAAACGACTACCTTGGGGGTTTCTCAAACAAGCAAAAAAAGGTAAGTATTCAAAATGATGTGCGTAGGAGCGCGCGCCGCATGACTAGGATGGCAACACAGGTTATCATCAAATTATTGTAGAAAAACAAACTATTTCAACAAATAAGGCACGTGAAATAGTAAAATGCAAAAGGCTTTAGCATTTGAGCTGTATCATTTTGCTTGAACCATAACAGTTATTGTTACACAAAAACTCTTTATAATATGTCAAATTTTTGAAGCGAACCATTGATGAGAGGCAAAGACCTTTTCCTAGCTAATTATAATTTCGCGCCGAACCACGCCTTTCTCGGGTCAAGAAGGGCTCCTTACATCCTTTCCATTTAAAGCCGCATTTATAACGACCCAAATGAAGAGAGGAAAATGATTAACGATGCCCATGACAGTCGTCTTTGAGCGGTTACGACGAGAAACCGAATACTATTGATTGAGCTCACTCAAAGCGCAGGAAGTGCCGAGAACTTGACTACAGTCCGCTGCAATATTTTTTTAATGCATAAAAACTTAGTTATAGTGGCATTAACGTGATTGTTAAATTTTTACATAAGCTCATTCTACCCATCATTCAGAAGATGTTTTAAAAAAACTTCTTCTGAATTTGATCACAAAAATGATTTAGTTTAAATTTTAGAAGCTGAAATACATGTTTTAAATCAATATTTGTATATAATTACTTTTACCCTTTATTCTTTTAAATTTAAAGGTACTAATAAATTACATCTATACTAAT
Source organism: Pyrausta purpuralis (assembly GCA_963924145.1). Lineage (NCBI taxonomy): Eukaryota > Metazoa > Arthropoda > Insecta > Lepidoptera > Crambidae > Pyrausta > Pyrausta purpuralis. Next base: position 26,132,945 of record OZ001648.1, on the reverse strand, counting down.
ATTATAAAGCTGAAGAGTTTGTTTGTTTGTTTGAACGCGCTAATCTCAGAAACTACTGGCCCGATTTAAAAATTATTTTTATGTTGGATAGTTCATTTATCAAGGAAGGCTTTAAGCTATATAACATAAAGATACGACTCACAAGACCACAGCGGCAATGAAAAATGTTGCGAAAACGGGAGAAAGAAATTCCTTTTGAGAACTTCCGCTGCGTACGCTGCGGAAACCGCTCAAGTTACATAAAAATCATGTATGACAAGATTGTTCAGCATTAAGAGTTCTATAATAAATTCCGCGACAGCATAAGTCTATCTTTTATGGTTGACTTACTACAACCTTTTTTATGTTAATAAATTTGTAAAAAAATAATGCATCATTTTTAGAGGTGTATTATACACACAGGTATTTATTATTATCAAAATAAATACATTCATCATCACGAACATTTCATTTAGAACAAAGTTGCCCTTTATATCATTTTATTCCAATAAATATCTTAGGAGCTATCACAGTTTTAACATAACTCTGCACCAAAATAATGTTCGCAGCTTAAGTACAACGTGCGCTTGCGCTAATTATGTTATAAAGCTAAAGAGTTTGTTGGTTTGAAGTTGAACGCGCTTATCTCAGGAACTGCTGGACCGATTTGAAAAAATATTTCTGTGTTAGATAGCTTATTTATTGTGAAAGGCTTTAGGATATAAAACATCACGCTGCGACGGGAGGGGAGGGAGCAAACTCAAAACGCGCGGACGAAGTCGCGGGGACCGCTAGTTTATAATAAGTACACTATTATTTTGCACTTAAACATTTTAGAATCTAAATGCGACTAACCTTGTATATAAATTTAACACCTTTATATTATGCAGCAATAAAGTAGTGATTCGTAAGCTATAAACTACTTATTGTTTACAAGCAGCAAAATTTTCGAAATAGCTTTTTAATACATTTTCATGCTAATATAGTCCCAAACATACTATATCATCCTCATAAAGAAATAAAATATTTTTTCATTTTTGCTACGGACTGTACACTTGAAATCTGTATCAGATTTCATAGCTTTAGAAGTATATTTTATTTGCTTTTTGACGACATCCTTTTTTTTATTTAGTAAAAACAAAACACAGAATACCCTCCACTTTACAATGTTTTAATACATGATATCGCAAATATCTTACTTTGTCATATTTTTTTTTACTAGGAACGCCTAAACTTACCGCAATGGCAGGGGCAATTCATAGGTGTGCACTTTCAATGTTCTTTGTTACAACTATTTTATTCATGTTATATCAGTGAATGAACTCCAAATTAGCTCTTAAAAATTTAATTTTAGCTAATATATTAAATACACATTCCTAATCTGAAGTATTTCGATACTCTATTCTTCAATAACAGATTCGGCGAGATGCACACGTTCTCTCATAGAACTGTACAACGGATTCCTAAAAGCACTCCCACTTAAGCCACTCACCGTAGAATCCCTTCTGGTCAAAGATACTACGCTGTCACTTCGCCTGTTGATCCGGGATAAGAATCCTCGAGTCAACCCGCCTCTCAGGTCAGGCATTCTGATCTCTGAAGGTCTATAATAATACATGTACACAGAACCAAGCATTATGATTACAATAAAGAATACAGATACAAAGATCTTCCCACCCAAACCGACTTGAGAGATCGGAGATCCGCTCAGATATAATGTTTTCTTCTCACTCACCCAATCACTGGAAAGTCTATAACCAATTTGATTAATTGCCTCCACACTAGCTCCAGAATATTCACCTCTCTCGACCACAATGATTTGGATTTTTTTAACAGACGACGTTATACCTTCGCGAGCATTATTTAAAGGTAGTATTCCAACATGGTAATCCAATTCTTTTGCACCTATAAAAGATTTTACAAATGCTTTGACTTCCTCTAGCATGAAATTTTCGGCTGCATCGAAAATAAGCGAACCTCCACATATTTCGCAACAATGACCCACAGGTTTGATTGGCTGAGAGCATTTAGGAACGGGGCAGTATTTCAAGGCGCAATTGATGTCCAACGCGTTATCTTGACACGGACAACCAATATTTGCGGTACAAGTCTTTGCATCAACATAAACTGAAGTGTCACCTTCACTCCCGAAGATAAATTGCTGGTTCTCATCGCTTTGACTTAAAATGCGTGATCTGAAATCTATTGTTGTTAATCGTAGGCCATTTACAATTAATTCTTTGACGTGTTGGTTCACATTTGGTAGTTGTATGGTGAACTGAGAACCTGGAGGAAAGACTACAGTATCATCGAAGCAAGGTATCCTTTCGGCATCAGGTGTAGCCTTATTAAACTTCGGAGAAGACCAAGCGTCGGGTTGGTTCCAGGATCCTCTAGAATCGTCTTCGTAAAAAGAAAGTATGGGTCCGTCATCACAAGTTTTATCTTCGGGATCCGCTCCAAGTATAATCTCTCCATCGTCAAATAAAACTTCGCCATCGTTTGGTAGAATAATCCCATTGGCAGTAAATCCAGAATATATTTTAACACTCTCTTGAATTGACTCGGGGAACACAACAGTCTGCTTCGAGCAAGGAAGTTTTTTATCCTTATAATTTCCAGGAACGTTCATACTTCTGTTAGGCAGCCATGTAACTTTAGCTGCGAAGGTTTTGACAAATATGTTGCAAATTAAAAATAATATGAACATTTTAAGCCACATAGTGATCAATCAAAGTGTGCACTCAGTGAATGTTATATTGATACTGACTCGTATCAAAGCTAGTAATTTGATCAGTCCGATGTCTGGTTCAAACAAATATATGAAACATCGTGTTATCTAAGGATTGGGTTTCATTACAAATAGCACAATCGCATTAAACAGACACGTCTAAAGCCTGGTGGAATTTATTAGGGACTTTAATGTTGCTAATATTACGAATTTCCCAGAAAAATGCGTATAAACAAAAGATTATCCGGGGATCCGGGAGCATTTCACCGTTGATCCTGGGATTACCAGCGTCTTGAGACGGCAATAAAAGTCATCTCCAGCCACGCACGCCACTATGCCGTTGTATCTTATGATTTATCGCGAAATAACACCGCTAGGTGGTTAAGTACAAACCATTAATGAGTTTCGGAGGGGCTGAAATTTAATAAGAAGCTGCGCCCGTGCCAAGGAGCGTAGTTATGCAAATTTTATTGCTGGAAAGCCTCAAATGGAATATACGGGTCGGCGCTACAGGCGTTTCAGATCTTAAAACTATTTTCAAGTAGCTAGATAGTAACACAAATAATTATAGCTAATTCTCAGCTAAGCAATTAGGGATCTACTTTTCTCTAGCTTTTGACATGGCGGGTGACACGTGAAAATTGTAAGACAATGTAAAGTTTAACTCCAAAACTTAAAAGCTGTTAGATGAGCAGTCAACTGGACTAATTGTACAGATTTTCACTGTGTCTATAGATCTTACTACACTAAACCGATTGTTGAAAATATTTTTGATCTCAGCCGTCTACTGAAAGCGCTCTCGTTCACAATATCCCCTCCTGTGTTTTCACAACTACAGCTCTGTAAAGAGCGACGAAATGCACAATATGGTAGATGGGTAGATAACAGCGGTCGGTAAGTGTTCCGGTTTTACCCCGATATAAAACCTCTGTAAGGGAGCAAGAGACTTCTAAGAAGTAGGATCAATAAGAGCTACTTTACATGCACGCGTGTAGTTACAGCAATTCCTACGTAAAAAGTAAAGTTATTGTGTTTTCTACAAAATAGGTCGCGCAGTAACGTAAAACGTACATTTTGCTTTACTTGAGCACTATTCTCTTCATATTACATTAGCGGTCTCCCGCGACTGCGTCCGCGCGTTTAGAGTTTGCCTCCTACCCTAGGCTCCTGTCGAAGCAAACGGACGTTGAATTTTTTTTTTAAAATCGGACCTGTAGCACCTGAGATTAGAGCTTTCAAACCAAGAAACCAGTTCACCTTTATACACATATAATATTAGCATAGATACGTTATGCTATCATTCGCAGTACGTGAACTATCTGTAATTCTTTTGAGAAATAAAGTTTTTAAACCAAAAAAAGATTTATTAATTATGAAAAATAAATGGAACAGACGTAACGAAGCTTTTTGAATGTTTTTTCTCGGTGTTTTATAAACGAATCGTGACTCTAAATGGTTATTCCTGCTTAACTTACACGCTTTTACTATCGATGATTCAGTTCAACTGTTGTTCTGAACTTAAAGATCTTAGCATACAAAATTGCCCGCATGCGGTACATATTAATCAACCAGTGTGCCAAATCCTAAATTATCCAGTAAAGTCCGGGTCTACTGTATCTTGTTTAAGATATTCTTCTGTTCTCGCGTTTATCTGGCCCTTGTAAGGGCCTTATTGCGAACGTGTTGCGGTTATGGTTTTTAAGGAAAGGGTGGAATAAACAGACAGTATGAACGCAAACGCAGACGTAAACGGATTATGCTTTGTCGTAAATTGGCGGTTACGAAGCGTTCCGTACGACCCTTTCAGCTAACAACAATATCGCGTTAGTTTGATATGAGTTTTCACCTTAAGATTTGAAGAGAGTATGACAATCTTTTTTTATGATTAGGGAAAGGTAATCTTTGATACATAGAAAATGTATGTAAATTGATGTAATCGTGAATAAACGATTAAATACTTTTTTGCAGAGTTCTGCCATCATTTCGTTGCAATTTTAAATTTTAAATAAATCTGCAAGAGATTCCCTTTTCCTCATACAAAATCCTCTACAACATGGCTATCTTCATTCCGTCACATTACTCTGTCCAAACAAACGCTTGTTCAGGACCATCAGACCTTGCAATACAAAATTGCATTCACATCCCTCTGCCTTTGCAATAAGACTCATATTTGACTAAAATTTGCTAGCATAAGTGGCAGATAAACAGATTATTCTTACAAAACACGGGTTGTCCAGGCGTCCCACAAGCATCAGTCTATACGAGTACACCCAAACCTATACAAAACCAATTTCGACTGGACCTTTTTTTTTAGACAAGATGCTAATATTGAGAGCTCAGCTTACAATAGAAATGTGTGACATAATTCGGAGTCGTTCAGTCGAATAATGGGCGAGAGGTATTTGCTTAAGCCTTTGAGAAAATGGAAAATTAAGTGTGACCCTTCGGAGCAAATACGCCGTCCGTGTGTTGTTGGGCAAATAATACAAATGTGGAATGAAAATTGTGTTCAGGGAAACTATGGACTTAAATCGGTTTGTGTTCAACGAACAACAAAACAATTACAAATCTGATTACGTAGTCCGGGATTAATTATTTTGTTATCGATTTGGATTGAAATTACTATTTGTAGATTTATTATTGTGATATTAGTAAGAGTAATGTGAATTTTAGAGCGGTTTCACACTTAGGCGACTTTAGCAGCGCGACGCTGATAATTTCATACATAAATGACATGATGACATAATGACACGGCTGTCGCGCGACCGTCGCGCTGCTAAAGCCGCCTAAGTGTAAAAGCACTCTAAGAATCATGAAGTTCGGGCAGTTTTGTTCCAACAAAATAGTAGTTTCTGACTAAATAATAATGAATGTTTTTTGTCTTATGAGCACGAAAATTTTACCTTAGTTAGTTATTGGTTAATACGACGCCTCCGTCATAATCGTTGTCTGGTATTCGTAACACAAGAAAGCAAATTCATTACCACGACAAATGGTGTGTTGTCTGGCGCATATTTCTATTTACATATAACATTATTATATTTATAAACTCAACGAACCCACAACCATTCCCATTTATTTTCTGATACTTTTTCTTCTTCTACCACATATAATTCAAAAAGTATTTTAGTAAGAAATACATATATTTTATGATCATGGCACCTTATAAAAAGATTGTACTATTTAGCGCCGTTTACACGCCTACGGCACAACAAAAGATTATCACTAAATTTATAGGCGTCGATACCAATAACTCGGGCCCTTCCATTAGGGCTCTATAAACAAATTTAGTCTAATCGCCAATTAAGCAGTAAACGTTAAGATTTGGGACTGTTTAGTAGCGCCACAGTTGAAAAAGGATCAGTATTGTTGCTGACTAGAACTACGTCATATTTTTACCCAAAGGGTGATTTTGCTATATTTACCTATTTATTTACATTATATTTCACAACCAAAATGTGTAAAAAAATAGAAAATGTGGACTTAGCGCCATGTGACATTTTTTACCAGTCACACATTTTGGCTAAGCAAAATTGGAGATCTGCAAACCTGAAAAATCTAATAAAGTATATTTTTCACTGTTTGTTCTAAGTAACTTGATGCAATGGAGCCAAGGAAGTTGTTAAGGCCAAATTGCTTCATTGATAGTAGGTAATGGTAAAGTTTCGTTACCAGCGGTTGAATATTTACGATTGTGTGTGATTTGAAGAAAAACTACCACAACCGAATGTTAGAATGGCTATTTTATTGACCACTGGTTAAAGTATTTTTTCTACAAATCGCAATCCTAAATAATCAACCGCTGGTAAAGATATTTAGCCAGTACTATTGATGAAGAAATTGTAAGTGATGAATTGGTAAAACAAATCCAAATCACGTATAGAAGATATTGTAGACTAAAAATTTTAAAGAGTTCTGGTCGTCATTTCAGTTTCATTTATTCTTTTCATTTATGTAACAGTAAACATACTGACTTATAGTCGCCCAAAGCGTCAATATGCTAGTCACACAGTAAAAAAAGTTGAACAAACATTACAATATAGAAAATCAAATAAAACAAATAGGATACATCAGGATTACATTACCATAATATGCCTCTAATAGATTTTTTTAAACTTTCGCGTTGCAATATAGCTTATATTTGCGTCGCGTATAGACCCGCAGTTATAAGTTTTATATCACTAATAATTAATAAGTCTGAAAAAATACTCATTACAATCCTATCTGCTTCTTATCCAAAAAGTATTATCTGCAAAACATTCAATATTTTGTTTAAAGCCGTTTTCACCCCTGGACTCACTTCATACATTTCAGTTGTGGTAACATTTTCACCTCTGTTATGTCATGCATTAAACCTTTTAGCGCGACTATTACTTTAATAGATCAGGAATGAATGTTATTGTGACTGTAAAGTGTTACTTATATTTATTATGAAATCGACATCAATTATATGATGGGGAACTCTTTATGGCGATAGTAGCAAGATCATATTCTAATCCAATCTTAGCATTTCGTAAAACTTGTGAGAAGATATGATGGGCACATACATCGGAATACTTAGGTGGCATTGCTACCAGTCATGACTTTCAGCTAAGAAGATTTAGGTATAGGTGATATAACAAAGGTATAATTATGTTGATAATTAATTATATAAGATATCAAAAACACCCTTTAACACAGACAGGTGTCAACTTAGTGAAAGATCTGTCAATATTTTGCCTTCCCATTATGCTAGGGCTATATTGCAATTTTTTTTAACTTATATCTTGCCACCGCTAGGCAAAGGTCTCCCCCAAACTTCTCCTCCTATCTCTATCCATAGCCAACGAACCCAGAGCAGCAGAGGTGACCAAATCGTCACACCAGCGCTCTTTGGGTTTGCCTTGCGGCGATAGCAATCTACTGGATACGTAAAAAAATAATCAATTAAAATTCCACCTCGTCCACATTGTCATTAATTACGACCAAGTGAATAGCTTTAGCTAAATGCCTCTCGTCTTGTATTGAAAAATGTTTCGATAATACTGAAACTGCCTGGCAAAATCTTTTTACACTTTCATACTCGTTTTTTCATGTAAAGTCTCAGTCTAAAACTTTAACTCGGGCGCTTTTAGATAATGCTTCGAAATCCGACAATCCATCCCTTCCGTTCAGTTCGTCTGGTACGCTATCTTCCAAATTTAACGTTTATCGTACCGTTGAGAACAAGGTTATGGACGGCGACCTGAAAAACGCAGCCCGAATCTTGTTCTCCGATGACACTCTCGCTCCCCCTAATCAGGAAACTCTCGAGAGCCTTCGTAGTAAGCATCCTTCACGTCCAGATTCTCCATCTTTAGCTCTTCCTCCTCTTCAAAATTTCCAACCCTTACAGATACTTGATGACGGCGACACGTTTGCTGCCATCATGTCTTTTCCGGCTGGTTCTGCTGGCGGTATCGACGGCATCACTCCCCAACACCTTAAGGATTTGGTGAGTGCTTCCGCTGCTGACGCCGGTAGAATTTTGCTTTCCAATATTACAAAACTGTGCAACCTTCTCTTATCTGGCAGGGTTTCTGAAAGTTTTCTCCCGTTTTTATTTGGTGCTAGACTTTGTGCCTTTCGAAAAAAAGATGGTGGCATTCGCCCTATTGCTATTGGCTCAACGTTTCGTCGTCTTGCAGCCAAATTAGCCTGTCGTGATATTTTTTCTCCTTTGAAAGAGTATTTTCAACCCATCCAACTCGGTTTCGGCAGTAAGGGCGGTTGCGAGGCTGTGGTTCATTCAGCTCGCAATTTACTCTCCTGTGACGAATATGAAGTTTTTTTGAAAGTTGATGTGAAGAATGCTTTCAATTCTCTTGACAGGTCTGCCTTTCTGAATGAAGTTCAGACTCACACTCCTCGGATTTATCCCTTTGTTTTTCAGTGTTACAATAATCAATCAAAATTGCTTTACAATGAACATTCAATTGTTTCTGCAGTAGGTGTTCAGCAAGGCGACCCTTTAGGTCCAGCCCTTTTTAGTTTAGACATCCATCCTGTCATTTCATCCTTAAATTCTAAATTCAATGCCTGGTATCTGGATGACGGCTCCTTTGGAGGCAAAGCAGATGTTGTTTTCCAAGATCTTGTCCTGGTTATAGAGGGATTTAAGAAATTTGGCTTAGAACTAAACCTTTCAAAATGTGAACTTTTTATTAATGACCACGTTTCGTCTGGTTCCCGTCAGGATATCATTGATAAATTTAATTCCCTTGCTCCTAACTTAAAAATTCTTAATTCTGAATCGCTTTGCCTTTCAGGTGCCCCTCTTCTTGATCCTAGCATCGAACCTTTTCTTGATAAAAAGTTGAATGATTTCACCCTATCAGCCCCCAGATTAGAACACCTAAATTCACACATTGCTTTTACTATACTGAAATCGTGTCTTTTTGTGCCTAAATTTACATATTTCCTACGTGCTAGTCCTATCTGGAAAAATAATAATTATTTAAAACTATTTGACACTACTCTTAAAAATAGTTTGGAAAAAATTTTAAATTTACATTTTGATAACAATTCTTGGACTCAGGCTTCGCTTCCTATTCGTTTTGGTGGGATCGGAATTCGCCAAATTTCTAGTATAGCCCTCCCCGCTTTTCTCTCCTCTTTGCATAGCACTTCCGTTTTAGCCGGGAAAATCTTTGAGCATCCTCGCCAGCTTTCTGAGGTGAGAGAGGCGGAGGAGTTTTGGCAAGGTCTCTGTCCTAGAGAAGACATTCCAAAGGAACGTCACCAACAAAAACTTTGGGATATCCCTCTTGCGAGAGAGACCTTCAATTCTTTACTTCAAAATTCCGTCAGTGACAGTAGTCGAGCAAGGCTCTTGGCGGTTTCCTGCAAAGATTCTGGTCACTGGCTTCATGCTTTACCGTCAAAAAATTTAGGCACTCTTTTCGATAGTGAGTCTTTCCGGGTGTGTGTGGGTCTCCGCCTTGGCACCCCTATATGTGAATTTTTTATATGTCCCTGTGGCAAGTAGGTTGACAAATTTGGTCTCCACTGCCTTTGTTGCCAACAAAGCGCTGGGCGTCTCGCCCGTCACGCTACCCTTAATGACGCCATCAGAAGAGCTCTTGTCACCATTAATGTTTCTTCCACGTTGGAACCACGTGGTTTGGTCCGTGACGATGGCAAGAGACCCGATGGCCTCACGCTTATTCCCTGGGAACGGGGTCGGGCCTTAGTTTGGGATGCAACTTGTGTCGATACTTTGGCCCCATCCCATCTCAGAGAATCAGCCCTTAAAGCTGGAGCAGCAGCGGAGTTGGCTGAAAACGCCAAGCGTCGCAAGTACGTTTCACTTGCAAGTGATTATGTGTTTGCGCCGTTTGGTGTTGAAACATTTGGGCCGTGGGGACCCTCTGCTAAATTGCTGTTTGGTAAAATTGCGCCAAAATTAAATTCTGTAACAGCCAATAATAAAGCTGGCTGGTTCCTAGCTCAAAGGATTAGCATAGCTATTCAACGCGGCAACGCAGCCAGCATCATAGCCTCCTTGCCTCAAGGAAATGGTTTCGTTTTTGAATAGGTAGACTTTAAGTGAGATTGAAAATTAGTAAATATTGTCATGTTTCATCGGAATTGCATACAATCATAATGTAATTTTGACGACCTCCGTGGTGTAGAGGCTAAGCACGCTGGTTTCAAGGCGCGCCGCTCCAAGGTCCCGGATTCGATTCCCGGTCGGGTCAATACAAAAATTTTCTATATTGTGTAACGTTGTATATTTTGTCTAAGTTCGCTTGAAACGAAAAGCTAAATGGATGTAGGGCTCCAGTCCATATTTTGGCATAGATATGGTGGATGCTGACACTGACATTTGTCAAGTGTGACAGCTGCCGTTTTTCCGGTTCCGCACTGTTGGTCGTGCGTCGGAGTGGAACGTTTGTTATAATTCTTATAATGTAAAAAAAATTAATAACGGGGCACGCCCCATTTATTTTGTAGTTTGATAGTTATTCCTGACGCCGCCAACATGTCAATTTGGATGAATTAATTTCGAAAATGATTTGATATAAATGACTGGAAGATGGTCTCAAATAGAATAATTAGCATAAATGTTTAGTAATCAATTCAAAATTTATATGGCGAGCCAGCTGCAACAGCAGGTTTCGCTTTTGATATGTGTCTGTAAGTTGTACAGTCACAATTTGGTGATCATGTTGTAGCCACAGTGACCTTACTTAGACCTTACTAAGACCTTACTTAGACCTCATTTGGATTAATTTTGAAGTCAGATTTTCCTGATGGATTGATTTGCTTCTTGTCTGCTGTTTTGAAGATGGACCGGTATTGGTGAAATTTTGGGGTAATGTTGCAGAGTTGTTTGTAGTTTGATGCAACAAAGATTTGAAATGGTAACCTCCGTTGATATCCAAGGTTGGTTTTCCTTGTATTTACTTTAACTTTAGTGAAAAGTGGGATAATTTAGCTATTAATTTAAGCATAACTTAGGAATCCCTTTGAGGATTAATTTTGGAATTAATTAGGAAATTAAACACTTAAATTGGTGGTTTATCTTTATTATTAGAAAATTGTGAACATAAAGATTTGTAATAGTATAGATATAGATAACTAAATTAGAACCTAACCTAGTCTCTACTGAATTCTGAGCTATTAAGTTTTTGTATTTAAAGGTGTTAAAAGGTAATTTTTAAATAGCAAATTTGAATAAACTTTTGTTGCCAAATGCTATACCCGGATTTCATTATTTCATTCGAATATTAGTACCTTTTAAACACCCTTTGTCCACACTAGCCGGGAGTGACTGCGACAATTGTCTCGGGTCTGGGTGTTGTGGTACCACCGTTGTGACTGATTTCCATAACACAAGTGCATTAGCTACTTACTTTGGGATCAGAGCAATGCATGTGATTGGTGTCCAATACTTAAAAAAAAAAACTTTTAAAAAAAATCTATACTAATGTTATAAAGCTGAAGAGTTTGTTTGTTTGTTTGTTTGTTTGAACGCTCTAATCTCAAAAACTACTGGCCCGATTTGAAAAATTTTTTTTACGTTGGATAGTCCATTTATCAAGGAAAGCTTTAGGCTATATAACATAAAGATATAACTCATAAGACCACAGCAGAAATGAAAAATGTTGCGAAAACGGGAGAAAGATATTCCTTTTGAGAGCTTCCGCTGCATACGCTGCGGAAACCGCTTAAGTTACACAAAAATCATGTACGACAGGATTGTTCAGCATTAAGAGTTCTATAATAAAGTCCGTGACAGCATATGTCTATTTTTTATGGTTGACTTACTACAACCTTTTTTATGTTAATAAATTTGTAAAAAAATAATGCATTATTTTTAGAGGTGTATTATACACACAGGTATTTATTCTTATCAAAATGAATACATTCATCATCACGAGCATTTCATTTAGAACCAAGTTGCCCTTTATATCATTTGATTTCAATAAATATCTTAGGAGCTATCACAGTTTTAACATAACTCCGCACCAAAATAATGTTCGCAGCTTGAGTACAACGTGCGCTTGCGCTAATATATGTATTATAAAGCTGAAGAGTTTGTTTGTTTGAACGCGCTTATCTCAGGAACTGCTGGACCGATTTGAAAAAATATTTCTGTGTTTGATAGCTTATTTATCGAGAAAGGCTTTAGAATATAAAACATGACGCTGCGACGGGAGGGGAGGGAGCAAACTCAAAACGCGCGGACGAAGTCGCGGGGGACCGCTAGTATATGTATAAACCTACTCTCTCTGCCTCCCTAAACACCGGCACCCACGCTCAATAATACCCTAAATTAATTTATTATTGACTACTGCATTGTTATTTCGATTCCTGACAAGTGCATGGAAATCGTGACGTCATTAGTTTCACAATAGCGAGTTATTAATGGCTCAGAGACCTGTCTTAGGAGTCGGTGCACCGAGGCTTTGTTGCGATATAAAATAATCATCCCCCTAAGCGGTGCCAACCAAATGTCTTGTAGGATCGATCTTGGGTAGTCTAGCTGAAGCGAATTGGCATCGTGACGATATTTGTGATAGATATTTATATCTATTGTTTAAGAATATATTGGACGAAGAATATTAACAAGATCTTCTAGAATTTTTATTGATTAGCTTCAAGAGATTGTACTTTGGAAAAATATACGTTTTCATTTGAAAATAAAAGTAGATTTTCATTATTTTGCATTCTCAATCACTATCTTGCAGAATCCAGATAACAGTATCGTGACAAGCCTCGCGCTGTCCCGAATTAAGTTGAGCCAAAAAGGTACCCCTTTTGACACATAATATGTACTTACATTTTAACATAATCTTAATTAATTTGTACTATTAAATATTCAATAACTTATTTATACATTTTCATTTCTTTTAATAAAATAATTTACGTACCTTTGTGTCAAATAAAGTTCATTCATTCATTCATTCATCTACTAAAACAAAAATTGATTCTAGGGTATTTGACGCATTGAAGAGGTTTTTTTGTCAGTAATTTGTCTCACATCTATGAATCATTTTTTTTTCACTCAACTAACGATGCCTGATTAAAATTTAGCTGATCTGAGAATGCTTTTCTGTCATTTATGGTTTTGATGAAATGTTTGAAAAGAATTTAAAAATTGAAATAAAAAACACATTCTCAGAGCGGCTGTACTTTGAGCCCGTTATGCAATAGATTATCTTTTCACGTTGCCAATACTCAACATTCTTACAATTGCCGTCGTCAGCCGTCCCTCCAATGAGTGAGTGACGACAAAGGAATCAATTTATCACCGAGCGGCCTTTCCGCGGGGTGCACCTAACCTTTTGATACAGACGTCACGTGGGGTGGTTATTACAATCAGATCCGTCAATATTTTGCGGTTTCGATGAACTTTGTCTTTAAGGTCTAATAAAAGTTGCATATAAATTTGGATTTTAGGGTTCCGTAGCCGAATGGCAAAAAACAGAACCCTTATAGTTTCGTCAAGTCTATCTATCTGTCTGTCCGTCCGTATGTCACAGGCACTATATTCTGAAACTATTAGTATTACACATTCAAAACTTAGTGGGTAGATGTATCCTGTTAACCGCTTTACGATTCTCATACAAAAACATTTTTAATTTGAATTGAATTATTCTCCTAATATCTTAAATTTTATTATAATTTTATTTTGGAGTAATTAGTTATGATCGATTGTTCGATCTTCTACTACTTACGTTAACTCTTTGTTATTAAAAATTATTTTCTACTTTTTAGTTCGGATAGCTATAAAAGCGCGGTTTTTTAGTTTTTTTAAACTATAATTTATTTTTCATTTTTTAGTTCGATGTTTCAATTAATTATTTGCGGACATGCGACACGCGATAGCTCTATCTTTCTTACTCCTTTACAGAGGATCCACGAAAGAATTTATTAATCCTGGTGGTCCTTATAAGTGTCGTGAATCAAACTCGGTTGAGTTTATAAAGTTCTTTATTCGATCAACACACTTATCTATGATACAAATCACTATTTCTAGCCACATTAATAATTATAACTACATTTTAAAATAGGTTCCTTCCATCAACCTTTCGCTTCGGCGGTCAGTACTAGACTGGCTCGCCTTTCGAGTGCACTCCGCAAGTCAGAAAATAAGAAGGGAAGGGGCAGCCAGTGTTGCCATTTTTAAATAGCGATATTCGATAAAGTAACGATACTCGTTTTTATATAAATAACGTTAACTGTTATTATAATGAGTTAAGATTACAACAGGGCTACTGATTGAATCTAAATACAAAAATCATCACACTCGGCCATCCGACCTAATGCACCTCCTGGTGCATTTTTTAAAATATTTACAATGGCGCATTTATATCAATACTACTACAGCATACTACATTTATCATATTACAAGCAATAAAGATTATGCCAAAATTAAGCTGTTGAGTACACTTAGAAAATCATCACATTCGGCATTTAAGTTTAACAAGAAATATAGGTTATGCTACAATCATACTGTTGAGCTCACTCAGTAATACATATTACAAAATATACTTATTAATAACAATTATCACCTTGCTAGTACTTTTTATAATTATAAATTATTTTTGGTTTACTTGACCAATATCGATTTATCTATTGAATCTTTAGATTGATTATGCTTTATCAAGGGTGAAGTAATAATCCAGTGTCTTATAAGACTTGCGGCAACGAACATTTTATACATCTTATATCTTTTATGTAACCGGGTTCATAACCTATTATGTACCTATAATTTCATGGTTATTTCGTTCTAAAGGCTAATAAGTTAAGCATGGTTATGTTATTATAATTATGATCACAATCGTAATTATTAATGAGACTAATCTTTTTTTTTAAACTCCTGTCTATGAATGACAAAGGGTCATTTATCGAAGCCATTTTTATTTTATTTTATTACAATCTATTATGTTCTTATATTTATATTTAATAGGAATTTAAAAAAAACATCGGATTTTAAGACAACAAAATGGAAAGAATCTTTAACTTAATTGACTTTTAAATTGATGAATGAATGAAATTTATAGGTAACTTTTTGTAGTTTTAAGTGTGTGACATATTAACGATCCTAACTTTAAAGAGACCTTATCTACATAAACAACAGTTCATTTAGAAAGTAATAAATCAGTCAAGTCAGTAAAAAACAAATTATTGGACACCAATCACATATTGTTCAGTGGTACGAAAATCAGACACAAAGGTGGTACCACGACACCCAGACCCAAGACACCGACCGGGAATCGAACCCGGGAACTCACAGCAGCGACGCCTTGAATCCAGCGTGGCTAGCCACTACACCACTGAGTTCGTCAAATTAATACCTCATTACTACAAATAACATCATTATACTCCATTACAATATGTTTTCGAGTCTTTTATTTCTATCATCGACATTTTCTAGCATCCAATTCAATTTTTGAATAACTTAAAGGAATGACTGAACGGTGCATTCAGCAATATGATAATAGTTCACAATTTGTATAATGATAATATGTATAAAGTAAATAAAATAATAAGGTGAAAACAATAAAGTTTCTTTCTGAAACACAGTCTCATGATTTGAATTTTTCATATTAAGTAATGTATTAGGATATAAACCTTTGTATTGAGATAGATATTAAGAAAATCACTAAAGCATCCATAATAAATGTCACTTGTTAATCGGGGAGAACATAATCAAGAATTATTGAAGCTACTTAGATAACTTTTTTTAAAGTTAAATTTCGTAATTTGCGTGGCGCATATCAATAATGAAAGTTATGAATCTTAGCACTTAAAGTCACACGAGGAGAATTAAGCTATTATGTATATTATTAATAACTCGTTGTTTTTTTATTTTGTTTATTGCAATTGAATGGCCACCTTAATGTCTGTTCTCGATCTCTTGACTGTTTACAGAGATACAGTCATTTAAGCGATCATTATTATTATTATATTATCTGAGTGACTTATGTAATCTCTCATGATCTTTCAATTTATTGTTACCATAAAATATTACTTTAAAGTTTAACTTTCCCTAATATTATGTGTGTCCGTATGAGAAAAATCAATATTTTAGGGCCCATATTAATACATATTTGTTAATTATTTACGAACAGTACATGAAGATGTGGTTTTTATTTAGTAGTAGGAACAAGTACTTACTTAACTTTATTAATCATTATACAAATAATTTAAATAGAATTGAGATTAGATTTAATAGTCAAATGACATTAATAATTAACCCCTTCTACGAATACAATTTACTCAGCAAAGTAAACTCAACGATATTATGCTGTTACATGTAAAAAAAAGAATAAACTGCATGATATTGCCAAGAATACAAAAAAAATTTCAAAGTGGGGAACTAGAATAAAAACTAGTTTTGTAATAAAGCCTTTGTGCATAATTATTTATTAATTGATCTATGAGATCACGGTCTCCTATTTACGTTTTGGCGTGTAGACGTCCCTATTCCCCATTTAAATGTATTGCGCGTATTTAGTTATTCCAAACCCAAGCATATTGCAGAGCAAACGTCGTGTTTGGCGTCAATATAAAATTCATAAATGAAAATATATTTCTTTTCAAGTCAATGCTTAGTATATTATGTAAGGTCACCTCGTTTTAAGTGATACTATTTTAACAGAGCATTAAACAATAACATAGAAAGAGGACTCATTTTTTTTTAAAAAAAAGGCCCGCATACGAAACAAACTAAATATTATTCGTCTTCGTCTCTTACGTAAGTACTAGATTGAGCGAAAACTAGACAGACGTATATAATAAAGGTGTTAAAAGACAATAAGTATAAAAATAATATCACAAAACAAATGTTTTAACAAATTGTCGGAGTACTGATTTATAGATAAACAATGACATTTAAAACAAATTTATGTAGACATTGAGGATACATTAATTTATGTATAACTGACTGTCTACTACTCAGGAATACTTATAAGGAGGTTATTTAATAAGTAAAAGTAAAGTATACCTACCGAAACTTGTTATTGATGTATAATTTCATTTTTTTTAAATTGTTTGTGCAGCATTACAGAAATATGTAATAAGTTATTTAATTCCTAAATGTTTATAGAAGTCATAAATTAATATTAATATGTATAAGTATAGGACTATCTGTCCCAAAATTAATATAATCACTCCACAATTTATTAACAGGTAAAACTCACCTATAAAATTGTTTTACTTACATGTAGCGAGCGATGTTAAGTTTGTAATTAATTATTTATCTACTGTGTATTTCTTTCATAAAATAAATGATAATTGATAAACTTTTTATATTCATTTCATGTCTTACAAGTTTGGCGGTTAACTGCGCTATCAAAATTGCAACGGAATCTGCTACCCTTTATAGTTCTAGTATGATTAAAACGACAGAACAATTTATATAGAGGAAGTAAGGGTATTTTCTATGAATGTTATATAAACGAACTGCATTATAACGCGTTACGCGACTTTAATGACGTTTAAGTAAGCCGACAATAAAATCACCGCGTCAATGAATTAATTAAATCTTTGTTTTGAAATAATTAAGTCACAACGTTAATTCAAGTAAGAATTTACTGACATCGTGTGTTAATAGGTATGTTTTTCTCATGATCGTGATAAATGCGCGGTATTTTCGCAAAGTCAACTTAGTATATTAGGTCTGTGGGAGCGATTAGAATATAAATATTACACTATTTTTTTTTTAATTGATCTCATACAAGAAGGTGAAAAGGGCTTCTGATGTTTATACATTTACCAAAATTATCAGTTGTACGGAAAACAGCACGTCAAGGTAAAAACTGCGGTATCTTATGCAATTGCAATAAGGTTAAGTTTGCAACAAAAGTGGGTAATTTGATGTGCTGTCGACTGTTCATATATTCAAAATTGTGTACTCACTCTCGACAAAATAACCCATTCCACTAAGAAGAAGTGTTGATATTTTTTTCTTTTGTAAATGATAAATAACATCCTAGCCTACCCGCGACCACGAACGCTGCAATGGTTTTAAAACGACGGGAATCAAGATAAACCTCCGCGAAAAATATCAGAATTGTGTGTACAAGGACTTATCCAGTGAATGAATATACTACAGTTAAAACATAGTAGTTGTTTTTTGTTTCTTTTTGTGATCGGAGCCAAACAGTCACTTCGGATTGTGTGAAACGGTAATTTCAGGTGACTCGACGGTTTCGAGCGTTGGTGACGCCGAAAGAGTACCTTTTGATTTGTGACTTCCTTTAGAAGATGTGGATGTCCTCAACCTCGATCGCGAGCTCTTTCGTCTTTTTAGGCCTAACCAGCCTGGTTTGATCTCGTGCTCTTCAGTCTCATCACCTCGGAAGAAAAAGAATACCAGCATTAGTGTTGTTATCAACAAAATCATATTTTGGATATGGTAATTATTTACTAAGTTATGGTTTCAATAATTATCTTTGTAAATGAACTGTATGTATTTATGAGAATAAATGTCTTTAAATCTAATTACTATGGAGCCTATTCATTTATTACAGCATAATTTTAGTAAAGGAATAATGTTGCAAATAATCCTGAACGCAAGTAAGAGCGCCTATATAGCTCACATGACCGTTGCTAATGAAAATTTCTAGTAAAAGAATTCACAGTTAGACTTGACCTTTTGTAAAACATACATAGCTCTTTCATGGCACAAATGGCCCGATCTTATCGAGGAAAATACATAGCTACTATACGTAACATACATGTACATAACTAATGTAGATGTCTTCCAAAATAAATGAATTTGGTTGATTGATTGACTGACTTGGCCACTTCTGCTGCTTTTGAATAATTAAATGTACAGAACTATGGACACACTTGGCCGCTACCTTAGGACACACTTGGTCCACGCGACACACCTGGCCGCTATTTGAGGACACACTTGGTCCACGCGACACACCTGGCCGCTATTTGAGGACACACTTGGTCCGTGCGACACACCTGGTCGCTACATAAGGACACACTTGGCCCATGCGACACACCTGGCCGCTACATAAGGACACACTTGGCCCATGCGACACACCTGGCCGCTACTTAAGGACACACTTGGCCCACGCGACACACCTGGCCGCTAAAACTACTTTGTAAAATCTGACACTATGGCCTTCATTTCAAGTTATATATTGAATGAATTCGAATGTATATTAATTTAAAATAAAAATGTATATAAATATTAATTGGGTTGAATTGGCAATAAGGCATTTACCTGAAAATGCCTTTATATCAAGTCATATCAAATGGAATTGAAGTGAAAGAAAAATGATTCTAATTTAATTTACTTGAGTTGGTTTAAATTGAACTCAGTTAAATAAATAAAAAAACTCAATATTGTTTAACTCACTTACATAATCAATGGGTGTATAAACAAATTATATACCCTATAGGGCACTCAATTATTACTTTTGTCTCCTTGGAGGAATCACTGTCTTCTAAGACACAGGTTTAATCCTAGTTTAGTTGGCAGGGACATTCTCAAGATTAACATGTTTGCCAATTACAGTTCATAGGTCTAAGAATGAACATTGTTAATCGTCACGTTTTGGTAAATAAATGAATTTTATTATTATTATTATTATTATTATTATTAATTCAAGTCATATAACAAACGAAATTGAATTGAAATAAGAAATGATTCGAATATTTATAATTAAATTGGATTGAATTGGTTGAAATTTAACACAATTGATTAAAAACACACAATTGTTGAACTCACTAACATAGATTATAAGTCTGTTAACAAATTATGAATGCAAAGTCTACCTAACCTAACCTAACCTGAAATAAAGTTTTTTTATTTCAGGTTAGGTTAGATAATTATTTATGAATACAAAAATATTAGCCCTAGAACAGTTGCAGGTTGAACGGTTATTCTCAATCTACTAGACATAGCTACCTACAATAGGCAATGACATGATAATATTGAATACCTATTTCTTTTCGTATTTCCTATTCGGATGGAGGAACTACTGAGGTCATTTATTATATTTAGTTGCTCATACTCGTGTCTCGTATCCACTGAACATTATCAAGGAGTAGCCTTGACCAAATGGTCAGTTAGAAACTTAACACAATTTTATCAGGATAGTATCACTACAGTCTACTTACCATAGCAGAATACTATCCCAACAAACTGATCAATTTTAAGCAAAAGCTTGTTACTTTACGAAAACTAATTCATAAGCGATTACCAAATAGAGTATAATAAAATATTATAATATTCGTAAAGTATAAAAAATAATAATAATAGTACGTACGTACCCTTTGTGAGCTGAAGGTTTCCTATCCCACTTCTGACGTGTCGTGAATCAAACTCGGTTGAGTTTATAAAGTTCTTTATTCGATCAACACACTTATCTATGATACAAATCACTATTTCTAGCCACATTAATAATTATAACTACATTTTAAAATAGGTTCCTTCCATCAACCTTTCGCTTCGGCGGTCAGTACTAGACTGGCTCGCCTTTCGAGTGCACTCCGCAAGTCAGAAAATAAGAAGGGAAGGGGCAGCCAGTGTTGCCATTTTTAAATAGCGATATTCGATAAAGTAACGATACTCGTTTTTATATAAATAACGTTAACTGTTATTATAATGAGTTAAGATTACAACAGGGCTACTGATTGAATCTAAATACAAAAATCATCACATAAGGTTATTGAGAAACTGTTATTAAATTATTGCATTGTCATCGGTCCTTGTTACGTGTGCAAAGTTTCATATATTAAATGTTACAATTATTCTACATGCAACTATCTATGTGCGGAGAGTTATGAAAAAAAACATAGTAAAAAGTTATGAAAATATAGTAAAATGCACCCCACGCTTTTTACTCTGAATTGAATTATTCTCCTAATAACTTAAATTTTATTATAATTTTATTTTGGAGTAATTAGTTATGATTGATTGTTCGATCTTCTACTACGGTAATATTAACTCTTTGTAATTAAAAAATATTTTCTACTTTTTAGTTTGGTTAGTTATAAAATCATGGTTTTTTAGTTTTTTAAACTATAATTTTTTAGCAACCGCGTCGTAGAAAACCGAACTTTACAAACTAGGTTTTGCCATATTACAAAATAATGGAAATAGCCTAACATATTTTACATATTCGACAACGAAATACCGATATCTTTCACAGAACTTAATTATAGCATTTTCTAAACGAGATTGACGGTTTTTTTAAGTTCATTAAAATTACTTTCTCTCTCAGAGTTTTATTAAAACATTAATTCACAAAATAACCACCAAAATGCAATTAATATAATCCGTGGAGAAAGTTGTGTACTACGAGGACAGCCATGTATCATCGTAAACAATGAGAACATTAATTTCGCCCACAAGTTTCTTTTCACCAAGTTCTGTTTCTAAATTAAAGTTCTGTTGACATTTCAGGGGTCCGCAAAGTTGGCACTGGGGGAGTACTCTGTTAGTCCATAATGAATAAGCCTTTGTCACTTAAGCGAAGGAGACTCCTAGTCTTTTTCCATCACACGTTTTTCTGTATGAACGTACAGTTTGGGAGTTGAAAACACAGCCAGTAAAGTTTATTTAGCCTTTGAATGTGTAAGATTTAATTCATCTACAACACGATACATTTGATTGAATAATTACAATATATAGTTCAACACAATTATAGCCTGTAAAATATTTTCAAAGTATAGTAGGAAAAAAGATATTAGGTTTGCATGTGAGTGTAAGAAAATAGCTCAACTGACCCGCAACGAAACATTTAAACTACGTGTATATATTCGCAGCAGACTAGTTGTAATGTTTTTTTATACTGATTCATGTCGTGTGCAAAAAAGTTAAACGTAGTTTAGTCGTCCATCAGTCGTATCAACTACGTGAACCATTAAATCATGAGAGTGCCTATCGAAAAACTTACTTAACCACCGTTAAAATAAATAAGCACTTTTAACTTATGATAACAAGGTAAATGCACGCACTGCTTATAAATTGTAGTATGAAAGGTGATCAATAAAACTGAAAACACAAGCTAAACCAAAAATTGTTACGCCTAGGCCCTTTAAATAATTACTGGATTGTTAAATACATAATATAGGTCTGAAATAAATTATTATTATTATTGTAGTTTTTCACTTTTGTGTCTCGGCTAAAAGTGATGGTATTTTGTACGATGTTATATTATTATTGTAGATATATTATTGTTATTCAATTACATGTAATTATATTGTCTTTAACTTAAGATGCCACATATATCTCCTTTGTCTTAGATCGTAATGAAAGTACTTCTTAAATTACATACCTCATGATATAACATGTTCACTCCAATACACTCGCTCGTTCCAGTTTAAACATCTCTTCACAAATAGCGAGACGTTTCCACTCCACCAAGGGGCATTCCAATAAAACAGATATGACGGCCATAAATCCGAGTGTACGAATTATTAGACAATCGGCAAACATTAATCTTCGTGTGAACAAGCTCCGGAGGTTTCGTGTTCGGATTCGTTTTGCTTCAAATAACATTGCGGTATTTGTATGCGTTAGGGTCGGTAGAAAAAACAGTGAGGGATACAACAAAAGTACTAGAAGTTTAACCTAAGTCCCGAGGACGACGAAGACGCCGACTCACATGAATGTCCTTAGTTAATAAGAACCTCCAAGAAGCCAATGATAGCAAGGAGACGACCCTGGACCGAGCAGCCTAGGGACGTGCCACACAGAACACCGACCCCATGTACAATGTGGGAGGACCGAGGTGGAATTGTGTAAAACAATCATTTCACAGTTCAAAACGTAAGGTATGTTCTGTCAAACGTATGGCTGTTTTGCCGTCTGACAGATCATACGTTACGAATACGTACGTTTTGAATTGTCACAGGTATAAAAAATAGTTTCACAAAGCACCAAATCTCACCACTTAAATGGTAATCGGAAAATAAATAAAGAAATTGTAACATGAAATAAAATTCCAAAATGCGCACGGGCGGTATTAACCTACAACCTCTGGCAAATCGGATCAAGCGCTCTTGATGGCGCTGACGTCACGCGTAATGACGTATCCTTAAGAGACCAGCGGCACAGTAGCTCGATTGGATGGAGCGTTGGCCCGGTCTAACAGAGGTTGCAGATTCGAATCCTGCCCGTGAGCAAATTTTGGTTTTTTATTTCATCTTATAAGAATACAAAAGAACACTGTGAGTGTCAAAAACATTGTAAATCATTGAATATTTTACTTCCTGGATTTTTGTACACAAAGTTTGTGTCGGCTATGAAAATGCCTCACTCATGTGTACCTCACGCAACAAAAACTGAAAACCAAACCAGCGCCTTTCGTGGACCTGGCTCAAGCGAAATGAGCTCCTCTTGATTTGTACATCACCGGCACACCGTGGCGCGCACTGATTGGCATCATTTTCTTCCTTTTTTTTCCTTTTGGTTGTTATTTTTGTTTTGTAAATGACGTCATGGGATTGTGTGCGTTGTTATTTTGTGAACTCGATTGTTGTGTGTGTTCAGAATGTTCTAAATTAATAAACTCATCTTCTTTCTTTAAAAAATATGTACTGATGTAAAGTACGCAAAAAACGACACGATCTCTTCGCTATCTCGATCTGCGAATGTTTTAAAAACGAAGATCAACTTTTTAATTAAAGCAAAACTTTTCATAACTCCGCCCCAAACCTCTAAACGGGTCCATTAAAATTATCTACGATCTACCGAGTTGACATTCCCCAAGTAAGAACGGCCCACGGGCGCAGCGATGCGGCTCAAAATAGAATAAATTATTAACACTTGTCTTACCATCTCGAATTATTATACGGGAAAGAGATGTTACTAGGCGGTGTTTAATTCTGCATCCTGACAAACGTTCAAATTTTCACTTTTGTCCCACCCAGATAAGGTAGAGTTTGGGATGGTGGGCGTAATTCATTATCCAGACCTTAATTGTTACAGCAATATCGTTTAGTTTCGTTTGTTTTGCGATTTCGGAAGTTGGTAATTTTATTTCAGTTTGTGACTTGCGTGGAGTGATCAGGGTCGGATTTCGCTTGTGTGTTGCAAATGCAGTTTTTGACCGCCCGCTGAGTGGAGCCGCGGTGATCATAACAAATCATCAAGTCGTTACTTAGGGGATACACACAATGGTTTTAGTTTTAAAGTGAGATGGATGCTGCGTGTGCGCCAAAGCGATGAAACCGCTGAGCGTGCAATCTCGATTTTATTTTGTTACCAAACTTTGAAGTTTTGATTAATAAGGTTGTTCCGCATTTTTAGTAGGGAGCTTTGTTTTTGTGAAATCACAACATGCCTTAGCATAAGTTCTGGTAAACCTTTAATACCTATTGTGTCTCGTTCACATACGCTTGAGGGATTAAGAATAAAAAGACCGACTTTAAAATGCCGTTTACATAAATGATTGCTGACAAATAGGTAACGTTTTCAAATTAGGTGTTTTGTATTATATTCGACGAATATTCCTTATCTGACGGTGGTAAAATAGGGCCTAAATATATAGTATTAATAGAGCGGGCGTAGTCTGAAGCAAAATTTTTGACATTTCGCGTAGACAATTCTCAAATTTCAGATTTACAGTTGCATCATTATATCTTTAATAAATCTTATAATATATTTATTGCTCGATCAAAAAAAACACGAAATAAACATTAACAAATACACGAAACACCAATATTGTCTCGGTATTATCAACGCGAAATGCCAAAAAAATTGATTCAGACTACGCCCGCAGCTCTTATTCTGATAGAAGTATTTCTAATTAACATTTAGCTTTTTAGGTGTCAGTACTGTATGTATGTAGTATCACGAATGTGATGGAGTTAATGTACTTGTAAAACTGTTAATTTTAATTTCATCTCATCAAAACGATTGTTGGAGACCCAACAAATTCGTGAACACGAATAAAAATTAAAGATACCATCTCGCCTCCAGGGAGAAGTGAATGACTACAACCATTATCAATTAAACGTCCCCTATAGCCACGGGAAGTATAGGAGATGAAAACAAACAATTATGTTTACAAGTTAACAGCAATCAACGCATGTGCACGTGTTTGGGTGTGGTCCTTACAACAGCGAGCAAAGAAACTGAGGGCAAATGTGTTGCTTTGAGTTTTTTGGTCAGATTTTAAAGATTTTGTTTAAATTTAATTCATAGTTTTTAGTTATATCTCGAAAGCTACTGGACTGATTTTGATGAAACTTACACTGTACCCTAAGTCAAAATCATAAAATTAATATTCCTATCGGAATAGAAGGACAAGTAAAAGCTGTCAAACGAAACCAATTTAAGATGTCAGTAACTAACATAAGTAAGTAACATTTGTAGATTTAAATGAGATAACCTTTTGATCAGGTGATTTATAACAATGTTCTTAAGTTAAATATAGTAGTTTACTGCATGATAAACAGTCGACACAAAATACTGAACATGCAGCTCTAGTGTAAAACTAAATGTTATTTCATTAAAATAATAAAATATTCGTTGATATACATTCCGTGTTATTCTGTCTTTATTTTTTACGTAAATTAACGTTTGTTGAATAGTATAATCAAACTGCGTTCTTTAAATTTAAAGCGCATTGGTAAATATAAGTCGTATATTAAGAGGCTTCGATTTGGACTAATCTACCTGTTAAATGATTATTTGGTGCGGTTATGCCGCTGTAATACATAACAATCAATCACTGATCGGTGTTGGTCACTATGTTTCAGACGCATTATTTTTCCAAAACATACACAATTTCACTTTTAAATATAAAAAATCAAATGCACGTAATTTTCAGCGAGCTTCTGCGGGGCGGTCAACTGTTTGACATCTGACAAAAATGGTTCTGCTACCCATCTCTTTTTATCACACAGTTTGCTGCTAGTGACATCTCGCTTTTGTCGTTCTATTCCAAAGGAAAATAATTTTATGGTCAAATACCTGATTTGTACTGAAACAAAGTCATCTCGATATGACTTCTCGTTTTTGAGAAATCCGTGTACAAAAATACATACACTGACACACGTGTTTGGAATCCATAATAGATCAACATACTCAAATATTATCATATTGTATCGATATCACATATACACACACATTAAGTTGATTACCACCTTGTTTGGAGTCAGTGAAAAGTATTTATTTGTGTAATAAGGATTATTGTAAAATAGGTTGTGCTTAATCTCATGAATGGCGCAAACATATTCAGAGGGCCGACCCCAAATGAAATGGGAAAAGGCACGGAGAAAGAGAGGTTTAGCTTAATCTCACTATTTTGTGCTCTATCTTTATCAACCCGACCGCTACCCGCTGCAAGTCAGGACACTCGCCCCCCGAGTGATACCTCATAATCATTATTCTCATAGCAGGATCCCTGATGAAGCATTCAGGCCCTACGCATTCAAATTAGACGCCGCATGGGGTAGCCATTTTATCATGGCTTTCAAGATGACACTTTACGCAGCTTTTAAATACCACGTCCAGTTGAGTCAGCTGTAATTACTATGCTGTAGAATCGTGAAGGAGTTGCGCAGCAGGATGGCTCGTGATTACTGGGCAAGACTAGAATTGTGGTGCATCAAATTTTTAAATAAATATTGGACACCAATCACATACATTGCTCTGATCCCAAAGTAAGTAGCTAATGCAGTTGTGATATGTAAACTTAACATGCACGCCCCAATACCGTTTATCGCGTCGATAAAATATATTTTTTTCCTAAACAACATGTTTCGACACATATTTTTCACTTGTATATCAATCCTTTTTGCTTTTTAAAACAAATAAATACAACAAAATAACTAAAAACCTTTTTTAATGATAAAAAAGACGTTTGAAATTTATTGATAAATGACAAATAGGCGCGCATCTTAGGCCCGATGGAAATCAGACACAGCAGAGGTTGTGTAACCACAACACCCAGACCTGAGACAATCTAGAAAATTTTGATTTTTACATTGACCCGACCGGGAATCGAACCCGGGACTTCGGAGTGCCGACGCCTTGAAAGCAGCGTGCTTAGCGACTACACCACAGAGGTCGTCAATTTTATGTATCGCAATCAAACGTTGGATTTCACATGTGCTTATCCCTAACGGATTTCGCATCAGGTTCCTTCACAGATTAGTAAGAGTATGGGTTTTTTCTTAGTTCTTATCCCGTAGCGCAGCATGTCTATGAATCTGATGGTATTGGTTATAAAATGATAAAATTATATTAATAAATCCGTCATGATGACTCATTCTTGTCATCATGTATACTAAACCATACACCCACCCACCAGTTCTCTACAGTATGATATACTATCGATGCGCTATTTAGTATTTACCCATATTCAATATGTTTTGTGTAGGTACTTAAAAAAATGTGCACTTGATCAGTACAGGTACGTTGTATTATGAAACGTATAACGTATTGATAAAAACAACTCAAAATACAATATAGAATATATTTATTTGCACTTGAAGAGGGTACATTTTTGGTCTTATAAATAGTTTTGATTCACATCTTCAGCTAACAAATGTTGCATGCAAATATGTTAAATGTATTATTACAGGTATTTTTTTTATATTTTAACGTTAAATTCAATTACTGATTTATAAATGTCAATTTTAATCAATCATTAAAGTATTTAAATAGTGTCAATACAAGAAAACTGATATCATAAATATAAATAAGTCAAGCTCAAAATTTAATTAAGTCAAGTGCTATAACATTTTTTTTAAATACTAATAAATCACTGAAACAGGACAACACCGACAGATACAACTTGTATTGCAGAATAAGCGATGTTGATGTTGGGTGCTGGCATTGTAGATCCAGCAACTTTTGGGATTATTTAACTAGTCTTTAAAAGGATATTTATATGATACCATGTGCATGTTCCCTTAAGCAATTGCACCGCTCTGGCTCCACGCATGTAAATCGCACTGCATGGGGCCCAGTAATTTAATAGCGAGGGACATGCGTGCGCGCGACGAGCTTTTAGTCAGATGCATTATTTGTACTGACAGCGGCCGATGTAGTTCTGGAGTTATG
This sequence comes from Pyrausta purpuralis, assembly GCA_963924145.1. Taxonomy (NCBI): domain Eukaryota; kingdom Metazoa; phylum Arthropoda; class Insecta; order Lepidoptera; family Crambidae; genus Pyrausta; species Pyrausta purpuralis. The sequence continues at coordinate 26,104,716 of OZ001648.1, read as the reverse complement.
ATATGTTGTGATGTTTGACGATGCACAGAGTGGCTAGGTAATTAGAAATAATTTTCACACAAATTGCACTTCATATAGACGAAATATGAAACCAAAAATTTGCGCACGGAGGCGGTAAGGGCGGAAGCGGTTTTAGATGGCGCTAAACGTCACGCGTAATGACGTAACCATAAGAGACCACAAATTTCGCAAGGTTGAACCGACACCACGGTAGCTCAGTTGGTAGAGCGTTTGGCCCAGTTAGCCAAGAAGTTGCTGGTTCGAGTCCCGCCCGTGCGCAAATTTTTGGTTTCTTGTTCTATTTATATGAATATAAAATATGACACTGTGAGTGTTAAAAACATTCTAAACCAATAAATTGCACTTGTAAAAAGCAACTGTGTCAAAAAAGGAATCAAACACTGTTTTATAATTAAGTTTGTACAGTGACAAACATTATTAAAAACAAAAAAATAAATTATAGAAACAATTTGCTTAAGGTCCAGCTTGTTAAGTATCTTAGATGAAACCCTTGGTGTAATTAAAGTTGCAATATTGAATTATCTACCTCTTAACTCTTTTGGAGCTAACGAATAATTGTGATAATATTGACGCTTCATGTGTATTGTTATGCGTGTGTTTATTTCAGTCTAATTTAGATCCATACATATAGTTGTTAGTTACAATTAACTTGTAATAATAATATAATATACTATAAGTCCTTAACACTTTGAGAAAGACAATTATTTTAAGTAGATTTATACTCAGCCTGAAAATTCCTTGAATCTAGGTCTACAATCCAATAAGCATAAAACTTGGCGATGAAACTCAATTGAAACGGGTACGGCCGCGGCCGCCTCATTTCGCCGTCTTATTATTTCTGAATGGCTCTAAAGAATCTCACCGACAATAACCATTACCTGCTCATAAAAAGGCGAATTGTCATTCCAACTCGCGTCCGCCAGGAAATGGAGCAGAAAACGGAATTGGGTCAAACTTGAAAATAAAATTAATTTATATGCTTTGTCCCTTTAGACGAGAGCTATGGAAAAAAAATAAAAAGATAAAGCACTCTTAAAAACTCAAAATTCCAGAAACGGGGAGGCGGGGCGACTATTATCTCTGATTAATCTCGTCAAAAACATCCGTTGAGGACGAGGAAAATAATTTAATTTCCACGTCTTCACTGCGAAGTGGATGACACTCGAAAGAGTAAACCGTTTGAGTTCCGTATGAAAAAGCAATTAGAATAATGAACTTGAAGGGTCTAAGAGACCTTGAGGACTTCGCGAACAGAACAGGCAGACCTCCTTTTTTATGAACGGTTGTCCTGTGAAGAGGTCTCTATAGAGTGGTTATATGAAGCCCCATATTTTGTACGGCACCCCAGCGGGTGTTAAGTCTTCTCCGCAATCTGTTTGATGCATTTAAGGGTCTTTTGTGACCTTCCCCTGGATTTTGGACGCGTTTTTTGGACAGGTGAGTTTGTATTGTCAATTCATTTTGCACACAATGACTTATTTTCAATCTTGGAAAAGCTTTTTATTATATTCTAGCGTGTCGTTTTATTTGGCTAAGTAAGTATTTTGGTCAATTCAGAAAAGAGTGATAAATTTGAAATGTGAAGGTTTTTATTTGAAAAACAAGTCTGTAGCTCTGTCTGCGACTGATCATAAACACATTTCACGTTCACGTTTCCCTATCGGTGATACTAAATAAAAGAAAATCACTGGTTCTAGTTGTCCTTGCAAATAGGTTCTGCCACTAGGCAAAGTTGCCAATTGCACAGTGGTTCGGCGCCCACACCACAGGACGTTTTTTTGGGCAGACCAAAAGTCCCGTCACGTCGATATTTCCAATTAAACTCGGCAAACGCGACATTTCGCTGCAACACCAGATATTGCACTCTAAAGTAAAACGCGTAGAGTTGCCGCTGAAGTTGTGATCAATTGGATTTTAAGCGTCATACATAGATAAGGTTTACTGGAAGAAACAACATTTGGATTACAGTAATTTAAAGCATACCAAAATCGCAACTTTTTGTTTTACAACAGATATTCAAAATTCGAAATTATTTATTGCAATAACATAGTACATTTTAAATTTATGTCGTTAGAATTAACTTTCATCTTTAATATACATCATAAATCTTATGTGTTATCACAAAAATACATTAAACTTGTATTATTTATATATAAACGTAATCATAGCCATAGCTGCATATAAATATATATAGATTAAGGTGTTTTCTACGTTAAAAGTTGAGTTAGTTAAGAATGTTTTTAACACTCACAGTGTCATATTTTATATTCATAAAGATGAAATGAGAAACCAAAAATTGGCGCACGGGCGGGACTTGAACCAGCACTAGATAGCAGCAGCAGCAGCGTCATCCATTTCCTAGTTGAATTTATTCTGTAAAGAATAACTACTTGGCCCTCTGTTGCATAAACAGACGGGTTGATGGCGCTATAACGTCTCGCATAATGACGTATCCGTAAGAGACCACAATATTCGCAGGGTTCGACAGACAACACGGTGGCTCAATTGGTAGAGCGTTTGGCTCGGTAAGCCAGAAAGTGCTGGTTCAAGTCCCGCTCGTGCGCAAATTTTTGGTTTCTTATTTCATCTTTATGAAGGTGAGTTAGTTATTTTACAATAAGTTATTTATACATTGTGGTTCACGTTATGTTATGTGATGGTCGACTTATAATACCTTACTATTAGTCCATCATATACGATTCTGATTGCATTTTAACCAAACAGTAGAATCAGCCTCCAAGTGAGTGGAGTACCTAATTGTGCTACTTCGTATGATCTATTTAAAATTTATTCTTTGATTTATATTCTTTTTTGAAAAAAAGTGAATTAAATGACATGTTTACGAGTTCAGTCTATGCTACTGTCTGTCTCTTTTTTTATATATACTTACACAATTTTTTCTTTGTCTAAGATGTGATAATGATGAAATATTTAAGCCACTTCCAGCAACTCTTGTTCCATGTATTGAGTACTCAAAGTTACTTTTCACGCGAACCAATTAGGGAAAGAATTGATGGCCAATGAAATAGGGTGGGCTTGAGCTGAGTCGGTATTTACATTTACGCTCTTTACTCTTTACCGGGAAGGTGGGGAAGTTCAGCCCACGGTGCTAATCGTGAACATAGTGAAAACTACTGCTCATGCTGTTGTGAAAGTTTAGTAGCTTATTCAATTACGGTTGTGTAACTGAAATAAGTTTTAAAGTAATTTGTTGTACGAGTATGTCATCATAGTGTAAAGTTTATGAGCTTCTCTTACACATTACGATACCTGGGATACTACAAACTACGACACTACCAATGATAATAATAGTCCGCCTAGCCAAATTTTGACTACGGTGGCTTTTTACAACGACTAACCGACTGCACGGGACATATTATATTGCACAAGTGTGTACGCAAACACAGGTGCACTCTCTATTCCTTTCACTTTCATAGCCCGATGGGACAGCAATTTAACACTACTGGAGGGAGATCAGGCGCAGGACCAACGGCTTTACAACGCCAACATCCAAACTCCGGACTACCCTGAGAATTTCTGAACAGAAAAACACAGGTACATATTTTTGGCCCGACCCGGGGATCGAACCCGGGACTTCTGGCGCAGCCATTGCTTTAAAATGCGACACTCTAACCGCTGCGCCACCGAGGCATGACTACTACATAAAATTCAAAGCTCATGTGCTTGTAGAATTTAGTTATTTACCTAATTAATATATGTTTCATATAAAGGGATACGAAACGCGGTGAATTTATTAAAGTAAACAATCAAACCTAATCAAGTCAACTGGTTGAAAACCCTTAAAAACCTATTGCGCCGTCCAATTTAAAACTGGATCCAATATTACTCTTGAAAATAGGCGCTGTCTTGTTTTTTAATTCCTCCAATTTTATTGGCCGTCTGATTATATTATTTTGTTCGGCAACCGTCTCGCCGCGTTAAGCGTAGTAAGCGGCTATTTATGCTAACGACTTCCTCCGAGGAACCGTTCCACCAATTTATGACCTTCGACCCGCATCAGGTTTCAGCCAAGTAACGACCCTGACTCCAGCCGTGGGTAGCACGGGACATAACTTTTGATTGGGTCAGAAATTCAGGTTTTAAATTCGTTAAAAAATCGTAATAAAACACATAAGACCAATAAAAGAATGATAGCTAGATTAGAAACTTTTAAATTAAATTGTGTACCTACACCTAATAATTACTCGTTATACAGATTCTTCTGAGATAAGTTCTTTAATAAGAGTCTGTACCTAAATCTGTCTATGATGTTTGTGATGAATGACAAGTACCTAAGTTGTACGAAATTAGCATGAACTTTTTTTTTGAATAAAATGGTGACTAAAGGTAAGGTAAATAAAATAAAGAATAATATAAAACCTTTTATTTCTCGCAGTTTACAAAGAGATTAAATGTGTGCGTTTTAAAAAGATTTGATTTGTTTCCTTTATATAAATTAAATTAAATAAATATTTTATAAAAGTTTAAAATATTTTTCCCTATTATTTGCATAATCTAACAGAAGTTCTACAAGTACTCCTTAAGGTTGGGTAGGTGAAGGCCTCTTCCAAAGATCGCCAGTCTTCTCTTGATTGGGCTACTTGAACCCAGTCGGCGCCGGCGTTTTTATTTTCATCTTCTTTTGCCTTATGGACCTGCCCATGTGATCACTCTTTTTGGCCATCTATTACTTTTTAACCACTCTTTAGATCTTTAGGGTGTCTAAGACCTCCTACACACTGCGACTTTTGATGCAGTCGCGATGCTAACGCGCGACTGCATCGATGGTTACTAAATCTGTTCGTTGAGTGAGTCGCGATGCTGAAGTCCGTTTTTAAAACGCGCGACTGCATCGATGCTAAAAATCGCAGTGTGTAAGGGGTCTAAGGGAAAATAAATTACTTTAAAGTTTTCTTCCTTTGGAAACAAACCCCGCTAGAGACAATTGTTGCCGAAATAAAACTTACAGAAGCAACGGAATATCTCGGCTCCATCCAGTGTTTATTAAAAAAATAAAGTCAAAAAGTTGCCTAATTAACGACTTCCTTCTCGACATTTCTTTTCCTTAAACTTTCCTTAGCTTCTGAGGCAAGCGATAAGAAAAAGTTGGTTTGTTAGATGTTATATTCACAAACCGGCTAGAAAAAGAGCTACGAGTATATTTTTCCCAGCATCTAATTGTCAAAAACATTGCAATACACGTAAATACTTAAACTGGTCGTTCATACTTTTCTATACCAACCAAATTGTATCAAGAAGTTAAATAATAGCTGGCGATACGTAATGATAAAAATTCAAAATATTATTTTAAATTTTGCGTTCGGAATGTTATCCAAGTTTAGCAACTTCGCGGCGCGGTCGTGTTTGGATGGGTGACCATTCCGACCATAAGTGGCGTATATCACGAGCATCTTCGTTCTTTGGAAGGCACGTTAAGCAGTTGGTCTCGCCTAATATCGGTTGATATTAGTCATATTGATAAAATCGGACAGCGAGGTTCATCGCTTGCCTTGCAAACACCCCTTCACCAATCCGCACTGAGCTTGCGTGGTGGAGCATAGCTCGAACTACCTTCAAGTTGAGATAAGGCCTTTGCCCAGCAGTGGAATGTTTACAGGATAACTTAATTATCCGTTGCCGCAATACATATAAAGTATAAAGGATTTGGCACACTGATTGCGGTCCGAGGTCCGGTCGATACAAAATTACCCGCATGCGGTCAGTATTATACGGATCGGACCGCAGACCGCAACTAGTGTGACAAATCCTTATGGTATCGACAATGTCAGTATTTTCTATCTACAATGTGGTTACTTCTAATAACAATATTGTAGTCCGTTTTTCTTTGCTAGTCGAATAATGTAAACAATCTTTTTATAACTTTTAAAATGATATCAGTGAATAAGATCTCAGCGCTAAACGATAAATTACCTATGCAGTTGGTGAGTTTTGTGTTTAACTTATTTTAAAATGAGTTTGGTAAAAATTAATATAAAAATTGTTACATACAATATTTGACAAGCAAAAAGAAACGGAATTTATATTCATGTTTCTTGTTGAGAAAATACACACATCAAAAGTGTCTAGGGATCAAGCATTTTTATGCGGTTTTTTTAAGACTGAGATGTGGCTTTGTAATAAATTTATGATTTTATAAATTTGTATGGACCCTTTTTGGTGCATTTCATAATTTGAAACAGGAACTGTCAATCAAATTCGAGTAAAAGATGAAAATCAGCTGTCAATATTTTCCCTATAAAAACATACAACGCATTGAAGACATTATTAGTGCTACTGTTTCCCTACTACTGATAAAAACCAACGTTATTATGGAGCGGCGACGTCATTTAAGCAGGGAAGAAATGCTCAGAGCCGTGGGAATGATAGAAGCTCGTTCCCGGCAACGTACTGTGGCTTTAGCTCTGAATACAAGTCACAGTGTTATCAGTCGACTTTGGACACGTTACCGCAGCACTGGTACCGTGGCTGAGCGCCATGGAGGACGGTATCGCTGCACCACACGAAGACAAGACCGATACATTCAAATCACAGCTCGAAGAGCTCCAACAATAAACGCCATGATGTTAGCCGTGAGGCTTCATCACTCTTCAGGGAACTTAATTAGCGACCAAACAGTCAGAAACCGTTTGCATGAAGTGAACCTTCATTCCCGAAGACCGCTACGGGTACCACCTATAGCAATGCACAATCGTAGGATTCGATATCAATGGGCTCTTGAACACAGAAATTGGGCAGAAGAACAATGGCGTTTTGTGTGCTTTTCTGATGAGTCTCGTTTTGGTATGAGTCGGATACAAGACGTATACGACACTGGAGAACCCCTGAACGCCAATTGTATCAGACGTCATCGTTCCTCTACAAGTGCAAATCGGTCCCTTATTTCAGTTAATGCATGATAATGCACGACCGCACACCGCAAGAGTTGTAAAGCAGACTCTCGCCGCAGCTAACATCAATGTCATCATCATCTCATCAGTGGCCTGCTCAGTCGCCAGACTTGAACCCCTTATTTTTTTTTTAACGTCAGGAAATGCAGTTTACGCACCGTACCTCTCCGTCGGGGAACGGAGGGGCGTGTGTGGGACTCCCCCGGATTCGCCCCCGGGTATACCCACTAAAACCTGACGACGCCCGCCGCGTTTGGTGGCTTTGACAGCAGGGGCCGCGGTGTCTCAACAGTCCCGCGACCCTTGCCAGCGCAACCTCCACCTTCCATCAGGAGGGCGGATCTCTACGGAGTGGGGCGATCCCACTCCCGACGGCACACTGGCGCCTCAGGAGGGTCCCTGGTGATTGGACAGAGGTGTCCCCGCACCGTCTGTCCGAGACCCTCCCGACGAGGCGAGCCACGCCCGACGGCAAATGCACGCCGAACTCGCCCAGAGGACCAAAGTCCTCAGGACATCCCCTGCCTCCTCTGATAAACCAGAGGGGTGCCGGGAGTCCAACGACTTTTAGTGAGCCGCCGCTCGATGCGAGACAGACGCGACTCACTATGGCCACTGCCGCCCGATACGGGAACAGACGCAGCGGCACTCTCCACGGAGCATCTTGGCTTCACCCGCCGCTGGATTGCGACAGGCTACTGAGCCCCCTCGCCACGACAAGGCGTGCTCCATTCGAGGGGGGCCAGACTTGAACCCTATTGAGCATGCATGGGATATGCTACAGAGAAGAGCTCTGCCGAGTATGGAGGGTATCCAGTCGCAAGAAGACCTTTTTTTGTTGTTGCAACGAACATGAGCGGCCATTCCACAGCATGATTTGGATGAACTCATTTTGAGTATGCCAAACCGATGTTCTTGTGTTGTTAGTGTTCGCGGTAGAAACACGGATTATTAATTGTTTAAGTTACCCAATAAAAATTTAAAGAAAACTGTTATTTCAGTCTTTTTTTTCGAACTTTAATGTTAGTGATTCAAATGTCTAAAACCCCTTTATAAGGAAAATGGCAAATTTCTTTATTAATGCGAAGGTAAAGGTTTATCGTTACTGTAGACAAACGAAATCACTTTATTTGATGAATCCTTAAAGAAAATTTTAATTAATATCAATCAGGAGAAAAGTTATTGCAAAAATATATGTTGATCCCTAGACACTTTTGATGTGTGTATTTTCCCTATGCTTTAAGTTTGGCGTCCAATTTTTTCCAAGACATTGCCGTTTACGTAACACGTCGGCACAATACCTTGTGTCCTTTTCTCCTATATTAGTCCTTCCGTACCTCTGTCACGCATTCAGAGGCATCGTCGAAACCCTTTCTTATCTTATTTAGCGCAACCTCCTTCCACAGACTTAGCTTACACGAAGGACCTTCATTTAACGAACAAGTCACGGTACACAAAGCACATTGTACCTCTACACGTATATTAGTCTTTCCGCACCTCCGTCACGCACTCCGCCTCATTTCCCCTCACCTATCTCACACCTGCTGCCTCTTTACACCAATATTTTCATATCAAACCACCCTTCAACCTTTTGAAGGAAAATGAATCGTATTATAGTAGTAAAAGGTTGAGTTTACAATGTATGGAAGTGGGGTTTTTATCTGAAAACGTGTTACGGACAACAGAAACAAACCTTACGGCAAAGACAAATCTCGCCGGTTTGACGTTGCAATTGCTACAGGCGCTAACGTTAGATTGGATTTTCAATTTATGTGCCAATGGGTTGCAGTAATGCAACGCAATAAAATATTGGCCTGAAATCAACTTGTTGTATAACGTGTAATTGAAATGGTTTGAGTTATTGGGGATTGTTGAGTTGATGCAATCAATGGCTTGCATAACACTACGGTTCTTGACTTTACCTTTGTAAGACGGAAAACAGTAATAAAACACTTTATATAGGTAATATCTATTATTATGTTTTAAATATTAAATTTATTTAAAAAAACAAATCTTGTTTGAATGTCCACTGTACCCTATCTAGCTTCTTATATGAAAAACCGGCCAAGTGCGAGTCGGACTCGCGCACTGAGGGTTCCATGCCAACGTTAACTGAATAAGGGAAACCACTAACAACCACCTTCTGCCACTTAGCTAAAATACCATAGTATTTAGTCGACGGCAAATATAACTTTGTTTTTCATTTCATATCATTTTTTGTTGTTTGTTGAATGTTTGCGGTTGTTGAAAATGTGCTGTATCTCTCGTTAGATCTCGACCCAACCAATTTTCGTTGAAAGCATTTGTTAAGATCTACATCATACATTTTTTTCAAAATTTACATTCGCTTAGTTTAGAAATTAGATGGGGGGACGCCCATTTTACCACTTTGGAAGCGTCTAGCTGTGAAACGTTAGACTTTAAAAGAAAATGGTTTAGGGACCTCCATGTCATTTTGAAAGACCTATCCATAGACTCCTCACCAGTGATCGGAACGACCGGAGTATATTTACCTAAACTTCGCGGAACAGAGACAAGAATCGGAGACTTCCTTACGACAACATTTTTTTCGGGACATCTTCCGGGACATCACTTTAGTACTTACATAAAAATAATTTAATACAGTAAAAGAATTGAGTACAATCCCAGGTTTTGTTCAGAATGATTTTTAGGTACAAATAAAACAACCAATATATTTTAAAAGCATTTTTTATTGTAACACTTATTATTAAGAACAGTTTAAATTGCAAAATGTGTATTTATTTGTTTTTGTTTACCCAAATAATTATGTCCAAAAAAATAATGCAAAACTCTTACAAAGTGAACAAATGCTTTTTTCAAAACCAGTATCTATATTTGTTTCCAGTTCTAAGATACTATTTTGTGTAACTTTAGTGACGCCTTTATCTAATAGGTTTTTACCTATGAAATTGGAGAAAAATTTCGACTTAGGCTTTTGTTTCTAATTTCTTTATTTTTGCGATTAACCCCAAGATTTATATTTAAATCTAAACTGTCATCTATACCTAAATACCTTCATAAAACCAATTTTCTCACATTCGAAATACTCATGGCTCGAGTCCCGACTTCCTGGTCTGTTTGTTTGAAAGAGATAGAGACAGAAGTCGGCGCATCTATTCTTTTGTTTGCGTTTTTTGTAAAAGTGTAAAAGAGAAAGCAGCTGTCGCTGCTATTCTTTTCATGCATAGAAAAGTAGCAATAGCAGTCTCATACAATCCGTTGTCAAGTGCGCATGTGTGTTTTACTGTGGATCCGTAATTTTTGTTCTAATCTTGTTTATCATAATCTCATGTATTTTACCTGACCTAAATCTGGATACTGCCTTCGTTTTGATTGGATCTGGACGATTACTGAATACTGCAAGTGTGCCAAATATCAAGGTCAGCTAAAATAAAATAAATTTTTAACATTGTTTTGTATTTATGACCAATACAAGAAAATGCTTGATTTGTTTGTAGGAATTACTCAGCGAAATTCACGTTAACTGCTTAGGAGTCCCTGCTTAGTTCAGTGGCGCCCTCATCACAAAAATTAATATGTCTTCTCAAATACAAATTAAATCGAGAAACGATATTATCTTACACTTACTACAAAAGTTTACAAGTTATTTTTAAGCAATATCAACATAGCTTTGATAGATAGATCTAAATAAAATCATACGATGTCGTTTTTCGATTTAATTTGTATTTAAGCAGATATATTAATTTTTTTGGATAAGGGCGCCTCTGGACATCGCAGGCACTCTTAATATTTTTGCACTTTATGTACTTGTTTTGGTTGCAAATTTAGCTTTTTCTTGATTTTATATAATATTTTATACGATGACGCGTTGTCGTTTCCTTTTAAAACATGAGTATGTTATCGTGACATGATTACATAAACGCGTCATGTCTTTTTTTCATTGCCATAAAGCATTGTGGTCGAATATTATGGACTCCACCACACTAATTTTGCTATTTACTAGTGGTTTTTCTGTGTTTACGCGTAATTTGCATTTTTATCAGTGCCACAATGCAGAAAAAGGAACGCTACCTGCGCTTGCGCTGACCGGTTTCCAACAATACAAAGAATGTCCTGTCCCGCTCACGCTGTGTGCTAAATTTTTTGTCTCTTTCTTATAGCACCTTTAAGCGATTAATTTTTAATTAAAATAACGTACCTATAGATGTCCAACATTGGATGTCATTAAGTCACAATTGTTATTATTAACCATAATTATTTGAATTGCTGTCACTTTTCGTGATGCGCGTAATATTAATGCTACCATGTAGAAAAATGATATAAAAACAACTGCAGTTTTTTAAAAATTGATTTTACCGAATGCATCAAAACTCCAAAAACTCATATTATGTTCGTAAATGGAGTTAAGTTTAGATGCGATTAGTATAATACGACGGAATTGTGAGGATTGGAAAGTGGCTCAGCAATTGATGTCCTCTCCTCGCCTTTATATTATGCCACGCTGTTAGTGAATCACATCAAAAAATTATTTATTTTTTAGAAGTAACACAATATATACTGGTGTTTTTCTTAAACCCGGTAAGCCTTAACAGGGTGATAGTACCCATGAATATAAGCAACTTTCTCTATAGGATAACTTCTGAAATCGCGAGAAAAAATATCAGCTGTTTCATATAAAAGTTCAATACCTACCGTACCAAAATGTATGAAACAGCTGATTTTTTGCGATTTCAGGGTTGGTCCCACAGAAAAAGTTGCTCATATTCATTCATAGGTACTATCACCCCGTTAAGGCCTGCCGGGTTTAAGAAAAACACCCTGTATATATGACTGTATAACCCTGTAATAACAAGAATCGTAAGTTGATCAATTTCCTAGTTAGCTTATAAACATTCGCGAAATCACAAGCGGCAGGAGAAATGTATTATTTAACGTATACATTTCTGGTAATTGATCAATTTACGGCGTCTCGCGGTAAAATGATCCGGCGAACGCTGATTGGTTGAATGTCTTACTTACTTTGACATGACTTTTTTAAATTTTATCATTGTTATATATAGGTTGGAGATCAAACTGATTTTTATAAAAATTGTTACAATAAAAAGTGATTTTTAATTTATATTGGTTGTTTCATTTGTACCTAAAAATTGTGTTGAACAAAACCAGGGATTAGATTCAATTATTTTACTGTTTCATTTATATATTAATGTACTGAAGTGTCCCGGAAGATGTCCCGAAAAAAAATGTTGTCGTAAGGAAGTCTCCGATTCTTGTCTCTGTTCTCTCGCGAAGTTTATGTAAATATACTCCGGTCGTTCCGATCACTGCTCCTCACACACGTAGGTTTAACAAAAAAAAAATCGGTTTTAGTTTCATGTATGGGATCTCCCCCTTAAATATCAATATTTTTTATTTTTTGTATAAGAATCGTAAAGCGGTTAACAGGATACATCTTCCTACCAAATCTCAACAGTGTGATGCTTATAGTTACAGAATAAAGTGGCTGTGATATACGGACGGACAGACAGACAGACAGACAGACTTGCCGAAACTATAAGGGTTCCGTTTTTTGCCATTCGGCTACGGAACCCTAAAAAGGAATGACTTATACGCGGTTTTCATGTTACGTTATACCAAAACATCTGTAAATAAAAACCGATAACAATACGCAAAGAACCTTCTTAAACAAGCTATTAAAAGTCAATATTCCCAGACGGAAAATGTATCATAGCAATCGAGCTTAATTTATTTATACCCTTTCTGATTGGTTCTCGATTTTAATCAATCAAATAAAACAGGAAACATATCGGAAAGTACCAAATTACGTTATTATACTGATTGTTCCGTTCGAGAAGGAAAACGAAAAATACACAGTCATGTCGATTCATTGGCAATAATACGCAATCGCCGATACTTATTCACTTTAAAATAAGTATTTTCCGAGTTCCTTTGGGGAGCGATTTAAGGTGGTTATTATTTTTGACGACTTTTAAAATGTCAATATATGAGGAAAAACATTATTCTTATTATTGGGGATATATACTGATTTGTAGCATGAGATTGTGCAATTGAATATAACATCAGTGATTTAATACGTGCGGTTATTATACTTTTAATGATTGTCGTAAAAAATAACAATGCTACGTTACTACTGCTGTTGTTACGTACCAATAATCAATCAACAACCACACACACACACACGCACACAATGTTTTTAGGGTTCCGTAGCTGAATGGCAAAAACGGAACCCTTATAGTTTCGTCACGTCTTCTAAACATGTGTACATAAATGATGACAATGTAAATAGTGATTATGGTAGATGAAGGTGATATTAGTAGATATATCCTGTTAAACGCTTTACGATTCTCATACAAAAAATGAAAAATAATGATATTTAAGGGGAGGGCTCCCATACATGAAACTAATCAAAACTGTCAAAACTATGCGTGTATTGTCTATGGACATGTCTTTTAAAATAAAATCGAGGTTCCTCAAAACAATTTTCTCTAAATGTCTAACAGTTGAGAGATTGACGCTTCCAAAGTGATAAAATGGGTGTGCCCCCCCCCCTCATTATCTTTTAAACTAAGCGAGTGTAAATTTTGAAAAAAATACATGATGCAGATCTTAACAAAGGCTTTCGACGAAAATTTGTTTGAATGAGATCGAAGTGGTAGTATTTTTAGATAGAGCACATATTCAATAACCGCAAACAACATGTTATTCATACAAATTCTATGAAAAACTAAGTTATATTTTCCGTCAACAAAATATTGTGGTATTTTGACTAAGGAAGACTAAGTTGAAAGTAAGTGGATCTCTAATTCAGAGTCAAGATGACACGGAACCCTTAGTGCGCGAGTCCGACTCGGACTTGGCCGGTTTTTTATGATTACTTTTGTACTATAGTAGTGTACCAAATAAATTACTTTCTTTCTTTCTTTCTATGGACATCAAAATCTTTAGTATGTCTAAGGGACTCGGAGTACATCTACTTTTCTTCTACTGTTATCCATGGAAAAATACGACATTATAGAAATTCATTGACGACTATAAAACATAGCTTTTAGCGCCATAGACTCGGTGTACAGTTTCTCATAAAATTTAATGTCCCTATTCAGTGACACGAAAATTAATACCTCCCATAAGCGTGTTAATTGCACGTCGACAACAAATCCAGCAGTATGTTGAATAAATCGTCAAAGCTTTCCACGGTGTAACTCCTTTAACAACTCAATAGGGGTAATAATCGCCTGTCAATATGTCACCGTCCGTAGTACAAAGTGAGTGCGTTAGCTCGGCTTCGTGTCGAGCTATTTTCGATCTAAAGTGCTGAACATTAGACTAATGCTTTCGCTCTATCCACGTCTACTGCGAATTGCGGAGTTGACTGCACTAACTGGGACAGAGGTGTTAAACCTTTGGTTTTTGTTACATTTCTTGCACCATCTCGAAAAACGTACGCCAGATTCGGATAGCAGAAGATACAGCAATAAAAGAGGCATTTGAGACATTTACATCGTTTTTTTAACGCTACGGTCTACGAAAAATGACGACCTCCGTGGTGTAGTGGCTAACCACGCTGGTTTCAAGCCGTCGCCGCTCCGAGGCCCTGGGTTCGATTGTCAATATAGAAATAAAAAAAATCTATATTGTCTCAGGTCTGGGTGTTGTGGTACCACCGTTGTGTCTGATTTCCATAACACAAGTGCATTAGCTACTTACTTTGGAATCAGAACAATTTATGTGATTGGTGTCCAATATTTATATTTTATTTATTTATTTAATTTCATTAGCGCTACGATGTTCTGCTACATGCCACAAAATAATCACAACGGTCGGTATTCGTTTTATCCACCGCTCTACTAATCAAGGTTATAATTTAAAAATACAATACTGTTGATTTGATATTGCCTGATTTCAATTTGAAATCATGCAAATAACACGAAGTAAGTATTTTTGCCTAAATTCAGGCAACGACACATTTACTGAGTACTCACGTGTATGTAAATTTTAAGACCACTTTTTTCATTACCAGCCACATGAGTACGTTAGAACTTTTCTATTATAAGTTTTAAGTATCATCTGTACCATTACCATTAGTTTACTCGATAACGACGTCGGTTTTTCTCGCTACCGACGACGACGTCACATTTTGTATGGAAAATTTTAGTTCTGTCAGTTACCGCTGGAGGCGCTGTGCATATTTCCATAGACTTTTTTTACGTCGTCGCTAGCGAGAAAAACCGTCTTAACTTATGGTAACGGTACTGTAGCAAAAAAACACGCTCATATTGTTTCACCTCAAAATGTTGCTAACCCCTGAAAAGGGTTAGTTTTGTATGCAGTGCAGTATCTGCACTGACCGTAACTAAACTATGCAAGCTAACTTACACCTTCTTATTTCTCACGGCAAAATGAAACTCAGGACTCTGCAAGTGATATCCAAGTTTATTCGACTTTATAAACGTGAAATCAATATTGAAATCAGAGGAGTTTGATAAAAACGATTACAAGATAATAATAAGTATGTATTAAATAAATATTGGACACCGATCACATACATTACTCTGATTCCAAAGTAAGTAGCTAATGCACTTGTGTTATGGAAATATGAGAAACTATTACACTTTTGCATGGAATTAATTTGGTATTCACCTAGTTAAACACTTATACATCTAGATAGTAGTTAATAAGAGGCCGGTATTAAATCAAATAACAATCTATTAATATCGTATTTTTTTCACAAAATCATCTTTTTTAAGAAACCCTGTGGAAAACCGTGGGGGAGGCCTATGTTCGTCTGTGGACGTCCTTTGGCTGATAATGATGATGATCTCTTTTAAGGATTGTATAGGTAGAGCGGATACGAGGGTCAAACTGAAAGTTCTTAGAAAATCAAAAACTGATTACATTAGCCAGTTATTAGTTTTATTATATCTTTTCAAAATATTGTCCATTGACGTCAATACACCGCTGCATGCGATGGAACCACTGGGGAAAGCACTTTGCCCACTCGTCCTTAGGGGTCTCTTCAATGGCATCGCGATACGCAGCCACCGCTTCTTCAGCATTCATAAACCGCTTTCCTTTAAGTTTTTCTTTAATTTTTGGAAATAAATAAAAATCACAAGGCGCGAGGTCGGGGCTATACGGCGGGTGACCCAGTAATTCAACGTTTGATGTCGCCAAATAGTCGATCGTTCGCTTGGCGGTGTGCGACGAGGCGTTGTCGTGGTGAAGGAGGATCCTACTGCGAGGTCGTTTCTCTCGAACTTTTTCCAAGACAAGTGGCAAACAATTGGTAGTGTACCATTCTGCAGAAACTGTTTTTTGATCCTCTAACACAATTGTTGCGAAATGACCTATCCTTCCAAAGAACGAGGCCACCATTTTTTTTCCCGCACTTCGATCTCTCTTCACTTTAGTTGGCAACTCCTCGAAAGGAAACACCCACTGAGCAGATTGTCTTTTGGTTTCAGGATCATAACAGTAAATCCAGCTTTCGTCACCTGTTAGTATGTCGAACACAGCATTTGAGTCACCTCCGTTAAATCTTTCAATCATTTTACGGCACCAATCCACACGATGGAGTTTTTGAGCCTTAGTCAAATAATGAGGTATCCACCGGGCGCAAAGCTTCCTGACCGTTAAATGTTCGTGGAGGATTTTGTGCACTTGACTCATACCGATGCCTAAGCTTGTCCGAATCTGCTGATAGGTCACTCTTTTGTCAGTCTCTATCATACGCCGCACAACACAGATGTTATTTTCAGTCGTCGCCGTAGAAGGCCGTCCCTCACGTACATCATCAGTGAGATTAGTGCGACCACGTTTAAACTCATTAAACCAGTTGTAAACAGTCGCACGAGATGGGGCTTCATCGTGAAAGGCCAATCGTAGTCTATCATAACTTTCTTGTTGACTTAAATGACATCGAAAGTCATAAAAAATCATTGCACGAAAATTTTCTCGTGTTAAATTCATGTTGACGTGACACAGACAATTTTCAATTTGCCGCCAAATCGTAAAACAAATGACAAATGAATGAAATATATACTCAGTAATATTGGCAAAGAGTTCTATTTTCAAATTTTAGAATATTTTTTTTATTATATTGTTTATAAGTGGCCAGTTCTAAGAACTTTCAGTTTGACCCTCGTATTACCATTTCCGATAATCTAGAGCTAGTTTATTTATAAATCAGTCCAGCAGATCACCAGAAATGTTCAATTTCGAGTTCATAGTGTAAGAGTGCTTTCACATCCAGGTCTAAGAACGGGGCGGGGCGGGCCGGTCAATTTCTCCGCGATCGAGAGCGCAAAAGGAACCCTATACTACCAACGCGAATGAAGGGTAAAAAGACCGCGTTGCAGGTCCCCGTCAGGCACTGGTAGCGTGGCATGTCCATGAGTGCCCGCCACACAAACCAGTTTGTATGAAGTAATGCAGACGGCGGTGCGGGGCGGCCTTTTTCACTGACGTGCTTTTTACCAGAACGAAAGTCGTGAACTAACTGCCTACGTCCCTCGTGTGCTTTGAGTCGCGGTCTTTATTACTTCGCCGTCAAAAAGACCGACCGGCCCCGCCATCTGCAAAGTACCTTAAGCGACTTTAGTCGCGCTGCTAATAATTGCATACATAAAATGCAGCAACGCCGCTGTTTTTTATGTAATGGGTATCCGCTGCTGCAGCCGCGCTGCTGTCGCTCTGATCTGAAAGCGTACTAATATGGTTTATACAGGTTATACATACGAAAGGTTTATACAATTTCTGGACTGATGAAAGTGTAAGCTACTCTCAAAACGTCTTACACTGAAAAATAGGTCTATTTCAATGAACGTAGCACCTAACCCATACATTAAACAAAGTGTCTACTTACGACAAAGGACGTCCCTGAGCGAATATTGCCTGTTCTGTAACACTTCGATAATCTACTCTAGAATATATCACTATTAAAAAACAAATAAATGCATTGTGACAGTCTGTCACTAATCATTCCTGCTTTTAATAATGTAACTATGATTTATTTTATTTCATGTTCATAAGTGGCATTTTGGTCCTGAATAAAGTAAGAACATTTTGAGTTTATTTCAAAGCCTTGCTTTTTTATGTAGAAAGCTAGGTTGAGCACGAACTCTCATAATAAATATAAATTATGGACACCAATCACATACATTGCTCAGATCCTAAATAAGGTAGCCAATGCACTTGTATTATGGAAATCAGACACAACGGTAGTACCACAACACCCAGACCCGAGACAATATAGAAAAGATTGTTTTCTACATTGACCTTCTCTCTCATTCTCAATCTCACGAGATGGCGAAGCTTGAAACCAGCGTGCTAGCCACTTCTCCACGGGGGTCGTTAATACATGACAATCGTCTTAAGATCAACCATGATGTAATATCCATCCAGATTGCAGGCGCTATTCATCGAAGCATACCCCGGTCAAGCGCCACAGCCGAGCGCTCGTCACACGTCATATGTCACGCGTCATACGTCACGCGGGCTCGTCATTACTCACGACACCCCCCTTGGCTGGCAATAATTCACGCGACCGAAATAAGGGCTGAAAGGAAGTTTGCTGAAGGCTTTGTACAGTCGGCTGGGGACATTCAACTTAGAAATTGAATCAAAGACAAGTACATCAAATGCAAACTAAGAAATACAGTTGCGTTTAATCGCGATTGTTTGAAACACATCGCATCTGTCAACGCCGCATGAATAAAATTTAGATTTGACCTACAACTAGCGCAGACCAGAATTAATTCTGGTCTGCGCTAGTGGTTTTGCTATACGGCTGATGTTTCATTTTTCATAGTTTAGTGAAGTGTTTTAATATTATGAGTTTAATTAATTGCATGCAATTTATTAATAGTTATTTTGGTTGTTTCATTTAAAATATATATTATAAGTACGAGTACGATGATGACTCAACAAGCGCAGCGTTCGGTAAAACCATAGATGTTTAATGTTACGCTGTGAATCCTTAATGAGGTTCTAATTGTAAATTCATTATAAATAAAATGTATTTATAATGTTAATAAATAATTTGGCAATAGGTATCTACCTCAATTAGACGATACTTGTATAAACAGCGTGCCAATAACTTAAAAATGGTGTAGTGCAATTATTTTTTAAAATCCTAAGATAAGTACCATTATTACCGTTTATACTGATGGATAGATCTAACTTTATCATGTTTCCCAGCTGACTGTACAAAATTCTTTTCCTTATTTTAGAAGAGCCTGATCGCTTTATTATCGTTAGCACAAATGTGCTTATGGGATGTCGGGGCAATTTCACATGTTCGGTCGACTAACATCCTCATATGGGGTATTAGGTTTGGCAGGATCCATATTTCTCTAAAAGATATATTTTTCAACCGACTTCAAATCAGGAGGCTCTTTTTACAATGTATCAAAAGTGAGTAAACAAAAGTTGATACCAAAAAGGACGTACAGCTTTTTGTAGGATTAATTGACAACTTATCCGTTAATCAAAAATGACTGTTTTATAGTACCTTTATACCTTACCTACAGATTTACTAGCGAAAAATCAATTCGGATGCCATATTGCCGAAGTTACAAGGTTCAGCTCTCGATAGGTCTGAAAAGGTATCTCCTAGTATTACCGCCCAATATAACTGTCAAAAAATAACACCAAAACACAGTTCTGTGGTCCTTTGTGACCACGGGTCCTCGCCTTGGGCTTCCACAAATGTTGGCGCCAACTTCCCCAATTAGACAACTCCCATAACAGATGTTCCACAATCAATTTCGGTTTTGAAATTAAAGTTTGGCTATTGGCGTTTGTTTTTGTTAAACTGTAATAGATGGGCCGATTTGATAGGAAGTTGAATGGTTTAATTGAATTGTTTTATTTGACTTTGACTAATTGATCGCAGTTAGATAAATGAAGGTTTGCTACTCATAGATCTATTCAAATATGATACGTACATTTGAATGCTTTGAACTCAGAAAACAATAAGCCAAATACCTATAACCCATGGGTTGTTACTATTAGGTACAAATGAACATAATACACATAAGAGGCCATAAAAGTCATATACTGAATTGCTTTGGTTTTGTTTTCATTGATGAAGGCTTAGCCTGAATATGTGTTGATCTAGCTTGGATGATTCAGCGGCTTGACTTCTATTTCATATAAGAAAGCATAGAATTCGTTACAAATTCTGTCAAAAGCCTATTAAAATGGCTCTTTTAAACGCTGTTATCGATTTCACCAAGTCACGCAATCTATTACACTTTGCTATCCTTTTTGTGTCCCTTAACTGATCTCCTAGTAATACCTTGACATGGCTCTGTGATGAGGCGGTCAGATTATCCGCAGGAAACCTACCTGATCTCGATAAGATGGCGGCCATCTTGGGTAATTGGTGCCATTGTCCTGCGCCTTTGTTGCCGAGATTAACGGAGATTTGAGAACGGAGCGGTGACTTAGTGCGTAGTTTGCGGGCTCATTAAATCGGGATCGAAATCTCAAGGCTAGTTAAAAACTAAGCTTATATTAACAGACCCTATAAGATAATGAGCTTTATTTTGAAATAAATATTTTTGCGTATCACAATGTAGAGGGGTTTAACAATCCACAAACCTGAGTGAGGTCTTTACCCAACTGTGGTATATTGATAATGTGAAATATTTATTAATAGTACTTTTTTCACAATATAACGGTACTTATACACAAAAAGCGATATCTTCGATTCCGCATTTGAATTATAGGTTTGTCACTTTGCACACTGCGACTCTTACCAGCGATGCAGTCGAGATTCAGCTTCGATGCAGTCGCAAATTGTCAACTTATACACACTGCTACTTTTAGCATCTATACAGTTAACAGCCGCGATGCTAACGCGCGTTAGTACCGATGTAATCGCAATGCAGAAGCTGGACTTGGACAAATTATGTACTGTATACCGCATCGATACTAACGCGCGACAGCATCGATGCCAAATTAAATCTGTTCATTGCGTTTGTCGCGATGCACTCGCGCGTTTCCAAAAAAGTCGCACTGTGTAAGTGTCTTAAAAATGCTCAACTTTCGATTTCACCAACGTCAGATAAGGATTATTCATCGAATACAATACATACAAAACGCCTTAACTTCAAATACGTCACTTATTTGTCAGATATCATTTACGTAATTATAATTTAAAATCGGTCGTTTTACATTTATTCGGTCGGATAAGACCTTTTTGACGTTGGTAAAATCGACTATGAGATGATTTTGTTTTGGACTTAGCCTGATTAACAGGCATTCAGGTAAAGCTAAAGGCAACTCCTTGCTAAAGTTTCGGAATATCTAATAACTGTCTGACCCGATATCAAATTCTGCGGTCTGATTTAGCACAGCTCTGGATTCATTTGGTCCTAGTTTGGGTTTATTATGAACTAGAAACTGTATCTTTGACGACTTATTAGTTTTCGAATAACAAGAATCCAGTAAGCACCAATAGAGTCACTATTAGTAAGTTGCAGGATTGTTAATCAAATCAGATAAATGTAATGATACTTCTTAAACTGCAAATTCCTGATTCTCATATATTTTTTTGCTGTTCTCGTTTTCTCCATCTGATAAAACTATCCTAGTTCTTGAACAAACACATTTAAAGATAGCTTGAATACTTCTGTAGCAAGCTGTATCGTACCTCTCTCTCTAGCTAGAGTCAACCAACAGTAAGGTTAAATTTTAGGTTAGTAACACTGGTTTCAATAACTTACCTAAAGATCATTCAAAAAACATCGGTTATCATTTTAACCCCGATTCAATTTCACAAGTAGGCCTAAGTAACAATAAAATCCGCAATAAAACATTTCATTTAATTTCGTTATCCCTCAAGTCTATCAAAAACGTATCAATTAGCGGATCTGAAATCGAGTTAGCACGTGGTGGCACAAAAAGCCCGGCTCAACTCAATCAGAAGTTGGGCCATTGCTATTAGTAGCTGCGCATTAAGCCTTATAGCACAACTTTTCGCTTCAACACAAAACATGATAGCAATCTTCGAACATAGTTCGGAGAGTATCGGTAGGGTGAAGAAAAAATATGTCGATATCGATAAAATTGTATTTTTTATCTAAGTTACGAGCTACGATAACGCAGTAACTGGCTTGCTTGCTGTTAAGGTTTACGTAGTCCAAAAAGGAACCATGTCTGTCTGTCCGTCTGTCTGCAGTTCAGCGCAGAGACCTGAGTGTTTTTTGGGTACCTCTTATACAAGAATCTTGGAGATGTTTTTTTTCTCATGCCAAACCCATCGTTTGAAGTATAGCTGAATAAGTCTTTTAAAATGATAATGAATTTGCTAAAATATTTTTTCGGTAAAGTGGCCTGTTTCCGTAACATTCAGTTTTAATGGGAAAATTTTTGTTAGAGTTCAATGTACCCTCTCCCAACTAAACGGTAGTAGGTGGATACGTTCACAAAATATATTAATACTAGATTAATGATGAATTTAGATGGAGAACTATCACGGCTATGATAAGTAAAAAATACCGGCCAAATGCGAGTCGGATTCGGACACTAAGGGTTCCTTGCCAACTTTAACTGAATAAGAGATCCACTTACTTCCACCTAGCCTTAATACCACAATATTTTGTTACCAACAAATATATGTTTGCGGTTATTGAAAATGTGCTCTATCTCATAAACAACTAGTTCAATCTCGTTAAAACCGTAAATTTTCGTTTGAAAGTCTTTGTCAAGATCTACATCGTGTATGAATTCAAATGCATTTCAAAATTTACACTAACTTAGTTTAAAAGTTATATAGGGGGGGGGGGGGGGGGCATTTTACCGACTTATTTTAAAATACCTATACATAGACACCTATGCATAGGTTGGACCAAAAATCATTATTTCGATCGCTTCCAGCGATAAGACCGCCAATATTGTAAAAATTATTTGTCTGTAATTTTATTGTTTCTTATGTGTTGGGATATGTACATCTGGCGGGTACTATCTCTGCCTGCACTATTGAGGAAATACAGCCAAAGACAGCACCCGCTAGGTGCAAGGACTATGCCGGATAAGATGGAGACTATGCCGGGACTATGGTAAGGGAATTGCTGGACCGGTTGCTGGGATATTGATGAGACAACGGGACGCCTACCATATCAAATGCCTCATCTCGATAATTACGGCAGACGGTGACTCGCCGTTCACTAAATGGGCCACCCGTGGAAGGCATACCAGAAGGTAGCAAGGCAGCAACATTGGTGTGGACGGCTTAAGGTTGCAGAGAGGTGAGACTGCGGGGTGCAGGTGGCTTGTGACGTAGATTATTACTAATCCACGCCAGAACCCATCCTCATGGACAGGTAGCCAGCAGGCCCCCGGCATTATGACATTTTACACTTCCAACCTGGAGCAGAGGTTCCGCTCTTGCTATCTCCACTCTTGGCCGGCCGGTTAAGGCAAGCACAAGAGGCGAGGGCCAAATAAGGTAAACCGGGTCCTCGGAAGAATCGGGGTCCGTGGTGTCGCCACTCACCTACAGCACGCCACATGCTGCCCCTTATTATTATTTTTATTTTTATTTCTTGTAAGAGAATCGTAAAGCGGTTAATAGGATACATCTACCTACTATTGTTCTATGTTCAGAATAAAGTGGCTGTGAATACGGATGGGCAGACAGACTTGATGAAACTATAAGGGTTCCGTTTTTTAGCCATTCGGCTACGGAACCCTAACAAATTACAAAGTTGTAGTCCATAAATAAACTTAAAGCAATAAATTTTCATGTGATTTTTTCTTATTAATTGATAACCTCCAAAACGCGTTAAAAAATGAAACTTTAACTAGTCAAATATTGATTCTTATTGTTTGTTTTAGCTGTAAAAAAATCAAAATAGTGAGTCAGCACCATCGAAGGTTGTCACCGGTTTCGTCTCATAGTTTCAGATATTTTGTTATTTTAAGGTAAACAAAAAATATAAAGCAATCTGAATCATGTTTTACAGGACATTGTGCCCTTCGTGCGCGAGTCCGACTCTCACATATCCGATTCTTTAAATTAATTTAGGTGATTTTTTACAAAAACACTTAAAAAAACATTCAAAGAAAAAACATCGAAATGCCCTTCATTTTAACATAAATAAGTATTACTGTTTGTACGTTTTGAGATTAATTGTTGTTGTTAAAAGAATAAAAAAGGAGTTGAATAATATTAACATTGGACACCAATCACATAAATTGCTCTGATCCCTAACTAGGTAGCCAATGCACTTGTGTTATTGAAATCAGACATAAACGGTGGTAACATAACACCCAGACTCGAGACAATATAGATAATTATATTTTTTACATTGACCCGATCAGGAATCGAACGCGAGACCTCAGAGCAGCGACGCCTTGTAACCAGCGTGCTTAGCCACTACACCACGGAGGTCGTCGGAAAGTTATGGGTAATCCTTTGTTATGTAGTCATTAAAATTTACTACCTATTCTTTCTTGTAATATTCTTCCCTAGATCCTCGTCGATTGCACCAACAAATACATTCATCGTTATCATACCTACGTAACGATTGTTGGTAGTGAACTTTCCGATATATTCTCTTTATTTCCGTTGACGTTAAAAATAAACACTCAATTGCTTTGATTGATCAATAACTCGCAACAACAATATCGCTAATGCACGAACGTAACTATCGATAAACCGCCTATCCGTTACCTCACTAGGGAATTGGTAATTAAATAGACTAACAGCCCATAACCGCGAATGAAAGGATAGATTATGCCCGTTATTTCCCTACCTCGCGTAATGTGTTCGTAATGTTTTTTACTGCTAGTTATTATAAGTTATAGTCCTCCAGGTAAGCCTTTGTTTTGGAGCAAGCGAACTAACTTTTAATTGGATCACCCAACTTCGGTGATGTTGCATTTTGCTCGTGTACGTGTTTGATGAAAACGTATACAGTGTGAAGGCTCCTATAAACTGGGTGGATAATTTTAGATCAGAAAGTAAATTGAATTTATTAATTTATTTGAGGACTTTATTGCATAAATCATAGTGTACAACGGTGGACTTAATGCTTATAGCATTATCTGCCAGTTAAACTTTTAGGTCATGCAGATGGTAATGGGTGCAGCGAAATTTAGAGAAAATCAACAAAAAAGAAACAATTAACTAATATTTATAGTAACAAATAAACCTACTTAAATTGCTGCAACAACATATTTTATATTGAATAAATATACTTAAACTTACACAAATAAATACAATATATAAAAATATACATAAATAATATTTTGTAAATATCTATTCTTTAAGAAATTGACGGACTTTCCTCTTGAATGATACCTTCGACTCGGCCCTCCGGACATCCAAAGGAAGAGAGATACACAGTCGTGTTGTCAAGTAAAAGTGTTATAGGTACCTATATTTCATCGTCCAACCTTACCTAATGACCTGCCTGAAGGTTCGGGACCAGCCTCCCTAGTATGATTTAGGACATCTTTTGATTATCAAATTAAAAGTGTCCAAACATCTACTTCCAAATTAACTTTCTAGAGGGCTTTGCGAACACTTTACAGAGACGTACTCTCTGACCTGTCTCATGACCTTAAATTCCTCTATGTGTGCCATTTTAAAGATACTTAAGAATATGTGTAAGGTTATATATTTTTTATTTAATCTATTACATTTTAAATAAGTAATAAGAAGTATGTTTTTAACCTATTATAGTCATCTTTATTGCTCTACTCTTTTCTTTTCTTGCCTCTATATATTTTTTTGTACCGCCAGTATTTTCTCTGTTCAGACCTATGATTGTCTGGTAGAGAATGCTTTTAGAATTAAGTACGCCATATGTGCAATATTATGTTTCGTGCATGAAGTTTTTAATGGTGAGCAAAAAAAATAATAAATATTGTATTCAATAACATTCCTTCGTTGTACAATTACTACTAAATAGAAGACTGGACAACCAACAAATAATTCAATAAAACAATACCACCCTCGTAAACAATGCTATAAATGAAAAACAGCCACCTGAGCCGAGGCGTATTTAAAACATGGCCGTATATCAGTCACTCCAATTAACCACGCGCATTCATATTCCATTACAGAGGTACTATTATAGTTTAATTTTATTCGTCCGAGTGTCCCGAGAGTGCGTTCCATTACTCGCAAATCACGTCCCGACTGCGGCAGCGACGTGCTAAATAAAAACATAAGACTGTCGGATTCTACACTCTGATTACTGAAAAAGGTTACAAAATAAATCTGAAAAAAAGTGTGCATTAAGTGATTGCGAATACGATCAGAATCAGAATGTTTATTTGCTAGAATACATACATTATAAATAAGGTCTTAATATAAACAGAGTAAATGTATTCAGCCTGCATGCAGACGTGCAAATTTTTGAAATACATGCTACCAATTTAATTTGTCTTAAAGTCTAGAAATTCCTTAACGCTATAGAAGCAATGAAACATAAGCCATTTAGTTACTTTCTTCTTGAATGTCAAACTTTCTAATACTTTTATATCGTCCGGTAGGTGGTTGAATACTAATATGCACATATTAACCACATTATCTTTGTATATCACCATGTGACAGGGATAGTTATATGTACAACAAGTGCTTAAATTTGACCCTTCTTTGCCGAGGTATAATTTCACTACGTTTTTTAAACAAGTCTGGGTGCGATTTTGTGAAAAGACAAATTTCTTTTATGTACATACAAGGCAATGGAAGAACATTATATTTTTTAAATAGGGGTTTACAGCTGTCTCAAAACCAGGCTTTGCTTATTACCCGACTGCATCGCTTCTGTAATTTTAGCAGTCTATCCACATCTACAGAGTTTCCCCACATTATAAGTCCGTAGTTGAGTGTTGAAGATACGTAGCCATGGTAGGCCGCCAAAGCAGATCAATTTGTTGGTTCACGTTGATCTGATTCCGTTTTTGCAGGACCACGTTGAGATATCATACTGAAATATAAAAAATATAAATGCCTACCACGCAATCCTATAATTAGTCGATTCTTGACGCGAAAAATAAAATTGTATGGGTATTTTAAAGAGTAGATAATGATAAAATAAAGTCTTGTTGTTTTAAACAAGGGCACGTTAAGGTGACCTTAAATAACTTAGCCGAAAGAACTTAGCTCAAACCAGGTTGATTAAAATCAAACTAATAATGAGTTACCAACAGTTCTATAGTCACTTCAGGCAATTTTCCAGGGACGCCTGTTTACGAAACCTTACAGATGATGTACATCCTAAGTTTTAATTGAACCTTAGAACTTTAAAAATATTTTTGATTGAAACTTGAACAAATTAGTAATGTAGGTTAGGAAACCCTTTGAAACGAAATTGAACATTACTTTCTGTTTAGCGAACGTTAGCTTCTGTTTGTGATGTTCTTGCTAAATTAAATGCTTTTGTTTATTTTACTGATACCTATCAAGTAAGCTTTAACAATAAATTTGTAAGTTTGGTGAGCCGATCGAACCAATTTCATAAAGTTATATCAATAAGTGCTATATCAGTTTCTAAAAGCATTAATGGACTTAAACTTGTGCTTTATAACTCTGATTCCCAAAACATGTATTTTATCAAAACCAAAAAAGTGCAATATAAAAGTAAAATAATAAACAAAGTAACCGCTACAAAGAGCGACACTCCTAACGAATGGTCCATAGAAAATTACGTCAGACATCTGGCGTGAGGTTTTTTCCTCGAATAATTAGATCAGTTAATTTCATTAATGTGGGCATTGTGCCTTGACGCCGACTTATTAGATTGTGATAAATTTAAAAAGTCACCAGGAAAGTAACAGGATTTATTATGAGATTTTGTCGGGGAATTTTCCTGAAACTGAATTGTTCATTTGAATACATAACGCTCTATTGTGCCTCGAGAAATTACGGTAGAACTCATAATAATGTGTTTTCACAAAAACAAACTTAGGTGCTAAGCGAACTTTATGATCCTACACCCGAGCTAATAAACCTACATGTTATTGGTATACATTTTGAAGTACAACACAACAGTTAGTTTTATGTAATGAAATGAAATTTGTATAAGTCAACGAATATATAAACATATACTAATAAATATATATACTAGTTAATTGTTGGCAATGTACTGCTGCTATAAATTGAATAGTAAATTGGAACTCTTAACTGTAGGTACCTGAAGTTTTCATAATTAATAGTTGTAACAGATCATACTGAACAGTTATATTAGGATACATATACCTAGGATTAACATGAACACTAGGTGATAAGCAAGGCATTGTCATAAGAGTCATTCGTGCCATTTACAAACTTAGTCCCCGCGAATCCCTGAGAGAATTATTTAAGGAAATTAACATCCTCACTGTCGCTTCTCAATACATATTTGATAAAATCATGTACGTACGCAAAAATTTAGATTTTTTCATGAAAAAAAGTGACATACATTCGTATAACACACGAAATAAAAACAAACTTGTCATTCCAAACTTCAGGTTAGCCAAAACAATGTATTCATTTCTGGGAAATTGTATCAAATTTTTCAACAATATACCTATTTATGTTATCGAACTACCTTTTAATAAATTTAAGTTGCATGTCAAAACTACCCTAATGTCGAAGGGGTATTATAAAATTAACTTTAAAAAAAGTAAAAACCGACTTCAAAACCAAAATGCACTAAAAAGTCTTAAATAAACTCTTAACCATTGCAAGGAAAGGAATCCATTTTATGCAAACAATTTCTTTTTGGAGTCGGTGCTGTAATACTTGATGATTGATGGTCAAAGTGATGGCACCGACTCCAAAAATAAATTGTTTGCATAAAATGGATTCCTTTCCTTGCAATGGTTAAGAGTTTATTTAAGACTTTTTAGTGCATTTTGGTTTTGAAGTCGGTTTTTACTTTTTTTTAAAGTTAATTTTATTTCCTCATTTTTAGACATTACAAGATAGGGGGGGAGAGTAGCACCTTATGACTGTTCTTTAAGAAGCTACAAACTACCTATCATAAGTTCTGTCATTTTATATACTGAACTCCTAAGAGTTAAGGAGTTCTACTATGAGCTCTACCCCACAAGATATTGACTATCAGACGTAACAACACGTCAACATTAAGATTCTAGTAAAGAAACACTATACGTGCCCTTAAAGTTTGAGGGTTTCCCTCGATTACACCAAGATCTCATCATCAGATCCCAAATTGGCAACAATGGGACCAACTAGAAAGTAGACCCTCTAGGTAGGCGAAAAAATTTTTCGAATCTGTCGACAAACGACTGAGATATGAGGTAACAAACATACAAAAAAAAAAACATACAGTCGACTTGATAACCTCCTCCTTTTTTGAAGTCGGTTGAAAATTCAAGACTATCTTAATGACGAGAATGTATGGACAGTCCAGCCTGCACCAAACTGATGTACCTACCTGTTTATTTTGATTTGTATCATTTTTGAGGCAGCTAGTGGTGACTGAGTTTGTTCCGGCGTTTCTTCTCAGCACTTGCCAAATTGTCTGTGTTTTGTCTCGGAGCGCTAGTAGGGCCGAAACGATAAGAAGACATGTTCTAGCCCCATACGGGCCATAATTGATTGATATTACACTAATTATTGACGTTCATAAGTGGCATTTTGTGTCCTAAATTGAATAAATTATTTTTGACTTTGACTTTGAATTATTTTAGATAAAGAACATTTAAAAATCAAATCAGTTTTTTCATAATTAAAGATAATGAATGCTCGAACAGACCAATACAATAGTTTGTTATGTGCAGCTTTCAGTAGTTGGCTTTTGGACGGACGGCATTATGCTGACACCAAGTCAGCGGTCAGAAAGAAAAGAAAGAAAGAACGAAAACACTTTTTTCGACCGAAAAAAAAAACATGCAAAACAAACAGGACTATTCGAGTCGAAAAGACACCCGCTCAGCATAAATCGTGGCAGCGGAACGCATACCACGACGCTGATTTTCTCAGCGGGTGCCTTTGTGGGTAGAATTATATATATAATTATATATATATATATATATATATATATATATATATATATATATATATGTTATATATATGTTGCATAATTATTATGATAATAAGTCAGCCGGCCGTCGATGTGTCCGACAACAGACGTCGCCATTGTCATCCGTGTTTAGATCACTCGAATTGTCCGTCTACGATGAAACCGGAGCCTTAATATAAATAATTAAACTAGGTTTTGACCACTCTGTTAAAATATAATATGGCTAATTACAAATGAACGTCAATTAAGCCAAATGACATAAGGGTCACATACACATTCATTTAACTTAACGTTTAAACAGTAATTTCAACCCTAGTTAATTTAGTTGAGGTAAGGCCGTTCAACGGAACTTATATTTTTAATATCATAACGAGCCTGGTAGTGCGTTTCTGTCGCTTCGCGTCGGTTCTAGCTCGCCGTTTGAGGAGGGCTTAGAAGACGTCGCGGGCGGGACCCACTGAAATATTGCGTCTCAAACATAAAGGGAGAACATATTTTTTTACTCCTTCGCGAGTAGGGTGGCTTTGTGTTACAGTTGTTTCGAACTCATTGTCTTTTTCATAAAACTTATAGCTAAAACATGGCTTAAAGTTATAAATAAAAAGAAGGTCATTCGAATTTAGCTTAAAGTGACGCCCGTTGTTGTGTGGTGTGTGCAAGCGATTTTCGTCTTGCAAGTGGATAGGCAGCAGAGACCTCAACTGTGCTTACCATAATAATAGGTACGTGTTTAGCGTTGAAATATTTTACGGGAAATCCGAATGTACGCTGGCAAAGCCAGGGGACCCGCTAGTTTACGAATTGATCTTTTCTAATAATGCCATAATCTATTATTTTAGATATTTTGGCAATTAGGGCATCGTAAAAACTGAAATACCAACTTTTTGTGGACCTTTCAATGAGAGCTTAGGACTGGAATTCTGGAATTATTAGAATATCACTTTTGTTTAACAATCTGTAGAATTTTAGCTATGGTTAACGCAACATAAAAAGCTACTCGCTGAGGTATGTTTTATGTTATTAGAACAGTATCAAATAATATAATAGATCTTAATTAAGGCTTTACTTTTGTAAGGATAAACGAGAGCCTATATGTCCTTAATATCACAAATCCTACTAACCAATCTATTCCTCATACTCAGTCCTTCAAAATCTTTTCTCAAGGTGTCTCTACCAAGAACAAAACGCGCGTCCATTCCCGTCCCATTATAATTTTTCACAAGGGATACGCTGCTACTCTTTTTGCAAACGAAAATGAGTTTGGGTCTCTGTTTGACGAAAAAGTTTTAAATGAAAAGCATTGCTGTGCACTAAAGCGGGCACTTACGGCTCGAGGACAGTTTTCGTTTAAAACAATGTTGGCCAAATAAGGCTTTGTGGAGTACGAATTTCGTATGTCGCGTAACTGGCTTGAGCATCAACATTTAGCTTTTTGGGAATGACAAACTTTTTCAGAATAAAACAAAAACATAACAAACTGCATTTAGGGATATTACCGTCAACCGTATTGTATTAATTAGCAAAATTAAAAAAAATCATTGGGAGAGCACTTGCAAATACGTTTAAAATTTCGTCATTTGTGATTTCTTGCATGATGTGTGTGAATCTTCAGGTTTAAAAATTTCCTCCCTGTCAAAACAAAAACATCTTTAGTACAGTCTTTAGTTCTCTCCTTTATTGATTATGCTGATGTGTGCTATCCTGATTTAAATCAAGACCTTTTAAACAAGCTTGACCGCCTAATAAATTCTGGCATCCGCTTTATTTTCTGTCTGCGTAATTTGATCACATCTCATCTTTTCGGTCACAACTTGTATGGCTACCCCTTCATGTTCGACGTAAAATCAGAATCCTCTGTTCGTTTTTCGGTATTAAATAACCTCAATTCTCCTAGCTACTTAAAATCCCAGTATACCTTCCACAGTGAGACGCGCACGCGTCCACTGCGCTCTTCTCATAATCTTTCCCTGACTTCTCCTTCGCACCGCACAGGTTTTCTCTTTTCTTGTCCAAGCCATTCGTCTTTGGAATGCCCTTCCGGCAAATATTCAACAAGTTCACATTCAAGAGACTTGTCCGTGCACACTTCCTTCATATGTCGGAACCATCTCCATAACATCTATCTACAACGTTCGTCATAATATATAGTATATATAATAGTATATGTTGGTATATGTATGTATTATTAATCTATTTATTTTATTGCTTATGTTATGTATGTGTAATATTATGTAAGTATTAATTGTATTTATTTGGGACTTTTTTTTGTATATAATTAATTTTGTTTCTTTGTTGCACCGCCCACAATCATTTCTGCTTAGCCCAAAGGCATGATTGGTAGAGAACGCCATATGGCGTTAAGTCCACCTTTTGTACAAAATTTTATTATTGTGCAATAAAGTATAAATAAATAAATAAATCTTTTTTGTGACGAATATCGTGGTGTAGTGGCTAAGAACGCTGGGTTTCAAGGCGTTGCCGCTCTGAGGTCCCGAGTTCGATTCCCGGTCGGGTCTAGAAATAATAATTTTCTATATTGTCTCGCGTCTGGGTATTGTGGTACCACCGTTTTGTCTGATTTCCATAACACGAGTGCATTGGCTACTTACTTTGGGATCAGAGCAATGTATGTGACTGGTGTCCAACTCTATAACTCTATTTAGCTCCACTCATATCCACACACCGGCACATTTAGAGGAAAGAAGAAATAAGTTTTTTTCTTTTAATATAGGGTGGTAGT
This sequence comes from Pyrausta purpuralis, assembly GCA_963924145.1. NCBI lineage: Eukaryota > Metazoa > Arthropoda > Insecta > Lepidoptera > Crambidae > Pyrausta > Pyrausta purpuralis. The sequence continues at coordinate 26,072,056 of OZ001648.1, read as the reverse complement.
TCAAGAAGTGGTTTTTACTATCAGTGACTACTTTCACAACGAATTATTTAATGTAGTTCTTACACTTTTTTAGGTGCTTGTTATGAATTTTATGGTAGTTTAGGAATTCCAAACCCTTAGCGTTTGTTTTACGATGTTTTTCAGAACTGCAGCACATTTTACTATTGGAAAGTGAATAGTGCACATTATTCTAAAACAAAATAAGTGATTTACCACCAGACAGAACTCCCTTAGCTGTCATAATTCATAACAAACCCGTTCTAAATTTGTAAAGACTATATCAAATAACTTCTTACCAACGGTAGTTACCACTTCTTAAAATACACCTCAATATTAGAAGAAGACAAAAACTTGTTTTTTCGTTCATTTGATCAGCACCACGGATTTAGAGTTAAACATTTATTTATTACACTGTGTTGTCACTTTCTGTCAAATAATGACAGCGCCAAAAAAGAACGAGACGAACAGTGTAATAGTTAAAACAGGTTTATTAGACTGTTTGATTTATTTTGAATAAAGATGTTAGTCTAGTTATAGCCAAATGTCCGACTATAGGTTTATTCATTCTTTTCTAGTCATGTTCAATATCTTAACCAAGAATGAAGCATCCACCCGGTCAAACCTCGACGCTGAATTCAAACTACTTTATTTCCCTATTCTTCGAATCTTCACATCGTTTAAAGTTAAAAGCAGACACGTTATAGGACGTGCGAATCCGCAGTCCGAGCCAAATGTACGCTAAGCAGACGTCAGACTGACGGCTGAATGCCGACCGCTCACTTTGCGAAGAACGAGCCATTGTTTCAAAACTGAATTTAAGAGCAGAACCACGGAAGCACCACACCCTGTTCGTGCGATGGAAAAGGTGACGGTTATAAAAAGGAACCAGTTCTAATTGATTTGATTTAATAAAACCACTAGCAGATACCTGCTAGCTCGTTCGCCTGAATATCACATTTAGTGTATGATGGTTGTTGCAGTATTATCTTGTTTACCATTTTTCAGATGATAACCTTCTTGAAATATGACTTTCCGTGAATCTAAATGCAAGTACGCATCTTAAGATAAAGAAATTTGAATGATATGAGACGACAAAATGTGCTCTCCAACCACTGCATCATTTGAGAATTAAAAAAAAATAAGATCATTTATAACACATAATGGAGTCCGAGTCAGTCAAAGTTATTACTAGATACATACAATATATTATGTACTTGCATTTCAAGGAAATATCGTATTTCTACAATCAAACGATGGGCAAGACAATGATTCCACGAACTTCCATAAACCTATTGACTAAAATATCTTAAATCTACCTTAAATGTTTCACTGACAATTTCAGTACCGATCCTCGATGAAATGCCTTTGTTTCCCATGAATTCAAAGCGGTATTGGGCCCAAGCCCAGTGTGAGCAAACTGTAAAGACGTTACGGTGGGAACAACCCAATTGTCAAGACTTTGGGATGGTCTATTCAAAACGATTGCCTTTGAAAACTTGCTAGTAATTATTATGAAAGACCTTCATTGTTTAAAAAATCAAAGTTACTTCGAGTAAAGGTGTTTGCCCACAAAACCGTAGCATACCATGACCATGCTAAGAACGTGTCCGGTAAAAAATATTCTTTGTATTATAAACTATGACACCTTGCCCACTAGATACCAAACCGTACCATGACCGTGCTAGGACATGTCGGGCACGAAAAGCAACACGATACACTCTACCTTGTCTACTGAATGAATTGTCAGTATTCTGTCTCACCGTTATATGAAGCGAGAGCGAGAAAGTATTTTGCCGATGCCGACACATTTCGTGCATGGCACGCAACGGTGTTGGTCAGTGACGTAACGGTAATGTGGGCAAGGTGTCATGGTTATCAATGAAAAATTTTTTATTGCCGGACACGTCCCTATAGTAAAGTTAGCCTGTAACAACCCACTGCCGGGCAAAGACCTTAGCTCAACTATGAGGTAGTTTGAGCCATACTCCACCACGCGGGCTCAGTGCGGGTTGGTGGAAGGTCGTTTGCAAGGCAAGCGACTAACCCTGCTGTCAGATTTTATCAAGCCGCCCATAAGGTCTCTGACTAGGCTTAACGACTAATATCAACCGATATTAGCCGGGACCAACGGCTTAACGTGCCTTCCGAAGCACGGAGATGCTCGTGATGTACGTCACTTATATGGTCGGATTGGTCACCCATACAAACACGACCACGCCGTAGGTTGCTTCACTTCGATATCACTACCAAAGCGCTGCTACCACTGCGCTACGAGCACGTCCCTATAGACCGCGAAATTGGGACCATGCCTGCGGGGCACAGGGGTGCGGGAGGAGACAAGAGCGCGGTTCTAGTGAGCGGTACAGGCGGGTGATTCCACCCGCACCCTTCGCGCGTTGCGCTATCACTTCCCCCTGCATTCCTGTGCCGCGAAGGCGAATTCTAATGAAGCGGTTTACCTTTAGCACGGTCATGATATGCTACTGTGTACTGGGAAAAGAGCTCTTGACTCCCCGTTTGGTGAACGTTGCATATTTTCTATGGTTATAAGTTGTATTATTTTAGGTAGTCCTTGTCTCTTGAATAATATTTAATGGTTTCCTATTTTAGCTATGCGTAAATGTATTCCTCGGAGTCAAACTTGAAAGGCAAAGGAATGCGTCAGCATAGTCTTGACATAAAAGTTCACACGACAGATATCAAATTACCATAGGTCCACCCTTCGTCAAAAGAAACGGTCAAGCGGCCAAAAGATTCGCAAACGAATACGCGATGACATAACCACAAAAACACATGGTGGACCTAATCTAAATAAACCCATAAAATGAGGCAACCCGACCAATTTGGGTGGTGTCGCCCGCCCTCTCGCTCTCATATAACGCACCCACCACGCATAGAAACAGTCTTAAACAACTGTTTAGGGTCCTTTTACACGGGCCCAGTGCTTGAGGACATCATCAAATATACATTTCGGCGTATTAAGTTGGGCGGTCGCAAGACATAGTGCGCGGAGGACTCGTCTGAATATGTATGACACTTGAATTCAGGAAAAGGGAAGCGGAATAAATTGTTGATGTGGTATTTACTGATCTTTGACTATTGTATAAGATAATTTCACATACACAAAGAAAAGAGAAGTAGATATACATTCTGTGTTAATGGAACTATCGCACTCACGAGAATCCGATACGTACTCGATTTGAGAAATCCTTACATTAAAAACGAGTACCCTAAAAGCAAATAAATGTCCTCTGGAACTTCATGAAACACATTCATGTTTACAGACTTAAAAACAAAGAATAAATTAACTGCAATTTGCATCTCATCAAATTATAAGTTGTTTTAGGTGGACTATCCTTTACTCATCTGCGAGGCAACTTAAAAAGTTCAATAAACGAAATGACAAACGGAACGATTCATCAAAAAATCTTATATCCGGTTTCATTTCTGTATAAGGTACATCATAAAACTTAATGATAAAAAGCACTTCTTTGCTCATAGCCAGAACTTATTTTATGTTCAAACTTGACAGTGGGCTGCTTACTAATTGCCTCATCCACTCAAGAAGCAGTCGATCGCTTTCATCCTTCCTAGTTGAATTCGGTCGGGTGGAAAGACCGCTTCCTTCCTATCCCTCACATTGTGCCACATTAATGATGCAAATAAGCTGACGACGTCTTCAGCAATCAGCTGCTACATGGTTCTTCTAATTTTGAGATAGAAATTGTTAGGTAGGTATTTGTGGTGGCTGTAGATTTATGATTCAGTAGGGCGTAGGTCTCTACAATCAATTATAAAAAATGAGTTTAATGACGTAAGAAACATTCATAAAAATTCCTTTGTCCAATTGTCATGTTTAATACAAGGAGGCCTTAAGCCCTCTCCATAAAATTCAACCTCTATATAAAAAGGCGGTTAAAAAGTTACTGCATTTCAGTTACTTTCTTTTACTCGATTTTAACCATAAAATTTATGTTTTTACCACTAAACAAAATACTTGTGCCACGTTAATTTTGTCGGTCTTTGAGACAACAAAAACTTTATTAAATAGTTATGCATTATTTCGTGACAGTTATTTACAAAGTCACAAAATAATACTGAATGTTGGCAAACCTAAAAAGCCCTTAGTGATTTTTATAAGAGATCCAAAAGACAAAGTAAAAGACACCCTTCCCTCGCTTAATCAAAAAACTAAATAGGTACCGTCGGAACTCAAACACAACTGGGTCAAAATACGGGCTCAGGAACTGTTACAATTAAACTTACCTCTATCCACTTTACTTCTTCGGAACTTATAGCCGGAGCTGTTATTATAAGTTTGAGCTCAACAACGAAGTTGTAAGTGACTGTACAGTACCTAATGATACAGCTACGTGCTTTGTTTTCGCCGTTCGTTTCATTATTTACCTGTTGTTTTGTCACTATACAACTTAATAACATAAAAGGCTCCTGTAAAAAGCAACTGTGTCAGGCAGGAAAATCAAACCATGTGTCTTGCGCTATCCGGGTGCATGCCTATACCACACGGTCACCGACACATTGGCAAGCCTGTTGAATTTTGCAAGTGCTTTCTTTTAACGCGTATGCTGCGTGACGTCATCGATGTTGCGAGATCGCGCAATCAACATCCGAAGGAAGTCTTTTCACAAATATTTAACAATCGGTTAAGATGAAGTAAGTAAATTAATAATTGTATTTTTGTTTTTAATGGGCTTCGAATGATTAACAGAATTACCCTTGAACGCTATAATTGTACATAGAAATCACTGTTCATCGTTCATCGATACAAATATATTTTGTTTACCGACAGCTCGTTTCGCCGAAATAATTACTTATCTTTATATACATAATTCTTTCAGTGTAATTCTGTAAATCATTTTGGGCTCCAAGAAATCGAACCCTGTGTTATACAAGTGCAATTTGTTATATATCACATTTATAGACAAAGTAAACCAATTACTTCAACCACTTCAGATTAAAATAAATAAAAAACTATTCAATTGTCTGTAAATTCGACTGTGACCATTAACGTAGACTATTAACTGAAACAATGAAAGGTGATTCTATCCTTAAACTTGCCTATGTCTTTTTTTGTCAATTAAATTCTACAGTAGAGTGAAAGAAGCCTTTCACTTATGTTTTGACTCTATAAGATTAAATTTTCTTGTATGTTTCGAAACAGGTGTCGTAAATTAAGTTCATTAATCCATAATCAATTTATCAGCAGCTGAACAGACTCATACCATTTTAGTGCTTGTGTCCGGTATCCATAAATTAGCATACACTCATAAAAACGATTACGGCCGAATTAATTCGGGGTCCAATCAATCCGAATATTGTCTCTGCTGGCGATGGCTTAAAAAAGGACAAAGGACAGTCTAGCCCTTACATTGACGGTTCCGTATATTCCGCGGGATTTCTTTATTCATTATATACCTTTGTTTTTTGTTCCCTGTTTATGTGTGTTTTGCTACTTATGCTTCCCATTACCGGAGACATTTAAAATCTAAACCGCCAATTTTCTCTCAAAATTGAACTCGTTCGGAAACTGCGGTGCCACTCGGGCTCGGACCCGAGTGTTTACGGCGATGTCTTTTTCTGACGTCATTTTATATATTGCACTCGGACCCGAGTGCTTGGCTACCAGCACGCTGTGTGCAGACCACACCGCGCCCGTGTGCATGTTTTTTTAAAAATAATAATACCGCAAATATTTTTTAATGATTTTTTATTAAATTACACGTGAAAATTACGGTTACCTGGGTTATTCTTCGCATTTTCTAAGGCAGTCAGTTTTAAGAAAAGTCTGCCAATGCAGACTTTTTAAAAGGTTTTGACGTCTTTACAGGTGTTTCTATTACAGCTATTTCCTATCGAAACTATAGTCAAAGGTAGATAGCTATTTTCGCCCGGAGATATGAATTCGTATAGCCAGAAGTTATACAGAGACATAAAATCTAAAGATAGATAACCATTTATATCTCTAGCAGGGAGTAACCACAGACAATGTCAGGAATGGCTATTAGTAATTGAAGTGGATTGATGGAACTGTCTACAAAGTAGTCGACCTTAAGGACGACTAGTATTGTTAGTGCCGTTAAAGCTTACAATACCGTTTGTTCTGTGAAGTCTTTCGTTCATTTTCTACGGATCCCCAAAAGATTAAACCTATACTGCGGCGGCGAGCTGCGCTGGGGCACTTTAAACATCGTTTAAGCAGCTACAATGAATTCAATTAGCAGCGCAAACAGGGGTCCTTTTTGTACCCGGCCCTTTATGTGCTCTCAAATTTTGTTTACCGCGCCTCTGCTTTGTACCAAGGCCCCTATTCTCTAATCCCGATATTACCTAGCTAAAAAAATGTCAAAGTAAGTATCAAAATTAAAGTATGCTTAAGTATGTATCCTATAAAATATAATCGTGTTAAATGTTCCCAGTCGAGTCCACATGGCTCAAAGTCAACAGATGTCATGTACAGTCAAGATTTTATGTACTTCTACATGCCTTAGTTAAAAAATATGACTTGGAGTAAGATTTTGCTGGTATTTCTGAATGTGCCCACCACCTCATTCACACTCAAAATCATATTCATTCAAGCTACAAGGACAGCTATATTCGAATAAACGGACAATGTTTTTTGAGTAAGGAAGCAGTATATGCCTACGCAGCTTATTGCCTGGGATAAGGCTTTAAATTCGTGATTACAGCCCCAATTAGGTGTATGTAACTCCAAGATGTAGCTGTATGTTACAAGCATTAAACTACTATTACTAGTGTATGGAACTGACACCACGAACAAATTCAGGCATCATAAATTGACGCCACTTGCCATCAACTCATACAAACAGCATCATGTTGGACATTCAAATTTCAAAGAATACGTCACATTGTTGTCATAAAGTTGCGACCAATGATATTTAAAAATACTAGCGCCCCGACCCCGTAATTTTGATCATTATTATCTTACTCCGGACTATGACTAAAATTGGTGCCGCCGCACATTTTTTCTTTTATACGAACCGTCAGGAAAACAATAACAAACACAACAATAAAAAAAATATTAGCAAAATCGGTCCAGCCCTTCACTCGTGATGTTGTGACCGTGACCAAGGGAAATATATATAGATTCATTTTTGCGTCGCCCGCGTACGAGTAAATTTCGAATTTCCCATAAACGGACAATGATTTTTGAGTAGGGAAGCAGTATATGCCTTCGCATCCTGGAATTAGATTTTAAAAGATTCCGGATAAAAGCCTCGTTTCGGTGGTGATTGGGTTTGTCGTCAGGCTAGCAGAATCTGGCAACAGGTGATATAGCTTTATGCTACGATGTTTTCAAATAACATTCTTACGTCACAATCCTTATAAGCTACCTTTATTTCGTAAGTTCTTTTAAAATTACATTGATACGATAATTATAAGATTTTAAAACGATTTCGTTTCACCCAAATATATAAATTGAAATGGTGATTTTATAACCTCATGCACTGTTTGAATATTACTCTCAAGTTTATAACCCGAAAGAGATGAATTACTCACAAAACTCCTAAGAGTCTAAGAGATGAGCAAAATAAACATTTCAAAAGTTTCACCAAGTTTTGCACACTCTCGCGCTTTCGTCAAATACGTGGCTCTGCGAAGTGTGGGCCTTAATTACTTCAGTATCTGCAAAATCTCGCGAAACTGACGAATCGCGTCAAAATCTAGTAAGACATGTAGGGGTGTGAAAAATATGCAGGGTTTTATCGATGATGGTATAAAAATACCGAAAGTACAGTAGAAGAAGTTGTGACATCAGTTGCATGCGTAGTCTTAGTTAATTTTGTAAACAAATCGTAGTTGAAAATACTAATAAATATCATGTACCCAACAGTAACAGTGTTCTGGTTTAATCAATTCATACTAATATTATAAAGCTGAAGAGTTTGTTTGTTTGAACGCGCTAATCTCGGGAACTACGGCGCCGATTTGAAATTTTTTTTTGTGTTAGACAGCTTATTAGGGTTCCGTAGCCGAATGGCAAAAAACGGAACCCTTATAGTTTCGTCAAGTCTGTCTGTCTGTCTGTCTATCTGTCCGTCCGTATGTCACAACAAATTATTATGGTATTTTACTAAGTAGAAGTAAGTGGATTCTCTAATTCAGTTAAAATTGGCACGGAACCCTCAGTGCGCGAGTCCGACTCGCACTTGGCCGGTTTTTTATAGAGGAAGGCTTTAAGCTTTAAAATACACGCTGCAATGGAAGGGGTGGGAGCAAACTCAAAACGTGCGGACAATATCGCAGGGAACCGCTATCCTATTAAAGTTGTAGCTACGAGGGTCAAACTGAAAATTCTTAGAACTGGCCACTTATAAACAATATATTAAAAAAAATATTCTAAAATTTGAAAATAGACCTCTTTGCCAATATTACTGAGTATATATTTCATTTATTTGTCATTTGTTTTACGATTTATCGGCAAATTGAAAATTGTCTGTGTCACGTCAACATGAATTTAACACGAGAAAATTTTCGTGCAATGATTTTTTATGACTTTCGATGTCATTTAAGTCAACAAGAAAGTTATGATAGACTACGATTGGCCTTTCACGATGAAGCCCCATCTCGTGCGACTGTTTACAACTGGTTTAATGAGTTTAAACGTGGTCGCACTAATCTCACTGATGATGTACGTGAGGGACGGCCTTCTACGGCGACGACTGAAAATAACATCTGTGTTGTGCGGCGTATGATAGAGACTGACAAAAGAGTGACCTATCAGCAGATTCGGACAAGCTTAGGCATCGGTATGAGTCAAGTGCACAAAATCCTCCACGAACATTAAGCGGTCAGGAAGCTTTGCGCCCGGTGGATACCTCATAATTTGACTAAGGCTCAAAAACTCCATCGTGTGGATTGGTGCCGTAAAATGATTGAAAGATTTAACGGAGGTGACTCAAATGCTGTGTTCGACGTACTAACAGGTGACGAAAGCTGGATTTACTGTTATGATCCTGAAACCAAAAGACAATCTGCTCAGTGGGTGTTTCCTTTCGAGGAGTTGCCAACTAAAGTGAAGAGAGATCGAAGTGCGGGAAAAAAAATGGTGGCCTCGTTCTTTGGAAGGATTGGTCATTTCGCAACAATTGTGTTAGAGGATCAAAAAACAGTTTCTGCAGAATGGTACACTACCAATTGTTTGCCACTTGTCTTGGAAAAAGTTCGAGAGAAACGACCTCGCAGTAGGATCCTCCTTCACCACGACAACGCCTCGTCGCACACCGCCAAGCGAACGATCGACTATTTGGCGACATCAAACGTTGAATTACTGGGTCACCCGCCGTATAGCCGCGACCTCGCGCCTTGTGATTTTTATTTATTTCCAAAAATTAAAGAAAAACTTAAAGGAAAGCGGTTTATGAATGCTGAAGAAGCGGTGGCTGCGTATCGCGATGCCATTGAAGAGACCCCTAAGGACGAGTGGGCAAAGTGCTTTTCCCAGTGGTTCCATCGCATGCAGCGGTGTATTGACGTCAATGGACAATATTTTGAAAAGATATAATAAAACTAATAACTGGCTAATGTAATCAGTTTTTGATTTTCTAAGAACTTTCAGTTTGACCCTCGTATATCTCACCGGACTGATCATGTTAATAAAACGGGTATCTATCATCATAACACAGAATTTTTTGACATCGAATTTCATTTCACAGAAAACTATTCAGTGAATGTTAATATATTTGTTTCTTGTTTAATCGGATAGTTATTTATCGTCGTTTCATAACATCGAATATCAGTTCACCAAAAAAATGTTTCGCAACTGTTTCGTTAAGCAGAATAACGATATACCAAACTAATGTTTCATAGAATTATTAAGTTATCGATATAACCTTTCATAAAAACTTGTTTCAATGTATAACGGTTCCCATATATTTTTGCATACGCATACAAGTAAGAAAGCATGCCCATGCATACGCATGCAAGTAAGAAGACATGCGCATGCATACGCATGCAAGTAAGAAGGTATACATGCATGCATTAATGCATGGAAATAAGCAAGCAGGCATACATAAATGCATGCATGCAAGCAAACAGGCATGCATGCAGCAAGCAAGCAGGCATGCAAACAAACAGCATGCATTAGGATTTCCTCGTCTCCGGCGCTGCGGGAATAGCAGCCTCGTCGCCCTTGCGTAACAAGGCGCAGTCACCCACGCTCGCCTACGCACCTTCGGCTTGCTTCGGAGGCTGCTCTCCCTCCGCGCCTCCGGCTTTTAAATTACACTCTAGTATCGGGCAGACTAGTACCACGGCAAGGAGACCACGGCGAGTCGGGATTAACGCAGTTTATTTATTAGATTAATATTTATTACATATTTATATCAGTTATAATTTAAATTGTCTATTAATATAGTATGCAATATAAGATTAGTAACAAATTCGTTTCGAAATACGGACTTTAGTGAAGTAAAATTCTATGTTTCAAGAATTCTGATATTGAAACTTACGTGGAAATAAAATTATGGGTAATAAAATAGAAAGCTAACGTTACTTCGATAAAATACGTAATTTATGAAAAGAAGCAACGATGAAGTAAGTTTGTAGATAATAAGCATTCGAGTAAATGAAATTGTGATGTAACAAGATTCTAGAATTTGTTGAATATTATTTTGAAACATCTGCGAATCGTTTTATGGGAAATGAAAATCGATGAAGAAAATTGCGATTAAGTGATGGGTTCCCTTATTAAACGCTTCAGCAATCGCTTGGAACACAGCAAGGAACTCTCATAACTTTAACTACATTACTAGGCCAGTATTCGACACATTTGTCATTTTGTACGAAAGATAAGATGGTTTTGGCTTCGCCATCGATCAATTTCGTGTGTGTCGCCAGCCACGTCCTGTGTGTTGAACTAAGACATCTTTTAGCTTTCTACATCTCGGTACCTCGCGGTCTTACATGTACTCACCTTTCGATATCTAAAGAAGATCGAAGCCCATAGACACTTAAAGATGGTTGGTCGGTTTTGGCTTCGCCATCGATCAACATCGTGCGTGTAGCCACGACCTGTGTGTTGAACTAAGACATCTTTTAGCTTTCTGCATCCTCGGCACCTCGCGGTCTTACATGTATTCGCATATCGATATATATAGAAGATCGAAGACCATAGACACTTCTCTACCACGAACTCGGTCGCAATAAATCTCAAAAGTGTAGTCGCGAAGCAAGCGGGTGTCGCGTGCGTGAGTTACGCGCCGCTATTAATTTTGTTCCCACTTTTTGCTTGTGTTCGACACGCTATTGCTTTAAGAAGCACCCTGAAGTTTTCCAAACATTACTTGTTTTCCGATACTTGGTGTTGTGTCTTACTTTTGACTGGCTTTGAAACTTTGAACGAGGTGAGGGTTATCAGTTCGACGATTAATGATAAATATTATTTTTTAATGGAAAATTTTGGGCTATCAAGCGATATTCTAGCAAGTTTGGGAAACTGTACCAACTAGTGCATCTATCTTAAACTAAAAACAGAATAATTTTGAAAAAAAATGCCGCCTTATATTATTTTACGTAAATTAACAAATCACAATACTAATTGTATTATAGTAAGACTTTGAGTCGATTTTTGTCATAAAATTAATATTCCTATTTTAAACAACATCATTGTTCAAAATTCCCATTTTGAAGAATACGTCACGATCTTGTCATAAAGTGTCATATTATTTTTAAATATCATTGGTTGCGACACAGATTTTGCTTGCCATCGCTTCTCTATACCTAATAACAACTCACGGGTTACAAGACAGCTTTTACTAAGAAATAGGTCACCACCTTTTGGATTTAAAGTCAGTGTAAGCTTTTGTCAAACCATTACCGTTGAGCAAACGCCAGGGGCACCGACGACACGGACTCAGCCCAAATCCACGACCTCCTGATTTTCCGCCACCGAAGATTTCAACTTCAAAGGAACTGGAAAGACCTGCAACATGACAACTCAAACAAATCTCAACCATAGTCCCTAACATGGAAAATACATTTTGCCCTGTAGGTAAACAGTTGCAGCCAACATCACTACCAGAGGTGGTTTTAAACTTTAGGTACATGAGAAATAAGAGTCATATTTGAATGATAATGGCTATGCAAGCAAAGAAACACGTAGTGCCAACTGTTTCACGGTCTATGCGGTCACGTAGTTTTATACCGAGAAGAATTTATTTCCACTAAAACCGGAATTGGCACAACTGATTTCTGTTTGCAGGAACAGCTTATAATGTTCGGCCAATAAATTGTTTCTTGTAAATAAAGGACTTCTTTAAAAATTCGTTAGGCTAAACATTCCTGGAAAACTTCTAATTTATTTGAAGTTGAGCGAAGCAAAACGATTTAGGTGCTTACTATGAGAATAAAACACACTGAAATTTTGTTAAGCTTTGGCAAAGATTAGGCTATTTTGAAGTATGCAATACTAAAAATATTCCCAGTAAAACTAATCAGCCGAAGTTTGCGGTAACTTTGTTGTTCGTCACAACAATGATTAATTTACTGTTGCTAAAAAACATTTTTTTTTAATGTGTTACTTACAAAATGTACATGCCAATATCAATTTAATAATCCATTTCGCAGTATTTTCAAAAATTCTAAACGCTACATCTAATCAGATATGATGTGCCGACTAATCGGTAATGCCTACACGCCGCAGCAGTATTGCGGTGGAGTTTGCAAATCTGCGGTCGCATGCCCATTATGGCGGCGAGTAAACACATTATCAAACAGCGAGTTCGAACCACTTCCAAACTTTGGCAAGCGTCTCTTCAAATACTAGTTACCTTGGTTAACAGCATACATCATAATGTTTCACTGAATTACGGTTTACGGTTTCAATCATTAATCAAAGCACCATTCATTGAATTTGTATTCGTATAAATAACGGTTTACTGAAATGTCTTACCGAAACCTTATCGATCAAAAAATCATTTGGAACGGCTGAATGGTCGGTTAGTAGTAATCAGGTTACGCAAAAATCTCTAAACCGATAAAGCATTCGCAGAAAAAAAGGCATTCCTCAAAATATTTTATATTTAATAGAAGGTTGTGTCTGCGGATAAATATTCGTTAACTTAGGTAAGTTATTTAAATAAATAAAAACCTTACGTATTTACGGCATGCATACATACATAATGATATATGTATGCGGTACTTACGTATAGTTAGGTTCACTTGGGTATTCTTAATCAAATACCTGTAACAAATTGTTACGAATTTTCTGTGTGCCTCCTTCACTTATCTTTTCAATCTGTATATATTTTTCTATTTTGGTACCTATCTGTTTATGCAAAACATACTTTTCTTCAGCCCGACGCCTGTCCATAGATAGCAAATCCGCTACCCATAGGTAAGTACACCAACTCAAACAAACAAACAAACTGGAGCTTTGTGACATCCGCATAATCCGCAAAGAACTTCCAACTCCGAAGACGTGAAGAGGTGTAAACGGGCGGATCACGCCCCGGGATATAATCACTGTTTAGATCCGAGTATGTATTCCGTTTGGCTTCTTTCAAAGTTGTTGAGTTTTATAAGTTGACTGGATTTTCCTTAAAGCTTAAAGTGCATTATGATACGAAATCATTTTTGTATGATTTATGCTTTTGTAGCATTGTATTATGAATCTAATTCACAGAATACCTAACCTTTCATCATTTCACCACTTGATTTTTAATTCAACATAGGCAGCATGTCATAGTATTTAAATTGTTATCTACCACATAAATTGCTACAACCATTTACCACCATCAAACATAATCGTCCTTCAATTAAAAAGGAGCGGTGTACAATCGTTGGTAAATAAACAAGGACCGTACGAAATAATAGGGCACTCGCACGCAGCGCCCGCGGGCGGTATTACGCTGCGCCATAAATATCGCGGCTTTCAACAAGTAGCTAGCAAGTAGTAGGGCACGCGAGCCCCGGGCATATTGTCGAGTACTTTTTTACCGGCGATCTGGTAGCGTAGCGGAATTGGTGTTTGAAAATGCGCGGCCCCAGTACCAGCGACTATTTTGTCTGAATTTACGCGTTATCCATAGTAGTTTTATGTTGAACTACTTTCAGGTTTTCAGAACCATTTGCATACATTATTATTTGGTAGAGAATATAGGAAATTAAAGTGCCTTCACTAAGATTGAGCTTGGATAACTAACTGTTGAGGGCTGAGGGACAAGTGTTGTAAAATGACCATATCTGACGAGTCACATTTGTCATAAACCATATATGACCGGTACTGATAGTGTCAAATTCAGTCAAATGGATAAACCGTAATGAACCAATGGGAGTTTTCGCAACAAAAAAACATAAATCGCATTTTTTGTGATTGTGTGAATTAGTTGTGATTACTTATTTATGGCTTTTTTTGTATTTGCCAACGAACATTGTCTTCAAATATTCACAAATGATAAATTTCCAAATTCAGTCAATATTGAATATAACAAAGAACTTGTTCGACACTAAACTAAATATTTAATAAAAATAAACTTTTAAAAAAAAGTAAAAACCGACTTCAAAACCAAAATGCACTAAAAAGTCTTAAATAAACTCTTCACCATTGAAAGGAAAGGAATCCGTTTTAGGCAAACAATTTCTTTTTGGAGTCGGTGTTGTGATAGTTGATGCTTGATAGTCAAAGTGATGGCACCGACTCCAAAAAGAAATTGTTTGCCTAAAACGGATTCCTTTCCTTTCAATGGTGAAGGGTTTATTTAAGACTTTTTAGTGCATTTTGGTTTTGAAGTCGGTTTTTACTTTTTTTTAAAAGTTTATTTTATTTCTTCATTTTTAGTGACTACCTAAGAAGGAGGGGGGGGGAGTTGCACCTTATGATTCTATTTTTTAAGAAGCTACAAATTACCTATCATAAGTCTCGTCACTATAATTACTGAACTCCTAAGCGTTAAGGAGTTCCACCATCAGCTCAGCCCCACAAAATGTTTACTATCAGACGTAACAATACGTCAACATTAAGATTCTAGAAAAGAAACACTATACGTGCCTTTAAAATTTGAGGGTTTCCTTCGATTACACCAAGATCCCATCATCAGATCCCAAAATGGAAAAAATGGGACCAACTAGAAGGTATACCCTCTAAGTATGCGAAAATTTTTTTCGATTCGGTCGACAAACGACTGAGATATGAGGTAACAAACATACAAAAAAAAAACATACAGTCGAATTGATAACCTCCTCCTTTTTTGAAGTCGGTTAAAAATAAGGTTGAAATAAGATGTGAAGAACGGGCCGACCGAATTCGACCAATCGCGTTCGCACGACCGAAAAAAGTAATTAAATATTACTGAAATCAATATGTCTGAACATTTTTTGACTGCTTTTGACCAATCTGACCGTAATTGACCGTCAGCCTTATTCAGTTACTACAGTCATTTTCAACACTATGAGAGAAATTAACACACATAAAAAAGACGTGTGGCACTCGGAGACTGCCGCAGTCAAGCTATTGCATAGCATTTTTTATCAACTTATGTAATTAATATTTAACTGCAATCATTATTTTACTAACTACTATTACAACCTATGCCACCTAATGGCGGGTTGCTGAACTAAAGAGACAAGCGTGATATATCAAAAAGTCATTAAAAATTCTGTTATTCATCGATAGATGAAAAAAGTATCACCGCTGTGCCGGTCGGAGTGGGGGGTGTAAGGTTATTTTCGTTACGGAATTTCTGGATTCGGCCTCCACACTCAAGGCCCGCGATAGAAGCTATGCAATAGCTTAAAAATGATTTTCATTTACTTACAATTCTTCTGGGTGAATTGGGAATAGTCGTAGCGGAGTATAGAGTTATCTCTCTACCCCCTACTTGACTAGTCTAGTTAGAGCAAATAAGAGCTTACCCATTCCAAATAACCAAAAAAAGAACTTCACGTAGTAGCTACATACGATCTACCTTATGAGTGCATTTTGTACAACATCGATGGCAAATAACACAAGCAGGCTTTCAACAAGTAGCCAGGGTAGAAGGGCACGCAAGCCTGAGGCTATTGTCGGGAAGCGAGTATCGACAATCCTTTCAACATTATTTGTTAGCACAGCATCTTCAAGCGCAGCAAATAGCTACAAAACATAAAAAATACGATTATAGTATGTTTGAAATCTGACAATATCTTAGAAATGAAATCACAATCTATACTAATATTATAAAGCTGAACAGTTTGTTTGAACCGATGCGAAAAATATTTTTGTGCTTATTTATCCAGGAAGGCTTTAGGCTATAAAATATCACGCTGCGACGGGAGGGGAGGAAGCAAACTCAAAATAAATCTCGTCTGTTAATCATTCAAAATCTTTGAAGGTTCGTATGGTATGATATCAAATTTTAAAGATACTCTACATAAATATGAACCTACACCAAGCTGAAAATTGATGTTGATTCTTGAGAGTAGCACAATGTATCTTTATACTATATTTACCAGTTATATCCTTTGTTCCACAGTGAGGTGCGAAAACATGGCACGCGAGCCCTAGGCCACTTTTGACACTTGGTTAATCATCCGCTGAGAGTATTGTATCAACAACGCATTAAAATGTAGCAAAACAACCTGTTTCCACACGCAAATGGCACATGCATCACTAACTACTAAACTCTCAAAACGAAACTCAGCCTAACACCTGCCTGGTTCTTGTCTACTATACAATACATAGAATATTTATTTATGTTTTACTGTATTACCGATCTACTCATCTCACATAATTCCATTTGTTATTGGCCAGTTTATTTTCTAGCTGACCTAAACTTAACTCATTAGCATCACAATAAACCTACGTGGTTTTTGGATATTATTATTTCCTATATATTCTTGTAATGTTGTTATTAAGATAAATGTTTTTTAAAAAAACGTAACAATTAAATTGGTCTGTATACTTCTACTCGACTAGACATAGCCAAAAGTAATACAGCGAAATTGAACGTGGTTTCAGAGATCCAAAAACCATATAATCTCTGTTTACTTTTTTAACTAACAGTCCCTCTAGCCGGTTTCGACTACAGTGGCCAGTCACAACAACTAAGCGACTGCGTGGGACATACTATAGTGCACAAGTGTGTGCGCGTGTGAGAGGTCACTCTCAAAGCCCGATGGGACAACAATCTGTCACGAAGCACAGGCGTGAAACACCGCCAACTTCCAAACACCGGGCTACCCTGAGAATTTCTGAACAGAAAACTCCAGGTACATATTTTTGGCTTAATCCGGGGATCTCTGAAATCCGACCCTCCAAACGCTGCGCCACCAAGGCAGTTTGAAGTAAGGTGTAGTAGGTGAGCTGAATTCGAGGAATATTGTTTTTTTCCAGCGCTATTTAATATCAGTACGGCACTACGGCAGACTTACAAGATTTCATAAAAAGGTAAAGATGGTGATTATGTAAACTATGGAATAGTTTACCATTTTACTGGACTCAACAATAGAGAGCTCAAAAATGAACTACGCGTTCCCGGTGTTTCAAATAAAACCTGCCGTCAAACCGTGTAGTCTTTTTGACATATCCCAAATAGCGGCGCATCAAACTAGCGAGCGCTGGAGAGCCGTCAGTGCGCACACGCTTAGAAAAATATCAGCTGCAGAACGCTGTCACGTGCACGATACGTGTCTGTACCACACACGGGCAGTGTGAACTGTGCAAGTAACAAGAACTTAATAAAATTTTTAGATGGTACTTAAACTATTTGGAACAAATACCAACTACAAAAATGACCATTTGAGGGTTCCGTAGTCCAACAAGGAACCCTTATAGTTTGGCCATGTCCACTTGTCCGTAGATTAGCGCAGAGACCTGAGGTGCTAGAGAACTGTAATTTGGCATGGGCATGAATTATAGTCTACTCGTCAAAAAAAAATTTTTGGGGATATTTTTTTCTCCTTGCCGAACCCATCAGTTGGGTTGAATAAGTATTTTAAAATGATTATGAATTTGAAACATTATTTTTTGATAAAGTGGCCTGTTTCCGTACCAAATTTTGAAATGCAAAAATTGAAGGCAAATTTTTGTCAGAGTCCGAAGTCTCCCAACGAAACGGTAGTAAGTCGGTGCATATATTGATGAATTTTGAAGAAAAAATATCACGGCTATGATAAGCAAACAAAATATTTTTCATGCAAATTTTCGCTTATTTTTTTTTACCTCCAAAACGCATTAAGATATGAAACTAAAACTGTAGTCAAATATTGGTTTTGTTTGACTCTTTTAGCTGCAAGAAAGAATCAAATTTGTGAGTCATCGCCATCAAACGATAAAACCGGTTTTGTCTTAAAATTTCGGATATTATGTTATTTTAGGGGAATCAAAACCTTATAAGGCAATCTTAATCATGTTGTAATCAGGATATGGTCAGAGCAAATAAAGTGCAAAAATGTAGTGTAAGTCCTACGGAACCCTCTCTGAACGAGTCCGGCTCGCACTTGGCTGGTTTAAGTGATAGTGTAGTTATTATGCTGTATTTACTCTTTTTGTTATTCATCTGCAATCTGTGCCCACAGAGCCGAATCATCCGCTTATGGTGAAGCATGTATTGAGTTGCGGTTTCTTATTGCGTTCTAA
The DNA here is from genome assembly GCA_963924145.1 of Pyrausta purpuralis. Lineage (NCBI taxonomy): Eukaryota > Metazoa > Arthropoda > Insecta > Lepidoptera > Crambidae > Pyrausta > Pyrausta purpuralis. The sequence continues at coordinate 26,053,461 of OZ001648.1, read as the reverse complement.
GTTAAAAATGGAGAGTTCTTTCAACGAATACTTTGGAAATAACTTTTAAAAAATCGGTTCGGTTTTAATCAGTTGAGTAATTCACTTGCTAGTGGGTTTATTTGTCCGTGTGTAACACACGGCGTTTCCGACACGACTGGCGGACAGTTTGACACGCGTGTTTTTCACAGGGACGAAGCGCCTACTCTATAACACTGTGTCCATTACTGTCCATGCCTTCATACATAGCTATCCTTTTCACTCGTGTGGATGTACTGGCATTAGCAACAAGGACAGATAGTGTCGAAAATATGAATATCAAGTTTCAGAGTCAGCCCTCTGAAACGAATGCGCTATGTATAGATGCAATTCGATGCATTGGCTCAATAAGAGCAGTGCCGACTTAGTTCCAAGCGAACGACGCGGACCGACCGTTTCCAGCATAGCTGACTTATGAGTTCTGACTTCTGACCTAGTAAAAGTAAAGTCCGTAGCGATGTACGTATCACTTATTTTACGTCACAAAAGTGCTCCTGATGCAGTATTTGGAGTGCTAGTTAGTCCTTAGGAGAGCTCATGAATGTTCAAACTGTAACATGTTTTGTATGATTTAAATAAATATAACCTAATAGTTGCCTTGTCTACTTAAGCAGAGGTTTAAAACCAATGACCGACCAATGTAGTGACATTGGTCTTCACGGTACGTACACCGTACGTTTACCTTTCACGTATCGTAACGTCATGTAAAGACCGTTTTCTTTTGGTAGTCCAATACTGTAAACAATCTTTTCATAACTTTTATAATAATATCAGTCAATAAAAATAATTTACTATGTAATTAATAAAGATATCAGTGCTTAACGATTAATTGCCTATGTAGGTTCTGAGTAATGTGTTTATCTTATTTAAAATAGAAAGTTTCGTAAAAACGGAATGTCAAGATTGTTTACAATATTCGACTAGCAAAGAAAAACGGACTTTACCAAATTTCAAAAACTTCTAAAAAAAGATATCGAATTTTATCGTCCACATCCTGAATCTAGGGCACGATTCTCATACCTACAAGTAGCGCTGCAGTTTATTCAGTAACGTGCCACGAATAAAGGTGGACGGGCTTAATTAAATGCAGGTGAACGAATTTATGTTTCGGCGAGCTCTAGATTAACCTGGATTTTACAACTAGTGGCCCGGATTACCGGATTGAAACTAGAAGGGTACAGGGTACCGTGAGTAAACAAAAGAACCATTACTTTTATAGGGATGGAAATCCAATGTTTGCTAGCTCTTCGGAAAACCATGACCATTTTCAAAATATAATCAATCTTTTTTTGATTATATATTCTGCTTAATCGTGGAATTCAATTGAATTAATAAAAGCCTGCAACCTTAATGTGGGCTGTATCGGAATCGAATGAAAAGTATATGATTTCTATTTAATTACTGAACATGCCTACAATAGGTAAGTAACAACAACTTACAACCCGTTATGTAAGGTTTCAATTCATTTCCACTTTTCAATTCAACGTCATTTCTAAACCAACAAGTTTTCATCAATATTTGTCACAAACAAGTTACCTTTGATCGTTAATTGCAAGTCCTTTAAAAGTAACTTCATATGGGTTCCCATTACTCCATCACTCGTAACTAGCGAGTTCAATTTTCACTGCTCAATAGAAACAACGCTCCGTGCTGCCGTTAAAACGTAGTTCGGTCTTAATTTATAGGTCTGCGCCGTTCTAACCTCTTCCCGTACTTTATGAACGGGCAGCGCTTTAGAAATTTTATTTCTATCGACGTAACTTCGGCAAAGTTATTCGAGAAAATAAAATTTCTCAGCGGAACTAGTTGGCGAAAACTTGGCGAGTCTATCAGAAAACCATTCCGGGGAAAGAAACGATGGGAGCGCAATGTTTTTGCGTAATTTTTTGGTCATTTTGTAAATATAGTTAAAGTTAGGACGTAGGATAAAAATATACTATCGCATAGGGTAGAAATATAAAGAGTGTTAATTTTAACTAAATCTCGGTAAAAAGATAAGAGACAACCGAACAAAATAAGTAAGAGAAAGGTTTGCTGTTAAAGTTCCAACTTAAGTGTAACCTTGTCTAAGAGACAAATGGAAAATCTATAGCGCATGGCTATTTTAATATTCCGCATGGAAAAATTCAGACTTCCGAAGTTTCCATTTGCAAGCTCGTCATGTAACTCACACTATTATATTCATACTACGAAGCACATCAAGTTAAATAAAACACATCTTACACACTTCTGATAAAGGCTATTTTGTACCCAAAAACTTATAGGCTGATATGCGTCTGGCTGTACATCGTCTCCTGCTTCTCAATATCAAAGTTCCATGTACCTCCCAAGGCCCCACTTTAGTTAATAACGTTTAAAGTGTCTCGGGTCTTAATGTACCCGAGTAAATTCATTCACCAACTTTCTATTTGCATTTAATTTTGCTCTCGAAGACGTTAAGCAGCAAGCCAGCCTTCAATATAACAGTAACTCGAATTTCTTCTTTCCTCACTGGTGGTCGGTTGTTAGTGTATTTAAAAACGTCGGTTTGAGCGTTTTCAGGGACTGAGACTACGTTTTCCAATCCATTTCTTTATTCTTTTTTCTCTTACAATCGTTGTTGCCAGCATTTTTAATTTGCGAGTTTACTGTGGTAAATTAAATGTTTTATGTAGTCGTGAAAGCACAAAAACCTATTCTTGTTGTAATTTTCCACAGCATAGTAAAACGAAATCCTATTAGTCTACAGACATTACTTACACAGAATATAAGATCTAAAGGACTGACTATTAAGTTTTTTCTTTAAATTTCTTTCCCTTTTCTTTCTTCTTATAACCGATCTTACATAATAATATGGCCTTTGTTTATGCATAAATATTAAAACTTATATAACATGCATTAAATCAAATGAATTACGCTAAGTCATCATACAAAATACTGCAACTTTTTAACAATCTCCTGATGTTCCCTAAACCGTTTTTACGTAATCAGCAAAACATAATATTAAGTAATATCCCCTGTCACCCAAATAAATGGTAGTCATCGAGCTGATTGGCCACGATCAATCCAGGGCCGAGGAGGCAAAAAATTAATGATGGGAAATCGGGATAGATAAGGGAAAACGCTCAGTCTCCGCCCTGGGGACTCCGTAATATTGATACTAAATTCAGGGGGATTGCGAGATGGAAAAAGATGGAGAAATAGGTGACTGGGGCGGATACCAGATAGTAATGTAGGTTGGAAGATATGGAAGTGATTACACGTAGAATTCGGCAAAGTATAGCTGGTCACTTGTGTATTTTGAGTACCATTTGCATTTCTGACCAATGTCCTGTATCTATTGTCGCAATAGCCACTTACCTATAAAACTAAATTACGTAGTCACCGATTTTCACCAAGGTCAGTTTGCTAGGCTTCGATGGATTGGATTGGTTGGAAAAATACCTGATGCGATATTACTTTGCTTTTTAAATAGCTACCTTGCATAATAACATGACTGGTGTTAGCACGTCCAAATTGCAAAGAGAGTACGTGTTTAGCTTAAAAGGTAATAAAACGATGGTTTAGAATGTTTTTAACACTCATAGTGTCATATTTTTATATTCATAAAGATGAAATAAGAAACCAAAAATTCATCTTTATAATTAATAAAACGATTCGCAATGTAAAACGTATTGACAAATCTTTATGAATGAGCAGGTCAAAATATAGTTCAATCAGAGCCAATGGCAAAATACTTCCATCAAGTGCACACTCTAATCGAATTAAAAATGTATGTAGCAGGAAACCCCTTCGGGTTTTTCCTCGTATCAATCCCTTTTTCCACATTTCATTTCCCATATGCCGACACCGTGTTTCTTATAATAAAAATATACGGGCAAACTTATAAAAGGCACTGACTAGCGTTATTCCTGGTTACCTTTTCCAAAAATCCACGATATTTATTTTTTTATTTTGACCTGCTTCTCAAGCTTTAACATAAGTTTTTTTTAATTCTTTGCTAAACAGATATTTGACCACGATCGCACCCGATGTCAGGTGTCGATGAGGTCTAAGGTGGTGCATATCTGATTAGTAGCAGCCTGTTCACTCTTGCCTTAAAGAGGCTTAGGTCATATTCCTTAGGGAAAACTTCAATTATGAAACTTTAATTATGAAAATTTAGTCAGAATCACAAGAAATTTTGACCTTAACCATCTAGAAATAAAGCAACCTCACATTCTACATAGTATGACGACTGTATCTATTCCTTGCTACAAGTATTGTAGTACACAGTAAAGTGTTATATAAGCAGATGACTAACACCTATCTAATTAAGTTTTGAATTTCATAGAAATTCTATTATTGACCATTTCTTAGGGCATTGAAACAAAAGCGCATAACATGTACCTCGCTGAAAATATGGAGCTTACGAAAATTTAACAGCCTTGCGAAACGCTAAGCGGCAATCATCATAACTCTGCGGATTGTTTATTAGCGAATCAGGTACAAGGGGCTATCGCGTGCCGTAGTCTGTTTTATCTACCCGCGGCCTTGGAGCTGGCTTGTTTAACAGTATACGTTTTGAAATTATTTCTTTTTAAAATTTAAGTACATTTATTTTTATTTTATTTTTCACTGTACATTTGACGTTCATAAGTGGCATATTGTGTCCTAAATTGAATAAATATTTTGAATTTTGTATTTTGAATTTTAGTACTTTCCTATATTGGGATCCCATGTGTATTTCGAGTATTCCCGGATAAACTCATAATCAGCAGTGGACGTCGTTTAGCTGATAATGATTATGATGATTATTTTATCGAACTTGAAACATTTGACAGGCCTCTTTAACGAACATATTGAACCCAAGTAGTTTACGAAATGAACTTCAGTTAAATCAGTTTAAGCTTACTTAGTAGCTTACTTCTTCAGTCAATCACAGCAGTCTGTGGAGGTTAACTCTACCAGGTGTTAGTGCATACAGTATTCGTGTAGCAAGTGCGAACTGTCAGAGTTAATAGCGTTTAATTATTCTCCATTCGCAGTCTCGTTCTAATCCGGCGAACTTTACCCACGCGGAGTACTATGAATGCTGAGGTACGTATTAAAGATACTGGAAGAGAATCGATGTATAGTTTTTGCTATGTGTTAATTATCCATTTCAGCGGGGATAAGTATATCGACCTAGTATGGCCCTGGTATGACGACCCGTCTGGTGTAGTGGTCGAGAAATCGCCTACTACGCAGCGGGATGCGGGTTCGATCCCCGCACAATACAAACAATTGTGTGCATGAACATGTCTGTTTGTATTGGTCTGGGTGTTTTCTATGTATATCATGTATGTATTTACAAACAAGTATATAAGTATTATATCCGTTGTCTGGCACCCATAACACAAGCTTTGAGTAGCTTACTTTGGGACTAGATGGCGATGTGTGGGAATGTCCAAAGGATATTTATTTATATATCATGAAAGAAAACTTCTTTAAAAAAAACATTAAACCATATTTTCATTGTTAAACGATTTTGAATGGTGCTATACATCATCATCATTATTATTATTAAGTCTTTATTAATTCCATGGCACTACAGTAAATACCTTTCAGCCTTTTTTTTACATTGCTGTGAATCCCTGCTCAGGTAAAGTCCTCCTCCATCCTACTCCATTTCTCACGCTCCTGAGCTGTTATTAGCCAATCTACTCCTGCTGTTTTCTTTATGTCGTCAGCCCATCTTTGGTTCCTTCCATTTTGTTGACATTAGGGTCTATCTTTCGTCCTGGTTGGTACCTTGCTAGATGCCCTGTAAAGACAGAACATCACGCATCACCTCTACTTAATAACATAGAAAAATATGCATCATGTCTTCATAGTTCTGTATGTTGTAGGTACTAAGAAGTGTTACAAAGGAATCTATGAATATTGTTTTCTTACAAACTTTACACCAGTTTTCGTATAAAATGTAATAGCAAATGTATGTTGGCAATAGCCAACATTACAAATACTGCTCACTCGAAGTACCTTTATTTAGATATTTGCAGAGAAACGCCATGATGAATGAGCAATTTATTGTTATTTTATCTTTGTCGCATCCAGTTTACCTACACCCTACACCCTGGTTCTCACTACAGGATGAGTTTTCTAAAACTTGCCCGACTGTTTGTAATTTTAAAGTAGAGAGTTACATGTGCCAGCTTTATGAGTTTTGTTTGCCGCTAGATGATTACAGGCGCTAAGACGAGAGTTATGCTTTAAACACCCTACAGCGCGTGGCCAGTAGGAGCAAAAAAATGAATCACTAATTCTACTTTTCTTCTACAGATTATGCCTAGTTACCTTGACCTGGTCATAGTGCTCTTAAATGCTTAACTCAGAGATATAGAAATCGAAAGTTGTAATCAATAATCAATGTATATCGAAATCGCTAACTCGATGTAGTAAATGACAATGTCAAGTTCTATGACTGAACGCATTTGTTTGCAATACATTGCTGGTTTGATTTGTTTTGTGAGAACCATTAAGGATCGATTACCGGTTCTTAAAGGGCCTGTATTTAAATGTTTTGCTCTTATTATAAACCACAACCTGTACATGGTGAAAAACAAAAGTAAATAAATTAAAGATATATTCAAATTCAGATTTAACTCTATTTCATACCCCATTATTTTACACATGAGAGGAAATAAGGTAGGAGGTTTCATATATACAATAGGATAACAAAAGCTAACTTTATTGCGAAATAGTAAGTTCTCTAAACATTTACTGTATGCTAACTGAAGTATAGGTCAATGGTGGATCTAGTCCGTGGATGAATGAATCTATTGATGGTGGAGTCCAAAATATCTTGTTGTGTTATTTTTTAGTAGATAATAAACAAGCGGAACAAAGTACAGTTTCAAGTTTTAAAAAGACTTCATTAGACTACAATAATCCACATTGCACTACTAAATGGAGCTTTTGCATTTCCATTTCTACGCCACACAACCCTGAAAGCTTTTAAAAGAATTAATTTAACCTAGACTGCAGTTAAACAGTTTAAACAGCATTTTTACACAGCACATAAAGCGAGAACATTCCGCAGCGGAAGATGGCGGAAGATTAATTGTGACGTCACTGCTGGCCGAGACACGGGGCGAACTTCCGGCGTGGGGCGGACGGACGGACGGACGGACCTTGCGCAGAATTTCATCTATGCTTAGTTATGACGCTTTAACTCCACCGGGTGTGATGTGCTTATTCGACGATATGACTAGAGGTCTTTGTACAAAAAAAAATCACACCACTCTGTCGTTATAATAAACATTTGGTTAAATTACTCAAGATTTCATTCACTGGCTCTATACTACCACACATTGTACGGCAAAAGTATACCTGTAATAAATAAGTAAACAAAACCACCTCTCCTCATCCTCTTTTCAAGAGAAAACTAAAAGAATGGTTACTTCTAAAATGTTTTTATACACTGGACGAATATTTTAATAATTCATAAATTAATATTATTTTAATAATTCTTAGTTCATAAATTGACTTTTCGATACAATTATTCTTTCTGACTAAAATTATGTTATTATTTTATCAATTTAGACGGCATCTTTATTATTATTGTATGCCTAAAATGGGTAAACTGTTGAAACATTATTTTATTTTTAACAACTATTGTACACAGTTTTGAGACCAAAATCTAAATAAAGACTCAAATATTTGCTCATACATCATGCAAACATCACAATCCCTATATTCATTTCATCTTGATGTACTATTAAATCCTTATTTATTACCGTTTTCAGTCAGGGCCTTAACTTTATTGTAATAGATAGAGGCACAATTCCCGTGCAATTTGTATGCCAAAAAAGTTCACCAGTCGAATTTACTTTGTAGAAGAAGAAATAGTTTTAGTTTTCTCAAGGTCACAATTTATATGTGTTTAGATTTTGTTCTTGTGGTAGTTATTTTATGAGTAGATATTTAACTCCATTTTTTAGATAAAACGGTTAAACTCGCAATCGAATTACCACACGAAAAAATTTCGATTGCCGCAAGATTCAGCCTCCAGGTGATGGAGTATGGCTCGATTATCAAATTAATTAATCCATGCATGAAGGCATGTTCAATTTAATTATTATAACTTCTTTAGTTAGTACAAACAAACAAAGCGTTTCACAGTAAATGACAATAAAAAAAACTGGCCAAGTGCGAGTCGCTATAGACACCCCACACGTATAGGTTTGACTATTATTTTTTTTGTTTTAGTTTGATGTATGGGAGCCCCCCTTAAATGTCATATTTTTTATTTTTTGTATGAGAATCGTAAAGCGGTTAACAGTATACATACTCTTACCAATTTTTAACAGTGTGATGCTTATAGTTACAGAATAAAATGGCTGTAACATACGGACGGACAGACGGACAGACAGACAGACAGACAGACTTGACGAAACTATAAGGGTTCCGTTTTTTGCCATTCGGCTTCGGAACCCTAAAAATGAATCGCGATTTTCAACGTAGAAAATACTTCAGAAGAAAATACTTATTTGCTTTACATTTTTGTTGGCAACTATCGTTAGTAGCGAAAATGCATTTCCATACTCCACGCATACTTAGCCGACTTTACTGTATCGGAAAACTATGCAGCCGGCCCGCGCCGTAACTTGGCTATTGCAGTTATTTAAACAAGAAAACTTCCACAAACTACTATAAAAGTATGGGATAAATTGAAAAACACGCTGTAAAAACGGGGCAGGCGCGTCTTCATTTCCATTTATATGGAGCAAGTTAGTCCACGCGTCTGTACTCTATGGCAATACATAGATTACGGCATGCGGTGGCTTCCTGCGAACTTTCACAAATATTGGGCGTTTAACTCAGCTTAACTTTATTTTGGTATCACGTTCTTCCGATATCGTCTGTTGTTTAGCAATGCAAATAATTGTTGGTAACCTATTAGTCTTCGTAGGTACTCACAACGACTACTTACACACTGCGACTTTAGCATCAATGCAGTCGCACGTTAGTATCGATGCAGTCGCCAAAATACAGTTCTTAATTTGACGGTTTCCAGCTACTGCATCGATGCTAGAAGTAGCGCAGTGTGTAAAGGTTGACATTTTGCGACTTCATCGATGCTGCATCGCTGATAAAAGTCGCAGTGTGTAAGGGGCCTAAAGACTTACATTCCGAGCTATGGTTGTAAATATTTCAACCTAAACTATTGACCATATTCATACCATAAAACAAGTTTTTCAGAAATGCAACGAATATTGCATAAACTATTATATAGCATTTATTGATTTCAATAAAGCATTTGATTCAATTTAACAGGACAAAATATGGGAAGCTCTCACCTTACAAGGCGTTTACAAGAAATACATTCGAATAATCAAAAGCATCTATAGAAAAATGAAATGACAAGGAGGCCCATTATCACCCAAACTTTTTCAGCAACCCTAGAACATGTATTTAGACAGCTCGAATGGGATAAGTATGGTTTTAACGAGAATGGAACCTTACTAAACCATCTTAGATTCGCCGACGATCTCATATTATTGTGCACAGATTCGATGACTTTACAGGTTATGATTGAACAGCTGATATATGAAAGTATGAAGGTAGGTCTATCGATGAACGCCAGTCAAACAAAGCTTATGACAAACAATCATAAAGTACCATTAAGCCTTATAACGATACTGAATTGGAGTATGTAAACGAATTTACATATCTTGGCCAAATAATATCCCCTAATAATCTCACAAAGAAAGAAATCCGGAATAGATTAAACATCGGATGGAAAAGATATTGGTCTTTAAAAGATATAATGAAGAACCCCGATATTCAGTTATAGGGAAAGAAGAAGATATTTAATACATGTATCTTGCCATGCATGGTCTACGAATGTGAAACATGGAGTTGCACAAAGAAAAATATTGAATCTCTTGAAACTTGTCAACACAGGATGGAAAGAAGCATACTCAACATTAAAATAAAAGACAGAAACAGATTAAAAACAATTAGGAAACAAACCAAGTTAATCGACGTAACATACAAACTTAAACAACTAAAATGGAAATGGTCTGAACATTTCATAAAAAGTAAGACAGAAAAGTGGGCACAGAATGGTGCCCTAGATATAAAAAGAGAAGGAAAGGTGGACAGTATCGTAGATGGGAAGATGACATCAAAGCAGTGGCTGGAACAACTTGGACGAGACACTCAAAGGACAGACGACGATGGCGAGAACTTGGGGAGGCCTATGCTGGCAAGCAAGACAATCAAGAAACCGGTGTCTAATATATATTTAATGAATTGTAACTATTTCTTAAGATTGTAAATAAAGGCTATTATCAATTATCAATGTAAATATTTCAGGAAGTTAACTTTCTTACTTTGAGCAATAATAGCTGTACAAAAAGGAACAACATACTGCGACGATCGCGGAAGACCTTATCAACGCTTCGGTTGCGCCAAAACTTACCCTGCCTTCTACATTCCTGAAGGTCGTTGATTGTTAGCTATCGGACCAGAGGCATAATCAAATCAATCCAATCTTGCCAAATAACAATCATTTACCCGTTTCTCTTTTGTTTGCTATAAAGCCCTGCTTCACCATACTTCATATACGAATAAACCCCTAGCGCCGCGATCCATTATGAGAAGTTACGACGAGTCGCGAGGAACAATCCTAGGAGGCGTTCCGTTAAACTATTATCACCTCCATGGAAATGCGAGTGCTGTCTCTATTATCTAGGGTTGTCTACTTGAAGTTTTCAAAGTTATGTTAGTTGAAATGAAAATATATCTGAATATCGTTTTGTTAACATCAATGAACTTTAATGAATTTCTTTTTTGTCCTAATATTTTTTCTGCATGGTTTTGCTATTCGTTATAATAATAGAAAGCTGATGTTTTATATTTGTGTTTGTGATAATATATGATTACTCTATTCTAAATTCAAATAAGAGTTACCAGAAAAGAAATTAATATCCACGAATAAAAAACGATACCCTTAGTTTTCGCAAAAGGTAAACCAAATGCTCTCAGATATTCTAATACCAGTAGTCAATGGTGTTTGGCAACATAGGTAACTATTTAATAGACCTCTCTGTAAGCTCGTTATCACATATTAAGTGTTATAGATAGAATACTAAAAAAAAAAACGCATTGTTTAGTATCTCCTTAAACAAAAGCTTGGCCTTCTCTTTAAATTATCGTTTAAAGAGTTATTTATTAAAATATCGTTTTTATCAGCCCTAGTTAACCTGTCGTGCGACACGCCACCTCGCGTGTGCCGTCAGCACCTCATACGCGATCATATTCCTGTCCGACACCGGCCCGGATTGTTGTCCAGTGTTGGGAATGCAACCCACTTCCTACTAGTGAGAAAGATACGAACCTTATAGATACGTTAAGATTTTCATTGTCCACGGCTTTAATTCTGTTATAAATTTAATCGTCATCTCAGAGGTCCCGGTTTCAATCTCCCCGGTTCGGTAAATATGACAATCGTCGTTTTCTAGTACCTATTGTTTTGGATCAGGAGCTCTATTTTTAAATCGCTCGCGATAATATTCCGTGTGATTTACTTACAGAAATTAATTATAAGTCAACGGAAATCATCAGTCAGCTAAATATGAACATGACCCAAGTAACACAGATAGCATTATAAGAGACAAATGTTGACTCCATTTACAACTCAAGATCCGTATAAACTCGTATATATGTTCACCGTGCAACTTGACGCACGATATTGGCATTTCAAAACCAAAACTATGCTTAACGCTGTATAACGATTATTTAATAGCATATAAAAGTGCTATAATAAAGCTTTTAGCATTAATACAGCCAGCCACAATGTCGTTGTACAACTATCAGCAATTTTCAGTGCACTTAAACCTATAATAGCACTTTAAGACGTAGAAAAATGCTTAATGCACTTAAATAGCATCAACGTGAACCATGAGAATGCCTAATGCTGTATAAGTACATTAATTTGTGCCAGTATAATGCACTTAAAAACCGTTATACAACTTTGAGCAGTCTTGAATGCTCTTTGTTGTATAAAAGCACTATAAGACGGTAAGTAAAAGCCTAACGCCGTTGAACAGCATGGACGTGAACCAGTGAAATGGTTGCATTTTTAAAGGTCACCTCAGTGCTATTGTACTGCTAACAGCACTTTATTAAAATACAAGTGAGTTATACTAATGTATTTAGCAGTATATTACGTTAGTTTTGGTATATTCGTAAAACTAAGATGTTGTCAACTTGTCAGCCATTTAGGTGAAAATTCAAAAGTTAAATGTTTTTCTAGTGAATGGTGAAGGTGTATTGCAATCGTGTGTGTATTTAAAAAAATTGAATTGCAATCAACAAAATTTTGAGATAATATAGTCTACTTACGCGTGTTTATTTCATATAAATATAAATAAAAAATTGCTGCGCAAAATCTTGAAAAAATCATTTAAAATAAGAGCAAGAACTGGAGGTATCAGGCGAAAGATATCGAAGGAATATGCAAGAATTATGTTGCCGTCGAGTCGTTTTAAATAATTATTCCTTCCTACAGAGTCGCCAACGCCATCTAGTGAGAATATAAAATGCTCTGAGTGCCAATATGATTGCAGTCCGAAATGGGTTTTATTGGTTTGCTCAAGGATCCCTAAAATTATAAAGTAATGGCACTATATCAGTCTACATCGAGGCTACTGGTGTCCCGGTGAATCTATATAGGGCTTCTTTATTGCCAATGACACTACAATAGTTCACACAAAGTCTTCTAACTGGCCTCTGGCATGATAACTGTTCACATGTGAATATTTATTTTGCCGGTAGCATTAATATGGCTCACCGTGCTGCTATAGAAAGACACCATCTTGTTAACATTTTATAACCTAAAAATTGTGTGATTCTGATCTTTTAATTAGATCAAGTGTCTTAAATATGCATGATTAACACAATTTTACAATGCCTGTCTGTTACCATTGTGTTAATTATACAAAATACACTCTTTTCTAGTTATACACTTGTGATTTGATTATTGCACACATATCGTTTTCTTTTATTTTATAACAAAAACGCAATATATCGAAAGCGCGTGAAAAATATCAATGAATACTATATAGACATTCACAGTAAACTTCATCGCGTAGTAATATTTGGAGTTACGAGTAAAATAAGAACCAAAACCTTTCCGGTAATTAAAATAATTTTGTTGTTGCTTCTCCGTTCTTCGTTCATTTGTCAAAGCTATCATAGTAAAAAACGAACTTCATAAAAATAATGTAATTTTTATATTTCTATCATAGTGCCATGGCATTAGAGTTGTTTTTGCAATGATGAAATGTTTATTTATATACCAACTGTGAACACTTAAATAGCTCGTATAATGTTTTCAGCATATTTTCATGCTACTGTAATGCTGTTGTAATGCTGTAAACATTTTTTCTTATTAAAACAATGCTTATGTAATGCAATTGACATCTTCATTGATCGTAATAATGCTTCTAGAATGCTATTGGCATTTTCGTTGACCATAATAATGTTTTTTTAGTGCAATTGACATTTTTTTTGGCTTTAATAATGCTTATTTACGATCTAAAGCCATATAATTTGTGCCCAAATTAGCACGATATTAGCCCTATATACGTTTACAATGCTACTATAATGCTAACTCAAAATGCTTCAACGATACATTAATGCTGTAAGTCGGTCGATATACTGCTGTCATGTGTTACTTGGGGAGTAGTCATCAAACTAAGTTTCCTTTTTTAATCACTCCCCTGTGGAGTTATCAAAGAAAATGAACGCCAAATTGAAACGAGTGATTGAAAACAGAGCCATTGCCTTGGTGTCCTGTTAATATAACTCTATTTCACGTCACATAGGTAAGTTACAAATTCATTTAAAGGAAATGTACGATTTAGTTAAGCGGTCTTATCGCTTAAGCGAACTCTTCCTTTTCAATATAATTGCACTTGTAAAAAGAAACTGTACCATACAAGAAATCGAACCTTGTGTCTTACGCTATCCGGCTTACCAATGTGCTTTCTTTAACGTGAAGGCTGTATCACCTCATCAATATTGCAAGATTGCTCTCTCAACATCTCTTTCTTCCCTTTTTCTAATTAAGTTAAATAATTTGAAGAGCCGTATCATAATCTTAAATGTATGATAGTCCACAATTTAACTGACCATTAATAATAACATTATTGTTCAAGGCAGCTCTCTAAATAATTGAAATCCTCGGCCAGCATAGTTGAGTTGAGCATAACCGTGAAATACCAGCTCAAATATTATGAACCGGCTATGTAGCTTGACTGACCCGCAAGCAATACCTAAGTGTTGGGTCCTATTCTACATTAAAACGTTTGGATCATAAACATAAAATCAGTTTTAAACATTCTAAAATATACTTCACCACTATTGCACTACCACGGACCTTATTAAAAAAAATATAGTCATACATTTGGCCACGATTGCACCTGATGGTAAATGTCAATGCAGCCTAAGATGGACCATGTCTACTAGTAGCAGCTTATTCAGTTTCTTCTTAAAATCGTCTAAACAGTAGTTACTATGGAATTTTTCCTTACTTTATTTGTGGGCGCTTGCTAAAAGTAGCTGCCCAAAAAACCTCTCCACTGTAAAGTTTCAGCGAATTGCTTGCACAATTAGTGGTAACCCAATTAAATATTTTGGCTTTAAAGTCACTCTTACAATTTCTTTATCTTCTGCGGCCTGCTAACATCTCCATATTCTATACTCTCTACTTGCTTTAGTATTGCTTATTTTTTATGGTTATTATAAGAGTTATACAGCTCGCTAATACATAAACAGGCAGCGATGTGTTGGTATCCCTTGTCTTGTTATACAGGGTGTTGTTTTGATCAGCGACGAGCGACTCAGGGGTGGCTGTACAAACGATACTGATGCCAAAAAATATATAAAAAAAAATTTTTTTGAAAGATCGATTCAAAACTACCAACACCAGGTAGCCTCTTCGTAGCTTATTAGCTATGGCGTAGTATTTCGTAGATAAGCGCTAGCTACGCGCTAGGGTGTGAGTTTTCCCATTCGTTTTGTATTATTTTTTTAATGTTGTGAAGAGGTTTTCTTGTATAAAACTTGCTCAGAATTTAAAGAAAACTTTTTTTAGAATAAGTATAACTAATATTATCATCCCTGAGTTGGATGTCACTGACCAAAACAACACAAGGTCAAAAACAGAAGAGATTTCTCTAAGCATTAAGTCCTCATTTATACAACATGATTAATTTTGCAATGAAGTCTTAAAAATAAAGAGGTCATTCTCAAGCAGGCACTGAACCCTAAAAAGTATTAAAGAGTTCAAGAATAGGCCCCCACATCCGGTTCCGGCTCACGAAGCGGCGTTACAGTTCTAACTCCAGCTGTTTAGCATACGGCAGCCTGAGCTACTGCGGCCAACATAAGTGAATATTGTTCTTGTAATCCCGTGCCAGTGATGTAAAGAGCGCGAGCTGGCAACAAACATTGGCTTAAAATTAATGTTATGTTACTTACTAAATGTAAAAAATATATACAGAGGTGTTACCCGTATATGAGCTATCTGGTGGCGTATTGCGACCCAACTTTAATCTTTCAATTTCCAGGCAGCTCATTTCCGACTCAGTGTATACGAATATTATCAATATTATAATATTATAAAAATACTACAATGAAACGAATGTTAATATTTATGTTGTTTTATTATAAATATCATGCGAAATCGTAATACAAATTGCTAATTTGATAGTAAAGCTGAGCCGCTTGCCTATCATAACTGCATCGCAATACGCGCACTGATATTTAATACCTACTTTTTATTTAATAATACGTATGTATTGAATTGGTATTATAATATCAATTAATAATACGCTGTCATAAAAGCTCTACACACTGAAAAAAATACGCCGTCTCGTCGTGGATACCTTTTTCAAAAATAGTTTGAGAAACTCCAAAGTTACAACAATGGCTCCTAGACTAGTCAAAGTTTCAATGCAAATCCAAAATTAAACTCAAATCCTAACGCCATAAATTTCCTATACTTTCATTCCTAAACAATCCTCATACTATCGGGTATAATGGCCGAGCTTAGCGTTAACTATTCACTTGCGCGGAATCCGAGAATTGCACAACTCACAGCTACCTAAGTTACGACCAAACTAACGTAATAAGGAAAGCTATGATCATAATTTGTTATAAATGTTAATTATAATAATCTATCGATTATGTAGTGAAAGCATTTTGTGGTAATTTTGGAACGTGACCAGGTACATGTACTGGCAACATTTTACTTCTAGTCTTCTATCTTGTCTGTGTTGACGTCCAGGTTATTAATTTTACTTTTTCGCATTTTAAATTTAATGTGTTGTTATAAAATATTAATTAGTAGACGTATCAGTGTATTAGGGTGTGTATTTTGGACAATACATTTTTCTAATATCAACCGCTGAAACCGAAATCTTTTATTTACTGATCTCCATACATCCACTGCCTAACCTGCCACCTACTTTAATAGGTTATGGGCCCAGCTTTATCTAATTGGATTTACTAGTGGAAAATTATTAAAATATAAAGGAGATCAGTTAGTACGGCCACGAGATGCCAGACACTTTATTGCAAGAAGTGAATCCAGCGAGTGTGCCGAATATGAATGCCGACATGGCAGGCGTGGCAGGCATGGCAAATGGCGGCGGCATGGGTTTCGGCGGTGTGGGCATTGTGAACTGTCTGAAGTTGGAAGGGGCAGCGAATTACACGAATTGGAAATTTATAATTAAAATGCTTTTAACCTTGGACGGTACGTGGGGCTGTGTAACCGGAGACGACAACGATTTTACACGTAATCAGCGTGCGTTGGCTCGTATTTGCTTGTCAATAGACTGCAATTTGCATCAGTATGTACGGACTGCTACTACAGCTAAGGAAGCTTGGGATAAGCTTGCGACGATATTTGAGGACAAAGGGCTTTATCGGCGTGTGTTATTGCTGCGTCAGTTACACCGAATTTCTTTGTGTGACTACCAAAACATGTCACAGTATATTTCTACAGTAATGACGCTAGTACAGCAGCTTGCCGACATTGGGCGTACAATAGAGGACGACGAGGTTGCAGAGATCCTGCTCAGTGGCCTATCGAGCGAGTACGACGTTCTTGTGTCCAGTCTGGAGACGGCCTGTATAAGCCGTGAGCTGTCAAGTGAGTTGGTGCGGTCGCGTCTGTTGCAGGAGGAGCACAGGAAGAATGGGTCGAATCTTACAGAAAGTGTTAACTCTAATAGTGCGGCTTATGTTGCTGGTAAAAAAGTGCTAATAGTGTGTCACTACTGCAAAAAACCAGGACATATTAAGTCAAAGTGTTTTAAGTTAAAAAAGGACAAAAAACGTCAAAATTCGTCCGATGAAAAGACACTGATTGTTACTGAGTCTGCTTTGGTCGCACGACATGAGTGGATAGTTGACTCTGGATGTACAGCACATATGTGCAATGATAAAAACCTGTTTAAAGACTTTAAAAACAATAAAAGCAAGGTAACTATTGCTAATAATGATCTATTAAGCAGTGAAGGTACAGGTAAAGTTAATATTATTTGTAATAAATATAAGGTTGCTGCTGATGATGCTATGTATGTGCCAGAGTTGTTGACAAATCTCCTCTCTGTAAATAAACTGGTGAAGTCTGGTTACACTGTAGTCTTTGATAATCAAGGTTGTCATTTTTATAATAATCCTAAGATTGTAGGTACTTCTTTAGGTCATGCAACCAATAATAATGGTGTTTATAAGTTAGACTGTGTCATTCCGTTGTGTAATAGTTCTGGTATGGAGCATTCTTTAGTCACTCTGAAGAATTTAGTTCATAGTGAACAGAGTGCAATGGTTGCTACTGAGACGGAATCTTTATGGCATAGGAGACTCGGTCATTTGAGTCATGGGGGATTATGTACTCTGCGGAGAAATAACCAGTTAATATTTCAGGAGTCTTCTGAAAGTAATTTGGAGGAGTGCATTGCGTGCCTGCAGGGTAAACAGGTTGCAAAACCGTTTCCTACCGGCGAGGCCAAGCGTGCTACTCAACCGCTGGAGTTAATCCATACAGATGTGTGTGGCCCCATGTCTGTCTGTAGCTTTGGTGGTGCCAGATATTTACTAACACTAACGGACGACTTCAGTAGGATGACCTGGGGTTACCTTCTTAAGAATAAATCAGAGGTAATGACACATTTTATCAATTTTAAAACCCTTGTAGAAAAACAAACAGGATTACGCATTAAAATTCTCAGGTCAGATGGTGGTGGCGAGTACTGTGGCGATAAGTTCGAAGCCTATTTGCGTAGTGAGGGTATTGTGCACCAGGTTACGGTGCCATACACTCCGCAGCAAAATGGCGTTTCGGAGCGCCTTAACAGGACCATAATGGACAAGGCACGTTGCATGCTTATGGAGGCAGGTCTTCGCCGGGAATACTGGGGTGAGGCGGTAATTACCGCGATATATTTAAAGAATCATTCCCCAACGTCAGCCCTAGGTGGATCTATTCCGCAGCAGGATTGGACTGGTTCACCGTCACTGGACCTCAGTCACCTGCGTGTGTTTGGCTGTGTAGCTTTTGCCTTGAAACCTGAGCCTAAGCGTAATAAGTTAGATTCAAAATCGATCATGTGCTTGTTCGTGGGATACAGTGATACTACTAAGGGGTATAGACTAGTTGAGCCCTCGAGACCCAGACAGATATTTTTTTCTAGAAATGTGACTTTCTTAGAAAACAAGTTTTTGAAAGATATGAACAATGTTTCATGTAATGAGTCGATACAGAATAATATTTCTTGTAATTTTGACATGAACATTCAATGTAATGATAATAATAATTCAAATTTTAACAATGTTAATGGAGAATTGAATATGAATAATGACAGTATTAATATTATTAATAATTTTATGATAAATGACAGTAATCTAAAGTTAAATGACAGTAATTTAAATCAAAATTCGAATGACGGTGAAATTTCGAATAGTTTTGATAATGTTGATGTTATGTCAGCTCCTGACTCAGACTCTGAGTACTGTACGGGCAGTGATGAGAGTGCGAGCTGTTCAAGTCCGGCGGCCGAGGACGGCAGCGCGTGTACTCCCGACGTGGCACCTACTGGCGGGGATGTCGCCGTGGCCAGCTCTGATCCTGAGGTATCAGTGGCTCCCACTAGCCGCCCCGTGCGTGGTACGCGCGGTATCAAGCCTTTGAGGTATGCAGATTATTCGTTATTTACACAAGCTGAGTTGGAGCCTGTGACTTATGAGGAGGCTATCTCTTCGCCTAACAGGGAGGAATGGCAACGTTCTATGAAAACAGAGTTCGATGCTCTTACTAATAATAAAGTATGGGAGCTTGTTGATCGCCCGTCAGATCAAAATGTTGTGAAGTGTAAGTGGGTGTACAAAATTAAAAATGACACTTCAGGTAATTGTAGGTATAAATCTCGTCTTGTTGCCCGCGGTTTTTCACAAACTTATGGGGTAGATTATGACGATACCTTTTCGCCGGTAGTACGCCATAGCACTCTGCGCACGTTGTTCGCGCTAGCTACAGAAATGAAAATGTACATAGAGCATTTGGATGTAGATACGGCATTTTTAAACAGTAAATTAAATGAGCGTATATACATGGAGCAACCGGAAGGTTTTGTGAGCGATAAAAACAAAGTATGCCTACTATTAAAAAGTATCTATGGGCTCAAACAAGCCAGTCGCATGTGGAACATTACTGTACATAACTTGTTGACAAGCCACAATTTTTCACAAAGTAAATGCGAGCCTTGTGTTTATGTTAAAAGAGTTAAAAGTACATTAACAATAATTGCGTTGTATGTAGATGATGTTTATGTTTTTTCGACAGATAAAGAATGTATAAATGACTTGTATGATTTATTAAAAAATGAGTTTAATGTTAAAAATCTAGGGTCGTTAAAAACATGTTTAGGTATGCAAGTATCATATGATATGTCAAAAGGTTTGTTAATGTTGAATCAATCTCAATATATTAATTAATAATTTATAAAAAAAATTAAATTATAAAAAATTGTTGGTTCGCTATGGTATGGAGAATTGTAAGGCTGTGTCTACACCAATGGCACTTAACACTAAGCTAGAAAAAGTTGAAAAAGAAGTGCTTGATGATAATGTGTATAAGTATCGTGAATTATTAGGTTCCCTAATGTACCTGTCTGTATGTACTAGGCCTGACATTACCTTTGCATGCAGTCAGCTTAGCCAGTTTAACAAAAATTTCGGTAGAGAGCATTGGCTCGCGGCGAAACGAGTTTTGAGGTATCTTGCAGGGACATTAAATTATTCCCTATGTTTCTATAGGTTAATAACTGCTTATGCCGATGCCGATTGGGCCAATAACTTAATAGATCGGAAGTCGTATACTGGGTTCGTTATTCAGATGGGTGGGAATACTATTAATTGGGAGTCACGCAAACAAAAATGCGTTGCGTTATCAAGCACCGAGGCTGAATATTTGGCTCTAAGTGAAGTGTGCAAAGACTTATGTTTCTTGAAAAATTTTTTAGCTGAAATAGTCAATGTTCAAGAAGAAATTATTTTATTCAATGACAATCAAAGTGCTCTTAAATTGCTTCAGGCCAAAGAATATTGTCATAAGAAAACGAAACACATTGACTTAAGATATCACTATATTAAAAATTTAATACAAAATAAGTTTGCTGATGTACAGTATATGTCAACCCATGATATGGTTGCCGATGTTTTGACGAAGGCTTTAAGTTCCATTAAGCATAAGAATTTTATCTTTAAGATGAATATAAAGTAGTGACAGACTAGTTATAAGAACGCTGCATGTAAAATCTCATAAGTTACATTTTTTTTTGTATTTGACAACATATGATGTTTGTATTGAATTGTTTTGTTTCAATATGTATGTAATGTATAGTCATGTTGAAACAAAAGGAGAGCATGTTATAAATGTTAATTATAATAATCTATCGATTATGTAGTGAAAGCATTTTGTGGTAATTTTGGAACGTGACCAGGTACATGTACTGGCAACATTTTACTTCTAGTCTTCTATCTTGTCTGTGTTGACGTCCAGGTTATTAATTTTACTTTTTCGCATTTTAAATTTAATGTGTTGTTATAAAATATTAATTAGTAGACGTATCAGTGTATTAGGGTGTGTATTTTGGACAATACATTTTTCTAATATCAACCGCTGAAACCGAAATCTTTTATTTACTGATCTCCATACATCCACTGCCTAACCTGCCACCTACTTTAATACAATTAACTACACCTGAATACTTCAAGATTAAGAATAAGTCAAGATTAAATTTCATATTTGTTTAATATGGCAAATGTTAGTTGCAAATACATCACAAATCTCCGATTTGCCGATAATATAGTCGTTGTGACAAAGACGCTGGACGATCTTGGCACTATAGTCAAAGACCTTGACCGTGTATCCCAACAAGTGGGTCTTAAAATGAACATGAATAAGACGAAAATTATGTCTAGTTTCCTCGTTGTACCCACTCCAGTATCCGTTGGGTACTCAACTCTCGAAGTTGTCGACGAGTACGTCAACCTTTAATTGGGTAGGACCAACTTTGAGAAAGAGGTCAATCGACGAAATCAACTCGGCTGGGCAGCGTTCGGGAAATTGCGCAAGAGTGTCTTCTCATCTCATCTACCTCAGTGATGACATACCGAACCAAAGCATGGTCCTTAACTATGGGCCTTATAAGGAAGCTCAAAATCACAGAACGAGCGATGGAGAGGGCTATGCTAGATGTTTCTCTACGGGATCGAATCAGAAATGAGGAGATACGTAGAAGAACTAAGGTAATGGACATAGCCAGTTCCCAGCTCAGTAACCTCAAGTGGCAATAGGAAGGGCACATAGCGCGAAGAACTGATGGCCGTTGGGGCAGGAAAGTTCTAGATTGGAGACCCTTCGACCAAAGACGCAGCGTAGGTCGTCCACCAACAAGATGGATAGACGACCTTGAAAAGATCGCAGGATCAGACTGGATGCAGAGCGCTAGTTGATCGCGAGTCGATCAGTCGCTGAGGAAAGCCGTGGGGGAGACCTATGTTCAGCAGTGGACTTCCTTTGGCTGATAATAATGATGATGAAGATGGCAAATGTCGGAAAAATAGTCTCTTATGAATATGGTATTCACTCGGCAATAAGCAACTTGACACTGCCAATCAGTGGCGAACCTTCTAGTACGAGGGTCAAACTGAAAGTTCTTAGAACTGGCCACTTATAAACAATATAATAAAAAAAATATTCTAAAATTTGAAAATAGAACTCTTTGCCAATATTACTGAGTATATATTTCATTCATTTGTCATTTGTTTTACGATTTGGCGGCAAATTGAAAATTGTCTGTGTCACGTCAACATGAATTTAACACGAGAAAATTTTCGTTCAATGATTTTTTATGACTTTCGATGTCATTTAAGTCAACAAGAAAGTTATGATAGACTACGATTGGCCTTTCACGATGAAGCCCCATCTCGTGCGACTGTTTACAACTGGTTTAATGAGTTTAAACGTGGTCGCACTAATCTCACTGATGATGTACGTGAGGGACGGCCTTCTACGGCGACGACTGAAAATAACATCTGTGTTGTGCGGCGTATGATAGAGACTGACAAAAGAGTGACCTATCAGCAGATTTGGACAAGCTTAGGCATCGGTATGAGTCAAGTGCACAAAATCCTCCACGAACATTTAGCGGTCAGGAAGCTTTGCGCCCGGTGGATACCTCATAATTTGACTAAGGCTCAAAAACTCCATCGTGTGGATTGGTGCCGTAAAATGATTGAAAGATTTAACGGAGGTGACTCAAATGCTGTGTTCGACATACTAACAGGTGACGAAAGCTGGATTTACTGTTATGATCCTGAAACCAAAAGACAATCTGCTCAGTGGGTGTTTCCTTTCGAGGAGTTGCCAACTAAAGTGAAGAGAGATCAAAGTGCGGGAAAAAAAATGGTGGCCTCGTTCTTTGGAAGGATAGGTCATTTCGCAACAATTGTGTTAGAGGATCAAAAAACAGTTTCTGCAGAATGGTACACTACCAATTGTTTGCCACTTGTCTTGGAAAAAGTTCGAGAGAAACGACCTCGCAGTAGGATCCTCCTTCACCACGACAACGCCTCGTCGCACACCGCCAAGCGAACGATCGACTATTTGGCGACATCAAACGTTGAATTACTGGGTCACCCGCCGTATAGCCCCGACCTCGCGCCTTGTGATTTTTATTTATTTCCAAAAATTAAAGAAAAACTTAAAGGAAAGCGGTTTATGAATGCTGAAGAAGCGGTGGCTGCGTATCGCGATGCCATTGAAGAGACCCCTAAGGACGAGTGGGCAAAGTGCTTTTCCCAGTGGTTCCATCGCATGCAGCGGTGTATTGACGTCAATGGACAATATTTTGAAAAGATATAATAAAACTAATAACTGGCTAATGTAATCAGTTTTTGATTTTCTAAGAACTTTCAGTTTGACCCTCGTACTTATCACTATAACCTATGGATATTTTAAATATATTAGCCATGCTATGTTCAATTGACTCTTTGTTCACAGAGCCATTCAAAATCAAATCGTTAATATTGTCATGTATAATAACTTTACGTCACGCTTATTAAATGTTTTCTATAACTAATCAAGTACAGTATTGGCGATTGTAATCAACCAACCAATTAATTTACTTACTTTTCATCATCATCATCTATATCAACCAAAGGACGTCCACTTCTGAACAAATGCCTTCTTCTACTTCCTGCTTCCAGTGTGATCTTGCGACCTTTCCTATGCTTTGGTCGAAGGATCTCTAATCTACAACTATTCTTACCCACAAACAAACAGTTTTTCGCGCCCTGCCTATTGCAAATTACTCGTACTAATTTAATTCCTTAACTAATATTTCGGCAAGTAACTAGCAGTAAGGAAAGTGTTGCCGTACCGTTACTCGAAACAATATTCGTGGTAAATAATTACGACTAAACTTGCGCATGCCTTCTAATACAAAAGCACAATGCTTATGAACTAGTACATGTTCTAAGTATTAAGTTAAGAACTTGAGACAATGTCGTTTACTCAGTACACTTGAGGAGCTTACATTGTCTAGCTAGAAACTCTAACGCCCTTACAGCAAGTTTATTCGCTAGTGGAAGTACCGATTAAAATAATTATTTTTCACGCTATTTGATCGGCAACGTTCAATTACGTGTCATGTAATGTTGACTTAAAGTGCCTCGTTTCGGCTCACGGGCCAAATTATTGTATGGAAATCCATTACGCGATAGTCGGTAATGTGACACAATGCGCTTGCATCATCATCTAGCAATGAGGAGATAGTTCGAAAATTGGACGCCACCACGCGCCGGCAATTATTACTGCAATAATATTTAGTAAAGATGGGCAATACTCAACCAAACATAACAAAGTTGAGCTAGTCGGCAATGTGGCACTATCCGCACAGGCGCCCAGCGAAGAGGAGATAATCGAAAACCGCCCACCACGCACCTGAAAGAAAACAAAACATTGCGTGAATTATTGTTCGAATAATCCTGTATGAATTGTTAAACGCAAAAATGGGTAACTAAATTCAAAAGAATTAAGTTGATGCGTACTTTCATACACTTTCTTGAAATGATTTCATATATTGTGGCGAGCCGGTGCATACATAAAACTTATTAGTTAACATCACTTTATTGCCTCATAGAAAGCGTGAAAAGCAAAGTATTCACCTCGGGCATAGAGGCGTCTTTGTCTTAGGTGATCTAAAATCCCTCGCTACTATCAGGATTTACTAGTAAATCTTATAATGCCCCCGCGACGCTCCGGTCTTAAATCTACAATCCTCACGCTTTGCTCGTGATTCAAGGTGGCGCCCGCGCCACCGAAAGACACCACTTTACGCCCTGGGTGAATAATATCAGTATCGTGATGCCTCGCGCTGTCACGAATTATGCTGAGCGGGGACCTTTTTGACACATAGGTACCTATTATTATTCTATGCTTGTAACTTATGTGTCAAATAAACTAATTTCTATTCTATTCTAATAATCTACTATTATATTTCTGTATTTTATTTCAAATTCAAAAGAATTGATCTTACTATAACTTTATTAAAATATCAATTGAACCCTTTGTAATGTACTTTACAAAAGGACTTTAAAGCTCGTTACAAAGTTTCAAACTCGTACAGTAACAACTCAACACAAATATGGAAATAATGACCAGCTGTTATGAAAGGACAGTGTGGAAAATCTTTCCCGAAATCAAAATACCCTTTTTGACCAAAGTTGTATAAATTGTTATTCCTACGTCCACTAATATCTAATTTAAGAGCTTTGCATTTGTCCGTGGCTTTTTCCACTTTCTTCACAAATAATTGATTTTAGTTTAAATACACGAACAAAGCACTCGGTTTCGCTCGCGGTCTACGGTTGGTTTAGTTTTTAAAAGTACGAAAATAGGCTACTTCTGCAGCAATGCAACTGTTGCTGACCAGAGGACGAGATAGGTACCTATTTCAGGGAATGACAAGTACGTATTTAAATACGTAAAATTAAATATACGCACGTATGTGCAAATGCATAGTTTGATTACAAACAATGAGGCTTAATAATGTAAGCGCGGTATAACTTGTTTGCAGCAAGTTGTGAGGATGACCGCAGCAGCATGAATCGTTGCAAATTGACTTACGTTTGCTGAATGCTGGGAACTGCGAATTAGTGATCTAATAGAGGTTTTCGGTCATCAACATAGGTACCGATAAATTATTTTAGAAACCGTAAGCATAATCAATCGCATAGAGTGATTGTTTTTTTTATTTTTTGAATATTTTAATATTTATGTCTTAATAGCAGCTATGAAATGCTTTGTTAAATTTATAAATATTTAAAAAAAACTTTAAAGAAAAGTAAATAACCGACTTCAAAACCAAAATGCACTTAAAAGTCTTAAATTGATGATGCTTGAAATAGCCAAAGCGATGGCACCGACTCCAAAAAGAAATTATTTGCCTAAAATGGAGTCCTTTCCTTCAAAGAGTGAAGAGTTTATTCAAGACTTTTTAGTGCATTTTGGTTTTGAAGTCGGTTTTTACTTTTTTTGCCGAATAATCTATGACGACGCAAACTCATAGAGTGGGTTAGAAATAAAAAATTCTTTATGATTACTGATATTTTTATTAATAGATTTTTACCACCTCTCAAACAAAACACATGAAAATAGAGTTTAATTTGAATAATTTCATACCTAACTTTTTCGGTAACACGTAAAAAAGAACTCTTACAACTTTATACACTGTTGAACTTTTCCAGTTTGCCCAAAAATCTTTCACTTTGGCCCGATAAAATTCCCTTTTTGTTACAAACTAGGAAAGGGTTGAGGGGCAGCAACTTAGAAAATCACTTTGCTTCCTTAAGTAGCAGTTTTATAATATACAAACTAAAAAGAAGTAAGTGATGTCATACCGTTTACTGAATTCTCTATACACGATTCGGTGATAAAGAAAATATTAAAGTCGGTATGCAGAACCTTATATGAACAATCTACTTACATGCTACGCGTTGTTCTACGGCTTAGCATCCAAAATACGTACATAATCTGTATTTTAAATGTAATATAACCTATTGTTGCAAGCTGTTTCATTAATCTTAAACGTAAATTTTGCATAAATTAAATCCTTATAATAAATAAACCTATATATATATATACCTATATATATATATATATATGTATATATGATATCGATACGATAAATTATTAATTGTTAAAAAAAAATTAAATGAACACAAACAAGCGCCCTCTAGCAGTCGTCGGTCGAACAATCGTAAAAGCTTCAGAAGGCGCTTTTAAGTTGTGCTTTGCACGAGTACATGCTATTGTGCAGTGAATAATCCGGTTACTAGGTGGCGCTACTGTTTCTAAGCAGCACACGGTGCAATGAGTTATCAAATGTTACATGCATGAATTATTCTACATACCTACCTCATAATAGGCACCCAAGTACATAATCTAAAAGCTCTTTGCAGCTCAGATATATAATTGCTACAATACCATATAGCTACAGTATCAGTAAGTATGAATATGTTCATCTAAATATGTTTATTAGGTACAACAATCAATATAAGTTCGCTACCCCCGCCACAATTTGTTTCGCTTAAAAAATCTAATCATAAAAATTAGAGAGCTAAGTTAATTAAGAACTTAAGAAGTGGAAATTGAATTACATCCACATTATTTATCTGACGGGTAATTTGTCCACTAAATGAGGGTCAGAGGCGGCGTGTCAAATCGCGAGATTGAATTACCGAAATATGTGAAAGACCCCGAGACCCAATTACGAATTGAGAAGGCAATTTCACTGGAGCTGAATTCATATCTATGGAAGGTTTAGGTTTAATTTTTTCCATCAAGGTAAAAGACTAATTCATAATGTAGGGATTAGAAAATAAGATAGTCTTTTGCATCTATTAAAATCCCCGTGTGTGTACCCAGGACCGAAATCTACGAGGTTGATACGATATGAGCTAATTAAATTTTGTGTGCTAGAGAAGTCTCACTATGATTAACGTAAACGTCCATTCTGGTTATATAGACCTGTGTCCTGTACCAAATTTCGTTCACCGTCAACTTGTTTTTGTAATTTTTGTAAACTTAATACACAGCCAGCATTTCATAGCAACTCTATACAAATTCCAAATTGTTGCTTACCAGTGCCCTAAACACTACCCCACGACAATCCACATACTATTATATTTATTATCCCCCCGCATATCTTACAGTATCAACCGGTAATTTGTTAATTACGACGTTTGTGAGGGGTTCAACTTCACGCTTTTTGACCAAATCTTATTTCCTAACTAGAGTATGGGGTTGGAAAGTTCGTAAACTCTGTTTATGACATTTTCACCCTTAAGAAACCGGGTCATTTATGGTAGAGCTTAGCTACTTTGATCAAATTCACGTACTTATTTTATTATTTGCGTGAGAAGAAGTTTCAAACAATGTATTGGATTACCTACCTAGGTAGTTAATGATACTTGCCCATAACTAGTTTTAATAGTTGCTTTATTGAACTGTATCATTGGATCCGTTGATGATAAGACCTATCAAGAGCCGTGGACACAAACGGTTATATCCGGCACGAAAGAGGTTAACCCTCGCACTGTTTACTCACATTAGGAACATTCACTACAACTGGGCCTTACCTTATTATTAGGTAATAATAAGTTCTTTGAAAACGGGTCGGACTTCTGAGGAGTTTAAAAAGGATCATTCTGAATGAGTACTTGTACCTGTCTGTGTATCATTCATCGCCTGTCTGATTTTATTAAGGCGATCTGCAGACGGAATTATGCACGTTATTGAAAAGAAGATCTTTTTAAATTTTTTATGCCTGTTTCAAGTGGCCTTAAATTGTACTGACAAAAAGGTTGCCAATTCTACAAGCCTCTATCAAATGGCCTTGTGGGTTTTCAAAGAAATCCTGAAGTTCAGTTCTGACCTAGTGTTTTTCGATCATTTAATGACTTGGGATTCCCTCTAAGATTTTGTGTCCTATCAGTAACGACGTCACATAATTTGTGACTTCCCTTCTAACAAAATAATCGTCATGACTGGCGGTCAAAATTGTCCCAAGGAACTGAGTTATTTTAAATATTAAGATGCATCTAGGGGTCGTTAGTATAGTGCATTATTCAATTACGCTGATAACACTTAAGGCGGTTACCGCTAATAAAAATGTAATGTCTTGTTTCCGAGAGAGGCGCGTGGGCACAAGATATGGACTTGGTGACCCCGGCGTTGACTAATCGTAAGAACTTACCGGAGATTTGGATAACTAATGCCGTTGACGTGTAGGTACGATCGAGATCTCTCGAGTTAAATTGGGGTAACATCAAACAAAGGACAGCGAGAAGGGCAAGAGATTTTATGTGGCGAAGGACCACGAATAGTGACGACCAGCGGCCCTCCGCGACTTCATCCGCGCGTTTTGAGTTTGCTTCCTGGAGACGGGAGGAGTCCCGTCGCAGCGTGATGTTTTATGTGATGATAGCGTGATGTGCAGCCTTAAGCCTTCCTCGATAAATAAGCTATCTAATACAAAAATATATTTTTTTAAGTCGGTCCAGTAGTTCCGGAGATTAGCGCGTTCAAACAAACAAACTCTTTAGCTTTATACTCGTAATATTAGTATAGATCTACTCGTAGGTGAACTATGGGCTGGAGGTTTTGTTTTCGTATAAACTTTCGTCTTGTCTTTCGCTTTGTATTGGAGAGCGGTCGATAAAACGCTTTTTAACTCTATCTTACATCTTTCAAACGACTATACGTATTTTTCAATAAGTTTTGTCTAAGTTATAAAGTTATACGGGGTCTGCTGACAGTTTAGCTTTCTTCTAGGACTTGGGTAACTAATAGAGGTATAGGCAGAGTACGAGGGTCAAACTGAAAGTTCTTAGAAAATCAAAAACTGATTACATTAGCCAGTTATTAGTTTTATTATATCTTTTCAAAATATTGTCCATTGACGTCAATACACCGCTGCATGCGATGGAACCACTGGGAAAAGCACTTTGCCCACTCGTCCTTAGGGGTCTCTTCAATGGCATCGCGATACGCAGCCACCGCTTCTTCAGCATTCATAAACCGCTTTCCTTTAAGTTTTTCTTTAATTTTTGGAAATAAATAAAAATCACAAGGCGCGAGGTCGGGGCTATACGGCGGGTGACCCAGTAATTCAACGTTTGATGTCGCCAAATAGTCGATCGTTCGCTTGGCGGTGTGCGACGAGGCGTTGTCGTGGTGAAGGAGGATCCTACTGCGAGGTCGTTTCTCTCGAACTTTTTCCAAGACAAGTGGCAAACAATTGGTAGTTTACCATTCTGCAGAAACTGTTTTTTGATCCTCTAACACAATTGTTGAGAAATGACCTATCCTTCCAAAGAACGAGGCCACCATTTTTTTTCCCGCACTTCGATCTCTCTTCACTTTAGTTGGCAACTCCTCGAAAGGAAACACCCACTGAGCAGATTGTCTTTTGGTTTCAGGATCATAACAGTAAATCCAGCTTTCGTCACCTGTTAGTATGTCGAACACAGCATTTGAGTCACCTCCGTTAAATCTTTCAATCATTTTACGGCACCAATCCACACGATGGAGTTTTTGAGCCTTAGTCAAATTATGAGGTATCCACCGGGCGCAAAGCTTCCTGACCGCAAAATGTTCGTGGAGGATTTTGTGCACTTGACTCATACCGATGCCTAAGCTTGTCCGAATCTCCTGATAGGTCACTCTTTTGTCAGTCTCTATCATACGCCGCACAACACAGATGTTATTTTCAATCGTCGCCGTAGAAGGCCGTCCCTCACGTACATCATCAGTGAGATTAGTGCGACCACGTTTAAACTCATTAAACCAGTTGTAAACAGTCGCACGAGATGGGGCTTCATCGTGAAAGGCCAATCGTAGTCTATCATAACTTTCTTGTTGACTTAAATGACATCGAAAGTCATAAAAAATCATTGCACGAAAATTTTCTCGTGTTAAATTCATGTTGACGTGACACAGACAATTTTCAATTTGCCGCCAAATCGTAAAACAAATGACAAATGAATGAAATATATACTCAGTAATATTGGCAAAGAGTTCTATTTTCAAATTTTAGAATTTTTTTTTTATTATATTGTTTATAAGTGGCCAGTTCTAAGAACTTTCAGTTTGACCCTCGTATTACTCTATACAAGGCTAGAAGGCTTGACTAGGCTGTAGCCTGCCTAAGGTTTACTGGAGCAGCAGTAGTTATTATCTTTTAAATAATCTACTTTACAGTTTTGAATTTATTAACCGGTAAGTTTAAATGTGTACTGGTAGTTTATTGAAAAAAATATACCTTTCCCCATGAAAGAATTACTAACCTTTCGAAGCCTAGTGAAGAGCAAGATTATATCCTTATTCCTAGTATTATATTTGTGTATGTCATTCTTTTTCGTGAATAAAAGTATTTTTTCCGTCTATACATTAAATTTTCGTAAATGTACTAGTTAATATTCTCATTTCTTTGAACACCTCTCGTAAGAAATCTTTTTATTTATTTATTTAAACTTTATTGCACTGTTAATAGTAAAATTGGCGGACTTAATGCCTTATGGCATTCTCTACCAGTCAACCGCTTGGGAAATGCAGAGAGTTAAATCAGTGGCGGAATATTTAAAATCTTGAGGTTTACGATTATAAATAGCTCGCACGGATCTTTTTTTGTAATACAAAAATTGATTCTATATCAGCAGCCGAGCCCTACAGTAAAATGCCGTAGGACATCAAGCTATGAAAATAACTAAAATAAACTAACCTAGCTGTTTCTACATCAGTCAAACGTCTAATATTCCTTACGGCAAAAGTAACTGAGCTTAGTTTCCCTGACAAGGCCTCTGTATGAGGACACCTTTGTAGTTTGGAGTCTAAAGTGATTCCCAAGAATGTTGTGGAGTCAATAGTATTATTCATTCATTTATTTATTTCGAACAACAAAGGATCAATTTGTTGGTTACAAAAGAGACTTAACCTAATGTTAGTATACAAACACAGTAATACACATACTAAAAATACATTCTTGATAGCACAAGGTGAGACTGCCACCACGTGAACCATGCTGCAGAGGTTCATGTAGTCATAATCTAACCTGTCGGCGAATGCTTTAAGGATATCAATATCAGTATCAAGCGGTTTGTCTTGTATCTTGACCTAAGTTGACGCCTGTCGGTCATTAGGAATCGTTAACTTTACTCATTTAGTTTTACTTCCATTAAGACGAAGATTACTAACAGTAAACCAATGTATTACTTGTGAAAGAGTATTATTTACATAGTCAAAATTTCCTTTACCTCTTGGAATTTTAAATATCAGTGAAGTATCATCTGCAAACAATACTACCTATATCACAAAGATTCCCTACAAATGCGGGAGGTCACTTATATACATATATTAAAAATAAAAGAGGTCCCAATATGGGCACACCCATTGTTAGAGGTACTCCAGAAGACTCAGTTCCGTTTATACATACTTTTTGCTTTCTACCTGAGTGATAAGAATTAATAAAGTTTAATACTAGGATAGAAGGCATGGCAGCAATAAGTGATAAGAACGTCCATAGGAAAAAGTCGAACTGTAACATAGAAGATATCTATAAAACTTGTTTTCCGTACGGAATTACCAATGTAATTGAAACAACTGATGTCAACTGCTCTCGTACTGGTATTATGATTGCTTTATCACTATCAGCTAGCAATGAATCAATTGTAGCAATTACTTTTCATATGTCAATTACGTCGTGATCTATTTTGCTTAATTAGGCATTCTTGTTTATATCTAGTCTAATTAGACTAAGGAGGCTAGATATAACAATATTGAATTACTTTTAAAAATTTAAAGTACCTAAGCCTACTTTGTTAGCCTTTTACCACTGTTCTGCCTTACTAAACAGATAAGTAGAATTTATAATATAATAGGCTGGCTGGGCCTACAGCTAGTGTACCTATTTCGCAGTTAAATCTATTTCCAGACAGTCCTCCAGAACTTAATCTTGAACTGTAATCTTCTTTTTTGAAATCAGTGTCACAAATATCAATCTATCCGGTGCTGACTCGCGAATTGATGACACACAGTTCGTAACGAGGCGGCTGCGATGGCACTTTTTTAACCCTAAACTGCTGGATTAGATCAAATCATTGTTTATTACTTCTTTATTTCTTTATATCCGATAGTGCAGGTTTCGGTAGTACCGACCTGTACTTCAGAGGTAAAACAACTAGGTTTCGAATGCAGAACAAAATTATCGCAAGTAAGTACCTTTATATTCATTGTACGCCGATTGTCTCTTGATACCAATGGCAAATCCTTATCCCAGACGGAGTGATTTACTCAAATAAACTGCCGAAAGTCTCATAAAAACTAGACTCATATTAGGTCGGATATCAATAAAAGCTATATAATTGTACTAGATCCTACTAGCTATTTTAATTCTAGTTACATAGTTTTAATTACATTATTTGTATTTATTAAATAGTAAAAGCATACGGGCACAATTAACACGCCAATTTGTATTTTCAAAAAATATATAGAATCCCCTAGTTATGGCACGCTGTTTATCAATTAACGCCGACAAAATTCGTGACACCGAGGGATCAGTCGAACGGTTAAGTGTTAGAGCTTAATAAACTGTTTAATTAAGAGCGCTTGCGCAGGGTTAGGGCGCAGTGCGGCGCGAGCGCGCGACCCGACACGATGTGGCTGGCGCCGCTGCTACTGCTCCTAGCGACCCTCACAAGCGCGTTCAAGATCACCAGCTTCCACGTCCCTACTTACGTCCCCGCGGACCAAACTTCCGTTGAAATCGAGTGCAGTTACGATGCTAACTTTACAATACTCAATTGGTTCAAAGGTCCAACTGAGTTCTTCCGCTACAAACCCACCTCGACGCCGAGCACACGCTCCTTCCCCATCCTTGGCGTCGGCACCATCGACCTCATCTCGTGCGGACCCACAGAATGCCGTCTCCGACTCGGGCAGCTCACCGAAGAAGCCTCAGGCCTATACAGATGCGACCTGGAACTCGACAAACCTCCTTACAAATTCGAAACGCGAACGGGATACATGACGGTAGCAGGCCGGCAGCGAAGAAAACCTGTTGTCGAAGGACTTGCTGATGAATACGCCGATGATGACGAGATCCAGGCGTACTGTCGCGCCGAGAACAACGCTGAAATCAGGTGGTACATCAACGGCAAGGAGATAATGGAACAGCGAGGAAACCGAAGCCTGAAAATGGACAGCAAACATTTGAACTTCATCATCACACAGCCGACGGTGACAGTGCAGTGTGCCGAATTTATAGACGGCAAGTTGATAGGCTCAAAGGATGCTCAAGCCAGGTGGAAGAAGTCTGTTAATACATTAGTCTATGATGATGATCAGTCTTGCTCCAAAGAAAATAACTCAAATAACATAAACATTTATTATTCAGATTTATTTTGTTTAATGTCCGTGAGTGTGATAGTTTTAAATCAAGTTTATTGTTTATATTATTATTAAGATATTAATTGCCAATATTAATGAATATAATGTTCCTGATCTAATGAAATTTATATTTTGTGACTATTCAAGCATATAGATAGGTCTCGAGTTAGGTACCTACCTAAATCTTCCCGCAGTTTTGAGTTATTTGATTTTGATTTATATTTTTGAGCAACCACACCTAATTAATGCAATGACTTTACATAAGGTTGACAAATGACACACATTATCGGCCCCCGATTCTCACGACAATGGCACTTTCCGTGGGGTAATTCAATTACGAGTCACCGTTTTACCAAACTTTCCCGCATTACAAAAAAAACCGGCCAAGTGCGAGTCGGACTCGCGCACTAAGGGTTCCGTGCCAACTTTAACTGAATTAGGGAATCCACTTACTTCCACCCAACTAGCACACTAGTGGAAATAGCAGCCTATTTTGCAACTTGCAGCTGTACAGTAGCGCTTTAGGGGTTCAGAAAGTGGTTTTAAGTTCTACTATTGCTTCCGTTACTGCCCATAGCTGTGAATATCACTAGGGGTAGCAGCAGTTGAACCAAATACCACTCTAGGCTTTACAAGAGTTCAGTTTACATCCCATATACCGTCTATAGCTTTAAAAGAGAGTTTGATCGTGTATGTTACAGCTTAAAGCTGCTAAAAAGTTTCTAATGCCGCTGCTGTACGCTTCACAACTGCATAAAGACTGTAATTGCCGACTTTTTAACGATACTGTAAAAAATACATATTTATCACTGTTTTGCCTCTGAAAGTTACATTGCTGAAGTTTTTTGCACTTTTGCGCAGACTTAAGTAGCAATTTTATCAACTGTGTTACTAATAGTGACACTAAGGCACAAACAAAAATAATGCGCTAAATTCGAGTTCAACAAACCCAACCAGGGTCCCGTAGATTTGGTTTTCTCAATTAGTAATAGCGGACTAGTTACAGAGGAAACGTAAGTTATAGCTTGGTGTGGCAAATTATAAAAATAAAGTAATTTAAATGTTATTGTGTATTTTTTGGTTTCTTGCTTCTAGGTGCATTCAATTTAATTTAATTTAAAATTCTAAAGTTTTAGTGGAAAAAATATCGATTTTAGTAAACATACACGGAGTACCTATTTACAAAAGCTCCAAACAAGATTTTTTGCCTAGATTGTGCAGTATTTTTGAAATGCCTCACTTAAGTCCTATAATATGTGCAATTTATCTGGGTTTAGCTAAACCAAAAGATTTGTATGAATTTTAAAAAGTTTTTATTGAAGAAATGGGTTATTTGCTTTACGATGTTAACATACGAAATAGAAAAAAATCTGTCTCACTGAGATGCTTTGTATGCGACTCTCCTGCCAGAGCTATGATAAAATGTAGGTATACACCTGTATCTACTTGCTATCTGCCAGAATGTGTTAGTTTTATAATAACTGCTGAGTTTATTCAAGATGATGTTATGTTTTTATTTACAGTTTTTCGGATCTTATCTCCCTTGTATGATTTTTTTTCCAGGTGTGTTAATATAATAGTAAACATGGTTGCCTTAAGTGTACAGTTGTGGCAGAATATTTCCATGTTTCGCACACTGTGATATTTCCTGACACTTAAATGTTCAAGTTATTTGGATGGCCCGAGAAGATGTGGCGAGGGTGCTGGTAACAGTTTTGTGGCTTATTGATCTGGTGTCGAACAATCTAATATTTCTATCAACTGCTTGTCAGCCATTTCATACGTCATAATATTGTTCCTTTTAACAATGCAGCTTATTTGAATCCAGTTCGGTTTTGGCGTTGAATCTTCTATCCTAAGTATTTTTTTACTTTTTTATTCGGCCAGTGTAACACTATGTTTTTCCCATTTAGATGAACAAATTGAAAGTTCTTGTTTATATTGCTTTTCGTTGTAGGTTTGAATTATTTTGAAAGGCATTCTGAAAGCATGGTAAAAAAACACAGTTAAACAATTCAATTGGCGAAAACTATAGAAGCAGCTGCAAACGATCATCGTATTTTAAGGTTTTCAACGAGTTTTACGGATCTCCAAGCAAGTAACCATTAATGTGGTTCGATACCTGCAGTAAGTATGAAATAAAAGTTATTGTAAAGACTTGAACTGCATAAGTGGTCCAGTTATTACTTGGACCTTCAGAAGAGTGAAACTTAACGCTTTGACGCGCAGAGAGGAAGTAATGAGGTTGAAGTTGCAACTCAAAGCTGCTTCTCATAGCCACCATGTTCACAGGACAATAATCATCAGTATTTAAGAATTTTATAAGTTTATATAAAAAATGTAGTAAACTATCACTAGATATAGAACCAGAAACTTACAAATACAAATGTCGTCAAGTATGTAATTTTTATATCGTGTAGGTATGTGACATAATATTATTTGTATAATGAAATTTCACATATTTTAGGATATTATGAGATAATTATTGAGGCGCGTAAAAAATACTCTAATAATATCAACTATTGGCACGATAAACTAATCTGCGTTTTTAGCCACTTGCATATAATACGAAACATAGCTCAAAAATACTTACTTCACTTCACTGAATTATTTATTTATATTCTGTAATGTCTGACGAACAACAGCTGTGAGATTTAATAAATGAGAGACAAGGTGAATGATCAGTGATCTAGTTAGTACACACAAACCTGTCATTCATTCAATAAGCTCCACAAGAGCTTCAGTATGGTGATAATTATTCGTTGCAGCTCCTACAGCGCTTTTATGCCACTAGTTTGAAGTTCTAATGGAACTGTAGGTTGCAAAAATTTGTGCCTCTTTGGCTGCAAAGCGGCTGCATTAGTTCTGCAGTGGACGCTTTAGCGCTTGAGCTTGGCGCCTTGAGTAATAATCGGATTGGCTCCAAAGCTCTTAAGCAACTGTTTTGTGCTAGTTGGGCATTTAGTAAAATACCACAATATTTTGTTGACAGCAAACATAACTTTGTTTTTCATATTGTTTGTTTAAAGTACAAAGTTATGTTTGCGGTTGTTGAAAATGTGCTACTAGTTCGATCCCGTCCGAACCAATTTTCGTTGAAAGTATTTGTTAAGATCTACATCATATTTTGTTTTTGTATGAGAATCGTAGCGCGGTTAACAGGATACGTCTTTCTACCAAATTTCAACAATGTGATGCTTATAGTTAAAGAATAAACGGACAGACAGACAGACAGACTTGACGAAACTATAAGAGTTCCGTTTTTTGCCATTCGGCTACGGAACCCTAAAAAATGACTGATGAATGATGATGAATTTAATTAGAAACGTTCAAAAAACGCTTGAACTATTTTTATTTATTTATTTTTCGGCTAGCACGGAGCATAGCATAAGAGTAAAAAGAATCCGATAGAAACAATTTGTAAGGACTAAAGAAAGTGGAATTATATAATAAACTACAATTTCATATTATTAGCGTTAATAAATAAAGATATACATTTATAAATATTTATATAATTTGAAGATAAAATGCAAGTTATCAAAGTAGGAATATAGACATGGAGGGATACTAGGGATTTTATAAAGGTTAAACAAACATACTTTTTACAGGCATAAAATATGTGATTTGTATCACCTCCATCAGACCCATACTCACACAAATCAGAATCAATGACATGTATTTTTGCTAAATGTGCCGGTGTACACACATATCGCTGCTTATAATATAAACTAAAGGGCCACAAATAAAAAAATAAAAAAAACTTTTTATTCGGAAATGTGAGCATAACAACCCATATTTTGATATATCACAAAGACAACCGTCGAAATCGACCTATTATTCATAAATGTATGCATGCGCCCCTTTGGCATTTTGACCTTTTGACGAGTGAGTTCAGAGCAAAGCGGCCATCTTTTTAGTTGTGTCCCGATTGTCAACGCGAGCGCAAGTCAGTTCTGTGATAAACGGCCACATCGCGAAAAATTACCAGTTTTGCCAGTGAATGAAGTGAAAGTTTATATGCAACAGGGCCACATTTGGGAATGCGTCTGCTTTGCTTATAAGAATCAAGTAAGTACACAACTTTTTCTAAGACAAAGGTGCCACACTTTGTAATGCGTCGATATAGCATATAAAATGCCTAATAAATCATTCTTATTATAAACCTAAGAGTTATTTTCGTATTTACGTCTGTTTCGCTCAAAAGATTGGTTGTGTTCTTAAGAATTCCTTTTGATACAAAATGCTTTAATAAAATGGGATTGATTTTACTTTAAAAAAATACTCTTATGACGTCCAATTCATATTATTTTATAATAACAACTTTTTTATGTATTAAATTATCAGAATATTTTTGAACTATACAATAAACGCAAATTTATGTTTCTTTTACTATTTAAATATTTGTAACGGTCCTCAGTTCAAATAATAATAAGTACTTAAGTTTTATTTGATTGCTTTGGATGTGTAGAGAAATTACAGTTTTAGTGATCAAGTTCTTTATTTATTACATAATTATATTGTTTTTGGTATTTTTGCCACGTCTACAAGGTGGACTGACAACCTGGTAAAGATCACAGAAATGGAAATCATTCGGAGAGGCCTATGTTCAGGACGTCCTATGGCTGATATGACGGTACTTTTTATCGGGGCTTTCGCTGTGAAATTGAAGTAGGCATGTTCATGTTAGGCACCTCATTCCAGTAATTTTATTTACCCCTCATACTGTGTTCATATTTCCGAAATAATTAACGTATGTGTTTATTTCCACTTGCAGAATGAGTAAAAGAGTACAAAGAATTATGAATATGGTTCTACCTGTAACCAGTAATGTCATACATCTCCAAAAAAAAGAGCCAGAAATAGATATACCTTTTCGGAAAGAAAGCCTAAATCCATCGACAGATTTACAAGGGCATGAATCTTTTTCCTCACTCAGCTTTAATCCTGTACCTACTGACGACATCCTGTACCTACACGATAACGATGACACTAATTCCATACCAGATAGTCAGATGGGTATGGATCTTGATCTTGATTCCTCATTCGATAACACAAGTGAAAAAAATACGATGTGGCCAAATAAACCACACAAAATTGTCAAAGAAAGCTAAGATTCAGATGATTCCAGCTCAGATTCAGATGATTCCAGCTCAGATTCCGATACTTCCAGCTCAAGTTCTAATAGTGACTCTTCTTCGAGCTCAAGTAGTACAGAAGATCCTTTTTCAGGAGACGATAGTGTTAATGATCCTGATTACAAAAATAACGAGTCTGAAGCTGAGTCAGATTCAAACAGTGATT
This sequence comes from Pyrausta purpuralis, assembly GCA_963924145.1. Classification (NCBI taxonomy): domain Eukaryota; kingdom Metazoa; phylum Arthropoda; class Insecta; order Lepidoptera; family Crambidae; genus Pyrausta; species Pyrausta purpuralis. The sequence continues at coordinate 26,014,106 of OZ001648.1, read as the reverse complement.
CACCGAGGTCAAAAAAAAATACGATATTTCACTGCCTGGGACTTCTGGAGCTTATAATTTATCAAGTTCTGGTGAGCAACGACGTTTAGTTTAGATCTGATTTCACGTTATTTATGTGGATTTGGTCTAAGGACAAATATTTAAATAATTTTTTTATTATTTTTCTAGCTAATGTGAATGTAGAAACACTCAGTTTTGAGTCTGACTATCAGCCAGCCAGTGTCGAAACTCAGCCAGCGAGTGTCGATACCCAGCCAGCGAGCGTCGATACCCAGCCAGCGAGCGTCGATACCCAGCCAGCGAGCGTCGATACCCAGCCAGCGAGCGTCGATACCCAGCCAGCGAGCGTCGATACCCAGCCAGCGAGTGTCGATACCCAGCCAGCGAGCGTCGATACTCAGCCAGGCAGCGTTGAAGCACAATCTCCATCCGTTAATACAGATTTTAAGCACAGGTCTCGCAAAAGGAAAGGGAATCCAGAGTTATGGAAGAAAAACCAAGCGAAACTTCTAAGAAATAGTGGTAAGGCTTATACATCTTTGGCAAAATCAAAGAAGTGTTTTGATGCCAAGAAAATGGGGCCGATTTGTTCTAATAAATGTAAGCTCGAATGTTCTACTAAATTCACAGAAGAAAACCGGTTGTTGATTTTTGAAGGGTTTTGGGCAACTGCTGATCTGCATATTCAGAGGCAATTTGTCAACGACCACATGACCAAAATTACCCCAAAGTATCGGTATATTCGTGAGGGCAGTAATCGAAAATTTCTCAATCACGCATATTATTTGCCCCTCAATGAGACTCGTATTCGAGTGTGTAAAGTTTTGTTTATGAATACTCTCGCGATTTCTGATAAATATATCATAACTGTTCAAAAGAAAAATTCTAACATCAGAATTCTATCAAAAGACAACAGAGGAAAACATGGCAACCACAATAAGACGGAAACTCATTTGACTGATGGTATTAAAACGCATATTAACTCAATTCCACGTATTGAGAGTCATTATTGTCGTGCTCAAACGAAACGAGAGTATATTGAAGGTGGGAAGAACGTCGCTGCTTTACACAGAGATTATGTTGAAAGTTGTAAAATTGAGGGTAGCGATTACGCTGCATACCAAATATATTACAACATATTTAAAAAAGAGTTTAATATATCTTTTTGGCAACCAAAAAAAGATCAATGTGAAGATTGCGTTGCCTTTGCTAATGCCGAAGATAAAATGTCACAACAACCTAAATACGACATACACCTAAAAGAGAAAACTCTCGCAAGAGCTGAAAAGGAGAGAGATAAAGCAAATGTCAGTGATACTTTTATAGTGGCTGTCTATGATCTACAAGCGGTAATGCCATGTCCTCGAGGTGATGTTTCAAGCTTCTACTATATCTCAAAAGTAAACCTACTAAATTTTACTATCACTGAGCTTGAAACAAAAAACACTATTTGTTTTGTCTGGCATGAAGGCGAAGGAGCTCGAGGCGTAAATGAATTAGGCTCATGCGTTTATATGCACTTAAAAACTTTGCATGATAAAGCAAGTAAGGATTTTGATGTCGTCTTTTACAGTGACAATTGCTGTGGTCAACAGAAGAACAAATTTATGTTAGCAATGTACCAACACTCTATTCGCGTATTTCCAAAACTACGTAGCATAACACACAAATATTTGATCAAGGGTCATACCCAAAATGAGGGCGACTCGGTACATTCCGTGATTGGCAAGAATATTTCAAATGCATTGAAATCTTCGCCAATCTATGTACCAGATCAATACATAACATTGATTAAAACGGCTAAGAAGACAGGCAAACCTTACACCGTTAAGGAGTTAACACACGACTCTTTCTTTGATTTAAAACCTCTGGCTGTTGGTAACTACACAGTTACAGAAGATGGAGAAAAAATTAGATGGGCCGACATAAAAGTTTTAAAAGTTGATCACGAAAATCGAAACAAGTTTTTTATAAAGACTTCTTACGAAGACGAAGAGTTTAAATCAGTGTGCACTTTGGCCAAAAGACAAGCTAAATCAAACTCTGTAGCAACCACGACACTCAAAAAGTTGTATGCTCAAAAACTAAAAGTTCCTCAATCAAAAACACAGGGTATTCTTAAATTGATAGAAAAAAATGTCATACCAAAGTATTACAAAGCTTTTTATTCTAATCTTTAGACAATATATATAGTCAATACCTAGTTACCTTTATTGCAGACTGATTTTATTATAAGCATAGTGATATTGATTGAAACTATTATTTAATATTGACTTAAAAACATAAATATTATACCTGAAGTGAAATTTGTTGATCTCTATTTTTATAATACTAATACAAAAGCTGTATGTCTAAATAATAATGTTTTGAAGAAACTTTTATGTATATTATGTTACCTAATGTTAGTGTTAATGTATGCTATCGAGGTTTTAGAAGCATTTATTTATGTTGATTACCGAATTTTTAAGGTGCCAAAACACCATTCTAGGTATAAAAATGTTATTTTTTGATTTATTTTAAAGATTGTCATGTGCGAAAGGAGGGTTTTTTTATGTTCTTTTTAAAACTTTTAATTTCTTCTTTAATCACATAGTGTGGTGATGAAAATTTTCAATAAAACATTTTTATTTTTCGAGATGTGGCCTTTTTTTTTTAATTTCAATTTCATTGCAAGAAGTATTTTATAAACTAAAGGGCCTTATATGCTTCTAGTCGACTTTGGTATATAGTTACCACAAAGTTAGAGTAAACAAAAGGTAGGGAATTAGAAAATGCATCTAATGATATATAAAACAAAATAATTAAAAGTATGAGTGCTATAAAATTAACAATAAACTTCTTTTTTTTTTAAATGTGCTTTCCTGACAAAAAGTTACATTTTGAAATGTGGCCCTTTAGTTTATAACCAGCGATATCTTAGTCGTTTAGGACTAGTAGTAGAAATTTTACTCAAGCTTGTTTTAAAGAACGTTGCGCGGTCTTGACATGCGGTCATCGAGGAAACTCCACCTTGAATCCCCTTGTCACACAACGAGCTATTATTCAAACTCTTTCACTGTCCAATCAGTACGCTTGTGGAACTCCTTACCCTTGGCTATCAAGCAATCAAAATCTATCGCTATTTTCAAAAAAACTGCTTAAAGAACATCTACTCTCTTCAAAATAATTCTATCTACTCTTATGTCTCAGTTTACTTCCTTTCATTTCATATTGGTTTGTGTCTATATTATTATGTATGATTATTACTGTGTTGGTATATATATATAAATGTGTTATATATATTTTTTATAAAGATGTATATTTTTTATTTATCTGTTTTTATTTTTATATAATTATTTTTATTATACAGATATATTTCTATTCCACTTTTTCAGCTCTTCATTTTCATTTTCTTTTCTTTTTATGCACAAAATACCCCTTCCTATAAAACTCATAATTTATTTACCCAAAGGTTGTCTGGAAGAGATCGCTTATAAATAAAAAATAAAATAAAATAAATTTAATTCAGGTAACAGAAAGACCCATACATTATTGTTAGTAAAAATAGAAAAAGAATCAAATACAGTAATTTTTTGAAATAAATAAGTATTAGTTTAATTAATTTAAAATAACTAAAAGAAAACTAAAATTTAATAATAATAATATAAATGGCGATAGACTCGGGAACGCCAAGTCCAGTGCTTTATGCCGTGGCATGCAGCCGTATCCAGCGCCCAAGTACTTGGCACGTTGGATACGGATGACGGATGGTTACCATGGCATGGAAACCATCCGTCTGCATTTCCGCAAACATTCCCGACGCGCTGCAAAAACGAGGCAGCCCCATCAGCATCCTAAACCCGTTATTATACTGGACCCGCAACGCGCTGTACACCCGCTGCGTATAGTTAACCCATAAGTTGCTCGTGTAAAAAGACTGGCAGTAGGCTTTGAAAATAGTTATCTTAACCTGCCTACTGCAACGAGCAAACGTTCCCGCTCAATATCCGCGTTGTCACACATATTCTCAGTGACCCAATGACCCAGATACTTAAATTGTGATACACGTTTTAGTGGTGAATTATAGATAGTAAAGGTAGTCCCACTTGGGCAAGTTTTGGCTCCTGCCTTGAAAACCATGAATTCACTCTTTTGCACATTGTGTCTGAGTCCATGGGACGCTGCATATTTTTCACAAATATTCAATAATTTTAACATTGCACCAATAGTTAGGAACATGGTCGATTGCCCTCAGCTGTTGTCCATGGTTAATTTCAGGGCCCCGTCGCGACTGCCTAGAAATACCATTGTCACATTTACTCCCCCACATCGAAGAACTGTTCTGGGCTCAAATTCCCCAATACCGAGATTAACCAAATTGTATAATGGGTGTTGCGAATCCACAGACATTAATTTTGTGTCACATAGAAATTTTAAAAGATCTGTTACTGAATGATTCTTCTTGGTGTCTAAGTATTATTTTATTTATTTGGTTGGTCCTCTTTTTTTTTCATTTTAAGTACCTTTATGGAGCATATAGTCCACTCTAGCCAAACCTTGGCATAGATATAATTGAATTGTGCAAGTGATGTTTACCTTCATATAGTTGTTTACGTAGCCTTAAGAAAATTGAAAATGTATCTTAACATTTGTATCTGTATTATAACTGCTGGTGAACTTATTTTAAAAAAAAATAAAAATAAAAAATAGACGGGCTGAGCAGAACCATGTCGTCCGCGTAACTTATGTTATTAACGCATACACCGTCAATATGACAACCAACATTGGTTCCGCTCAGCTCCTCTATCAGGCCATTAATATATAAATTAAAGAGCCTAGGAGAAGTCAGACCCCCTTGCCTCACACCGCATTCAAGTCTATAAACATCTGAGTATGTATTTGCCCATCTAACACAATTGGTCTGCCGCTCGTACCAGGACCGCAGCAGTTCAACCAACTCATACGGCGTATCAGTCTCATTTTGAAGTTTTTTCCATATTAAGTCATACGACACCAAGTCGAAGGCCTTGGACAAGTCAAGAAAAAACCCAAAGACCGGAGTGTTCCTTTCAGTGTAGTACTGGACAGTCTGCTTGAGGCACAAGATGGCACTTTCCGTCGAAAGGCCAGGTTGAAAGCCAAACTGAGCATCATTCAATTTTATGTGCCTGCTTAAATGTTGATCAAGCAAACTATCCAGCACCTTGGCCACTACAGTGGCCAACGAAATTGGTCTGTAATTTGACAAGTCCGATGGATCCCCCGACCTGTTCTTAATAACTGGCACAACTATGGTACGCATAAGGTCATCTGGCAGGTAAGAGTGGCTGAGACAGAGGTTGTACAGCAAAGATAGGGCCCTTGGTAAATGGATACCTGCACACTGCAGGTGTTCTATGCTGAGGTGGTCGTGACCAGGGGATTTACCCCGTACCATGCCCTTAATGACGCGGTCTACATCCTTCGCAGAAAATCTTACATTTAGATTGCATGTACGAGCCTCATCACCGAACACCGCAGCCGCAGGCCCAAGAGGCGAGATCACTCTGAAGTGAGACTGAAAGGCCCCCGCTATCTCCAGATGATCATGAAAGCCAGCGACACTCACCGGCAGGCTCACCACTGGATTTAGTTTATTCGTAGCCTTCCAAAAGCGCTTAAAATCCTTATTAGAACGGTGTTGTGCAATTATGTCCATTTTGATTTGTTGCTGATTGTTTTGACACCATCTAAGCTTCGACTTAAAGACCCTTCTAGACTCTACCATATTCATGTGCAATGGACCAGCACCCGGTTTACCATTGAGCTGCCAGTTAAGTAAACAGTCTCGAGCATGCCGGTGTGCGTCCCTAACATATTTATTCCAACCGATTACATGTTTATTTCTTTTAATATTTATTTTATTTTTGGTGCAAATTTTAGCACCTTCAGTGAGAATACAAATTATATTATTGTACAGTTTATCTATAATATGTCTATGACTACTATCAGAACACATTTTGTCTGCGCAACCAGTAAATTCCAAGGGAAAATTTATATTTTTAAGGTTAGAATGACAGTATTCCTTATATTTGCTAATTTGTGTGGGATCTCTGTCACCCCAAATTACATCACTGATATTGTAGCTAGCGTGCACAATTTTAGGTGTTATAACATCAATACAGCATTTAAGTTCAATAGGGTAGTGGTCAGACCAAAAGGTGTCGTAAACCACAGACACATGAGTCACTGAGTTCCGAGCTGCACTTGTTACGACACAATGGTCAAGCCAGCGCTGACAGCCATGCGCATCACTCACAAAAGTGTATGTATTCTTTGGCAATAAGTCTATGTCTATGCAGGACCAACATTGTTCCGTACAAAAGTTCATAAGTTCACAACCAAAACGCTCACCTGGATGTGCATTGAAGCTTATAGCAAGACCGCCTAAATTGTACATTTCCCTAAAACGAATTTGTAAATCAATTTATGTAATGTGCAATAAAGAGTTATCTATCTATCTATCTAGAACCAAGGTTAATTTTAGGCAAAGCTAATAAAACATGCCTGTAATTTTTATATGGGTACATATCTGTATTCCAAACACAAACGCCACTTGTATTCCTATAGAGAGGCATGAATTTAATATTTTTCTAAATTCTATGATAATAGTGTGATGATTTTTGTACTTAGATTCAATCAGTAGCCTCTTGTAATCTTAACTCCTCATAATAACAGTTAACGTTATTTATATTTATATAAAATCGAGTATTGTTACTTTATCGAATAACGTTATCGCTATTTAATAATGGCAACACTGGCTGCCCCTTCTTATTTTCTGACTTGCGAAGTGCACTCGAAAGGCGAGGCAGTCTAGTGCTGACCGCCGAAGCGAAAGGTTAAGGGAAGGAACCTATGTAAAAAAGTAGTTATAATTATTGATGTGGCTAGAGATAGTGATTTGTATCAAAGATAAGTGTGTTGATCGAATAAAGAACTTTATAAACTCAACCAAGTTTGATTCACGACAGTTCAGAAGCGAGAAGAAATCTACAGCCCACAAAAGGTATGTACTATTATTTTCAAATGATAAGAGCAAGTAATATTATTTAAGAAAATTTTCTTGAATATAACGCCATAAATACCACGATAGGATAGCATTGGTTGGGATAATATTCTAATTGTGTAAAGTTTCCAACTGATCGTTTGGTCAAGGCTACTCCTTGATAATGATCTGTGGTGACTAATACGAGTATGCTCATAAGCAAAGTAGGTAGGTAACAAATTGTCGGGCTAGCCCTAGGTTGTTCTTAATATGAACTGGGCCTATGCTAACTCGACGCAGTCGTGCTAAGCTATCATCAAATCATTTGGGCAAGGCTACCCTTTGCTAATGGTATGTGAAAGCTAAATGCGCGATTTATTAAATTGGGTCAACTACGTAGGCATGTTTAACAAAATATTATAATTTTTTTTCTCATAATTATCGGGGTAGTGTTAGGTTGCATTGGTTGGGATAATATTTTGCTGCGGTTAAGCTGTTGCACTATTATCCTGACTAAATTGTGTTACGTTTCTAACTGACCATTTGGTCAAGGCTACTCCTTGATAATGTTCAGTGGATACGAGACACGAGTACGTGCAACTAAATAGCTAAATATAATAAATGACCTCAGTAGTTCCTTCATCCTAATAGGAAATACGAAAATAAATAGGTATTAAATATTATCATGTCAATGCCTATTGTAGGTAGCTATGTTTAGTTGATTGAGAATAACCGTTCAACCTGCAACTGTTCTAGGGCTAATATTTTTGTGTTCATAAATAATTATACAGTAAAAAGCTTTATTTCAGACTTTGCATTCATAATTTGTTAACAGACTTATAAACTATGTTAGTGAGTTCAACAATTGTGTGTTTTAATCAATTGTGTTAAATTTCAACCAATTCAATCCAATTTAATTATTAATATTCGAATCATTTCTTATTTCAATTCAATTTCGTTATATGGCATGAATTGAGTGCCCTTTAGGGTATTTACACCCATTGATTATGTAAGTGAGTTAAACAATACTGAGTTTTTTTTATTTATTTAACTGAGTTCAATTTAAGCTAACTCAAGTAAATTAAATTAGAATATTTTTTCTTTCACTTCATTTGATATGACTGGATATAAAGGCATTTTAAGGTAAATGCCTTATTGCCAATTCAACCCAATTTGAATTCATATACATTTTAATTTTAAATTAATATACATTCGTACTCATTCAATATATAACTTGAAATAAAGGCCATAGTGTCAGATTTTACAAAGAAGTTTTAGCGGCCAGGTGTGTCGCGTGGGCCAAGTGCGTCCTTAAGTAGCGGCCAGATGTGTCGCATGGGCCAAGTGTGTCCTTATGTAGCGACCAGGTGTGTCGCGTGGACCAAGTGTGTCCTTAAGTAGCGGCCAGGTGTGTCGCATGGATCAAGTGTGTCCTCAAATAGCGGCCAGGTGTGTCGCGTGGGCCAAGTGTGTCCTCAAATAGCGGCCAGGTGTATCGCGTGGACCAAGTGTGTCCATAGTTCTGTACATTTTTTTTATTCAAAAGCAGTAGTAGTGGCCAAGTCAGTCAATCAATAAATCAATTAAATTCATGTATTGTGGAATACATGTACATCAGTTATGTATACTAGCTATGTATTTTTCTCGATTAGATCGGGCCATTTGTGCCATGAAGAAGCTATATATGTTTTACAAAAGGTCAAGTCTAACTGTGAATTCTTTTACTAGAATTTTTCATTAGCAACGGTCATGTGAGCCATATAGGCGCACTTACTTGCGTTCAGGATTATTTGCAACATTGTTCCTTTACTAAAATTATGCTCTAATAAATGAAGATATGGCTCCATAGTAATAAGGTTTAAAGACATTTATTGTCATAAATACATACAGTTCATTTACAAAGATAATTATTTAAACCATAACTTATCCAAAGTATGATTTTGTTGATAACAACACTAATGCTGGTATTCTTTTTCTTCCGAGGTGATGAGACTGAAGAGCACGAGACCAAACCAGGCTGGTTGGGCCTCAAAAGACGAAAGAGATCGCGATCGAGGTTGAGGACATCGACATCTTCTAAAGGAAGTCACAAATCAAAAAGTACTATTTCGGCGTCACCAACGCTCGAAGCCGTCTAGTCCCGTCCGTCGAGTCACCTGAAATTACCGTTTCACACAATCCGAAGTAACTGTTTGGCTCCGATCACAAAGAGGAAAAAAATAACAACTACTATGTTTTAACTGTAGTATATTCATTCACTGGATAAGTCCTTGTACACACAATTCTGATATTTTTCGCGGAGGTTTATCTTGATTCCCGACGTTTAAACCATTGCAGCGTTCGTGGTCGCGAGTAGGCTAGGATGTTATTTATCATTTACAAAAGAAAAAAAAATATCATCACTTCTTCTTAGTAGAATGGGTTATTTTGTTACGATTGAGTACAGAATTTTGAATATATGTACAGTCGACAGCACATCAAATTACCCACTTTTGTTGCAAACTTAACCTAAGATACTGCAGTTTTTACCTTGACGTGCTGTTTTCCGTACAACTGATAATTTTGGTAAATGCAAAAACATCAGAAGCCCTTTTCACCGTCTTGTATGAGATCACTGTCAATGCTTTAATTAAAAATAAATTAGTGTAATATTCATTTTTTAATCGCTCCCACAGACCTAATCTTATACTAAGTTGACTTTGCGAAAAATACCGCGCATTTACCACGATCATGAGAAAAATATACCTATTAGCATACGATGTCAGTAAATTCTTACTTGAATTAACGTCGTGACTTATTTCAAAACAAAGATTTAATTAATTCATTGACGCGGTAATTTTAATGTCGGGTTACTTAAACGCCATTAAAGTCGCGAAACGCGTTACAATGCAGTTCGTTTATACAACATTCATAGAAAATACCCTTACTTTCTTTATATAAATTGTTCTGTCGTTTTAACCATACTAGAACTGTAAAGAGTAGCAGATTCCGTTGCAATTTTGACAGCGCAGTTAACCGCCAAACTTGTAAGACATAAAATGTACATAAAAAGTTTATCAATTATCATTTATTTGATGAAAGAAATACACAGTAGATAAATAATTAATTACAAACTTAACATCGCTCGCTACATGTGCACACCCGGTAGGGTACAGCAAAGTAAAGCAATTTTATAGGTGAGTTTTACCTGTTAATAAATTGTGGAGTAATTATATTAATTTTGGAACAGATGGTCCTATACCTATACATATTAATATTTATTTATGACTACTATAAACATTAAGGAACCAAATAACTTACTACACAATATTTCTGTAATACTGCACAAACAATAGAAAAATAAATAATTGAAATTATACATCAAGAATGAGCTTAGGTAGCTATACTTTACTTTTACTTATTAAATAACCTTCCTATAAGTACTCCTGACTAGTAGACTTGACTCAATGTCTATATCAATTTGTTTTAAATGACATTGTTTATCTATAAATCATTACTCCGACGATTTGTAAAAACATTTGTTTTGTGATATTATTTTTATACTTATTGTCTCTTAGCACTTTTATTATATACGTCTGTCTAGTTTTCGCTCAATGTAGTACTTATGTAAGAGACGAAAGGCATTGTCGCGGGTCAGGGTGCCCTAAAAGAATAATATTTTTTTTGTTAGGAAAAATAAAATCGTATGCAGGCCAGTTTTAAAAAAAAAGGGTCTTCTTTCTATTTTATTGTTTGATGCTCTGTTAAAATATTATCACTTATAACGAGGTGACCTTACATAATGTACTAAGCATTGACTTGAAAAGAAATATATTTTCATTTATGAATATTATATTGACGCCAAACACGACGTTTGCTCTGCAATATGTTTGGGTTTGGAATAACTAAAGACGCATCGCAATACATTTAAATGGGGACTAGGGACGTCTACACGCCAAAACGTCAGCGTAAATAGGAGACCGTGATCTCATAGGTCAATTAATAGATAATTATGCACAAAGGCTTTATTTCAAACCTAGTTTTTATTCTAGTTCCCCACTTTGATATTTTTCTGTATTCTTGGCAATATCATGCAGTTTATTATTTTTTACATGTAACAGCATATCGTTGAGTTTACTTTGTTGAGTAAATTGTATTTGTGGTAGGGTTTAATTATTAATGTCATTTGACTATCAAATCTTATCTCAATTCTATTTATATTAATTGTATAATGATTAATAAAGTGAAGTAGGTACTTGTTCCTACTACTAAATTAAGACCACACCTTCATGTACTGTTCGTTAATAATTAACAAATATGATTAATATGGGCCCTGAAATATTGATTTTTTCTCATCCGAACACACATAATATTAGGGAAAGTTAAACTATAAAGTAATATTTTATGTGAACAATAAATTGTAAGATCATAAGAGATTCTATAAATAATAATAATGATCCCTTAAATGTCTGTATCTCCGTAAACAGTATTAATAAGGCATTGAGAACAGACATTATGGTAACCATTCAATTCCAATAAAAAAAAAAACCAAAACCACATAATGGCTTAATTCTTCTCGTATGACTTTAAGTGCTAAGATTCATAACTTTCATTGATATGCGCCACGCAAATAACGAAATTTAACTTTTTTTTAAAGTTATCTAAGTAGCTTCAATAATTCTTGATTATGTTCTCCACGATTAATAAGTGACATTTATTTTGGATGCTTTAGTGACTTTCTAATATCTATCTCGATACATAGTTTTATACATGACTCAATATGAAAAATTCAAATCATGAGACTGTGTTTCAGAAAGGAACTTTTGTTTTAACCTGATTATTTTATTTACCTTATACATATCATTATACAAATTGTGAACTATTATCATATTGCTGGATATGTGATTGGTGTCCAATTAATTTGTCTTTTACTGACTTGACTAATTTATTACTTTTAAATGAACTGTTTAGGTAGATAAGGTATCTTTTAAGTTAGGATCGTTTATATGTCACAAACTTAAAACTACAATAGGTTACCTATACATTTTCATTCATTCATCAATTTAAAAGTCAATTTAGTTAGATTCTTGCCATACTCTTATCTTAAAATCAGATGTTTTTTTTTTAAATCTTGTTCAGTATATTAGAAGATAAAACTGTAATAAAATAAAATAAATATGGCTTCGATAAATGACTTTTTGTCATTCATAGACAGAAGTAAAAAAAAAGATTTGTCAAATTAATAGTTACGATTGTTATCATAAGTATAAAAACATAACCATTCTTAACTTATTAGCCTGTAGAACGAAGTAACTGTGAAACTATAGGTACATAATAGATTATGAACCCGGTTACATAAAATGTATAAAATGTTCGTTGCCACAAGTCTTATAAGGCATGTAAGCAGGCAAAGTATAATCAATCTAAAGATTCTATAGATCAATCTATATTGGTCAAAGCTACAGCAACTCAAGTCAACCAAAAATAGGTTATAATTATTAAAAGAACTAGAAATGTGATAATTGTAATTAATTAAACTTAAATGCCGAATGTGATGATTTTGTAATGTGTACGCTAAAGTAAACTTAGAATTACTAAGTTAGCCCAACAGCTTAATTTTTATTGCTTGTAATATGATAAATGTAGTATGCTGTAGTAGTATTAATATAAATGCGCCATTGTAAATATTTTTAAAAATGCACCAGGAGGTGCATTAGGTCGGATGGCCGAATGTGATGATTTTTGTACTTAGATTCAATCAGTAGCCTCTTGTAATCTTAACTCCTCATAATAACAGTTAACGTTATTTATATTTATATAAAATCGAGTATTGTTACTTTATCGAATAACGTTATCGCTATTTAATAATGGCAACACTGGCTGCCCCTTCTTATTTTCTGACTTGCGAAGTGCACTCGAAAGGCGAGGCAGTCTAGTGCTGACCGCCGAAGCGAAAGGTTAAGGGAAGGAACCTATGTAAAAAAGTAGTTATAATTATTGATGTGGCTAGAGATAGTGATTTGTATCAAAGATGTGTGAAAGGTGTGAAAAGTGTGTTGATCGAATAAAGAACTTTATAAACTCAACCAAGTTTGATTCACGACAATAGGATAGCATGTATTTTATTTAAAGGGTCATGGCGCCATAAATGACGTCACTGCTTATGGTCGAAAGTCTTCTTGACAGCAAAATACGATGAAGAGTTGTTTAAGACAGCAAAAAATCCGCCATCGTGCAAGGCTTGTAGTATGAGAAAATTAATAAAATCAGCGGAAATAATTCGTGTAGTTTTGAAAATCGCTACAGTTATTCCTTGTAATATCCAGATGAACATATCGTCGTAATTTTCACATAAATAGCTTCTATCATTTATTCGAACTAGTATTTATAACAGTTACATTTAAATTTATTTGCTGGCAACACCGATATATTTTGGAGGGGAGTTTTGTATTCGGGGAGAGCGCGGAGTCCGGCAGTTCAGTTGGTTTGTGGCATCAAGTTGAAGAGGTTGTACCTGAAGTTGTACCCTGTTCGAAGAATAAAAGTCTTGAAGAAGTCTCAGTGTTATAATTTTACTACAAGTCCGAAGTGCGCAAGGATCTTCAGCCCACAAAGAACAAGGTACGTGAAATAGTGTATGCTTGAATTATGACCAAGTTAAGTGAGAATATGAAGCGATAAAGTTAACTATTAACAAGTGAAATTTATTTTTAAATAATACGATTTTTGTAGCACGTGGTCGGAGCTACCCTCCGGTCGTGCTACTTAAATTCAAAGCTTTTGAATCCACGTGTGCCGTAGTGTGCTCTGTTTGAGGTTGGGGCTACTCTCCGATGAAACTGGCACAATATGAGGGCACGTGTAGTTGAAAGCAATATTTAAAAATTGATAAATTTATTTCTAAAACCTAAGAAATACTGTCGCATATTTTAAAACAAATTGTTAAATGAGGTTTTAACCTGGTCAGAAGACAAAGCGTAGCTAAGATTAGGATGTCCAAGCTTAATTTAAGTGTGGAATTCGAATGCTTATACGTGACATTGTGTTCTGTGCATGGTCGGGGCGACTCTCCGACTGCATTAAGCATAATGCGATGCGCATTTGCATTCGAATGATTTGAATCCTCGTGTACGACGTTGTGTTTTGTGTATAGCTGGAGCTACTTTCTGACAGCACAGACATGATACGGAGTGTACTTGTATTTAAATAAGTTGAATCTATTGGCATTAAAGTCAAATCGTGACTAAGGCAGCATAACTTAATTCAAGTGTGACATTCAAATGCTTATGCGTGACGTTGTGTTCTGTGCATAGCCACATGGGCATGATACGAAACGCATTTGTATTAGAATTATTTGAATCCTCGTGTGCACCGTTGTGTTTTGTGCATGGCCGGAACTACTTTCCGACAGCACAGGCATGATACGGAGTGCACTTGTATTTAAATATGAGTGGGACGTATAAATTTAATTCAAGTGTGACTTTCGATGCTTGTGCGTGACGTTGTGTTCTGTGCATAGTCTGAACAAATCTCAGACTGCATTGGCATGATACGAAGCGCTTTGCATTCGAATTATTTTAGTCCCTATGTGCGACGTTGTGTTCTGTGCATCGCTGGGGCTACTCTCCGACGGAACAGGCACGATACGGAGTGCATTTGTATTTTAATAATGTATTTTGTCTGGGAATAGTTAAGTGCGCTATGACCCTGACGAGAATAATTTGCCTTAGACTGATTATGTGTGTCAGTTTGTACTTTAATACGAATTGCTTTCGTAGCTAAGTGTCCTACCTGGTTGCTTTCTTTGTCTGGGAATAGTTAAGTGTGCTATGACAAGACGAGAATAATTTGCCTTAAGACTGATTAAGTGTGTCAGTTTGTATTTTAATATAAAATGATTTCGTAGCTAATTATGCTACTTTATTGTTTTCTTTGTTAGAGAATAGTTGAGTGCGCTATGACCCTGACGAGAATAATTTGCCTTAGACTGTTTTTGTGTGTCAGTTTGTACTTTAATATGAGTTTCTTTCGTAGCTAAGTGTGATACTTGGTTGCTTTATTTGTCTGGGAATAGTTAAGTGTGCTATGACCCTGACGAGAATAATTTGTCTTGACTGATTAAGTGTGTCAGTTTGTACTTTAATATAGAATGGTTTCGTAGCTAATTATGCTACTTTATTGTTTTCTTTGTTAGGGAATAGTTAAGTGCGCTATGACCCTGACGAGAATAATTTGCCTTAGACTGATTATGTGTGTCAGTTTGTACTTTAATATAAAATGATTTCGTAGCTAATTATGCTACTTTATTGTTTTCTTTGTTAGGGAATAGTTAAGTGCGCTATGACCCTGACGAGAGTAATTTGCCTTAGACTGATTATGTGTGTCAGTTTGTACTTTAATATGAATTGCTTTCATAGCTATGTATGATACCTGGTTGTTTTCCGTTGTCTGGGAATAGTTAAGTGTGCTATGACCGTGACGATAATAATTTGCCTAAGACTGATTAAGTTTGTCAGTTTGTACTTTAATATGAATTGATTTTGTAGCTAAGTATGCTACCTGGTTGTTTTATTTGTCGGGGAATAGTTAAGTGTGCTATGACCCTGACAAGAATAGTTTGCCCTAGACTGATAAATTGTCAGTTTATACTTTCATATGAATTGATTTCGTCACTAAGTATCCCAACTGGTTATTTTCTTCCTCACTGGATAGTTTTATCTCTATCGAGAATAATTTGCCTTCATACTGATAAGTGTGTCAATGTCAGACTGATTAAGATGTACTTCGATTTGAATTAATTTTGTAGCTAAGTACGCTACTTCATTTTTTTCCATGCCGAGAAATAGTTAAGTGGGCTATGACCCTAATAGGAATTATTTGCTTTAGAGTGATTAAGTGTCACTGTCAGACTGACAGTCACTGACAACTTTTATATGGATTGGTTTTGTAACTAAATATGCCAAGTGGTTGTTTTTTTTTCGTCGGGGAATTGTTAAGTTTATTACTTTTATGTGGACTGATTTTGTAGCTAAGTGTGCAAATTGACAGGTTCCTTGTCAGATGATAGTTGAGTGTGATATTTCTCTGATGGAGGCAACTGTGGTTAATTATATGTCCGTTTGTACCCTAGTATGAACTGAGTTTGCCACGCGGTTATTCTCTTAATGACATAGCTTTTTGATACAGTGATATAAGCCAATGGTAAACTAACAAGTGGCTAACATAGCCAGATAATAATCTTGATGCTAGGCAAAGTTATAATGGTGATGAAATTTTGAGTGCTATATTAATTACCTATCATAAATGAAAAATATTTTTATATGTAAAAGTTAAATAAAATATGCAATTTTTCATAAATATTACCTTATGCCATTGTACTAATTTTTTCATAATTGCTTTTATTTTACTTCTTACAAACCCTTGAGGAAAATATTTACTCATAGCTTCGAATTCATAATTGAAATTTTCTGGTTCAAAATTAATATTCTATTAATGAATAAATGTACACAAAAATCATGTATGACAGGATTGTTCAGCATTAAGAGTTCTATAATAAAGTCCGCGACAGCATATGTCTATCTTTTATGGTTGATTTACTACAACCTTTTTTATGTTAATAAATTTTTAAAAAATAATGCATTATTTTTAGAGGTGTATTATACACACAGGTATTTATTCTTTTCAAAATATAAATACATTTATCATCACGAGCATTTAATTTAGAACAAAGTTGCCATTTATATCATTTAAATTCATTAAATATCTTAGGAGCTAACACAGTTTTAACATAACTCCGCACCAAAATAATGTTCGCAGCTTAAGTACGACGTGCGCTTGCGCTAATAATATTATAAAGGTGAAGAGTTTGTTTGTTTGAACGCGCTTATCTCAGGAACTGCTGGACCGATTTGAAAAAAAAAATTCTGTTTTGGATAGCTTATTTATCGAGAAAGGTTTTAGGGTATAAAACATCACGCTGTGACGGGAGGGGAGGACGGGGGGAGCAAACTCAAAACGCGCGGACGAAGTCGCGGGGGACCGCTAGTAAATTATAAGTGTATCATTATTAATTTCTACTAAGTTATGAAGACAATTCTCAGCCAATCTTATCAGTTAATCTTATGATGATTATACAATAAAGACATCTGATGAATCCAAATGATTTTGTTTCATGCGATCTGATGAGTCTGCATCACACGCGATGTCGCGCATGAGCTCGAAAGAAGCAAAGACCCCACGGTGAACGATGGAGTATTTCACTGAGAGGCAGAGCCGAGAAGGAAGACGTGTAGCTGACTGGACCCACTCAAAACTCCAAATTATACCCTAATACAGCTTTGGGGCAATTTTGGGGGTACCTAATGCTGAGCAGCACAAGAAACTGTCACTGTTTTCAATGCCTCTTTTCAAGGATTTGACTATGTAGTAGTAGGTATTCAATTTAAGTCGGTACATTTTATTAGCTTTGAAATAATTTTCTGCGTTATAATACACTTTTGTAATGACCTACTCTCTTGAGGGTTTCCTCTTTGTAACAATTGTTTTAAGTGTAGTAAGTCTATAAAACATTCTGATGATTCATTAAAAAAAAATCATTTCCCCATGAAATAATCAATCAAATAATCCCAAAGAGCAATATTAAGCAGCTAGTATAGCTGGAGTTTAATTTTTCTAAAGACATTCTTATGAATAGGCAGTTTGCCTAAGCTTTTAAAATTTTAGACGAAATATTATTTGAAATTTAATTTAAGTAAATCTTAAAGCAAGTACCTATTATATATACTGCCTTAGCCTCTATTTTACTGTTGTAGTTATCAGAACACGATATTTGACATATTTTCATCAAATACTGCATTATATGATTACATTCAGAACAACAAAAATAATACATAAAAGCAAGCTTTCATTTTTAATTCTTACAACTTATATCATTGTATATTTTTCTTTCGATGAGTTTTATAATCATATCATAGTGTTTCTGTTACTAAACTATCTTTGTTTTTATACTATGAAAACAAGTACCGTATCTTACCTAGGTCTCAGTGGATTAGATTAGTGACACTAGAACCATTTAATATAATTTCACCATCATACTAAAAAAACTATTACTTGATTCAGAATAAGGTTAATTTTGGGAAAAGAATGCTTATTTTGTGTGTATTCATCTTAACTTGCAATTTCTTGTGCGCACAACCTCATTTCCTATCGTATGGGTTGTTTTCGCTGAATTTTTGGTTCACAAAAAGGGTATGATTGTGATTTCTTTTTTAAATTAAGTAAAAGTACGTCACAGCTTTTTGCTTGATAAACCTTAATTATTTATTGCTCCCAAATAATACAATTCACTTGACCAGAGATATACAAAACACAAATGGTAGGTATTAGGAATTGCAAACAGGTGCATTGACATGTTACACGAATTACTTTTATTTTTACTTTTGGCTAAACTTTAACAAGAATCGAGTCATTCATTAAGTATCAATTATGTTGCGGGTGGGTTTGATAAAAGTTTCGTTCTAGCCGGTTCTCCGTTCGCATTTGAGATACTTATTACGTAACTGTAAGTAACTGTCATTGTTTT
Source organism: Pyrausta purpuralis (assembly GCA_963924145.1). Lineage (NCBI taxonomy): Eukaryota > Metazoa > Arthropoda > Insecta > Lepidoptera > Crambidae > Pyrausta > Pyrausta purpuralis. The sequence goes on along the minus strand of OZ001648.1, from coordinate 25,995,543 downwards.
TTATTATAATTTTATAAATAATAAGTGTAATAAACTTGAAATCTAATTTGATGATTTATTGGATTTGATATATTAAATATCAAGATCTTTTAGAAAATGTTGTATCATGCTTCTTTTAACAGATAAAGTGAATTTGATTTAGTTTTTAAGCTGTCTGGCAAATGTTTGGTACATTACATCTTGATAATGTAAATGCAATACACTGCACTTTTTATAAACGAAATATTTAGGTTACATTACAAAACTTTATTACCTATGTTTGAAGGTTAGTAAATGTAAGATCACTATTTACAGACGAATAACATTACGACTAAAACTCTCAAAACATTCTAAAGCGTATTTTATTCAATTTAATTCTTCATAATGTGCACTTAGCGTTACATAAACTATAACTTAATTAACAAATTGCACTTTAAACTTAGTTACCGCTAGTTAATGAATAAACTAAACAATTTTAATGTAGTGATTCTACAAGTCTGGTATTCAGCAGCCGCTTATAAAGTTAGAAGTTACGTTTGTTTAGAACGTTTTAAAGGATTTTGAAAGTTATTTAATTTTTTTATGAATATTCAGAGTACGCAAAAGTAAACTTACTATAGTTGAAATCGCCGCTTTTGATGAATGATTAGATCAATTGACAACCTTAAATAAAAACACTGAGACGGTTATAAGCTTGAGTCGAAGTAGTACATAAAATCTGTAAGATTTTAATTATATTTTTTTTAAATATTAGTTCTACAGCTTATAATTACTCAATGTAGACATTGTTGCTGTGTAATCAAATCAATGGGCATTTTTTCTTTATAATTTTACGAATTCATAGCATTTTATCACCATATCCATGAATGGTATCTATCATAAATTATCGCCATCTAGTGATTGCGTTGGCGGCGCGCTGTAAGAATAATATTTAACAATGTTTGCTGGCACAAATATTTTATCTGCCATGTTTAATGTTGTACAACGTTTGAATTATTTGCTTTATTTTATATAAAATAAAATAAGACCCAAAGAAAACTAAATTAATATTGATTGACAGTTTTAATTATTACTTAATCTTGATAAATCTTACCAAAATTGTATTCAAATTATTTATATGCTGTTTCGAATGGATAAGTAGATCAACAAGATGATATATTTGTATTTAGATTTAACTTTAGTACTAGACGGTCTGGTATATACAAAATGTTGAAATATAATGTAGAATATTTGCTATTACTGAGCGAATGTCGTAATGACTCAAGGAAATTATTATCTGAAACAAATTTTATATATACTTTCTTAGCATTTTGCAACCAAATTTTCATTATTATGAGTGTAAAATGAAAATTTCATGTTTTATTTATTACACTATAATTTTCTTGGCATTAATAATTATTAATGCACATGTTAAATTATTTAAATTCCGTTTGAAAAAAGTTAAAAGTTAAAAGGACCCTTTTTTAGGTTTTTGCTCATAAGTCAAAAACCTGCACTGTTACTTCTAGAAAATTTTCTACATAAAATTTCCTTCAAATTATGTCCTAATATTTTTTTTGTAAGGTCGATATACTTTAGGAACTACAGAAGGGTCCAAATTCCTCAAAAGTGCGAATCGCGAATATAACACGGCTCGAACGTCCGACACTACGAAAACAACTTACACTGATTCAAATACCTGCTATTCACAGATACTTAATTATTCCTCCTAGCTGCTGTTATTAAAAGACGTTAGACTATTCACTCTTTCCACACGTTTTTTATGAGTGCGTAATAATATCGAAGAGCTACGAGCGATGCTTTTCTTTCCTTTCTTATCTGGTAAGAAAGGAAAGAGAAGCATTTGCATTCCTTACTTGCTAAGCTATTTGAGCAAAAACCAAAAATCAGGGATATAGCCGCCATCTTCTATCAGATTCAGGAGAAAGGATGTTTTTGACGATATATCGTGCAGCCACTGATCTGCTTGATCTTAACAGACATCGATACTCATTTTTAATCAAATCCAGCACCAAATCCAAACCAGATCTTTCCTCTCTCCCGCCTACAAAAGGATCAGCAAAATTTCACTCACTCCGAGTTCTCCACCAAGTACAAAAGTGGTTAGGTAACGCACTGGTTTCTGAAATGTGGGGATGGAAGCGAGGAGCCGATGAAAACCTCGAGTCTGTTACTACTCATGATCCTCCAGCTCCTGACACCGTGCTGACGTCAATATTTTGTCGCTGCAAAAGTGGTTGCACTGATAATTGTGGTTGCCGAAAAGCTGGTAATACGTTCAGTCAAGTATGCAACGGCTGTTTGGGTTCATGCACAAATGGCGTATCTATAGATTTAGTAGAAATAGAAGGTGAAGATCATGATGATGTGGTAGAAGAAAATGATCGACTTAATTAAGACTGTCTAATTATTATTTTCTAGTTTTGAATAAATTTTGAACACATACCAATTTCATTTATAAAACCGACTCATTTTTCACATCTATATAAAATTGAACACTCTGTAACTTCTAAAGTATCGACCGTACAAATAAAATAAAAGACCAAATTTAAAGGAAATTTTATGACAAAAAAAGGTCCTTTGACCTCCCCTACACCTTTAGCTCACTCCCTACCCTTGATGATTTTCGATATGTTTATTTAGATACCTCAAGGAATAAGGAATAACTGTACCTAGCGATTTTCAAAATCACACGAATTATTTCCGCTGACAGTCCATTTTCGGATTTTTTTTTTAGGCTATTGACGTTACAGCCTTTGATAGAACGTTTATACTGACAAAGTGTGGGTTTCCCCAAAAATAATTTAGTTTTTTGATATCAACAAAGCAAAATTAGTCACTAAAAACTACCAACATTTCGATTTGTACTTATGTAGCAATATCTGGAATAATCGTAAAAGAAATTGTATTTAATAAGCTTTAATCAAAAATACTTCTCAATCAATAAATTTTCGAAAATAAGAATTTTGTCTCAATGCCGCTAGTAACATATACCTAACATTCTTATATCCCACTGTGAAGGAAGATTCAGCGCACAAAAGCGGTTTGGTTTAAACTATCTTCGAAAAATATTAATTATACTTTATTTAGTAGCTGAAAGAGACCAGCGATGAGACCGCCAATATTGCATAAATCATTTGTCTGTAATGTTATTAAAGTAAAAAAGAAAAAAGTCATAAAAGTCATTTATTTATGCAAATAGGCCCTCTGGGGGCACTTTTACACGTCCCAATATAAACCCTACCACAGCTTCGGGACAATTGTGGGCTAGTGCTGAGAAGAAGCTGCGCAACAAACTCAGACACTATTGTCAATGCCTCTTTTCAAAAGGTTTACAATGTTTGTAGTGATCATGCAAGTCCATACATTATTATCATTTAAATAATCATCTACTTTATAATACCCTTTCGTCATAAGGGTTTCTTTAATAACAGTTTTAAATTTATTAACCGGTAAGTTAATAATGTGTTCTGGTAGTTTATTGAAAAATTTTATACCTTTCCCCATGAAAGAATTACCAACCTTTCGAAGCCTAAATTGTGGAATAGCAAGCTTATCCTTATTTCTAGTATTATATTTGTGTATGTCACTATTTTCCGTGAATAAATGAAAATTTTTCCGTACATACATTAAATTTTCGTAAATATACTGAGAGGCTAGAGTTAATATTCTAATTTTTTTAAACACCTCTCGTAAGGAATCTTGAGGTTTAAGATTATAAATAGCTCGCACGGCTCTTTTTTGTAACACAAAAATTGTCTCTACATCAGCAGCCGCGCCCCACAGTAAAATGCCGTAGGACATCAAGCTATGGAAATAACTAAAATAAACTAACCTAGCTGTTTCTACATCAGTCAAACGTCTTATCTTCCTTACAGCAAAAGCAGCTGAGCTTAGTTTCCCTGACAAGGCCTCTATATGAGGACCCCATTGTAGTTTGGAGTCTAAAGTGATTCCCAAGAATGTTGTGGAATCAATAGTATCAAGCGGTTTGTCTTTTATCTTAACCTGAGTTGATGCCTGTCGGACATTGGGCATCGTAAACTTTACACATTTAGTTTTACTTCCATTAAGAAGAAGATTGTTAACAGTAAACCAATGTAATACTTGTGAAAGAATATTATTTACATCGTCAAAATTTCCTTCACCTCTTGGAATTTTAAATATAAGTGAAGTATCATCTGCAAACAAAACTATATCACAAAGATTCCCCACAAAATGCGGGAGGTCATTTATATATATTAAAAATAAAAGAGGTCCTAATATAGATCCTTGGGGCACACCCATTGTTAGAGGTGCTCCAGAAGACTCAGTTCCGTTTATACATACTTTTTGCATTCTACCTGAAAGATATGAATTAATTAAATTTAACGAGTTCAATGATGCCCCATAGTGACATATTTTTTTAAGTAATGTTTCATGATCCACACAATCAAACGCTTTCGATAGACCACAGAAAATCCCTAAAGCATCATGCCTATTATCATAAGCATCAAATATATGTGTTAAAAGAGCAACTCCTGCATCCGTGGTGCTTCTTTCTTTAGTAAAACCGAATTGTTTGTTATGTAATAACTTGTTCGATGAAAAGTGTGCTAAAATTTGATTGAATATAATCTTTTCATATATTTTACTCAAGACTGGCAGAATCGATATTGGCCGGAAGTTTGAGGGGTCACTTTTGTCACCCGCTTTGAAAAGCGGTATTATTTTACTAATCTTCATTAAACAAGGAAACTGGCCGTCATCAATACACTTGTTAAAAAATAATGCTAGTTGAGGGGCTATTATGTTAATAATTGACTTAATAATATGCACAGATAGTCCCCAAAGATCCTCCGTTTTTTTCATATTTAACTCTCGAAATGTTTTTATTATTACGTGCAGTTGAGAATTACATTCACTGACATTAAGTTTTAGAATAGATTCGGCTATTACTGAAGAAGAAGCAAGTTCTTTCGTTGTTGTTGGTGCAACATGTGAAAAAAACGATTCAAAAGCAGTTGCAACCTCTAAATTTGAATTTATTGTTTTATCATTGATTTTTAATGCAAATTTACCGTCTCTCAATTTATTTTTACAAGTTTCTTTATTTATGATGCTCCATGTAGCTTTTGCTTTATTTTTGGAGCTAGAGACTATTCTACGAAGGTAATGGGATTTTGCTGTAGCACAAACTTTTTTAAATATTTTTGAATAATTTCTAACGTATTCAATAAAGTTTTGGTCTTGAGAGTATATAAGGTTTTTGCATTGTTTCTTATATCCTTACTTCTTCAATAAAGGATATTGATTATTTATTATTAACTGTCTGTGTATAATAGTTGCGTGCTGTTTGAGGCAATCCAAATCTTGGATTAAAACATAGTGATTAATTATTTCAACGATTCTCACGCACTCCACAGCTTCGGAATAACGGGTTGGTTATTACCTCTTTTGTTAACCTTTTAAAAGCTATGTTAAACCAATTAAACGTTAGCGTTACTGTGTTATTTTGTCTATGATACACATATACAAAATAATGCATTATACATATTGTCATAGGGCAACACCAACATTACAAAATGGCGTGCAATTGCTCCCCGTGTTGCTCCCCCTCCAACGACGCGTCAAACAAAGTGACAGCGCATTGCGCAAAAAGCGAAGTTGAGTGTGCATGTTACACAGTCAAACATGTTAAAAAGTTTTTCTGAAATTTTAGTTTTATGTTACATTCGGTGCCCAAATCACTCTATAAGAACTGATATATTGAACTTTTCTCCTTCTTGATCAAGTGACAAACATAGTAAAATAAATAGTGAATATTAAATATTTTGAGTTTTAACCTTACTCGACAAGTCAGCTGTATTATCACAAAAATCACCATGCCTAAAGGAAGAAAAAAAGGATCTAAACACGGTAAGTGGCTCAGTTTCGAATACTTGTGATTTGTTTCGTCCGTTCACCTGGAATTTGCCAAGAATGAGATCACGCGGCGACCTTGTGGTCGCTGACTTTTCCGCGCCGTAATGACAAGTCCACGTATATTACCCCAGTAGCTCTTTTTCATGAGCATATAATTACGATTCTCTTCTTTATAGATTCCTCAACCTACTTGCCGTGATCTTGAAACTCATAGAACCCAATGTTTCCATAATTACCATCATGTTCTAGATGCAACCATCACTTTCGCAATTTCATAACTGCTTAGCACTGCGCATTCCCACATGGTATTATTTTCGTCGTTGCTGGCTGGCTACATTCATACCAATCAACAGCTATTTGGCTTACCACAAATGTCTGCAAAATCTGCTCTAAAAACAGAACTGGTTTTTCTTGTAATTACACTGAGTTTGTCCTTGAATAAGATTGTTACATTTAGTAAAGTTATGCAATTTTTGCTACTGTCTGACATTCTTTATCTTTAAAGTTGTTTGTAAAGTAATATAATTCTATATCTATTTTTAAAAAATATATAAAAAATATAATTCTGATTATAAATATAACATGTTATAAATTTTTCATCAGTTAATTATGTGCTTTAATTATTGTAAGAAATACTTACAATACTATATAAGTGATAAAATTAGTTAAAATTCATTGGAAAAGAATAATATTGATTCATTTTGTAAATAAACAAAAACATTAGTAAATGTGTCTGGTGAAAAACCCATGAGTCACAATGTAGTTTGTTTACTAGCATAATAAATTAGACAAAGGAGCAATCATCATGACCAACTCAAATTGCCACATAGTTTTTACTTGTCATCCAGCAAAAACAGTATGATTTTACTGATTTTCTTCAGTTCTATACAGACATTTCTGACATCACTTTTGTTGCAATTGCTTTAATTTCTCTCCCAATAGATGTACTCAGTATCAGCCTTATGTATTCAAATGTCTTATAAAAATAGTCTTAGATTTTTCATTGTGTACTTATAGCTTAAAATATATTATTATGCAATCAAACACCATGATTTTGGGCATTTATTTCCTAATAAATGCCCAAAATCATGGAGATTGGAGAAAAGGTAGAAAGGCCTTTGCCCTGCTTTGGGACACAAACATAACTTTGTTATTCTTACAAATACTATGAAAAACAAAGTTATATTTGCTGTCCACAAAATAGTGTGTTATTTTGGCTAACTGCAAGTTAGATCTCTAATTCAGTTAAAGTTGGCATGAAACCTTTAGTGAGTGAGTCCGAATCACACTAGGCCAGTTTTTTAACTAAATGGTCATAAAAGATCTTAAATGATAATTTCCATTGGGTGCATTGAAACTAACTAAACTTATTTCAGAAACTAAGGCATAGATTGTGGTAGGCTTCCACCCTCAAGAGAATAGAAAAGCTACATTTACTTTATACGTTTTTTTGAACAGTGTACACAAGAACTATTAGTGACTTGAATTAGATTTACGACTACCCATAAAAAGTTAATGGTACTTTAACAATCATGTGCAACATTTATTTATTCCCCACAGACAAGTACAGAAGTACGGAGCAGCCCAGTTCATCTGATGAGGATGCAGGAATAGACATGACTATCGATAACTGTTCCGAGTTCTCGGCGCAGTCTGACTCCAGGAGCAACCATGACGAAGCAGGTCAGTTTCTTATTGCTTATTTTGTGCTTATTATCTCGTTCTAACTGGGTAATGATAAAAATTACTACTGCTACGTATTTTTTTGTTACTGCTATGACTTTACAGTTATTTCTTCTTTACTGGAACATAAGCTTGTCATCTTCAGTCAGTATGAATTTCTGGGCTTAAAACACGTGAGCTCTAAAGCTACTGTCTGAGTCCTTTTGGTAAACAAAACACGCAAAGAAACCAAAAATGCACAGATTATGTTGCTCTTCAAAATAATATGTAATCATTAAATTATTAAAAGCATAAAAATATGTAGAACAACTCATTGGTACTCTTAATTAGTGTCATTAATTACTTAATAATGTTATTCAAATTAACTTATCTTAATGTTTATTTGCACTTAAATGACTTCTGACCACTAAATATTGATCCAAACATTTCAGACAGTTCCTAGATAGGGTAGGCCTACGTCCGTGCCAAGTGTTTAAACAATTGTTTGGCGGTGAAAGGCGATAACCTTTACACGTGCTGTGATGTGAAGGTCTCTATGAAGATCGATTGTCACGGAACTTAAAGCATTTAATGCGATAAAATGCATTAAGCCTAGGCATTGTATTTCATATTTAAAAATGATGTATCACATTTTTCCTACAATGCAGTCCTTCAAGCGAAGAAATCATGATTTTAGAAACCTTAATATATTGCGCGCTCCAAGTCGCGGAACACTGCTTAGTTCCTAAAAATACTAACAACATTAATAAAATGTATAATAAAAAAAATGATATTGAAGTCTGTTACCAACCAAAACCTATTTATAAACTGAAACGTGTTGTGGTGACATTGTTTCAGCATCTCAAGGTTAACACTTTGCACCTCATTGATAACGATGATAACACAATTACGTGAACGGAATGTAAATATTTGTCCATTTAAATTTTATGATCGCGATGTTAAACTTCAGTTTTTTTCATTAATTTCAGTTTTTTTCCGGCAGGAAAATGTCTATCTGAATATTATAATTCAAAATCGGAAAGTATAAAATCTCGAGGTCTCACTAATGTTCTGTGCCCAGAAATAAATCTCATTATAAACTATGATGTCGTCTGTAACCAGTAAAAATATTCTCGTGGTTACGAGGCTTATCGATTTTATTGAGAGAGCGCGTACTGTGTCTAACTCAGTTTGTACAAGAGCTCAGAAACTACGTAACGAATGTAATAATAACATAGAACACGCGAATTGCCGGTGACGCAACGGTTACGTGCTACGTCATCAGCTTACCACTTGCACACAGACGTTAAACGTGACGAAATAGATAAACATAAGAACCTTTTTTTACTTCACAACAATAAGTAACGCAAAATTGTGAAATACTTTCTTGTGTTCCAACATGACTCATTCGGTCGCGTCACTAATAAAGTATACCCGCGAAACATGGTGCAACATGGAGCCAATCTGCTTCATTGGATGCGTAGTACGTCATTCACTGGTGTGCTATAGGCATTTCACAAACATCACTTGCATCGCGCCGCGTCATCTCTCATATATAGGTACCATATGTTTCGTTGTGTATGCGCCTTTGTAAACAACAACTCGTTGTCGTGAAGCTATCTTAATGTTATCTAGCGCGATCAATCTCCTATTATTAATCATCTTCTAAGTTAAGCTAGTACTATAAATGTCATAGTTTAATCCTATGGACGTAGGTAGACCATGTATTGTTATATTCAATGCTGAACAAGTGAACATTGTTATCAAATGCCATTATTATATCAGAATACTAATTTGACTTTGGTCAAAGCGTCACATAACAGATATGAATTGACCTCATTGACTGATTAAAAACTTGATTTCCCTCTGCAAAGGGCTCGTTTCGTCTCCCGCGTCTCATAAAATTTTATCATTTATTATCACCAAGACTACACATGTACATAATAATGACAAGATTAGGAATAGTCCTTAAATTTCACATTTTTAGTTCAATACAGCGAATTTCATGCAATTAATCTACCTGAGCGTCATCTTTTGAGCACATGTTGAATACAGGATGTTGTTTTGGTCAGCGACGAGCGACTCACGGGTGGCTGTACAAACGATACTGATCAATGCAAATTTTTATTTTTTTTTAAATGAAAAAAACCCACAAAATCAATTTATTGATGTGATACAGCGATCGAGTCAAAACTACCATCACCAGGTAGCCTCTTAGTAGCTTAGTAGCTACAGCGTAGTATTTCGTAGATACGCGCGAGGGTGCGAGTTTCCCCATTGGTTTTGTATTTTTTTTAATATTGTGGAAGTTTTCTTAAATAAAACTTGCTTAGTTTTTAGGGTTCCGTAGCCGAATGGCAAAAAACGGAACCCTTATAGTTTCGTCAACTCTGTCTGTCTGGCGGTCCCTATGTCACACTCATTTTATTCTGTAACCATAAGCATCACACAATTGAAATTTGGTAGGAAGATGTATCTTGTTAACCGCTTACCGATTCTCATACAAAAAATAAAAAATAATGACAGTTAACATGACTGACTGACTCTCATACATGAAACTAAAACCAAAAAAAAAAAAATTGTCAAACCTATGCGTGTGGGGATAGGTCTTTTAAAATAACATAGGGGTTTCTTAAACCATTTTCTTTTAAAGTCTAACGTTTCATAGCTAGACGCTTCCAAAGTGGTAAAATGGGCGTCCCCCCCATCTAATTTCTAAACCAAGCAAGTGTAAATTAAAAAAAAAAAGATGTAATCTTAATAAATACTTTCATCGAAAATCGGTTCGGACGGGATCGAACAAGTAGTTTTTGAGATATAGCACATTTTCAACAACGGCAAACATAACTTTGTATTTCATACAAGCACTATGAAAAACAAAGTTATATTTGTAGTCAACAAAATACTGTGGTATTTTACTAAGTAGAAGTAAATGGATTCCCTAATTCAGTTAAAGTTGGCACGGAACCCTCAGTGCGCGAGTCCGACTCGCACTTGGCCAGTTTTTTTTTAGAATAAGTAGGTATAACTCATATTATCATCCGTGAGTGGGATGTCACTGACCAAAACTATTATATTATTTTCATACAGCGACGGAGACCGATCTCCAAGAGAAGCTGGACGACAAAGTCCTCGAGCTGGTCGACAACTTGACAGCCCGCTCCGCCGCCGCGCGCGCCACGGCACTTGTGTCGCTGCGCAGCGCTTTGCAGCGGCGCTACCTCGGCTCCTTGCTGGAGAACCAGCGCGCTACGCTCGCTGACCTGATCTCCCGCGCCATACGCAAGGGACGCGATGCTGAGAAGAAAGCCGCTGCTGCTATAGCGCCCATACTGTCTTTGCAAGTAAGTATGACAGCCCGCTCCGCCGCCGCGCGCGCCATGGCACTTGTGTCGCTGCGCAGCGCTTTGCAGCGGCGCTACCTCGGCTCCCTGCTGGAGAACCAGCGCGCTACGCTCGCTGACCTGATCTCCCGCGCCATACGCAAGGGACGCGATGCAGAGAAGAAAGCCGCTGCTGCGATAGCGCCCATACTGTCTTTGCAAGTGAGTATGACAGCCCGCTCCGCCGCCGCGCGCGCCACGGCACTTGTGTCGCTGCGCAGCGCTTTGCAGCGGCGCTACCTCGGCTCCCTGCTGGAGAACCAGCGCGCTACGCTCGCTGACCTGATCTCCCGCGCCATACGCAAGGGACGCGATGCAGAGAAGAAAGCCGCTGCTGCGATAGCGCCCATACTGCCTTTGCAAGTAAGTATAGTTCAGCTACAAAGGTTCTTCCATGGAATCCCAAAAACCTAGAGCCCATCGCACACTAATCTGCTATTGCTAGCTATACACAAGATACTGCTGCTTTATCAACATTCATTTCTTTTAAATTAAGCTGAGGAAAATGAAAGCTTAAAACTGAGGATAGGAAAAGATCTATAGTTTTTCGCATAGACTGACATCAAATTATTATATCTGATAGTTATAAACTAGTGCGTCTTGTATAATGCACAATATTGTTCACTAACTAGTGCATTCATTTTCATTGTTTTGCGACTCTTCTGTGTATTTTGTAACAATACAAAAGTATAAAGGTAGCATTAGTCAGTTCGATTGAAATGAGCTTATGAACAATAGTTTTTTCTATAGTTCATTGAAGTACTATTTTTACCGACTTAAAAAAGGAGGTAATGAATTCAATGTTTGTGATATTATTGAAATATTTCAGTATATTGATATATAAAGGCTTCCAAACACGTGCAAATTTCGTAAGTGTTTGTATGTTTGTCCACGGATTTCTCGAAAACAAGAAGTCATAGCGAAAGGGTACAGTGTAAGTTTTATCATAATCGGTCCACTAGTTTTTGAGATATGAGTAAATATCATGAAATAAGTAAATAGTTTTTAAAAAAACACCTTAAAAAACTGACAAAACCTTTTGGCCTGAAGGCAAAGCACGTCACACTTTATCATCAAAATTGCGCGCAAAGCGTAAAAGTACGTTTCCGCAGATGAGATGAGCTGAGCAGAGTAAGATTAAATATGTTATGTATTATGCAACATCAACCAACGTTATTGGTCAGTCTCCTCTCAGCTCGGCTTCTGTGGAAACGCAGCCTAAACTTGTATATTTGTTAACGTTTTTCCGTTTCAGTGATAATATGTGTTATGTGTCCGTAGATCGGCGAGGAAGGCACAGAAGAGTTCATGAAAGAAGTTCGGCCGGCGCTCGCGGCTGGCTGCGTCGATCGCTCCGCCTCGCTCGACGCGCGCTCTGAGGTAACATACAGATGCTTTAGTTAGTGTTGCTCATATACTACGACCTAATGACGACCTCCGTGGTGTAGTGGCTAAGCACGCTGGTTTCAAGGCGTCGCCGCTCCGAGGTCCCGGGTTCGATTCCCGGTCGGGTCAATATTTTCTATATTGTCTTGGGTCTGGGTGTTGTGGTACCACCGTTGTGTCTGATTTCCGTAACACAAGTGCAATTAGCTACTTACTTTGGAATCAGAGCAATGTATGTGATTGGTGTCCAATATTTAAAATAATAATAATAATAACTGGAGCCTAGAAAAAGTTGTTATAATACCTCTAGTAATCTCCAGCACAGGAGTCATACCCAAACACTTACTCCAAAGCCTAAAGACAATTGACCTCCCTGAGAACAGCTTCATTACTATGCAAAAAGCTGCAATACTGAACACATGCCCTCCTCTCAGCACTCCTACAAGATGAATCTACTCTCTCATCATAGTTACTTACCTACATTAACTACAAAACTTTTTATGGATCAGTTACTTGGCAGAGCCCATACCTAATACAAAATTTACCAGCTCTAAGCTGAGATAAAAAATATATATATAAATAATAATAATAATAGCTGTTGGGACCGTGCGCGATGAAAACGGCTCAAACTATTTACTGGCTGTCATTACCAAAAATAATAAAACCAAAGTTATTTTCAATGAAATATTGTACTATTCGTTTATTCTGTTCAATTACTTTAGTCTATGGTGTCGAATTTGATTTATTAATAAAATATAATGAATGTATACGTACATTTTGTACTAAAATTGGTAAAGAAATGGTGACATATGTCATCGATTCGCGTTCCTCCACTACCTAATTCGCACAAAGCGAAAAAAATGATATCTTCATTAATAGCTGTTAGATACTTTGCAACCTTACTTGCTACATGCTAACTTACCGAGTAATGGGTAGATGGCGCTGTAATCGCGGTATAGAGCTTGAACCGCGGTATCAAAGATTTAGAATATCCACATAACTTCATGTAAATTTAAGACAAATAAAAACCTTGGATCTTAAAAACAAGTCCCAATCAATATTAACATGTGTTTCACAAATAAAATAAAATTAATTCATTCGATAGGAGCGCTTCTCTTGTCTGCATAATTAAATAAATAAATAAAACATGTTTCTGCCGTCATTCATGCAAATTGATTATAATTTATTTTGAGAAACCAAAGAAACTATGTGACATGCACGTTACAGTCCGTTTTTATTTAAAAGTCAAATATTGAAAACAATTGTGACATTCCTTTTTAACGAAATGATTAACTTTAAAATGAGATAAACACAAAACTCACAACTTTCATGGGTAAATCAAATAGTTTATTAATTCTATTCATTGATATTATTTTAAAAGTTATGAAAAGATTGTTTACCTTATCTGACTAGTCAAGAAAAACGGAGCTTACAGAGATAGAGCAGCAAAAACGAATGTTGAAACAACTTAATATTTTTCTACATAAGAGATGTACCTTATGAATTGCGCTGTCTGTATTTGCTTGAGCTGAGCGTCGCGTTGCAATGCATCAAATTCATCATCGCAAGTTTTCTATTATTACAGTGTTGTTCGTCGCTCGCCGTCCTGTGCTACTTGATGGAGGAAGACATCTCCGAGATCGTGGAGATTATGAAAATGTACGAGAGTATCTTCAGTGGCAGCTATCTGAAGGTAAGCAGTAGTTTTACCATAAATATCAGTGAGGTAATAGCTGACATACTGCATCAGACCTTTCTTTTTAAGTAAAAGTTTAAGTGGTGTTTGTATTTTGTTCTATATCATTTTTTCATAGTGTCTAATGCTCCTCTATTTAATCTAAATCCATATGTCGTATTTAACATTACTGATAGTCGTAAGATTCCTACAATTAATACTAAGGCATATTTATTAGGATAAGCTACTTTACTGTATTCAGGCCCATTAGCACAGTTTGGAGTATAAATTGAATCCGGGTTAAAATATTAACATCAATATTATAGGATCTGGAAATTCAAAAATAATGTTATCACAATGAATTGGCTAACCTTGAAACATATATTTAGATCAAAGTTGATTGTTTCTCCTTGCAGGGCGATGGCAGCGTAAAAGTGTCTGGTTCAGTAGTCGAAGAGGGAACCTGGCACGCTGCGGCCTTAGACGGCTGGGCGCTGCTGCTGCCGCTGCTGTCGGCCTCCCACGCGCGCACGCTGCTGTCGGTCGCCACGCCCGAGCTGAGCCGCCTCGCCGAGCTGATGGAGGCCTGCAGCCTGGAGGTGAGTGGCAGGGAGCCGCTGGGCAAGGCGACCATACCCGGAAACGGTCAGGTGCAAAGAAACGTGCTGGGATCAAGTCACACCCCAACTTACTGACTCGCTAGTAAATTGCGAAAACAGAAAAACCTACAAAAAAATATCGGCCTGATCGCAGCCGAGCTGTCAACAAAGCAGTCTAAACAAGATACAGGGGTGAATAAAAACTGCTGACATTACCCCTTGATGGGCAGGTCAGTGAACTCTCGCAGGACAACTTGAGCTGTACGCGCCCAGATTTATATGTTACAACTGGCTGACGTGGCTGGGAGAGCTAATACTGACGTGAAAATAATAATTGAAGCAGCGTTTCAGACATTTAATGACACACACCGTCAGTAACAGAGAGTGACGCTTTTATACGTGTCCCGGCTTCATTACTCTACAAAAGTCGAGGAGATCGTTAAGTACATCTGAATTAAGACAAAATATTCACTGATGACTGAACAGTTGGAAAGTCATTACAATATGACTTTCAATTAGATTGTGGTAAGGGGTTCGACCGAACAGCCGTCGACCTTCATGAAAGCAGAATTTTGGCCGAAGGGTGTTTTGTATCGTTGGTTTCGTGGAAGTTTACCGAAAACTATGCGCAACACACGCCGGCAAAATTGTGTTTAATTTGTTTTCATATAATCTTTATCTAATATTTCATATAATTTAATATCATTATATGAATGAAGGATCTATTATATGAGCCTTTGTTGCCTGCAATAAATAATAAAAAAGAAGGACTGGGCAAATATATTTCTATTGCCAAAGAGCAGATTAGTGTTGCATGCCTCAGAACCGTCCTCAATTGCATTAAGAATTTATGACGCTCTTCCCAAGTCTATAGGAGAACAAGACAATTACAAAAAAATTGTGACATCCTTAAGCAAATATTTATGCAATGAATATTATAATAACGTAAATGAGTTCTTTAGGATTATGCAATATCTGAATATATATATAGTCTGATCTAGGGGCCAATTCTGACTCTCATCTCTGATACAACAACTTTTTGTATGGGACCAACATCATAATCCCAAAAAAAAAAAACACTTTGCCATACTAGAGTGCTGATCAGCTGATTCTAGTTTGTATGGAGAAGTTAAAATTTTTCTTGGAAATTCTATGTTGGTCCCATACAAAAAGTTGTTGTATATTGGCAACAGAATCACCACCGAGAAGGAATGCAGTTGATTTTGTTAAACCCTGTATAATTTATTATGAGTGTAATATTTTAAATTAGTGGTCCTTCTATAAGTTCCTAGTCTATAAGAATGTTATAGCTATAGGGTGCATGTGTAGTACTTTATTCAATATTACCATCAGTATCTATATCTACACACATGTATTGCCAATAAATAAATTTGATTTTTTTCATTTCTCCTGTTCGGAAAATTGAACTTTCATGTGAAGATAGACAGTTGGAAAATAGCTTTTCCATCCCTGGAGTGGAAAGTAATTCAGTTTTAATTGGTACGATCAGACATGGAGTTAAAGATAATTGAGTCACATCATATTATTAAAATAAACAAGCTTTCCATATTTTGAACAATTAGCTTAACATTAAAAGCGTGTTTATCATGGTCACTGATTTTAAAAATTTACAATTGGTCTAATTTTTAACAATTTAAAAGTTACAAAAATAATATTTGGCTGCCCGCCATACATAGTGACACTTTTTTTTCTTTTTAAATTGTCACATTTTATTGTCTTTGACAGTATATTTTTTAGTTTGGCCGATTATTGCACAGATTGTTAAACAGGTGGAGGCGACTTGGCGCGATTTTGTTGTTCATTAATCTTCTTACTCACTCCCACCTTTAGCTGTCCCTCATAGCGCTATCTCATGTGGCAAAATTGAATCTGGAATTTGACATAACCTGTGGTAATTTTTGTGACAAGGTTAAGGTTCCGTTCTGTTTCTATTAACATTGTCTGTAATAAAAAATCGATCGATATTTTTAACAATGGTTTGAAATATTTGATATCGTCCACGTTTTATGTACTCGGTTGTCTTCTGTGCCGTTTCTGTCCTTCTAATGGTGTGTTTTATGTATAACGACAGTAAACAAACTGATTGTGATGTAAAAAATTGAGGTTTCATCTCCCGCCAAACAACATAATATCTAGGTAAATAAATTTATTTATTTTTACTCAGTTGAAATGAAAAATAGTATGTATAACTCGGGTGAAAGCACCCATTTCACTCTCCCCTTGTATAAAAATCTACTATTTTACTTCACCGGAAAAGTTGAATGCTCATCTCCAATGTGCAGGTGCGGCTGGCGGCCGGCTCGGCGATCGCGATCGCGCACGAGCGCCTCACCGAGGACGGGGACGAGGCGGCGCCGGCGCCGGCGTACGTAGAACGCGTCATCCCGCGCCTCACGCAGCTCGCGCGCGACTCGCACAAGTTCCGAGCGAAGCGCGACCGCAAGCTGCAGCGGGCCACCTTCCGCGACGTGCTCAAGTACATGGAGGTGGGTGTCTACGTATTAATCAAGAAAAATTAAAAAATGTAGAAGAGGTGAACACAGAGGGAGGTAGTACGATGACGTCGTTAGGGGTACGGCAGGCGAAGAGTCGGACGGGAATAAACGACGTAGATATTACGTGTTGTATTTGACGTAGGTGTAGTAGTACATTTACTTATGTACGCGGGATAACTCCTGAGCTACCTGACAATAGGCACAGTAGAGACATCCAAAGGTCGCAAGTTGTGAGAGCTGCTGCTGAGAGTGCTGCTATTGAGCGCTAAAGCTAGTGACAACAGAGTTTCCTTACAATTTGCGTGGTTCTTATTCTTAAAGGCAAACGAATCGTTACCGCGTGTCAACTAGATGCAACGCCATCTAGTGGGACGTAGTGGTAACCTTGTAATTTTGTCTGGTCGCAATACTACCGCGTGATAAATAAGTACAACGCCATCTAGCGCGGCGTAATGGTAACTTTGTAAGTTTTGCGCAGTCGTCTTATGATTTTGTGGTAACGAAATACCCGAATATACGAATACGAGTATACGATATACTTTAACGATTCATCTGGTGTAGTGGTCGAGAAATCGCCTAATACGCAGCGGGTTGCGGGTTCGATCCCCGCACAATATAAACATTTGTGTGCATGAACATGTCTGTTTGTATTGGTCTGGGTGTTTTCTATGTATATCATGTATGTATTTACAAACAAAAAATATTTAAGTATTATATCCGTTGTCTGGTCCCCATAACACAAGCTTTGAGTAGCTTACTTTGGGACTAGATGGCGATGTGTGGGAATGTCCAAAGGATATTTATATTATATTTATTCTAATCTTATATATAAAATTCTCGTGTCACAATGTTTGTTCCCGAACTCCTCCGAAACGGCTTAACCTATTCTTACCAAATTTTATATGTGTATTCAGTAGGTCTGAGAATTGGCCACTATCTATTTTTCATACCCCTAAGTGATAAGGGTTATTCACCCTTATTTTTTTTAAAATTTTTGAACACTAAACCCCTATTTTTATATAGACATTTTAGTAATTTAATCATTTTTCATCTCGCTCGATAACTGATCAATTATAGTGTTTTTCTTAACTTTTAAAATTGCGAGGCTGGGCGGGGCGGGGCGGTGCTAGGGGCGAAGCAAAGTTCGCTGGGTCCGCTAGTAAGAATATAACAATTCACTCAAAATGAGATAACAAAAATAAATTAAATGGTAGTATGTACTATTACTCGCCGGTCCTGCTTCAATGTGAAACTTAAGCTTCCTTTTGAAGGAATTTAGTTTTACAATTACGTACATCCGTTAGTAATTCATTAAACAGCTTTGCTCCATCATATAAAATAGTCTTGCTCCCGTACTTTGTCCTGGGTGTAATTAGATTGAGTGTTTTTTTGTTCCTTAATCCCTCAAGCGTATGTGAACGAGACACAATAGATATTCTATTGTTATGCGGTCTCATGCGACCGCTCGGGTGTTGAGGATAAATTATATTTGCGCTTTTTTACCTCTAAATCTGTATAACATGTTATGGTGTTTACGTATTGATCAATAAAAATAAAAATTAAATATACAGGCTTTAACAAAATCAAGTGCATTCCTTCTCGGTGGTGGTTCTGTTGCTAAAATTATCTTCTTATACAGAATAATGTTCATTGACATTTTTGAACTGATCTGATCAATCTGATCTGATCGCCTTGCACATGCTTTTGCACACTCCAACCTAAAAAAATCGCACTACAAGCCGCTGATTACTTTTAAAGATCTTACTTTTTCAACATAACATTTTTGAGTCATCAGAAACTTTGGGAAAGTTGCCGGAAGCATTGGGACTATTCCCAGTAATGTACCATGAGTAAAATATTGGAAATTGGGAATATTCCCCGCGGCCATCACTAGATCTAAGATTCAGTGGCTAACTCGCCGCGCGTCTAAACGGCGCTGTTGTAACGCGCCGCACAGTGTCGCGAGTCTTTATCATAAATGCATTGGTATTTCGAAGAATATTGTTGACGACTATTGCAAAAATTTCAAAAATGAGTAACAGACTACTCATTTTTGCAAAAAATATAGCAACATAATTTTGAATAGATGATCCAACCAATGAAGAAGGTATTTTTTTTTTTTGCATTAATCATGCCTAATGTGGACAAGCATATAAGTTTGCTTTCTTTGAAGTTGTATTAAAATCATGCTTTTGAACGCGTAATCTTTGGAATTGAGCGGTTAAATTATTCAATATCGTTTTTTTTTTTTTTTTTTTGTAGTCTAATGTGTATACTTTATGCTAGGAAACTCTTAAAGTGCGCTAACTTGCGATTTATGATACATAAATTTTTAGGTTCTAGAACTTACCGTGTAAACAACTAACTAAACTAACTTGATAAACTGTAGCGTTAAAACAGGGATTTATCCAGATACCTTAAAAATAGGTTGCGTTCGCCCTATCTTTAAAAAGGGTAAAAAAGACGAATATACCAACTATCGCCCAATAACTCTTCTCTCATCTATTGATAAAATTGCTGAGAAATTTACATGTGAACAAATACATACCTTCTATAAAGATCATGATGTTATTTATCACAACCAATTCGGTTTCCAACAAGGCAAGGGTACTGAGGAACTTCTCTCTAACTTTTCAGATGAGGTGAATGAATGCCTAAACGATAGGAAAAATGTCCTCGCTCTGTTTATTGACTTTTCCCGCGCTTTTGACACCCTGGATCACACAAAGCTCGTGAAAAAACTTAAAGACTGTGGCATACGTGGGCCGATGCTAGATTGGTGTAAGAACTATTTTGAGAATCGTAAATACAGTGTCTAGATATGCAATACCTATAGAAAAATAATAGTAGCTAAACATAGTTAGTTAGTTTATCATGGAACCGCACAAGGATCGGTTCTGGGACCGTTGCACTTTCTGACATACGTCAACAATATAAGTAATGTTATAACAATCTCAAAATGTTTTCAGTATGCCGATGATACCTGCCTCGTAATTAGTAGTACTAATCTGGCAGAGGCTTACCAACGCTTACAATCGGATTTTAATAACCTCAGTAAATGGTGCCATGACGCTGGCCTGGTCCTAAATGTAGGTAAAACCAAACTAATGCACATTAAGTCTCCTTATCTTAAATGCTCCTCAAGCGGTATCATGAAGGCACACAATTATATATGTTTGCACTCCAACAATTCACAGAGCTGCAGCTGCCCCCAAATTGAGCTTGTGAATTCCTATACTTACCTAGGACTTAGCATAGATGACCGCTTTAACTGGACAAGTTGAGCGCGTATGTAACAGACTGAGACAATTCCTGGCTAACATATACATTCTAAAAAATCGTATACCCTACAAAGTCAAATTAGCACTATACAACTCCCTCGCTGAATCATACATACAGTATGGTATAAGTAGCTATGGTCGTACATATAAAACATATCTCGCTAGTATTTACAAACTGCAATTAAAAATTTTAAAACAAATAGTTCCCCCCGCCCTTATGGAAAAAGTCCAGAACGATGAATCTGGCCTTATCAAACATTGCAAATCCCTTCCGGTTCAACACCGTTTCAAATTTAGCCTTTTAAAAGAACAGTTCTTCAACCCTTAGCATCACGACAAAATTGATCACCCTGTATTCACACGAGCAATGGCCCAAGGTCGCTTACGCACATTGCAAGCGCGTAATGTGTACGGCCGTCGTACCGTTAAGTATTTGGTGCCTCGTTTTATAAACAAATTACCATCTACCTTAAAGGATGACTTAAACGCTAAAAATATTAAATCAAAACTGAAATCACACTTTCTGTTATTGACTAATATTCAGTGAGTGCACCTACCTGGTTTTTTATCGTTTATTATTTACTTTCTTAAAATACTTAAATAGAACTATGATTCTTGTTAAACTACTGTCAACACTGCATTGTGGACAAACCTTCATGGTTTATTACAATGTATTTTTTAGTGTTTGTTTTAAGT
This sequence comes from Pyrausta purpuralis, assembly GCA_963924145.1. Lineage (NCBI taxonomy): Eukaryota > Metazoa > Arthropoda > Insecta > Lepidoptera > Crambidae > Pyrausta > Pyrausta purpuralis. Next base: position 25,974,462 of record OZ001648.1, on the reverse strand, counting down.
TTCTTGTTTATTTAATAATAAAGGAAAAAAAAACAATTTTTGAAAGTTTTGAAATATGGCGTCCAACAAACATAAAAAAAACGACTACCGACCTTTTTAGGGTTCCGTAGCCGAATGGCAAAAAACGGAACCCTTATAGTTTCGTCAAGTCTGTCTGTCTGTCTGTCCGTCCGTATTATTTTATTCTGTTTTTCACAGCTATATAGTAATAAGCTATTATCATTCTGTAAAAAGCTTATTGTTACTGAATATATTGCCTATGCTCGTGTTTTAAAAAAACACAACTTATATGCGGATGGTTATTTTATTTTGGACCATGAATTCTTCTTACAGACATTCTTTCAGACTAGGTCTGTTTATTTTCGTCAAAAGCACGAAAATAATAACGTTATCTAAGTAGCACTTCATTCAAAAACATCTAAGATAAACATTCATTCAATTCTTAAACAGAAATACACATGTTTACAATGTAACACCATTCGAAATACGGCGTCAAGTCTTAAGTACCTAAGTAATTTGAGCGCGCCGATAAGGAGTTCCCCGAACATGTGTGCCTGGCACGTGTGCTGTTCGTTGTTTTGCTTTATAAGCTTTACTACTAACTAGATTAGACATCTTTTTTTACGTTTGAGTAAAAAACTAGAGGTGGTTTTAATTTTTTTATAAAAATCAATGAAGGAACCCAAAAAAGTTCAAAACGTACTTTGATAGATTTACAGACATAATTGATATGTTTTGTGTAATAAAATAAGCTTTCTAGAAAAGATAAGAGTATAAACTATTCAAATAAGCCACAAAAATAACTACGATAATACAAAAATTAAAACTTAGAACCAAACAAAGTCGAGGTAGGGTGACGTAATTTACGAATAAAAATACGAGCAAAAAAATCTAATTTCGATTAAAAACTGACAGCAACCGGATGTGTCTGCGGTCTATGGTATAGAAACATCTGTTTTTTACTCATAAAGGTCAACATGCCCAAGAAATAAGCTTTTATACACCCAGACACAAATTCGTAAAAACGTATTGAAGTGCCCACGGGCGGGCGCTGTGGGCCAAGTCATGGCAGATTTGCGCGCCCACCATCGGGCGGTCGGCATGTCAAGGGTAGGATTGTATTAATCATTATCATTTTCTTTACATTATTCCAGTTATCATACAAACAATTGTAATTTCCTTCCGTACACATTGTATGGGTTCCTGGACGCCCATACACTTTCTTGATAGACTTGATAGTAGTGAAAGCAGTAAAAACACTTCTTGATACTTGATGATTTATTCTTGATAATGATGTGTGCACACAATGAAAATCGAACGTGAACTAACTTAAAAGCAATGAATAAAATAAGCGCCTAAAAATGAGTTTACAAAGGTAAGCAAATAAATTGAGGTCGCAATGTGCGATGTAATCGTACATATTGCCCAGGACGAAAAAGGGGAGAAGTTAATTTAAAACAATATTTTCAAATTGGGGGGATGTGCTTCTATGTAGTCGCGGACGGGGGGCGCGCGGCGTCTCGCAGGCGGGCGCGCGCGGCGGCAGCTCCGGCTCCGCAGGCGCAGGCGGCGGGGGGCTCGCAGGTACGCGCCTAAGGCATTGGAGTCTTCTTGCGGCGACGATCATGACGACGGAAGCCACGATGCCCAGGAGCACGTAGATCATGGTGTAGTGGTGGACGTCGTGGTATGAGATTTGATCTGATATGACGTCGGCTTCCTTGAGCTTGTTTATTTGTTGACCGATTGCGGCTATCTCTTGATGCTGTGTTTCATTGAACGTTGGAAGCTTCGGTATCGTGATGTTAATTATGTGGTTGATGGATGCGATGTGTGGAACGTACAGATCAGGATTCATGTTAATCTCCGTCAGATGAGGTTTGTGCGGCAGAATTGTAAACTCGTCTGTTTTTATAATGCATTCATAATTCACGTGCATTAGGCCGGCACGAGACAATCGGTGAGCGGTAACTTGATCGTCGCATACCGTTTTAACTTGACACTCGCCACAACAAAAGTATAGGTAGGTATTTAGGTTATTGACATTTTCCCAGCTGTTCTTGCATGACCTTGTTGTCGTTCTACATTCCGAATTTTCTTTTTCACAGAAGCTTGTATCTCCCTTGACTTGATATTCGGGCTTCAGAATGTAGCAGAAGTTGACTTCAGCTAGCAGTGAGCATGAGGATCTCAAGTCATCTTCTGATAGTGAGATGAAAGTGTCTTTCTTCATGTTGATAGAGATGTAGTCTGATATTGGTACAACGCTGATAGCTTGATCGCGGGCTGTTTCAGGAACTGGTATTATTTTCAGGATTTCGTACGTATCTCGACTGACGAGGGGTAATTTGATCTCGAATAATAAAATGTCATTCAGCATCCTTGTTTTCACTCGCAGTAACTCGTAGATTTTTCTCAGATCAGTGTGAATATTATCGACGGGCAGTGAAATATCTTTGTTTAATTGCGATGATATTATACTCAATTCTTTGATGAGTTGTTCGGGTGGCAACAAATGAAAGTTGAAACGACCATGATAAATGTCGGTCACCGTGTCGAATATCGTGGTTTGAGTTGTTTTGAGACTGTTCAGCATATGATTTGCGATAATGGCTCCCGTGTTGAAGTCATTAACGAAGTTTCTAGCGCTTATATCGTCCTTGAGTTTATAGACAGCTTGTTCTAGCGCATTCATGTGAAGGTTAATCAACTTGTGCTGTTTGATCATAGTGTCTTCTGTGCGTTTAAGGATGTTATATTCGGCTTCAATTACTGTCGTTTGATTTTTCCACAGAGATGCGATGTGTTTTTGGTTCTCTCGAACTAAAGATATGTCCTTTTGGTATTGCTCTGCGAACCTTTCATCTAGTACGCCAAATAAGCTATTCGCGACATACCCAATGCCATTGATAAGACCACGGCGCCGACGCTGTCTGGCAGTTTGCGCGTCATTGTGTTGGCTGAGTAACATATGATCGTAGTATTTCAGTTCTGAGAATCCGTGACGTAACTGGAGTAACAATGCGTCACAATGCGCTTGCTTGCGTATGATATCACATGTCGCCTTGAGTGATTGTATGTAGTCGTCTAACACCTTTATTCCTTGCCAATAAGGTTCCATGTTGTAGTAGACAACTATTTTCCATTCATTTCTTATGAGCATCATATCCGAGACTTTGTCGAAGTATAAATGCTGATTATCTCGAAATTGGGTTATGTTTACATTGGCTTGAGTTGTTGTGAATATTGATAGGAAAAACAAAAGGGCTGTCACTACTGATGTGAAGCTAATTTGTCGTGTGGAACTCTTGATAGCTTTCTTCTTTGGAATGTTTTGCTTGATGTCACTTGTTTGACTTGTCTTCTGGCCGTCTTCAGTTTCATCATTGTTTTGTAATAAACGTGATACTTTGACCACAGGTCTCTTGATAATGCCATTTTTGGTTTTTAATGACACAACACGCACATATCCATCCTTGCCTTGATGCAATTCGATAACTCTGCCCATGGACCACTTGCCTGGCGGCAGATTATCGTCATGGATCAATACGACGTCATTTAATTCGAGATTTCGCTGAGGCTGACGCCACTTGCTTCGGGCAGCCAATTGAATCAGGTATTCGTTGCGCCATCTCTTCCATAAATCTTGCATAATCTTTTGAGTAAGGTGCCACCGAGTTCGTTGATCTCTCTCAGTTTCGACCAAAGTCAAGGTGGGCCCTCCAGATAGAAAATGAGCTGGGGTGAGGTAGTTTAAGTCTTCAGGGTCCTCCGTAAGCGGGCAAAGAGGTCTTGAGTTGAGGCAGCCCTCTATTTGCGTTAGCAGCGTGGTGAACTCTTCAAAGGTCAACTTTTGTTCACCGATGACTCGCTTCAGGTGATATTTGAAGCTTTTTACCGCAGCCTCCCACAAACCGCCAGCGGAGGCCCATGTTGGTGCAATAAAATGCCAGTTGATGTACATATCAGCTATTTCAGCCTTGAACTCATCTCCCATCACTTGCATTATCTCTTGATATTCTTCTTGTAAGACGCGGTTAGCGCCAATGAAATTGCGGCCGTTGTCACTATACATGTGACTGGGTGTGCCTCGGCGAGCAGCCATTCTTCGGATCGCCGCAATGAATGAGGAAGACGTCAAGTCTGAGACCAGTTCCAAATGCACGGCCTTGGTCACCATGCAAACGAACACAGCCACGTATGCTTTGGTTGTTTTGATACCTCGGCCCTTGTTGGCTTTCACGAACACGTGACCGGTAAAGTCCACGCCGGTATGCATGAAGGGACGTGATGGGGTGACCCTTGCTGGTGGTAGCTCTCCCATCAGTTGGTGGTGTTTTACGGGACTTTGTTTCTTGCAAACAACGCAACGACGAATTAATTTTTTCGTTGCATTGTTTCCGCCAATAACCCAGTATTTGCGTCTGATATATGATTGCGTAACACGTGCGCCGCCGTGGAATGTTGACTCATGCGCATGTGTTATTAATAATTGGGTCAAACGGTGATTGTGAGGTAGAATAACGGGGTGCTTCATGTCGGTGTCTATATTGGCATGTTCCAGTCTTCCCCTGACACGTAAAACACCAAACTCATCAAGAAATGGATTTAGGCTCAGGATTTTACTTCTAGTGTATATCTGTCTATTGGCGTTAAGATCTTCAATCTCTTGTTTTGAATTCGCTTGCTTGGACTTGTTTTACTATGGATCGTGTTGCTTCCTTAATTTCCTTTACACTGAGGTAGGGCTTGTTTTCGCGGTCTTGTTTTCTTGTTATAAAGCGGCGTATCCAGGCACACACGTGTATTAACTTTGTGAATGAGCTGTACTTGGCTAACAGCTCATCAATGACTGTCTTGCTCTCAGATGGATGCTGTACGGTGTGTACTTGTATAGGTTTTTTAACGTCTTCTTGAGTATGATATGTTGGTGAGGTATTTTCTTCAACCTTTAACTCTGGCAACCATGCAGGTCCTTGCCACCATAAATCTTGCGCTTTCAGTTGGGATGGCAGGAGACCTCGACTTGCGCAATCAGCAGGGTTGTCTGCCGATTTAACGTATCGCCAGCATGAAGGCGGCATTACTTGAGTAATTTGTCGCACCCTGTTGGCGACAAACATTTTCCAGCGTTCGGGTTCGCCCTGTATCCAACCCAGAACAGCCGTAGAGTCGACCCAGCCATATATCTTGAGGTTATGGTGAGTCAAGCACTTCATAACTTTCTCCATAAGCTTGGTTAGCAGTACAGCACCACTTAGCTCCAATCTTGGTAGAGAAGTATTTTTATTAAGTGGTACTAATCTTGATTTTCCGGCGATCAATATTATTTGATTTTTTCCATTCATTGATGTTTTACAATAAATTACACATGCATATGCCTTTTGCGAAGCATCGCAAAAGCCGTGTAATTCGACCTTCGCCTCTGACCCAGTTCCAAACCATCGTGGTATGACGAAAGAGTTTAGGTATTCGAATTCTTGTTTTAATTTCAGCCATTTAGTATTTATGTTTTCAGGAATCTTGTCATCCCATTCTAGTTTTTCTTTCCAGATATCTTGAAATATTAACTTTAGTAATGTTGAAATAGGGGTAAGCCAGCCGAGAGGGTCAAATAATTTTGATATTTCGGAAAGCAGCATCCTTTTGGTTATGTGAGTGAGTGCGTCGTTTTTAGAGTCTTTTTTGGCCACGAATGTAAAGACATCTTGAACAGGATCCCAATGAAGGCCCAGCGTCTTTGTCGATTCGGGTTGTTTAAAGTAATAATCTACGTCTTGTTTGCAGTCATCATCTTTTACAGGGCTGTCTTGTAGTAGCTCCGAATGATTTGATCGCCATTTTCTCAAATTGAATCCGCCTGATTTAAGTACTTGAATTAAATCATCTTGCATTTGTTTGGCTGATGTGACTCGGTCGGCTCCAAAAAGTAGATCATCCATGTAAAAACAGCTTTCTATGACTTGACAAGCTTCAGGAAACTTATGTTTTTCATCGCATGCGAGCTGCTTTAGTGTCTGCATAGCGAGAAACGGGGCGGCCTTGGTGCCGTATGTGACTGTGGTGAGTTGGTACTCGCGTAAAAGCTCTTGTGGTGAGTCTCTCCACACAATCATCTGTAGGGCTTGATCATCTGGGTGTACCCACAGCTGACGAAACATCTTCTCTATGTCAGCGATGAAAGCGATGCGATATTGTCTCCATTGTATGATGAGAGACATGAGATCATTTTGTAGATTTGGGCCTTTGTACATGAAATCATTCAATGACGTGCCATTCGATGTTTTGGCCGATGCATTGAATACGACCCGTAAGGAAGTAGTCGTCGAATCGTCACGTGTGACGCAATGGTGCGGTAGGTAACATTGAAGACTCTTGTTACCACGTGCTCGCGTCATGTGACCGAGTGATAGGTATTCGTGAATAAATGCTCGATATTGTGTTGCAATCATTGTTTGTTTCGCAAATTTCCTTTCCAAGTGTTGAAACTGCGCAATCGCTTTGCTTTTGGATTGACCCAATTCAATGTCGATGTTTGATTTAAGGGGAAGTCTAACTTGATATTTTCCATCCTTCAACCTTGTCGTTGTGGACTTATAGAACTTGATGCACTCTTCATCTTCCTTTGAATAGTTTGAGTTTTCTGATATATCCTCGATTTCCCAAAACTTCTGTATGTCTTTCAGGTCAATCAAGGTTACATTGCACTGAAGGCTCGGTACTTTGCCACACAATATCCACCCAATTGTAGTTTCTTGTGCGGTGGGGGTGTTGCTATTGGCTCTGTGTACTCGGTCTAGTATGATATTGGCGTAGACCTCGGCTCCCAAAAGTAGGTCGATTGGTGTACTTTCATAGAAATAGGGATCAGCTAGCTCGATCTTGTCCAAAAAGTCCCATGTTGGTTTGATCATCGTTGAGTTAGGTAAATTTCTTGTTAAGTTAGTCATTATAAGTGCTTGAGTGTTGAATGAATAACTTCCACTTAATGAGCTGCATGTTATGTTTATCGCTCCTTTACACATTGTGTCATTAGATCCAATTCCCGATATAATTCCTGTGTACTTTTTTCTTTGTAATTTTAATTGTTGCGCTGCTCTCTCGGTTATCAAGGAAACTTGAGATCCTTGGTCGATCAAGGCGCGTAGAGTGTGTTGAACTCCATCAGCTGCTTGAACATTTACTAGGGCTGTCGCTAGTAATATTTCAGCTGGTGACGCATCTTGCTGCGCAATGTTGGTAGATCTTGCATTCATATTATTCTTGCTTGAATATGCTTTATGTACTAGGGTGTTATGGTACCCATTGCATTCCTTGCATCGATTATTTGACTGGCATTGTTTTCCCTTGTGGTTATGGAGGCAGTTTGCACAAATATTCAGCCTTGAAATCGTATCACGCTGAGATGACGGGTCCATTTCTCTGAATTTTGAGCAAAAGTAAATGCCATGATCACTGTAGCATACAGGGCAGCTTAAACGACTTCCTTGCTGAAATCGATTCGATGGCGGTTTATTGTATGACTTGCTAAGTTGCGGCTTGTACTGATTATTGTTTGAGGTCATAGGTGAATGATTATTATATTTCGATGTGACGCCTTCTTGCTTGCGTCTTGAGGATTCCATGGTTGTGAACTTGGTTTCTAGGAATTCTAGAAAGTCCTTGAGCGAAGGGAGCTCTCTGGGTTGCTTCAGCGATGCCATGTATTCTTGGTGAGTTTCAGGATCCAATTTTAATGATAGTATGTGTACAAGCATAGGGTCCCAGGTATCGATGTTAACGCCAAGGTTTTTGATACCATTTAGGCATTCTACCGTAACGTCATGCACGCGCTTGACCTGATTTGACGTAGCTTGTTGCAACGTAGGTAGGTTCATAATTGTGCTCATGTGAGTTGAAAAAATCAATTTCTTGTTGTTGTAACGGTGGTTTAAAATATCCCAGCACGTGATGTAGTTATCAGAGCTGATTGAAAGATGCTGTATGAGCCGCTCTGGTTCGCCTCGGATCTTGCTCTTCAAAAACTGCATTTTTTGTGCATTTGATAAACATGGATTGGCGTGTATCGCTTCAGTGAACAGGTCTTTAAATGAGGTCCACTGTTGGTAATTTCCATGGAATTCGGGTATATCTAAGTGCGGTGTCATTTTTTCTCTGTGTGCGGTGGCCCATAGCATGCTGTTTATTTGTTTCTTTGCATTGTTGTAATTTGATTCGTATTTTGTAAATCTTGATTCGTAGACTTCGTTTTCTCCGTTCAGGATACTGTCAAGTTCCCAGTGGAGGCTGTCGATGGCTGCCCAGCGTGATTCCAGGTTTTTTAGTACATCTTCGAACTCCCATTTCTCCGACGTCTTAGATAAATCGATGTTTGCAAGAGTGCGTCCGAGGGCTTTAAAGTTGCTATTTTGTTTACGCAACATTTCGTCCAGCCGGCTGTTATTGCCTTGTTGCTTATACTCCGGCTTGGGCGTTACTTCAGCCTTCGGGGGTGGATTGGCAGGCGCTGACGTCGGTGCTTTGGGAGTACTTGATGGAGGGTATGCGAATGGAGAAGCTGGTCGCATGAACAGCTGCGCCGGTTGCGCGGTTGATAGGGCAGCTTGCAACAATTCTCTTGTTTGAAGGTATAACTCCTTAGTTGTCTCGTAATGTTTGCCAGTAAAATAATCACAGTCGGGTGCGTTGTACTGACACAAGTTTTCATGAGTAGCTTGAAATTCGTTCCAATAAAGATCTAGTGTATCCAATTTTCTCTTGATATAGTCGGGCGTCTTGCGATCTTTACCGTCTTTCTTGAAATTGGATCGTAAGCTCTCAATTCCCGAAACCACTTGCTGTTGGTTTTGAAGTAAACTGTTGAATTCTTCCATAGTGCTTGTTCACGAGGAAGATAAAACTTGAATAACTTGAAAAATACCTGCGTATGCTTGGCTGGTTTCTGCTTTTTTTTTCTAGGCTTGATAATCTGAGTTCAACGTTCACACTTGATTGGCTTGCTCTTGATAGGTCTGCTCCTGATCGCAGTAGAACTTGTTTCTCGCTCTTGATAGCAGTGAATCTTGTAGATGCTCTTGTTAGCTCCTTGTAGATATCGCTTGTTCAATCCCTTAGCGTCCCGCAGCCTTCGTATGGTCTTATGCGCCTTCTCAACTCAACTAGTGATTCCCGCTTCTGGGAGGCCAGCGAGCCGATTCGCAACCACACAAAAACCACAAAACACCAAGGTTCGTCGAAGGACCATAAAATGTATGGGTTCCTGGACGCCCATACACTTTCTTGATAGACTTGATAGTAGTGAAAGCAGTAAAAACACTTCTTGATACTTGATGATTTATTCTTGATAATGATGTGTGCACACAATGAAAATCGAACGTGAACTAACTTAAAAGCAATGAATAAAATAAGCGCCTAAAAATGAGTTTACAAAGGTAAGCAAATAAATTGAGGTCGCAATGTGCGATGTAATCGTACACACATATTATGCCGCTTTTCGATTGACATCTCACAAACTGACAGTGACGTTTATACTTATAATATTCTTAACCCTACAACTACAACATCCAAATTTAGTTAAATGAACCACAACACGGGTCATGGGCGACCCCAATTACAAAACATGTTTACGTACAAAATATCAAACTTTCATAACTTTTAACAATTCTTACAAGTTTCTTTGGATATAAATAAACTACATAAGGAATAAATGTGAAGTAAAAATCTTAAAATCTAGACACATTGATGACAAATAGGTAACCTGTGTTGTGCACATATATTTTTGGAGCACTAGACACATTTCTCTCTACCCTTCCTATCTTTGGCTCTAGTGCATAAATAGCAGCGGGAACTAGAAGTTGATCGAGCTTGGGCTACTTGAGCACTGTTTTCTTCATCTACTCCCAAAACATGAAGCATTATCACTTTCAATGATTGGGGCAAATTTTTGACCGAAGATCAAGACGGCGTTCCACGTAGGGCTGTACTAATTGAAGACTTAGGTGTCTAAGAAAGTAATTTCTTTTCAGTTTACTGTTGCGAATGTTTGCCTTGAGTATAACATATGAATTTATACCTCCAGCATCAAGCATGCCGTAGAAAAATCTTAGTGGCCACCTACGTGTTTTTCTTGCTGTTGTCTAAGTGTGACTTAGTTGGTCAAACGTGTCATGCCGCCTTTCGTGGCGTTATAATTCAGTTTTATTTCGGGATTTTATTGTATTAATTTGTATTAATCAAATCTTTCGTGTATTAGTCAATTTCACCGCTGTTGTGCATTGTAGAAATGAAGATAACAAATTTGTTTTTCTGCAGGACACGAGATACCAATGTTATGTTTTGATCAAACGCAAATGCCGAAGCAGGAAAACTTTTTTTCTTTGCTAAACACTTTGGAGGTATTTCGGGTTTATTCTTTCGCAGCGTGCCTATCATTGTTATTCCAATATTGTGTACCACATGAGCGTTCGGATATATGTTCAATTGTCGCAGTTTCAGATCCATCTTCGCCCGAAGAACTGGAAGTTTCACCTTCATAATAATCTAATAGTTTCTCTATCTCATTACTTCCAAGGACTCGTAACATTGAGGCCATATTGAAAGACTATTCGTAAAGTAAACCTAAAATCAAACAACACTTAATCATAAAAAAAGTTTCGATAACCACAACACGGGTCGCGGGCGACCCCAAACTGAAAAATCTCCGAACCTAATGAGCGTGCGCACCCCGCCATGCGTCACGGGCGACTGATTACCAATTACGGAAGGTACCTAGACGTACAGAATTGTTGGTGCAAAACTCGGTAAATTAAAATAAAAATACTTGTGCGTGGGGTCACATATGACCCCATGTTGTGGTTCTAGGGTTAACATCGATAACGTTTTAACTTTATCTTTACAAACATGTCTGAATTCTGTATCCTGGACAAGATAATGATTACCAAGATGTTCTAATGACAAATCAATGGAAGTACCTTGCAAATATCTACCTAATATCTTACAGGTTGCTACATACGAGGGCGGCACTGAAAATTTCGGGAATCAAGGAATTGACACAACATTACTATTTAATAAAATATTTATTGCTTTTTAAAGTATCCTCCGCGAAATTTTACACATTTTACCATACGTACCAATACCAATACCAATCATTGAAGCAACCATTCCATTCGGAAGTTTGAGTCTCCATAATGGCCGTTTTGTAGGCGTCCACAGCTTGTTCAGGTGATGAAAATCTCTGACCACGCAAATTATTATTTATTTTAGGGAAAGTATAGAAATCATTAGGGCTTAGGTCGGGGCTGTACGGTAGGTGGTCTCTCTCTTTTGTTCTGTTAGCGGTGTGAAAACTCGAATTGTCGTGACGTAAGATGATGTGGCGGTTGCAGTTCTCTTAACGGAGTTCAGAAACGACCTGTGGCAAACAAATGCTAGCATACCATTCTGCATTAACCTTTCTTTGTTCCTTAATAGAAACAGTCGCAACATGGCCGGTTTTGGAGACAAATGCCACCTTTTTTTTTGCAAGACTCCGTGAACGAACAATTTTTGTTGGCTTTAATTCATTTACGAACACCCAAACTCGTGACTGGCTTTTTGTTTCGGGCTCGTACGCGTATATCTAGGATTCGTCACCTGATACGATGTTTTATACAGCATTTGAGAATCCTGCGTGAAATCTTTCGAGAGTTCTGACGCACCAAGTGATGCGAGCCGCTTTTTGCTCTTCACAGAGCGAATGCAGTCTGATCGGCGGACCCTATAGCTACTCTGAAAATCAATCGTTAGAAGACGTTATCAATTTTGACACAAAAGTAAAAAGGAACGTAAAAACGCATTCTCAGAGCTGTTGAACTAAATCGTTGTCTTTATCCAGGGTCTAAGACCTAATTATTTCCCATTCCCAGGAAGATGAGGTGCCGGAGCTGGCGGTGCGCATCGGCTCGGAGTCGGTGTGGTGCAACAGCTGGGCGTCGCGCGCGGCCTACTCCGCGCTCGCGGGCGCGCTGGGCGGCGGGCTGGGCGCGCTGCTGCCGCACGCGGCGCCGCTGCGGCACGCGCTCGGGCTGGCCGACGCGCCGCCGCAGCTGCCGCCCGCGCACAAGCCCAACAAGCTGCAGCGGGTGAGTGTGCAGCTCCCGAGGCGCTAGTCGCTGCGCGGCGGGCTGGGCGCGCTGCTGCCGCACGCGGCGCCGCTGCGGCACGCGCTCGGGCTGGCCGACGCGCCGCCGCAGCTGCCGCCCGCGCACAAGCCCAACAAGCTGCAGCGGGTGAGTGTGCAGCTCCCGAGGCGCTAGTCGCTGCGCGGCGGGCTGGGCGCGCTGCTGCCGCACGCGGCGCCGCTGCGGCACGCGCTCGGGCTGGCCGACGCGCCGCCGCAGCTGCCGCCCGCGCACAAGCCCAACAAGCTGCAGCGGGTGAGTGTGCAGCTCCCGAGGCGCTAGTCGCTGCGCGGCGGGCTGGGCGCGCTGCTGCCGCACGCGGCGCCGCTGCGGCACGCGCTCGGGCTGGCCGACGCGCCGCCGCAGCTGCCGCCCGCGCACAAGCCCAACAAGCTGCAGCGGGTGAGTGTGCAGCTCCCGAGGCGCTAGTCGCTGCGCGGCGGGCTGGGCGCGCTGCTGCCGCACGCGGCGCCGCTGCGGCACGCGCTCGGGCTGGCCGACGCGCCGCCGCAGCTGCCGCCCGCGCACAAGCCCAACAAGCTGCAGCGGGTGAGTGTGCAGCTCCCGAGGCGCTAGTCGCTGCGCGGCGGGCTGGGCGCGCTGCTGCCGCACGCGGCGCCGCTGCGGCACGCGCTCGGGCTGGCCGACGCGCCGCCGCAGCTGCCGCCCGCGCACAAGCCCAACAAGCTGCAGCGGGTGAGTGTGCAGCTCCCGAGGCGCTAGTCGCTGCGCGGCGGGCTGGGCGCGCTGCTGCCGCACGCGGCGCCGCTGCGGCACGCGCTCGGGCTGGCCGACGCGCCGCCGCAGCTGCCGCCCGCGCACAAGCCCAACAAGCTGCAGCGGGTGAGTGTGCAGCTCCCGAGGCGCTAGTCGCTGCGCGGCGGGCTGGGCGCGCTGCTGCCGCACGCGGCGCCGCTGCGGCACGCGCTCGGGCTGGCCGACGCGCCGCCGCAGCTGCCGCCCGCGCACAAGCCCAACAAGCTGCAGCGGGTGAGTGTGCAGCTCCCGAGGCGCTAGTCGCTGCGCGGCGGGCTGGGCGCGCTGCTGCCGCACGCGGCGCCGCTGCGGCACGCGCTCGGGCTGGCCGACGCGCCGCCGCAGCTGCCGCCCGCGCACAAGCCCAACAAGCTGCAGCGGGTGAGTGTGCAGCTCCCGAGGCGCTAGTCGCTGCGCGGCGGGCTGGGCGCGCTGCTGCCGCACGCGGCGCCGCTGCGGCACGCGCTCGGGCTGGCCGACGCGCCGCCGCAGCTGCCGCCCGCGCACAAGCCCAACAAGCTGCAGCGGGTGAGTGTGCAGCTCCCGAGGCGCTAGTCGCTGCGCGGCGGGCTGGGCGCGCTGCTGCCGCACGCGGCGCCGCTGCGGCACGCGCTCGGGCTGGCCGACGCGCCGCCGCAGCTGCCGCCCGCGCACAAGCCCAACAAGCTGCAGCGGGTGAGTGTGCAGCTCCCGAGGCGCTAGTCGCTGCGCGGCGGGCTGGGCGCGCTGCTGCCGCACGCGGCGCCGCTGCGGCACGCGCTCGGGCTGGCCGACGCGCCGCCGCAGCTGCCGCCCGCGCACAAGCCCAACAAGCTGCAGCGGGTGAGTGTGCAGCTCCCGAGGCGCTAGTCGCTGCGCGGCGGGCTGGGCGCGCTGCTGCCGCACGCGGCGCCGCTGCGGCACGCGCTCGGGCTGGCCGACGCGCCGCCGCAGCTGCCGCCCGCGCACAAGCCCAACAAGCTGCAGCGGGTGAGTGTGCAGCTCCCGAGGCGCTAGTCGCTGCGCGGCGGGCTGGGCGCGCTGCTGCCGCACGCGGCGCCGCTGCGGCACGCGCTCGGGCTGGCCGACGCGCCGCCGCAGCTGCCGCCCGCGCACAAGCCCAACAAGCTGCAGCGGGTGAGTGTGCAGCTCCCGAGGCGCTAGTCGCTGCGCGGCGGGCTGGGCGCGCTGCTGCCGCACGCGGCGCCGCTGCGGCACGCGCTCGGGCTGGCCGACGCGCCGCCGCAGCTGCCGCCCGCGCACAAGCCCAACAAGCTGCAGCGGGTGAGTGTGCAGCTCCCGAGGCGCTAGTCGCTGCGCGGCGGGCTGGGCGCGCTGCTGCCGCACGCGGCGCCGCTGCGGCACGCGCTCGGGCTGGCCGACGCGCCGCCGCAGCTGCCGCCCGCGCACAAGCCCAACAAGCTGCAGCGGGTGAGTGTGCAGCTCCCGAGGCGCTAGTCGCTGCGCGGCGGGCTGGGCGCGCTGCTGCCGCACGCGGCGCCGCTGCGGCACGCGCTCGGGCTGGCCGACGCGCCGCCGCAGCTGCCGCCCGCGCACAAGCCCAACAAGCTGCAGCGGGTGAGTGTGCAGCTCCCGAGGCGCTAGTCGCTGCGCGGCGGGCTGGGCGCGCTGCTGCCGCACGCGGCGCCGCTGCGGCACGCGCTCGGGCTGGCCGACGCGCCGCCGCAGCTGCCGCCCGCGCACAAGCCCAACAAGCTGCAGCGGGTGAGTGTGCAGCTCCCGAGGCGCTAGTCGCTGCGCGGCGGGCTGGGCGCGCTGCTGCCGCACGCGGCGCCGCTGCGGCACGCGCTCGGGCTGGCCGACGCGCCGCCGCAGCTGCCGCCCGCGCACAAGCCCAACAAGCTGCAGCGGGTGAGTGTGCAGCTCCCGAGGCGCTAGTCGCTGCGCGGCGGGCTGGGCGCGCTGCTGCCGCACGCGGCGCCGCTGCGGCACGCGCTCGGGCTGGCCGACGCGCCGCCGCAGCTGCCGCCCGCGCACAAGCCCAACAAGCTGCAGCGGGTGAGTGTGCAGCTCCCGAGGCGCGGCAGGCTCGGCGCGCTGCTGGTACTACCCGGTTATAGTAAGAATGGTCCTGTCAATCGTGTCAAATTCCTTACATAGCGTAGCGCTGTAAGTCTTAAGTAACCTACCGAAACGCATCGAATCTTTCGGAGGATACGGTATACTACGTAGCTTTCGTAGATAACTTATGTTAAAGAAATTGCAAATTTAAGTGTCAAATGTGACATACAAAGTCTCGTTCGAAATCGTTTTAAAGTTGAATTTTTTTTTACTTCCCGCATAACTTTTTTTCTGTGACTTAGTTTTGTATTAAAAGTGTTTCTTTTTAATGTTTAAATGAAACTTATTTAACTAAAAATTAATAAAAGGCTCTATATTAGTATAAATAAACATAATTTGTTTCAAATTCAGATTCAAAAACATTATTTCTTACAAAAATAATTCGTGGTATACTTAAATGAAATCTACGATAGCTACCGCACCTTAAGAAGGGATTTAGAAGTCTACCGTTATCAACCGGAAAGCTACTGCGTACTTTGTTACGATACATTGGACTTACAACTCTAGCCGCTAGCGAATAAAACCACCGTAAACTCATGGTAGGCGCTCTGACAGTAACAGATCTATTCTTACCATCTAGTAATGTATCTGTATCTTCTATGAATGAACAGAGACGGACGAAGATGCTTTAGAAATGTCAAACTTAACGTCTGTCAGTTGCCAAGAAAGATTAGGAATCCATAACGATTTAGCGGGGATTAGTTATCGGCCCCGCCCAACTAATATTAAATGTGTTATATGTAACCTATCTCCCCCGCTTCTTAAATCCCTTTCAAAATTTATAATAACACAAAACATTAACTTATAATCAGAATTTAGAGCAGTTCTACCCCTGTTACAAACAAATATGAATATACTTCTTTATCTTTGTTTGTCACCAATCCTTTTTCCTCTTTCTCTTTTTTGACCCCATCCTCCATTATTGTAATCACTCTGTAAATTATATTTGTTTAATATTGTATCATGTTTACGTATTTGTGTTAGTCATTTTTGTTTTAGGTGGTAAATTTGCTTGAAGCTAATTTATTGATTTTAAAATTTTCTTATTATTAAATCCCTTGACGTGTAAATGTTGCACACGTGTCTTTGGCAGAACGGTATACCAAGCAGCTGGTAAACATGTTCGTCGCCACAAAAGAAAAAGAAGTAGACGAGTTATCGGTTCGAAACTGAATTCATTCTTATTTAGTCACTATTACTTTCATGAAGATGAAATAAGAAACCAAAAATTTGCGCACGGGCGGGACTCGAACCAGCAACCTTTTGGCTGACCGGGCCCAACGCTCTTACCAATTGAGCTACCGTGCTGTCAGTCCGACCCTGCGAATTTTGTGGTCTCTTATGAAAACGTCAATTGCGTGACGCTTATGACACTGAGTGTTAAAAACACTCTGAAGCATCACTGTTACTTATTAATTTTCCATGAAATAAAATACTTAGTCTCGTTTTTTCCATTGCAGCACCTGCAAAACAGCGCGGCGTCGAAGGCGCGCACGCTCGCGCGCAACAAGAGCCGCGACAAGCGCACCGCCGCGCTCGCCGTCTGAGCGGCGCCTGCGCAGCGCGAGCCCGACCTCTGTGCATAGCATTCGCGACCGGTAACGACGGAGCTTTTGTCTTACATTAAAAAAAATATAGGTTCTTACAATTACTTTAAATTATTGAATGAAATCGGTTTTTAATTTTATTAATATTTCTTGTATACCCATAGATTGTATTATTTAATTACATTTATATAGTCATAACTAAACTACTGTATAAAAAAAAACTATGAATATTTTGACTTAAAATCCGTCGTTACTCGCGTGATTTCGTAAATACGTCTCGGCCTCCGCCTCCTAGCTGTATCCACTCTATAGGGTGACCACACGCGTCTGATAAGCGGCCATATTCGATAAGATTCTGTGGAAATTCGATAAATTGTCTGGTACAATTATTATGATAAAATATGTTTTAAATTGTTATGAATATGACCACATTATCAGACCATGCCGCACCACCACTTGCACTGTTCCATCTAAGAACTAGTTCCATCAAGAGCAATAAAAGCCTAGTTCCATCCAAGGTCTGCAAATAATAACGAGCGGTGTCGTGTTTTGAACTTTAGGATAATCGTAGACGGATTCAGAATGAAAATGAATTATGTAGACTCGTTATTGAAAACTAGAGATTCGCCAGGAAGAATATGATTCGATTGCGACAATCCCTAGTTTTTAAACTTGGATGTAAAATATACTCGTCCTGAATCCGGCCTACTCAAGGCTGGTCGGTCCCGACGAAGAAAAAAATGTTTGGCCGTTACTAGTATTATGATGATAAGGCTTAGTTTAACGCTAGCGGTTGGAACGTCTAGTGTTAGTGAAGTAGGCTAGTTGTCGAACCAAAGAGATGTTTTGATGAAAATATGAAAAGTCGGGACCGGCCGCGCCTAATCAAATGTACCGATTAGTTTTCTTTACGATATATATATGTATAAGTTTCGCACCACATCATTTTGCATGTCAGACTTCTTACAGAAGTCATGAACTAAGGTCGTCATTCCTTTACGACGATGTATTTAAAATTATTCATAGTTAAGATTGGTGTTTTCATACCATTTTGTATTAATAAACACATCTTTGCTTACTCCATATCTTGGTGATTTGGGCTGAGGTAAGTTGTAACCGAACAGTAACTCGGTTATTCGATCATTACGCGATTACTAACTTTTATTACAATTTTTAGCGAATTCTAATGTAATTAATTATACTTTGTTATATTATTGATATTTTTTATATCAAAAGATGGTGGGGTTTTGATATGTTGCTAATTGATTACATTTTATTATTGCCTGTTCCCCCTATTACCACGATTGTGACGATTGAACCTTTCGTTATATTGGATTTGTGTTATTTAGGTAAATAATCAAGTTGTGGAGTAAGGGACATTTATTTTAATAGTTGATAAATAACTTCGCGGCGCGTCCGGCCCGGCCCGCTGCGCCGCGCAAAAACGTCTCTGTAAATATTATTTTAATACCAATTCGTTGTTGCTGACACTTCTGAAATGTATATTAATATGTAAGTCAATACACGGAATGTTGAAATAATATTTATAACGAGAAATCAGTTTGTTTTATTAGAATTACCCTGTCCTTTTGTTAAAATTAAATTAACAGGTAGATGAACAATAAAACCAATATAAACACATGACTAGCTTTATTTTCAGACATTTAAATCGTTCCCTGCATACAAATCTTAACCGACTAGTAGCTGAACATACAACAGTCATACCTACGTATCTTACGCTAACGTGGTCACTCCAGCTAGTATGGACTGCACTCTTGTGTCTCGGCCGCAATGACTCACAGACAAAGATCATTCATAATCCGAAAGGATGTCACGTTGTCACTGCGATAGGTATTCAACACTGGAATGAAGTCCATATAATTCGTTGCTCAATTTAAACATCTGATAATGGAACAAATCGTAGACTTACCTAGATTGGTATAAAAGTATATAAGCTCATGTGTCAGACCAAACTACTGTAGCTAAATAAATCAAGTGAAGTGATTCAATTATCTGTGGCAGTTTTTCCAATAGACATAGGGACGAGCTGATCGTGGATTTGGTGTTAGCAGCTACTGCAGTGACGTTTGTGCAGGCAGAAAGTTATTAGCCGGTAGTATTAGTTCCAATACAGTTGGTTCATTTTTGCGCAGTGACAGTGACAGGTCAATTTTCACGAAACCAGTTTGTCCTAGTACCATTGCAAACACTTGCAGTAGCTTCTAAATCAATGCCCATGTTGTTCCCATTAATCTTTTTCAAAAATCACTCCGAAAAATCGATATTGTGTTGTGCCAAATAAGCGAAATAAACAAAGCTTTTAAAAAAAATAAAGTTCTAGCTGACGTTGAAATAATTATCTGTTACATTTTGATCTCGGCAACAATAATAATTTAACTAAGGAGGATATTATAGGAGGCGCCTGTATCAGTGTTAAGAGCACGAATACACTTTCAAAACGTAGTCACATTCCAAACATCAATATGAACGTGTAACTACATTTAATTTAGTCCTATTCACAAAATGAATAACAATAGTTTTGATACAGAAATGGACGTTTGTGATAAGTGCAAGAACTCTCTTACATCCACCCAAAAGGCTTGTAGGAGGAACAACCCTAGCTACAGTTCGCCTGTAATTACGAAGACACTCATTATAAATATCTTAACACCTAGTTAGTGGTTACATTACATTTATCTATGGTCTCGTGACACCAACATCCACTTGGGAGCGTTGCTCAAGATTCCACGCAAATACCTCAAACGTATAGCTTCTTATCAGAAATGAGGAGATACGTAGAAGAACTAAGGTAACGGACATAGCCTTGAGAATCAGTAAGCTCAAGTGGCAATGGGCAGGGCACATAGCGCGAAGAACTGATGGCCGTTGGGGCAGGAAAGTTCTAGATTGGAGACCCTTCGACCAGAGACGCAGCGTGGGACGTCCACCAACAAGATGGACAGACGACCTTATAAAGATCGCAGGATCAAACTGGATGCAGACCGCTAGTGATCGGTCGCTGTGGAAAGCCGTGGGGGAGGCCTATGTTCAGCAGTAGACGTCCTCTGGCTGATAATGATGATGATAGCTTCTTTTGTTGTGTACGTAGATGATCTTGAGCAACGCTCGCAATTTACACAACATTTATACCTTATATCTAGTGCAATTCCGCAATAATATACATAATGCAAAAATATAAATAAAACTTTTCAATATAATCGACAAAAAATAATAAGTGTAATAACAAACTCTACGCAATAAAGGCAATTTGATGACTGATACTATACGTACCTTATATTTTAAAAATAAACTATTTACTCTACTATAATTTGTAGGCACTGACTAAGAAGCCAACATTGGATTTACATTTCCATAAAGTATGATTTTGTGGTTTTTATCAACTAACTTTATCAATAAATGTAAGGCTTTTACGTCGAATGAGCACGAAAACTATTGTCAAATCGATAATACTCGTGACTCACTAAGATACATTTATCTATCAGGTAACAAGTGGACACCGAGTTACCGCAATCCCAAATTAATCACAACATCCGTGAGTAGGTAGTTATTTGCTCTGAAACACAACCAGATGTTCTCATCATATAACATGTTATAAGAGGTATGTTTTGTGTTTTAAGGCAACGACGAAGGCAGTATTTATCTGCTATTTAATACCAGAATTATAAAAATATATTTATTATGCAGAGGTTTAAAATTATATAAATAAACATCTAAAAATAAATAAAAGCATACAGTGGCGATAATGTGGGCTAAATGGGTATTAAACTGCCCAAACAGGTGACACTATGAGGTCCCAACACTGTTCAGATTCCTTATAAGTTACATATTTGTATACATTATAATAATGACCAAAGAATTAATACATGACGAAAAATATTATTTCATCGCCAATACCCACTTCCCTGAATAAATATTTTATCTACCGCTTTTGTCTATGGCATCTTCCCGGAGCTATGACATCAAAGATTATATTACTTATATTTCAAAATCGAAATTACTACATACTTTGGTATTAAGTGAGACATGAAATTCACTATGAACCGTATCGCACGACGAAATCAATTTACCACCTAACTAACAGATAAACACTTAAAACACAGATTAGGCCTTAAAATTTAACAGTTACGACAGTGACTAAAATGCAAAAGATGGAACATTTAAGCATTGTTAGAACTATAAAGGGTCGTAGGACACCGAAACAATTACCTGTGAATTTGTGCAGCTGACTGTAATATTATATGCGAAAACATTTATTTAAATAAAAATATCTATACAAACAATAAAGGTTTAAATAGGCGTACTACGGGATTATACGAACGGACGTCTATAATTACAAATAAATGTGTACTTCAAAGTACTCCGTAACAAAGAGATGGTTCAGTATGTGTGTATACACCTACAATAATAGACTGAGCAAATGTTGGTACGTTAGAACCAAGTTGTAACGCTCTTTGGTATACATAACATTATAAATTACATTCAGATAAGTTTCGGCCCATCACATAATATGTATTATATTAAGTATATATTATATTAACTGCCCCTTAAACATACATATATACAATTAAATTCCAATCAAATTTGTTCTTCGTATATGGGTTTAGGGTCGATCATTCCTACGAAGACCAACCTTATTGCATTGACGCTCTTCTTTACAATTCAACAACTATAAACATTAGGGATAAATTCGTCAATACTTTCTTTCAACCGTTTACAATTTACATTATGCAAACCGATTATATAAAACTCTTGGTCATTATTTATTCCTCATTAATAACACCGACGCGTGTCAGCACCAAGAATATATATGCTCTCGCTCCATATAACGGTGAGACTGAACGCTGTAGATCCGTTCAGTGGTCATACTAGAGCGTATCGTTTTGCATTTTGTGTCTGATACGCTACGTATGGTACGGTGTAGTGGTAGTGATGTACAAGGCTCGAGGCTTCAGAGTCCTTTTGACGACTCAAACGATTCAGACGAAAGACGACTCAGACGAAACGACTCTGAGCTCTCGGCTCAGAGTCGTTTACAGGACTCTCCTCGTTTGAGAGCTCGAGCCTTTTTGAAAGCTTGAGCCTTTTCGAAAGCTAGAGCCTTTTTGAAAGCTCTTTCTTTTCGTTTAGAGCGTTTTTTTTCTTAAGTTTTAAAATTATACAATAAAGATAAGAAGAGAATTACTCCTATGAAGTTTCAACTAAAATGATCGAACGAATCTTGTTGCCCCAAACAAACTTTTGCATCGCCGTTTCACCCCCCAAGGGGATGAATTTTGAAAAATCCTTTCTTAGGTGGCTTCCGATGTGGTCAAGGGGTCCACCCCTTGCCAAATTGGGAATCTATAGACGCAGCGGTTCATATCTGTGTCAGTCAGTCAGTCATGACTTTGTATTTTTTATGTATATATAGATAATGTAGCTTTATATATTTTAGATTACTTAGTTACGGAGATATTAAAGTCATAAACATAAACTTGAGCTTTTATTAAAGCCTTGCGTTCATTTTAAGACTCTTTTCACGTCTCAAGCTCTCTTGAAAGTTTGAGCTCTCTCCAACTTTTGAGTTTGAGCCCTTTCGAAGGTTTGAGGTCTTTTGAACGTTCGAGCTCATTTGAAGGTTCGAGCTCTTTTGAAGGCTCGAGCTCTTTTAAAGGCTCGAGCTCTTTTGAAGGCTCGAGCTCTTTTAGAGCCTCGAGGCATGGCACCAAGCCTACCGAGCTCTTTTAGAGCCTCGAGGCATGGCACCAAGCCTACCGAGCTCACTGAGCGTTGCCATTCCGCCTCGAGGCTTCAAAAATAGGACTCGAAGCCTCGAGTCTTGTACATCACTATGTAGTGGACCCTGACCTTTTAAACAGTATCTCGCTAAAATGTGATAATCGGCTGTGCTTTTATGTTAAGATATAATCCGCCGACAGATGGCTCTGATTTAATGCTACACAAAAATGTATAATCGATTGATAACAGTACAATCGAAATTTCAACCCATCAAAAGTCTGGGATTTCCCCATAGTGTGTTGAATATCTTGAGACTTTTGACGGAGTCTTATATCTACTTAAAAACTACAGAAATATTTTACACAAATCAGGAATGGTCAATTATCTACATTATAATGGGCTTCATAAGGCATACATAATGTGGGGCTCTCTTTATATGAATTTTAAAATAATGCACACAACTTATCTGTCCCAAACTAACACCAACTATGACTATATGGGTTCAAATTTGAACCTTAAATACGATGCATCGGACACACGCGCACAACATTTTGATCACCTACTTTAAATAATGTCACCTGATTAATATTTTCCGTTTCAATGGAAACATTTAAGACACTTGTTTGTTCTCTAACATGACATCTAACATTGTTAAGGATTTTTGGTAGATCTGCATTGCGCTATGATATGTGATAGGGCACTACACGTTTAAACCTTTTTAATTATATCTACTGTACATTTTTTATTAACCACCTAACTAATTCTACATTACGAGGCAAAAAAAAATACCAAATTCCTGTTTTATATGTTTGACTAGTGCCATGTGACTTGCGAATGCGAAAATAAAATAAATTTCAGTAATAGCAAGCATTTTACACGTACTTTAGCAACCTCAAGTGAATTAATTAATATATTTTTTATGAAAATAGGTGTAGCGAATCATTTAAAGGGTTAAATTATCTCTCATCAAAAAAAGGTAGTGAATATGCCATAATGAATCTTGTAATACAACCGGAGTAACTAACAAAAATATTACAAATACATAAATTTGTTAGAAACATTGTAGAGATGTTTAAGTTTCAAACTTTGCAACAAACAAGCCCGTTCGCGTGCTATTGGTTGGACGACGAAACGTATAAAGTTAACTACTTACTTACAAGTTATGAAAGCTGTTCATTATTAACAACTCAAATAATATTTACTATGTATGTGGTATGAGTAAATACACCTTCTTTAGCTATTTAAGTTTGGAGATATTGGAGATTGTCGTCTTCATTATGTCAGTTCCACACAACCAAACTTGTCAGACACTGTGCAGTCGCCTGACAGTCGGTCAATATTGGCAGCATCATTGTGACATCTAGCCTTTGTAAGGCAATCACCTTCCCCTTATTAAAAAAAAACGCATAGTAATAAAGTATTAACCGATCAATTAAAAAATAATGTCATAATGCTGCCTTTAGATAATACTTTTATAAGTTATACATTTATATGAGTTATATTTTTAGTCGAACTTTAGTCTCGGTTAAACCTATACTTTTTATAGTAAGAGGGATTTTACACTGGTGAGAAAAAAATGGTTCAGATGTCTGAATTTGGTTTTGGACGGTCTCTGCATTACATGGCTGCAAAAACAAGTGAAGGTATTTATCACTCGCAAGTATTTATGGTCACCCCGCGCAAGTCGAAGCGCACCGCTCGTAAACAAATCCGTGCGTTTTGAGTTTGCTCCCTCCGCTCCCGACCTAAGGTTAGCGTGTTGAAACAAACTCTTCAGCTTTATAATATTTGTATAGATTCGTGTAAAGTCCGTTTTTCTTTGCTAGTCGAATAATGTAAACAATCTTTTTATAACTTTTAAAATTATTTCAGTGCATAAAATTCATTTACTATTTGATTTGAAAAGATCTTAGTGCTTAACCATAAATTACCAATGTTGTTAGTGAGTTTTGTGTTAATCTTATTTTAAAATGAATTATTTAGGATAAAAAAGTAATTGATGAATGTGTACAATATTCGACAAGGCAAAAGAAATGAACTTTGATAAGTGTATGGTCGCGACTATCGGCGGCCTAGGGCTCGTGCGGCATGCGCGCGCGCTTGGCGTCGGGCTCGTCGTCGTCGGTCTCGTCGTCCTCCCAGTCCCACTCGGGCTCCGCCTCGTCCTCGCCCTCCGCGTCCGCCTCCGCCTCCGCTTCCGCCTCCGAACGAGCCCCGCCCTCCGCTGGGACCTCTTCCTCTTCCGAGTCCTAGCGAAAGAGGACAATGGTTTTTTTTATTTATTATACAGGGTGACTTTTAATTCGACGTATTCCTCTTTGCATGCAATAATACATCAAAAGTGTCAAAATAAATCCAGTATTCTATCGACCAAATATGCCACCCCTTGCACCGACATAATTATGCCAGTAGTCTAGAGGCTAAAGAGTCGGCGTAGCTTCGTCAAAGAGGTGTCTCCTCTTGATGGCGAAGCTAATCAACCCCGGATAAGCCTTTGGAAGAAAAGATACCCCAACACATAACCTACACCTCTAACGGAACAGCTCCCTCTTGGACATAGTCTACCTTTGCAAACTTGGAAGTCCTTAAATAGACTGCGGACACAAGTCGACCGAAGCAAGGAGAAAATGTACAGATGTGGTTATGTTGCGGACGACGCATGCTTGTGGTGTCTCTCCACAGACGATGGCACACCTTTTGTCTTGCCCTACGTGTCCCTTCAACTGCACACTGCCACTGATAACGCTGTATCAGTCACCGAGTACTGGTCTTCAAAAATATAACGCCAAAGTCGACACGAAAAGAAGAAGATCATAAAGATGAAGTAAGAAACCAAAAATTGCGCACGGGTGGGACTTGAACCAGCAACTTCTTGGCTAACCGGGCCAAACGCTCTACCAATTGAGCTACCGTGCTGTCTGTCCGACCTTGCGAAATTTGTGGTCTCTTACGGATACGTCATTACGCGTGACGTTTAGCGCCATTCTGCAATATATCGCCATTCTGCAATATATATAGAGGGGTTCTACGAACTATCTATTAATAAATTTAAGTTACATGTTAAAATTACCGTAATGCCGAAGGGGTATTATAAAATTCAAGACTATCATAATTACGAGAACGTATGGACAGTCCAGTCTGCACCAAA
This sequence comes from Pyrausta purpuralis, assembly GCA_963924145.1. NCBI lineage: Eukaryota > Metazoa > Arthropoda > Insecta > Lepidoptera > Crambidae > Pyrausta > Pyrausta purpuralis. The sequence continues at coordinate 25,949,053 of OZ001648.1, read as the reverse complement.
CAGCGGGCCTAAGATGCGCGCCTATTTGTCATTTATCGATAAATTTCAAACTTCTTTTTTATCATTTTAAAAAGGTTTTTAGTTATTTTGTTGTATTTATTTGTTTTAAAAAGCAAAAAGGTTTGATATACAAGTGAAAAATATATGTCAAAACATGTTGTTTAGGGAATAAAATTATTTTATCGACGCGATAAACGGTAATGGGGCGTGCATGTTAGGCTTGCTGATGTACCTTATATGTTTATTTTGATTTGTATAATTTTTGTGGCAGCTAGTGGTGACTGAGTTTGTTCCGGCGTTTCTTCTCAGCATTTGTCAGATTTGTGTCTTGTCTCGAAGCGCTAGTACGGCCCAAAAGATTTGGAAACATGTTCTATCCCCGTATGGGCCATAATTGATTGATATAAACTAATTATTGACGTTCATAATTGTTATTTTGTGCCCTAAGGGCTAATTTTTCAATAGTTGGATAAGAATTCATTTTTTTTAATCTGTGGCATTATGATTCATCAGTTTGATAAGTTTTATGTGACCATTGAAAAATCGGCCCTATATTGACCAAATATTTTTAGACTTTTGTCGGATCCGAATCATTTTAAATATGTAATCGTCACTACGAAATGCTCGGATCCGCAAAACGATTATCAAATTAACGAATTTCGTTTTTCATAGTAGACCCTGCTAGCTCTTAGCGACGTAGACAAAACAACAGTGCAATACATGAAAGTGGCGATACGCTTGCAATCGGTAGGTCTAGGGAACTGTAAAACGACTTACCAGAGGGCGCTGCATGACGGAGATGGGCGGCGCGCGCAGGTGCGCGGCCACGCGGCGCTCGATGAGGTACGACACGTACTCGTCGTACAGCAGCCGCAGCAGGTGGAACGAGCCGAACGACGCCGCGGACCTGAGCACGACAACCAAACAATCTCAGTATTCAAAGTGATAGATGCAGGATAACCCAGCTTAATGCAAGTCAGACTTGCGTAGCAAGGTTCCGTATTATACCATTGACTAAAGTTCATTTTTCTTTGCTAGTCGAATATTGTAACCAAACTTGACATTCCTTTTTTACGAAATGAGTCGTTTTAAAATAAGATAAACATAAAACTTACAACCAACATAGGTAAGTCATTGTTTTGCACTAATAGCTTTTGAAATCAAATAATTTTATTGGCTAATATTATTTTAAAAGTTGTTTACATTGTTCAACTAGCAAAGAGAAACGGACTGTAGGTAAACGAAATAGATGAATATTTCAAGTACTTACTATTGCCATTATTGATATAGAGCAAAAAAATATTATTATTATCGCGCAAAAAAGAAAAAAACCGCGTTTATTCTATGGGATATGATTTAAATATATTTTTTTTTATTTTTGTTATAGCAACAACTAAAATTCATTTTTTGTGAAAAAATTAACTGTCTAGTTATCGCGGTTCTTGAGATACAACCTGGCGCGATACATCGCAAATCATCAGGCATCGATAATCGCATACACGGACGGACGACAAAGTCTCAGTAATAGGGTCCCATTCTTACCCTTTGGATACGGAACTCTAAAAATAGACAAATTAGAGTAGGCAAATAAAAGGTCAAGTACTCGATACCGCTACCACGCAACTCTACTGTGGTATACGTAACGCGAAAAGCTTGACTTTGCACAAACCGCGTTAGCTGATTCGTGTACCTTAACACGGCGCGGTTACAAGTATTACTACAATCCTACAAAAAGACCTACCCATTGTTAGACGAATAATCGACTAATTTTACTGACTGCATTGAATATTATGTAATTATTTTTATCTTATAAGATCATCTTCAACACACCGAATTATCTATATCCACTATCTACTACAAAAACATGATTGATATATGTATGTAGTTTATAAAGATAAAATAAGAAACCAAAAATTTGCGCGGGACTCGAACCAGCAACTTTCTGGCTAACCGGGCGAAACGCTCTATTAATTGAGCTACCGTGCTGTCGGTCCGACATTGCGAAATTTGTGGTCTCTTATGGATACGTCATTTACGCGTGACGTTTAGCGCCATCTACCCGTCTCTTTATGCAACAGTGGGGCCAACTAGTTATTCTTTACAGAATAAATTCAACTTGGAAAATTGATGACATTTCGCTATTTAGAATGTTTTTTAATCATAAAGATGAAATAAGAAACCAATTTTTTTGCGTGTTCATTTCATTCATTATGCATGACGTAATGCAAATATCGCAAGGTCGGACTAACAGCACGGTAGCTCAATTGGTAGAGCGTTTGGCCCGGTTAGCCAGAAAGTTGTTAGTTCGAGTCCCGCCCGTGCCCAAATTTTTGGTTTCTTATTTCATCTTTATGAATATAAAATATGACACTGCGAGTTTTAAAAACACTCGAGCAGCAGGCGCCGCGCGCGCGCCGCGTAGTCGGGCCGGCGCTCGTGCGCGGACAGCGCGTCGCGCCGCGGCCTAGTGTCGCCTGGACGTTTGTATTGACCTGAGCGTGAGCTCGCGTATGACGAGCGAGGAGTAGAAGGACCAGTCGAGCAGCAGGCGCCGCGCGCGCGCCGCGTAGTCGGGCCGGCGCTCGTGCGCGGACAGCGCGTCGCGCCGCGGCCTAGTGTCGCCTGGACGTTTGTATTGACCTGAGCGTGAGCTCGCGTATGACGAGCGAGGAGTAGAAGGACCAGTCGAGCAGCAGGCGCCGCGCGCGCGCCGCGTAGTCGGGCCGGCGCTCGTGCGCGGACAGCGCGTCGCGCCGCGGCCTAGTGTCGCCTGGACGTTTGTATTGACCTGAGCGTGAGCTCGCGTATGACGAGCGAGGAGTAGAAGGACCAGTCGAGCAGCAGGCGCCGCGCGCGCGCCGCGTAGTCGGGCCGGCGCTCGTGCGCGGACAGCGCGTCGCGCCGCGGCCTAGTGTCGCCTGGACGTTTGTATTGACCTGAGCGTGAGCTCGCGTATGACGAGCGAGGAGTAGAAGGACCAGTCGAGCAGCAGGCGCCGCGCGCGCGCCGCGTAGTCGGGCCGGCGCTCGTGCGCGGACAGCGCGTCGCGCCGCGGCCTAGTGTCGCCTGGACGTTTGTATTGACCTGAGCGTGAGCTCGCGTATGACGAGCGAGGAGTAGAAGGACCAGTCGAGCAGCAGGCGCCGCGCGCGCGCCGCGTAGTCGGGCCGGCGCTCGTGCGCGGACAGCGCGTCGCGCCGCGGCCTAGTGTCGCCTGGACGTTTGTATTGACCTGAGCGTGAGCTCGCGTATGACGAGCGAGGAGTAGAAGGACCAGTCGAGCAGCAGGCGCCGCGCGCGCGCCGCGTAGTCGGGCCGGCGCTCGTGCGCGGACAGCGCGTCGCGCCGCGGCCTAGTGTCGCCTGGACGTTTGTATTGACCTGAGCGTGAGCTCGCGTATGACGAGCGAGGAGTAGAAGGACCAGTCGAGCAGCAGGCGCCGCGCGCGCGCCGCGTAGTCGGGCCGGCGCTCGTGCGCGGACAGCGCGTCGCGCCGCGGCCTAGTGTCGCCTGGACGTTTGTATTGACCTGAGCGTGAGCTCGCGTATGACGAGCGAGGAGTAGAAGGACCAGTCGAGCAGCAGGCGCCGCGCGCGCGCCGCGTAGTCGGGCCGGCGCTCGTGCGCGGACAGCGCGTCGCGCCGCGGCCTAGTGTCGCCTGGACGTTTGTATTGACCTGAGCGTGAGCTCGCGTATGACGAGCGAGGAGTAGAAGGACCAGTCGAGCAGCAGGCGCCGCGCGCGCGCCGCGTAGTCGGGCCGGCGCTCGTGCGCGGACAGCGCGTCGCGCCGCGGCCTAGTGTCGCCTGGACGTTTGTATTGACCTGAGCGTGAGCTCGCGTATGACGAGCGAGGAGTAGAAGGACCAGTCGAGCAGCAGGCGCCGCGCGCGCGCCGCGTAGTCGGGCCGGCGCTCGTGCGCGGACAGCGCGTCGCGCACGCAGCCCTCCAGCCACGCCGCCCACTGCTCCAGCGTCGCGCCGCGGCTTAGCGTCGCCTGCACATTTATATTCAAATAGCTTACATTCATATTATGTTAGACTCTACAGTAAGCAAGTAAGGTGTCTACAGAAAGGTGCTCGTAGCGCAGTGGTAGCAGCGCTTTGGTAGTGATACCGAAGTAAAGCAAGCAACCAACCATATAAGTGACGTATATCACGAGCATCTCCGTGCTTTGGAAGGCATGTGTGGCAGTGGGACGTTACAGGCTAACTTTATTACTATAGTAAATATTAAATTGCTTGTATTTTATTGCACAGAACAGGCTAATTGACCAAATTTCAAAACTGCATATGTTGAGTGTAACAGTTTGTGAGATGAGTGCTAGGGTCGATTGTAAGGGTAAGTTAAAGTACGAAACAAACCCAACGAAAGTTGTTCTAACACTGATTTATTCAAGGTAATCTACGTAATTATAATATCGATGCATAAGCAGACATACGGAAGTTATTTGTGTGTGTAAATAACTTATTACCTAAACGGTCGCGAGTGTGACCTAAATATAAAGTCATTGACATTATGCATTATTGTGCGGTAATCCGTACATCTTGCCGGCCCAAAAAAGGGAAAGATACAAATTCAAACTTAATATAGTGAGTAAATAGAAAATATGTAAATTCTTAATTAACAGATCAAATAAGATGGATAATATAGTTGATTTGTATATAAAAAAGGTAAAAATGCATATAAAAGGTAAACTTAAATATCTTAAATATTTCATCGCTGCACTACACTATTGACGGGAATATCCAGTCGCACAGTTCGCGGGCGGGTCCTCGGGCGCTCTTCCGGTGGTTGGTCTTCATCAGCGTTCGCGATAGGTGCCATTGGTATTGAAATCGCCGGGGTGCTCGCCGCCGTCATGTCGAGGGCTCCTTTGCTTCTGCGCCATCGTATAATCGAGTATACACAGGCCACGATGATAATAAGTCCCAGTATTATGTACAGGAGAGAATACTGGTGCACGTCGTGTATACTGAGTGGTGCAGTCTCTTGTTCCTTGAGGTTTGTGATTTGGGTTTTCATACGACGCCACTCGTCTTCATGATCTTCGGGGGAAAACTGTTCAAAGTCCGAGATGTTCAGTATGGAGTTCAGTATAGAGGTCTCCGATACCATAGGCATGCCCTTTTGGACCTTGACACGGCTCAAGTAGTTGTTATGGCCGAGTATCGAGAAAGTGTCACCTTTAATAGTGCAGCCTTGACCTATATCTAAAAGGCCGTTCCCGGTCAGCGACTTCATTGTCATTCCTGTGTCAGTACAAAATATGCGAATGTGGCATTCCTCACAGCACGAGAATAACCACCTGTTATCTCGATGCAATTTGATCCATCGCTCGTGACACGGCGTCTTCTTTGTATTGCACATTGTTTTGTTATGAATACTCAAGTTACAAATAGACTGAGTTAATTGCACGTCGTAAATCGGTGCGTTTAATGAACACAATATTTTATTTGATTGTGTATGAATACAATTCTGAACGTCAGTTTCGGTCAGAGTTAGAAGCATGTCCTTTTGAAGATTGAAAGCGATGTATGAAGTGATAAATGACACGGTGTGAGACCGATGAGGAAGACTTATGACCTTGTCGAGTTCAAAGGCTTCTTTGTTGACGAGTGGAATCTTGACTTCGATGATCAAGTACGATGAGCCAATATCACCCGCAATCTTCATCAATTTGTAAAGCTGCTTGAAATCATGCTTGGCGGCAGGTAGCGTTAAGTCGTTAGGTATGTGACTGTATATTATATTCATCTGCTCTTCAAGCTGTTCTGGAGGCAGCAAGTGTGCGTCCATATGACCATGAGCGAGGTCAGTCACTGTATTTATAATGCTTTCTTGCATATTCCGAATGTTTGAGATGATGATCATAGCTGACATTGATGATGATAGAACGTGTAGCTCGTTGTTGTTCAATGTATGCATTCTATTCACATAGAATGTTACGTTGTGTAGGTACTTCTGAACTACTCCCAGCTGTTTGTTCATGATGGCCTCATTTCTTTGAAGTATATTGTATTGAGCTTCGATGACGCTTGTTTGATTTTTCAAGAGTTGCTGTAGATGGTTCTCGTTAAGTGATATTTTCTCTATGTCCTTTTCATACTTCGCCGCAAAACGTTCATCTAAGACTCCAAATAATGAGTTCGCTATGTATCCAACGCCATCGACCAAGCCTCTTTTCTGCCTTGTGAGTGTTTGGCTCTTGAGTATTCGGTTGTAATGTTCAATTTCCGATAACTCGTGATGCATTTGATATATGACGCTCTTATATTGAGTCGGAAGTGTAGGACTATGTAGGTATTCTTCCAAGTGACCGACATATTTCTCTACGTGACGTAATGCTGACCAGTATGTACTCATATTGTAATATACGATTAATTTCCACTCGTCTCTAATAACATTTAGGTTGTACATTTTGTCGAAGTAGATATTTTGACTGTCGGCAAAGTTTGAGATGTTATATGAGCACTGTGCAGAGGTAAATATGCACATAAACAGCATCATTGCTATCGAGACAAAGGATGTCAAAGGCGTTCTCGTCGCTCGCCTTGCTCGCATTGGAGCCTTTGTTTTGCCGTTTTCAGATGCGTCAGCACATGTCGTCGACTGCACTTTATCCGTCGACTGTTGTGGTTGTTGTGGTATGTTCATGTCATTATCTTTTACAGGGAGAAGAGAAAGTTTTAAAATTGGTCGCTTTATGATTCCATTCTTCGTTTTTAGAGATACAACTCGTACATATCCGTCTTTGCCTGGATGAACGTCGATGACTCTACCCATCGCCCATTTGCCAGGCGGCAAGTTTTCGTCTTTAATGAGTACGATGTCGTCAACTTCAATGTTTTTAGATGGTAATCTCCACTTCGAACGGACTTGAAGTTGTTGTAGGTAATCAGCCGACCATTTTTTCCAAAATTGTTTGTTTATGGCCTGAATCATTTGCCATCGGGTGGTCAAGTTGATTTGATCAGGGTCGGTTTGTGGTCTTGATATCAGTGAGCTTCCGACTAGAAAGTGGCCCGGTGATAGGTACTCATCATCGAGGCTTTCAGATAGAGCCATCAGCGGTCGTGAGTTGAGACAGGCCTCTATCTGATAGAGTAGTGTGATGAACTCTTCGTAGGTGAGTTTCTGTTCACCTATCACTCGTCTCAAGTGGTGCTTCAAACTCTTGACAGCGCTCTCCCAGATGCCGCCTGCTGAAGGGAAGGCTGGTGCATTGAAGTGCCACTGTATATCGTAGTCGTTAATATTGCTGATTAACTCTGTGTCAATTGTTTGGAGGATCTCCTTATACTCTTTTTTAAGGACTTTGTTTGCTCCGATGAAGTTACTACCCTGATCGCTGTATAGGTGTCTGGGCACGGCTCTCCTCGCGCAAAATCGACGAAATGCGGCGAGGAATCCTGGAGTGCTTAGATCAGACACCAATTCGAGGTGAACTGCCTTTGTAGCTAAGCAGACGAATACTGCAACGTATCCTTTGCGTGTTCGTACGCCACGCCCCTTGTTGGCCTTGATATCGAAGTGTCCGGTAAAGTCAACTCCCGTATGGGTGAAAGGGCGCGACGGAGTAACACGTGGCTCTGGAAGATCAGCCATGATTTGTGTTCTCTTCTCTTCCTTGTAGCGTCTGCATGTTACGCATTTGCGCAGTTCTCTTTTGACTGTTCGTAGCCCACTAATTATCCAATATCTCTCTCGAATGTACGTCAGAGTAAGCCGGGGTCCACCGTGCAGCGTGGCGGAGTGAGCTTGTTGGATAATAAGTTCTGTGAGTCTGCCGTGGCTTGACAGGATCGTGGGATGCTTAGCCGATTGACTTAGTTGTGAATTGCTTAATCGTCCGCCGACCTTAAGGAGTCCATCTGTAGCATCGATGAAGGGATTGAGGCTCAACAACTTGCTGTTTGGCCTTAGATGTCCTTGTTTTTGTAATTGATCGATGTCTTCTTCGAAATCGATCGATTGAGTCGTTTTTATAAGTAAATGTAGGGCATGTTGTTTTTCCGTCGTCGATAGGTAATTTTGCCGAGGAATTTGCTTATTGCGCAACCATTGTGTGAAACGTAATAGCCAGCCGATCGTTGTTGTTATGCGTTTTATCGAGCTGCATTCGTGTAATAATTGAATAACTAAATCGTTTCTGTATGACACGGCGGCGTTCACACTGCCTTTCTTAGCTTCTAATTCCGGTGCTTCGTATATCTTGTTTTTGATCTTGAGTGGATCAAATGTAGATAGCCACTGCGGTCCATGCCACCACAAAGCATGTTCTGACAGTTGTTGCGAAGTCAAGCCTCTCGTGGCGCAGTCTGCCGCATTTTCTTCGGACCGGACGTGGTGCCAAGATGACGAAGGGATAACGTTAAGTATCGAACGGACTCTGTTGGCTACAAATTGTTTCCATCTGCTTGTATCACCATGCAGCCAGCCCAACACCACCATAGAGTCGGTCCACGCGTATGCTTTCACGTCTTCTGGTACAGTTTCCAGGACTTTCTTCATAAGTTGCGTCAGTAGTAGCGCTCCACAAAGTTCAAGTTTAGGTAGAGTTAACTTGTTCTTCAGCGGAGCTAACTTTGTTTTGGCTGTCACAAGCGTCGATGTGAACTCGCCTTTACAATCTAGGGTGACGACGTAAATAGAGCAAGCGTATGCCTTTTCTGACGCGTCGCAGAAACCATGAATTGTGTAATGGTTTCTATCTTCCATGTATCTTGGTATGTTGAATCTCTCGATTTCTTGAAAGTCACACCTTAGTTGAGCCCAGTCATTGTTAATGTTTTCTGTAAGATGAGCATCCCAATCAGATGTTTCTTCGGACCAAGTTCGTTGAAACAGTATTTTCGCCCTTATCGTCAGCGGTGATAACCAACCCAGCGGGTCAAAAATCTTAGAGATGTGTGATAGTAGCTGCCGTTTTGTTACTGATGCTGTACTTATCTCATCATCAAATAAGTTTTTGAATGAAAAAGTGTCTGAGGTTGGATTCCAACGCAAACCTAGCGTCTTCCTATTTTCAGAGCACCTGAAGTCGAGTGGTGTGTCCAATTGATTCGGAGATAAATTCTTTGTCAGCTCGGTGGAGTTACTGGACCATTTTCTTATGTTCATTCCAGCGCCTTTAAGTATGTCGATTATCTCTTGTTGCAGCTGTTTAGCTTGAGATAAGTTTTCACAGCCTTCCAGCAGGTCATCCATGTAAAATGAGTTCAACAGAGCAGCAGCCGCCATCGGGAATTTGTGTGCATCGTCTATGGCAAGCTGTTTCAATGTACGCATTGCAAGGTAGGGCGCCGCTTTCGTACCATAAGTGACTGTTGTAAGCTGGTACTCTTTCAGAGGCTCGTCTGGCGTACTTCTCCAAATAATACATTGTAGATGTTGGTCATGCTCTCGAATCATTATTTGTCGAAACATCTTCTCAATGTCGGCGGTTATCACGTATTTATGCTGTCGCCATACTAGGATAAGATGTAGTAGGTCCTTTTGTAGATTAGGACCTCGTTCCATCAAATCATTGAGGCTGTATCCTGATGACGTCTTTGATGATGCATTGAAGACGGTTCGAAGCTTTGTAGTCGTAGAATCAGCCTTCAATACACCGTGATGAGGGAGATAGCACGAGGGTTCCGTATGTTGCGTAATTGAAGACATGTGACCTTGCTGTTCGTAGTCGTGTAGAAACTGTTTGTAGCTCTCAGCGAATTCTTTGTTTCTTAACATCTTGTTTTCTAAGTTGTAAAATTGTGCAGTTGACTTCGACTTAGATTGACCTAGATCTTGTTCGAATCCAGGTTTCATTGGGAGCGCTACTTCGTATCTCCCAGTCGGTAGTCGTCTTGTTGTTGACTGGTAGTATTGTTCACAGTACTGCTCCTCTTGTGTCAGTTCGAGGCTTGAGTCAGTAATATCTTCGAGTTCCCAGTATTGTGATAGCTCGGATAAGTTGTTTACAACAACGTGACATTGAAAGGTTTTCACGCCGCCTGAAAGTATCCAATCCATTCTTGTTTGTTGTGCAATGGGCGCGATGTTTGGACCTTTGATCAGACCATTCATGATAATGTCTGAGTAAACGCTTGCATCCAATAGCAGATCAATCGGTCTTGAAAGATTGTACTCTGGATCAGCCAGTTGTATATGTTGCAGATGAGGCCACGACTGCTTCTTGAATGATATATTTGGTAAGTTATTGATGACATGTTTGATGACCAATGCTTGAGTTGAAAATTCATAATCATCGTAGATAGATTGGCATTCCAGTGTAATTATTCCTTTCCCTTGCTTAGCTCCTTGGCCAATGCCTGATACTGATGCGTGATGCCGTTGTCGAGGCAAGCCCAGCATCTGAGCGGCGTTTTCACTTATGAGCGAAATCTGAGATCCTTGATCAAGAAGGGCTCTCAGAGTGATAGGTGTGCCATCAATACTCTTGACCTTGATTAGAAGAGTCGTCAATAAAATCTCCTCATCATCTGTAGCGACGTGATTGACGCTGTGTTGTTTATTGTTTTGACGCGTTGAAATCGAAGGTTTCAGTGTAACCGGAGGCGAAGGTGAGGGCAGTGACTTGTGCGACTCGTCCACTTTGTTCGAAGAATGTTGCGTAAGGTTCGTATTGACGTATGCGTCATGTAGCAGTGTGTGGTGGTTATTATTGCAAGCTCTGCATGTTTTCGTCGTTTTGCATGTATTGTCTTTATGTTCGTACAGACAATTCTGGCAAAACTTGAGTTTTATGACGGTCATTAGCCTCTCGTCCGGGGTCATTTGCGCGAACTTGCTGCATCTGTATAGGAAGTGATTGCAGTTGCAAATAGGACAATTAGACGAGCATGTTGCAATCGCTTGAAATTCTCTACGCTGGAACCTTCCATAGCGATGACCGTTTGGTTGGTTTATCTGTGGCTTATAAGGCTTGTTGATCGTAATCTTTTGAGGCAAATTTTTGTTGAATGACGTTGTGTCCCTTTCTTTGACGTTGATGGGCTCGAGTGCGTTGAATTTGCTTTCTAGGAAATCCATGAGCTCGGAAAGTAGCGGTAGATTACGTGGGGCCTTTCTAGCTTCCTTGTAGTCGCTGTATGTTTCAGCATCCAGCTTCTTAGCTATGAGATGGACAAGTAGTGGGTCCCATGTACTTGTATCGATACCCAGGTTTTGTATTGCATGAATACATTCCATAGATGTGTCATAAAGGCGTCTTATTTCATGTGCCGACTGTTTGTGTACAACAGGCTGATTTATGAAGATCTCAATCTGCTTCGTAAACAACAGCTGAGGGTTGTTGTATCTATGAATAAGTAGCTCCCATGCGGTCTCGTAGTTGTCTGCCGAGATGTGGAGATGTTGAATAAGTCGCTCAGCCTCTCCGCGTAGCTTGCCTTTTAGGTGTTGCATCTTTTGAGTATTAGTGAGAAGATTGTTGTTATGGATGCTCTCAACATACAGGTCATGAAACGTAGGCCATTGTGTGTACTTTCCAGAGAAGGTTGGAATGTCGATCTGTGGCGTTGACTGCTGAAGATGAGCTGTTGATGCAAGCTTTAGATTTAGAGCTTTCTTGATGCTTTTGTACGAGTCTTCATAAGCATAAAACTCGTCGTCGTAATCAGCGTCTGAGCCCTGCAGTATGTTGTCGATTTGTAAATGCAAAGCGTCGATTGCATTCCAACGTGACTGAATGTTGCGTAGCTCATCTTCTAACTCCCACTTGTCACGAATAGAGTCAACTCGTAGGCTATTCACTTGTCGGTAAAAAGCTCTGAAGTTGGTTCGTTGCAAAGATAGTAGCTCGCTTGCGTGATTTGCATCTGAGCGTGATGTCGACGCGGTCGCCGTCGATGGTATAGACAACCTTGGTAGTAGCTTAGGTGGAGCCGTTTGTGCACCTAGCTCGGGTTGTATGATTGTTGGATTTTTAGGTACCTCTGCCGGTAACGGTGTAATCGATGTTGCAGCCGCTTCGATTGCAGGGGAAAATGATGAAATCTTGTTGTAGACAGTGTCGTAGTATGTCTTTGCTTGTTGAAACTGGTCTTCAACGAAATAAGGTTCTGAGTCGTTAGCGTAGCGCAATAACTTGTCATTGTTGTCTCTAAACTTGGCCCATAGCTTTTGCAGGGTCTCAAGTCGTTCGTCTAAGTATTGACGAGTCTTCCGATTCGCAGAATCCTTGCCGAAATTACGTTCTAGCTTCTTGATGGCTTCAACAATGTCGTGTTGATGCTGGAGCAGACTCTCCATGTTGAAAGTAAGAAGTAGATTGAAGTTAAGTAATGTATGAACTTGAAGTAATCCGTAGCACTTCTCCGAACGTCGACGAAGAAGTAGGTTTTAACGTAGCAGATGATCGTAGTCCGGGTCACTCTATGTTCTCGTGAACTTAGCACGACCTTTATGCGCCTTCTCAATTAAGCTGGTGGAACCCTCTTCCGGGAAGCCAGTTAACCGATTCGCAATCGTACAAAGTCACAGAAAAACACAAAGTGCCGTTATAGTAGGATCACTGATACCTACGTATGCACGTAGTTTCCAAACGTCGATGGAGTTACGTGGTTGTAGATAGCTGTTGCTCCCAAACGTCGATGAGAGTTGTGTAGACTGTAGTTGCAGATCACTGATTCTCCCAAACGTCGATGAGAGGTGTGGTCCACAATCACTGGTTTATCACTTTCCGAAGGACCAAAAAACTGTTGAGTGTAACAGTTTGTGAGATGAGTGCTAGGGTCGATTGTAAGGGTAAGTTAAAGTACGAAACAAACCCAACGAAAGTTGTTCTAACACTGATTTATTCAAGGTAATCTACGTAATTATAATATCGATGCATAAGCAGACATACGGAAGTTATTTGTGTGTGTAAATAACTTATTACCTAAACGGTCGCGAGTGTGACCTAAATATAAAGTCATTGACATTATGCATTATTGTGCGGTAATCCGTACAGCATAATACTTAAAGTTAATAAATATATTATTCGAATTTTTTGTTATTTTCTAAATATTCGACATTCGCATGATTTATTTATGATTTAAAATTTGAATTTATAGGGGTCTCAAATACTCTCGAAATGCAGCTTGCATTGTATGCTTATTTTTAGTATTATAATGTGTACATCACTTTTTTCGTGAATGAATGTAATTTCTTCCGTACATATATTCAATTTTCGTTAATATACTGATAGGATGTTAATATTCTATTTTTTAAGGTTTAACATTATAAATAGGTCGGTCGATTGTACGCGCTGGCGTGTGGTGTCGTACCTTGAAGTCTGCCTCGAGGCGGTGCGCGGTGGCGGCGCTGCCGCAGGCGCAGGCCCAGGCGGCCTGCTCGCGCACCACGCGGAAGTCCACGCGGTTCAGGTCCGACACCATCTGGTCAACGATATTACTCATTAACACTTCGTTGCATTACAACTGGGGGACAGTTATCGTGCAATTCGTACACAAGAAAAGTTCACCGATCGAATTTTCTTTGTCGAAGAAAAAAATTTTGATTTCACAGGGTCACGATTTTTATGTATTTAGATTTTGTTCGTGCTTTTTTTTACATGTTACTTGGTTTTTTAGGTAAAACGCTTAAACTCGCAATCGAATTACCACACGAAAAAAGTTGACTTGCCCCGAGAATCGGCCTCCTGATGGCTGTTGGGGCAGATAAGTTTTAGATTGGAGACCCTTCGATCAATGACGCGGCGTAGGACGTCCAAGACAAGATGGATAGATAACCTAGTAAAGATCGCAGGATCAAACTGGACACAGATCGCTTGTGATCGGTCCCTGAGGAAAACCGTAGGGGAGTATGTTCAGCAGTCGATTTTAGGGTGATAAGGATGATGATGATGACTTAATTTTATTACTCCTTTCAATGTATCCAGTTTTGATACATTAAATTTTTGTTAATAAATTATTTTGTTTACCGTGAAAATTTGTATCAATAAATTGGATCCGAAAATATTAACTTTTGCGTTGCAATTGTAATCTTGAAAAACATCAATGAAAGAAAGCAGCCGCAGCTCGTAAATATTAACAGTCTTGCGAGTATGCCGGCGGCCGAGCTTAGGCGTGCGCCCGGATAGCGCAGACGTGGGGATCGATTCTTCGCCTGACACACGTTTCTTTTTAATGTTATTCAAACACAAGAGAATTTCAATACAAGTCTGTAAGAAGTCAGCTCAGGAGTCTCGGCGCAGGGAGCGACGATTAAGCGAATGTTTCATGCACGGAGAGCTGAGAATAGATGCGTACGCGCCGAGTGACGATAGTCAACTGTCGGTCCGTTCTCCCTTCGGTCACGTCGAAGCCGTCTCATCGAACTATGAAAGTGAGGGAACAGAGAGCGGTCGCGTGATGACATAGAAGACAATTATAAAGTAATTTCACTCTGCTAGGGCAGTCAAATAAATAACAACTTTTTATTTCATCAGCGGCGAATGCGTGTCTTTTTCAAACTTATAACTTCATTCGAGATCGTTTCAGCTGCCAGAAATGCGGGCATCTTTCTAACGCGGAACAGTATCGCGCTTAAGACTACCGTTTTATGACTCAGAGTACAGCATCGCTAGCGCGGACCTAAACATCGAAGTGATCCCGGTGACGGGCGCACACTCGATACATCCACAAGATCTGTATAACTCTTTACTGAAACGACTCACTGAGTCGTTACTTCAAGATGTTCCACTGTTCTGAAACCAAAACGTATCTGCATCATTAGCAACTTGAGAGCAAGTGACGACCTCCGTGGCGTAGTGGCTAAAGCGCGCTGGTTTCAAGGCGTCGCCGCTCCGAGGTTCCGGGTTCGATTCCCGGTCTGGTCAATATAGAAATCAAAAATTTTCTATATTGTCTCGGGTCTGGGTGTTGTGGTACCACCTTTGTGTCTGATTTCGATAACACAAGTGCATTAGCTACTTACTTTGGGATCAGAGCAATGAATGTGAACAGTGTCCATTATTATTATTGTATCTCTCCTGCAGGATATCACTGCCGAAACCGGTCCTTTTGGAAAGCTTACCTGGGTATACAGGGTTAATTTAAATTAACTGATCACCTCTTGCAGGCAGCCTCTCAACATCAATTCCAACAACATTTGTTCTACGACTTTTTACAAATCTTGATAAATAACACAAAAAAAAGAAAAAGAAAAATAATTTTGTTTCCTCTGTTATTCACTACTCTGTATGATCTACGCCGAGGCGCCCCTACCTCGCCCCGCCTGTATTCATTCAACGTTTCGGTACTAACTACCTCCTATTTCCCGCGCTTTTTTCTAAGCCGGTTAATTTACTATGTTTGTACCTAAGTTATTCAGACTATCTGGGGGCTTACATTTTCACGTTGAATTTACGTATTCAGCTTCTTTAAAGAAGTAAGTTTGTTAAAACCCAAGCATGTCGCGATACCTACCGTTCAGACTCGCTGCAGGCTTCGCGAACATTGTCACCACACCTAGGCAGCACTCGTACCATCTCAGTGTACTCAACATTTGTGTAACGGTACGGCATCGCAGTAATGTTTTCCGTATGCACTCACTAATTAATTGAACTCCGGTTACGCGGCAAGTGAGGAGACGCGCGCAGCGGCGGCGCACGCGTTTGATATCGACCGTGACGTA
Source organism: Pyrausta purpuralis (assembly GCA_963924145.1). Lineage (NCBI taxonomy): Eukaryota > Metazoa > Arthropoda > Insecta > Lepidoptera > Crambidae > Pyrausta > Pyrausta purpuralis. The sequence continues at coordinate 25,933,429 of OZ001648.1, read as the reverse complement.
CGACTGAGGTCAAGTTCAAATGGGCATCGCGCCGGCGCTGCGTCACCCCGCCCGCCACCCCGCGCTCCGCTGCACGTGGTGATTATTTTGTCTACGCAAGGTGCGTTATTAGAGTAACGCAAGTTTAGAGTCAACAAATATTTTTTGTATGGGAAAACGTAAATTTTAAAAACTAATAATTTTGAAAAGTTGTAGAACAAATGTTGTTGGGATTGTTGTGGAGAAGCTGCCTGCAAGAGGTGATCAGCTAATTTAAATTAACCCTGTATAGATCCAACAGGAAGAGGCCCCTTTGAGATACCTTAATATGTTGGGATATGTACATCTGGCGGGTACTATCTCTGCCTGCATTATTGAGGAAATACAGCCAAAGACAGGACCCGCTAGGTGCAAGGACTATTGCAGATAAGGTGGAGACTATGCCAGGACTATGGTGAGGAAATTACTGGACCGGTTGCTGGGATATTGATGAGACAACGGGACGCCTGCCATATCAAATGCCTCATCTCGATAATTACGGCGGACGGTGACTCGCCGTTCACTAAACGGGCCACCCGTGGAAGGCATACCAGAAGGTAGCAAGGCAGCAACATTGGTGTGGACGGCTTAAGGTTGTAGAGAGGTGAGACTGCGGGGTGCAGGTGGCTAGTGACGTAGATTACTAATCCACACCAGAACCCATCCTTATAGACAGGTAGTCAGCAGGTTATTATTATTAAGCTCAGCACGCGTTGTTCGGAACGCAAAGTATCGTGCGATGTGAAGGTGCGCACCTGCTGTATCTGGTGCTGGTTGGTGAGCACGGCGCGCGCGGCCTGCGCGAGGTGGTTGAGCGACGTGTAGCGGCGCAGCGCCGCGGCCAGCGCCATGGCCGCTGTGGAGGTGCGCACCTGCTGTATCTGGTGCTGGTTGGTGAGCACGGCGCGCGCGGCCTGCGCGAGGTGGTTGAGCGACGTGTAGCGGCGCAGCGCCGCGGCCAGCGCCATGGCCGCTGTGGAGGTGCGCACCTGCTGTATCTGGTGCTGGTTGGTGAGCACGGCGCGCGCGGCCTGCGCGAGGTGGTTGAGCGACGTGTAGCGGCGCAGCGCCGCGGCCAGCGCCATGGCCGCTGTGGAGGTGCGCACCTGCTGTATCTGGTGCTGGTTGGTGAGCACGGCGCGCGCGGCCTGCGCGAGGTGGTTGAGCGACGTGTAGCGGCGCAGCGCCGCGGCCAGCGCCATGGCCGCTGTGGAGGTGCGCACCTGCTGTATCTGGTGCTGGTTGGTGAGCACGGCGCGCGCGGCCTGCGCGAGGTGGTTGAGCGACGTGTAGCGGCGCAGCGCCGCGGCCAGCGCCATGGCCGCTGTGGAGGTGCGCACCTGCTGTATCTGGTGCTGGTTGGTGAGCACGGCGCGCGCGGCCTGCGCGAGGTGGTTGAGCGACGTGTAGCGGCGCAGCGCCGCGGCCAGCGCCATGGCCGCTGTGGAGGTGCGCACCTGCTGTATCTGGTGCTGGTTGGTGAGCACGGCGCGCGCGGCCTGCGCGAGGTGGTTGAGCGACGTGTAGCGGCGCAGCGCCGCGGCCAGCGCCATGGCCGCTGTGGAGGTGCGCACCTGCTGTATCTGGTGCTGGTTGGTGAGCACGGCGCGCGCGGCCTGCGCGAGGTGGTTGAGCGACGTGTAGCGGCGCAGCGCCGCGGCCAGCGCCATGGCCGCTGTGGAGGTGCGCACCTGCTGTATCTGGTGCTGGTTGGTGAGCACGGCGCGCGCGGCCTGCGCGAGGTGGTTGAGCGACGTGTAGCGGCGCAGCGCCGCGGCCAGCGCCATGGCCGCTGTGGAGGTGCGCACCTGCTGTATCTGGTGCTGGTTGGTGAGCACGGCGCGCGCGGCCTGCGCGAGGTGGTTGAGCGACGTGTAGCGGCGCAGCGCCGCGGCCAGCGCCATGGCCGCTGTGGAGGTGCGCACCTGCTGTATCTGGTGCTGGTTGGTGAGCACGGCGCGCGCGGCCTGCGCGAGGTGGTTGAGCGACGTGTAGCGGCGCAGCGCCGCGGCCAGCGCCATGGCCGCTGTGGAGGTGCGCACCTGCTGTATCTGGTGCTGGTTGGTGAGCACGGCGCGCGCGGCCTGCGCGAGGTGGTTGAGCGACGTGTAGCGGCGCAGCGCCGCGGCCAGCGCCATGGCCGCTGTGGAGGTGCGCACCTGCTGTATCTGGTGCTGGTTGGTGAGCACGGCGCGCGCGGCCTGCGCGAGGTGGTTGAGCGACGTGTAGCGGCGCAGCGCCGCGGCCAGCGCCATGGCCGCTGTGGAGGTGCGCACCTGCTGTATCTGGTGCTGGTTGGTGAGCACGGCGCGCGCGGCCTGCGCGAGGTGGTTGAGCGACGTGTAGCGGCGCAGCGCCGCGGCCAGCGCCATGGCCGCTGTGGAGGTGCGCACCTGCTGTATCTGGTGCTGGTTGGTGAGCACGGCGCGCGCGGCCTGCGCGAGGTGGTTGAGCGACGTGTAGCGGCGCAGCGCCGCGGCCAGCGCCATGGCCGCTGTGGAGGTGCGCACCTGCTGTATCTGGTGCTGGTTGGTGAGCACGGCGCGCGCGGCCTGCGCGAGGTGGTTGAGCGACGTGTAGCGGCGCAGCGCCGCGGCCAGCGCCATGGCCGCTGTGGAGGTGCGCACCTGCTGTATCTGGTGCTGGTTGGTGAGCACGGCGCGCGCGGCCTGCGCGAGGTGGTTGAGCGACGTGTAGCGGCGCAGCGCCGCGGCCAGCGCCATGGCCGCTGTGGAGGTGCGCACCTGCTGTATCTGGTGCTGGTTGGTGAGCACGGCGCGCGCGGCCTGCGCGAGGTGGTTGAGCGACGTGTAGCGGCGCAGCGCCGCGGCCAGCGCCATGGCCGCTGTGGAGGTGCGCACCTGCTGTATCTGGTGCTGGTTGGTGAGCACGGCGCGCGCGGCCTGCGCGAGGTGGTTGAGCGACGTGTAGCGGCGCAGCGCCGCGGCCAGCGCCATGGCCGCTGTGGAGGTGCGCACCTGCTGTATCTGGTGCTGGTTGGTGAGCACGGCGCGCGCGGCCTGCGCGAGGTGGTTGAGCGACGTGTAGCGGCGCAGCGCCGCGGCCAGCGCCATGGCCGCTGTGGAGGTGCGCACCTGCTGTATCTGGTGCTGGTTGGTGAGCACGGCGCGCGCGGCCTGCGCGAGGTGGTTGAGCGACGTGTAGCGGCGCAGCGCCGCGGCCAGCGCCATGGCCGCTGTGGAGGTGCGCACCTGCTGTATCTGGTGCTGGTTGGTGAGCACGGCGCGCGCGGCCTGCGCGAGGTGGTTGAGCGACGTGTAGCGGCGCAGCGCCGCGGCCAGCGCCATGGCCGCTGTGGAGGTGCGCACCTGCTGTATCTGGTGCTGGTTGGTGAGCACGGCGCGCGCGGCCTGCGCGAGGTGGTTGAGCGACGTGTAGCGGCGCAGCGCCGCGGCCAGCGCCATGGCCGCTGTGGAGGTGCGCACCTGCTGTATCTGGTGCTGGTTGGTGAGCACGGCGCGCGCGGCCTGCGCGAGGTGGTTGAGCGACGTGTAGCGGCGCAGCGCCGCGGCCAGCGCCATGGCCGCTGTGGAGGTGCGCACCTGCTGTATCTGGTGCTGGTTGGTGAGCACGGCGCGCGCGGCCTGCGCGAGGTGGTTGAGCGACGTGTAGCGGCGCAGCGCCGCGGCCAGCGCCATGGCGGCCGACGCCTGCGCGCGCGCCGCCGCGGCGGGAGCGCCCGCCGAGCCCACCGCCAGCGACGACTCCAGGCTCTTGGCGAAGTTGCGGATGGCCTGGTCCACAGAAAAATTAAGCTGTTAACTATCGGTTCTTTTTGTGACGCTACAATTAGTTACGATAACATTAAACACTGTTACGAATTACAGCTACTTCCATAGACGAAAGCCGCCCCACTCATTTTTGATTGCAGTAAGCGCAGAGTGCGGGGGCTGTTATAAATTTAATATTCAAATCTATATGCAACACTTAATGTTAATTGCACAAAACCTCCACCCCATATGATTTTAAGTTCAATTGACCTAATTCTAATATGAAATAAATAATTTAAGATTTTATGTGGTGTTTTGTAGTTTTACTGGCATTTCTCATAATTTCTTGCTCTGCGGATGACGCTCTGTCGAGAGGGGAGTCGGTAGATAAATATATTACCGGGCCGATGCGCCGTGCAGACATTATTATTGGTACTATCTTCGCTCATAAAGAACTATTCATTTCTTTACATATTTTGGCGGGTTTGCGCATGTGATGTCTTGTTTTATAAATATTTTTATGATTAAATATAACCCATATTAAAAAGACTTTTATTTTTATTCTCCTCGTTATTACAACCACACTATTTTCAAATTTTGCGCATTCAACGTTACTCGTTGTATACAAAAGAAAGTCGTGTTAGTTACACTATTTATAACTCAAGAAAAGCCCTTTTTGAGTATTACCGATGAACCGATTTGGCTGAAAATTGATGGAGAAGGTAGCTTAGAACCAGAAGAAGGACATAGAATATTTTTATCTCGATAGAAGGGGGCCGGGTCTGAGGTGATACGGGGCCAGTGCGAAACGGGGGGATTGAGCCCATAACCAGGAGGATATAGAATATGTAGGGGTCACGTTGTGCATACGCAGCGATAAGTCACGGGCGACCGCGTCCGATCGCCAGTCGATCGCCGGGAACCTAGACGGACACGCGTAACTTAGATCTTAATAATATCGCATGTACTTAATGTGTGCAAGGACAATAAAGCAAGTCGTTTCGTGTACAAACTGTTTTATTGAGTTCTCCCGTAGACAGGCATCCTTACAAATACTTTATTTCCCGTTCGACGAGGGCGTGACGGGAAGGGGCCGGGGCGAAACAATGTTCGCTAGCACCTCTTAACATTACGGGGCTGAGCGATACGGGGCTGGGGGTGAAATAAAGTTCGCTGGATCCGCTAGTAATAAATATACGGCCAAAGCTTGCACAATTGAACTGAGGCGAAACGCCAATGTGCCATGGTTGTAACTTTTGTAAGTTTATGGTACGGCAGCGCGTCGATGGTGCTGCCACCTAGGGGGTCTGGCTATTAGACGGCTGCTGGGGTTTGACCTGGCATTCACTTCTAATGGCGCGAACTATAAGATTTGTAATTTGGTATAACACTTAGAAATACGCCTTGTAACCATTCAAAGTGCAATATAAATTCCTAGTTATAATCTGAAGCCTGTTTCCTTTCCGTATATCACCCGAGAGATAATTGTCTCAGTGTTAATTCATCGCAAATAAGATGGACCAGGACATCGGTCCATACTGGTGACCATCGACATGATTTTAAACCTGCGCCAATTTTTTAAGAAAACGCGAAGAAAACGTCCTAATGGGTATTTAGAACAACGATGGCTCCGTGTGAATACTGTGTGGTGTAATTAAATCCAGTGCGTTTCTGTGAAGACTACTTTTTTACGGCCGTGCAAGTCCCATCCTCCAGTTCCTACACAGCGATTTATCGAAATATTCGAGCATGACTGCATATTGCTAAGGTGATTTGGAAGAAAAAATCAGCATTCTACCAACATCAATCGCAAGTACATTTATTGTGTAATATCCTATTCTCAAGTTTTCCCGCAAATTTTATTTGTTTACATCAATTTTTCGCGCGAAATCGGGACGTTCCGATTTACGTGAAAACAAACCAGAGCTATACCATAAAGTTTTTTTTTTCTTAGCAAAGACATGAAGTGTTAAACGTTCTTTTGTTTTATCATTTGCTTATACATTGTTTTTTATGTGTCTGTTTGTTGTAGTTTGTAATAATATATCTGTATTGTTTTAAAATTGAAGTAATCAAAGTTTACAAAGTACATATTTAATATGCCTATAAGTTTAAATCTTTTACGTTAAATTTAAGTTAAAATCGTTTTAGTTCCTTAATAATGGCGGAAGTAAAGGAATTACAAGATAGGCTCGAACAATTTCTAATTCAAAATATTGCAATTATGCAGCAAAACACTGACTTACAAAATAGAATAGAGATGTCGCTTTGCCACCTAGCTTAGTTTAAGGTACCGACAAGTCAGAATCAATAACGGACTCTGCTCCTAAAGCATTTTTAGTTAGTCCGAAACTTGCTCCGACCGCTTGCTTAGACCGCCCAGCTGCGTGGTTTGCCCATATAGAGGCCGAAATCGCAGATAAAATTTTAGCAAACTATGTTAGTGCCCTTAAATCTCATGAAACACCTTTTTATTTATCAGAGATAACCTCTCAAATTCAAGCTCTAAGCAATCAAGTTGCTGCTCTTACTGCTCAACGCAAATCTAGAGATCCTTCAAGGTCACGTCCAGTTTCGCGATCATCTTCAGCCAGCTCCGCAGGTAAACAGCGTTTATGTTGGTACCATTATCGCTTTGGTGTAAGGGCGAAGAAGTATATTGAACCGTGCTCTTGGGTCCCTTCGGAAAACCCCTCCAGCAGTCAGTAATGGCGACCTCTGACTGTAGTTTTTCTGGTCGCCGCCTTTTTGTCACTGATAAAATAACTAAAATACAGTTGTTTGGTAGATACTGGATCTGATTTGTGTATTTTCCCACGGAAACTTATTAAACCTAATTCAAAAGCAACCAGATTTCAGTTAAGCGCGGCTAATGGCACAACCATAAATACATATGTCTGCCACACTTTAGTGCTCAATTTTGGCCTACGACGCGACTTCGGGTGGAATTTTGTCATTGCTGATGTCGACATGGCAATTGTAGGATCTGATTTCCTTGCATATTACAATCTCCTTCCTGACTGCCGCTACAAACTCCTGCGAGATGGCCAAACAGGTCTAACAAGTCCAGCATCTATTAGTGGTCACAGCCAAAGCAGCGTTAAAGCTGTTTTTCAGAACGATTTACCCTTTGCTGATCTTTTACGACAATTTCCGGATATACCGCGCCCCCCAGGTATTACCAGGTTAGTTAAACATAAAACTGTTCTTCCAAAGGTTCGTTGATGAAGTCGTTAGGGGTCTAGTTGGTTTTGCATACGTTGATGATATTTTAGTTTTTTCAAAAAATAGTTCTGATCATCAAAAGCACCTTAAAATTTTATTCGAGAGGCTCAATGAATACGGTATGATAATAAATCCCACAAAGTGCGTTTTAGGAGCAGAGGAAGTCATTTTTTTGGGTTATAATATCAATGTAACTCGTCCCCGGTCGATAGCATTAAAGAGCTGCGTGATTTCCCTCCGCCCAAAACAATTCAGTTACTACTGACCAAAGAAGACAATTTGAGTCGGCTCTTTTTACCAAGCTTTTGCCTTTAGGGGCCACTAAGCGAATTCGGACTACCAGTTACCATCCTCAGTGAAATGGTATGGTAGAACGATTTCATCGATAACTTAAAACAGCTCTTATGTGTCACCAAGAGTCGCGGTATCGTGCTCTTCCATTGGTCCTCCTTGGCATACGATCGGCACTTAAGGAAGATCTTAAATGTTCTGTAGCTGAGTTGGTTTATGGAGAACCCTTGCGATTGTCTGAAAAATTGCTAGCTCCTGCAAACCATCAGTTTATCAATTCTCCAGACGATCTCATCGCTAATCTGCAGTCAATCATGGCTTAATTACGTCCTATTCCTGCGTCTGATCATTCCGTCTAGAAATCTTTCGTTTTTAAAGACCTCCCTAAATGTTTTTCTACGAGATGATACTGTACGTAAATCACTTCAACCGCCGTATACAGGGCCTTACAAAGTGCTAGACCGAAATAATAAAACTATAAGCGTTAACATTTTCGGAAAAAAACACGAAGTTAGCATTGATCGCATTAAACCAGCCTATATCACATCTGATTGTATTCCCTCAGTTCCAGACATAGCACCACCAATAATGCCTTCATCATTAGTTAGCCTTTCTTCTGATGTACCAGATCATAGAAAAAATGAATAAGGTTAGAATGGTTTTGATCGTTCGTTTGTATGGGAACCTCTGTCGCCGGTGGGAGTTACCGCGCTGTTGCTGCAGTGATAAAAGTACCAATCAATGAATTAACGCACCAATATCACAAACCAATCACAATTTCCGCTAGGAGCTCTGTGATTGGTGTAATTAGTACTTGAAACCAACTACCAATCACAGAGCTTCTAGCGGTGAAACCTCCAATCATCATTCAGATACGTTCGTTCTTTTATGTCAAAATACTAGTGATGTGGTAAAGGTCGATTATTATAAATTCAATTACCGATGTAATGTTGTTTCTCTTTGTGAATAAACATGTATGATTTAAGTTTGAAATAATTTGGATAATTTAACAGCTCATTTGATCGCAAAAAAGCGTATTACTATTGCCTTTCAGTAAAAACAATAGAAGAAAAAAATGAGTTGCTAAACGTTACTTGAAATAGAGTAACTTTTACCTTTAAACATGAATCATTCTTTGTATAAAGAATAAGTAATATTACTTATATATACGACAAATAGATTCCAATGTAAAGAAAAATGTTTAAAGGTATAAAAGCATAAAGGCCGTGGTCTACATTATTCAGGTATTATATCTTACCATGCTATTTATTCATTTGTATTCTTAGCTAATACCATAAAGCCGAAGTGTTTGTATGTGTTTAATCGCGCTAATCTCAGGAACTACTGGACCAATTAAAAAATTGCACTCCGGGAGTGCCGGCAGAAGTGAAAACTTGAATATCAACGTTGTGAATTTTTGATTTTTTGGAATAGTTAGGGAATAATTTTGAATGAATTGCTCTTATTATCAATATAAAAGTACTATCATTTTTGTATCATACTATCATATTCATATTTATTTATTGCGCTATCGTACACAAACATTACAATTTATATTATATTAAATTACATTAAAAAGTTTATCTCTCAGAAAAATAATTTCGCCAACCGTCTTACGGTTTTTCGATCAGCCCACGTGTCCTGACGCGAGTTTCACATTTTTCCCCCATCCCACAAAAGTGCTCAACGCCGCTAAAGAAGTTTTCACTTCAAAAAAGTTTTTGTGTTGGATGTCTAATTTATCAAGAAAGACTTTAGGCTTGAACTTTACGCAGGGACGGAAGGGGAGAGAACAAACTCAAATCGAAAATAGTTAAGATTACAATTAAAAAAATACAATATACCTATAGACGTATGGTTGACCGGTATAGATTGCTTTTGGCATTAAGTCCGCCACATGTACAATTTTATGTTTCGTGCATGTGCAAGTTTTTAATAAATAAATATGACCCAAGTTAGTATGGTGGTTAAGTTAAAGAAATGTACAGCTGCATGATACAACAGTTAACCTTGCAGTGCTTTTAAAATAAAAATAAATATCCTTTAGACATTCCCACACATCGCCATCTAGTCCCAAAGTAAGCTACTCAAAGCTTGTGTTATGGGTGCCAGACAACGGATATAATACTTAAATACTTTTTGTTTGTAAATACACACATCAAAAGTGTCTAGGGATCAAGCATTTTTATGCGGATTTCTTGAGATTGAGATGTGGCTTTGTAATAAATTTATGATTTTATAAATTTATATGGATCCTTTTTGGTGCATTTTATAATTTGAAACAGGAACTGTCAACCAAATTCGAGAAAAAGATGAAAATCAGCTGTCAATATTTTCCCTATAAAAACATACAACGCATTGAAGACATTATTAGTGCTACTGTTTCCCTACTACTGATTAAAACCAACGTTATTATGGAGCGGCGACGTCATTTAAGCAGGGAAGAAATGCTCAGAGCCGTGGGAATGATAGAAGCTGGTTCCCGGCAACGTACTGTAGCTTTAGCTCTGAATACAAGTCAGAGTGTTATCAGTCGACTTTGGACACGTTACCGAAGCACTGGTACCGTGGCTGAGCGCCATGGAGGACGGTATCGCTGCACCACACGGAGACAAGACCGATACATTCAAATCATAGCTCGAAGAGCTCCAACAATAACCGCCATGATGTTGCCGTGAGGCTTCATCACTCTTCAGGGAACTTAATTAGCGACCAAACAGTCAGAAACCGCTTGCATGAAGTGAACCTTCATTCCCGAAGACCGCTACGGGTACCACCTATAGCAATGCACAATCGTAGGATTCGATATCAATGGGCTCTTGAACACAAAAATTGGGCAGAAGAACAATGGCGTTTCGTGTGCTTTTCTGATGAGTCTCGTTTTGGTATGAGACCGGATATAAGACGTTTACGACACTGGAGAACCCCTGGACGCTAACAGCGAAATCCTGCCAGGAAGTCCATCCTTATAGTGGTGGAACCATCATGGTATAGGCGGGTATTTGGATCGGCGGAAGAACTGATTTGATTCGGATCAGAGGCAACCTCAACGCTCAAATTCATATATTTGACGATTGTATCGGACGACATCGTTCCTCTACAAGTACAAATCGGTCCCTTATTTCAGTAAATGCATGATAATGCACGACCGCACGCCGCAAGAGTTGTAAGACAGACTCTCGCCGCAGCTAACATCAATGTCCTGCCCTGGCCTGCTCAATCGCCAGACTTGAACCCGATTGAGCATGCATGGGATATGCTACAGAGAAGAGCTCTGCCGAATATGGAGGGTATCCAGTCGCAAAAAGACCTTTTTTTTGTTGCAACGGACATGGGCGGCCATTACACAGCGTGATTTGGATAAACTCATTTTGAGTATGCCAAACCGATGTTTTTGTGTTGTTAGTGTTGACGGATTATTAATTGTTTAAGTTACCCAATAAAATTTTAAAGAAAACTGTTATTTCAAGCTTTATCTTCGAACTTTAATGTTAGTGGTTCAAATGTCAAAAATCCCTTTATTAGGAAAATGGCAAATTTCTTTATTAATGCAAAGGTGACTTGGTTTATCGTTACTGTAGACAAACGAAAACACTTTATTTGATGAATCCTTAAAGAAAATTTTAATTAATATCAATCAGGAGAAAAGTTATTGCAAAAATATATGTTGATCCCTAGACACTTTTGATGTGTGCACATACATGATATACATAAAAAACACCCAGACCAATACAAACAGTTATGTTCATGCACACAAAAATGTTTATATTGTGCGGGGACCGAACCCGCAACCCGCTGCGTAGTAGGCGATTTCTCGACCACTACACCAGAAGGGTCGTCAACGTTTTGTTCGCATTTAAATCACATCACCAAAGGGGCTTTGCAGAGGTTTGTTAAATTACAAAATTATACACAAACTCACATTAAGTGTATAGCTGACTACAAATAACTCTAACAAAAATATTAGTATGCAGGGTTATTGATAATATGACCGGATCCTTTTAAGAGTTGATGGGGGAGCTCATTTGGGACAATCTTGATCCCAGAATATACTTTCCAAAAGTCAACCATTTTTAAGGAAATTTTCTTTTTAAGATTTTGTAGGAAAACGAGATTTCGAAATTATGATAAAATTAATACCGAATGCTTTAAGATGCTGTAAGAAAATATCAACCGATACAAGCTTACTAGTTTAACGTGCTTCATGAAGCACGGAGATGCTCGTTGTTTAGGTCACTTAAATATGGTCGGTATGGTTACTCATTAAAACACGATCGCGCCGTAAGTTGTTTAACTTCGGTATCACTGCCGAAGGGAGTAGATTGTTGACAGTAAACCAATGTAGAATTTGTGAAAGAGTATTGAACACATATCGATTTTAAACTGTGAATTGTCGTACCCTATTTTACAAATAAATAGACCAAACGATAAATTAAAGTCGAAGATAATAACAGCGAAAGTAGAAAAGTTGAGGATTAAGCAGTGCGTTTTTGCTGAGTTATATTTTTATTGCAGGAATACGTTATTTTGGTAGCACGAATTAGAATATAATACATTTTCTTTTTCAAATAGCTCTAGTAGTTCCTGAGATAAGCGCGTTCCAACATATGAACTCTTCAACTTTACTGTATTTATTTTATCATTATTATGTTTCAAATAATTAATAAACAAAACTTATTTTTATCTTTTAATACATCAGTAGGGAAATTACCATTTATCGATAATTTTAATGTGCTGTGAGCTACATCCCTAAAGATGCGTATACAAGCGACCAAAGCAAATTGGACGCGATACATTGCGTGTTAAAATAGCAGATTTGTTAAAAATATGCGTGGACAGTCATCAATGAATTTTTTTTTTTGAACTTAGTGCAAATAAACCGCTATCATTTGAAATATCATAATTAAAAAGTGTTTTTTTGAAAATAATGTCGAAATAACTACGTATTATTTCTCACCGGTGAAAAAATACACTTTCTCTCTCATTTTTTATGACCTGGCTTCACGCTCTTCAAGTAATTATAGCAAAAACGGCATTTTTGACAAAAAATAATGCAACGCTCTTGTCACGCGACTGAAGTAGCCACGGCTCAATGCAGGCATATGCCTACAATTAAGCTCGCTGCCGCACTGACCGGGGCCATTCTAACCTTATTCATTTTTTCTATGTACCAGATCATCATGATAATATGCGAAAGGCTGTGACTACTAGGTCAGGTCGAACAGTCAAATTTAAAAGCCTTTATGACGTTTAGGTAAACTGTATTTATTTTACAACAATTTTTACTACCTTGATTTGAAAAAGATGATATATATTTCAGAATTTTGTTAGCAATTTAAGTAAAATACAATTTACAAAAAGATACCACTACTTAATAATTTTCGTTTTGTAGGTAAATTCGGTTGTTGGATATACGCGGGTAGGCGTCTAAGTGGAAATACGCGAATTTTATCTCTCCTGTTCAATTTTTATTTTATAGTAGAAAACTATAAATGTGTTAACTATATGGTTACCTGTGTATAAGTTGTCCCTTTTCGCACTTTCACACACACTTTCAACCTTGAACAATGGATACTGCAGCAGATAAACTCCTCAAAAGCATGGATGACCTTTCCGCCATGTTAAGGAGCAGAATGGCTGAATTTGAGAAAAATCTACAACCGGCTGGGTCTGCAGCACCAAATCCTACAGTCAAGACACTGGCAGCAGACTTCAACCTCTTCAAAACCTTTGTGTGGAACTCTCTCAACACACTCAAGTCTCAAGTAGAACTCCTTGTCCTTGGCTTGGACCGTTTAGAGACCCTTTCTCGTAGGAAAGTGCGCCTTGTACACGGAATAAAGGAGGATAAAGACGAGGATGTTGTCAAGAAATCCTTGGAAGTAGTGAATGATAAATTGAAAGTATCTATCACTCCTGAAGCCTTCGAATATTGCCATAGATTAGGTGTAAGGAAAGATAATGCATCCCTTGCTTACCTGCGTGAGTTGAGGAGGAATGGGCCTCAACACATCGGGCAACAGCAGCTCCACGCTTTGCTGGTACAGCGCCAGATCAGCGGAGTGCAGCCACGCGGCCACGTCCCTCCGCGCCAGCAGCCGCCGCGCGGCAGGATGCGGCAGTCGACGCCAGAAGCTGCGCCGCGACCGCTCCACTGCCGATGTGTCCAATGCGGCTACTGCTTCGAGGAACTCCACACCGTGCGATCTGTCACAGAAAATCTTGTAAAATAGGTGCACTCATTGAAGCATATGATAATGTAGGTGTTATTGTAGCAAGAAATCAGAAATTCCAGAAGTATGCAGAATTGTCTGTGCAAATTAATTAGGATAGACGACCCAACCAAAAGTTGAAAAAAGGCAAAGAAAAAGAAGAAGATATTGATTAATGTGCTAGTATGCTCGTTGATGTGTGTGTGTGTGTGTGTGTGTAAAATGTGAGTGCGTGCATGCACGAGTGAGCCTTTTTTATGTAACTTGCATCCAAATTTTAAGCGCAAAAGAGCGAGTGCATCTTGTCATTTGTTCCTGTATGCCCTACAAAAATGACTTTTTGGGATTGGCCTGAATTTACTACATAAAGGAACCATGATGTTGAATATCTTTAAGATGTTCTTTTGAGTAAATTCTCTACTTCCTCATAGCTTAGTGTGCACAGGCATTGAATTATGGTATTCTTACAAGTGTAAGGTAGCATAGACTATGTAATCTCCACCCATGACCTTGGCATGGATGCGCTGAGCTGTAAGTAGTCGAAAAGCCGAAGTGAGAGCTCATTGGAATTGTAACTGCCTTACCACAAATAATTAAACTAGGTTTGGACAACTGTTTAAATATGATATGGCTAGTTTAAAAACAACGTCAATCAAGTCAAATGACATAAGGGTGACATACATTACACTTTAGCCGCATAACATTTAAACAGTAGTTAAAACCTTGTTTATTTATTTGTGGTAAGGCCGTTAGAGTTTATTTCATTTTGAATACCTGTGATGTTCCCGCAAGGCGTCGCAGTGCGCGGCGGGCGCGTCGGGCAGCGCGAGCGCGGGCGGCGCGGGCGCGGGCGCGGCGCCCAGGTACTGCCGGTGCGCCAGCCCCGCCAGCCCCAAAGGGCTCGACGCCTGCGAGCGCTCGAGCTCCGGCGAGCCCGGCTCCTGATTACGATATCGTTACTATGATAACAACTAGCACCTGCCTCGGTGGCGCAGCGGTAGGAGGGTCGCGCTTTAAAGCGACGGCTGCGCCAGAGGTTCCGGGTTCGATCCCCGGGTCGGGCCAAAAAAATATACCAGAGTTTTTCTGTTCAGAAAATTCTTAGGGTAGCCCGGAGTTTGGAAATTGGCGGTGTTTCACCCCCGTGCCTCGGAAAAGCACGTAAAGCCGTTGGTCCTGCGCCTGAACTCTCTCCGGTCGTGTCAGATTGCTGTCCCATCGGGCTATGAGAGTGAAAGGAATAGAGAGTGCACCTGTGTACACACACACTTGAGCACTATAATATGTCCCGCGCAGTCGGTTAGTCATTGTGACTGGCCACCGTAGTCGAAATCGGCTAGGGGGACTATATAATAATACTTGCTCTAGCCGATTTCGACTACGGTGGCCAGAAACAACGACTGCGCGGGACATATTATTATAGTACACAAGTGTGTGCTCTTTATTCCTCTCACTCTCGTAGCCCGATGGGACAGCAATCTGACAAGATCGGAGAGAGATCAGGCGCAGGACCAACGGCGCAGCGTGCTTTCCGAGGTACGATGATGAAATACCGCCATCTTTCAAACTCCGGGCTAATAGGTGAATTTCTGAACAGAAAAACGCAAAAATATATTTTTGGCTGGACCCGGGGATCGAACCCGGGACCTCTGGCTGAGCCGTCGGCACTCACACCGGCGGCACACAACCTCACACCTTTATATGTTTACACACTATGTAATAATTATAAATACATGTATCATAACAAGCAATAAACTAGATATCAACCGTCCGTGTTGGTTCTCATTTCCCTCCGCTGCAGCCAAGACACCTTTAGCCATCACTATGATCAGTCTGGTGAGCCTGCCAGACTGGCAGCGGGTCCACGCCACCTACCTACCGTCCTAACGCTGCTACCCTGGGCAACCTGGGAGCAGCTATCCTACCTCAACATCCTTATTATATCTAAGTATCTATTGTTAGGCTGGGCTAGTAGAGTATCTTAGGCAAAGGGATATCTACGCCACTAGGGAGTTAGATTCCATCTTAACCTTATATATACTGTACAGACGGGATTTCTTCCCGCCTGTACACGGCGAAACGGTGAAGATACTGTGAATATAACTACTACGACCATTATGTATCCTCAACATACGTCTGGTGCGCTAAAGACTCTTATCTATCCATCGCCGGCATTGCCCTTATCGCGTAGAAACTCTCTGGGATTTGTGGGCTACGACGCTAGCCACTGCTACGTCGTAGCAAGCTGCTGCTACGACATAACACTCTTGTATGTTCAACAAGTGTTTTGTGCGCAAGTGACTCTTGTCTATCCGTCGCGGCCTTCGCCCTCATCCCATAGTAGTGGTACTTAGAGTTGACGCACGTGCCGAGGCGCCACGTACCCTGTTTCGCGAACACCAAGCGAGACGACTTGCTACTGGTACTACGACGTTAGAAAGCTTATGCTACGCCGTAGCACAAACGTGGCTACGACTCTCCAGGATAAACTTGTGGGCTACGATCTTAGCCACTGCTACGATGTAGCAAGCTGTTGCTACGACGTAACACTCTTGTTTCTCGTACCTGTGTATCTTCCACGAGTGTCTTGTGTGCAAGAGAGTCTTGTCTATCCGTCGCGGGCTTCGCCCTAATCCCGTAGTAGTGGTACTTGGAGTTGCCGCGCGTGCCGAGGCGCCTCGTTCGGAGGCCCACGAAGACCGAGCGAATAAGCTTGCCGAAGGAAGCCGCGTTGACCGGGTCGAGGCGGTGCGTGTTGCAGTGCCGGAGATAGTGCGTGTAGAGCGTCGAGCGGGGAAGGGACACGCCTGTGGATTAGAAGATTCGTTTAGTTTTTAGAATGATACCATTGTACCAACAAATTTCAAGTAACGAAACTATCCGTTAAAATCGGTACTCAAAAATAACTACAAAGAACATGATGAAATCCAATCTCTCAATAAGAACGACAATCTCTTTTCTATTGGTCGACCGGAAAACTGGGACGTTTCTGACGTCACTTCGTCGGATTCGTTTTCATTTCCTCCTCAATTAATGTAATCCCTATAATCATCGTGTATTAAACTACCTTTTTTTAAACCTAAAAGGAGAAGTTATTCATAATAATAAAATAAAGAAAATAAATGGGGAGAAGACGACAAAAGTGACGTCAGAAAGGTCTCAGTTTCGCGGTTCACTTATAGAGAAATGGTAACAAAGAGCAAAGGTCTTCGCTAGTCTAATATTGTAAACAATCTAGACATATATACATAAAATACAAATAATACACAAATACAAAAAATCAGTGAAGAAAATTGTTAATCAATTTTATTCACTGTTTTTTTTTGTTATATAAAGATTGGTTATAATATTCGACTAGCAAAGAAAAACAGACTATAGTTACACACTACAAAACTCACAGTATTTATTTATAAAGCTTATAAGATGAAATAAGACGAACGTCACGCGTAATGACTTATTCGTAAAAGACCATAAAGGAGAATGCCCAAATTTGTCCCACTCTAATTAAGCAGAGTATAAGCATGACATATAAACCAAAATTCGTTTATTATTTTTATAATTCATATTTGTTTGTTACGAAAAAAACTTTTGTGGGAATTTTATTTTCATTTTAATTAATTATTCAAATGACTAAATCCTATTTTGAATAGTTAGCAGCACGTCAGGTTATACGAAATCAGCTTTTATTATGTAAGTAATAGAGGTGGCTTTAAGGTATAGTCTGTCGTGCGGCCATGTAAACATTTACAGGGACAGTTAAAGTCTAAAATCATCACTGTTGCTTAGGCATTGCGTTGCAAAAACAAAATGCCTATTTAATAAAATAGATAACATTTTAGTTGTTTATTCTTTCTTATGGATCTGTGGGTATCGGAAATAAAAATATCTTTACATGATGAGGATCTTGTAGGGCAATCAGCAGTATGCGTAACAAGCCCCGTAAATGGTATAAAATATAACTATATCCGTCCGTCATCATGATTGATACAATACAATTATGTGGTTTAATTTCGTTGTTCATTGCTTCTTATGAAATGCAAATGAAGTCATTTGAAGCCACGAGTTTTATTATTCCTCCACGTTAAGATTCTGTACTCTTTTGTGCAAGTGCTGTGCTGTTTTTATGACGAACGTTCATAACGCCTCGCTGTGTAAACTGTTCTCTTGCTCTACAGCATCTGCTGCCTTACCACTTACCACCAAGTGGGTGAGGCAAGCGATGTTATGCTTAGTATTCTGTGCTCCTGGATAAGCATGGCCATTGTAAGTAATAAACACTTCTGACTGCTGTTGATAGTAATTGTTAATAAAATGGTTTCACCTTCTAAAGGCATTACTAAGTGCAGCAAAAATTAGTTTAAGAAATATGTTAGAATAAACCGTTAAAAAAAACTAATAAATTAATCAAATAACAAAAATCCTTACACACTAAAGTAAAATACATCAATGAGCGGAGACAACTTGGAGATGAACTGGATATGTATTCTTTAATTTTAGAACAAAATGTAGGTAAATAATATGAGAAAGATGTTATGAGTTTAGAATGTCAAATTAGGGAACTTAAGCAGTCATTAAAAATAATGACTGAAACTTATAAGTGTCCAAAAAAGGAGTGTGGTGAACATATCCAGGGTTTGACAAATATAATAGCTTCCTGTGAATGTAACTCTTCACATGTGATTTCAAAAAACTCCATTGATATCTCTGGAAATGAGTCATCACAACTCACCAATAAGATTACTAGAACTAAGTGTAATGTGAACCCTTCCTGTTCTCAACCCAGTGGATCGCTTAGCAAGTCTGTTAAAAATATAGTTTTGTTTAGTGATCAGATTGGGAAAAACATGGGTCACTTATTATCAAAATACATGGGACAAAATGTGATCAACCATTGCATGCCAGGGGCATCATATTCAGAAATAGTTCAGAAAGTGCTTTCTTATGAGTTTCAAGAAAATTCAGATTTAATTATTTTCATAGGAAACAGAGGTAATATGAACAAGAAAAACCTAAATACATACTTTGACAGTTTAAGAAAATTAAATGTGAATAAAACAATATTGTTTACATTACCTTACAGTAGTGGATTGCCAGACGAAGAAAATGATTTAAGATATAAAATTAATTTGCAACTGCATAAATTGACATTATATGAGGTGAATAAATTCCACCTACTTGACATGAATAATTATTTTAAAAACAAAGTGTATTTGACGCGAGATAATTATTATGTTAATAATTATTTCAAAAGACAGATAGCAATGTCGCTATCATATTATTTTAACTATTCAGCCAAGAACTTGGCTACCAAATCTGCTTTTATTGAGCAGATTATTGACATGAATATTCAACCATTGGAATCAGTTCCAATAACAAACAATCATTTAAATTAGTAGATCAGACAATAGAGGATAACTCTTGCTTATCAGAAATTGTAGAATCAAATCAATTAAATATAGTACATCAAAATATTCAAGGCTTTTCTGGAAAAGGTTTGGAAATTGAATTGTTTTTAAATAAAATGAATATTCATGTTCTCTGCATAACTGAGCACTGGCTCAAGCAGCATGAACTGATGTTATCGATAGATAATTATAATCTTATTAGTTCGTTCACTAGGGAGACTGCCATTCGCGGCGGGACACTTATATTAATTAATAATAAACTAAAATGTAAAGAGCAAAAAGACATAGTGTCTCTCACTATTGTGCGAACAATTGAGATATCGTGTGCGGAGCTGGACGACTACATTATTGTCTGTGTTTATAGACCCCCAAGTGGAAACTTTAAATTATTTGAATCTGTAATGGAAAATGTGTTAAACAAAATATGTAAAACTACAAAGAAAGTAGTTGTATGTGGAGATTTCAATGTGGACATTATAGATATTACGGAGGAAAATCGCGTTCGGTTTTTGAGCATTTTCAAATCATTTGACCTCACTCCGGTTTTTGCTGAGCCCACTAGAGTAACTCCTACAACAGCTACTTGCTTAGATAATATAAATAAATTAAATGATTTAATTACAGAAATATGTATTTTGAATTAATTAAAACATTTGATTCCAAAAAACAGTTTTTAATTTCAGATTAACCGGCTTGAGAAAGTCTGTTTACCCTATTGAACAAATGTCTATAAAAATGTGAGAGGTCATGCATTAGCCGACCCGAGTAGACAACAAGAGGTTGTGCTAGAAGCAGCTTCCACATCTAATCAAAACTTGGATGCTTCTATGTCTTCATCGAGAACTTCCATGGAGTCACCAATACAAATACCACCTCCATTACCAACATGTCAATCAATTGGATGCTTTTATGTCTTCATCGAGAACTTCCATGGAGTCACCAATACAAATACCACCTCCATTACCAACATTTCAATCAAATGTGATTACTGGTGTCTGCGCCAGCATTATTTTCAGACGATGTTTTTTATAAATATGAAGATGATGAATAAATCATATAATTATAAGAGTTTTAATCATTTGCTTTAATGAGTTAACTTGTAATATAATCTAGATACAGCAGGAATTGCAACAAAACTATAATAGTACATTATGATACAAGTGTGCTAAGTTGACCATTATATACAAGGCGATATTGTGTGCGCACGAGCGAAAGCGAGTGCGCCATAAGAAAGCCGCGTATATTATGGTCACAGGCACACGTTTCATACGACGTTTTTCAACACACTTGCCATTAATACAAACTTCGTCACACTACAGCCGACAACTGTTTACGAAAAATGGCGCGTTGTTTTTTTTTCTTGCCGCGAAACCGATGCGCGCGCAAGGCTAAGGCGCGAACTATATTGGCCAACAGCCAAGATTAAAAATGTAATAATTCGTTATTTAAAAAACAAATTACAGAAAATTTTAAATGAATTTGAGTTATTTCTAGTAATAAAGATGGATTTACCATTTGTTGAAATAAATATGTACATAGGTACTGTTATTTTCCGCATGAATACTGTTTGTTGCTAAAATAAAAGTTACAACCCGACTAAATTATATCGCTTCATCTTCTTACTTACTACTTGGTACTAGGGTACAAATGTAAATTGGTCGGGTTAATAAACTAAAGGCACTAAGTGCAATAATATACTAAAAAAGCACGCGTGTTTAATATCTATGATTATGTGCCAAAAATCGGTGGAATGAAAACGTCATTTTGAGCAAGTGTGTTGAAAATTATTTTAAGCGTTCATTATACGATTGAAGGCAAAACTATGTATTTCCACACTTTCATTTTAAGTGATTTTATTTCTTAGACTACTAACAGTTGGAGTGACTGGACATTATTTTAATATGTTTATGTGCAGTTTTTCATTAATACCTATCTTATTTACCTCGTATTACCTCATTTAGTACCTAGTAACACCTAACCTCAAACTGAACTTTGTTTTTAATTATTAGGAAAACCCCACAAACAATAAGTTTTTTTCAAGTTCATTTTAGTTTATAACATTACTTCTCCTTATCACCAATTTAGGTAGTTATACAAACACATTTGTTGCGCAACCAAGCTCCATAGTAAAATGGGCAATCTCCTTTCTCCCGATGGAATTAACCTGGTGGCTTTCGGTAAGAACACTGACCCGGTCCGCCTGAGATCGTGCGTTCAAATCGCACTCGTGCGTAAGTAAAAGTGGTTACCTTCTGCGGTCTCGTAGTGGTCGAGCAGCCACTGCACGGTGGCGGGCGGCATGCGCGGCGGCGCGGCCGGCGTGGCGGGGGACGCGGGCGCCTCCGCTTCGTCTCCCGCGACCTACGTAACAGTGGTTACCTTCTGCGGTCTCGTAGTGGTCGAGCAGCCACTGCACGGTGGCGGGCGGCATGCGCGGCGGCGCGGCCGGCGTGGCGGGGGACGCGGGCGCCTCCGCTTCGTCTCCCGCGACCTACGTAACAGTGGTTACCTTCTGCGGTCTCGTAGTGGTCGAGCAGCCACTGCACGGTGGCGGGCGGCATGCGCGGCGGCGCGGCCGGCGTGGCGGGGGACGCGGGCGCCTCCGCTTCGTCTCCCGCGACCTACGTAACAGTGGTTACCTTCTGCGGTCTCGTAGTGGTCGAGCAGCCACTGCACGGTGGCGGGCGGCATGCGCGGCGGCGCGGCCGGCGTGGCGGGGGACGCGGGCGCCTCCGCTTCGTCTCCCGCGACCTACGTAACAGTGGTTACCTTCTGCGGTCTCGTAGTGGTCGAGCAGCCACTGCACGGTGGCGGGCGGCATGCGCGGCGGCGCGGCCGGCGTGGCGGGGGACGCGGGCGCCTCCGCTTCGTCTCCCGCGACCTACGTAACAGTGGTTACCTTCTGCGGTCTCGTAGTGGTCGAGCAGCCACTGCACGGTGGCGGGCGGCATGCGCGGCGGCGCGGCCGGCGTGGCGGGGGACGCGGGCGCCTCCGCTTCGTCTCCCGCGACCTACGTAACAGTGGTTACCTTCTGCGGTCTCGTAGTGGTCGAGCAGCCACTGCACGGTGGCGGGCGGCATGCGCGGCGGCGCGGCCGGCGTGGCGGGGGACGCGGGCGCCTCCGCTTCGTCTCCCGCGACCTGCGCGCGCAACCGATTACAAAGAAATAAAACACGGATATTGAAATAGTAGATTGTTATATGAGGGGAGAAAGTGACCCATTTCACTCGAGATGTTTTTGGCGCTCGAACGGAGTGAAAGCGCTAATAATTCGAGAGTGAAATGGGTGCTTTTACCCGAGTTAAACATACTATTTTTCATTTCGACTGTGAGGAAAAATAAATAAATTTATTTAGATATTACGTTGTTTGGCGAGAGATGAAATCTCAAGTTTTTACATCACATATCAGTTTGTTTACTGTCGTAATACAACACAAGATTAGAAGAACAGTAAAGGCACGGAAAACAACAGAGTATTACATAAAACGCGGACGATATCAAATATTTCAAATCATTGTTAAAAATATCGATCAATTTTTTCTCACAGACAATAATGACCCTTCGAAAACAAGGTTACTTGTCACCAAAACTACCACAGATTATGTCAAATTCCAGGTTTAATTTTGCCTCATGAGATAGCGCTATGAATGACAGCTAAAGGTAGGAGTGAGTAAGAAGATTAATGAACAGCAAAAATGGCGGCAAGTCGCCTCCGCCTGCTTAATAATCTATGCAATAATCGACTAAACTAAAAAAAACCGGCCAAGTGCGAGTCGGACTCGCACACTGAGGGTTCCGTGCCAACTTTAACTGAATTAGTGAATCCACTTACTTCTACTTAGTAAAATACCACAAAATTTTGTTGACTGTCAACATAACTTTGTTTTTCATAGTGTTTGTATGAAGTACAAAGTTATGTTTGCGGTTGTTGAAAACATGCTACATCTCAAAAACTACTCGTTCGATCTCGTCCAAACCAATTTTTATTTAAAGTAGTTGTTACGGTCTATATTATATATTTTTTTCAAAATTTACACTCTCTTGGTTTAGAAGTTAGATGGGGGGGACGCCCATTTTACCACTTTGGAAGCGGATAGCTATGAAACGTTAGACTTTAAAAGAAATTGGTTTTAGAAACCTCAATATTATTTTAAAAGACCTATCCATAGACACCCCACAAGCATAGGTTTGACAAAAAAAAAATTTTTTGGTTTTATTTTCATGTATGGGAGCCCCCCCCCCCCCCCCCCCTTAAATAACGATATTTTTATTTTTTGTATGAGAATCGGTAAGCGGTTAACAGGATACATCTTGCTACCAAATTTCAACAGTGTAATGCTTATAGTTACAGAATAAAATGGCTGTGACATACGGACGGACGGACAGACAGACAGACAGACAGACAGACAGACAGACAGACAGACAGACAGACAGATAGACTTGACGAAATTATAAGGGTTCCGTTTTTGCCATTCGGCTACGGAACCCTAAAAATATATCGTCAAAGACAGACAAAATGTGACAATTTAAAATGACTAAAAAAGTGACAATATGTATGGCGGGCAACCGAAATATATTTGTAGACTTTAAATTGTAAAAAATTAGACTAATTATACATTTTTCAAATCAGTCACCATAATAAACACGCTTTTAATGTATAGCTAATCTTAAAAATATGAAAAGCTCCATGTCTGATCGTAGCAATAAAAACTAAATTACTTTCCACCCTAGGGATGGAAAAGCTATTTTCCACCCGTCTACCTTCACATGAAAGTTCAATTTTCCGAACAGAAGAAATGAAAAATATTTTTACGTTAGATTGCCCATTCATCGAGAAAGACCTTATGCTATATACATCAAGATACGACTCATAAGTCCAGCGCCGCAACGAAAAATTTTGCCAAAACGGAGGAAAGATATCCCTTTTGAGAACTTCCGCTGCGTACGCTGCGTAAACAGTTAAAGTTACACAAAAATCATGTATGATGAGATTTTTCTGCATTAACAGTTCTACAATAAAAACCGCGAAAGCATAATGTTGAACATGCTATAGTTTACCATATAAGATAGACATATGCTGTCGCTCACTACAACCATTTTTTAATTTAGTAAATTTGTTAAAAAAAAGAGCACTATTTTCGAAGGTGTTTTATACACACGGGTATTGATTCTTATCAAAATAAATACATTCATTATCATTTATCATCACGAGCATTTTTTTTTTGAACAAAGGTGCCCTTTACATCAATTGATTTCAATAAATATCTTAGAAGCTACCACAGTTTTGAAAAAACTTCGCTACAAAATAATACTTGCAGCTTAAGTACCTACTAGGCATAGAACATTTCATGAATAATAGATGAATTTTCATATGAAACGAAATTCATTAATCACACCTGCTATTTTTTTTTTCGTATAGACTGCTATAAATCGCACTCTGCGAAATCATAATATCATACGGATTTCATTTCATTGACGAAAGAAATGTAGCGGATCGGTGTTTAAATCGCATTGTTTGCGTACAGTGAAATTCATATGAAATTTATTAGCCGCGTACCCCACTGCGATATTGTGAATTGCGACGCAATTCACACTGGGAAAAAATCTTTGGCAATGAAATTTCGCATGTGATTTCATATGAAAAAATATCATCATTTTATGAAATGAAAATGAATACATGAATGAAAAGCAGCAATCATTTCCATGTCTAGTACCTACAACGCAAGCTTGCGCTCACTATGGTTGCTGGCCTCTCACTTACATCTATACAGTCTGGCTAGTGTTGCAAAAAAACCGTTTTTTTTCTAGTGTGAAAAAAAGCGTTGAAAAAAAACCTGAAAAAAAACTGTTTTTTTTCTAGACCATGTTTTTTTTCAAGAGTATTGGATTTCATCCAAAACTTTTAAGACAGTAACCGTTTAAGATTAATACTTAAGAATACAATTTCGGCCTATTTTTAACTCTACTATACTTTTCTGGTTGAGTGGTATCAAGATTTTATGAATATATTCATTGACAGTTACATCAACGAAAGGGTAATCCCCAAATCAATTACATTTGCACACGGAGAAATCGGAAGTTGTTATAAGTTAATTATAATTAAATAAATAAGTTGATTTATTATACAAATTTCATTTATCATTGAACTAAAATGTATGGTAGAAAAAAAACCAAATTCAGAAAAAAAACAACGGTACTAAGTTTTTTTTCATGTTTTTTTTTCAAAAACTGAAAAAAAACAAATTGTTTTTTTTTTCATTTTACATCACTAAGTCTGGCCATAAATACTGTTACAATAAAAAATAAAAAAGATATAACATTCGAATTTGGAATCTGTCATTTTTATACGATTGCTCATTGTGTTTTCTAATTTTGGCGCCAATACATTTTATAATATTTTGCGATATTAAGTGGAGAGGGGTGATAAAGAGAACCGAATCGCTGTGATTGCATTACACAAAGTTGGTATGGAGCCAAATGCAATTTTTAAAACTCTCCGTACACTTGGTATTAGTCAAATGTTTGTGTACCGGGCTATCAATAGGTACAACGAGACCTCCTCTGTTTGTGACAGAAAAAGATCTGGCCGTCCACGTAGTGTTCGTACGAAAAAGGTGGTCAAAGAAAGGTCAAAGAAATCCTGTCTGAAAGCAAAAGATTTTATCTCGGGAGATGAAGATAGCACCCAGAACCATCATCTTTTAAAATACGCGATTTTTAAAGATGACTTTGGACTTGCAGCCTATAAGTGCCGCATACTGGTCATTTTTTAACTGATAATTTAAAAAAGAATAGGGTGGTAAAATCGAAAAAACTACTGAAGCTGTACGCAAAGGGAGGTCACAGAAAAGAAATGTTTACGGTTACATATAAAAATAAATGTATTGTTTTATATTTATGTATAAAACTAACACAGTGTAAAAGTAATAAATATTATTTGCATTAAAAAAAACTTTGTGACAATATTTATGGCAAGACTAGGTATACTAATATTATAAAGCTGAAGAGTTTGTTTGTTTGAACGCACTTATCTCAGGACCGATTTAAACAAAAAAATGTATTGGATGGCTCATTTTTTAGGGAGGCTTTATCGGGCTGCGACGGTAGGGGAAAACCAAACTCAAAACGCGCGGACGAAGTAAAATACTTTTCGACATCATATTCGGCCTATTTTGAATTAAAAACGTTATCGGAAGTTTTACTTTTAATATAAGACGGTATCTGGTTATTAAGTTGCTTTTTACGTTTTTTTAAGTGCAATTTATATCTATTAAAAAAGTTCAAGAAGAACGAACAATTCGTAAAGGTCGCCGCGGTACTGTGATCACCGGCAGAAGACGGTGGTAGGGTTTTTATAAGGACGCGTAGGTATGTAAGTACCTCCAGTAGGTCTACATGCAAACATTACTTTTAATGACTTTCCTATGTGATAATCACAGCCATCGTGGCTTAATCTGTGTTGGCGTTATAAAAGCATAGGGAAGCGATCGCAGATGACTGCGCAACGCGTTCTTTTACGAAACTAACGCAACGATTTCTACCAGACGCGGTGCGACCACCCGCAGTACCAGGAAAAAATCTCACTCGCCACGGGCATGTTATGATCTGTGTAATTATGATGTATGTAAATTGATTACGAAAATGAACCGGCTGCAATCAAAGTGGCTCAAAGGCATCTTTTGTATTTTCAATCCAATAGCCCAGCAATCGCAATAAATTGAATGATATTGAACTAGATATGAAATACTTCTTTACCGAAATATAGGCTCGGGTTTACGAACGTAACGATGCTTATGATCACTTCGACTCAACACATCGTCGCCGCCATTTTGAATACTACAATATTTATACCTATACTCTGATTTTTAATAAGATGAAAGCTTCAATCAAACTTATATTTTTTAATGTTGCATGCGTTATACCAATAGTTGAAACTATTCATTTGTACGCGATTACTTGAACTTGTGATACGAATTTTCAAAAATGCGGTTATATTCATTAGGTCTTGCCATAAATATTGTCACAAAGAAGGAAAAAAAAATTTTTTTTCAAACCATCACTGAAGTCGGGTAATGTCCACGTTGCACTCTGCCGACTAATTTGGAAGCTTCCTTAGAGGTTTGAGCATAAATACGGTCATTTAGTTTGTTAAAATGTTGCTCAATTGTAAAGATTTTCTCATCCGTAAACAAAAAATTTCTGTGACCTCCCTTTGCGTACCGACGCTTCAGTAGTTTTTTCGATTTTACCACCCCATTCTTTTTTGAATTATCAGTTAATTAATAACTAGTGCGTCTCTTATAGGCTGCAAGTCCTAAGTCATCTTTTAAAACACGCGACATGGTTCTGGGTCCTATCTTCATCTCCCGAGATAAAATCTTTTGGTTTCGGACAGGATTTCTGGGAATTCTTTCCCTTACTGCATTGACCACCTTTTTTTTACGAACAATACTTGGACGGCCCGATCTTTTCACAAACAGAGGAGGTCTCATTGTACCTATAGATAGCCCGGTACACAAACATTTGACTAATACCAAGCGTATGGAGGAGTTTTAAAAATTGCATTTGACTCCATACCAACTTTGTGTAAAGCAAACACAGCGATTCGGTTCTCTTTATCACCCCACTCTATTTTAATATCGCAAAATATTATAAAATGTATTGGCGCCAAAATTAGAAAACACAATGAGCAATCGTATAAAAATGACAGGCTCCAAATTCAAATGTAATATCTTTCTTATTTTTAATTTTAACAGTATTTATGGCCAGACTGTGTATATTATGAAAAACACTATTTTTGAATTTCAAGAAGCGGCCACCCACTAAAAATCATTTTGATCAATGTAACAAACAACCGCGAGTATCTTTAAAAGAGAATCTAATATCTAATATATGTGTGGTCGCTCACCACGACTCCGTAGGTGGTGTACTCTGCGGAGGCGCCGCCCGGCCAGCCGCTGTCAACAGCAGCGTCGCCAGCCGCCGGGTTGCCGACCGTCGTCACGCCGTACACCGGGTACGAGCGGAGCGTCTCCCTGCGCGTATGATAAACTAATTTAGTTTTTTAACTAGATGAAAGAAAGTCTGGTTCAGCTTGAAGAAAATTGCTTACATAATGTGGGTGTTTTCTATGTATATCATGTATGTATTTACAAACAAAAAGTATTTAAGTATTATATCCGTTGTCTGGAACCCATAACACAAGCTTTGAGTAGCTTACTTTGGGACTAGATGGCGATGTGTGGGAATGTCCAAAGGATATTTATTTATTTATTCATATTGCTCTGTTAAAACTTTGCGAGCAAGGGCAGAGAATTCTAAAAGAAAGCAAATATTTACGCAAAATCTAAAGCTGTTCATGTTTTATCTGAGGAATAGGTTTTAAGCCCTGTCGATAAGACAGAAAGAATAATTATTCTTCCTTTATTCTGGTTAATATGGAAACAAATTTGTCTTAGAAATCTGATGGCAAAAGTATAGAAAAATTCATAGGTACTCGGGTAAAAGTTTAAAATTTTAATTATAAAGGATATGTTAAATCGTACTGAAATTAATTACTTTGAAGCTTTATGGCACTGATGTTATATAGAAAACAGTTGTGAATAAATTCTTAACAACCTTAATTTCAATGTAAATTAGCGCAAAGAAATGTAGAATGTTTAAAGATACAACACATTTTTAAACCTTAGGTGACAAGTGTTTGTAGTTGGACAAGGCCAACCATTAACACTTGTCACCTATACAAATCTAATAAGACAATATATAAAAGCGCTTACATTTGTGGCTGGTGAGCTTGGGTGTATATCTCCTGCGGCTCCACGTACTGCACATGGTAGTTAACGCCGTTCCCGCCCTCGCCTGTTGATAACACACAGTTTTAAAAGGTTTTCCAAAAAAAAGTTACAACCTTGCAAAATGAAGATCAGTCAAATGGCTTATTAGTACAGTTAATGATGAATTAAAGTAGACAAAGTTAGCAGGTTATATTTAGCGTGGTCGCGCCCACGCCTGGCGTCGCAATGGCCTCGACAGAACGAGCAATAATTACGGCATAGAAACCTTTAGGATCGGGGGTGTGCCGAGTATCTGGGCAACTCACAGGGGTAATAGGACCGGTAGCGAGGCACCTCCATACCGCCGGAGATCTCCCAGGCAACTTGGCCTGGACCAAGACTTCCCAGAAATACGCACCGGCCTAATGTCAACCCGTCTCAGTCTAATCCAGCCCTCTCGCTCTATCCGAAGCCCCCCACCTACCCACCCTACCTGTTATTTTGACCATTGTAAGAGAGATGTAAGCGATATAATTGCAAACTTTCCCCTTTGTAAAGCATTTATTGGGTATGTACTTGGGATTTATTTTACAGGATGTTTACAATTCAATTTTGATTTATTACTGATGTTATTGAACCATTATTAGGGTTTACGCATTCATAAAAATGTAAGCTTTACAGGGAAACAAAAGTACCTAATATTGAACAAGGTCTTGCAAGTTTATCTAATTGGAATTAGATTTTTACCTCTATTTCTAGACTTACGTGTCTATCTTGTTAAGAAATTATTTTGCTGTAATTTAGTAACATTTGGTCCCGCGTGCTTTGTAGCATTTTATTAGCATTATGCAAGAAAATTAATCAATTTAATCCTGTTCAGAATTCAACGTTACACAATAAACAATTTATATAATACCATAGCTTACCCCAAAACATTGATAATAACATTTATAGTGAAACGTTAAATTACGTTAGCTTTCAATATACCCCAAAAAATATATCTCGCAAAAATTTCAACAACGCATATCTCCCAAAATTATGTTCAGTATATAAGCCGAAAAAAATGGAGCACCCAATAATCTCAGACACATAACAGGGAGCGCGGCACGCGTCACGCCGAAGGTAGCCAGCCACCTGCCAACAACTCGCGTCACAATGAACGCAGCCCTCCGAACTAACCAGGTAGATAATCCGGCCCAATTACACCCCATTATAACTATCACTTCACCATTAAAACTACTTCCTAATACTAATAGACGTAGAGATCACTTTTGATTGATGCAAAAAATATGACATTTTTAATATGCCATCAATCTGACAGGTAAGAGATAATCAGATTGGATGTACCAAGGGTGGATCTGTTGTATTATTTGTCAAACGATCAAAGGTTTCCGAGACGTTAGTAGTGCGTTGTGTGAAAACACAAATAGAGGACAATAGCAGTAAAGCCCCACAGAAGCTCATGTAAGTTGTTATCTCTGTATTCTTCTATTGAAAAGATCTTTGCTATTGATAAGATTGCAAAATTTTCCAATAAGATTCTTATCATGTTTCATATCTCCTTGTTGGAACCAACTATACCTCAAGCATGGTGTGTGAAATGGGGTAAGGGTTATATTTCAATAGTCAGTTAAGAAATATTAGCAAATCAATCATGTGCTATAGATTTCAATATTATTACCACTAATTTCTCCAGAATAATGGCATATAATCACCTTCACGTTATCGGTCAGCATCATAATCTAACAAAATTATATCTAACTACTTACTTATCGAGACATTGTTGACCATGAATATTTTGTTTATCATAATAATATTTGCGAAGATTATGTCCAAAACCGAACGATCACAGAGAAAGGTGCGCACCACACCACAATAGTTATACTTATTTCGATGATGCATGGTAGGTTAGCAAGCGAAAGCGTAACAAAATAAAAAACAAATATAACTTGCTTTCTTGGTCACTGTTCTCCTCGATCTTGATCACCTGGGTCGCGGCGTCCGGCCATGCGTCCTGCACTGAGCCGTCCACAACAAACACATAAATAAATAAAAATAAAATGTGCCAAAACAAACATCATGTGCTAAATAAAATAAATAATACATGCTGGCAAATAAATAAGCAACTAAAAATATTGGTTTCAAGTTTTTTACTACATGATAGATACGAAATTAGTCTAGTTCAGGGGGCAGATTCTTGCGGAAATCCAACTTTGTTCTTGTGGTAATTCAATTGCTAGTTTAACCGATTCAACTAAAAAATCAAGGAATATGTACAAATGTAAAAAAATACAACACTGACGAAATTGAAATGCATAGAAATCGTGACCCTGAGAAATCAAAATCTTTTTTCTGTGATAATCTGTGAACTTTTTCCGTATACGAACTGCCGAGAATCTGCCTCTAGGACGGTTGCACATTCATACATTTCTAAGGCTCACGTTTAAATATTACGTCCGGTGAGTGCAAACAGTGACAGGTCTAATTTGTCCCACATTTTTGAACTGCTGCGTACGCGCATACACTCGGTTTATTAGGAAGTTTAAGTAACCCCAAAATTTGCTTGTTCGCCTGCATCAACGCTTATTGTCTTAAGAATCAACTAAATAAAAACAACTCTGCTGTACCATCTTTAATAATCCACATTCACCTACAGTGTATGACACAAACATACACTATCACAATGTACAATAAACTTATCAAATCCTCTAATTAAATCTTATCTACAACACCTGGTCTCATGCTGTGAGGTACGGGTACCATTACTTATGTGATCACTCACTTGCGACGGTGATGTAGGTATGCTGCGCGTCGGCCGTAGGGCTGGAGTGGCCGGAACTATCGCCGTTCACCTCCACAACTGTGCTCGACACCTGCCGGTGAAGGTTACAATTATAAAACCGCCTTCAAAAAACTAACTAAAAAGCTTCAAATTACGCATGCGTCTTAAATCAAGGAGAAACAAATTCTTTTGGAGTCGATGCATGATGCCAAGTTTACGTAAACAAACAGTATAGTCCAAAAAAATGTGTTTCTCCTAAATAGAAGACGAATGCCTTAGTTAAAGTTTTTAAGTCAGATTTTGAAGACAGTTAATTTTTTTTATTTGATGATTTTTAGTTATTACTCATATCTAATAAACTGTCGATTTGATGACATACATACACTTACGAAATTTTGCACACGTATTAGGAAGCCTTACTTGATCAACATACAAAATTTGTAACCAATTTTAAATATTCCATACTTAAAGGTCGAATTGTTAACCTCAGATTTTTTTGTGCGTGCTCAACACGCTTGGAAGTTGGAACTGATCGCTGTAGACACTAACTGTAATGAATGACTGAACGTCCTGTGACTGATTGTGATATGATTTAATTTTTGAGCCTTTGCTGCTAACTCCGTAATCTTAACTCCATCCAAACCAAGCCAAGTGCGACTAAAATGGAGGCGAAGATGGAACAAGCTCGCCTAGAAGAAGCGTGATCCACTCTAACTTTGAATTCAAAGTCAGTCATCATCGGCGTAGTTTATACTATAAGAAGTGAAAGTTAAAAACTGTATTTCCAGGCGACTCATTTTCAGAATTCTTGGTTCTCAAGTCGAGTCTAACTATCCTGGCTAGGTCAATCTTTATTGCATGTCAGTTCATGACTTCAAATGGGCCAGCATGCCAACGCATAACGTAGGTCAGGCTTTGATTATCGCGAAATTTAAGTTCGTTTTAATCTGTAATGATAAATATATAGGTGGATTGTACTATTTGTTTACTCTACAGTTGGTGTACTTTCTATTGGAGGTTTATGTCAGTGGATTCGGGTGAGAAATGTCATCAAACATAGTAAATACAATAATATCCAAATATACTCTGAATATTTCCTTAGAGATATTATCAGTTAAGAAAGAAATACAGTTTAAAAAAATATACAGAATTCTCTGTTAAAAACAAATAGGTAACTTAGTAACTGAAGCGCTTTACAGCATTGGGCGCCTGCCAAGACAGCAGTCAACACGCAGCTCTACCAAATGTTTTATTTTCGCCCCAACTTCATTTTACGTGTAAACCATAAACTGTACGAGCTTGTATGCGCAGTCTTGTATACAGGGCATCAATACGCTTAGGTCTTAGCCAAGTTAATATGGAATTGACGAAATATTTGTCGACCTCCATGGTGTAGAGGCTAAGTAAGCTGTGTTTCAAGGTGTTGGCGCTCCGAGGTCCCGGGTTCGATTCTTGGTCGGGCCAATGTAGCAATCAGAACTTTCTGCCATTGTCTCGTGTCTGGGTGTTGTGGTACCACCGTTGTTTCCGATTTCCTTAACACAAACGCATGAGTCACTTACGTTGGGATCAGAGCAATGTATATGATAATTGGTGTCCAATATTTTATATCTATTTATTTATTTTTGGATATACCCACACGTCAAAGAGGAAGGCTATGTTTAGTCTTTCGACGGAATAAAACCAAATCGGGCGAATAATATAGCTGGAGACTAGTCACCATATCAGTTTACCTGCTGTATGGCGTGCTGCAGATGTATGGAGTTGGGTATCTCGGGTATGACGATGAGTTCCCGCACGGTGCTCGGTGACGCGCCGCCGCCCGCGCCTGCGTTCCCTCCCTGCCATAACACTTTCGATCAAACTTGTATACTCAATTAATTTATAAGGTTACTAAGTATTATTTAAGTAATTAACTGTTGTCAGTTGTCACTACACGCAGACGAAAGTCTACTCAACCACTAGAACTATAACTAGAAATAGCACTTTACAATGATAAAAATTCAAATCTTTACTTTTGAAACGGTAGTTAGACACATAGTTGTTAAGAAGTTGGTAGTATGGAAAAAATATTTCTTAGGTATAATAACTTCATGTGGCAAACGCAGCGTTTGAGTTATTTGAAGAAGCTGGCACTTTTCACATCTTAGACTAAAATGTGATTGGTAATCAAAACAAATCTCTTCTCCTCTTCGCTTTGGTGAATACTGAGCCTCAATCGGGTCACCGTCCGGTTGTATTGATGGCTGGTCCGACCTGTCAAGCTAGAAATCAGGACGAATGGACTTCTGTTACAGAGTAGAGCAGCCTTTCTTTAAGAGGACAATAATGATTGGGAAATGCCGAGAAATGCCTAAATTCAAACAAGTTTGAGAACCTCTAAAGATGCGAAACTGCTGTCTACAGATCTCAATTGAATTGATTTCGAGCGCGGCCACTTGCGGTGTAGTAAAATGCCGTTACCGCGAAGTCAACTGCAGTTAGTGTTGGTGGCCCATCTCATACTTGCACCTTGAAACCTCAGACGTATGGTACAGGACAGTGCCGCCTTCTCACATAGAAAATCGCTTGCACGCACGACTCAAAAACGGGATTCACTTTCAACTACGCAAGACGCGAGGTGCAACAATCGATTTTGGTAAGGCGGACGGTGAACTCGATCATACCTGCGCGGGCGCTGCGAGCCGCGCCGCCATGTCAGGTGAGGCGGGCGGCGACGACTCCACTAGAACCTCGTCACCGCACTCAAAGTCTGCAACACAACATACATTTTGATTAGTTTAAATGAACATTTCTATTCCCCCTAACCTTTGATAACGTTAGGTAACTTAGATTAACACATGTTTCTGGTGTTTCTTCCATTTTGATTTTTTGTATGACATGTGTAATATGAAAGTCTGTCATTTTAGAGGCTTAGTAAGTCGGTATGAACACTTCATATATAAATAACGTGAATAGACTGTAAAATGCTTTTCTAAAGTGAATCTCAGTTCACCTTAATTCAATGAAGCATGTACCAAAATTTATTTTGCAAATGATTTATTTTTATGAATGAAACTACAAAAAAAAAACAGTAAATTAATAAATAAAATTGTAATGCAGAAAAATAGGATTGTTTTCCTGTAGGTAGCAAATTGCATTTCCCCCTATATTGAACAACAGGGGATTCAATTCAACCCCTTCCAACTACCTGCACTCACTATTAATGAAACCCTATACTTA
The DNA here is from genome assembly GCA_963924145.1 of Pyrausta purpuralis. Classification (NCBI taxonomy): domain Eukaryota; kingdom Metazoa; phylum Arthropoda; class Insecta; order Lepidoptera; family Crambidae; genus Pyrausta; species Pyrausta purpuralis. The sequence continues at coordinate 25,898,769 of OZ001648.1, read as the reverse complement.
ATTGACAATCATTATTAAGCATTACATTAATTAGTTTCTTCCGTAATTTAATACTCCAAAGGTGAATAAATATTATATCTGTAAAATAATATTACCCAATACAGTAAATAAATGCAAATGCATATAAAAAATCATATTTGTTAGAATTGGCCTTACTGTGGAGAAATTATGGTTTATTACTTAATAATTTTGGGGTTAATCAAGTTTGCTTTAATTTATTAAATTTTAATTAAACCTTTCTGCACTTTTATGCCTGAAAACATCAAACCAGATAAACGTTTTCTTGGTCTATTGATATAGAAAACATATTAATAATATCTAGATTAATATACAACAATACACTTATAAAAAGTTATCATGTAACTTAAAGTTGTGTAATAAAAATACATAAATAAAATTTCAAACATAATTTGAAACAAAACAATTGCATAACGCTATCCCAAGCGATAGAGATGTTATTGATCTGCCTCGAGCTCGGGTGGCGGAGAGTATTCGTAGAGCGTATCCAGGCAACACCTCATCTGTCCCTCCGCACCTTCACTCTCAACATAACAACTATATAATAGCACTCACTCTCCAGGTAAAACACATTCTCAAACCCCATTTCAGACATTTTGAATTGTTATTTGGGAATCACAATATAAAAATCACTTTGACACAACAGTTACACATTATTGTGAGACTCAACTGATAGATACAGACAAATATTATTGATCAAACAACTGTTACTATGAGGCTGCTGCCATGTTAGGCAAGCTTGGTGTAATGTAAGCACTTTGTTTTGTGGTGTTTACTACCAGAAGTGGTGTGTGTCACTGTGTTGGTGTATGCAGGGGTGCATGCAGGTGCTAAGTCACGCTCCGGTAACACCACCTGCCATCTGCTGATGCGATATGCATGGGTGAACAATATTACTTGTTTATTGATAATGTAACAAACAGTTTTTTACTTAAGGTATATGCTGGGTTTGGGTGACCTTTTGATCTATTATTTTGTAAGGTTTTTCTGATACAATATACTGTGTGTAATTTAATTGTAGAACTAGATTATTAGTAGATTTAATAGGTTTTATGACACTTAACTCTAGTAATAAAATTTATGTACTTACACAGAAACAAAAAATATGAAATAATTGTTTTCCCTCAAATATAACTTAGTTTTTATCATTACATGATGAATCATGAATTTTAGTGTTTCATGTGAATTTAAGCCCCATACCTAATAAGCAGTAGGTAAGTCATTTATGACGTGCATGCTTATGAACACGAATAGTACAATTAATAGAGAATAGTGTGTTCATGGATCTTAGGAACATTCCGGTGACACGAGCGAGGCTCGTGCCGTGCCAGGCGCCGCCGCCACCCTCCCACCCCGATAACTATGATAAAATTGATACGCAATCGCTCGCTCGGCCGGGATCGAGGGGATCATTAAGGACGCTTCCCGCCTACCGTGAAACACGTCTCAAGCGTGTGTGGACATATTTTTCAGTTCAACACTAGATTAAGAGCCACATTAAGCCAGAATGAGGTAAATAAGTCGACGAGTATACACTATACCAACCTGCCAGCCATACTTAGATCTGTCAAAAATATTTTCGCAACAACAATCCATACAATAACTCCGGTCACTTTGTAACACACGTTTTAAATAGATTGAATTAATACTTATTAAGATCTGTTCGTAAATTTCACACGATTTATGTAACACGATAAGAAAATTGACTTATCAATGTTGTTGTCTTCTGTACCTACACCCGTTTCCTAGGCTACGGATTCCCCAGGTCAAAAGCAGCCAAATGTTGAAAAACGGAACGTAACCACAAGGTGGCGCTCTTATCTCTGTGTGTATAGTAGTATCTATGGTTGGAAAAGTAAAACTTTTACAAACTTTTGCTAGGTATCACTATTCTACTTATAAGTATTCCATCAAATACCTTGGTACCTACTTATAATATATTTTTAAGATAATTTCATTTGAAAATTATGAACTGTATTTTTCATTTTTTTTCCTAAGTTATAAAACTATTAATATTTTGTGATGTGCAATAAAGAGTTATCGTTTTTTCTTACCTTCGACATCAAAAATATAAACTGAAGATATTGAACTGTCTTCTATATATTCGACTTTTGAATCCATACTTTCTACCGTGTTGTTAAAAGTATTTTGCTGGAACAGCAGGTGTAAAGCATTCAAATTTAAAAATCACCTTGGTAATTAATTGTTTATAGTGAATATGATCAATTTTACTGACAATTTGTCGTCGATATGACAAATGTTTTCAAAATAGTTTTCAGCCAGATCGCCGTACCTATTGCATTTTCAAAAAAGTTGCAAAACTTGTTTGAACTCCCACATTCCGAATAAAGCTGAACGCACACTTATACCGAGCCGAACGCGCCTAACGAGTCGAACGAAACGAATTTTTGAATTGTTTATTTATTTGTTTGGTTCACAACAGAGTTACAACCATTACAAAATAAAAGTATCCATTCAATGCTGTAATAAGAGTTGTTGCAGCTCCAAGGGCGAGTGCACACAGCATGCAAATCAAGTTTAGATAGATGAAATCTCATGAAACCTCGCATCGCACACTTATCCGCGTCAAATCATCCGAATCTGGGACAACAAATTCGGATGACGTAATCAGATCCGGTGCGGCTAATGCCACATAAAATCTTCATACTCACTCCCACCTTTAGCTGTCGCTTATAACGCTATCTCATGATTGCTTCGACGCGGTCGATTCGTCCGATGCGGATATGTGTGCGAGGCCTGCGTGACTTCGATTCGTTCGACGCGTTCTGCTCGGATTAATGTGCGTTCACCTTAAGAAGGAGGATGTTTTTCATGCTCCTGGAGCAATTATATTGTATTTAGAAGTAGATGACGCCTCGCGAACTAAAAGAGTACATAATATGGCACCGTCTGATTAATGGATGTCAATGGATTGACATATAACACATCAGACATCAGTTTCAGAACAGAGTCATAATAGAGTAGGTGCGTAGCTTTTTCAATATATTTTTTTAAAGTATGTAGGTATATTACAATAGACTCGTTGGCCTAATTTTTAAATTGAGTTCACACTTTAGCTCGGTAGTATATCAATCAACAAAAACAAGGCATGCGTGGGGTGCATTTTACTATATTTTCATAACTTTTTACTATGTTTCATTCATAACTCTCTCCGCACATAGACAGTTGCATGTAGAATAATTTTAACATTTAATATATCAAGCACCCCACGCTTTTTACTCTAAATTGAATTATTCTCCTAATAACTTAAATTTTATTATAATTTTATTTTGGAGTAATTAGTTATGATTTATGATTGATTGTTCGATCTTCGACTACGGTAATATTAACTCTTTGTAATAAAAAATATTTTCTATTTTTTAGTTCGATTAGCTATAAAAGCGTGTTTTTTTTTGTTTTTTTAAACTTTAATTTATTTTTCATTTTGTAGTTCGATGTTTCAATTAATTATTTGCGGACATGCGACACGCGACAGCTCTATCTTTCTTACTCTCTTACAGAGGATCCACGAAAGAATTTATTAATCCTGGCGGTCCTTATAAGGATATTGAGAAATTGTTATTAAATTATTGCATTGTCATCGGTCCTTGATACGTGTGCAAAGTTTCAGATTAATCAAACTTCTGGAAATCGGTCAAATTTATGTTCAAAGATTCCATTACATACATACATACATAGATACAACCCAAGCTAATAAAAGCATGGTAAAAACTAAAAAGTATCACCGCAGTGCCGGTTTGAGTGGGGGGTGTTAGGTTATTTTCGTTACGGAATTTCTGGATTCGGTCTCCACGCTCAAGGCCCGCGATAGAAGCTATGAAACAGCTTAAAAAAGACTGAAAGGAACATAGGATTAGGCATTTCACAGGTTACGCCTTTGCAAATGCAGAAAAACACCTAAACAAACTCTCTCTGGTCTCTTATGAAATTTCATAGAAAAAATAAATAAGGTTAGAATGGTTTTGATCGATCGTTTGTATGGGAACCTCTGTCGCCGGTGGGAGTTACCGCGCTGTTGCTGCAGTGATAAAAGTACCAATCAATGAATTAACGCACCAATATCACAAACCAATCACAATTTCTGCTAGGAGCTCTGTGATTGGTGTAATTAGTACTTGAAACCAACTACCAATCACAGAGCTTCTAGCGGTGAAACCACCAATCATCATTCAGATACGTTCGTTCTTTTATGTCAAAATACTAGTGATGTGGTAAAGGTCGATTATTATAAATTCAATTACCGATGTAATGTTGTTTCTCTTTGTGAATAAACATGTAGGATTTAAGTTTGAAATAATTTGGATAATTTAACAACTCATTTGATCGCAACATAGGGTACTACTATTGCCTTTCGGTAAAAACAATAGAAGAAAAAATTTAATTGCTAAACGTTACTTGAAATAGAGTAACTTATACCTTTTAACATTAAAGTAGTTTCTAAAAATAGTTCTATTAGTAGAATTGAATCATTATTTGTATAACGAATAAGTAATATTACTTATATAAGACAAAAAGATTCCAATGTAAAGAAAAATGTTTAAAGGTATAAAGGCATAAAGGCCATGGTCTACATTATTCAGGTATTATATCTTACCATGCTATTTATTCATTTATATTCTTAGCTAATACAATAAAGCTGAAGAGTTTGTATGTGTTTAATCGCGCTAATCTCAGGAACTACTGGACCAATAAAAAAAATGTTTTTGTGTTGGATGTCTTATTTATCGAGAAATACTTTAGGCTTGAACTTTACGCTGGGATGGAAGGGGAGGGAACAACGTCAAATCGAAAATAGTTAAGATTACAATTAAAAAATACAATATACCTATAGACGTATGGTTGACCGGTATAGAATGTTTTTGGCATTAAGTCCGCCACATGTACAATTTTATGTTTAGTGCATGAAGTTTTAAATAAAAAAATATGACCCAAGTTAGTATGGTGGTTAAGTTAAAGAAATGTACAGCTGCATGATACAACAGTTAACCTTGCAGTGCTTTTGTTCGCATTTAAATCACATTACCAAAGGGGCTTTGCAGAGGTTTGTTAAATAACAAAATTATACACAAACTCACAATAAGTGTATAGCTGACTACAAATAACTCTTACAAAAATATTTGTATGCAGGGTTATTGATAATATGACCGGATCCTTTAAAGAGTTGATAGGGGGGGGGAGCTCATTTGGGACAATCTTGATCCCAGAATATACTTTCCAAAAGTCAACCTTTTTTAACGAAATTTTCTTTTTAAGTTTTTGTAGGAAAACGAGATTTCGAAATTATGATAAAATTAATACCGAATGCTTTTAGATGCTGTAAGAAAATATCAACCGATACTAGCTTAACGTGCTTCATGAAGCACGGAGATGCTCGTTGTTTAGGTCACTTACATATGGTCGGTATGGTCACTCATTAAAACACGATCGCGCCGTAAGTTGTTTAACTTCGGTATCACTGCCGAAGGGAGTAGATTGTTGACAGTAAACCAATGTAGAACTTGTGAAAGAGTATTGGACACATATCGATTTTTAACTGTCTGTTTAAATTGTCGTACCCTATTTTACAAATAAATAGACCAAACGATAAATTAAAATCGATGATAATAACAGCGAAAGTAGAAAAGTTGATGATTAAGTTGTGCGTTTTTTCTGAGTTATATTTTTATTGCAGGAATACGTTATTTTTGTAGCACGAATTAGAATATAATACTTTTTTTTTCAAACAGCTCTAGTAGTTACTGAGATAAGCGCGTTCCAACATATAAACTCTCCAACTTTATTGTATTTATTTAATCATTATTATGTTTCAAATAATTAATAAACAAAACTTATTTTTGTCTTTTAATACATCAGTAGGGAAATAAGCATTTATCGATAATTTTACTGTGCTGTGAGCTACATCCCTAGTGATGCGTATACAAGCAAATAAAGCAAATTGGACGCGATACATTGCGTGTTAAGATATCAGATTTGTTAGAAATATGCGTGGACAGTCATCAATGAATATTTTTTTTTGAACTTAGTGCAAAAAAACCGCTATCATTTGAAATATCATAATTAAAAAGGTTTTTTTTGCAAATAATGTCGAAATAACTACGTATTATTAATCACCGGTGAAAAAATACACATTCTCTCTCATTTTTTATGACCTGGCTTCACGCTCTTCAAGTAATTATAGCAAAAGACGTCATTTTTGACAAAAAATAATGCAACGCTCTTGTCACGCGACTGAAGTAGCTACGGCTCAATGCAGGCATATGCCTACAATTAAGCTCGCTGCCGCACTGACCGGGGCCATTCTAACCTTATTCATTTTTATTCATTTTTTCTATGTGAAATTTCATAAGAGACCACAAATTTCGCAGGATCGGACTGACAGCACGGTAGCTTAATTGGTAAGAGCGTTTGGCCCGGTCAGCCAAAAGTTAAAAATTATATATATTATAGTTTAAAAAACCGGCCAAGTGCGAGTCGGATTCGCGCACTGAGGGTTCCGTGCCAACTTTAACTGAATTAGGGAATCCACTTACTTCTACTTAGTAAAATACCACAATATTTTGTTGACTGCAAATATAACTTTGTTTTTCATAGTGTTTGTATGAAGTACAAAGTTATGTTTGCGGTTGTTGAAAACATGCTATATCTCAAAAACTACTCGTTTGATCTCGTCAAAACCAATTATCGTTGAAAGTATTTGTCTATGTTATATATATTTTTTTAAATTTACATTCTCTTGGTTTAGAAGTTAGATGGGGGGACGCCCATTTTACCACTTTGGAAGCGGATAGCTATGAAACGTTAGACTTTAAAAGAAAATGGTTTTAGAAACCTCAATATTATTTTAAAAGACCTATCCATAGACACCCCACACGCATAGGTTTGACAAGTTTTTTTTTTTTGGTTTTAGTTTTATGTATCCCATACATGACATTATTTTTTATTTTTTGTATGAGATTCGGTAAGCGGTTAACAGGATACATCTTCCTACCAAATTTCAACAGTGTAATGCTTATAGTTACAGAATAAAATGGCTGTGACATACGGACGGACAGACAGACAGACTGACAGACTTGACGAAACTATAAGGGTTCAGTTTTTTGCCACTCGGCTACGGAACCCTAAAAAAACTAAAAAACCACGCTTTTGTAGCTAACCGAAAAAGAGTAAAAAAGCGTGGGGTGCAACATTTAATATATAAAGCACGCCACGCTTTTTACTCTGAGTTGAATTATTCTCTAACTCTTTTATATTAAAAAATATTTTCTACTTTTTAGTTCGGTTAGCTATAAAAGCGTGTTTTTTTAAACTATAATTTATTCTATCTATCGATGAATATCAGAACTTTTAATGACTTTTTGAAATATCACGCTTGTCTCTTTAGTTCAGCAACCCGTTTTTAGGTGGCATTGATAAAATAAATAAATAATTATAATTGCATAAAGTTGATAAAAAATGCCATCCAATAGCTTTTTTATTATTTTTCTGGAAGAATTTCAGAAATGAAGGCATCCATATTTTTTCATTTTCATTTTTGTTTAGTATTTTCTCTAAAAATAATTGTTTCAAAACTCTCCACTCTAAAAGAGCGTAAGTACTAAGTACATGATATAAGGTTATATTACGAGGTCACGTCTGTGCTATATTCGATTTAAAAAAGATCCGAGGTGGAATTGTGTAAAGCAATCGTATTCATTTGACAGTTCATAACGTACAATATGATCTGTCAAACGCTTTGTTCTTTGCCATTTGACAGACCATATACCTACCGTCCGTTTTGAACTGTCAAATGAAAACGATTGCTTTACGCAATTCCACCTCTGATGTTTATAGTGTTGTGGTCTGTATCAATTGTAGAATTAAGATGTCGATATCAATGGTATATCCATTAAGTATTTAATTTTACTGTATTATGTAACAATACCTGATTTAAGTCTATCTCTCTCTGATGTAATCTTAATTATTATTAAAACAGTGACATACCATTCTATGTAATTTAATTGATTAATTTTAGAAAAGTGATAAGTAACTTTATGGGTGTAGTTTGTCTGAAATAAATTAATGATTATTATTATTATTAAGTTATGTTAACAGTAACCAAACAAAGTTTACGTAGCATCCTTTCTTATTTAATATTATTATGATGTCTGAAAATTACTCAAATAATTTCTCATAACTCAACATTAATCATATTTCGGATGAAGAATTATGATGATTATTTCGTATTTGAATCAAAAAATCATTTGAATGAAAATGTTTTTTATTAAATAATCTAATTACCATATCGTAATTATTCGATAATGTCCAATACAACACCGGAAACGACAGCAACACTAAAAGTCAAAGTGACACTGACAACAAGCTCAAAGTTTAGAAGCTATTTAAATTTTAATTTATGGCAAGCCTGATTTGGTGCCGCGCTCCATTCAAGCTCTTCTTGTAAATAGCCTGACTTACATACCTCTCTACAAATTTATTCTCTGTACAGTTTGCAGAATCTAATGTTTTTGTAAATATGTATAAATTTAGTTGTGGTTAAAACGTTGTAAAAACTTTGAATTAGTCAATGGTGTATAAAACTTTCTTGTTGTTATTTTTTGTAATTGCTTGTTTGTTGATAATTTTTGAATTTGACATTGACGTTTGATACGTCGCTTCGTTCCCTGGTTATGACATTTTGATCCCACATGGATTTTTATACCTGTGCTCTATTGGATGTTACTTAATACATTTAAATAAAAATGGATCTAACTATCTCAAAAAAGACTGATTTCTTGGATAAGACATGCATATAAATAAATAAATAATGTACTAGATAAATAAACAAACTTATGACATTGTACTCTACTGGATTTTAAGTGTATTTTGCTTTACATTTGAAATGAATGACTAAGCCATGGATTGAAGACATCACAAATACTGAAGACTTTATTTTCCCTAATTTGACAAAAGAAATGAAAAACCTACGACAAGGCAGCATGGTCTTTGACCTTAGCCTGTTCCAAAATGGAACGAAAATAACAAAAAAAATTAGAAGCTATTTTCTTTCTGTATGAATTGTCATTGCAAAGGCGTAACCTTTGAAAAGCCAACTTCCATGTTCTTTTTATTCTTTTTCATTTAACTCTTAAAATTAAGCGCAAAAAACTGAAAAAATGTTAAACGTGTTAAGAAATGTTTTAATTCTTGAAATGGTTTTCGATTTTCCATACCTTTACAAAAAAAAAACGATCCTTGTTAATTTGCCTCTAAACCTCCGACCTCTTGTAGGCGCTCTTTTAGAATGGAGTCTTATTTAAAATATATAAAATATGAACATAAAAAATTGTGAAACGTTGTTCATTATTACCCATCCGCCCATTTATAGCCACTGGTCATATCTGTATAACATATGTCAGAGGGATTTTGTCAAAAACGTGATATAATAATTTTACTAGTGAAATCATAATTACACTGAAACTAGTCCGTTATATTGTAAGTAATGCAAACTATTGACAATAATCAGTGCAATTGACAACATTTCAAAATTTTCATATGCACATTTTCATTTTTATCCTGAAAAAACTCCAAAAATGAAGGCACCCGTATTTTTTCATTGTCCTTTCTTTTCAGTATTTTCTCTAATAATAATTGTTTAAAAATTTGTCATTCTAAAAGAGCGTAAGTATAGGAAGTTGGATGTTACAAGGTCACGTCTTTGCTATGTTCGATAAAAAAATATCTGACGTTTATAGTGTTGTGGTCTGTATCAATTGAAGAATTAAGATGTCGATATCAATGGTATATCCATTGAGTTCATTGAATTTTACTTTATTATGTAACATTACCTAATTTAAGTTATGTTAAAAGTAACCAAATAAAACAACACAGCAACCTTTCTTATTTGATATTATTATGATGTCTGAAAATTACTGCAATATTTTCTCATAACTACAAATATCAATCATATTTCTAATGAAGAATCATCATTATTATTTTGTATCATATCTAAAAATTTCAAGCTCAAAGTTCAAAACCATTTGTTTCTTCATTAAATGTCATTGCAAAGGCGTAACCTGTGAAATGCCATGTTTCATTCGTTTGCCATTCTTCCATGTTCTTATCAGTATTTTTCATTTAACTTTAAAAATAAAGCGGAAAAAATTTGAAAAAATGTTTAACGTGTTTAGAAATGCAAAATCTTGAAATGGTTTCCGAATTTTCATACCTTTACATAAATGAAATGTTGTCAATTATTTTGTCATTAGTCACATTATAATATCACCGCATTTGTAATATCGTAAACGGTGCGGAGGAAGCTTAGAACGAGGAAAAGGACAAAGGATACTTTTTATCCCGTTTGACAGGGCCGGGGCTGGACGTGAGCGTGACGGGGCTAGGGGCGAAACAAAGTTGGCTGTGTCCGCTATTTGTATATAAAAGAAAGTCGTGTTAGTTACACTATTTATCAAGAACGGCTAAACTGATTTGACTGAAAATTGGTGGGGAGGTAGATTAGAACCAGGAGAAGGACATTTGATACTTTTCATCTCGTTAGATGGTGCTGGCTAGAGCTAGGGTGGGACGGGGCTGGGGAGTGGCGGGGCTTGGGGGGAAACAAAGTTTGCTGTATCTGCTAGTTGTATATAAAAGAAAGTCGTGTTAGTTACACTATTTATCAAGAATGGCTAAACCGATATGACTGAATATTGGTGGGGAGGTAGCTTTGATCCAGGAGAAGGACAGAGGATACTTTTTATTTTGTAGCATAAGGGCCATTTGTAGAGCACATTTTCTTGAAAGTTGTAAACCCTGTTTCAAAAAACTCGGAATCCTACCACTACCATGCCTTTATATCAAACAAATGTGTATTTTTGTACGAAAACACTCCAATTATTTTGTCACAAGGGAGCAATATAACAATAAAGCTACTCGACATAAAGATAGGATAATGATATTAGATATAAGACTAAAATCATCATCATAAGTCATTATCATCAGCTTTATCATTCATAATTTTGTATTTATTAAGTTTATGTATTCTTTGTATGTTTATTATTCTTTTGCTTATGTATCCTATTATATATTTGTGTTATATTAGTATGTATGTTTATGTTAGTGCATTTTACTTCTTTTTCTTACCACTCTTCTCACATATTATTAATATTCCGCCACTGATTAAACTCTCTGCATTACCAGGTGGTTGACTGGTAGAGAATGCCACTAGGCATTAAGTCCGCCAATTGTACAACTTACAGTGTAATAAAGTTTAAATAAATAAAATAAATAAATAAAATTGTACAAACGGCATTGTCACTGCATGGCAATAAAAAATATAACAAACTGCATCCGAGATTTAAATCAATGCCATTAGCAATGTTTAAGAGAAAACTACATGAATGGCTCCTGATAAAATGCTTTTATTCGGTGAGGGAATTTTTAGACGATTAATGTAATTATTTATGTAACTGTTTGTACATGTAGCTTTTGTTTTTCTATTGACTTTGCATGAATTCAAATTAACATATAATTTATGACATAATACATATATCATAAGACATGTAAGAATTTGAATATGTATAATGAATTTATGAAACTTATTTTTTTTTTCATAATCTAGATTTTTTGTTCCAATTTTAATTTGCATAACAAAATTAGTCAAACATGAGCTACTTAAAAATATGTAACATCTTTGTATTACCATGTTGAAGCAAATAAATGTTTCTGATTTCTGATTTCTGGTAATAATACGATTTATCCGTTGCTGACGAAACGTATAATTCCATCATTTACATGTCGTCAGTTTATGCATGCTCGCGGTTTTGCAAATGCCGAAGGCAAGATGTTAACTGTTCAATTGTCATAATTTCGTCGACGGTTATTAGTTGATGTCGATTTAGGGTGACCAAAATAAAACACAGTTTGGTGGGACAAATAGGACTAAGACAAAGTATTAAGTAAAAGTTTCCAATAAATAATATTAATGAAAGTTAATAGTTGTTAGTTTTAATTACATATGTTTTTAAATAAACAAAACCAATTACTGTTATACTAACAGGGCAATCTTTTTTTTTTAAGATAAGGTGGTTTACATCACTAATGAATAATTTATTGTACTATGCGTGTCGCCGGTGTTTGGTTGTTGTAGCTCATCACAAAAAAAAAACGAAACAATTTGGTACCAAAGACAAATTTTGAAACTAAAAACGAAAAGGGAAGGATGGACTATATTTCTTCATTTTAGAAATTGTTTTTTTCGGGTCTATTATTGTCTTTGTGTGGTGGAATTTTCATGATAATTAGTGCTTTCGAAGAAAACAATGAAGTTAAAGTGAGAATTATGGTGAAGCGAGCTCTAATCACGCCGTCTTACCTGGATCGTTCTTCCTGCGCTTAGCTTCCTTGTTGAGCATTGGAATGCGGACCACCTCGCATTTCAATGAGTTAGGTTAGTTTAGTGTAGGTTTTAGTTTTAAGTGTTCAAAAAATGAAAATGATAATGAAGATCAGGCTGTATGGCTCTGTTCCATTGCCTTTCCCGTAGGATTGGGATGAATTCAACTAGGTACTACTGCCATATCAGTTGACAGCTGCTGTCAAAAATAACGTCAAATTGTATTTTCTCTTCTATTTTCATTTTCTCGCTCGATAATTTTTCATTGATCAAATTAATTCTTGAGGTATTATTGTTGCAAAATCAATGTCCCGAAATTGAAATAAGTTCACGATGAAGATTATTATAAAAAAATTGCAAGGAGGTGAATGTACTTTAGAGGTAAATTCCAAACTCATATCCATACACTTAAGCCTGCTATACTAAGCATCGCACGCAGATCGTATCATTTGATAAACATTTTTGCAGGTTCTGCCGTCCACATGTATATCTGAAATCAAACGGCAAATATCTGACAAATTAAATATACCCATCGAAGAACAAAAGCTGTTGTTGCTTGGACGAACACTAGCAGATGAACAAACTGTGCAATCATATCCTACAATAAAAGATGGTTCCAAGCTTAATTTAGTCGTAAAGAAACCTGAAGGTTTGTATGAGGCGTCGGTTAAATATTTTAAGAAACTGGGAATGTCAGATAATGAAGCCATGAACACTGCTCAAAGGCTTCTCCGAATAGTACAGGACAAGTTTAACAAATTATCATGGGATGACATCGATAGGTTATCTATGGACTGCCTTTTGGACGAAAGGGGATGCCGCCCGACACTGGAACGGGAACCAGAAAATGATGACATGTACAGCTTGTGACCTTAATACTTTAGGTTTGACTGTGCCTATTTGTAAAAAAAATTCAAAACTTAGGGTCCGTCTCATTATCAAAAAATAAGTGCTCCCTAACAAATAACTCAAATATTTAATGTCAGCATGTTAAATAGCATGAAGTTTTTGGTAGATAACACTATCCAGGACTTGTTAAGACAATGTAAAACAGGATATTTTATTGATGTTATAAATATGTGTTGTAAATTTGGACTATTTTATGTCTCTATATAATTAAATATCCAACTTTGAGATTGTAATTATTGAAAGTACAATTAGGGTTGTCATCCCTAATACTCCTAAATGTCGATATATAATTCTCAGTAAAACCTAAGTCAGCTTTTAGGACACATGACTAGTTTACCAATATAATTCTTTATGTTAACATAATTAATTAACTATACGATCGTTACATAAGGTACTTCTGTTTGCTAGCTAGCTAACATTAGATGTTAGATGGAAGGTTATTTGATTTACATTATGTAGAACCTAATTTATGTGGTGTAAATATTTTTTGACAAACTTTCTCTAGCATAAGTTTAAAAAAAAATATGCAATTAGTAAACTTTTACATCCATTGTTTAAAGCTTAATAAATAAGACACTTGTTTGATCATGCATCATTTTATTTTCAAACCTTAGAATAATTTATATCGATGGCAAGTTATTACACAGACTGTGTTGACTCAACATTTATCTAAATAAATGCAATGTAACTGTTGATATCTTTATGAATGTAATAAATATAATTAAGATACATTGTAATGCAAAATTTGATTTAAAAGCAAAGAAAATATGTTTGGTCATAGAGTAAAATTTAACTAAATTACAGAAAAATAAGTTTTTATTTACACACACCAAATTCTAAAAAGAAATTTAATGTACAAAAGAAGATCTTCAATGCACAGTTGAAGAGAGATCAAAAGCTTAGACTCCAGTTTAGCATAAGACGTAACACATAGGCACTTCACTTTAAACAAACCTACATCCAAACGTTCACAACCTTACAATGAGCCTAATTGTTTATTAATGTAAACTTAGTACATTTTAAAGTTAAACATTCAATTTATGTAAAGAAAGTAACAAATACTACATCATAAAGACCTAACAGCCTTCTGTTTTCTATTTAAGTGTGCTTAGATGAAAACAGGAAATGTTACTATGATTATACAAAAATTATATCAAAGGTTAAGTTCACATTTAACTACTAAAGTAATTAATTATATAAATGCAAGATAGTATTTTTTTATTTGACAAATATATTTCCCATGCTTAAAAAGTTTTCAAACTTGAATCTACAGAATATGCATAAATTAGGCTTCATTTGTTTTCCATAATCTTCTTTACGTAGCGCATAACGTTTTGTTAAATATTAATCACACTTTAGATACAAAGAAGTAACATTATAGTCAATATAAATTAATGGTTGGGACTTATTTCTAAATTCATCAGATACGTATTGCGGATCAATATAACCTTCTTAAGAAATTACATAAGTCGTTATCCTATCATACTACGTATTAACGTTTCCCTTTCTACACACTAAAATATCATTATACGTTGTCAGTTTTTTATAAAGCTTTTTAATTCAAGTGTAACAAAATACATCGAAAATCTTATATGTTAATATCATATTGCTTCTCTGTTTCTGAAAACTTTACACCATTTTAAATCCCTGAATAAAAGTGCTGAGTATCCCCCTATCCTGAAAAACTTTTGGGAATATTTTCCGGCAGGAAATTAAAGAAGTGAAATATATATATTTGTTTAAAAATAATAAGCACCAAAATATGAGTACAAAATAGATCCCATCTAAAGATATATTTTGCGAACATAACATCATAAGGTTAATATGACTGTTAGTTATCTGACAATATCGTTGTAATTTTGACTATAATACCACGCCAATATCACATCACAACAAAAATGTATTGCAGATATTGTAATCGCCAATTGATTTAAAATTTTCGGTCGAGGTCTCTCGCGCCACTTTTCAACGAAAGAAGCTTGCACACACGGCACAAAAACGGGCGAAAAGAGGTACAAGCTTTAAGACTTTGGCTTATAAAGTTGGCGCAAGAGATAGCGACCAATTTTGAGAAAAAAATATTTACAACAATTTAAAAGCTAAAAAGGCAGCTGATCTGATTACTCAACGAAACCGATTTAACTTGGAAACACAATCAGTGATAAGCTGCAATCGAGATACCAAAAAATAGACATAGGTGGAGTATTTTTGAAATTATCATAATTATTTCGTGATATCTCGGCGGGGTCGTACGCGCCAGGTGGCCGCGGGGGCCGGCCGGTCGCCGGCGACCATCAGTCGTAGTCGCTGTCGTCTTCCGTGGACGACTCCGATTCCGAGCTGTCCGGGTGGTTCTTGGTGATTTCGATGCAGTTGTCCACATCCGTCAGTCTTCTAAGCGACCGCCCTGCGAATGATTACCATTGTGAGTGACCAGTCTAGTTCATACAACGTGTAATGCGAAAAAAACACAGACACGCCAAATGATTTTTAATTCAATTGACCTCATTCTAAAAATAATACAAGCAAGGTAAGGTAAGGTAAAAAAAAGTTAAAATAGCCTGGAACGTCCCACTGCTGGGCAAAGGCTTTACCTCAACTATGAGGTAGTTCGAGCCATACTCCACCACGCGGGCTCAGTGCGTGTTGGTGGAAGGGTGTTTGCAAGGCAAGCGACTAACCCTGCTGTCAGATGTTATCAAGACGCCCATAAGGCCTCTGACTAGGCTTATCGACTTATATCAACCGATATTAGCCGGGACCAACGGCTTAACGTGCCTTAAGAAGCACGGAGATGCTCGTGATGTACGTCACTTAAATGGTCGGAATGGTCTACCATCCAAACACGACCGCGCCGTAGGTTGCTTCACTTCGGTATCACTACCAAAGCGCTGCTACCACTGCGCTACGAGCACGTCGGTAATGTAAGATAGTACAAATAAATAATGTATGTGGTGTTTTAGTTTTACTGTCACTTTTAATCAGTTCTCGCTCTGCGGAGGATTCAGCAGGTATTTACCGGGCTGCTCACGCCCTAAAGAACTAACCATGGCTTGTTTACTTATTTTGGCAGGTTTGCGCACGTGATGGCTTGTCTTATTAATAAATAGGCAGGGCAACATTTTTAACGAAGATTTTTTGAAAAACCTATAATAAAAAAGTGGTCCAATTGATTCTGCGCATTTAACATTATACGTTGTATATTACTAGCGGTCCCCCGCGACTGTGCTTTTAGAGTTGGTTCCCTCCGCTCCCGTCGCAGCGTGATGTTTTACAGCCTAAGCGTTCCCCGATAAATTAGCTATCCAAAACAAAATGATTATTTCAAATCAAACCAGTAGTTCCCGAGATTAGCGCATTCAAACAAACAAACTTTAGATATATATTAGTATAGATAGCTGATAAAGTCCGTTTTTCTCTTTGCTAGTCGAAAAATTTAAGTAATATTGTCATTCCTTTTATTGAAATGAATCATTTTATAATAAGATGAATACAAAACTGCATAGGTAAATCATTGTTAAATAATAATGTCCAATATTATAAAAAATATTGTTATAAAAACTTTTAAATAATATCAGTGAATTAATATGTATATCTCAAATTCATTGTTAAATACTTAAATAGTTTTACTGAAATAGACGACCTCCGTGGTCGAGTGACTAGCACGCTGGTTTCAAGCGTCGCCATCTCGTGAGGTTCCGGGTTCGATTCCCGGTCGGGTCAATGTAGGAAACGATCTTTTTTATATTGTCTCGGGTCTGACTGTTGTCGTACCACCGTTGTGTCTGATGTCCATAATACAAGTGCATTGGCTACTTACTTTGGGATCAGAGCAATGTATGTGATTGGTGTCCAATATTTATTTATATTTAGTTTTTTATGAAAAGATTGTTCATAATATTGGACAAGCAAAAAAGAGATGGAATTGTGTAAAGCAATCGTATTCATTTGACAGTTCATAACGTACGGTTTGATCTGTCAAACCCTTTGTTCTTTACCGTTTGACAGATCATACCGTACGTTTTGAACTGTCAAATGAATGCGATTGCTTTACACAATCGCACCCCTGAACGTGTTCTAGATATGTGTACCTGTGAGCGTGGTGAGCAGCCGGTTCTCGTGTCCGGGCGGCGAGTTGAGCGGGCCCAGCCGCTTGGCCAGCTCGCGCGCGCGCTCCGCGCCTGAAACTGACACAGGAACATAACATTAACACGTGATACTTTAATATCTATATAATATATAGATTGTTCCAAAAAAGAGCGTAGACCTTTCAAATATACTCTATTTTTTTTGTTATGTCACTTTTTGTCTTATAAATGGCTCACCAGACTGACTATGGAGATAGCTTAGCAAAAAAAAACTTTTAAATAAAAATAACATGAAACATGAGAGTGAATACAAAAAAGTGGAATTATCTCCCTAACTTCAGTTTGTTTCAATTTGAAAGTCAAATATTGTAAACAATCGTGACATTCCTTTTGAATGAAATGATTAATTTTAAAATTAGATAATCAAAAAACTAACAACTTACATGAGTAATTCATCGTTTTATACTAAGATCTTATTAAATCAAATAGTTGGTAATTTTATTCACTGATATTATTTTAAAAGTTATGAAAAGATTGTTTACATTATTGGACTAGCCAAGAAAAATGTACTATATGAGACTTTGATTAGAGTCATGATATTTATATTTGAAAGGTCTATGGCTAAGCTATTTCAAGTTTCAGTATGGCACGCCCTTTATGGGATACCCAGTATATAAACTAGCGACCCGCTCCGGCATCGCACGGGTGCAATGTTTGATCTAAAAACATATACCTATCGTAGAGCTCGTAATGTAAAAAGCGCAAAAAATTACTTTAATTACGACTTTACTTAGAAATCATTACAGTGCCTACTTGTGTGTGCAAACACAGGTGCACTCTCTATTCTTTTCACTCTCATAGCCCGATGGGACAGCAAGCTGACACGACCGTATAGACGCGAGATCAACGGCTGTACGTGCTTTCCAAAGCACGGAGGTGAAACATCGCCAACTTCCAAGCTCCGGGCTAACACTGAGAATTTCTAAACAGAAAAACCCAGGTACATATTTTTGCCCCGACCCGGAGATCGAACCCGGGACTTCTGACCTAGCTGTCGCTGTAAAGTGCCTCTAACCGCTGCGTCAATATTAATAGTACACGTTACCAGACTATTCCGAAAGTGCTCATAATCGGTTCTAAAAATACCTGATTCAAAATACCTGTCTTTATTAATTCTTTCTTTTGAACAATAAAGTGTGATCTCGATTTTATTATTACCTCTGGAACCTTCCTGACTAGAGTCCTCCGTCATGGCGACCCTTTCTGTTCTGTACACGCCGCTCACGAGGTCCCAAACAAATAGACACTGAAGCAAAAAAAAGATTATCACACATAAGACATGGGTATAAATAGTGAAAATTAACTCTCAATTTCTTACTTCTTTTTACGGTTGCCTTAAATATTACGATTATAAAGCAATTACTCGTATGTAACGTGATGCCTTAATAATTAAGGTATTTGCCTAGTACACTGAAGCATACCATGACCGTACTAGAAACGTGTCCGGCAACAAACATTATTTGTATTGAAAACTATTTAACCTTCCCCTTTAGACCGTCCCGTCACCAACCAACGCCGTCGTAGCGTGCCATGCACGGAGCGTGTCGGCACCGGCAAAATACGTTCTCACTCTATACCACGGCGAGACCGAACCCTGTCAATCTGTTCAGTGGGCAAGGTAGAGCGAGCGTACCCTGTTGCTTTTCGTGCCTGACACGTTCCTAGCACGGTCACGGTATGATACGGTGCAGTGGGAAAACAGCTTTAACGACAACAATCATGTAACAATAACAATGACCTTATTTGCTTAATTTTATACCGGTGACGTAGATGATAAACGTCAGACTACATTTAAGATATGTATCCGCAACATACTCTACTAAATAAATAGTACAATCTTCAGTCACAATCACAATGGTGTATCTATTAGCACATATTACTTACGTTCTAGTATTTATACTTGTTTTCAATACGCGTCACTGGCAAAGTTCACCGAAACCAATTTTTAGATGCGTTATAGCGGTGTAATAAATAGGTTCAAGTGGCAATGGGCAGGGATCATAGCGCTAAAAACTGATGTCCGTGAGCAAAAAGTTCTAGATTGAAGATCCTTGACCAAAAGCATTGCGTAGGACGTCCGCTGATAAGATGGACGAACAGCCTTGTAATGATCGCAGCATCACACTGGATGTTGCGGTTTAGCTATAAAATTACGACACGTTTGGTGCAGTGGTTAGAGCTCCTGACTACTGAACCAGCGCACGTGGGTTCGAATCCTGCAAGGGGTAATTTTCGTGTGATGATGTTATGTGCATTTATTTAAGTATTTATAAAATAACTCCATCATTATCTTTGTCTGTTTCGTTACACAAGGAAGAAAATTCCTTACGGTCTGTAGCCTGGTGCACGCCTGGTGCATATATTTATCATCTATACTAATATTATAAAGCTGAAGAGTTTGTTTGTTTGTTTGTTTGTTTGTTTGAACGCGCTTATCTCAGAAACTACTGGCCCGATTTGAAAAATTATTTTTACGTTGGATAGTCCATTTATTGAGGAAGGCTTAAGGCTATAAAACATAAAGATACGACTCATAAGACCACAGCAGCAATGAAAAATGTTGCGAAAACGGGAGAAAGATATTCCTTTTGAGAGCTTCCGCTGCGTACGCTGCGAAAACCGCTTAAGTTACACAAAAATCATGTATGACAGGATTGTTCAGCATTAAGAGTTCTATAATAAAGTCCGCGACAGCATATGTCTATCTTTTATGGTTGACTTACTACAACCTTTTTTATGTTAATAAATTTGTAAAAAAATAATGCATTATTTTTAGAGGTGTATTATACACACAGGTATTTATTCTTTTCAAAATATAAATACATTTATCATCACGAGCATTTCATTTAGAACAAAGTTGCCCTTTATATCATTTAAATTCAATAAATATCTTAGGAGCTAACACAGTTTTAACATAACTCCGCACCAAAATAATGTTCGCAGCTTAAGTACGACGTGCGCTTGCGCTAATCTATACTAATATTATAAAGCTGAAGAGTTTGTTTGTTTGTTTGTTTGTTTGAACGCGCTAATCTCAAAAACTACTGGCCCGATTTGAAATTTTTTTTTTACGTTGGATAGTCCATTTATCGAGGAAGGCTTTAGGCTATATAACATAAAGATACGACTCATAAGACCACAGCAGAAATGAAAAATGTTGCGAAAACGGGAGAAAAATATTCCTTTTGAGAGCTTCCGCTGCATACGCTGCGGAAACCGCTTAAGTTACACAAAAATCATGTATGACAAGATTGTTCAGCATTAAGAGTTCTATAATAAAGTCCGCGACAGCATATGTCTATATTTTATGGTTGACTTACTACAACCTTTTTTATGTTAATAAATTGGTAAAAAAATAATGCATTATTTTTAGAGGTGTATTATTACACACAGGTATTTATTCTTATCAAAATAAATACATTCATCATCACGAGCATTTCATTTAAAACCAAGTTGTCTTTTATATCATTTGATTTCAATAAATATCTTAGGAGCTATCACAGTTTTAACATAACTCCGCACCAAAATAATGTTCGCAGCTTAAGTACAACGTGCGCTTGCGCTATTATATTATAAAGCTGAAGAGTTTGTTTGTTTGAACGCGCTTATCTCAGGAACTGCTGGACCGATTTGAAAAAATATTTCTGTGTTGAATAGCTTATTTATCGAGAAAGGCTTTAGGATATAAAACATGACGCTGCGACGGGAGGGGAGGGAGCAAACTCAAAACGCGCGGACGAAGTCGCGGGGGACCGCTAGTAATATTATAAAGGTGAAGAGTTTGTTTGTTTGAACGCGCTTATCTCAGGAACTGCTGGACCGATTTGAAAAAATATTTCTGTTTTGGATAGCTTATTTATCGAGAAAGGTTTTAGGGTATAAAACATCACGCTGTGACGGGAGGGGAGGACGGGGGGAGCAAACTCAAAACGCGCGGACGAAGTCGCGGGGGACCGCTAGTACTGGATGTAGATCGCTTGCAATTACCCATGCGGGAGGGCTGTTTAGCAGTGGGCGTCCTGCGGCGTATTATAATGATGCTGATGATTTGTAATTATAGTTGCGGTTAATAGCGTACTGGAGTCGATGCTCGCGAGATTACAGACTACTTAATTGTCCTCCCCCAAGAGTTTCCTTAACTCTTGGGGGAGGACAATTTAGTAGTGGACGTCCATTTTATTTAGCATTTTACTCTTGACTCCAGACCAAGCCAAGTGCCACTAGGACGGAGTCGAAGAACTCGTTCCGAGTTCGCCCAGAAAAAGCCCGTCTACTCCGAAGGCGGTTATATACATGGCTGTCCCCTAGCGCCCACTCCCTCACATTACAGCCAGTAAACGTAAACTTACACATAGAAGTAGTTGGCACGTGCAAGCAGCTGGCGGGTAAGTGTGCCAGCTATAGCCTTAACTTTGAATAAATTCGGATTGAAGTCAGTAGGAAACACCGACGCGGGCAGCGAGTTGAAATGAACTGACATAATTTTTCACAAAGTACACGATATAAATAAAATAGAACACAAAGAAAACACAGTAAAAAATAAACTAATTGTATTCAATTAGCTTATTTCGTCCTTACCTCGTCTAAGTCCTGCTGACAAAAACGAAGCGCTTCTCATCAACATTTGTAATGCGCACGGCAAAGGAGTGAAACTATCAGCGAGAACTCTGAGAGAGCGAGAGAGAATTTTGTCGTTTACTTAGTATTTTGTGAGGCCGGTATCCGGCGGGCGTGCTGCAGTTGACGGCAGCTGGAGGGGGCTACGTACCTCCGCGGCGTACTGCTGGCGGTGCGCGAGGCAGCCGGCGCTGGCGTCGAGGCAGGCCGCGCAGGCCTCCGCGCGCGCCTCCTCCTCGCTCGCCCACAGCCACATCGCGCACAGCTGACGACAAACAAACACTCATTAGAGGCTGTTCTCCCTTCGGCCACTGATTTTAGGAAGCCCCCGACCGGCTCATCCGAGAGGAAAGATGATACGTTAGCGTGAAGATATAAAGGGGCGGGTATACGGTACCGAATGACAAATGATGTGCCAAGTCGTTTTTTTTTATATAAATATTGTTTTTTTTACGAATTTCCAAAATAATCCCATGAACATTTTGGAAATTCGTTAAATAATTCAAGTAAAGACCGGAATCAGAAAACTTTATCAGACAAAAAATAATATATTGTTTAAAACCAGAATCAAATAAGCACTTAAGTCAGAAGACTCTTTATAAAGAATTCCAAAATATTTAAATTCCATGAAATAACCAACTCGTCGCGTCACTAGTTAGTCGGTACAGGTCGGTAACGGTCACCCGCCTCTATTATGAATTCACCCGTATGTGCAGTGAAAACATATAAAAAACTATTTCCAGCTACATAATGCTATAAGACGGATAAACCGTCAACACGTTCAGGCAGAGATAATTTCATTAAGGCTTTAAAAGAGAAATATGGATGTCCCTAAAGGATTAAGTCAAAATAATTAATGGGGTGAAGCGCTAACTAAATAGTCCACCGAATTAGTATCGAGTGGTAGTGAGAAAAACATGATATCGCGAATTACTTGTCCGAACCAGAGTAGAACGGTGGGTTTTGAATCAATAGCGCAGAGTACGTCCGCCTACGCGCCAGACGGATGACATTTTAAAGGCCTTAGAATTATATCGCGTTGTTCGGAGTCCACTTTGTCAATTATAACTCACTTTGGACATTAATGACGTCAGATGGAAGCAGTAATGACTTGCTTGATGATATCTTTCCGATCCAGTTGAATTACGCATTGTGGTGTGTGACGACACACAGCATCACTCATACGTCAACTGACCTTTCATAAATAATATTGTTTTATTATATTGTAAAATATTCCTAGATAAGTGAAAGGTCACAGGTTAAGAAAATGTCATGTGACGTATAATTAAGTAGGGAAATCGTGTATATAAACCTCTGGAAAATGTACAATAGAGTTCAGTTACAACCACCCAACAACCACCTTGTTTTACTTCAACACCACCGCCGCGCCCCGCGTAATTCCATACATACATGCGTACGCAGGGATTAATAATAGTCCCCTAACCGATTTTGAATACGGGGGCCAGTCACAACGACTAAGCGACTACACGGGTCATATCATAGTGCACAAGTGTGTGCGCAAACACAGGTGCCAACCAATTTCCAAACTCCGGGCTACCCTGTGAATTTCTAAACAGAAAAACCCAGGTACATATTTTTGTCCCGAACTGGGGATCGAACGGACCTCTGGCGCAGTCGTCGCTTTAATTAAAGTGCGACCATCTAGGCAGTAAACAATATTGCGTAAGTAAAATATCTGCAATCGCTGATTTTCGCGCCTAATATACACATTCACATTGATATTGTTAAAACTAAATGCAAATCAGTAATTCAACGCCTGTGTTTACAATACCACTTCGAAGGTCTCGTTCTATTTATAGTCATCAGTTCGTCAAATATTTCATTTCCGCGTTACAATGAACAACAATGCACGAAAATATTTATAAATAACGCTTCACACACGGGCGGATTTTATTAGTTTTTTTTTTAAATTGCAGCACCAACTGGGAGTTCACGAAACTATGAGGGTGAACGAACAGATGCTGAAACAGCACTGAAATCTCAGAAAGAGCAATGAACTACTTACCCCAGACAGACATCCACTGGACTGACACACATCGATGACATGGCAGCCCCAATCGAAGCAGTATATGAACTTCTTGCCATTAATCTTGCACAGCCGTCCGCAGACTTCATTACAGAGCAGTTCTGTGTCGAGTGACCTCTGTTGGGCTCGTATGGTGAGGGCAGGGGGGGTATTCGTTGAAGCGCAGAGACGGTCCCAGGCGCCCGCGCCAACTGCTTGCAGGGGGGCGTAACCCGCGCCGTGGGCTGTCAGGTGTAAGGCCACGTGGTAGCCCGATATGCAGTCGTCTGGAATTATTGTAAATTAAGTCAATGTTATATCAGTTTGTGTCCAATTTAGCCACTGAACGGCGAACTCTAATGGTAGAATCTTTGTTGATGAAGCAACTCATTTTGAGTTCAATGTATGTAAAATAAAATTGGAGTGTGTTTTCTTTGGGCTCTACTTGTACTTCGAGAATACGAAGGATTTGACGAGTGCCGAGAAGAAGCGCCACACAAGCAACAGTAATATACTATATTGGACACCAATCACATACATTGCTCTGATTTCAAAGTAAGTAGCTAATGCACTTGTGTGATGAAAATCAGACACAACGGTGGTATCACAACACCCAGACCCGAGACAATATAGAAAATTCAAACAGTTGAAGACCTTACCTTCTGAATCTGTAATGATCGATGTGATTTCGTCGTCGCTCTCGACGAAGTATCTCGTGAAGAATTTGCTGCACTTTGAGTTCTCCGAATGCACAAGATACGGGTCTTGGGGGCTGACAGGACAGTCGGACAGGGTTTTTGAGGTGTTGTCGTGGACTGAAACCGTCTTCAGAGACCCGTCATCCAACATCTCCATCACCCGGTATTCCGACTCGCTGTTCCGGTCCGAGTCCAGTGCAGAGAGGTCCGAGGGTTTATGGCTGTCGGTCGGCGAAGGAGGTCTGCTTATCTGGTTGTGGGCACGCAGCACCACGCACTCCACCGGAGGCGACTTCGCACGCCGCGGCTGCGGTTTACTACTGCTCGACCCAATGAAATACTTCCTATTACTCCTCAACACTCTATACGGGACTATGTTTTCGTTGTTATCCTCCGAGAACTCGTATTTCTTATCCGCTAACCGTCGCTTTCTAAACATGCTGAGCTTCTCACACTTGGTCTCGGCCTCCTCGACGAACTCGTACGCCTTCTCGGCGTTGACGCGATGCGTCTCGTTGAAGCGCGACATGCCCTCGGGGCGGCGGCGCGGCGAGCGCAGCGGCGGGCTGATGAGCGTGCGGATGGCGGGCGCCGGGCCCTCCCACTCCTCGACTAGACTGTGCAGCGACGCCTGGATGCACAGCTCCTGCCCCGTCACGTCCGCGAGCTGCACCGGCCGCGACGACACGTACGGATCCGCTTCCAAATCCGAAAAATCAGCCAATATATTCTGCACTACGTTGTTCTGGTATTTCGGCGATTGAAACGCGGCCGACACGTCCGAACACGGCGTCCCCGGATTCGTATCTATAGAATTTGTATCCTCTCTATCTAACGTGAATTTGCTATCGTCTACGACCTCGTTCCTCTCCTGGTCCGGTTTCACAAAATCTACTTCCAAAATGTGAATAAAATCAGTGTAGATGATTATTTGATTTGAGTAAGCGAGTTGTACGACCGGTTCGTACATGCTGGAGTCCGATGTGCAAAAGAACTTTGTGTGTATTGCAAAGTTGTGTTCTAGGCACCGCTTTCCCCAGTTGAGATCATCTAGAAACCAAAGTGCATTCCATGAAGTATTGGTATTAACTTAAAAGAATTGGCGAACCTTACATTACTAAATATGAGTATTACCTTCATCTTTAGCATAAGCGGCACATTTCTTACAACCTAAGCGAGGTACTCCAATAACACTGAGGTAGGATCGTTCTGAGCATGAATCTCTGAAATGAGTAAGATGTGATAAGTGACACCACCCATGTAATTTTACAAATCAAGGTGTTATGTAACTAACAATACTTACGCAATACCGTACACTACAATAACACCAGGGTTGTGCTTCCACTGAGCCATGGAGATGGTAACTTTGCTGTCAACATCATCACCAAACAGTGGTGTGCTATGGACTGGTTTGACTATTCGGCCAGGCACCCACAGCAAAAAATGCAACCTAAAAAAATGTATCATCTAAATTAAGTTATGTTTACAAAATGAAATCCCAGTATAAGAAAGTCACATTTGAAACTTACGTGAACTTGGAACTCTCCCTAAAGTAAACCTGCGTATTGCAGCTGTATGTAAAGCTTAGTAGGAACTGCCCGCATTGTGAGAAACCCATGAAGATATGTTCCCTGAGGTAAGACATTGGCACAATGTCCATAAGGCAGAAACGAAGCCGGGGTGGTATTCGGTCAAATAACTTGCGAGTTTGTTCATGACGCTTTCTTGATGTGCACCCAAATACCTTGAAAATGGTATAAACATGGAAATATTAATTCTTATTTTAACAAAAATACTGAAGTCTAGGTCAATGGATGGTTGTTTATGTTTTTTTTTATATGCCTAGGCCTCATAGGCCAATACTGTCCCACAGCTTAGCAAAGACCTCCCCCAAACTATTCCACATGTCTCTGTCGGCGGTAAGGGTTTGCCGGTCTTCGCGATATTGGTTTAAATAGTCTCGCCATCGCTTTCGGGGTCTGCCTCTCGGATGACGTCCTTCGGTAGGCAGCCAGCGGGTGACGATCTTGGGCCATTTCCTAGGACACATTCTGAGAACGTGACCCGCCATGTCCCACTTCAGTTTCGCGGTCTTTTTACCAACGTCAACAATGCCGGTCTTTGAACGGATCGTGGTTTTGCGTATCCGATCTGTTCTTTTTATCCCCAAAACGCTGTGTTTCATAGCTCTTTGGCAAACCCCAAGTTTGTACTTCTGACTTTTTGTCAGTGACCAACTTTGCGCACCCTGACTCAGGTTCGGTAAGATGCAAACGTCAAGAAGTATATGTTTCAAGCACAAAGGAAGGTCCCTTTCATGTAAGCCTTCATGGACCAGTAGCTCTTCCAAGCGTTATCGGCGCGACAGTCGATTTCCTTGTCTTGCCTGTTGTCGAAGGAGATATCTGGCCCAAGTAGATGTATTTATCGACGTATTGCATCTCCCGATCCCCAACCACTATGCTTCGTTTGACACTGTTGGTCATGATCTTTGTTTTTGACCTATTCATTGTTAGTCCTACCTTGGGGCTTGTCCTGCTTAGGTCTTCAAGCATCTCCTGTAGTTCTGCAGAGGTGTTCGCAAACAGCACAATGTCGTCAGCAAATCGGAGGTTGGTAAGGTATTTCTCACCTCCTACTCTTATTCCTTTTGATTGCCTCAAGCTCGGCAGTTCTTTAAACACCTCTTCTAGGACACAAACTCTTCTTGTAAATAATTTTGGGGGTAAAAAGTCACTCTGCTTAACGCCCTTCTGTATTTGAAATTCTGATCCAGACGTGTGTAATTTTAAAGTGGCCGTGCTATTCTGGTAATTTTTCTCTAAGAGTTTTATGTAGGTTAGTTCTATTTCTTGGTAGTTATGTAAGAGCATTAAAAATTGAAGAATATGCTGTCAAATGCTACATATAAAGGTTTTTTAAATTTTGAAATTTTTTCACTTGTCTGATTTATGGTATGCAGGTGGTCTGGGGTGGAGAATTTTCTTCTAAAACCTGCTTGTTCTGGAGATTGGTGAAGATCTAATTTAAAAGCTATTCTACTCTGAATGACTGAAATGAACAATATATAAATATGTGTAATGAGGCTTATAGGTCTATAATTATTAATGTCAGATGTGTCACCTTTCTTATGAAGTATTATTATGTTGGAGTGGCAGAAATCCTGTGGCAAAGATCCAGTCTTGAGAATATTATTAAATAGTTTTGTAAGATGGGAGTGTAGATAAGGTTTGCCGATTTTAAATGCTTCTGAAGTAATATATAAGATTTATAATTCTTTTTTACTTCTGAAGTAAATAAGTAACTTCTATAGTATAAATTATCCTCTCCAGGGCTCTTGCTAAATTTTAGTTTCCTAATTGCATACTTAGCCTCTTTTTCTGTTGTCTAGTATACGATAGTCATAAAAGTATTCTGATCGATATGGATTCTTGTTGTTATCGGAATACAAAGATTTATAGAAATCAGAGGATATTCTCATAATTTTCTCACGACTGCTATGCTTTTCTCCATTATCATCCAAAAGGGTTGTTATCCAGGTTCTACTCTTACTGTGGCCCATTTTAGCAATCTTTAGTGAGGTGTTTCTTTCTTATGCATTTTGTGCCAAACGGGTATTAAACTTCCGCAAGTCCTTTCTAATATTACGCTTGACTTTTCTGTCTAGAGCTCGGAACTCTGTCATGCCTATTTCTGTTTTTACTCTTGCATCTATTAGATCTATGGTTTTTTGTGTTAGTTTTTTGATTATGTTAATTTATAAAATGAAAAAAGAGAGAAAGATTTGAAAAAGAATTTGATGCTGGCATATCTATTCAAGATTAAGACTTTTAACCCAGATGTTACTACTGTTCCTTAAAAGACCCAGCTTAGTTATTAGAAATGACATGTAGTTTTATCAAGGAGCTGCCTATTTATCACTTTTACGTGTGTTTCCATATAAAGTAAGTTCAAAAAATTAACAATTTGTTCTAAATATATTAACCAACCCATTTATTATAAATATGATCTTTTGAAAATATTCTTAAACTATGTAATACCTTATTTAAAATAAACAATTTTTGTTCCTATTTGGCACATAGTACCTTATGTATCTAAGACATATTTTTTCCGGAATATCTGGGTTAAGATCAGAGATAAGAGTCCAATACATGACAAATTAAAAAAAATATTAAGGTTATTAATTGTTCCGTGTTTAGTTAGGAGTCCTATCAAACCTAGCTATAGGCTCTCATCTTCTAATCTTTTTGGTGCACTAGTTTGATAATATTTAGTCCTGTTGTTAAGATGTCGTTTTTATCTTATTCAAATTTATTTCCCACATGGTCGAAGCATTAATTCCAAACGTAATAAAATTCATCATTTATTCAGTCGATCAAGAAACAAAATAAGATGCTTGTGGATGGATACAAAAATAGATAGCTAGTTTTATGATCATACTTACCTCTCTATTGAATAATTTGTGCACAATATTGGTGTTATTGGGTAAACTGCTTTTGGGAACATTTGCATATGATTTATCACCCTCATTTTTGTGGTAAGAATTAAAATTTTCAAGTTCATCACTCGATTCCATGTTAGTTCGTTTGTTTGACTGCAATTTATTTTGACAATTTATTCAAGGTGGGCAACATGAAGATAGGTATCAATAGGTATTGCAGATGAAGAAGGTGACTAATCTCGAGTCTATGGTTAATACTTGCCTTGCCTGCCAGAGTGCCGGCCATGGATGGTGCGACATTTTATTTACTCTCCTCTACTCTTCCCATAAGCTCTCTCCTCTACTGTTTAGTGCAGCGCATCTCTATCTACTTACGGAAAAAGAAAAGTAAAAAGTCAGTACAATTTTCTTAGTTTTTGGAGAGTTTAGCGCGGGAAACGAAAAGAGGAAGTTGGATTTTGTTTCTTCATTTTAGTAATTGTTTTTTTCTAGTAATTTATTGTGATTTTGTGTTGGAATCATCATAATAATGTGTGTTTTTAAAGAAAACAATGAAGACAAAGGAGGAAACAAAGTAAAGCGTTCTCTGATCGCAGATCGCGCCCTCTGATTCGGATCGTTATTCTCGTGCTAAACTTCATTCTTGAGCATTGAAATGCGATCGCCAGCCCCGTATTTCAATGAGTTAGGTTAGGTTAGGCTAGTTTAGTGTTAGTTTTGTAGTTAAGTGTAAATATTGAACTCATTAATAAAGAATTGTCCGTATGGCTCTGTCCGAGGACGTTAAACTTGTATAAAAAAAAAACTTAGTTTTTGGCTTTCTTGTCTGTCTGTCAGCTGTTGCATTTTTATTTAATTCAATCAACGAACTCAATTTGAAATAAAATATCAATTGTTGTTCGTGTAAATCCAATAAATTACTGTGACATTCAAATGGAACCTATGACGCTGGGTAGTCCGCCACATTCCCCATCAGGGAGCCCTAACGTGGGATATTTACCGCCTTTTCTTTTAGGAGAAATAAATCCACCTACAACACCTCGTACTAACAGTTTATCTCCAACAAAGGGACGTAGTCTCGCTTTTGGTAAGTACTTCATTAGATTAACTGTAATAACTCGATTTCATTTACGAAATTTTAAACAACCTCAATATTTTTAGGGTCTCCTACAAGTCCTTCTCAGCAGACGTCGACTCCAGAGCAAAAAATTTACAGACAGAATATAACTATGCATCAGCAAGCTCTTTATAACCAACAAAATGCATATGCCAACATTCCCACATCCCCAAATATGTCATACTCTAGTAAACCAAATGGTCCACCTATTGAAGACTTATTTGATACTATTAAAAGCAATGAGACCAATAAATCTGCATACCAAGACCACAGTTTCCTTGGGTATGGAAATAACAACTCAATGCTTCAGAATTCGTATGTTAATAACATTAATGCATCTATGAATCAATCTCTGGCTACTGCATGGCAAGATGGTTGCCAGGAACAAGATGAATACTGGGTGACAATATTTGGTTTCCCTCCCAATGCAGCCAATACGATTTTGGCTAGATTTAGTAATTGTGGAGCTATTCTTGGTAAGTAGTAATTATTGCTATTGTTTATATGATAATTGCAGTTAAACCACAAATGTTAAATTATTCGTTTTGTAAAACTTCTTTTTTCCAGATAAACAATACCCTACCCAAGGCAACTGGGCGCACATTAGATATGCCACCAGAGCTGAAAAAGAGAGGGCCATGAACCTGTGTGGTAGACAAGTGCTGCCTGGAATAATGGTGGGTGTGGTGGAGTGCCGCGAAGTGCCCCGGATCACTGTGGCTAATCCAGGAATTACTTCACCTGAGAGGTATTGGAATTGAAAATTATTTTTATGAACTAAAAGAACATGATTTACTGGTCAACTGCTGCTAGTTTCAATTTAGTAAATGAATATTCAAATTAATGCTATTGCCTTTGATACTCATGAACTTTGGCATAATTGATAATGAAATGACATTCATGAGTTGTCTTTTAAAAACTTGAGATATCCTCTACAAAGATGCTGTATGTTCATTTTTTTTTTCAGTTTTCATTTCAAACCTAACAGTATTTCTAAATCATTTCAGGCCTGCATCAGGTGCACGGTCACTGTGCCCAACCCCTATCCCATCTGCCCCAGTGCCACAACGCTCCAGTGGCATTATCTCAAAAGCCTTGGACTATGTTCTGGGCTGGTGACATATACCATATAATGAAATAACTAGTAAATCAAGGAAAAGTGACTCAAAGCTATATAAAATGTTTCCAAAATTGCATAAAAAGAAATATGATAGCATTAATTGAGTAAAATACTTAAATTAATAGGGAATATGTAATAGTAAAAAAAATCACAGACATTATTTTACATCTATTAACATTTTTATTTCTAAAATATTACAATACAAAATTCTTATCAATAGGTACAGAGATTTTATTTCATTTGCTGAAGAAATTTATATCTACATGACAAAGTTTCTAAGATGTCATCTCTTAAAAATGTATCTACATAATGTGTTGTGTACCAAAACTTTTAAGCATTAATGATTAAAAATGTTTCGAACTTCAAATATGTATTTACTTTAGAAAAGAAAAAAATACACACATGATAGAATTACAGTAAAGTTATTTTTTTACTGAAAGAGCTTTTATTAAAAAGAAGTGGTCTTTGTAGTTTAAAAGTGTGAGCACATTATGTCGGGCCGCAGCGGGGCGGAGCGGGCCGCATCGCAAAATGTTACCCTAGCACATTAGTGACGGGCCGGGGCGCAGCGCACTGACGGATTTTGAGAACAGTGTACTGCCAGAATTTGCATAGAACTGAATGTTATGGATAGTTCTGACGAAGAACTTTCTTTTTTTGTCTGTTGTTAGAAGAAGAAGCTAATGAACAGCACAGACAAAAAAATCGCCAAAAGAGAAAACGTTAAATATGGATACATCCAATGTTGTTGACGGGGCGGGGCGGGCCGCATCGCACGGATGCAAATCCGCCTTGCAATAATGCGATGCGCTGCGGCCCGGCATAGTTTGCGATAGTTCATATAAAATGTATGCGAGCGATTTGAGCGGATTTTTGCGCTGCGACCCGCCCCGCTGCGGCCCGACAATGTGCGCGAACCTTAAATGTACCATCATTCATAGTGTCAGAAAATGAAACTTATTTCTAAATCAAATTTTCTTTTGATAACAGATATGTTACACACTAGCTAGATCTATTGGGACAAATACACCTTCTTTCTGCATACACTGTATTTAATTAGTGGGAGAATAGGACTAAGACTTCAGTTAACATGGTGATGACCATAGTCATATTAAAACTAATGTTGACCATCACTCTCTCAGATACCCCAAACAGATTTTGAAAAAGATTCCATCTTATGTTTTGGCAATATCAACTTGTCACCCCTCAGAAAGTCTTATGAATTTAATCAGGTATAAGAGTAATGGTGTTTTCCTTAAAATTAATTCTTATAGGTTAAACAGTTATGATTCTGTCACTGGCTCATATCAGCCTGTTAATCAAGAAACTTTTTAATACCCAAGCTGTACATGAATTACTCTGATTTATTAAAGAACACCATTAATCTAACCATTTATATCTATTAGCCTATAATTTATTCACTTTGGCTGCTCAATTGTGGCATTCGCAAGATCAGTCATCTTTGGGTACTTGATGTTGTGTTTGTCAAGTTCACTCTGAGACCACAGAATCATTCGGAGGAGGCTGCACAGTTTCGGGTTTGTGTATTCTTGGTTTTCCATCTTCAGTATTGCAGCATTTAACTCACTGGCAATCTGTAAACAGCTAAACTATGAGTAAAATGAACTTAATTAAAACTAATTTTGTACTCAACAAAGAGTTTACATTGAATAAACTCTTTGTTGAGTACAAAATTATGTAAATTAAAAAGCTTCAGTAAAACTGAAATGAAGAATAGATTCTTGTTAAAAACCTTTTTTTTTTCAAAAGGTTCTCTCAAATTAATACTTGTTCAATACTAACCTTCTGACTATGTGATGGTAACAATAAGTCTGCAAACGGCGAGGCATGAGGATCCGGGAAAGCAAGCAGGGCAAGTGAGCGCTCAAGTTCTGTTAGGGCATTGCTGTCATTAGCACCAGCTTCTGCCAGGGTAGCGCTGGCAAATGCTAGTGCTTCCTCTGCTCTGCCAGCCCGAATCAACTCTAAAAGTTGCAATTGCTGGAAAGAAACCATCATTAAATCTACCTTTATATAACAATATTTGTGCATTGAAGTCTTTAAAAAAAATAACCTACAGGTGTTACATTTTGTACAAACCTGTAAATGGAAATACAGATATCTATCATTGTCCAACAGTTCTGGGTGTAATGCATTGACCATAGCAATAGCTTCGGGGATGCGTCCACTCTGCACGGCCTCGCGGATCATGATGCGTTCGTCGAGCGAGCTACACAGTGCTGGCTCTTGAAGACCTGCCTCTTGTTGAAATTTTAAAGCTGCTTCTTTGAATCCCTCTAGAAACAAAATAAAACATAAATATTGTCTAAGGTAAATAAGTACTTTGCATTAATTGTTGCTTGTGGGTATCGGGACTCGGGATCCATTACCACAGTGTTGTGTGTACCGTTCCTGTGAAAAGTTTAGTAGTGTACAAACTTCCTAATATTGCGTGTAAATCACTAAACAAAAATCCTTCTTTGTCTTATGAATTCACGTTTGTTATAGTTCTTTAGTGAAAAAAGAAGTATTAAGTATATTTATGACTGCTTTTTGTATTATTATTTTACATTGAAATAGGGTTAGGACTGTGGAGATATGTTTAAAACCGATTTAATAGCACATACCTGTTACCAAGTAGTTCATTATTAACATATTCATGTCCGTTCTAGATATTCTTCGGTCTTCCTTGTCATAAACATCAGTAGTATTATTCTGTGTTGAATTTGTGAGACTCATATTTTCAATAGAATTTATTTGTTGTAAAAATATTGAAAATATTTGGAAACGATCAATGACACGAACAAGCAGCAAAAATGACAAACAAACAATCATATCAAGCAATGTGACTGACAGTGACAACCGGAAGTCCGAATGTCTATGGCAAAGACAAAAATAAATCGGAAATTCGTGTTTTTATGAGTGATTTTATAAATTAAATAAATAAATAAGTAGGTGCCAGACAAAATGATTGAAGTCCATTTCTTTTTGCTTGGCGAATATTGTAAACAATCTGCATTCCTTTTTAAGGTTCCACAGCTGAATGGCAACAACGGAACCCTTATAGTTTCGTCAAGTCTGTCTATCTGTTCGTCCGTATGTCACAGCCACTTTCTTTATACTGAAACTATTAGCATTACACGGATGACACTTGGCAGGTATTCCTTTAACCGCTTTACGATTCCTATACAAAAAATAATGTCATTTCAGGGGGTTCCCATACATGGAACTAAATAAATAAATATTTTTTTTTGGTCAGACCTATGCATGTGGGGTGTCTATGGGGCGTGGGTTAGGTCTCTTCAATGACATCGAGGTTCCAAAAAACATTTATTCTGAAAGTCTAACATTTGGGAGATAGACGCTTCCAAAGTGGTAAAATGGCCTTCTAACTTTTAACGTAAGCGTGAGTAAGTTTAAAAAAGTGGTTAAGTTAAGGTGTTGTGGCTTACTCGAAGAAAGTGGATACCTAATTCAGTTAAAAGTTGGCACGGAACCCTCAGTGGTCGAGTCTCGACTCGCACTTAGCCGGTTTTACCGAAATAATTCATTTTAAAATAAGTTAAACACAAAACTCACCAACGGTATAGGTAATTCATCGTTTAGCGCTGAGATCTTTTTAAATAATATTGTATTGGTTTTGATTCACTGATATTATCTTAAAAGTTATAAAAAGAAAGATTGTTTACATTACCCGACTAGCAAAGAAAAACGGACTATAAATGACGGAACGACCTTATCTTTGTCCATGTAATAATAATAATGGTAAATACCTATTGTATAGAATATATTGTAATGGGATTGCACAATGTACCTTATTATTTTTGAGTTTCCGATATTTCGGCACTGTCGCAAGTGCCATGGTGATTTCGATCGCTTCTCTAACAACAACAACAACTAACTAACGCAACAACTTCAGTTACGTCGTGATCATGACCATGGCACTTGCAACAGTGCCGAAATATCGGAAACTCAAAAATAATAAGGTACATGGTAGCAATCCCGTTACAATCTATTATAATGTTAATGATCATGTAAGTTTAAATCATTATAATATCTATTGTAGTTTTAATAGTGAAGCTCTTTCTTTTGCCCCTCTATCACTTCTTTTGCACCCGCCAGCATTATCTCTGTATAGACCTATGGTTGACTGGTTGTTCACATTTGTCGTTTATGGTTAGTTCTCGTTGAGTAATGTGGTAACATTTTGTTAAAGTAAATTTTAAGTTTTGTAACTGGCAACCCTGTATAGTAGGAAAAAAACCGTTCTCTCGTTGCCGCGCTTTGAATTGCATCGTCCGTCACCTTTTTAGTTTTGTTGAGTGCCGAAATATTTATTATCAATAATACATAGAGCGTTATTTAAGTGATATAATAAAGATAAATCCGACCAAAGTTAGTGAGTGCTCGAAGTTGGCGTGGAATCGACAATCAACGCACCATTGGGGTATCGTCAAAAGTTCTCTGTGGGTATCGTTACTAACATAATTTCATTGCTGGCCAGTAATTTAAGTGTAATTGATACATCCTTTGAATGTGTTGCCTTCTTAGCAATCGCCGACACCAACCAGGTATGAAATATTCAGATTTATCGTCACGACCACATTGTTAGGTATTCTTTGCAAACACCAAAATTACATCAGACCACCTTTACAGTCCACTGTTTTCGTACACTGGTAGAGAATGCTTTTAGCATTAAGTCCGCCATATGTACCTTGTGTTTGTGCATGAAGTGTATTAAATAAAAATAATAGTTCATTCACGGCCCATTACCTAATTTCACTACGATGGTCAGTCTCACAAGTTCACAACGACTTACCGACTGCGCGGGACATATTATATGCATAAGTGTGTGCTTACGTGCTTTCCGACTGAGGCACAGGGGTGAAACACAGCCAACTTCCTTAAGGTAACCCGGAGATTGGAAGTAGAAATAAGTTTGAAGGAAGGTGAAGTTTATAACTACGAACGAACAAAGTACGAATTCCTGAACAGAAAAACCTGGTAAATATTTTTGTCCCGACCCGCGGATTGAACCCGGTACCTCTGGCGCAGCCGTCGATTTGAAGTGCGACCCTCTAACCGCTGCGCCTACCGAGGCATTTACTATTGAATAGATAAAACTAAAGCTTCGGTTTTGAATGTTTTTAAACACTCAGTGTCATATTTTATATTCCTCAAGATCAAATAGGAACCCATACATAATTAAACGTTGCCGATCAGATAGAAATAAAAAATCTACCCTCGTAAAAAATCAATAGTGCGAGCGTTTATAAACCTGATATACATCTTAAGTAAACAGCGGATTTATACGATTTGCCTGTGAAATATCCACAGAGAAATGGTCAGATACTATGAAAAATGGCCGCCAGGCGCCCGGGCGGTGTGGATACACCATTATAGCATCAGTTTCATCGATCCCTTTTTATTTTCGAGCGTTCGCCGCGATGCTAGTTTTCTCCCTTGATCCGTTAATTTAAATAAATATAAGCTATTTCCATCAATGAACAATTACGTCTATACTAATTATTCAGACGTACACGATTTTAAACCGATTAAGTTTCGTCAATCACTATAGCAGAAATCCGCTCCATGCATTTAGATAAGAAAATTACAAATCATCGAGGATCAAAATATTTAATTTTCTTTTTGGAATGAAGTACCTACCTATACGTGAAAATGTCTCAGCAATCATCATAAAATAAATCTACTATAATAGAGACGACACGAGTGCATACAACCAGTCAACACAAGTGTTAGAGCCCTTAATTTTTATATTTCCGAGGTTTTTTTTTAAGCTTTTAGGGTTCCGTAGCCGAATGGTAAAAAACGGAACCTTTATAGTTTCGTCAAGTCTGTCTGTTCTTCCGTACCTATGTTACAGCCACTTTTCTGTACCTATAAGCATCACACTGCTGAAATTTGGTAAGAAGATGTTTCCCGTTTACTGCTTTACGATTATCATACAAAAATAAAAAATGTGTGGAGTGTCCATGGATTGGTCTTCTTAAATGACATAGAAGTTTCTAAAACCATTTTCTTGTATAGTCTAACGTTTGATATAAAGACTCTTCCAAAGTGGTAAAATGGGCGTCCCCCCCATCTAAATTCAAACTAAGAGTATAAATTTAAAAAAATATATTATAATGTAGATCATAGCAAACACTTTCAACGAAAATTGTTATGGACGAGATAATAAGTAGATACTTAGTTTTTGAGTTTTCAACATCTGCCAACATAACTTTGTTCTTCATACAAACACTATGAAAAACAAAGTTATTTTTGCTGTCAACAAAATATTGTTGTATTTTAGCTAAGTGGATTACCTAATTTAGTTTACGCTGGCACGGAATCCTCAGTGCGCGAGTCTGACTCGCACTTAGCCGATTTTTTTTATAGGTATTGATATCATTGAAATGGGGATCAGTAGGTAAACAGAAACTATTGGTAGGTGTTTAGCTAATTTATTTTCAGTTCTTAAACGCCAATAACCTACTAATAATGAGCTGATAATACAATTTAAAAAAAACCTATCCTAGTTTTTATTGAATAATGCTTGGTAACAAATTATATCCTTTCGTATTCAATAAAAAGTTACAACTAAACAAGAATATAAAACAACTCTCAATAAGTGTATCAAGTGCGCGTGCACTGAATAGACGCGCCCCGTGGGGAGGTCGCGTCGGAAATACAACACACACTATTGAGATGAATAACTTAAAAATTTAAATAAAGCTAATTAATCATTTTCTAATAAGCCATGGATGTATCAGTGAGTGAGTAAATTTTGAAGAAAAAGTTCCAGTATTAAATTTGAGTAAGTTCGTTATTGTGATTCGTAAGTAAATATGAATACATAGCATAGAATTAGCACTAGAGGTGTCCGAACTGTCTGATACCCGAGGCCGCTTGTCTTAGATCTGCGCATACGATGACGCGTTACACCATTTGACAAGAGAGATATAAGTTAACGACTACAACTATAATTCGACAGTACTAAAAAGTAAATTAAATATAATCATATCAATCAAAATTATGGCTAATTAGCAAAAAACGTTGAGGACATTGATTTCTTAACAGGCACTCTGTGTGATTTGTGTTAGAATCTAAGTTTACTACAGGCTCTTCACGTTATATTTTAGAAAATATATAAAATACAATAGACACTTGGCTTCCCGTGTGTTGTGTATACATTTTGTGAACAAACCCGTTTATACGAAATATGGCCAAAAGAAACCGCGTCAAGTTTCAGCCATCGCCTCTCCGGCGGTCGATCCTCAGTCTATGAACACAATTATCCAGCGAACCTTACCTAAAGCATTAAAAGCTAATTATGTGTATGTGGCATGAACAAAACAGCGGAATTTATCTATGCGATATTGCAAGTAAAGGATACAATACAATTTGTATATAATGCATTCATAATCAGATAAATAGGAGACACCAAAATGTTCAAGCTCTAGTTCATAATGCTGTCAACTGTGGGTCAAATAGAACTAGTATAATAATTATTGGTCGCAATATCAACGGTAGATAAATTCCGCTAGCAATCACAAGTTGTTGATTTTATAGGATACTCTATTCCCGCATATAATATTCACATATACCAAAATATGTTTGTCTTGATATATTTGCAGTATTATACCGCGCAGCCGACTTCTACGCTATTATTAGGACAGATCTGAAACAACAAAAAAAATTAGTTAGTTAAATAAAGATAATTAAAAAAGCAACTTTGAGGGTTACAGCTCAATAATAAGATTCAAGAAAATTAACACTAGAAATAATAATAAGTTAAGGTTTGGTTAATAATCAATAAAAAACAGGTAAAGGAGACCCATCCATAGATGTATAGACTCCATCATAAATTGTGTAAACCACGTTCAAAGCCATTGGTTCTGCGTATTCTCCCACATCATGCCTAGACCTCCCCTTTCATCGGACTATGCAAGTAGCTTTGTGTATAGCTCACATCTGAGCACTTTTAACATGTCTCTCAGCGATGGCCGATCTTAGATGTCTTTAGTCACCATGATTGAAAACTGTCAATACAGGGTGTGTTTTCAGATTTGTGACCGTCACTACTGGAGTGTTCTCGGAAAACTTTGGAAGAGGCCTATGTACAGCAGTGGACGTTTCCGACGTCATGCCTAGACCTCCCCTCTCATTGGACTATGAAAGTGGCCGTGTGTATTACTTACAGCTGAGCACTATTAACATGTCCCTCAACGATAATAAAAATGAGTTGTCTTTAGCCACCATGATCGAATACTGTCAATACCGGATGTGTTTTCAGATTTGTGACCGTCACTACTGGAGTGTTCTCGGAAAACTGTGGGGAGGCCTATGTTTTGCAGTTGGACTTTGGCTGATAATGGTGACTACTGGGTGTTGTGTCGTATACTCACAGCTGGGCACGAGGTCCTGGTGCATGTGGTGCTCGGCGTCCATGCCGTGCGGCATGCACGTCGCGGGCGGCGGCCGGCGCTGGACCTGCGACAACACGATAGTTCATAAAGTGCAATGCCAAGTTCAGAGGCTATATTACGCTAAGACTTAAAGCACAAAATCACGTAACCCAGTTGTCCCCCTTAGGCGCTTTGCAGACGGCGGGGCGGGCCAGTCTTTTGACCGTGAAGTAAGTAAGCACGCTGGCACACCGCTCCACGTACGTCTCCGAGTCATTTTTAGTGACGGCAACCAGACTGTGGAACTCTCTTCCTTTGGGCCGAGTAGAAGGTATCATTCAAGAGGAAAGTCCGTCAATTTCTTAAAGAATAGATAATTGGAAAATATTATTTATTTATTACTTGTATTATTTATACATTGTATTTATTTTGTGTAAGTTTAAGTATATTTATACAATATAAAATATGTTGTTGCAGTAATTTAAGTAGGTTTATTTGTTAGTATAAAAATTAGTTAATTGTTACTTTTTTGTTGATTTTCTCTAAATTTCTTCTCGCTGCACCCATTGCCATGTCTGCATGCCCTAAAGGTTCGACTGGCAGATAATGCTTTTAGCTTTAAGTCCACCACAAAGATGGACTTAATGTTAAAAGCATTACACTATGATTTGTGCAATAGTCTTTAAATAAATATTTTTTTTTTAAAAGTAAAAAGCAGACGTGGGACAGAGGTAGTTATTCACGACATTTCGTTATAGTGAAGAGTACGTCAGTGAAAATGACCGCCCCGCGCCGCCGTCTGCGTAACATCATACAAACTGGTTTGTGTGCTCTGCGGCGGGCAGTCACGGACATGCCGCGCAGGCCGCGCGTTGGTCATAAAAACGTCATAAAAGTCATTTAATTATACAAATAGGCCCATTGAGGACATTTTTATACGTCCCAGTATAAACCCTACCACAGCTTCGGGTCGATTTTGGGCAAGTGCTGAGAAGACGCTGCAAAACAAACTCAGTCACTATTATCAATGCCTCTTTTCAGAAGGTAAAGGATTCTGTATGTGCTATCGTTCGCGGTAAAATTGACCGGTCCGGCCCGCCTTCTGCAAAGCGCCT
The DNA here is from genome assembly GCA_963924145.1 of Pyrausta purpuralis. Lineage (NCBI taxonomy): Eukaryota > Metazoa > Arthropoda > Insecta > Lepidoptera > Crambidae > Pyrausta > Pyrausta purpuralis. The sequence continues at coordinate 25,857,761 of OZ001648.1, read as the reverse complement.
CAACATGCTAGATGCGTTATAAAGGTTCAAGGACAAGCCGCCCTATATAGGCCTGATAACAATTGGTTACCTATTATGTTTGCAAACTCGGTATCTGACATATAATTGAAGAAAGTCTTCAAGTGTAAAAATTCACGAGTACGAGGTTTCGCTTCGCCATTGTCGGAATGTTGGTAAGCAATTAAGATTTCGTGTTTAACAATGGCATTTAATGAAGTGAAGGTTTCCTATGAATGTTGCATCACTAATTAAGCGTACGGATAAGGTAAGTCAGACTGGATGGATTCAAGAACAAAACCATTAAAAAAAACTAAAAAATATGCTTGGTCCCATAATGGGACCAATAGGAGTTCAATGGGACGGGAATGTTGGGAATGAACTACAATTGAAACTTTCTTTTAAGAAGTCTCTCCGCACCCACTATCTTAACCTTGGCTCACTTCAGAATTAACCATCATTTCTTTCACTGCTGCCGATAATATCTGAATAGATGTTATCAATATTCACTTCCCTATTCGTTTTTTTATTATTATTTAAATATGTATTCCATGTACGTTCATTAATCCCATGCTTATACATTTATTTTATCTATGTAATTATAGTATTTATGTTATCTTTATGTAACTGCATTTTAAAATATATATTTTTTGGGTCCCTCTCAGTACTTTTAAATATTCCTCCACTGATTTAACTCTCTGCATTTCCCATCTGGTTGACTGGTAGAGAATGCCATAAGGCATTAAGTCCGCCAACTGTACCATTAACAGTGCAATAGTTTAAATAAATAAAAAAAAATTGCGTATGGAACTGACACCACAAACAAATTTTGTGCTCCATGCACTGACGCCACTTGTCAAACTCCTAGCAACGGTTCATATTCGAAATTCTAATTTCAAGGAAAACGTCACAATCTTGTCGACGTATTTGCGACACAAGCAAAAATGCTTGGCATATCCTCTATATTTACGAAGTAATAACAATGCACTGTTTGTTCCCTCCCGTATATCCCTTGGGTTTTAATTTCGAAATATATACATACCTGGTCCAGGTTGAAGCGCACAAAGGCCTCGTACTGCTCGGCGAGCTTGGAGCTGAGCGCCGACTCGTACTCCTGGCGCAGCGCCGCCTCCTGCTCGCGCAGCATCCGCTCGCAGATCATAGTCACCTGCGACACCCGGCATGTCATCACTTGTTACCGTACAGTACAGTGTGGAGCGTTCCCGTTACAGATCGACCACCGTTTTGCCATCAGCGAAAAATGATTGCAGCGCGGCGAGCGATGAGCACAAGTACTAAAATGTTCTTCTTCTAGCATGTCGATGGTAAAAGCGACTTAAATGTGTTATGCCTAGGGTTGTCAGATAGCCGGGATTTCCGGGACTGTCCTGGAATTTTGCGTGTAGGTATCACGGATTTCAAGAATAGAATAATAGTTTTTACAATAATAAACAGTTTTTGCTTGCAGTCCTTTACGTGTGAATATATCACTATGTTTTCAGTAGAACTGTGGAATGTATTCGAATTACCACACGGAAAAAGTTCAGGAGAGACGCTACTTCCCCCATCCCGTCCCGAAATGTCCAGGAAAATATAGGGTAAACCCTCTAGTGAATGAACACCCCCCAGTAAATGAACAAAACGTATTTTTTCTTTCAAAATAAGAAATCTGATACATTCTACCACACAAAGTATTTTTTTTTCGGTTGGTAACTTTATTTTGAACATATAGCAACATTCACTTCATATGTCAGTAAGTCACTTCAAATATGGCAGCCGAATGAAAAGTATTTTTTTTGCTGTGATTAAGTTTATATGAAAAAATTAGATCCCAGGTAAGCACAGTGACTTACTGTCTACGAGTCTATAGCCAAAATTATAGCGATAATAACCTCAATAGTAGTTATTTTGCTATGTTATGAATTAATATCTTGATTCAATTTCATTTCACATTGTTTTTAATATGTATTGAGTTTAAATTTGAGTGTTCCATTACTGGCAGAAAGAAATGATTTCAGCTAGTGAATGAACGGGCCGTTCATTCAACGGGGTTCAGAACTAATATTGGAATTTAGTAAAATACTATTTTATGCTCATGCAATTAAAATAGGGTTTTCACTACAAGCAATAAAAATTGAAAACAAATCTAGACGCCAGTATTGGAACACATATGTTCATTCATTGGTTGAAAAAATCTAGTAAATGAACTAGCGATGTAAGTACTGTTCATTCACTGACATTTCGGACTTAGTGAATGAACACGAAGTTTTAATTATTATATTTGCTTACTGGTTTACGAAAAGTCAATGAATAAACTAGTTTTTTATTTTAGTTTTATTCAAGGTAGGTACCTACTTTATATCTCAATATAACTATTTTTCTACAATTAGGTTGACATGGCTTCGAAAAAGAAATACGAACGGTTTCGATACACTGAAGAAACTTTAGAAAAAGCTCTTAAATCAATTATAAATGGGGAAACTACGATTAATAAAGCCAGTAAATTTTATAACATTCCCAAATCTACCCTTCACAATAAAATTACAAACAAAGTACCATGGGAAAGAAAAATGGGACCAGCAACAGAATTAACCTCTACTGAAGAGTCACAATTGGTACAATGGATACTCAATAAAGCTAAATTAGGATTCCCTATGCACCCAGATGAAGTCTTTGATACAGTAGAAATTTATTTGAATAAAAACAACCGTGTAACTAAATTCACTGATAACAGACCCGGAGACAAATGGCTTGAGCTATTTCTTAAAAGGCATCCAGATTTGACTAAGAGAAACGCAGAGATGTTATCTAAAGCCCGAGCAGCCGTTACTGAAGAAGGAATTAGGCAGTGGTTTACTGAATTGGATCAATTTTTGACAGAAGAAGATGGGTTAGATATAAAATATGATTCAACTCGGATATTCAACACTGACGAAACTGGCGTGTTGACGTGTCCAAAGACTGGTATAATTTTGGGACCTAAAAATTTCAAAAATACGTATCAAATTGCTCATGGAAAAGAAAAAGAATCAATCACTGTTCTCTGCACTTTTTCTGCCGATGGAAAAAGTGTACCACCCTTTGTCGCATACCCGTATAAAAGAATGCCACCTGCTGTAGTGCGAGAATTTCCTGATGAATGGTTTATTGGGAGATCAGACAGTGGCTGGATGGTATCGGAAACATTTTTTGCATACATAAAATTGTTCTACGAATGGTTGGTGCAGAACAACATAAAATTGCCTGTGTTGCTTTTTTTAGATGGCCACAAATCACATATTAATCGAGAGATGTTTGAGTTTTGCAGAGAAAAGGGAATATTTTTATTTTGTTTACACCCCAACGCCACACACATCCTCTAGCCTTGTGATGTCGGTATATTCGCACCTGTAAAAAAGAGTTGGAGAAAAATTGTTCGAAAACATAAACAAGCCACAACAGCACCTATAACTAAACAAAATTTTGCTTCATTGTTCAAAAAAGCCTACGATATAGCAGTAAAGCCGTCCACAGTTAAAAATTCTTTTAAAGCCTGTGGTTTGTTCCCCATGAATGCCGATGCAGTAGATTATTCAAAGTGCATAAATACTCGCAGGCAGGAAATCGCTAATAATGCGCAAGAAATGAATATGATGCAGAGCCTGGAAGAAGAGAAGGATGATATGAGATCTACAATGAAGGTGATTGAAAAAGAAATTGGTCAAGGTATGAAAAATGAATTTACAGAATGCTATAATTTAAAAAAATCACATGTCCATGCTTATTTTCCGTTGTGGATCAAGTGTAAAACAAAAGTTGAAAACAGGTTACATTTAGATCAAGAAATTTCAGCAAATTCAGCAAGTCTTGATGCTCCGCTTGATCTTTCCAGCACATCTATTGAAGAAGGCGTAAATCAAGTTGGCACGGTAATAATATATGAAAATAACTCGACTAGTGCAGAAAATGAAAATTCTCATTTTGTAACAGTTCAACATGAGACGCATATCGATGTTGAATCTCAGCCAAATCAAATCCAACAAGAACTTACCCGGAGTGATTCGTGCAGTATTTTACTAAACGATAGTGTCTTATTTGGAGATAAACAAGTACAACCTGATTTTGAAAAAACTGACGATTTATTAGACTTTATAATTGATCAAGATACTAGCTTACCCTTGATAATACCTTTACCATGGCACGACACCGTACTCAAAAATGCGTGCAGCTCTATGAACGAGGATGCATCAACGAATGATGTGAATCATTTAGCAAAACAAGTTATTATACCTGAGGATGGCGTCCAAATTGTTCCAAATTCTTCTAAATGTCTACCTACAAATACCCAACTACTTAATCTTCCTGACAATTTGCAAGCAATTGAAAATCCAATCCCAGAAAAAATATCAATATCTTCTGGAAAACCAAACCAAATCCCATTAAATGAGTTCTTGAAATATCCCGAAATATCAACAAGTAATAAAAAAACAGTAATGAAAGAACCCATGCCATATGGACTAACTGGTCAGAAATGTAAAGAATACCTAAGACGTCAAGATGAAGTAAAGCAAAGACAGGCAGAAGAAATGGAAATGAAAAAGGAAGCTCGGAAACAAAAAGCTAAAGAAAGGAAAGAAGAAATTAAAATTAAAAAGGATACTCTAAAACGAAAAGCTGAAGAAAAAAAGAAAACCAGAAGAAGAAAACAAAGAAGCAAGATAATATTAAACAGCCGAATAATGACAAAATAAAAAAAGAAACAAAAATTAAAGTTAATTGTACCAAAAAAATAGCCCACTCTGAAAGCATATTTGGAAAATATGTTATCGTTCAGTTTAAAACAGATAAGCGAATTCGCTATTTTGTTGGCAAAGTTCTTTTGGCAAATGATGAAGAACAAAAATACCAAATAGATTTTCTGAGAAAGAAATCGGTGTCAGAAAATGTAGTTACTTTTGTAAGACCTCAAATCCCAGATGTTACTGAAGTTGACTATAATGATGTCCAGCGTGTCTTGGGTGATCCTGAAATTTCTAAGCGCGGTTTGATATCATTTAATGACGTTACTTTTAAGGATATTGAATAGTAATAAAAATACAGTTCTCATTTACCTATGTCCCTAGGTATACATAAGCACACTCGGCACAAATTTGATTGATTGCTACGTGTATGTTACTATAGTAAGCATTATAAGAAAGTACTTTAGTGTATTATTTGTTACAATTTTGAATAATTTACTTTTTTAAAGATATAATATGCCTAATTTAAGTGAAATTGTAAAAGTCCCTCAAGAACCTCTAAAAGTTTCCTAAAGAACCTCACCTTAATGTGTTCAGTAATTAAGATTAAGTATAAAATATTATTTAAAGACTTAAGTAAATACTAATTTTGTGTATGTTGATTACCTAGGTACTTACCTAGTCCTTTAATAGGTACCTAAGTAGGTCTACTTTTTATTTTTTTTACTGTAAAATGCCAATTTATTCGACTCAATAAAACGTTCATTCACTGGATTTTATTGTTTCATTCACTGAAAATACTGTTCATTCATAGGCGTTTTGAGTCATTTTTTACAATTTCTTAAATCTAGCGAGACCTATGCATAATATTTGAAAATGCAGAATTTATTTTCTTCCTAGAATGATAAAGTATCTATAAATAATTTAAAAAAACTGGTTTACCCTCCAAAACTTAAATAAAAATATTTTCAAAGTTGAAAAATCTCTTAAGGGTTCATTCACTGGAGGGTTTACCCTAAGTCCGTAGTTAGCAACCCTTGTTGTGTCCAGTAATTCGCGACGCGGATTGCCTTGTCATTTGCACACATGAGGTCCTCCAAAGAGCAAGAATCAGAGCACGCAGACAAGACAGAAGGTGGAGCATGCCTTTTGGGATGAACCGGCAGATGCAGGACAGATCGGTTATCATCATATATCACTTAAACATAGTATCCTAAAATGTTAAATCGCTCGCGCCTCATAGCAAGATTGAACGTTCTTCATAATTCATTTGTGCTTACTTAACGCTCTCCGCGTTGCGCAATTTTTTCGCTGATAGCTTAGGCCGCAATGGTAGACTAGTATCGTGTCAAGTTTTATGATTTGTATTTAAAATGGAAATATTTATTTATCGTGCGTTTTTTAGCCGTAACGATATGTGGGATTGCGTCACGCACCTAGTTAAGCTGAATCGTCCGATAAGGACGCATAGATTTAATAAAATGTCTGGTATTAACACACAGGAGAAAATTTCTTACTTCAAAACCAGGACAATTGGTTTGTCTTGTGTACAGTTATTTGCAGATTGGGGAAAATTTCGAAACCCTCTCTCCCTTTCGATCTGTTATACCTAGGCACATGCATAAACCAGGTGCAATTTCAGACAGTACAACATGAGTTTACGCAGTTACATCATTGAATGGATTTTCAATTGGATTATGTATTAGGACACACTGTGTGTGATTTTTATTATATTCAAAGGGCAACATATAAATTGCAAGCACATGTGAGTGACGATCCTAAAGATAGAAATAGTATTTACTTTACAAATGGTTATGGGTCGGTCGGATTCATTACCGGAACATTTCCAAAATTACGTGTTTTGAGATGAGTATGTAGAATGGTAGGAAATTGAATATTTTATCCAAATCACTATCGGTACAACTCAAATGTCATTTCTCTTTCACAGAAAACTGTTTATTCCGATAAAGAAATATAAATTTTAGTGATCTCTTCGATTTCAGTATCAGTTTATTTAGAAATGTCCCACTGGCACCCTAAATTTTAAAGTGCAACCATGATTCATTAATCAAATATTTCGAAATGTTCCAGTATGGCTCTGAAATTCTTCACTTGATTATTTTTAATTCGTGTTATGTGCCAGTCGCGCTTTGAACGCTCAGTGTAGTGGTCAGACGGGGATTGAAATTCGATATAATAAATAGTAAAAATGAGTTAGAGAGCTATAACATTGCTTAAATTAGCAATTAAGCGAAAAATAGCAAACAAGGAGTTCAGAGAGTGATCATTGAGTTTAACAGTAAGTTATATACAAATACTATTTTCAAAACTACTTACTATTTTAATAAAAGAAGTTTCAGATAGCTTATTATGCTAGTATGGGTCTCTTTTTGCTTAAGTTAAACAAAGTAGTAGGTTATTTATTGCCTATAACATACTAGGTAACCTACTCAATCCTAAAATAACTAGATACTTTAGTGTGAAAATTATTTATCAAATTATAGAAAACGAAGAAACATTTATATATCCACCAGATCCTGCCGTCCATTCAGATGAAGATTCAGGAGACAAAGATGCTAGTGCGGACATAAATACTGGTCGGAGCTCAGCGCCTCTTGTGAGGTCGTATTAGCGAAAAGCTCGCGACCACGTCGTTCATGTCGAGAAACAACAAGTAATGTATCACCGCCAGAAATGCACTCTCCGTTTCCCCAGGATTCCTGTGAAGGCCGAGGTCGTCGTGCTTCAAGAGGACGAGGTCGTTCTAGCTCACGTAGCCGTGGACGTGGACGCGGCAATGCTAATAATGCTAGAGTTGAAGTAGCTAGTTCAAGTGCTTCCAGTGATGATTCGGAAAGTTCTTACATAGACGAACCTATACGAAAAAAAGCAAAGCCTGCACGTACCTGGGTGAAAGAAGATTTCTCGAAGCAGTTGCCTACTTTTCTTGATGGTGATTATTCCAAGTATAGAGAAAAATCTATAGAAATGTTCGAGATATTTTGGAGGGGAGAACATATGAGATTGTTAGTTGATCAATCGGCGAAATATGCTGCGTTCCTAAATTGCTTACTGGGATCAAGGTTCTGATATGAGAAACGAAATGATTTACAACTCTATGAGACGAGATCGCTTCAAGACTGCGCTTTTTGCATTGTGCAGATAATACACAGATTGATGTAACCGATAAAATGTAGAAACTTAAACCTTTGACTGACTTGCTCTGAAAGGCCTTTCGCGAAAATTATGTGCCATCAGCTGCTCTAAACTATGATGAGTCCATGATTGAATATTTCGGAAAACATGGCTGCAAGCAATACATTCGCGGAAAGCCTATCAGATTTGGCTTCAAAGTCTATGTTTATATATTAGATTTCGAAATCTATCAAGGCAAGAGTGTAAATGTGAATCCTAAGTACGACCAAGAGTTTGGCCAAGCTGCAGCTCCTTTAGCAAAGATGACTGACGATTTGTCTAGCAATGTGCAACCTCGGCCCCCAAGTTTTTACTGTGATAACTTGGTTACCGGTTTTCAGCTTTCGCTATATTTGAAAAGTCGAGGCTATAATGGAACTGGAGCTGTGCGTGTAAACCGCTTGCCGAAAGACAGTTGAAAAAAAAAACGCGGTTACTACGTATCTGTAAAATGCGTTGAAGACGATATCTCTGTCATTTGCTGGGTGGATAATTCAGTTGTGACAGCGATGTCCACTGTTCATGGCGTAAGTCCTGTGATATAGCGCAGCAGAGAAAAAGAAGATAAGTGTTCCGCGATCAGCAATATTTTGAAAATACCGTAAATACATGGGTGGTACAGATCTTATGGATCAGAACATAAATACGTATCGTATTGGCATAAGAGTTAAAAAGTGGTGGTGGTGTATTTTTATATAGGTACTTACATGATTGACGTAACCATTAGCAATGCTTGGGTGCTATCAAGACAAGCAGGCAGTGTTGAAAGCCAGTTAGATTTCCGCAGGCATATAACTCAAGCGTATTTAACTCTCTAAGCGGCGGGTGGCCCAAAACTGTAAAACAATCCCGAACGGACAACTGTGTAACCGATGCTATAAGGTTTGATGGTCGGGATCACCTTCTTAACCCTTCTTCAAGCCTACGTAGATGTGCTCAAGATGATTGCAACTCTCGAACAAGATAAGAGTGTAGAAAATGTAACGTGGGACTATGTGCAGCGTGAAATACCAAGTTCCATTCCTAATTTTTGAATATTCAAAGATAAAAATAAATGGTATTTACCCAATATATACTGTTTTACATTTAATGCCACTCCTGCTAGTTGTTTGTATTATAATACATTTGATAATAATAATAATAAATTGTATAATTTACTTAATTTTTATAAAGTCCACGATAATCGTATGTTTTTAATCTACTGAGCATTTTTGAAGTGAAAACTTCTTTAGCGGCGTTGAGCACTTTTGTGGGATGGGGGAAAAATGTGAAACTCGCGTCAGGACACGTGACCTGATCGAAAAACCGTAAGACGGTTGGCGAAATTATGGATGTAAGTTGATTTTTCTGAGAGATAAACTTTTAAATGTAATTTAATATAATATAAATTGTAATGTTTGTGTACGATAGCGCAATAAATAAATATTGTATTCTATAAAAATCTATTCCAAAAAATCAAAAATGCACAACGTTGATATTCAAGTTTTCACTTCTGCCGGCACTCCCGGAGTGCTTTCACAGTTTTTTTTTCTAGATTATTCCTTATCGGATTCCAAGTTCGATATTTTTGTAGTACTTGTATAACATTAAGTAGACCATAATTAAGAATATTTAAAAAAATGACACACTTCAAAAAAGTCTATAATGGGTTAATTTACGATTTAAGTACCACCAGCGATCAAATGTTATTCCTAAGAGTTTACAGAGATTATTACTCATTTTTGGAGGCTGGACACTATCATATTGAACCCGATAAGCATAACGAAAGTGATTAATTTGACGCACCTAAATATTATTAAATTTAACAGATTTCTTTAAGTTTTTTTTAAATATTAATAAACCATTAAAGTTTCTAAATTGATTGGTTGTTTAATTTCATTACTGGCTTATTTCGAAATATTCCAAATAATTCTTTGATTTTCAGGAAAATTTTAATTCATTATTGGAACATTTAAAAAAAAACTGATAACTCATTAATTACAAATGATATCCTGAATCTTAGTAATACACAATAAACTTGACTATAATCTGCATATAAATAAATTTAAAAAATATTACTAAATTGTCTCTAGATATAATAAAATAACAATGAAATATTATCAAAATCTTTAAACCTTAATTACTCAGAACAGGTCATTTTGAAATGTTCCATTACTGTTTCCGACCGACGATATGTAAACAAGCAAATAAATGTGTTCACAACACACAAGTATCTCCTCAACCTGATATCTGCAGTACTCTCTCATAAATGATTGCCATCTAACAATGGTCTCATAAACAATCTAGGTTATTAAAATTATTAAACACCAATGAATTTAAGTCGTTTCTTCAGAAGTGACCTACTTTGCTCCAATTTAGGCTAATTTATGAGCAAACTCTAATCTGCAAAACAATGAAAGTTACTGGAAAACATCTACTTGAATGAATAATGGTATTTTTAAAGGCCACCGAGCCAATCGTCGCACCAATTTGAAACACCTAATTAAGGAAATGTTTGTGGTCTTCACAGGTATTGAGTTATACCTCAAATTTTTATCTATTTATAAAAGATTTACTATATTATCAAAAGCAGACAGTTCCAGCAAGTTTTTCATTTGTAATCACATAAAGCGTTGTAGAAAACAGTAAGTTATTTAGGCGCAATAACCAGTGATTGTTGTCGACCTAAACAGATAATTTTATAATTATCTATGCTGAATAACTTCAACCACTAGACGATAGTGTGGAAATACACGTTCAAATACTTCAAATACAGAGGCCGTAGTGCGAGCCGGAGCGATACTTATCAAACGCATCATAGCGCTTAAACGTGATTTTATATGGTATTGTTTTAGTGTAAACGTTAGCCACTAGACGGCGCTGCCTCAATCCCATATAAAATCACGTTTACGCGCTCGACGCGTTCGATCGAGTAAGTCTCGCTCCGACTCGCACTACGGCCACAGTTCACTTTTCCAAGCGCATCTGATGTTAACCCGTCTCTCGATTAAATTTAACATATATTTTTTTTAAATCTCTATGAACCATAGACCCATTCTATGCAGCCAACACTGTCAGTAGCAAAATTCGGACCGATGAAACAACGACAAATTGACCAATAGCGAAATGTACACCGGTATGTGCACGAAACGCGTCGCAGTACAAAAAGTTATGCACATACATATGGGTGTGCATAAATCGCAAGACGGGTTAATATCAATTGATAATAAGCCATATGTTATTATCAACTGATAATAAGCCATGTTATTATCACGATAATTATCCTTTCGAACCCTGAGCTGAGGTCCAGGGGTCATTTTTAAATCGTCTAAAAGACAGTGATGTTTAAAACACGTTCCGTACCTGTTTGAAAGTGAACAGCGCGCACTTGCGGACCTTCTGCGTGTTGTGCGAGGAGCGGTGCGGCGGCGAGCAGTCGCCCTCGGAGCCGCTCGACGACGAGCACGACGCCGCCGCGCCGCTGACCAGCCGCAGCTGACGACGCCGCTGCAGCCGCTTGATCTCGTCGCATATCTCTTGTGCCATACGCTCTGGGGAACATATTATTTATAAAATTCAGTGAAAATTTCCAATTTCAAATCTAGATAGAAACAGAAGACGAGCGAACAGGGCTCTGATAGGTTGGCATTTAGTGATTCCTGATCCGCACACTCAGTTTTGACTAAATGATTGAATTTCAAATCAGCCCTTTTTTAATAAATAAATTGTTTATTAAAATTCATTGGTCCTGAGCTATATCGTAGATCTTAAAATTAATTACTAAGTGCATTCTCTTATTTACCTCAACTAGGATAAACCTGTATCTCAGGCTAAATAGAGCTTACACAAGTTATTTAAGGCTTACATAAATTAACAATAATAACTAAACTTATACAAAATTCAAAAATAAATCAAAGTCAAAATAAAACCATCATCTAAAAATAATCTACAGCAATACTAATTCATACATTTTAGAAGCCTCAGCGTGATTGCATTCACTACGGCAAATTCAGTGCGTGTTTGTTTCTTGACACAGAAAATTTGTTTGCTAAAAGTTATTTGGTCAAGGCAACAGGTAGCAAAATTATATTAGTTTTATATTGACTGATGGTGTCGGTCAATATCCTTAATGACTGATTTTGTCAGATAAAATCAGTCAATAAGGGATTTTAGTGTTTTTACCGACAACCTTAGTCGATATGCTTATTAACCAGTTAATAAGCTTATTGACTGGTTACGGGTTTTGAATGTAACATATATAAAGAAAACTCCAAGTTTTTTTTAAATAGCGGTACCCTACAACGGCGACTGCGCGTTTTGGGTTTGCTTCCTCCCCTCCCGTTGCAGCATGATGTTTTATTACCAAAGCCTTTCTCGATAAGCTATCCAACACAAAAATATTATTTTCAAATGGGTCCAGCAGTTTCTGGAATTAGCACATTCAAAAAGCAAATTCCTAAGCTTTATAAAATTAGTATAGTAGATGATAGCACTAAATAGTTTTTTTTATTTATACTTTATTGCACAACCAAAAATTTGTACAAAAGGGGGACAATGCCATATGGCATTCTCTACCAGTCATACCTGAGGGCTAAGGAGAAATGATTGCGGGCGGTGCGACAAACAAACAGACAAGAAAAAAGGTAAATTTTACACATAAATAATAATACAGCAGTAACAGTGAGTGAGTGACCCCCATGTTTGAGGAAATCACCCCGTTTTTTTTTTTACTGAAGTGTAGATTATTGTATGTTTTGAGACCTAGTAAACAAAGAAATGCTAGGCATATATTTTAAAATTAGTCTGGGCGATTTTCTAACAGCATCATTTCTTTATACGCACACACACATAGACACATGCACACAGACCGATACACTAACTCACTCAAATCCACCCACCCAAATACAAACACACACACACACATTCGCGTGTTTGAATAGAACATGTCACACAACCTAGTCAAGTATTTTACTGGTTTCCCAAGATACAGGCATAGCCTAGTTTGATAGCCTCTGATAATTAGAGAGATTTAAGGTTCTTTCTATTACATGTTAAGTTAAGGTTATTGATTTAAGTCTTGTTGTCAATAAACATATTTCTATTCTATTCAATATAAAGCGGAGTCCTTATAATGAATTAGTTCAGTGGTCAAACTGCAAAAAAATAAAACAGCTGCTATACATTTTGGTAGCATGCTACACTAGCATTGAACATTCGACCATACTAGTTGTTCATATTCAAGAAATGACTTCATAAAAAATTAGGTACTGTTAGAACTCTGTATGTGAATATAAGAGTGAAATACCTGCCTGCAGGTTAAAATAAAATATTTGATTGATCAAAGTAATTGCATCAGCTGTTAATCACAAAAGCAAAAAATATAATTAATTTTTGACCATTTTCATAATATGTAACATATAAAAATTAAATAAATATAAATATGCACCAGACTACCATTTTTCTGGTTTTGTGGTAAGGAATTTTCTTCCTTGTGTTATGAAGTACTTGATTAAGCTGGGGTGTCTAACAATACTTAGATACATAATAATTATTACATCAATAAATAGAAGTAAAACATTTTTATTTGCTGAAATAGTGAAGTTTCAAGTTGAAAAAAAGGCAATCAAAGAAACTTACAATACTTGTATGGAAAACAAGTGCATTGAATTGATGTATTTTATTCTTTCACAAACTATGATACTTTAAAATAATATGCAGAAAAGGAACCTCAACTTCACTATTATAATAATGAAACAATTTTTTTGTGGATTCTGTAAACAAAAGAAACAGCTAAAAATATCAATTCTGAAGTTGCTAAGGCAACTTCAGAATTCTTGATGGTCATTGAAAGGTAAGTAGTTTAACTTGAAACCATTGGTTTATTGAACTAAAATTCAGGAAAAAATAACCTCAATGTCCTGTGATATAGCAAACCTATGTGATGTAGGTAACTAAGCAGGCAACAAAGAAAAAGTTCTATGTGTAGATGAAACAATAAAAAAGAGGTTGTATGAAAGTAGATGTTTTATTATTTTTACTGAATTTTTGTAACTATAAAATCAGTTCAAACCTAAAATGCACATTTTAAAGTTTGAAATAAAGTATGACTAATCTACAAGTCAGCATAATTAATTTGAAATGTCATGAATTTGTAGAAATAAAGGAAAATGCATTGACAAAGACCACAAGTTTTTGCTTGTATCATCATTGTTTTGTTGAGTTTGCAATCATTTGACACTGCTGACAGGCACCAATGTAAGATACCGAACATTAAATTGTAGGGTAAAGCAAAAACTCGCCTACCAAAGCCTTTTCTCCAAATATAAAACGAAACGAGAGGTTTGTAAGCTCGAATAAATCACTTTAAAGAAAAACAACAAAAGGACAAGCAAAAAATCTACCCAACGGTCTTTACGCATCGTCTATCTCGCTTTAACTTGATAAAATTATTCATGATAGCTCAGAAACAATTCTTAAACAGCTGATAATTACTTGCAATTACGAAATTATAAGTCCCGCTAAGTACCATAAAAATGATAACGGTTTTTTATCCATGATTTCATACAACGTTATAATACTATTGTAAAAATAAACAAACCTGGGGTCAATTTCGCAGGTGCAGATACTGACTCTCCAAAATTAGAAGGTCTACTTTCAGTCATTTTTATTCCAGGGCTTGTGCTTGAGCTCGCTGCAAACGGAGCACATCTTCGTCTTTTAGATGGCATTTGGGACATGGACTCCCAGTCCAAATTTCTTTTGAGAGTAGCACACGCCATTTTCTTTTACGCCCAACGAATGTCCTCTAGTTACTCGATACAATGTTTGGAATTCCAACTTTTGTCACAGGCTTAACTAAACAAAAATAATATTACAGGACTATAACGCCTACAGTTTAAATTTTAAAACCAATTATTACAAACTAATAACTCAATGGATTTCTGGGAATATTAGAGATTATTTGAGGATATTCACTTGGTCACTTCTTATTCCAAAATACGGCAGCTATACTTTTTTTACTCCATTCAATTTATTTTGACATTTTGTTGTTATACACAAGACTGCCAACATTAGAATTTGGAGACCATAAACAATTGCAAGTCTATAAGGCAACTATAGACGGTAAGACTAACTTCCTAATATTGTCTCAGTGATAGTGGCACATAGCAATACCAGCATGAATGGGATGTGGATCATGTCGACTTCCTCCCACATCTTCAGATTGAAGTTCATACTTCTACTCATTGAGTACTCACTACTAATCACTACTTTTATTCATCCCCATATAAAGATATTTTAGAAACTATAAATAACGTTCCTACCTACACCACTCAACTTTGTAGCTATAAGGATTCCGAATCCGAGCCGTAAATAAAACTGAAACAAAAAAAACAACTTTATGTTAAAAAAAACCAGCTGTTAGTTTGGAGCAGCACAGATTAGTAAGAGTAAGTATAAAAAAAGGCCTTTGCTTTGGTTTGGCAGACTATTTTTTGACATTGACAGCAGTCTTGTACAGAACAATTTGTACGAACAATTGTTTTGATTCATGAAATAGTGAGTCATTCGCGAAGATACAATTTATTTTAATTGTTTTCTTAACATTCTAAGTTACTGTAAGCTCTGCTTATAAAGGCACTTTGCCTGTTTATTTGTAAAAAGTTAAATAAAGCCGTCAAACTGGGGAACGAAATGTCATCATCTGCAATGGAAAGTATCCTTTTCAATGGTGTGTGTATTTGTTTTTAGATTAGAACTTATTTATTGTCTTTCAAGGTAAGACTAACTATGAAATTCGTTAGGTACATCGTGATGCTCATTCAATGTAAGGTAATATCTATATACTACATCGCATTTTTTAAATTACGTATGTGTCTTATTATAATGGAATGACTCAATTATTGTAATTACTTCCCAATACACTTCCTTAACTCAATCTATCAGAACATCTATTTAATTTAAAATTTGCTGTAAAGGAGCTAGAGCGTAATTCAAAAAAATGTGAAAAAGAAGAAAAGTTAGAGAAGGAGAAAGCTAAGAAAGCCATACAAAAGGGAAACATGGAGGGTGCTCGAATACATGCTGAAAATGCAATCAGACAAAAGAACCAAGCATTAAACTACCTACGAATGTCTGCCAGGGTGGATGCAGTTTCAAGTAGAGTGCAGACTGCTCTCACTACAAGAAAGGTATTATTTCACTACTTTTTGTATGACCAAGTGACCAGTTAGTGACCTTATTAGTGAGTATGTCATATGTAACATTTTTGTACATACTTTTTAAGACTTTTTGGAAGAAACTACTTAATGACGACCCGTCTGGTGTAGTGGTCGAGAAATCACCTACTACGCAGCGGGTGCGGGTTCGATCCTCGCACAATATAAACATTTGTGTGCATGAACATATCTGTTTGTATTGGTCTGGGTGTTTCCTATGTATATCATGTATGTATTTGCAAACAAAAAGTATTTAAGTATTATATCTGTTGTCTGGCACCCATAACACAAGCTTTGAGTAGCTTACTTTGGGACTGGATGGCGATGTGTGGGAATGTAAAAAAAAAATATGATAATCAAACTGCTAGGAATTTTATTTGCTTAGGCGACTAAACTGACACAAAACTTTTCAATTTCCAGGTCACAAATTCCATGGCAGGTGTGGTCAAAGCCATGGATGCAGCTATGAAGTCAATGAATCTAGAGAAGATATCAACACTTATGGACAAATTTGAGAGTCAGTTTGAAGATCTGGATGTCCAGTCATCATACATGGAGAATGCAATGTCACAAACAACCACTACAACTGTACCGCAAGGGGATGTTGACACTTTACTACAGCAAGTAGCAGATGAAGCAGGGTATGTAGTAAACATCTTATCAGTGGCATTAACATTGAATTATTTGTACTGCTGAAAAATGGAAAAGCAAAAAAAAAGAACAATTTTGAGAAACAAAGCACTTTTCATGTATGATAAAGTATCTTCGTAATAAATATATAAAAAGCCCTAAAAAGATAGATATGACTATGATTTAGTATTTGACCTTAACAACTATTAAACTTTGAAAATCGGAAAACTTAGAGTTGAAAGACAAATGGCATTTCGAAATGTCATGCCGTCCTTTAGGGGTTAATTTATCTTCTCCTGCTTACAGTTTGGAACTCAACATGGAGCTGCCTTCAGGAGTCCCCAGCACATCTGTGGGGACCGCCACTGTGGTTTCCCAGGAGCAGGATGAGCTCACGCAAAGATTGGCCCGATTGCGACAGGCCGAGTAACATTGAATCTTTCACCGCTGTACAGAGATGTTAATATGTAATTATATGCATAACTTGTTTTATATTGTGTCAGTATCTGAGAATGGATTTCGTAATTTAAACTGTTATACTTCAAATAGACATAAGATTTGTGCTACGCTAAAATAGCGCGAAGTGCGTCCGCGCCACTTAGTTCAAGCATACTCTTTTGTGATCCAATACACCAACACGTGTGTGTACCCTCTAGAATCTTAAATTAAATAATTTGTGAAGTCCCCTCGGTAGTACAGGCTGACACAAACATTGTTAAGTTTGATTATGGGCCCGTTAAATTACTTTAAAGTCTCTTGCTCTACTAACTAGGATTCCCCCCCCCCCTGCAGTCTATAATAAAATAAACTTGCTCGAATCTGTGATCAAGCAGTTCTAAATTCCTTTTTGTTTCAATGAGATGTCAAACCAAAACTACGAGTTGGGTTAGGTACTTTATTTGCAGCAGAGTTTTTTTCTTGTATTTGAACAGCCACACAGATATTGCCTCTTAGTGTGTCATTTTATTGTAACATTTTGTTATTATAAACATCAATTTACTGGGCAGGTACATTTTACTTCCTTTATAAATAAGTAAATATATTTTTAGGTTTTGGGCCCATATATGCAAGGATATTATAAACAACCTGTTCAGAATGAATTAATAACCTCAAGATAGTTTTTGATATTCCATAACTTATTGTGATGATTTCCGCTATAAATAAATTAATGTATAATTTTTCTAATGTTTAAGTAATATTGGATTATTATTGTAAAGCTTCAGAGATCACTCTTTATTTGCATGGAATATAATTGTGATACTGTCCAATACTACTTATCTCATTACTAATAATGAGATGGTTACAGTGTAAAGCCTTTTTGTACAATTATCTTAAATATACTTATGAATAGGAAAAATATTTTTATTAATTTAAAACGCCCAAAAACTCTGTTAAAATAATTTTAATAACCATAAAACAATCAAGCACAAATCAATAGCAACAGTGAATCATAAACTAAATTTACTAATACAGAAAACTAGTGTTATAATATATATTTTTATAGTAAAGCTATTGCGAAAATGCAAATGAAACATGTCTTAATACTAAAAACAGCTCTACAACTAATCGTTTTGAAACACTGGATGTGATCCGTACCTCTGCGGCAAGCTAATAGTTAACGACTTACGTTAAAATACTGACAATTACAATAAAAGATTCTTTGTAAAGTTTTTGTACATAGCAATATTTACTGTAAACTTATCTTACTTATAAACACCTCGAAAAAGGAACATGGTTTGATGAGGTACATTAATTAAACTATTTACGTTGGTTCTGTGACACTAGCAGAATGAAATGCTATTCGATCAGGAAAAACGGTTTGGAGAGTCCCTAATGAAAAATGCACCAAAATTCACAAGACCTATTATCATGACATTTAAGAGCAAGGCTCTAGTCTGTGGAGTTTTTCGAAAACGTTAGTAAGTTAGTTTTTAGTTTTTCGAGTTTTTAAAAACTCCAAATTAGGAATGTTTGTGTCGTTGTTTCCTTCATGCCTTCCACACTGAAGTTTTAGAACCGGGAGTTTCCCACCTCTTATTACCCAGCCACAAGACTGATAAGGGTTATGCTGAATATCTTTTCACAGTCCATTTTCCTAGTATCCCAGCCCCGACGATCTTTAAAATTAATGGTAATACGTAAATGACTTAGTTAATGTGAGAAGTAAAGGAACAATGCGGTTCTTTGGTAGGGCGGTGTTACGCGTCTCCATTGTCTGTCTTCGCGAAGGCTATCTGGTAGAAGATCCAGTCTTCGAGGAAGGAGGGCACGAAGGCTTTGCTTTTCGAGAACTTGACGGGAGGAGTCAGCTTGGCCAACTCTTGCTCGTACAGAAGAAGGGACTCTGGAGATGTAGCACCGTTGCCCTGCGGAGTAGAAGAATGATATTTTTATTGCATAAATGTTCTTATTGTACAGCACACAACAGGTCAGACATAATAGGCTACTTTACACTCGGAATAAATCACAATATTGGTAGTTTCTAGAGATTAATTATGATATATAGGGTGTAACAAAATTAACTGCATTCCTTCTAGGGGCCAATTCTGACTCCCAAATACAACAACTTTTTGTATGGGACCAACATCAAATTCCCAAAAAAATATTTCACTTTCCCATACTAGAGTGCCGATAAGCTGATTCTAGTTTGTATGAAAAAGTAAAAAAAAAACTAGGGATTTTGATGTTGGTCCGATACAAAAAGTTGTTTTATATTAACAACAGAATCACCACCGAGAAGGAATGCAGTTGGGTTTGTAAAACCCTGTAGAGATTTTATTAATTTAAATACGGATTGGTCACGTATCCGTAAACACCAGAGGATATGACGTCACACCTTGCGCGTAGGTATGCGTTTTTTTGCGTCAAGAAGACTTTTGACTTAAGCCGTGACGTCATTCAGGATGCCATGACAGTTCGAGCGTTTTAGAGGCCGATTTAAAATCTTTTACCCATTAAATAAAAGAAGAAGAAGAAGAAATCTTATACATATTAATCATGTAAATGTTGATGTCTTTGTTCATAAAATAAATATGTTCACCAGCTCTTGCAATAAGTAATAAAAAAAACAAGCATAAGTTACAAGCCATTTAAGTGAATATGGTTTATATAAAAAATAGAATTAAAGTACCTAGTATTTTAGCTAGCATCTTTCTTTGGTGCACAATCTCAAAAGACTATATTGATTGACGACACGTTTGGTGCAGTGGTTAGTTCCCCTGACACTGATAGCCAGCGGTTGCAGGTTCGAATCCCGCAAGGGACATTTTTTTTGTGTGATGAGCACGAACATTTATTTGTAAGTCATGGATGTTGTATTTAAGTATTCATGGGATACGCCCCCGTCATAATCATTGCCTGGTCTGGTATGTACTTTGTAACACAACGACGAAAATTCCTTACTTCAAAACCAGATTATTGGTGTGTTTTCTGGCGCATACATAAATGCATACAATATTCAGACATTTGACCTCTTGCTATGGAATGCAGATATATCCAAGACATCTACACAATAGTTGATAAGATTTTAAACTTTCGCGTTGCATTACAATAAGAAATTACATTACTAAATATGACGGGTCTATACACGAAATATTAAAATGAAACATCGAGCAGTGAGTAGCATTTACTCATTTTAATATTTCGTGTTTAGGTCCGTCATATTTAGTTCTTATTCACAATAGTAGATTGATGGATGTATGTCTGTTACTACTTCACACAAAAACGGAGGGATGGATTTTGATGAAATTTTACAATAAATTCTCATTAATTTCGTTTTTCTTTGCTTGTCGAAAAGTGTAAACAATCTTTTAAACTTTTAAAATATAATCAGTAACTAAAATTCATTTACTATTTGATTTGAAAAGATCTCAGTGCTAAACGTTGAATGACCGGTGTAGTAGGTGAGTTTTGTGTTTATCTTATTTTAATATGAATTATTTCAGAAAAAAGGAATGTCAAGATTGTTTACAATATTCGACAAGCCAAAAGAAATGAACTTTAGGCTATAAATCATAACAATATTTTTGAGATCCGACATTTATTCGATCCGCTCGTAAGTAATATTTATAACATGCATGCACCGGGTAACCTCATAACCTCAAACGCGATTCAACTAGCAATATCAAATTTTCAATTAAAATAGACACCAGTCCTGAAATCTGGGCGCCGTCCAAAACGGCCCAGGTACTGTGACGATATCGCTAATAACACAAACGTTACATACATGCGTCATGAACTTCCCGTCTGGCTTCAGTATCTTGAACGCGGACTCCAGTATGGTGATCATGAACTCCCAAAGCTCCCCGCAAGCGGTGTCCGAGATTGGAATGTCCGTGAGATCGCCGAAAATGTAGTCAACCTTCTTCTTGTCTTTGATGAACTTGTTCACAGTCAGCATGCAGTCTTCAACGATTATCTGGAATTATTAAAAAATATATATTTAATATTTATATTAGAAAGAGTTGAGTTATGTGTGCGTGAAATTGAACGAAATATTTTACTGGCCTATTTCGGAACCACGCAGATAAGGCCTGATATTTACAACGTCAGATTAGGAATATTCGTCGAATAAAATAAAATACACCTAATTTGAAAACGTCAGCTATTTGTCAGCGATCATATGTTACACCTCAATGACATTTAAAACTCGCTCGCGGTCGTTGGAAATGGATAAGTCTTTTCTACCGTTGGTAGAATCGGATGGATCTTTGATCATTGTTATTAATTTAAAGATTAAGGGACTGTTTCTCAATTTCCAAAGAAAGTAATACCTTACAAATAATTGAAATAAATAACGTTATTTCGTATTAAGTATCTGACAGATAGCACTAACCAGAACTTATTTGGACATTGTGACACAGGCCTTTAACGGAGACTGGCTGGCGTGATGATTCCCTGAAGTAGTTACAAACAACAATCATAAACGCATTTTTCAAACCCCACCCAACAAATTAGCTATTTGTCCCAAACATGCAAATTATTTCTCGTACCATATCCGTTATGGTTAGAAATACAAAAGTTAGGTAAACTTATGTTACCACGGAGAAAGGGTAATAAAAATTTCGCAACACAAAAAATAAGATAACAATATCCATCAACAGTTTCGATGGATATTGTTGTTATGATTCAAAACCAGTGAGTCAAGAACTTTCCGCGTCAATCTTAACGTATTCTAATGCTTAGGGCTTTAATACACAGCGACTTTTTGCAGATACACAAACGCGTGCGTCTATATATTATGTTGTTATTGTCTCGTTATCATGATGATAGATAATGAGTTTCCGTTTTTCTTAAAGGTGTTAACCCAGTACACCATAGCAAACCATAGCTAGGAACGTGTCAGGCAAAAAAAAAATGTATTGAAAAATATGAGACACCTTGCCTACTGGACCGTTCCGTCACTGACCAACACCGTCACGTAACGTGCCAGGCACGGTGCGGCAATATACTTTCTCGCTCGCTCCATACATATAACGGTGAGACAGAACGCTGTAAATCCGTTCAGAGGGCAAGATAGCGCGTATCGTGTTGGGGTTGCCTGATACTTTCCTAGCAAGGTCATGGTATAAATATTGGACACCAATCACATACATTGCTCTGTTCCCAAAGTAAGTAGCCAATGCATTTGTGTTATGGAAATCAGACACAACGGTGGTACCACAACACCCAGTCCCGAGACAATATAGAAAAGATCGTTTTCTACATTGACCCGACCGGGAATCGAACCCGGAACCTCAAAAGATGGCGACGCTTGAAACCAGCGTGCTAGCCACTCGACCATAGAGGTTGTCAAATCGTCGGTATGGAACGGTGCAGTGGGAAAAAACCTATAGTCTCAGGCCTTCAAAAAGTCGCCGCATGTAGAGGCCCTTACTTCGTAGTTAGCGCCCTTCCGCCGTTCAAGCACATCCCCGCAGATGGACTTGAGGTGTTTGTTGCACGCGCTCATCACCAGCTCGTCTATCTCCAACATCCACACAAACTTCGGTTTCTCCTTCAGAAGTTCATACAGCAACGCGCCGTCGCCGCCACCTTCGAACAATGTTATAGTTTGTGGCAGACACCGGTTCAGAAGACGCCGGTGCAGAAGACACCGCATCCATGCATGTATTTAAGACCCGTCTACCAGTGGGTTGGGCGTAGAAGGACTACCCTGCAATCCTTGTGTGTCGGCACGTAGGCATACCTACATATTGGAACGAGATTCGAATTCATAAGTGGCGTACAAAGAAAAGGCCATACACTTTTATGCACCGCTTTATAGGTTCAGCCTAGCTGCAGAGACTGGTCGCATTGAGGCATCAAGGTCCTTGTAGATGAGCCACCGGTGGCGGCCCCAGGCCACATGTGACTGCAATTTT
Source organism: Pyrausta purpuralis (assembly GCA_963924145.1). Classification (NCBI taxonomy): domain Eukaryota; kingdom Metazoa; phylum Arthropoda; class Insecta; order Lepidoptera; family Crambidae; genus Pyrausta; species Pyrausta purpuralis. Next base: position 25,834,664 of record OZ001648.1, on the reverse strand, counting down.
CCTAGCATTGTTTCGCGCCATTGCGTCCACCTTCCGAATAGCATTGGATGCTACCGGTGGCGGTACCCAACCACTTCGTTTAAGCGGTATAAGGAAATATCGCAACGTACGTTATCAATTAGCTTGGAAAGATATTAGTAGTTACAGATACTGATGGTTAGAAGTCAGAATGAATGTGAAAGGGTTAAGGGCATGGACTGATCGGTTATAATGATGGTGCATCGAGTATGGTATGATTTCCTCCCTCCCCGTTTTTAGTTTAAAATTTGAATGTTTTTCAAGAAATTTCCTTTTTGTAATAACTCTGTTAGTGGTATGCATGCAGATTCGTCATTTTAGAAAATGCGCTAACAATATTTGTTACCATAACAATAGTAGGTTTCTAATATTAAGTTAGAAATATTTAAAACTTACCCAATATAACAATTTCCTTGCCTTCATAATTCTCTTTTCCCCTTTGCATTAACGTCTCTGTGTAAATAAGATCTGCTTCAGAAATATCTGCAACAAGATTAAACAGTTGTCATCAAAGATAACACGTAACAAACAATCTCAATGTAAATAATTATAATCAAGATAAGTAAGAAAAATAGAATAAGGTTGATCTCAGGATATTCAAATATTCGAAAACATCACGTGTGATACGATCTAACTAACGCTAATGTGTGCTTATGTACAGCAGTGGACGTCCGTTGGCTGATAATGATGATAAATACGACGACACCACTTGTCCACTTGACTACGGATACGGAACCGACCGACCAAAACCGTTGCGTGCCATGCACGGAGCGTGTCAGCACCGGCAAAATACATGCTCGCTCGCTCTCGCTCCGTATAACGGTGAGATATAGAACACTGTCAATCCGTTTAGTGGGCAAGGTAGAGTGTATCGTGTTGCTTTACGTCCTGACACGTTCTTATCACGGTCATGGTATGATACTATGCAGTGAGAAAAAATTTTTACTTGAAAAATGCTGTACCCAGGTTGTACATCAATCCGAAGACTGCAGCAGTTTACGAAATCTGCTGCAACACTTAGATCCTCAGTAGAAAGGAGATCAGAGTAGCAAAAAGTAGATATCTTATCTTTAGCCTGCTGAGCGACCCGAATGCGGCTCTACAATAATTGATTGATTTCAATTGTCTAGCCATTATTTCGTCAAAACGTCTGCTGAAGTGTTTCGCGTACCGGACTACAAAGCTAGCGGTTATGATTTTTGAACATTTAAACCTACTTCCAAACGATATCACAACTTTTCGATGACATTCGGCATTATAACCATTAGTTAGTTGAAGTAAAGTTTCGACATCGAGCTATTTGCTGTCAAGACATTCGATGTGATCCTTCGACGTACCGTGTTGGCTGTCGCTACATATAATAACGCGATTCGATGTGGTGTAGAAAACCCTTATTTATAACTACCCGCGACGCAAAGGGAGCAAGGGGAGGGAGTAAACGCAAAACGAATGTCGCGACAGTGAACACGGTACGTCGAAGGATAACATCGAATGTCGATGGCAGGTAACAGAAGATTAGTTGCTGGTCTCTTATCAAGTAATTTCTTACTTTGTAAATCATCTAGCACCAACATGTTTCCCAACGTCTTGGAGTGCACAATCTGCACCCGCTGGAAAGGCGACTGCTCGTCAAACAGAACATTGTCAATATCGTATTCCAGAAGCCTCTCATCTGAAACCGTCAAATTATATTACAGCATTGTTACATATATTACATGGCTATGTACATCCTGCAACTACACATACATACTTTAAATTAATAGGTTGCACACTCATACATACACACACATAGAAAACATACACACAAATAGCATCTAAGGTATTAACTAAATTATAATTCAGCCACTCTGAGAATGCAATTTTAAAATTTTCAATTGTGAGCTGTCACAATTGATTGCATATGCTGATATGCATTGAAAAATGGACAAAGTCAGGAAGTTACCTATATATTTTTTTCCATACAGTTGACACTGTCAAAACAGCATACTAGAGTGGCTAATTTATGGGTAGTGGTGGCAGCTACAAGTGGATAAACTACATACTGTCAGTATTGAAGCTACAACTAAATCTACTTAAAATATTGTAGTGAAGTTGATTAATGGTTGAATTACCATTATTACTATTTGTATCTATGATCAGCTTGGCACTGCTAATGAAAAAATCTCTTATAATTTAATAATATTGTTATTTTTACTACAAATAACATGTATGGTACACTAATTTAGACCATAATTAAATAAAATTTTGTATCATACATCATAACTAATGTAGGTTAACTACACCAAATAAATAATATATTTTTTATGCAGACCAACCAGGATTCTATCTAATAAGAGACTTGAGAATTAAAACATGTGAAACACTCTTACTTACATTAGCTTTAGAATTCCTTTCTTTGATAAGTACTTAATGCTCAATTCTCAGTCCCTTAAATAGAAATCATTGGTACACTTACCTGATGTTGGGTAATACCTGCCAAACAGGCATCTTTTTAGCGGAGCATAAGCTTGCGATTTTATGATAGTGATGTATTTTTTCAGCTGATTTTCCAATATTCTCGCCGACTATTAACAAAATAATTAAAAAGGAAAGAAAAATACAAACTGAATTAATGAGGGTAAAATTAATGTAGGTACATGCGGAATGGAAATAATATGGCAAAATTTAAGGTTGAGCGTCTTCTTAGATACAGGAAGGTACACCTCTAAAAACAATCAATCAAAAATATAATCATGCATGATGCTTTCTGTCAGGTGTCAAAATATAGGGGTTTAATGGATGTAGCATTTGCATGGTGCATTGCTTTCCATTTTTAATTGGAATTTTATTTTGCTAGCAGATAATACTGGATATCATGTAAAAATTAAATTTAATAAAATACTTTAAAGAAGTGATGTATAAAGAAAGAAGTCCTTTAAATATAGTTATTCTTAGAATAATCTACAGTTTAAGCTTAATTGAATAAACAAATGTTCCATCACCAAACATGAGATATCATGGGTAAGGGAATTTAGATTTTTTTTTACATAAAATACAAACTATAAAAAATATTGTTCCTTTTCAATCATATTAAAAGGCAAAATAATTACATAATAATAACAGCTAGTGGTCCACAGTTAGGGTTCAATGGTTGCAGAATCCTTATCAAACTGAGAATAATTTGCAAATTATAAATAAATGGTAATCAGCAGAATCAAAAACAAACAAGTAACATTGGTTCACATCAACTAAAGAGACCATTGTGCACAGTTTGGTTCTTAGAAATAGTAAAAGGTTTTATAAAAAGGAGTAATACCTGAGCTAGTAAGGTACACATCAAATTTATATCCACGTTTGATTGTGGGTAATAATTTGAAGCGTTCAGTTTGTAATTCGTTTCGAACTGAACTTTCTAGTAGTTTAGATTGCTAGAACAAGATGTTACGCTCAACCTTAACAATTAAACACAAATATTTAATTTAGAAACACTTTTAAAATATTAACACATATTGCATATAGTTTGCAATAACAATATTTTCTAAAATAAAAGCTGAAATAAATGTTAGCTTTCTTGGTATTTTTTCTTGAAAAATGGTGATATACCTCATAGTAATTGCTATTAAAAAATGGACAACACTAAGATTATTCAAAATCTTTAATAATGTGTGGTGTGTTATCTTTAATATTACAGAAAAGTTTGCATAATACTAGAAAATGGATAAAGTTCCATTTTAGGAACAGTATGGTTTTCAAAACATAGATATTATGAATTTGGCGTGGACATAAATAATGATTTCAATAAGCGTCTAGGTAGCTATTATTAACTTTACCTTGAAACTTATTAATGGTTCCTCATTATCTTCTTTGTAATATTCAATGTTTACAGTGACAAGGCCACGGTCAAATAATCTCACAGACACTGATGTGCCTTTCTTCCCAGTTAACAGCTTCAAAGAACCACCATCTAATTTGATATCAGCGGCTAAAATGAGGTTAGGGATGTACTCCTTGAGGACTGTTTCTAGGTGTTCAAATACAGTTTTCTGGCCGCTCTCGTCTCCCAAACGAGCTGGGTCGATGGAAAAGTCCAAAAGCAGCGTTTGTACCGACATTTCTGCTTTGTTAAGTTTAGCTATAAAGCGTTTTAGAAAAATTAATGTATGGACGGGACCGGCAGCAAGTGAATCGAAAAGAAAGGAGATCAGAAGTAACGTCAATGTCAAAACATAACTTTTTTTCCTGTGTTGCCATCTTACTTGATGGAACAAACAAAATACTCCCAAACCCGGCAAAGTCGCTACGCGGTGTGAAGCCACCTTCAGAAGAATGAACAATGTGCAGTGAGCTTGTCTATGTTTTTTTTGTAAGCTTGCAACATCGAGTCTTGCTGTCTTCCTTTTCGTAAAAAAATCGGAATCGAGAGATTTTTGTGACATGGCTGGAAATAATACTGAAGAAGTTGAGGTGGGTAGAAATAACAATATGCGTCCACTTATTGTTCTTCTACCTGTATTTAATCATAAGATTCTTACCCTGCTTCATTTTAGTGCTGATTGCTGATGTGGCTCGACTAACTTTCACTGTAGCATTTGTTTCATATTCACCGGTTTTTGCTTATTTCTTTAGTTTTTCAATTCATTCCAACGTTCAAACACGCTCAGCACAATCAGAATACAGTCACCGAGTAGTCGTTAGATACATTGTTGAGCAGTTATAGGTTAGGATTAACAAAAATGACTTGTGTATTCAAGGGGTCTGCCACTACTGAGACCAAGACTAATAGCAATGCAGAGGTCCCACCAGAGTTCCTGATCAAACACCCGCTACAGAACACCTGGAGTCTTTGGTTTTACGATAATGACAGAAACAAAACTTGGGAGGAGAACCTTATTGAGCTGACCACATTTGATACTGTGGAAGATTTTTGGAGGTAAGTGTGAGTGAAAAAATATTACGTGTGTACAATAAGGAAATTAATTGGCAGTTCCTACATAAATCACTGTAATTACTCAATTATTATTTGAAGTGAATCATTCAAGCACCTGTTAGTTTGTGATAAATTTGTATGAGCAAATAAAAAAGATCCTTTTGTAAAATTATAATCGATTTAGGATAGTCAATAATTTGGGCTTCAAATATTTTCACATTACCTGCTTCATTTCATTACATGAAGCATTGCTTAATTTGATCCTAATGATCATACAAATTAACAATAAATTATATAACACACTGTATCTTTTGTTGTTGTAGATTATACCACCACATTAAGTTACCATCTGAACTCCGCCAAGGCCACGACTATGCAGTTTTCAAGCAAGGTATTCGCCCCATGTGGGAAGATGATGCCAACAAAATGGGTGGCCGGTGGCTTATCAGCCTTGAAAAGAAGCAACGCAATTCTGATCTGGACCGGTTTTGGTTAGATGTGGTGAGACATATATCTGAATCAGATAACATTTTTGTTATTGCACAACATAGATTCCTAGCTTTTGACAATAACATCCAATTGGTTCAATCTGAGGAACATGTATTATAGTATGTGATTTCACATCATGTGATGTGGTTCATCTCCTAAAAGAAACACTGATAGTCTAATTTAAATAAAGCTGCCTGGCCAATTGCAAATAAAGAAAGAGGAAAAAATTATAATACAGATATGAAAAGTGATTTTAATGTATTTTATGCTTATATTTCAGGTATTGCTCCTCATTGGTGAAAACTTTGACCACTCAGATGAAATCTGTGGAGCTGTTGTGAATGTTAGAGCTAAACTGGATAAAATTGGTAAGTATCAGGTTACATACTAATGCAAAAAATGTATCTCTCAAAAATATTATACATTTAACATATGTTTTATTTACAGCCTTTATTCAGAAGATATATTATGTTGTAGTGGCATGTACATTTTTTTTTAGCATATCTGCTATTAGTCCTTCGACGATAAGCGGATGGGTTGCAGTGGAATTGATTGTTAAGTGTACCCTCCAGTGAGGGTACTCCCTCTATGTAATTACTGCTCTCTCCAGCGCATCTTTAATATGTCGTGCCGTTTGAGGCGATTCTCGCAGCTCTGCTGCAACAGCTGGGTAGCTAGTACGTTCGGGTGTACAGTTAGCCGGTTTTGGTAAGATGCAGCAGCGATCTGTATCTTTTCAATCACTGTGTTCACCTGCAGGGCCTCGTGAATTTCGGTGTATCTCACAAGCCATGGGGCGTTACATATTGCTCTCAGTATAGCATTTTGCAGTCTTTTGTATTATTGATAGATTGGATTTGCATGCACAGCCCCACAGTTGTACGCCATACATCCAGACTGGTTTGAGCACACAGTTGTTGATTAGTAGTTTGTTGTCCATTGCCAGTTTACTGTTGCGTCCCAGAAGCCAGAGCAACGACTTGTCCTTAATGTTCAGTTCTTCTCTTTTGGCTTCAATGTGTTTCCTCCATGTCAGCCTACGATCAATGTGCATGCCGAGGTATTTTACACAGTAGAAATTATGAGGTAATGCGCAGTCACCAAGGTTAACTGGTGGGCAATTATCTCTTTTCAGTGTGAACGTTATGTGCGCCGATTTCGTCACACTTGTTTTGATTTTCCATTTCGCTAACCAGTGGCTTATTTCGTTCAGTCCTCTTTGTAGTTTTTGAGAAGCTGTTGCGGCATTACTACTAGAAGCCAAGATTGCGGTGTCGTCAGGATATGTGGCTGTGGTGACCCCTGCTACATCTGGTAGATCCGCAGTGTATAGTGTGTATAACACTGGACCCAAGACAGATCCCTGTGGAACGCCTGCTTTGATCATATAGAAGCCCGATGTTTCTTCAGTTTCTCATCAGACCCTCGTGCCAGACCTAGTCAAAGGCTTGCTGTATGTCCAGAAAGGCTGCAGTGCAGTACTCCTTCCTTCCTAGAGTACCTCTAATCTCGTCTGTGACTCGATGTACCTGTTCTTTAGTTGAATGTCGTTGTCTAAAACCAAATTGGTGACTAGGTATTATGTCAGTTTTATCCAGTATTGGCAAAAGTCTGTTTAGGATAATCTTTTCGCAGATCTTTGACATAATCGGCTTATAGGTTTGTATGAGCTTACATCACAAGGGGGCTTTCCTGCTTTGTGGATCATAATTATCTGCGATACTTTCCACAGGGTTGGGAAATATTGCACCCTCAGTATACCATTGTACAGCGTGGTTAGGTATACAATGGCTTTTTTAGGTAGCTTTAGCAGTATTTCTTTTGTTATAAGGTCGAACCCGGAGGCTTTTCTATTTTTGAGATTTTTTATTGTTCTCATAACCTCTTTTATTGTGACTGGTGTTGGAGGTAATGCCATTTGAAGCGGTTGCTGTAAAGTATCATTCACATTCTTTTCCGATTCTGAATCGTTAATGTTATTGGGTTCGAACACTGAGGCTAGGTGCGTTGTAAATAGATTCGCCGTTTCTTGACCAGTTTTACACTATCCATCATTTTTTCTCAATGGCGGCTTTGCCGCATGAGGCCTGTCGTACTCCTTTGTGAACTTCCACAGGGAATAGTTACTGGCCGACGTTGCTGTAAGGGACTCCAGCTTAGTTGCAAGGGTTGTATTACGCCAATCACTCAAGAGTTGCTTTACCTCTCGAATTGCCTTGTTGAAAGCTGATTTATCTTCACTGCGTCTGCTTTGGTGCCAGATGCGGCGGAGCCTTCGTTTTTCAAGGATTTTATTCTTGAAAGATGAGTGGTAAATTCGCTGTCTTACATTTATGTTCTAGCGTAGGTGTAGATTTCCAGCAGGCCTCCTGAATGAGCACAGTTATTGTTTTTGTTGCCTCATCGATATCTGCTGGGCATTTGAGAGCGGTTTTCAGATTAAGATTAGATGAGACGTGATCTTGGAACCCTTTTATGATGAAAAAGTCCAGGAGATCTGGTGTTCTATTTGTGTCTGACGGCTAGTACGTGAGTTCCAGGGCTGATATCGCTATCAATTTGTTTTTAGTAATACTCGATTGCAGTTGCCTTCCTCGAGTCGTGATGAGTCTGGATCCCCAGTTCGTATGTTTAGCGTTCCAGTCACCTCCGGCTATAAAGCGATTACCCAGGGTACTGAAGAACTGCGAGAAAATAACGTCGGTGATTCTGTGTCTTGGGGGGCAGTACACTGCTGAGACACTGAAACAGCCAGCCCTGTCCTTGAAGCCTGAATGGGATCTGTTTTGTATTCCGGTAAAAGATGGTGCTTGATACTGTTACGGATCAGGGTGGCTGCGCCGGCGTGACCTGTTGCATCTGGATGGTTGGTAGTATACGTACAGTATCCTCTTATCATTACTTTGGATGAGTTCGTGCAGTGGGTTTCTATGCAAAGCAATATGTCAATTTTGTTTTCGTGCAGAAAGGTTTCGACGTCGTCTTTGTTGGGAGCAAGACCATTTATGTTCCAAGTAGCCATCCTAAGCGTAGCCATTAGACCAGTTTATTGAAGAGTGTTGTTAAGAGACCCATTAGAGTTCTCATTTGTTGTAAGATTTGTTCAAATTTTTGTGATTGAGCGATGAGTATTTTTTCTATGGTAGACATATTATCCGAGTTTATTCTTTCAATATTTTCAAGTTTATTTTTTTGATTACCAGTGTGTCTTTTTTCAGTTTGATACGATTTCCACTGCGGCAATCTAGACCACGCTTCTGTTGTCACATTGCCTTTTCAAGGTCAGGTGTCTTATTGGCGGCATTGGCATTTTCTTTTCTCTTTTCCAATAGAGTAGTGGTTGCTCTTCTAGAGAGAATTTCCTGGTAGACTTCGCAGCCTTTATAATTTGCAGGGTGTAGGCCATGGCATAAAGCGCATTCAGCTGGGGTATTTCGGTCCCGTTTTGGTTAGTCTGATGTTTTATGTGATTTGGCACATTTAACACAGCATGCAGAAATTTTTTGAGTGTCCATACTGCTGGCATCTTTGGCACTGTACTACCGTTTTCTTTTTCCTAGGGTCTTCAATGGTGACTGCTTGATGGTATATGTATTTTATGTCCTTTACAGCTTTATTGTTGGGTCCAGGTTAGATGTTCACAAAGAATGTTGAAGTTGGTTTCTTGTCCGGACCATATCTTGAGTTGATAATTTCACCGGCTACTTTGTTTCCAGTGTTTTCCACAGCTTCTGTAATCGCACTGTGAGGCGTAAGTTTCGGATGACTATTCTGTGCAGTTTTTGGTCTTTCCTGTTAAATGTATGGCCTATAATTCCCTTTTTTCAGATAATCGATATTAGCTTTTTATAGCTATCAAGTTCTGAGCAACTAATTCTGAGATTTTTGTTAACAATTTTATAGTTAAATTGATTTCTTTCGGCGACTGTTTCTAGTAATTCTGTCAGTTGCTTGACGTCTTCTACTCCATAAAGCACAATCGGTGGGGGCTTGCAAGGCTTTTTAATCTTTGCCTCATTACCTTCTTCTGTAAGATCTACAGGCAAGTTGCTGAATCTGTTAGAGGTTTTTATTATCTCTGGTGATGGTCTTTGTGCATTTTTTTTCCTTTTCCGGTTATTTTCTTTAGGTACTCTACTCTTTGCCAGACGGGTGGCCATGGTTTACTTGTTTCAGAACAAATCTTAGGTTGTTCTTTGGAGTTTGTTTGTTGTGAGGGCAATTTTTTGAGTTTTCCGAATGAAGTTTCGTAAAGTCGCCTGCTGATGCACTTCTTGGTCGACTTAGAAACAGGCTGGGATGGAAAGCCTGCTGAACAAATTTTCTCGTGTTTCCAGTAGTAGTAACTGGCACAGAAGCCTGGGTACCCATTTCTATGCAGTCTTCGGTAGTCAATTTCTCGGTCTCAGGCCCGGGTACCTGAGAGCGCCGGGGGTCAGCCGGATCGCATGACAAATCGCATTCGTTTATCAGACTTTTCATATTTTTTTAATAAGAGGTGGGGGAGTTTTCTTATGGTACTTTCCCAAGGTGCCATTGCCACACTTTTAGAAGCTATTTAGTTCTTCTTGGCCTGTGGTGGCTGGCCGTTGTACGGGTTATTCGATCGTCGCCCGTGGTTCGACGTTGTTTGCATTAGCTTCAAACAAAGTATTATTATAAAAAAGTATTAATATATTTATTATTATTTTTTGTAATTTTGTTGTTTTTTTTTTTTGTATTTTTTGTATATTTTTTTTAACTACTACTAAACTACTTTATACGGGTTTATCAATCGTCTCCTGTATTTCGGCGTGGTTTGGTTTTTACGGTTTAATGAGGTGGTAGCTTTGAACCAACCCTCCTCCTTTATCCAGGCTTGGGACTGGCACCTACTGGCGGCGGAGTTCATGTACATTTAACAGTTTTTATGAAATTATTTTTTATGTTTCAGGTATCTGGACAGCTGACACGTCTAAGCAGCATGCTAACATTGAGATTGGCAGAAAACTGAAAGAGCAGCTTGGCATTCATGGAAAAATCGGCTTCCAAGTTCATAGAGACACCATGGTCAAGCACAGTTCAGCTACTAAAAATCTGTACACCGTTTAATAGTTTACTTATTCCGTAACAAGTGGTGCGATAACCTCGAGACTCAGGCGCCAAAAAATGGTGCTCAGGCATCATAATTTGACTTGCAATAATATTATTTTTTATGAAAGTCTGATGTGCCCTAAGTAAAAACCTAGTTATCTCATAGCATTGTTACGCTTACCTAAAATAATGGAATATTTTTATTTAACAGAGGTAGGTACTCTTTAGGTTAAAGTTTTGATAGTTTGTGGCGTTTTATTATACAAAAAATATCATTGTAAACACTTGTTATGAACTATTAAAATTTAAGTCTGATTTTTATACTAAAGCTGTGCTTGAGTATGCTTGTCGATATGGTCACATGGATGTACGTTTTTTTGATGGCCTGCCTATGGTCGTTGTTTCTTGAGCAAAATATTGTATTCTGGTTGGATCACTCACAGGAACTTATTTCATCTATGAATGTGTCAACTATGTAGTTATAAATTTTAACAATAATTTGCAGTATCTATGTACCACGCTTTAGAAATAGGTTTAATTTAACAAGTTATAAATTGATTTTTTTTTCCTATAAGCTGTGTAAAATCTTTGCACCTGTAACAAACTAGAAGTTATCTTCAATTGGTATTTGTGTCAGTCAAACTACATAATATTATATTTTGGTATTTTATATAAAAGTACTAAAATAGAAATGGTCTTTTTTATTTCTCAACAAACAGTATTCGAAATAATTATAAGTAATCTTTTATCATTTAAATTGTAGCTGCAGAGAATAACTAACATTTAACTCGTGAACTACTTGTACTAAAGAATTTCGCAAAGTGGTTGCGTTCTTCGGTCCGGTACATATAAAAATTAATTCAACTATCAGAGGGTTTCAGGGCGCTGTTTCTTATAAAATGTGATGTGACGCGTAAGTGACGGTAATCCGAAGTAGTTTCATCCATTTTAATCCAGTACTTTTTGAGAAATCGTGATAAACGTGTGGCTCAGACAGCCTGATATCCGGTCGTCTGAGCCAACTTGTTTTTCCCTATATTTCACGAAATGTTACGTTTCGAACAAATGTTTTTAGGATTTACTGATGTGACGACGTTAGTGACAGCTCTCGACCAGATTTGAACCTTCGTGACGCACGCGTTTTGGAGAAATTGAGAAAAAACTGCTGGCTCAGACAGCCGGATGCTGGCTGTCTGAGCCACCCAGTTCTAGCACTTCCAGGTGTTGTACGAAGCTGAAAACTCATCTAATCTGATGTGACGCGGCCTCTAAGTACAAAAAATCGTAAGTGACGGCTCTATATGCCGCCAATCAAAAGTTATAAGCATTTCAAATGTTTCCCATACATCGATGAATTTGGGTGGCCACACTTCGCACTCTTTATGGAAACGGAAAGACAATTTAGTAGAAAATGTAAGCTAAAGCCCCTCATATCAAAGCGGATGCTTTCTCCTGCTATTTAAATATTTAATTACGTAGTCAATAACTACGCCGACGAAGGAAAATATGTTAATTATGTATGGGGTCTTCCAGGTTTTTTTCAAATTACTCTTTATTTAAAAATAACTAGTAGCTCCAGCTGGTTACTATAATATAAGACTTTTTCGGTATTAAATACATACTACTACTCATTCCTCAACTCATCCCATATGATTACGGCCCATTTGGGACAAGATGCAATAATTAATTTTAATCATTATGCAAATCGTCTCCTGCTTTTTTGGGTGCAAAATAATAATAAATTACTAAGCCAGCCTTATTTCACCTTCGGAACACGAGACGCGCGCCATCTTTGCGTCGTTGACATGCCATCAATGCGCACTAAACAGTTTCGAACAATATTTCTGATGCGGGGGGATAAAGAATGGAATGCACTACCGGCTGAAGTGTTCCCGAAACTCTTAATTTGGGCATTTTCAAAAGAAGAATGATTAAGCTGTTACTGATCAGACATGATCAATCCTGGACGACATCATCACTCACCACCAGGTGTGATAGTGGTCAAATGGCTGATCATATATACATATAAAAATATATAGATAGACTATAAAATTATGCAGGATCGAAAGAAATCATTCACTTAATATCATTTATTTTTATAGCTCAAAATATTGTTGTTGAATTTAACAAGAAAGTTTAAATATGTATGTTTCAAAATGTATACATAATAAATATAAATGTAAGTAACAATGGATATGGCGATTAGACAGGTGCGTAGAGACCAACTTACGAAAACAATGAAATAAAATGAAAAATATATATTTTGTTTTGGACCTGTCATGTTTATTACCACAGGTTGTAGCGTTTATCTTCTTTTAAAGTTTATGTTCACAGGACAAGTAACAATTATTTTGTTTTAATAAAGCAATGAAATAAGTTTTGTGCTCGTGGATTTTTACTTAGTTCGCAGACTTTATTACGAGTAGTATTATTCACATTTGACTAAAATTGTTTTATCAGGTGTATATTATATTTTACTTTGTAATCATTAAAAAGATTTCCTTTCATACAACAAAATTGTGTTAACATTTTTGTAATAAAATGATTGTTTTTTTTTCTGGTTATACTTCTTCTTTTTCTTCTTCTTCTGATTATACTAATATTAATAGTTTTAAATTATTGATTACTTTAAATGACTTTAACAATCATTTGATTAAATTATCTGCATCTCGTCCAAAATAAGCTGTAGACATGTATGTGATGAATTGATGAACTACTATTTTGTATAAATGCTACACCAGAAAGAATTCGTAAGAAAACCTTTTTTATTTACTAAAATATCAATAACAGGAGACTTCCACATGGTAATTCTTAGACATTGGGTGATATCAGAATTATCAGTAAACCGCTGTCTAACGCCGAGTAAAAAAGTTAGTGCAAAGCGCTGAGTATGCCTAGTCAGTCTGGAGCCTAGCTTTTTTGAAGAGAACGCTGACTACGCTTAGTAAAAGTAGTAAGTAGTCCAACTAAATACTGATCTGCTTACTGAGGTATGAGTCTGGAGCTCACGTCAAAACATGCCTGATTGTTGTCATAAGTCTTTGTACCCCCTTTTCGTATAACTAGCCCAATATCATCACCACAAATTTCTTTAAATGCATTTTTAATGATTAACTTCGTAAATGCAGGTTTCCTTGTCAGTACATCAGTCACTAATCAGTGGTGCGTTTTTTTTTCAGCAACTGTCATCACTGTAAATGTCTACTTTTTCGTCTAACGCTATCTTGCATGTCGAATTAACAGTAATTAAAAAGTGTTTTAATGTTCTCATTTAACATATTTTCTTTAACTTGATAGCATATTCCTGATTTTTTTAATGGTGAATAAAATATAAGTCTGTACATGGTCTGATAATCCTGGTAAGATCATCTCATTTAAACTAGCAATGAAAAATAAAAGCCTCCTCTTAAACGTTGAGAAAGTTTAAGAATTTCTCAGGACGAGCTGCAGAATGTAAATATATCTTTGATTTTCTGCATTTCGTCCCAAATATTATATAGGCATGGTGGGACGAGTTAATGAATTACTAAATTTTCCATCCAAACAAAAAGAGAAAACGACTTGCAGAATGAAGTTAGTATTTATATTGATTTTTTGCATCTTGTCCCAAGTGGGCCGCAATCATGGGAAGAGTCGAGTAATATGTAAGTAGTATGTACCTTACCAAAATCCTCTAATATTGTAGTACCTTATTTAAACTAGCGGTTGTTTTCAAATAAATAGTAATCTAACGATTTTTTCCTTGAAATGCCTGAGACCATAAATAATTAACATATTTTCCTTCGTCGGCGTAGTTATTGACTACGTCTATAGCAGGAGAAAGCATCCGCCTTGATATGAGGGGCTTTGGCTTACATTTTCTACTAAATTGTCTTTCCGTTTCCATAAAGAGTGCGAAGTGTGGCCACCCAAATTCATCGATGTATGGGAAACATTTGAAATGCTTATAACTTTTGATTGGCGGCATATAGAGCCGTCACTTACGATTTTTTGTACTTAGAGGCCGCGTCACAACATCAGATTAGATGAGTTTTTAGCTTCTTACAACACCTGGAAGTGCTAGAACTGGGTGGCTCAGACAGCCAGCATCCGGCTGTCTGAGCCAGCAGTTTTTTCTCAATTTCTCCAAAACGCGTGCGTCACGAAGATTATCTGGTCGAGAGCTGTCACTAACGTCGTCACATCAGTAAATCCTAAAACATTTGTTCGAAACGTAACATTTTGTGAAATATAGGGAAAAACAAGTTGGCTCAGACGACCGGATATCAGGCTGTCTGAGCCACACGTTTATCACGATTTCTCAAAAAGTACTGGATTAAAATGGATGAAACTACTTCGGATTACCGTCACTTACGCGTCACATCACATTTTATAAGAAACAGCGCCCTGAAACCCTCTGATAGTTGAGATCTGGAAAGTCAGAAAATGCGAAATTCTGGCTGTCTGAGCCTAGTTTTTTTGATTTTCCAAGAAAACTATTGCGTCACAAACGATGAAACCTGGATATATCAGCGTCAC
This sequence comes from Pyrausta purpuralis, assembly GCA_963924145.1. Taxonomy (NCBI): domain Eukaryota; kingdom Metazoa; phylum Arthropoda; class Insecta; order Lepidoptera; family Crambidae; genus Pyrausta; species Pyrausta purpuralis. The sequence continues at coordinate 25,819,660 of OZ001648.1, read as the reverse complement.
TAACGATTCGTTATCAGCCTAGATATGCTAGATCTCTCCAGAAGCCTGGCTCAGACGGCCGGATGTACACAAAATCACATCTCGTGATGTTTTTGTATAAAAGCTATGTACTGGTAACGTACTTATCGTATCGTACACTATGATTCTATTTCTAAGTACCTCAGTACCTAATACAAAAGTTATTAGATAAAGTTTGCCATTTCTTCTTAGCATTTCACCATTCTGAAAACAGCATGATTGCGGGTGCATTTTAAATCCAAACAATTATTGCGAGGTCCACCTTATCAATGTAGGTACGTACAAAATGATTTTTCATCTCCTTTGTTCGGAAAATAGAAATTTCATGTGAAGATAGCCGGGTCACCGGGTGGGAAATAGTTTTTCCATCCCTAAGGTGGAAGAAAGTAATTTAGTTTTAATATCTACGATCAGTAGGCCTACCGCGCAAGTGTCGTCGGCATCGGTATCGACGACTTTTTGACAGCCGACGGCATTTTTCGTACCGCGCAACTTCCCAAGCCGAGCTGTCAGTTTAACAATCGACGTCGATGGTGAAAGCACAGATAAGATAGGGCGAAAGAACGAATGAAACGCTATATTTGACAGTAAATAGCTACCGCGCAAAGAAATCCAAACCGACGTCGAATACGAAACGTTGATTTGAAGTGTCATTTCAATCAGTGTTGCCAACTCAGTGGATTTTCCACTAGTTCTGGTGGTTTAGACTATCCTTTTAGCGAATAAATATTGGATTTAGTGGCTAGTGGATTTTTTAGAGTCTTTGATTGCTTCAATTAGTGGTAAGGCACCACAACAACCACTAAGCACTCACAAGTACAATTAACAGGTACATATTTTTGATGTGAAGGCAACACAACAGAACTAAGGTGGTGGTTTTAGGGAATTCCCTTAATTAGTTGGCCAATTTCATAAACGATTATGATTATGGACTTTATTTATATGGGTACTGGGTCAAGTTTGATTTGCTTCATAGGGTTACTGTATTTTTCTGGTTTGCCTTTGATTTTATTACCATGACGTGCTGTCCGTATAGTTACCTACATTTCGAGTAAAAGTATTATATTCAGCGAGGTTTTAAGTATAGTTCAATGTTCATATTCAATTAATTATGCCTAAACCACAGTATACCCAAAAGTTACGTGACCCAGAATTAAAGGACTGGTTACACATTGCAAGTAGTGGCATAGCAGATGGTAATTGGATTTTACCAACATAAATATGAACAGTAAAATAAACATAATTAATGTGCCTTAAGTCAATAAAGGACCTTATAGTTAAGTTTAATAACGCATTTTAAAATAATATGTACTTACGCACGTTTTTTTCTTTGTTCATGGTTTTCCGCCAACGTGCAAAAAATATCCTAAAACTATCCCAACGCCATCTAATGAGCTATAAAGTGATAAAGAAAACGGCTCATTGGTGGTTTTCTGGTGGTTTGCGAGACCGCTGGGTTTAGTGGTTTTCTGGTGGAACATGCGGCCACATTTAGTGGGTGCGTAAAATTATAGTTGGCAACACTGATTTCAATACGGCACCTCATGAGTAGTCGATTTGATTATTTTGTTTGTAAAAAAGTTTATTTGTTCCTATTAAAGCCTGCTTTTTTGAAATATTCTGCTTTCTAGCGACTAATTAAAGCACACTTTATCTTTTTATTTGAATACTTAATCGTTTTTGCTGTGTTGTTGTTTTCTTTGTGTTTTACAACGACAACGATTTCATCGGACGGTTTCGCTTATCAAAAGCAAATTTTGTGAGGCTATGTGAAGATATTGTACCACACTTGCCCACAAATGAAAGGACCAGCGGGATAAATCCCGAAATTAAGGTACGTATGTATACGTGGACAATTGGTTGCAAAATGTGGCATATTCTATGATTCTTCCGGACATAGGGCCAATGATTCTCCTCATACATATATTTATGTTTACAGATACTGACTGCATTGAATTTTATGCTATCAGTAGTTACCAAAGAAGTATGGGGGAGAATGACTTTCTTCACCTGAGCCAACAATAAACATCCATTTGCTTGCATGATGTAACAAAGGCTCTCAACACTCCTGCTGTTTTGAGGAAATATATAAAATTTCCTCAAACCCAGAGGGAACGAGTCGCTGTAGCAATGAGGTACTTAGTTTTGATGCTATTGCATTAATGGTAGGAAGTTACAATAAATAATTAATGAAATACCTAATACTAAGCTATTTTCAGATTTTATGAGAAGATGGGATTTCCTAGGGTCATTGGCTGTATAGATGAAACCCAAGTGGCTATTATAAGACCAAGCGATCATGAATAGGCATTCTATAACAGAAAGGGCTACCATTCCCTTAATGTTCTTGCGGTGAGATATATACTTTATTTTACCTTTTTTTGTTCAATGTGGGAGAGCCTTATGTGTAGCAGTGAACTCATTCCATTCTGTCTGTACAATATTGGTGTTGATAAACTTTGAGTGTTTCAATTATCCCTTAGTCTCTTTTTAGGCATATTAATTTACAACTTGCTACTAAGCCAGCATATACAATGCTTAGCTTGAACCACTGTATCTAGAAAATGACATTTGGAGGAAATATTTATTAGGGTTTACCTACACTTGGTGCACCAACAAAGGATTTTGGGTAATTCCCACTGTAGCAGTAAGAATAAAAGTGTTAAAATATTTTCAGATTTGTGATGTGGATCTCAAGATCTTGCATGTTGATGCCTCTTTTGGTGGTGCAAGCCACGACTCTCATGTTTGGAACATGTGCCTGGTCAATCCAGCCATGCGAAGACTGCATGATGAAGGGCAGGATTTCTGGCTTTTGGGTAAACAAAATGATAGCTTATTTTTTTTTATAAACCTCATCTGTTAGTTTTATATTATAGTTATTATAGGATTTTATGTGACCATGTAACCCTTCTATTTCACATAGACATTGTTAATTTTATGATGAAAATCGGTTCATCCGTCACAAAGATATTTTGATATTTTGCTTTCAACAGAGATTTTATATCAAAAATTTGTAATTTGCAGTGGAAATAGATTCCCAGTTGCACTTTCATCATATCATATCATTTATTAATTCATAAGCATGGGTATTACAAGATGTCACATACAAAAAATTGTTAAGTACAGCCATTATTCACCTAAAAGGTATATGAACATTGGTATTAATACATTTTATAACATAACTACTTGCATAATAAAGAGGTAGGTATGTACCCATTGCATTTATTATTATTATTATTTTGTTTTAACTAGTGTGTAGTATATGCATAGGTATTTTAATCTTTTGTTTTATATGGATAATTATATACAGGATTGCTACCATGTACTTTTTATTTGTGAGTTTCCGATATTTCGGCACTGTTGCAAGCTTCATGATCACAGAGTAACTGATGATATGTCTGCCAATAACATCCCACCTGCAAAATCTTCAGTTACTCCATGATCATGGCACTTGCAACAGTGCCAAAATATTGGAAACTCACAAATAAAAAGGTACATGGTAGCCATCTCGTAGACAGTTATCCATATCATGTTACTGACCATGAAAGTTTTAAACAATATTATGTTTTTATAGTAGGTATATTTATTAAATAAAATATTCTAATGAATGTCTATTTATTATTTAAATGTATGTCTGTTAACATCTATTAGTATGTAGGTAACATATTATGTTTAATGAGTTGAAATAATGTGTTTTTTTCTTCTTTTTATTCAACACTCCTACACACATCTCTCTGCATGACCCTAAGGTTGATTGGTAGAGAATGCTTTCAGCATTAAGTCCAACAATTGTACACATTTTAGTGCAATAAGAATTATAATGAATAAAAATAATAAAAAAGAGAGTGACAACAATTCAATTCAATTGCAGGTGACTCTGGCTATGCCCAGCATCCCTGGATGATGACTCCTATTCTCCGTTCTGAGCCGAATTCACTGGAGCGACGGTCCACGTGCGCACACGGAATGCCGTCGAGCGCACTTTTGGTGTGCTTAAGTCCCGGTTCCGCTGCCTCTTGGCGCACAGAACCCTGCACTACAAACCACAAAAGGCAGCACAGATTTTGAATGCATGTGTTGTGCTTCACAATTTTATAAATGACCCACTTGTCGAGGTCGACAGTGAGGCATTGGGTCGTGATGAAGAACGCCAGCCTCCACGTGCGCCAGGCCACCCTCACGGAGACGAACGCTTCGTTGACAGGCAACATATAGCGGAGAGGTTGTGGCGCAACCGACACTAATTTATTGCGAAGTGAATTTGGCTGGTATATATCTATATATTTTAAATGAACTCACTTTAAATGCTGTAGCTCATAGCTCCAAAATAGAGCGCGAATTCATTACAAAATTATATTTATTTACAGCATGACTCAAGAACGAAGACACCAATAGAATTAAGTTAAAATACTTAAGTATAATTGTTATTTAAGTGGACTCATATGGTCCTTAAAATAAAATTACAATTAAGTTAAAATCCTTTAGTTTAATTGTTATTTAAATAGACTTATGTGGTCCTTAAAATGTAAATTATTATCCTGAAATACTTAAGTTTAAATATGTCATTTATGTTGACTTATATGGTCTTTGAAATGAAAGTAATTGGCTGAGTTTCTTGTCCATTCTTCTCAGTAATTGGTGTAATCTAATTGGGTGGATATTTGTTTTAATAAACGACATTTAAAAAGTGCTAGTTAACCAAACTTCATTTGACATTTCATTTACAACAAATTATGTAATAAGTGCATTCCAGCAGATTATCGCTACTCATCATCGACCACCATGGGGTACATTTTAGTCATGGAAAGTAATAAAATCGAACATTTGAATAAATTACTCTCCATGGTTAAAAATTACTCTATGGTGATCGATGACATGGCGATTAATCTGCTAGAATGCAGCCAATGTAACAATAATTTATACTCTTATTAGATCTTGAGAAAAATTTCATAGCTTACGCATGCAATGGTTGACTGGTAGAGAATTGGAGTGTTTTAAAAACTGCAAATGCAGCCTGGACCAACAGCTTAATGTGCCTTCCTTCCTATTACTTTGGGACCAACAGATCAACATGCCTTGCTTCCTATTACTTTCACATTACTTTAATGACAAAAAAAAGAATTCATTTTCATTCAAGTTTGCCATTATTAACAGCCAATTGTTGTATTTATCGTTTTTATATCAATAAATATAAAAATGGTAAAAAAAATCTACAGGTTTTTTGAAATTATGATTCTGAATAATCTATGTTACCTCTCCTTTATATATAGAAGGAATTTTGGGAGTTGGGAGTGTTTGATAGAAAATCATTTTTAATAAAATCATTTTTTTTATATTAAGGAAAACATTTTTGGTACGGACGACAGCACATTAAGCTACTACACTGTGGTAGTTTTGCTTTATGGTGAGGGGTTTTTTAAAAACATAAGGCCTTTGAATTTATCTACTGTCAGCGGTCACGTAGCATGTTGTTGTTTATTTCTAGAAGTGTAGCGGCTGCATCTTTTTAGGACGCGACTGAGCGCCCAAATAGCGCCACCGCTCGCTCAAAGAGCGCAACCCTGCGCTCGTCAGCCTCGAGCCTGCGCTGGTCCAGGGCAAGGCGGTTTTGCTCCGCCTCCCATGCCCAGCGCGGCTGCGGAATTTCCGTGGAGTCTGGAAAAATAAAAACGGTACTGAAAACAACCTGCAGTGCCCTTGTTCATGTCGGAACCGATACTATTTTTAAGGCGGTCAACCCAATGCACCGCGCTGTCGCAGAGCGCAGATTATACAACTCGTAAACTATCACACACTTACGTCACGCCACTGAGTGCTACTTTTTCGATGGCCCATCACCGCATTCAGTGTGGCCGCCAACTGCTCCCATTGCTGCCTCACAGCGGCCTTGGCCAAAGACTGGCCCGTAGCCAAGGCACAGGGCCTTCTCCTCCTCCTCCATGAAGCTCACGAGGAGCTCGATCTGCTGCAAACTTACTTTTCTTTCTTGCCGCTGGCATCTACAAAATACATACGAATGAATTCACTATATGGGATAGTATTTGTTACATATTATCTAACAAATTATGAGTAAGTAATAAAGTGCAAAACAATGTTTACTTACTTCCACAATTAAGTATTTATCACAAAATAAACAAAGATGCACAAGCCACAGATTATGATAACCGGTTTAGGCTGTCATGTCAACAAACACAGATTATAATAGAATAATAAATTTAACGTTCCGTTACCATATCACGCGTTTGATGAAAATTGCCGAAAAAACACTAAACACTACGGAATTAAGTGACTTTCTTAATTGAATCAAGTAAACTCAGAATAAATTTTCCTTGGAGTGCCTTTCAACCAACAAAATTGTAAAAATACTTCAATTATAATTATATGTATAAATTGAATGTTCTGCATAAAACGGACTGCAAATCGACGGCATTTTTCCATTCATTCTCGCTCTCGACGCTCGACAAATCGACGCAAAATTATTTGCGCGGTACGGATTATTCGACAGCGTCGGCATCGGCATCGGTTTCGATCGTCGAAATCGAGTTCAAGTCGACGACACTTGCGCGGTAGGGCTGCAGATCATCAGACATGGAGTTCAAGATAATTGAGTCACATCATATTATTAAAATAAAATAGCTTTCCATATTTGTTTGCTATACATTAAAAAAACATGTTTGTTATGACCGTTGATTTAAAAAAATTGTACTATTTTTAATAATTAAAAATCGACAATCAAAATATTCGGTTGCCCGCCGATATACAGGTACAAAGTGGCACTTTTTTATTTTAAATTGTCACATTTTTACTGTAGGTACATTTTATTAGTGTGGCCAATTATTGCACAGATTAGTAAGCGGGCGGAAGAAGCAACTCGCGTCGGGATTTAGTTTTTCATTGGATAATCTTCTTACTCACTCCCATCTTCAGATGTCACTCAAAGCGCGTTCTCATAGGTAAAATTGAATCTGGAATTTGACATAACCTGTGGTAGTTTTGGTGATTCTGATTTCCGAATGGCGGGTGACAAACTTTTTCCCATAACTTTTGTATTACTAAGGTACTTAGTATGAAAGTGTACGGTACCTACGCCCTCTCGCCCTTACTCTCCCCATATGGGTTTCATTTTCACATTCGCAGATGTCGTAGCGTCTTAGAGTTTGGCCATCAAAAGCTGAACCTAGCAAAACGCGGCAAATTTAAAATATGAAAACTAGGCAACACCGTCTATAATAGGAAGAAACATATTTGATACTTTTTTAAAATTCACAAAAAGTAGATTTCAACTGTGGCTTTCCTCATATGAAATACGAAGTTATAACACGTTTCATATATGTACTATGGCTGCTACACACAATGTCGGTGGTACGGCTGGTGGTCATGTCACCGGCACCGCTAGGCTCGCATTTTACTATCAATAAGTAAGGATATTCATTGCGATTATACATCTGACATGCTGAACTAGGTATTTAAACCAACGGAAGTTAATAGTATTTGGGATGTCGGGATGAGAATTTCAAAAACAAAGTTTACTAATATACATAGTTATTTATTATTCACTATAATCAAAGTCTGATTCCAGATACTCCACACCCATCGATTCTTCTGAATCTGAACTGCTAGATTCGTCACCTGAATCGGTTACATTTATAATGAAACTTTCCATTTCTGCCACTATTCCATCTTTTTGTTTATAATTCTCTTCAATATGAATGACATGATTAACCATCTTATTCCATTCCTCAGAAGTAATGCTATCGAAGCATTCTTTTATTAAATTTTCCATTTCTGATAAGGATCTTGAAATATTTTTACTTGCCACTTTTCTCTTTCCTGTGCTCCAAATAAGCTCAATGGGATTGAGGTCACAATGATACGGCGGAAGTCGCAACACCTCATGGCCATGTTCTTCAAGGATCTGATCAGCTTCATAAATAGGATCAGGTTTATGTTTATCAACCAAGCACTGCAGTTCCTCTCTTGACTGAGTTTCTTCAAATGAAATATCATAACAATGGAGCCAATTTTGTATTTCTACTTTGCGAGTACTAGTGTTTGGTGCCTTATTCACTTGTATGGTATGATAACTTGCATTATCCATGACAATAATGCTGGGTTCCGTCAAATTGGGAATTAATTTTTCACGTAACCATTTGTTAAAATTTGAGGCATTCATGTCATGATGATAGTCAGCTTTAGTTGATTTTGTACTAAAGACTAATAATGCATTTGGTATAAATCCACTTTCTGATCCTGCATGAACAATAATAAACCTTTTCCCCGAAGAAATATTATCAATAGCGCCCTGAGTTGAAGGTCCCTGCCATGACTTTTTTGGTTTGTAATTCTGATGAATATAAGTCTCATCTAAGTAGACAATTTTCTTCCCCTGTTGTCGTTTTAAAGCAATAGTTCTTAAGAATCTATGTCGCCACGCTGCGATATCATAGCGTTCCACAAGTACAGAACGCTGATTTTTATTTTGCTTGAATACAAATCCGTTGGTTAATAATATTTGACGTAATGTTTCTCTACAGCCTGTAAATGCAATACTCTCTTTTAAATCCGTCAAAAGGCTTCTTAATGTAGGCACTTGCTTCTTGACAACATAATATTCATTTATTTTGTTTCTTATAGCTTGAATATCAAAACTGTCCAGGTTAGACACTGTCTTTTTATGAGGGCGTTTCTCACCTGGGGTGCTGAACACCCCTTTGTTTTCTTTACTTTCATTATTAATCCTTTTCAATGTTGAAATACTAATATCTGAAAAAGAAACAGCAATATTTTTTAAACCTATTTATAATTTTAAACTAATCACTCCTGTGTATTTTTGTTGCATATAAATCTATGTGAACTTATACGTAATCTGAAAAAAAAAACATTGTTTATATAAGCCTTTTATTTAAACGATGTTTTTTTTCTCAGTCTGTAAAATACATCTTGTATTTAAAACAAGTCTAGAATTTGTTTACAAATAGTGTATGTTGGTGTAAAAATCTAAGCAAAGGAAAAAATTTACACGAACCTATTACCAAAAATATGTATTTCTGACATTTTATATCAATAATTTTGAGCTTGGTAGGAACTTACCAGTCATTGAAGAGATTTTCTCAAAATATTTATTCTGTGAGAGATACTCTTCTTTATGAAATTCCTTTATTTTTTTTAAGATTTGCCAAAGCAGCACTGGCTCCTTCAACACTCGAATTCTTTTCTGTAAAATTGGTAAAATTGGAATGTACTAATTATAAATACCTATATATTATTATGACGTGAAAGTCTTGATAAATATGAAAGTATCTAAGTGAATAAGTTTTACTAACCTACGAACTCTATCGCAACATGTAAACAATCTTCTTTTTGCTTGATTATAGCCATTTGCTCATCTTGTTTTTCTTTATATTTACTTATCATAGTAAATAGAATCTGCCGCACTGCACTCTTTATAGTTTTACCCATATTTTGAAAGAAAAACCAAGGAATGCACAAAATAAACTTAACACAGTGACAACCAACTACGCAGATACGCCATGATGGCGGCCATGAACACTTTTTTTTTCACAGTGGTAGTGTTGCCGCTATAAAAATCACCGGGTTCAGCTTTTATTAGCCAGACTACTGTCCCCATATCGGGTTCTCAGCACTGTTAGCGTGACGTATTACTCTCCCCATATGGGGATCGGTTGAGTAGTCGATTTTAAATGGATGATTTAGTTATGTGGTGCGGACAATTGAATACTGGGAAGTCTTTAACATTTAGACGGTAAAATGAGCAATCCATAGATACCAAAAAGTTGGGTGTTCCGACTAGTTTTTAGAAGGTGGGTCTTGTGAATAGACCCCATGTACTAAAATGTAGTCATTACGATTTTTATTTATCCTGTATTTATAAAATTTGTTCTATGGTGATAATTTATCTTTTTTATATGAAAAATATTATGTTTCAGCTTTGTTTCCAGGTATTTGAAGGTATAATTGAAAATTTATAACGTAAACATTTATTATAAATACGATGAGTCATGTTTTTTCCCGCGCTACCTTCTTTATCGCCTCAGTATTAATAAAAATATTTTAGTAACGTAATATTTAGTTAAACTGTGTGATAGCTAATACAATAAACAACAAATCCCCGTTTACAAAATGACGATAGCTCATTCCTACCGCGAGATATTTATATTTTTGTAAATTGCGCGGCCCGCCCGATGGCGGGCGCTTGGTACCAGACAGAGTCGAGGCCACGCGCGCGTTTGTCTTATGACAGCTGCGCGCATTTCTCGCGGTTCTCGAAGCAGATTGACAGGTACGTTCCTAGTACATAGCTTTTATAGAAAAACAACACGATTTGGAGATTTTCACCTGCCAACCTGGGTGCAATTGTGTAAGACAATCGTATTCATTTGACAGTGCAAAACGTACGGTATGATCTGTCAAACGCTTTGTTCTTTGCCGTTTGACAGATCCTACCCTACATTTTGAACTGTCAAATGAATACGATTGCCTTACACAATTCCACCTCTGATGTTCTCGTTTTATGGGAGCGTGGTTAGTAGGCTGGTGGTACTGGTGCTGTTGATTATTGAAGACAAAAAATATTAAGATTTTAAAGACTTGTTGTTTGCTTGTTGCAATAAATGTTTTAAAAACTACTAATAATCATGATTTGTTGAAAATGGCAACACTTGTTGAAAATTTTACCGGGGACTTCCAGCCCATCCAAAGGTTTTGCATTATGTTGCATACAACTTTGCTTCTTTTGGTTGTAGAAATTCCCTAATTATTAATTAACCAGTTTAAAAAGAGTGCCATGCTAAGTTTTTAGCTAGTTGTTCGCTGATCGCTTTTGATTCAACAAGCTTTACCGACTATCCTTTTCGATCGAAGTTTCGAAATAAATATTGCAACAAAAAATAATCATCAAGTCATAAAAAGCGTAGATAGTGTTAGAATTATAATTTTATGATGACAAATATCAAGCAAGCAGTGGTGAGTACCTATCTGTGTATCCTTATCATGTCTTTCATGTGCAGCGAAAAGTTTGGCGCTTATGTTTAGTTTAGTCATTGAACTATACTACTACGTATGGAAATACATCCCAAAGAAACCTCCTGCGAAATGAATTGATGGTCCCGGACTTCAACGCAGGCGCGTTATCCCAGTCACTCACTACACTAGCTCGTAGCGATATGCAATGTGACATTTGGTCAATCAATTCGTCAAAAATGCCGTCTTGCGTTTTAAAAACATGCAACAATAAAACCCACAAGCCGTGCCCACAAGAAATTAAAAAAATACCGGCGTTACTTTTCAGCGGTAAGTAAATAAAATGATTACTGTAAACTAACTTATTATTTTTTCAAAAGTTTAAAATGTTTTGTATGAAATTGCCGCCAATTTCTACGAAAATCAAAGATTATAAAAACAAATGGAAAAGAAGGTACCTAGGTGATATTAAATGAGGTAAGGAAATACGATGTTGTGCTATTTTAATATAATGTTTTTACATAATATAACAATCGTTTTATGATAATTTTACGATCGCGACTTAAACCACCCTCGTAGGCTGTAGCGTAATGTTTCATAATCTTAAGATGTCCTCGCTAAAGTAACAAATTTATTTAATTATTACATTAAATCATTAAAAACCACTTAAAAAAAAGGATAATCAGATTTTTATAAAGCGTGTCTTGTTGTTCTGGGTTCCACACTTAGGATTATTATCTACGACACAAAAAATGAGAAAATCGGTTCATCCTTTTGGGAGCTACCGCAGGCAGACACGTGGAACTAATAATACCCCTCGCGTTTAGCGCAAAGGGGCAATTTTTTCGGACCAGTTTCCAGTACGGTTATTTTATTTATTTAGCGGTTATAAATAAATAATAATCCATGTTAGTAACTATTATACATTTAAATAAATTAATATTCATTCAATACAGTCAGTAAACAAGAGGGAACATGATGACTCATGCAAACCTCCTATCACGGCGGATGAGCTAAAATGGTCCGCGTCAAGGTCAACTTTAAACCCGAGGAAGGCCTCAGGTCTGGACGGTTTCACGGCGGATATTTGTTGTGAGGTGCTCGTAGCGCAGTGGTAGCAGCGCTTTGGTAGTGACACCGAAGTGAAGCAACCTACGGCGCGGTCGTGTTTGGATGGGTGACCATTCCGACCTCATAAATAACGTACATCACGAGCATCTCCGTGCTTTGGAAGGCACCTTAAGCCGTTGGTCCCGGCTAATGTCGGTTGATATTAGTCGTTAAGCCTAGTCTTATTGGCGGCTTGATAACATCTGACAGCAGGGTTAGTCACTTGCCTTGCAAACACCCCTCCACCAACCCACACTGAGCCCGCGTACGGCCGCGTAAGGCCTTTGCCCAGCTGTGGGATGATGTGTGGTGTTACAGGCTAACGTACTATTTGTTGTGCGGCAATAACCCTCGACCCCGATCTCTTCCTGTCTATCATGAATAGGTGCTCGGCGCTCTACCACTTCCCCGCCAAGTGGAAGGAGGCCGTGGTCCTGCGAAAGCCCGGGAAGGCAGATTACACCCTTCCCAAGGCTTACAGGCCGATTGGTCTTTTGCCCGTACTTGGGAAGATACTTGAGAAGATGCTCATCAGGCGAATTAGATGGCACATCCTGCCCAACATGTCTACCAGGCAAAAAGGCTATGCCCCAGCGCAGCACCGAGGATTCCTTCTATACCATGATAGATACATTCGGAAAAAAATAGAAGCTAAAATTTTAATGGTGGTTGTATCACTAGACATAGAGGCATCCTTTGATAGCGCATGGTGGCCCGCCATAAAATGCCAGTTCGCGGAATCAGGTTGCCCATTAAACCTGCGGTGAATGGTAGATAGCTACCTCGAGGGCAGATGTGTTCAACTCGCAGGGACACCACAAAAGGGTGCGGGCAGGGATCGTCCAACTTTTTGGAACCTCCTGTTGGATCCACTGCTGAAGGAGATAGAAGGAGTGAACGTTCGATGTAATATTTTTACAGACGGAATCAAAATTGACGAGGACGTTTTCAACTTAACTTTTCCAGTAAAATTCTACATATTGTTGCCCGTTTTTCATGTAACTAGCGAAGAAATTTTGTAAATGGGGAGTGAAACTGGTATCCCGCCAGAATTTTCAGTAATACGTCGTTATTTTATTACTTTAAGTGTCCAATATTACATATTACTTTAATTTACCAGATCAATCGCTTTCTTGAAATCAAAATAGGCGGCATTGATTTGTCCCCCTCTGTCTACTTTTGGTAATTACATCCGATACATACTTCAAAAGGTTGCTTAGTACTTCTAAGCGGTCGAAATCCATGCTGAGCCTCCGACAGTTGTGAGCTTACTTATAAGTTATAGCTAATAGTTTAGCTGTGCTTAGTGCTGCGGTCCATAGCCATCTACACTCGCGCCCGGACTCCCTTTGGGCACTGGAACTACTCTGGCCGTTTTTCATCTCGTCGGAAACTCAGCCGTTTAAAGCGATAGGTTGAAGATGTAAAGTAGCGACTCATACAGAACAGCTCCGCAGTCTTTAAATATGTTCTGTGGGATACCATCGGGTCCAGCAGATTTCTTCGACTTGAGCTGCTGCAGCGCGCGCTGCACGTCCTTCAGTTGTAATGTGCATACGTAAAACCGCTCTGCTCCGTTCTCGGTGCGCGCATACGCTATCGATATACCCGTGTCTAAAATCGGCGGTTCCCTGCTACACACTAAATGAAAGAATTAAGCGAACTCACCAGCACATCGTTCCGCAGCCAATACTTCACCGTTTTTTAAAATTACTTTTGAAGTCATTGTCCTCCTCTTGGAATTCACGTAATTCCAAAATGCTTTGGGGTCATCCATCAAATCTCTTTGAACCCGTGTTCTGTAACTATCTTCGGCCTCTTTAATCATGTTTTTAACAACAGTCCTACACTACACCGAGCGAACGCATTGTAATCCGATTTAAGCTTACTCGACTTATATTTTTTATGAAGATATGCTTAAGTTTTAATTTTATTGACTATATCAAAAGAGATTAAATCTTGGGATTTCATGTAGGTACTCGTCTTTTCCGCGGAAAACATGCATCCATAATTGCGCTTGAGCCGCGTTTATTGTTACATAAAAAAGTCAAGACTATTTTCTAAATCTAAGCCATACGTCGGTGTCTACATGGAAAGTCTGCTTTGCTAAAATTCCAAAGTGAGAATTCCCTTCATGACGGACTGCCAGGCGCAGCTGAGGTCCTACTACTAAAAATGAAACCCGTCAATACGATCATCGTTTTGCGGATTCGAACAATTTTATGTATGCAATCCTTACTACGAAATGCTTCGGATCCGCAAAACGATTATCGAATTGACGGATTTCGTTTTTGGTCCGGGGCGGGGGAGGCTGGCGGGCGCAAGCGGCGGAATTGTCCCGAAGCTGTAGTAGGGTTTATATTGTAACGTGTAAAAGTGCCCTCGTGGGTCTTTTTGCAAAAATAAATGACTTCTATGACTCTTTTGCCATAATATTTAATACCATAAAATATTATTTTGTACCTATGTACAGTTAGCCCACGTTCCACTACGATAAGAGAGCTATTTAATACAACGGATACAGTTAGTAATATTGGCCACCAATCACATTGCTCTGATCCGAAAGTAAGTAGCTAGTAGCACTTGTGTTATGGAACACCCGACTAGACCCGAGACAATATAGAAAATTTTGATTACTATATTGACCTGACCGGGAATCGAACCCGGGACTTCGTAGCGGCGACGCCTTGAAACCATTTACCTATGGATAGCCACAAGTTTTAATTTTAAGTAAGTAGATACCTACTTGTCATATTCGAGAAAACCATACGGTAATTTATGTTAACACAGAGGTCGTTGAATTCGCCAGTAATGCACTCCAGATTCTAAAAACCCACAGCCAGCCATTATTAATATGTCGCTGTCGTCACGCAAAGACTTAAACCGGGTGCAGTGTTAATATTAAGCCTGTCTGTAGTGACTAACGTCCTTGTATAGAATTGTACTACCGGGTTATGTCAAACATGTCACATTCCTCCCTCTTTAACGCTCACTTACCCGCGTTCGTCCGTTTCGTGTCATTAAAACTATTTTTTGCACATTTTTCTTACCGCTTAGACCGTTTACACATTGCGACTTTTAGCAGTGATTCAGTCGCGATGCTAACATGCGTTAGTCACGATGCAGAAGCTGGAAATTGACAAATTATGTACTGAATGTAGATGCAGTCGCGCTTCTGCATCGATACTAACGCGCAACAGCATCAATGCTAAAAGTCGCAGTGTGTAAGGGGTCTTAGTAACAGTTCCATTGTTACGATAACCAGGTAGTAGAGTCCAGTCAGTTTTCAAACAAACCTTTGATAATATGTTTACGGTAGTAATAATTTGGTCCCTGCGATTCTGTCTTTTAGTCCCCCCCGACTCAAAAAGAGGGTTGTTATAATGCCTCTATTATTAGGTAGGTCTCAGTAGGTACCTTTAATATAAGTCTTACCCAAGTATTTTCCACGAATCGTTCAACACCAAGATAAAGTAGTTTTTATCTGTTGTTTGTTTTTATCCGAGAAATTCCCGAAACCAATACGTATGCAAACAAGGATTAATACAAAAGCGCTCTTAGGGTCTCGCTCGAAGTCTCCAACCTTATTAAGCTTATTTCATTTTATTTAATCTCCCAGTCACGCTCTCGTCACGACGAGACCAAGCGCGAAGAAGTCACCAACATCGTGGAGCGCATCAAGCATCCCCTGGAGAATGTGTGGGGCATGTGGCTCTACGCTGACATGAGCAAGAACTGGCAGGAGAACCTCATCGAGCTCACCTCCTTCGACACTGTTGAGGACTACTGGTGGTGAGTGAAGATGACCTTCTAAAAAGTTACAGATAGTTATAGGAACCCTTAACGTAGCTAAAATGTACACTTTAAAATTTGACTTTATATATTTTTGCTTTTCTACATTGACTATCAACGATTTACACGCAAGAGATACCAAGACCTAGGAGTAAAATAGAGTTTTCCCCCTTAGCCTCAGGGTCACCATTTTCACATCTCACAAAGTTAAAATCAGTAACAATAATAAAGGTAACAATACTATTCATCGTAGTCGTATAGTCTTTATTGAAATATAAAATCATTTCAGCCTCTACCACCACATGAAACCGCCATCAGAGCTGGCTGTTGGCTGGCAGTACTCAGTATTCAAGCAGGGCGTCCGCCCCGAGTGGGAGGACTCCGCCAACAAGCGAGGCGGCCGCTGGCTCATAACCCTGGAGAAGCGGCAATGTGACGAGATGGACCGGATCTGGTGCGACGTGGTAAGTGTTAATATAGCGCCCTATAGTTTTACAAGTGTCAAAGCTGAAGTGGCTGAATGCCCTGGTTTGTAACTCTATAAAAAAAAGTAAAAACCGACTTCAAAACCAAAATGCACTAAAAAGTCTTAAATAAACTCTTCACCATTGAAAGGAAAGGAATCCGATTTAGGCAAACAATTTCTTTTTGGAGTCGGTGCTGTGATAGTTGATGCTTGATGGTCAAAGTGATGGCACCGACTCCAATTATATTATTATTATTTTATTTCTTCATTTTTAGTGATTACATAAGAGGGGGGTGAGGGGGAGTTGCAACTTATGATTCAATTCTTTGAGAAGCTACAAATTACCTATCATAAGTTTTGTCATTACAATAACTGAACTCCTAAGCGTTAAGGAGTTCCACCATCAGCTCAGCCCCACAAGATGTTGACTATCAGACGTAACAACACGTGAACATTAAGATTCTAGTAAAGAAATACTATACGTGCCTTTAAAATTTGAGGGTTTCCCTCGATTACACCAAGATCCCACCATCAGATCCCAAAATGGAAAAAATGGGACCAACTAGAAAGTACACCCTCTAAGTAGGCGAAAAAAATTTTCGATTCGGTCGACAAACGACTGAGATATGAGGTAACATACATACAAAAAAAAAATAATGATAAAAAAAAACATACAGTCGAATTGATAACCTCCTCCTTTTTGAAGTCGGTTAAAAAGAAGCGGCAGTGCGACGCAATATACCGGATCTGGAGCCATGAGGGGAGTGCTAAGGTAGTCCTAAAACTAAAGGCATCTGGTTGTACAAGTTTCCTTGCTAATGTGCCAGAATACCCTTGTTATTATATAACCCTGAAGAAGCGGCAGTGAGACGAGATGGACCGGATCTGTAATCGTTTCCAGGAGTTTACGGCGGTTTTACTCGCTAGCGACGACGTAAAGTCTGGAAAATTGCACAGCGCCTCTAGCGGTCCCTTGCAGAAATTTTCCATATACTTTTTTAGTAGTAGTGGAGCGACGGTGTAAGTGCTAGTGTAGCCCTTTAACTTTAGATGCTGCTGCTTTCTGCGATTCCACGATACAGTTGTATGTTTATAGCCTGCATCACACTACGAAGGTTGAGAAGGTCGTGGATTACGTGCATAATAAAACCAACTATACTCTGCGGGTCGTCAAGTTGTAGTCTAGTCGAAATGTGAATTTTAATTCCTTTGTGTTAAGAATGCCGACTGAAACTTTGACGACCTTCATGAAGGAATATTTTTGGCCGAAAGGTGTCATATTCCCACAATTTCGCGGAAGTGTACGCGACACCACGAACAACACAAAGAGCGCGTAAATTTAATTTCTTTGTTTGTATTTTATTTTGATTATGTATGTTAGTCTTTAAGGTATTTATTTTACGGGCCTGTATTTCATTATCTGTTGCCTGAAATAAACGTTTATTATTATTAGTATAAGATGGCAGGTTCTGCCTTGTCTCCGTAGTTCATATCACGCGCGATGACATGGATCGGGTCAGAGGCGACGTGAAGAGCGTTATTGTACTCGTAGTTAGCGAGGTTGCCATCTTTTATCGGTTGTACCGTCTTTTCGTCACTGGTTTGTAACCTCTAGGGGCGACAGAGGGTAATTGTAGTGCGGCGGCTGCCAGCTATTTAAAACTGAATTATTTATATTAGCATGTTGGCACTTCTTAAGAGCCTTTTCAATATAAAGGTACTTACTAGGTTCATTGTTTGGTTGCTTTAAGGTACTCCTCATGATCGGAGAAAACTTCGGCGATGCAAACAGCTCTATTTGTGGAGCCGTTGTCAACGCCAAAGCAAAGCAAAATAAAAGCAAAATAGGTAAGTTTAGTAATTTCACTACTCCCTAATACCCGCATTAATTATGTATGGTGTCAGTTTTTTAGGTACCTCTAAATTTGATGACTTAATTTTAGGTAACAAAAGCCAGTTAGTCACTAACGAGTTTTAAAGTTAATTTAAGTTAAGTTAGTTTTTGGCCTTGAATGAAAGTAGCTTCATTATTATGTACACTTTAATATTAAATTAAACCTTACCTTAGTTATGTACTCGACTTGTATTTTTTTTATGAGAAATTTATTTTGTCGCTTGAGACGACTAGAAATCAAACCCACAACAGTCGAGTAAAACGAGTTAAAAGTCGCGGCCTTAATTGAGAGCCCTTTTTATAGGAATCTGGGTCGCCGACAAAAAGAACGAAAGGGCCAACATGAAGATTGGTAAGAAGATCAAAGAAGTGCTCGGTAAAGCCTGGAAGATCACATTCCATGCCCATAACTCCAGCGTCACCTTGCATAGTGTTTAAGTAAAAATTTCTTATTAGTTAGTATTATATTATTGTCTAATATTTTGTGATAGTATCGTTAGCTATAACTAAATAGTTACCTGTCCTATTACGAAGAAGTAAGGACAATAATTAATATCCATTGTGATTGTAGGATTAATGCAATTAAATTGATAAATACTTGCTAAGATTCTTTCAATTTACAAGTGTCGTATTGTTCTGAGTTCAGATGGTTACAGTTCATTGGCATTAGACAGGCACGATCAATATAATTTATGCCTTCATTCACGACCCTATTTACTTACCGTGCGTCGTAAAATATGCTGGTATTGATTACATTTCCTTTTTGAATGCTAGATTTTATAGCCTTATAACTGTAAGCTACCTTCGATATTCTTGGTCTTGAACTTCCGACCTTTATTTTTTTAAATAAGTTTTAAGAGTTGTACTTTTATACTATAGAAACAGGATTAGCAATAATATAAACTTTATTTAAGCTAAACGAACAAGAAGACGAATACTTTATTTCTTATAATATGGTGCAGGTTCGAGAGTTTGTTTGATTTCTCACTTCTGTTTCTATCGTTTCTTCTATTTTGTGGACTGTTTCTTCTGCGCTGTCTATGCCTTTGTGTACATTCTCTGTAAATAATACCATTTGTTTAGCCCTGGGATTATAAAAATATATATATTTATAGATAGTAATAATAGATAATAAATACATACCAACAACATTCTCTTCGATAACTTTTCCTTTGCCGATGCATGAGTTTTCTTTATCTTTAATCGATTGGAATATTCGAGCAAATCTGCCCTTTTCTTTGTTGACTACGACATCACATTCCTCATGATCGTTAGGGTCAATGGCGTCCTCGCTCCGCAGTATGGGCATCACAGCCTGAGTCTTGGCCGTCTTGCCGGCCTGCGGGCTGGACTTGTCCGACCCACAAGGAATAGTCTCGTTCTCCGACTGGTCAGCCTCGCTCTTCTGTCCGTCATCGCTGTGCTTACTCAGAACAGGACTCATCTGCGATAAATCCGGAACGTGCAACAAATCCTGCAGCAGAGGCGACTTCGGAGGCGGCGAGTTAGCGACCTCCGCTATTTTATCCGGCACACCCAGAGATTTGATTTCATCGTGCGGCACTAAAGGCTCTAACGAGGCCGTTTTCTTTATCATAGTTTCCACAACCTCCAGTTTATCTTTGACTTCGTCTTTCACAGTTTCCACGGTCTCCTGGATCTTTTCTTCGGCCTTTTCAGCCATCGACTGTATGTTCTCCATGGCGCCTTTCACGGCCGTTTTCAGAGTAGGGGAAGACGGGGCAACATCATCTTTGTTTAGGTCGGGGATGCCGTGAGGACTCACGTTTTCGTTCTCAAGGTCGTTTATATTTACTATGTGGGAGCCGCTGACGTTTGCCTCGAGCGAATCGATCGATCCGTCCTCCTCGGCGTTTCCATTCACGTTGTCTGCGTTGACGTGCCCGTCGGTATTTGAGTTCGTGACGTCCTCAATCGTGAACGGTTCCTCGTGTTTGCTCATCGCGGGCACTTTTTGGAGGGGCGGGAGTTCCGTGACGGTTGTTTGACGATTTTCCTCAGCGACGATGCTGAAATCGTTATTCGTGAAGTCGGCGTTCGAGCCCTTGGTGGCCGTGAGGAGCGTGTGACACCCGCCGCAAGCTACGTTGTCGACGATGAAGCCATTCATAGCGGTGACCCGCTTCGGGGAATATTGATTGGGGACGCCCTCATTTGAGTTGTCGGCGTCGTCGATTTCCTCCAGGCAGAGTTTGTTGTGTCGCGACTCGCCGCAGGTGTAGAGCAGGCCGTTATCTGAAATGCGATTCAGGCGTGAGGTGTGTGGAGGCGGGGAGGTACGACCACCGACAACAAGTGGCGAGTTGGCACTGCTCACGAGCCCTCGGCGAACTAATGTATTGTCGGACGCGTACCAAAGCCCATTGGAAATAAAAATCGAGGATATGTGTTATTATGGAATCGATTGCGTGCAAGGTCAACTAAAATAGATTTCCTGAGTGGACACGGGGTGGTATGGAAATTGGTTGGTTTGGTAAGCGATAGGGTGATTTAGGAAGGTACAATAATTAGACTACAATGTCATTAGTTTACAATTTAGAAAATGATTTGATGATTGTGCCAGATTACCAAGCACCGACTGCTGACTGTTAAATAACACCTTCTATGGATTTGTACCTGATCCTTTATAAAATATAATGTGTTAAGAGCGTCTCTACCCTCCCTAGACGATATTTTCTTTGCAATGCAATTATTTTTATTAATTACTCATTCTTTACTAAACAAAAAGGTAGCCTAATAAGGGCTTAAAATACGCTAGGGCTGCTCAATTTTTAGCGTAACGATAACTTTGTTTTAAATACACAGCAGCACGTCGCGTCGACCTAGCCATATCAGTTATATTTTTAATAATATTGGTAAAAAAAACAATTTTATTATTCTTTAATAGTAATACTATCATATGATGATTAAAAAACGTAGCTTACTCTACATAAAACTATATATACCTGTAACAAAAGCTGTGTGCATAGCACCGCAAGCGACCAACTTCAGCTGATACCCATCGAACATCTGTTCCATGTTAATCTCCGTGGCCTCTGTCACATTCTCCACGTCTCTTGGCATCCCCAGCTGACCCTTTTCATTCGAGCCAAAAGCAAGGATCTGGCTCTCATCCATAGAAAGCAAGAAGGTGTGTGAGGCCCCGCAGCATGCACTTTTTATAGCAATGTCCAGAGGCAAAACTTCGGGCACGTATACAGTGGTTGCTGGGTTCTTGATGCCAAGTTTTCCGTTCTCGTTGTCTCCCGTGACGAATACCGCACCTTGGGCTGTATAACAAAAAGTTTAGAATATACGTAGATATAAAGTTATCCCAGATAGTACGGAGAATAGAAGTCTCAGAAAAATAATGAAGACAATTAGATTTTTTTTTTGTTAAAAATGGTAATTACTTATCTAAAACTATTTTTTAATGGAAATTTAAATAAAAAATAGTTAATATAAGTTTAAGGTACACAGAAAAGTGGATTTTTAACTAATTTGGATTTGAAAAAATGAAAACTGATAAATAGTAAGCTATACTTCATGTAACTATTCGTATAATATGTTCTTTCTAATAACTAAGGTGTTTTTTGAAAGGCCAGTAGTAATGATATGCGGCAATATTTTCGTTATCAACAAATAAAAAAACAGCGCTTTTTTACGCCGCTTTTATCCTCCTTTATGTTACTATGTTTATTATTATCATAATAAGTAAATGGTATAAGATACTGTCTAAATAAAAATGGGGGATATGTTATACAAATTGAGTAACGTTTGCAAAGGTTAATCTAATTGATATAACCAGACGGATATAATATTTTCTGTGAACTATATACAAGGTAGGGTACCTATGACATCTAAATGGGGGATGCCCGGTTGGACGTTCAAGGTACCGCTGGAAAGCTCAAGACTTGCTTGACTTGCTGACTTGCTACCATGCACATAGCGACTGGCAAAAATTATCGCAAGACCGAGTTGCATGGCGTGATCTGGTGTCGGAGGCCAAGGCTTACATTGGGTCGTTGATTCACCCTAGTAAGTAAGTAAGAATTTGTGAGGTACCCACTGGTGATGAAAACGGTGTGGTAGTACCCGCACTCAACGAAGGCGATCTTCTCGACGAAGTTGAGCTCTGTGAAGCGTACGCAGGATCGTGTGTCTTCGCCCAGACCCAGCTGGCCCTCCGTGTTGGAGCCGCACACGAATACTCGGCCCTCATCTGCCATAGGAAAAAAAAGCTATTAGGATCTTTTTTACATGCTGGGTCTACTTATCAGCATCATCATTATTATCAGCCAAAGGCCGTCCACCGCTAAACATAGGCCTCCCTACGGTTTTCCACAGTGACCGAACACAAGCGTTCTGCATCCAGTTTGGTCCTTAGATCTTTACAAGGTCGTCTGTCCATCTTGTCGATGGACACCCTACGCCGCATCTTTAGTCGAAGGATCTCGAATCTAGAACTTTTCTGCCCCAAAAGCAATCGGTTCTTATACCACCCACACCAATTATACCAACATTAAATTTGGCGAACGCGTAATCTCACCATTTCCCTCTGTTTAGTTTATACTTTTGTTTTCTGTGAATCTCGTCATCTTTTGAAAATAGGCATTGACAATAGTGACTGAGTTTGTTGCGCTGCTTCTTCAAAGCACTAGCCCACAAGTGTCAGTGCGTCGAAGCAGTGCAGCAGTGGTTTATATTGGGACAGAAATAAATGACTATTATGACTTTTGACTTTTTATGTTCATAATAACACTATTTTTACACCATTGTTTATGGTATACCAATGGTCATACGATTGTTCTTAACTTTCTTTGCTCATTATTGCTCCAAAATTGCTCTTATACAAGCACTGCTGCTTCCCATTCTTGACTACGCTGACTGTAGCTATCTAGACCTTAGTGAAAAGTTCCTTGATAAACTTGAACGCCTCCAAAACTTCTGCATTCGCATTATTTTCGGTTTACGTAAGTATGATCATGTCTCCGACTTCCGTGCTCAGTTAGAGTGGCTTCCCATACGTTTGCGACGTAATCTTCACATCCTTACTCTGTTGTACAATGTTCTTTTTAATCCACGATCTCCCCCCCTATCTCAAGGAACGTTTTCACTTTCTGCAAACCACCAACGACCAGGTTAACATGCGTTCTTGCCGTCGACTACACCCTTTCCTTTCCCCCTTTCTCCTCCCAATGCTACTCATAGTCGTACAGTTCAGTCCGTTCGACTGTGGAATTCACTACCACTGCATATCCGAGCATCCCAGTCCCTTCCGGTGTTCAAAGCTAGGGTAAAAGCGCATTTCCTTTCGCTTTAAAAATTTACGGATTCTTTTTTCTATAATGGATCTATCGTAGTATGCACGTATGCAGTATATTATACAGGGTGAAATTTTAATCACTGACCAAATTTTGTGTGAAGACTCCGCTGCATTTACATACATACATTTACATTACATAAAGTCCTTACTTATGCAATAAAGAATATTTATTTATTTATTATTATTGTCATTGCTGTAATCTGCCTTTGTCTTTGCGATGGACGACTTTCTTTACCCTAATAACTAGTAAGAATTACTAGTAAGTAAGTGAATATGGAATATTTAGGCAGTGTGTGTGATCAGTATGGCAGCTTGGCAGTACGAAGAGTGGCAGGGTGCAATTTGGCAGTATTACAGCGTGATTAATCCTGGCTGTGTTGTCGTCTGGCTGTATTTAAAATCGCAGGCGCTAACCAGTGAGGACGGCGGTGTGGTTGCTGCCTGCGGAGACCTGTCGCACCGTCGCCGGCATATCAAGCTCGACGCACTGCGGCACCGTGTGGTGCTCCAGGTCGCCGGTGCCTAGCTGCCCTTCATCGTTGCAGCCCACGGAGTATATTGCGCTGTTGTCTGGTGAAGGTACATAACAGAAATCATACAGCAACCAAAAAACGGATTACTCGTAAATTAACATTTCGCATTTTCAATGTAAAGTGCAGGCGGAACAATTGGCGGGAATCGACTACATTTGGGACATATGCTTCCCGTAAACTTTTCCAACGCGTAAATCGTTGTGGAATGAGACAAATTTGATCTCATTTGTTTTCATACAACTTAGCTAAGCTTGTACGCCTTGATTTAAAAAAAAAATATGTTTCAGTAGGAAAAAAATAGAACCTGAGCATCAACTTTTTCAAAAAAATCTCCAAAATTTTGCTCATTTTTAACCACCCAAACCTAAATTTAAAAAAATCGAAGACATAAGCTTATTTTAGGATGTTGTATAAAAACAAATGAAACCATGTTTGTGTCATTCCATACAGGTTTACGGGTAGGAAAACTTTATCGCCGGAAAGCATATTTCGACCGCAAATGTAGGCAATTCCGCCTGCACACGATTACCTTAAAGTATTTGCTTATTAGTCGAATGATTATCATTAACATAATGTATATTAATTATATACGTAAGTAGTAAGCAATATTTAAGATGACGCCGATTCGTAGTTCGTAGCTATATCTCGTAGTCACAGTGTCGACGTTACAGTGACTACGAAATTTAGCTACGGACGAGACTACGACTTTTTAAATTGGGTTCATTTTTGCCTTCGATGCTACAAAAATAATGATAAATAGTGGAACCCTTTACTTAGTACTCTTTACTTAGGTAAATCCTTATAATAGGACTAAATGTGTGAAATATGTGGAAGATTTAGGTCAAGGTCGAGGCTACCGAGTGGACATGCGGTAAACTGATTACGCTACAAGCGTACTATTTAGGATCCTGCCGCTTAATCTGCAAGCGGTTTCCATTTGAAAGTGGTAAGGCGTATGAGACCTCGATCTGGGCCTCTATTTTTGAATCACTCGCCTCAAGATGGCGTGTGATAATAATCAAATAATGTCCGATTTTCCAATGAAAATGAGCATAATTTCACACGGGAATGATTTAAAAAACATTAATGAATTTTGTGAGTACTAACGTCTATATTTTGCGTGATTTCCATTGATATTTAATTCGTTTTATAACAAAAACACGCCATATTCAAGAGAGTGATTCAAAAATAGGGCTCCATACCTGTGACGAAAACGGTGTGCGCTCTCCCGCAGGCGACGAACATGACGCGGTGCGGCTTGAGCCATTTTACGCAGCTGGGGCGCGTCACCTCGTCCTTGTGCCCCAGCCCCAGCTGACCCCATGCGTTGCCTCCGAACACGAACACGCGTCCATTCTCTGACAACAATTAAAGAAAGATTTTAGGGAACACAAATGATCATTTCGTCTGGAGCAGCACTTCAGCCTCGCAGGAACTTTTTTGTATCTATATTAATATTATAAAGCTGAACCATTTGTTTTTTTGTTTGAACGCGCTAATTTCAGGAAATACAGGACTGATTTGTAGTTTATTTCTCGAGTAAGATAGCTTATATATATATTGAGGAAGCTTTATGCTATAAAACATCGCACTGCGACGGGAGGAGAAAACGCAAAACGCGCGGCCGCAGTCGCGGGGGACAGCTAGTTCTATACAACGTGTAATGTTAAATGAGCAAAACCTCCGATACCCCAAGTGATGTTTTAATTAATTGACTCAATTCTGAAAGAAAAACTATAGTGAAAAAAATAAGTGTATGTTTTGTTTTAGTATTACTGGAACTTTTGTCTGATCTTGCTCTGCGGACAACGCTCTGTCGAGATTTGGTAGGTAGGTAATCACCGGGCCGCTGCGCCGCGCTGACATTATTATTATTACTATCAACACTTGTAAAGATCTAACCATTGCTTGTTACGTTTTTTGCGGGTTTTGTGTCGCGGTGATGCCTTGTCTTATTAATAACTAGACAGGAAAACATTTAAAAGAAGTTTTTTTTAATGTGACCCATATTAAAAAGTGGTTTAATTAATTCTGCTCGTTATTCCAATCAACCAATTTTCAGGTTTTGCACATTTAACGTTACACGTTACACGTTGTTTAAGACAAGTCGTAAGAAGAAACTTCAAGTTCAAGAAGAATTAAAGTTACATCTCAAAATACCACTCACATCCCCTGAATATACATCGTATGGGTATGTAGGGTCATACCCTTAACTCTTTTACGGACAGTGACCGCCTGTAGGCGGGATAACAATAAAACTTCTATTGTGTCTGGAGTACTGTCCGTAAAAGTGTTAAAACGCTTTCTAGTGCCACATATGGCATACTATTTGCTAAAAATATAAATTACATTACAACCCCAGGTCCATCAATTCAGACTGGGCGTAGCCCGCCTTAGTTATGATTGGCACCAGTGTTATTAAAGGGTGATTGTGACTTAACAACCACACCATTTCTTTTATCGATAAGAGCGTAGCCAATCGTCAGAGTTGCCTTTGTTCTCGTTGTATGACGCAGTCTTTTCATGTTTTACAAGTTGCATGTAATTGTTAAATTTTATTGCCTTTTCAAGGCAATCAGGTGCCAAGGCCTCGCTAAATCTAGGCACTGATACAATTTATAGTTTCCAGCGAATTTTAATGGAGCATTTATTCAGAATTTGCGGTAAGTATGGTGGGGAAATTCGGATAATTTTAGTTAACGAATTCAGTAAGTAAGCACTAACCGGCGCGTCTGATTAATGAACTTTTCCTCGTTCAGGTGATATCTGGCTTTTTGCCAGTTTCGAGAATGGTTGGTCTTGTTATTTCTCTCATAAAATGCAACGATTAATTGATCGCGCTGCATTGTAGTGCAATAAAACCTGGAGAGCAATAAAATCGAGGCACGACGAATAATTTTCAGGCTTAATACAGAATAACATTGTGCAGTTTGGGTGACCTCGGACTCATTTACAAAATGATATTTATATTCCTTTAATTTTCAGGAAAATGAAACATAGTTATTTCATAATTCTATCGATGTATTTTATTGGTCCTAAATTTATGTTATGGAATAGTCAATAATAGATACGAATGAATATCATTTATTCGTATCTATTATTGACTATTCAATTTTCATTATTTCTAAGGAAATTCCAAAGCTTTTTTGATAGCGACGATGGTATAGTATTGTCAAACCTCGTTTTTCATATACAGTGCAACCTCGATATAACAAATCGGAGGGGAACAAGAAAATATTCGTAATATCAAGTAATTCGTTGAACTGAGGTTTGTTATGTTGAGGTTAGATTGGTCTAAAATTCGTTATAAAGAGGTAAAAGAATAGTTTTATTCACCTCAATATTACGTACTTATCTTGTTATAGCGAACAACTTCTACTAATAAATGATAATACATTTTTATCAAATTACTATATGTATTTGGTATGTATTTAAAAAAAATTAGGTAGATAATATTTTTTTTTCTTACATTAATAATCAAAAACAATTAACAACGTGGTTATATAGTAGCTTAATCTCAATTTTGTTCATTGATTAGTCTTAAAAAGTCATTGATAGTTGTCTGTTTACCACCGGTATGAGTTATGACATCCATAGCGCAATCTAATTTCGTGATGAACGCCTTTTACGTTTCTGAGCCATTTTAACTAAAATTTTTAACAATAGTGATGAGCAGAGGTGTTTACATTACTTTCCACCAAAACAACAATGATTAATTTACAAACAAAAGCGTGTCGAAACATGTCGAGACATGAATCACATTATAAGATTAAGAGTTATATTATTGGTGGAAACTTTATATAAAGGTTTTGGGATGGCAAAATTCGTTAATTAGAGGTATGAATACTTTTTCTTGATAGTTGAAAATTCGTTATAAAGAGGTTGTACGCAAAGAATGTTCGCAATGTAAAGGTATATTTTATATTGACTCTTATGGACAATTCAAGGGGATTATGAAGAATTTGTTAATTCGAGGAAGTCGTTATATTGAGGTCCGTTATATTAAGGTTGCACTGTATTTATATCAAATATAATGATGTCAAACTATGTTAAAGCTATAATATCATTGCCTTATCTTAAAGCCGAAATTCACGTATGCAGCAACATGCCATAAGAGGTTTCACATTTTAGCTAACTAATTGAAGTAAAAAAGCAAATCCCGTTCGCATTTTTACTGACTTCAACAAAAGTTGGTAATCTATTCAATGTGAAATCGTTATAATCTGATAATGTTTAAGCATGTTGATCTTCTAAGGCTATAAAAACGTGTGCTGAATTTCGTCAGTGTATTTATGTATGTTTGTCCACAGATTTCTCGACAACGAGAAGCTATAGCGAGCTGATTCTTTTTTTTGTTATATCAGGTATATTTAAACTTAGGGTACAGTGAAAGTTTCATCATAATCGGCGCAGCAATTTTTGAGATGTAGGCAATAACCAAAAATCATGAAAATTCAAATCATGGTACATAATCTCAAGTATACTTGATTCCAAATGAATTAGTTTTAGTTAGTTTTTGAAGGCGGTTCAATTTTTTGACTTCTCATTTTATTTTTGTTGACTTTTAAACATTTTCCGGGGCGGTATCCCAGACACAATAGATTTTTTTATTGTTTTACGGCTATAGCCGTTCAGCGCCGCCGAAAGTGTAAAAAAGGTGGTTTTTTACTGTATTATTTTTACACTCACGGCATATGACAGCGCTGTGCTCATCACCGCACGAGATGGCGACGATGGGGTCGTTCTTGATGAAGAAGTGACTCGGCTCGTTGTCGGCAAAGTGTGATTTACCAAAGGTAAACACAGCACCCGTTTCTGGAAAACAATATTTTTACACCTATAAGTTTTTACACATCAGGAAAGCAATTATTTTATGACGAGAAAAAATTAAATGTGTAAAATATACTGGGCTCATTTTTGCTGAATGTTTTTCATGCAGTACCTACTGACATTGAGTAGGTGCAAAATAGTAAAGGTGGGAATTTAAGACATTTTGTGGCATAATTGTTGGACCCATAATATTTTGCTGCCGCCGAAACCAGAAAGCAGCCGAAACTGAAAAATCCGTGTAAGTATTTCGACAGATGAAAACAAAGACCGATTTTCTTTTGGCAATCTTTGACTTTATAAACTTTACTTGTCTCATTTTATTAAAAGTATCTTAGTACCGTATTTATACTACTCATTTTGTATATAAGTCTTGTTAAGTATGCTCCTTAGGCTTGTTTTTGATCTTTCAAGATTGTCTAAAGGTAATAATATTATAAAGCCAGAGGGTGAACGCGATAATAAATCGATTTGAAAATATTAAATATAAATAAATATTTTTGTGTTGGATAGCTAATTTATCGTGGAAAGCTCTAGGCTATAAAACATCACGTTGCGACGGGACGGGGAGGGAGCAAACTCAAACGCGCGAACGTAGTCGCGGGGAACCGCTTAGTTGTACAATAGTTTGACGAAGACGACGCGTTCGGTGTATTATGGTTAACGTTAACTACTATGCCTGCGGTCGCGGGTTCGAATTCCGCAAGGGGCAAATGCTTATGCGATGAGCATGAACTTTTGTATCTTAGTCATGGATTTATACATGTATTTAAGTAGCTATGGGATACGCCCGCGTCATAATCGTTGTCTTGATATTCGTAGCACAAGGAAGGAAATTCCTTACTTGAATCGATTGTGTGTTATCTGGCGCATATTTACATTTACAGTATTTCTCATGTAGAGTTAGTTTTTAAACAATACATGATAACCAGTCTTTAATTTATTTTAGCTACTTTTTAAATCAGACCAGTAGTTATTGAGATTAGCGCGTTCAAATAACAAACGCTCTATTTTTATAATGTTAGTTTAGATAGATTTTCTTTTCTTGACCTTAGCTAAACCAGACAAAGACAAAATCAACGTTGTAGTAAGCCTACTCAGAAGAATACTATTCTTTCTGCCTCTCTGACATTCTGACTATAGTCTTGCTCCAATGACAAAAATTGCTATCGCTAAAAACTGAAATTGAAACCAGCCGTAAATGGAAACCAAACTAAATGTTTTTCTCTGCACTAGTTTACGACTTTTCCGCGCCAAATATCAGAATTCTTGGCATATAAAGGTAGGTTTACGGAATATTACCTATTTCGAAACTGCATGCGTTATTTTACGAATTAAATTAATAAACTACCCTACACTGGGTTGCACTTTCATTCGGTAAACAGATGGTCATAATTTTTATAAATATTTTGTGTGGCGATGCACAGAATTTCTAAACATCTAAGTATAACTTGAGAAAAAATATATGATGTGCAACCTACCGTTTCATCATTTTATAGTCATGCAAATGCGATGTGCGTCATTCTGCAACTTAGCCTTTATTAGGGTCCATTAGTGGTACCGAAAAATACATCTGACGTCATTCGAGATGACTAAATAACGCGTGAAAGTTAAAGGAAAATGTAAAACAGCCCTTAGGTCACGTGACTTCCGGTGACCTTGCTCGAAGGGTCTTTCAGCCCGTCGGAGATCCGTATATTGTCCGAAATTAATAGCACCTTTTTTCCTAATAAAACACTCGTGTAGATGGAAATTATGAATTATAAATTGTTACTCGGAATTCTAGAAAAGGATTATTCGTAACACCGTTTCGAGAATCCCATAAATATTTCAACGTGAGCGATCTTATCTGAGTGGTTCTTTTACCTATTTGAAATAAGGCTAGACTTGCTTCTTGTGTGAGTGGTTGGAAGTGAAAAGTTAATTTTAGGGTCTTTTAACTGAAAGAGTTCCATATTTTGTCGAAGTCTTTTTGCAGATTTTCAACTCCATATGTGTTAATGCTATTTAAAACGCTTAATAATTTAAGTAGGGTAGTCAAAAAACTCATTTTCTACGTGACTCATTTAAAATTTATTTGTAGAAATTGTTGTAGATACTATTTACGGGCAAACCTGTATATTTATTTTTTGCTTTTGTAAGTTAAAAGAGGATTAATGCCAGTACAAAAACGGTGTGTCGTCATGGTAGCAAAACTGACAAAACTTATAGTGCGCGCCAAGCATTTCTGCATTGAAATAACAATACCTAGAGAATGTGCATTTAAAAAAATGCCCTATTCCGCTAAAATTAAAGTTTAATTTTTATTTGCTCGAAATGTTTTACTAAAAGGCGCCTGCATTTTATGTGATTTCAATTATTGTTACAACAAACAATTATCTTTGTCAAAATTAATTAAAATCGATTCAGTACCTGATTTTCAACTATCTACTTTAAGGGTGTGCGTTTAATATTACGTTGTATAAATAATGCTTGGTTGAAACAAAAGTATTAAAATTACGTAGCTATGAACCTAATTATTTTAGCAAGACAGCCTAAATTGCTCTCAATAATATTCCTTAAAATGTTTTTGGTTATGGTAATTTAAAAGTTTTAACTTGTTTAAGGGTTGATAACATGTCAAGACGTTTTTTAACAAGAAGGTAAACCACGAAAGGGCTCTACATTCGCGGTAATAAGAATGTCAAAGCTAACTAAACAATTTCCTGGTTCGCTGACACTAATGAAGTAATGCGACTAATTAGTTCAATACCTTCTTATTTCTTACAAACGGCATTAGTGTTACCACTTATTTCATTACAGGCGGAAGTTAATAAGTCATATTTAGGTACTTGTATACGCCTGTGTCGGAAGACTCGACATAGTTCCGTGTAAAACCACCAGGTGGCGCTCGAAAAACGCTGAGACAAAATTTGTGTTTTCGTGTATTTATTGATTGAGAAGAATTTTTGAATGATGCTTAAAAAACTACAAATATTTTTTAAGATTTATTAAAGATGAAGCTACGTAAGTTAAAATGATATTAGATGAATTAGAAAATCATAAAATTAAAATTGTCGACGCGAAATGTCGAAAAATAATGCATCAGACTTCGCCCGCTGGACATACTATAGTATTAAAACTAATGACAATATCTACAATGAATTTTATCGAGGAAAATACCCCATATAAGGGTCCACCACACTGCATGGACTTAATTTACTTATTATTTTAACAAAAAAATATCTTACTCGTGAAAATTACGGCGGTTTGAGTCTTACGTCGTGTAGGAGTTCTTGGTATTATTTTAAAGCAAAAGCTGTGGTGTAACTAAAACATAAAAAAGCGCTATAAATGACTCCATTTTTCTATTGCCGGAAGTACGAGTCTTTTTTTAAATGCGCATTTTGTCAATTTATTCTAAAATAGTTCTAAAACCAGACCAATGACATACCTTTTTTTATTACTTAAAAGTATTTGAGTTACTTAATGTAGCAATCACTGCTTTCAGTCTATTACCTCAAGAGTTATTAACGATTAAAAATACGCCTTTAGTCTATTTAACTACTATTTAAATACTATACTATTTGAGTAAACTGGCCTTTAAATTGGATAAAACCCGTAAAATGGGACCGGGGCGGGGAAGGGCAGGCGAAGCTAAGCAAAAGCAAGAAAGCAGTAATAATATATACAGGGTGTATTTTTGGTAAGCGACGAGCGATTCAGGGGTGGTTGTCCAAACTATACTGATGCCAAAAAATAGGTAGGTAGGGTTTCGAACGAATATCACTCGCCATATTTAAGCGTTTGATTCAAAAAGAGGGGCCCAGCTCGCCTCTTCATAGCTTACTAGCTACGGCGTAGTATTTCGTAGATCCGCGCGAGCTACGCGCGAGGATGCGAGTGTCCCCATTCGTTTTGCTTTTTTTGAATGTTTTGAAGAGATTTTCTTTTACAAAACTTGTAAAGTAACGTTCTCATAATCTCGTTCACTATAAAGTTCTTGTCATGACGTCACGCACGCATAATAAAGATTCAAGACATGCACGAGTTTATTTAACTAACTAAAGCTAAGTTCTCGTAGCTGTAGCACTAACGGCAGTATTTTAAAAAAAATGTTTTTAAGCTAGTATAACCCTTTATTTCGACTACGCCAGAGGAGTATATACTATAATAAAAATTTATAGGTAGAAAGTAGTCGTAGGCTGCGAATATGATAATACTATTATTATCTTTGCATTTTACTACAGCGAGGTATTATTACTGTGTATAAAGACGCTATGCCAAGCAAAAAGTGTGCGCAATTTGATGTAAAATTTTGACGAGAACTGTCAACAGCTTGACGTATTCTTTGAAATATGAATGTTGAATTAGAAACTGCAGAAGTGGCACAAGTTTTTGCCTAACTGACTGTATTGAATGGATATTACTTTATTAAAATGTATTAATAGTTACTAACATGCATAAATAATAATTTATAAACGCTAAAGAAATATAAATTCGATTAATAAAAGAACCGTTTGGGACACCGAAAAGTTTGTTTGTCATTTTAACAGTGTTCATTTGAAAAGTAACAGGGTTCTTAATAAATTTGCCTGTGACGCTTTGATTTACGTATAAAATGGCAGCAATTTCGTTCCTAATATTTAACTTAAACTTTAATTTAATTTAAACTTCTGAAAAAATAATTAAGTAGTTTACAGTTCACATTTAACCCAGATAAGCCTGAATATTTTTTTTCTTGAAATCTTACAAAATTCTTTAAAATATTAAATAAAATGATATTCAAAAGCTTGGGAAAAATACTGAAAAAATAATTTGCTGAACAGTTTTCCGGGAAAAGTCCGTCCTATATGTAGGACAGTAGGATAATAGGCAGTATTTTTTATAGAAAGAGCATGTGTTTTATTATAATAGATGTTATTTATTACAATGTTTTAAAAAACCAAATGTATTTATTTTTATGAAAAAGATAACAAAAGCCTCTTCGTGTGACATAATTATGTGTCAA
The DNA here is from genome assembly GCA_963924145.1 of Pyrausta purpuralis. NCBI lineage: Eukaryota > Metazoa > Arthropoda > Insecta > Lepidoptera > Crambidae > Pyrausta > Pyrausta purpuralis. The sequence goes on along the minus strand of OZ001648.1, from coordinate 25,785,721 downwards.
ACATTTTTTGTGGCATTGCCGACAGCGTGGTTAGTTTTGTTTGTGGAAACAAAACTAGATGATTTACCTGATCTTTTTGACTATCTGCATGTTCGTGTTAAGAAGGTCAACTTGGACCCTAGCGACCAGATTTTCTATTAGATACAATCAATGCTGCAACACCATTGATGGAGTAGTCATGTATAACCACTGAGTAATAAAATCCCAATAAAACATTTAATTTCTTCAATTTTTATGTCTCCCGACATATTTTTACTTATTAGTACAAGAAACAAAAAGAGATATGACGTCGTCTTCTACAAAGCTCTGAAACCAATCAACGGGACTTTTGTCTTGAATGGCTCCTTGGAAGCTGGGCCAGTCAAATGTATCTCATTAAATCTTCTAAATATATCTATCTTCTTCTTATTCTCTTCTATCTTCTAAATATTGCTTTCTCCACAAATAAGTACCTACTACGCAGTATATCGTTAACGTTTAGCTGCTGAACGAGTAGAAGGTACTTCCTCCTCTTCATCAACGGGTTTTTACTTCATCATCTGATATGTTTTCTAAGGCATCTAAAGTCCTATGTGCCGCCAAAGGCCTATGAACAAAAATACCCCGGGTTATCCTACTGTCCTATCTGTAGGTCACCAATAAATACTGGCAATTATTTCCATTTGAAAACCCTAATTTTAATACTTTTCTTATACAGTCAATAAGAACACACTTTTAACTAAATAAAATACTACAATACGTAACCCAAAACAAACAAAAGTATTTTTTGCTACATACCTGTTGTTACCTATATTGGTAACTTAATTTTTCTCAAACTTCAAAGCAATATTAATCTTTATTGATGCGCAAAGTAACCAATAATATATTTTTTCTACGTTATAACACAGTTCACTAGTCGTAAATATCACCAAATGATTTACTTGATTATTGAAGGTATGTCGTAATAATCAATTATTTTTACTGACCTAAATATAGGACGGTAGGCTTATCTGGGTTAATTTACCGCTGAAAAGTAACGCCGGTATCTTTTTAATTCCTATGAGTTTTATAGTTGCATATTTATCAAACGCAAGATGACATTTTTGACGAGTGAATTAACCAAATCTTACATTGCATTATCGCTACGAGCGGGAGTGAGTGACTAGAATGACACGCATGCGTTGATAACTTGGGACCTCAATTCATTTGTCACAAGGTTCGTTCGGGATGTCATTTCCTTACGAAGTAGTAGTAGTAAATCAATGTTTTACTAGTAATTTAAATCTTATAGTACCAGTTGTACACGCCAGTGGCCGGTGGCATGCAAGACCGACGTTAGCGTGATACGGTATTTTTATTATTATATGCTAATTGCAATGTGTTCAAAAAAGCGCAGCACAGAACACAGGCGTTCAACTTACCATATCATATATTAACACAACTTATAGAAGAAAGGTCATAGTACTTAGTTAGTCACATAAATTATTATTCTACCTGTCTAAATGTCAGTAAAAACTGTCAGTTACTTGAAAACTCCAGCCGTTTATTTGTCATTAGACAATGCACGCAGAAATATCTCAAAAAACGTTTTATAAAAATCTGCGACGCAATCAAATGTTGTACAATTGCATCTGACACGTATTTTAAACCTCTACACGCATTCCATTTAAATGATTTGACGGTTGATGCGGTATAAAGTTAAAATAATTAAGTTGTCCAACACAACAAGAATGAATGGTTGGAATATGATAGTGACCTCTATGACTGTTGATAAAATACGACTTCATGAGCCCCAAGACTAAAACGGCTAATCTTGATGACTATAAAGCTCGACCTCAATATGTGACCTAAAGTCGTTAAGGAATCGATAGCCAAAGCGTGAACCGGGGACGAATATCAAACGTTGCAAGTGTTACGCATGTCATTTATTTACGCAGGAAAACGATATTCAAGAAAATCATTAGATAGGTTCGTTGGTACGTACTACACGTACTTATAGAGATAAGTAAATAAATAAATGTGCGCCAGACAACACACCAATTGTCGTGGTTTCGAAGTAAGGAATTTTCTTCCTTGCGTTACGAATACCAGACAACGATTATGATGGGGGCGTCACCCATGAATATTTAAATACATATAGGTAAACATCCACGACTCAGGTTCAAATGTTCGTGCTCATCACACAAACATTTGCCCCTTGAGGGATTCGAACCTGCGACGGCCAGCGTAATAGTCAGGAGCTCTAACCAATACACCAAACGCGTCGTCATCGTCAAGTATCATAAGCCCTGAAAATTAACTTCACATATACATAACAAATTGTCATAAGCTTTTTGTGTGCGGCAGTCTTATTGTAATAAGGATTAAATACATGCATTTTTAGTGTTTGTGATTAAGTAAATGTAATAAGTAGAGTATCTTTGAATCACGAGGCAGCAAGTGTAAGAAATGTGAGAAAGGTATTCATGCATCGGATCATACATGTCTTTTGTCATATGCTGCATGAGAGGGAAAATGAAATCTGTTAAGTTGTCAAACTCACCAATGGGTATTCCGTCGTTGGACTTTGGATTGGCTGATTGGAATTCAATTGTGTAGTTTCAAAATGTTGCATTGTAAGTTTGTGCAAAAGTAAAAATGACAAACCATTGTGGTATGTATGTTTTGGTACGTCTATACAATGTCTAACGAAAAAATACAGTAAATAAACATTTAAAAGTAGTAGGTAATTAAACAATCAAAAAATCGAAGAAAAAAGAAAATATCTTCCGTAAAAATTAGAGAAAATGCCGAAACTATGTCAAAGTTACCGTCGCCGTTCTAAAAACAAGAAACAAAATCGCGTTTGTAAGTAAATTGGGTATTTTCCAGCATGCGCGGCGTAGTTATAGCCACATTTATGTAAAGTGTTCGGCCGCTGGCACGTTGTAACCTAAATTTGGCATAACCTATTTAGATTAGGAATTTAGGTGTGATTGGCCATAACATTGGAGGCAATAAACTTAGAAAGGCTAATCAAAATTGCGATAAGAGCTAAGAGCTTGCTGGCTTTGCAAACACTAATTACTCTTTTGATCTAAAGCTGAATTTTAAAACACAATTATTTAGACAATATTAAAAAAGCTTCTTATTTCATGTTAAAAAGGACTGGTTACATTTATCACCAGACAATGTATACAAGCCTATGTCTGTCATTTAAGTAGTCAAGCTAAGCTAGACACTAGCTGGAGTAATACATGTTTAGTACAGACATGTGACTGTTATCACAATTACACTTAATCGTATTTATGCAAAATAAAATCTAAGTCAAAACAACAAAAATATATATTTCTTTTTCTCAATTACACACATAATGTTAACCCCACTATTCCAGGCCTGAAGGCAAAAAAAAAAAGAAAATGATCACCTGGTATATCATCTGTCATGGTGTATGTCGGCTAGCGCAGGGCGGGCATGGCGCGCGGAGGGCGGCCGGCACAGACTGACCGCTAGCCGACACGTGCCGCCCGCCCTCGCCAGGGTTTGTTTACCACGAACCTAAGGTTCTGGAAAAGGACTTTAATTTGTGTAGACGCGTGACGTAGGTAACTTATTTACTTGTGGTAAGAATAAATAATGGAGAACAATGTTAATGATGGACGAGGTTTGTAAAATGGTTTTTTATACAAATTAATACGTGAGAGACGTAGGTATTTGTGATGACGAAAGCACAAAAACTGCACGGTGATTTATATAAATCTATTGCTAGTGGTGAACGAATAAAAAATATAAATACGTGCGTTTCAAATTAGAATTTGGTCATTTCACGAAATTTACATTTCCAATTTCAAAATAAGAACAATGATCCTAGTCAGTAACACGTCAGGAGCCCTATTTTTTAATCACTCGCTTCGAAATGGCGAGTGATTTTCGTTCGACAACGAGTTTTTTTCTATGACTTTTAATTCATCTTCGAACGAAAATCACTCGCCATCTTGAAGCGAGTGATTCAAAAATAGAGCTCCAGACGTCAGTAAAGTTCAAAATGAAAACATTGAAGTATTCGTATTGAATACTAATACTTATTATTATAAGCGTGGAAGTTTGTGAAGATAAATGAGTGGATTTATTCTTATTACCTTAACGCAAAAACTACTTAATTGATTTTGATTAAACCTTCTAAAAAGTATAGCTTGTACTGTGGAATAACAACACATCTATACTAATATTATAAAGCTGAAGAGTTTGTTTGTTTGTTTGTTTGTTTGAACGCGCTAATCTCAAAAACTACTGGCCCGATTTGAAAAATTATTTTAACATTGGATAGTCCATTTATCGAGGAAGGCTTTAGGCTATATAACATAAAGATACGACTCATAAGACCACAGCAGAAATGAAAAATGTTGCGAAAACGGGAGAAAGATATTCCTTTTGAGAGCTTCCGCTGCATACGCTGCGGAAACCGCTTAAGTTACACAAAAATCATGTATGACAGGATTGTTCAGCATTAAGAGTTCTATTATAAAGTCCGCGACAGCATATGTCTATCTTTTATGGTTGACTTACTACAACCTTTTTTATGTTAATAAATTTGTAAAAAAATAATGCATTATTTTTAGAGGTGTATTATACACACAGGTATTTATTCTTATCAAAATAAATACATTCATCATCACGAGCATTTCATTTAGAACCAAGTTGCCCTTTATATCATTTGATTTCAATAAATATCTTAGGAGCTATCACAGTTTTAACATAACTCCGCACCAAAATAATGTTCGCAGCTTAAGTACAACGTGCGCTTGCGCTAATATATTATAAAGCTGAAGAGTTTGTTTGTTTGAACGCGCTTATCTCAGGAACTGCTGGACCGATTTGAAAAAATAATTTCTGTGTTGGATAGCTTATTTATCGAGAAAGGCTTTAGGATATATAACATGACGCTGCAACAGGAGGGGAGGGAGCAAACTTAAAACGCGCGGACGAAGTCGCGGGGGACCGCTAGTAGTCTATAATTAAGAAAATTTCGTGAAATATGATATTTCTATGTATCACGCGGGTGATGCGCGAGAAACTCCTACTCCATAATAATTTCATGATAAAAGTTAAGTGAACGTGCCAGTGAAATTGTGAGATGCTGGAACAAAAGGCATAACCGAGATAATTTATTAAAAAATCGAGACGTACGACCAAACATCGCCTCCTATGCATAAGAAAGTGTCTTAGTATTTTAATGTACAAATGATTTTAGTAAACTCCCTGACGTCACCACGAGTAAAAAAGATATCATTTTCAAAGACAAGACTTATCTATCCGTGTATTTAATTCTTGTGGTAAATGTTATTGTTGTAGCTCGTGGTAACTATAGCCGTGAGAGTGACCGCCACTATTCGATATACCTCATTCGTGTGACTGATACCTGATAGGGATATTATATGAGAGATAGTTAATCACGCAACCATGATAAACATGGCCTTTAAATAGAATCAAATCAAATCAAATCAAATCAAAAACACTTATTTGCAAAGAATACAATTTACAAAATAGGGTCTTAAAATTATGGTAGTGTGTGTACGCGTATTCCGCATGCACGCAGGCATAAATGCAAACATTATAATTTATATTTATTTAAATACAATTTATAACATTAATACAATACAATTTTAAACATTAATAATAAATTTACTTCCAGTCAAAATAGTCCTTTAGGCTGCAGAAACAGTGCGTCAAAAGCCAATTAATTATTATTTTTTAAAATAATATTTCGTCAAGAAGTTTCAAATCGTCAGGTAATTTATTATAAATTTCGATTGACATGTTTTAATTTTTTTCTTAAAAATATCCTTATGTCTAGGAGGTTGATACAGTACGTTCTTAAATCATCATTTGAGAAGGTATCATCATTTGACTTGACTAACAGCCGGTTTCTGAATTGAGCATTTGATGTTGAGAACAACTTAAGCTCGACTTAAGTATGTCTCAAAAGTATTTCTGTTTTTGAGTTAAGTTTAAGTGTAATTTGAGTATTTGAGGTTGAGAATTCTCAACTTTGACATCAACTAGTGCTTACCACGAAATTTTCGTTGCACAACACAACTGACAGTACTCAAAGCCTGCTCACTGTGAACTTATAGTTAGGGAGGCGAGGTAGCTAAATGGCGTAATTCAACGGCGCCGTCGAGACCTATCAAAATCGAAAGATAAAATAATTTCGAAAAGAAAAGCTCGTATGGTAAAAACCATTTTAGCGGTGGGTTTGGCGTGTACGGTTTTTCAAAAATGTAAAAAAAAACAGTTACTTGGGCATTCTCGAGCGCGTCAGATATTCATACTACGTATGCCCCAAGTGCCTCTGATAACAACGGTATACTAATCTGCCGGTTTGCGTGGTGGGGGTAGGCATAAAAAGTAGTCAAAAATGCAAAAAAAAAAAAAATTACTCGAGCGCGTCAGATTTTTGGAAGGGGTGTTAAGTAGGCCCCAAGGAAGCTCCCTTAAAAAAAACTGACGATTTTGGCGTGACCATAAGTTATGATGAATTTTTGAAAATGCAAAAAAAAATAGTTATTTTGAAATACTCGAGCGCGTCAGATTTTCATAGGGGAGGTTCATCTCGGTATCCTGAAAGCATATTTTCTTAATCTGACAAAAATGTTGGTGGGTTCTCTTAATCTGACCGGAAAGGTTTTTTGGTTTCTTGTTTTTTCCTTTCTTCTTTCTTTTTAATTATTCTTAACTTCGTTTTGCTGACGGTACGTCCAAAAAACAATTTGAGGATCAACAGGCTATTGAATAATATACATACATGAAACTGTACATGTTAATAATACTTTTGTATACAGATACGCGTAACCTTTTCCAAGTCGACGAAAATTGTCGAGAAGCTTTAGAAAAAAAAAAATTTTTTTGAGATTAAAGTAACATAATTTAATCATCGTTATTTCATATGTTTTTTTTAACATCCTCAGTTTTCAAGATATACTCAACAAACCGGGAGTTTGAGTTTTTATGAAGCTTCAAGTCAAAAAGTTTTAACTTTAGACAAAAATGTAAAGAGACCTTTTTTGTGTAAAATAAAATTACCTTTTTGTTTATTTAAACTTTTTTTTTGTAAAATGTATCGTTCGCGACTTATATGCCGCAACCCGTTTTTCGGAAGACGAAATGGCTCCTCCACACTCCTGGTCATGCGGAAACCGGCAGATTTTGGATTTTTAGTACGTTTTAGATTATATTCTTCAAAATAAAAATAAAAAAAATCGCGCTCGAGAATGCCGGATTAACGTTTTTTTTTTACAAGTTTGCGACCCTATAACTCGGCGGCGTCAAGGACTTATCGTCAGATTAGTTAAATTTAGTCTTAAAACACTAAAATCAACCCCCAATATCTTAATCTGACGCGCTCGAGTATTACAGACTATCGATTTTTTTTTACTAATCTGATCGTCTATCCTAGGCGCGCGTCACTACATATAGAGCTAAATACTTTACAAGGTTGTTCTATTAGGTCCAAGGTATCTCTCATATCTTAAACTGCCACGCTCGAGTATTACCGAAAATTCCCCTATTCGCCTCCCTAACTATTAAGCGTCTGAAAGCTAAGCAACCCAATGAGGGTACTTAAGTCCTACTAAAATTCAAATTTGCGACAATTTGCTATGGGTGTAAAAGATTAACTACAACATGTAATAAGGAAGTGCAGGCCAAACGCTATTAAAATTCAGACAAAGTTATATTAATCTCAAAAAATACTATAATTCAGACAAAGTTATATTAATCACAAATATACGAAGGTGAAAACAAGTAACAGTAAAAAGGATCGGCACACTGGATGTATTTTTATTTTGTGATAGAGGTCAATCGTCAAATCCAAATCTGCTAGGCAGCGTTCAGGAAACTGCGCAAGAGCGTCTTCTCGTCTGAATTACCTCAGGGTCTGAAGACGAAAGTCTTCAACCAGTGTGTGTTACCAGTGATGACATACGGATCTGAAACGTGGTCTATGAGCCTCATAAAGGAGCTCAAAATCACACAACGAGCGATGGAGAGGGCTATGCTCGATGTTTCTCTATGATATCGAATCAGAAACGAGGAGGTACGAAGAATAACTAAGGTAACGGACATATCCCTCAGAATTAGTAAGCTCAAGTGGCAGTGGACAGGTCACATAGCGCGAAGAAATGATGGCCGTTGGGGCAAAAAAGTTCTAGATTCGGAGGAGGAGTGAGGAGACTTTTCGATCAAAAGTGCATCGAGGGATGTCCACCGACAAGATGAACGACCGACCTTGTTAAGATCGCGGGATCACACTGGATGCAGACCGTTTGTGATCGGTCGTAGTGGAAAATCGTGGGGGAGGCCTATGTTCAGCAGTGAACGTCTGATAATGATGATGATAATGAGTGTATTTCGAAGTTCTTCAACTTATAAACTTTTCAATCATGAAACATTGCAGGAAATCAAACTATATCAAGTTTGAGTATGACATTGACTGACACTGATTGATTGACAAAAGACATTCCGTTCTCGGCAATCGTTTACAATTTAATTTTATTTAAAATATATAATAGTGACAATTTAACTTGAAATCTTATTTGCAATCTGATGCTCATAGGAAGGAATATATAACTGACATAATGAAATCCAGAATTTATTAATGCCATGTATAAATACAAAGTGGTAAAAATCGATTGTTTTTACTTGTAACGGAACGTTGTATAATCAAGGACAACACTCAGTTGAATATGGTTTGAGACAATCTTAAATTGACGAATGAAACGTAGAAAACTTAAGTATTCATCAACTATTTGAGCAGATCTCAACAGATTTTCACTCAAATGCTCAAATCGGAAACCGGCTGAATACCAAAAATTAAAACTAAAGTTGTCTGACAAGTATTTCTCATGAGTTACCTACAGTTTTGTGGGGACAAACTTTTTGTCGGCTACCCTGTTAGTTCGTTACCCTTTTTAGAATCTAAGTGGTCTTCTGCAAAAGCCTACAAAAATAATAATGTTTATGTTTCCTACACTTTCTACCTTCATATAAAAGAATAAAGATAAAGGTTTTTCCCCACTACAACGCGTTCATATATGACACACGCTCTACTGAACAGATTGACAGCGTTCCGTCTTACTGTTATAAGGCGCGAGAGCGTATTTTTCTGGTGCTGACATGCTCCGTGCATGACACAGTCGGGTGTTGGTCGGTGTCGGAACGGTTCAGTTGGTAAGGTGCCATAGTTTTTAGTACAAATATTTATTTTGTTACCTGACGTTTTTATAGCACGGTACTGATATGCTACGGTGTAGTGGGCAAAAAACCTTTATCCTTATAAAAACTTCACGAGCTTTGTTGCGAGTTACATTTTGTGTCGTACAAGTATGATTTCAATGCGAATTGAAACGATTCTATGTTTAGAAGCTTTTGTTACCGTCGAGGTTACGTTTAATACCACAAATGCACGATGACTTTCCACCACAGCGGTTGCTGTGCTTGACCCTTATGTTCTGAGGGTTAAGGGAGAATGCAAATGACTTGAGCAGTTATACAAGTCCCTTTATTACGCCCTTACAGCCTTGGGGACACGCCACACTTGCCATTGATTGATTATGGTGCGATGATGTCACTGCACTTGCACTCGCATACTATCAAGACAATCATAGCAGCACCCTTGAACTTAATCGATTTATTTCCTTGTTTTCGAACCGATTAGCTGCACGTGTACCTTCTTGCTAAAACGGGACCGGACAATTAGAATAAACTCTCGATTGAAAATTTTCCAAGCGAGAAATGCAAAGTTTGTCTTCAGTATATGCTTTCACAATCTAATGAAGCAGTTTTGGCAAGATTCCAGAATGTACTTGCTTAAATAGTTTCTTTAGTAGTTTCATTTAATTGAATTCTATGGGTGAACTGTAGGTACGATTGTAGATCTTTGCGAACGACACAGAGGAAATATATTGTTTTCACTGTTTTAAAAGTTCTTTTAAGTAAATAAGCATATCATTTCAACGGTTAGCTTATTTTTCCATACATAAATGGCTAAGTAGAGTACCTTAAGAAATTTATTCAAAGTGTTACGTATTACGAAAATAGTCGTGTCGTCGCGTTGTGTATATGCAAATGATAAATCCAAAAATAGCACTGAGGATAGGTTAGATTTTCCAGAGCATACGTACATATATCTGTAGTTATGTGAGGAGTTCTTTCAACTTTTACTTTCAAGTTAAACTGAAGAAAGCGTCCACAAACGTCACACGTCATAGTCCGCGATAAATCTAAGTTCAGAAACCTTCAATATCCTAAGTTCATTACCGTTCGGGTAAACGACTTGTGTGGAATAAATTTCGGACGTCTTCATGCTTGAAGTCACCATTATTCAGGCTTTTTATGTAGAATATCTAATTCTACTAAAAGAGATTATTATGAGGAATAAGGAAACTGCGTTTGCATACACAGATGACATCTTTAAATTGGTACTTTAAACTGTTGGGAAATTGGATTCTGGGCTGAAAGAAAGATGCAGAGTTTAGTGAAAATAACGGAACGTATTTTCAAATATAGATTTGATGGAAGGTACTCATTTTGGATCCTAGCACATAGATTTATCCACTAATCAGAGGATTCTGTAGCTTATTATTATCAACAGCATTTGTCGACACAAGAGATCACACAATGAAGATTGTCAAAGTCAAGATGGGCACAGGGCACAGCGTCCCAGTCAGTGTTGCCATGTTATAAATGATACCAGTATTTATATTAAAATACTAACACAATAATAATAATTCGTTTTTGCTTCATTTCAACAAAAACATATTCGGATAGGATAACCTAACGCAGAAAAATGAGGAGACCTGACAGTTGATGGGAAGTAGAAAAAGACAAGTATTTTAATATAACCAAAGTACCCTTACACACTACGACTTTTAGCATCGATGCAGTCGCGCGTCAGTATCGATGCAGTCGCCAAAAGTGGTACGTAAATTGACTATTTCCAGCTTCTGCATCGCGACTGTATCGATGCTAACGCGCGTTAGCATCACGATTGCATCGCTGCTAAAAGTCGCAATGTAAAAAAGGGTTATAGTTAAACGTTGTACTCGTACTAGCTCTATGTTCTGTAAGATGATGCAATGCATGCATCTAAGTATCTTAATGCCCGCTGATAGTAATTGACGCCGCGCCCGTAACACACTCTTAATCAAAGCTACGAGAATCTAGCGTCATCGCCATCATAAATTGTCTTTTTATTGTAACTCATGTTATTGCTACATGAATAGTATATACTTTGAAATATTTTTCTTAGAAAAAGTAAGAAGTTAAGGTGTTGTTTTTATTTAATTATCTTTTAAAAGCTGGCCACCCTAAGCCTACGGCTGGCGATAACGCCAAGAAAAGCGTTTATGCATATTTAATCTGTCCGTTGCGTGAAACGTAAAATGCCAATGAACTAGCGTTTGTGCCAAGTTAACCTGTGTCCAGCTCAGAATTAATTGAAACAATAACTTATATTCTTTTCCGAAAACTACGATACACTTTGATGTTTGGTAGGTTTGGTGACAGATTTCCCTTACAATTCATACATAAATTTACACACATATAACTAGGCCTGCCGAATGACTCAGAGACCTCTGATGTTACGAGTAAAAATGTCAGAGAGGTACTAATAATGACGCTGTGTTCGTAAATGAAGAGGAAACGCGAACTTACATTGTCTTTTTTACTTAAAGTACATGATTTTATCTACGGCCAGTAAGAATCCGTCAGAGTTCCGCCGGGCATGCATCCCGCCATGCCATGACATCAAGACGGACTGCTTGCTATAGTTGTGTGGAGTTGCAAGCCTTGTGGTAGTTGTGGTAGTCTGTGTCAGCCAGTTTTTGACAACATACGTATCGTGGTGCAAGACTATTTCGAAGTTTGTTGATGAACAAACTTTTGTGCAACTTTTTAACCGATTTAAAAAAGGGGTTTCTCAGTTCAACCTGAATGTATGTATGTATGTATGTTTGTCCGCGAATAGCTCGCGTTTGGCCGGACTTTAACGGAAAACAGTAATCTACGTAGCACATCATGTCAACTTCAAATGAATTTGTTGCTGTGTTTTTTTTTCTAGGTTGTAAGTTGGATTTTATTAGTCGCATATACAAAGGGGACGCTTGGTTATTTAAACGTTTGTCATCTTTTGCCTGAAGTCTGAAGCAAAAGTTTTCCCTCTGCTCCTTCCACAGCATCACTTCTTGTCAGTTTTTTTTTGTATGACGGTAGGTTTTTAATGTTTAAACAAACCTTTTCTAGGACTTTCATGGCTCACAAATGATCGATAACGAGTAAATTAGCTTTATAACTATGTTTCTAACCACGCGAGATCGCTATCTAGTTCGAAAACGTCATAGAATATTTTAAAACGATTTACTGTTACATGTAATGGAGTCATCGTTTTATAACGTTTTGCAGAACGACACGAGCTTTTTACGTCAAGAATGCAAACTAGAAGGGTAAATTGAGGAAAAAGGCTTTTCGGTATTTAAGCCCTAGATAAATCGAAACTTTCAACAAACAATTCAATAATTGATAGTTAATAACCCTTACAGATTTTCGTTGTAAGATCTAAATATCAAGTAAAATTACACCTGATTTTTTGTTAGAACATAGAGTTCTTAGGTAGGTACGCAGATTTATATCAATATAACTACTTGTGAGATGGCAATGAACTCGTATAAATTGTGCAACAAATTAATTCGTTCAGATTTTTACCACTATGACCGCATAAAAGCTGAAATTTTCAGTCTGGAATAAGTAAAAATATGTACAAATTACGCAGATTTGTACATAAACGTCTGTTAAAGTTTGGCGACCTTCAGCATAATGTTATTGTTTTCCAAATTATAAGCTGTGTCGGAGTTAGATCCATCATCGCTGGAGTCGGCACTAATGCGGCTCGACACGCAGCTGACGCAGGCAGCGTTTGTGAAGTGCCCAAAACAATCTGAACAATGTTTAGGATTTTTCTTGTGATTACCTAATATCCATCCATACGCAATTTACTCTAATGTCATGTTATATATTTGAATAGCTATGAGTAGTACCTATTTGATTTGTTGCTTTAAGGTACTACAACTCGTCTTATGTGCTTTAGGTATCATGTCAATGCCCTGATATAGCCAATAATCCTGAATTCATTGGTCGACAGGACCATATCATGACATTTTTTTTTCCATCCTTTGCTGTAAGCTGCTGATGCTTGCTGAGTAGAAAATAAAATAATAAATAAATAAAAATATGTTTATTGACAACAAGACATAAATCAATAACCTTAACTTAAAATGTAACACCTTACTCGGAAATCTCTCAAACTAGGCTGTGCCTGTATCTTGGGAGACCAGTAAAATTTACTTGACTAGCTCGTGTGGCACGTTATATTCAAGTGTGTGTGTGTGTGTGTGTGTGTGTGTGTCGATCTGTGTGTAAGTGTTTGTGTGCGTGTGTGGTGTATGAGAGAGTGTTTGATTGATTATGTTAGCTATTACGGACTAGCAGCTCAGTTTGTGCATAGTCGAGTGAGCAGAGTCATTGAATTAGTGTGGCCTATACGAGTAAAAGGATCAAAAATTTTAATTATTGATTTTACAGAGTATACGTAGTTACCCATACCTACTCATAGTCCTCTAAAATGGTTTGACTCAGAGATATAGTACCTAATTAAAAGTTATAATCCCTAATCAAATCAATGTATATCAAAATCGCTAACCCGTTTTATGACTGGACACGATTATTGTATAATACATTGCTGGATCGATTTATTTTATTAGAAAATACTAATTAATTTATTTTTCATTATAATAGATTAAAACCAATAAGAAATGATTACTGGTTACTTAAAGGACCAATACTTCCGATGTTTGCTCCTATTACAGGCCACATTCTGTATTCGATGAATAATTGTAGCAAACAATTAAGACCAGTCATATTCCTTAGACTTAAAATGCATTTGCGGCGTAAATGAAAACACTATCGACAATAGCTCGCAGCTCTTAGCGTCACATGGTTATTGTAAAGCTTTCGAAAATTGTTATTATCAGGTGAAATCAGACCTCAATTACTCCGCCACGTCATATTTTTCTATCGTTGGCGTATACGTAACATGAGGTTTGATTGTAAAACTTGGAGGAAGCCTGGCTATTCAGGTCAGCGTATTAGCCCCTTGTTTGTGTTAGCCCCGCGATTAGACTTCGTAATTGCCAGCGAAATAACTCGAATCAAGGTTTTAAGGTTACTTACGCTTTGCTTACATAGCTTGGTTGAGGGCATGGTCTTCGTGGTCCCTATATTCGAATGATATGAAGTGGACTGAAAAGTTAAAGAGCGGGGGAAAATCTCAATTATTCATAAATTTTGGGTCAGTCGACTGCCATCAAGAGGCGGCACAATTTTGATGAAACTATTTTTCGTAAATTCCATTTTAATTTCTTTACTAACCCGGGGGTATTTCGTATACAAAAAGTTCATCGATCGAATTTTTGTTTTTGTTCTTTAATCTGGGTCACGATTTCTATACATTTTAGTTTCCTCCGTGCGGTAGTTATTTACGTGTGGATATATTTCTAGATTTTTTGTTAAAACGGTGGAACTCTTAATCGAACAACGTGTATTCGATTGACGCGAGAGGAGTATCTAGGCCCTGATTTTCAACTCAATCGATTTTTTAAGTGCACGATAATCCCTAGGCTCTGATATTCACCTTAACGTGGACTGCTGACTACAATAAAATAGGTACCGGTTAAATAATCGTGTCGATCGCTCAGTTTTTTTTTTAATTTTTAATTGTTCTGCTGTTGAGGTAAGACCTTTAACTGTGTTTTGGACCTTGGTGAAACCTTCAGCTGGTATCAGAGTAAGCGCTACTCGTGTTTGTCGTGTTGTTTATCTTGAAAGAGTTATATATCATAAAATAAAGGAGAACCGAACAAAGGTGGTGATACCCATAGATACCTTTATATGGGATCGTGTTAAATGTAATAGATTGATAGCTCTATTCTATTATTTACAGAAGAAAATACAAGACCTAAGTGGTCCTATCGCTGATATCAGAGTTAAAAGTTAATAACTGTTTTTTTCCAAACAATTAGGAAAAAGCCCTGTAACATTGTGTAAAGGTTTTACAATGTAATAGTCCATTGACAGCAGGAGGTGAAGGAATCGTTGATTACTAACTGGGTATACTACAGGCAATACATAAAACTAAAAAGTTGCTAAGCGAAAAATAGTTGCTCAAATTTTTCCCATGAAATTGAACATCTTATGTTGTTTAGAATAATGGTTGGTTTTTTTTTGCGGTTCGGACTATATTGGCGGGCACAGGCGATTGTTTGTTTGGCCGCGGTTGCCATGGCGACGGTATCGCGCATCTCGTGGAAATACCGCCGATTCGGTCACTCGGTCGTTGATCCTGTTATTTATTTATCTAGAGTTTATTTTTATTTTTTGCAATTTTTACCTTAAAACCGCAGGTTTTACCCCACTTATTAATATTTTATATAGTTTTCATAGTATTATATATTAATAGCAAAAACCCGCAAATGCATTTTAGGGAATTCATCATATAAATAACTTTATATAAGTACTCGTACCAATGATATTGTATTTAGAAGTAGATGACGCCTCGCAAACTAAAAGAGTACACAAATATGGCACCATCTGATTAATGGATGTCAATGGATTGATATCTATCACATCAGACATAACATTCGGATCTGAGTCTTAATATAGTAGCTTTCTTAATATATTTTTTAAAGTATGTAGGTACATTACAATAGACTCGTTGGCCTAATTTTAAAATTGAGTTCACTCTTTAGCTCGGTAGTATATTAATCAACAAAAACATTTTATTTTCAAACTATTTAATATTTAAAATATTGAAAAAATATCTAATAAATGCAATTTAAATGTATCACGTAAAACGCCATGGCGCCAATATCAGAGTCAGGTTCACTGCTAGGCATTCACGATCACGTGCCCACATGTATATTTTTTACAAATTAAATTAATCAAAATATTTACAGTCCTTATTTTAATTAATAAAGAAATATTTATTAATACACCGTAGCCATCTGGCATCATGTAAACAGGATGATTCCTTCAAATAACACGCTAATAGTGAGCGTACACATTTTTTTCTACAATCGTGAGGATCATCCCTCACAGATGTGTTTATCAACAGTCTTTTGGGGTACGTATTTATAATACCGAAAGTTCATAATACCTACAAATGAAATACCTACGCTTGAAACGTCGGAAATCAAAATACCGAACGAATGAAATACCTATACCCGATATACCGAAGCTCAATATGCCGAATTTCAAATAACCGAAAGTTCAAAATCCCGAAAGTTCGAAATCCCGAAAGTTTGAAATACCGAAGATTCATATCCCGAATGTTTAAAATCCCGAAGATTAATATACCTACATTTAGTATACCGAAGTTCAAAATCCCGAAAGTAAGATTAACTTTGCGGTAGGCATGCAGCATGCAAGCCATCAAACAGGCATGCATGTAACAAGCAGGCATGCAGCATGCAAGCAATCAAGCAGGCATGCAGCATGCAACATGCAAGCAATCAAGCAAGCAGGCATGCAGCATGCAAGCAATCAAACAGGCATGCATGTAGCAGCATGCATAGGTTTTGCTCTTCTCCGGCGCTGCGGGAAGTGCGGCCCTTTCACCCTAGCGTAGCGATTTGCTACAGCGGGCGAGGGCTGCCCTCCCTCCGCGCCTCCGGCTTTTGAATTACACTCTAGTATCGGGCAGACTAGTACCACGGCGAAGGACCACGGCGATTCGGGGTCAATCAAAATTTGTTTTTCATAATGAACCTCAATCGTATACAATTTGTTTGGCGTTTCGTTCATATACGTCTTGTGAAATTCGGTATTTTTTATCTTCGGGTTTTAAATTTTTCGGTATATTAAACTTTCGGTCATATAAACAGTCGGTATATTGAACTTTCGGTCATATAAACAGTCGGTTTTTTTTTAAATTCGGCATTTTAGTATTCGGCATTCCAATCATAGGTCTTATAAGATTCGGTATTTTGAATTTTCGGGATTTCAAACTTTTAGTATTTAGAACTTTCGATCATATTAACATTCGGCATTCTAAAATTCGGCCTTCCGTTCGTAGGGCTTATGAAATTCGGTATTTTAAAATTCGGTATTGTAATACGTACCCGTCTTTTGTGTACTTTTGTTAACGCGAGTGCCGGTAACCTTTTGATCCGTGAGCGTCTACGCTGTTACTTTAAAAAGAAATAAGGGGTAATTTATAGTTATATAACATATTAACATACATTTCCATAGACATATTTGTTAGGGTCATGCGGGCGGGATTCAAACCCGCGACTGCTTATCTTTGTAGTCCGGAACGTAAACCACCACACCGTGACGGTCGTTAAATTATCATTAAAACATATAGTATATTATTAAAGTACCAAACTACTCCATGTATAGCACTGTCTTAGAATATCAGCCATGTTAGTCTGTGAGTTGGCTAAGAAACAAAACACACTAATTTTATTGAAAATACTTCAATCATGAATGATAGGCTTCATTAAATACAATTTACTTAACGAAAATATGATATTCGGTTATATAATTATAATATATATTTTTTTCGGTTATATAATAAATATGTTTTTTTTTTAAATTTAGTTAGGTGTTTCTGCAGTTTTAAAGACGCACTGAGGCATTAAGACACTGACGCCATCAAAAACAGACTACGTCAAAATTATGACCCCAATTTGAAGTGAGGTGTTGTTTAGCTGAGCCATCTTTTAGCCTCTCACCGGTGATCTAGTTCTTAATACAATATCATTGACTCGTACTAATGAGGTTTTAGAGAGATAACAAACAGGTTTTGTATCGCGCTTCAAATCGCTTGTGGACGGCATCATTTTGGTCGCTTCCGAGTTGGACGTTGGACTGTTCGACTATATTGTTGAAGTTTTGACACATGACGACACTGGGGTGGCACTCGTCAAACACATTTTGGATGCTAATGAAGATAAACAAGATGCGGTAGGAGTATTCTGTGACCTATCGAAGGCATTTGATTGTGTCGACCATCAAACACTCATTATTAAGCTAGAACATCACGGTGTATCTAATGATGCGTCGAAACTGTTGGATTCTTACCTCTCAGGCAGACTACAAACAGTAAACGTTAATGGCATTAACTCCTTAGGTGCCCCGCTTTAAATGGGAGTGCCCTAGGGCTCAATATTGGGACCTTTGATGTTTTTGATCTATATTAATTACCTTCTTTTTAATTCAAAAGACTCCTGTGCGATAGTTCTGTTTGCTGATGATACTTCTTTAATCTTCAAATCAAGAAAAGGCGAAGAATCATTTGATAATGTCAGCGGAGCTCTCTAAGGTATTAAATTGGTTCACTAGCAATAACTTGCTCCTTAATACAAAAAAAAAAGACTAAATGTATTAAATTCACCATGCCTAACGTGAAGCAAGCTAACACCGAAATTCTACTCAACGGTGAAAAATTTGATATATCAAACTCCACTGTTTTTCTGGGCATTACATTGGATTCGAAATTGCAGTGGGGACCACATGTTGACGATCTGGCTGGAAGATTTGCTACAGCTGCCTTTACGGTTAGAAAAATTAGTCATTTGACAGATGTTTAAACAGCAAGGCTTGTGTGTTTTAGTTACTTTCATAGTATAATGTCATATGGTCTTCTCTTGTGGAGTTCTGCTGCAGACATCGATACCATCTTTATTTTAAAGTAAAGAGCCATTTGTGCCATTTACAAACTTAGTCCCCGCGAATCCCTGAAAGAATTCTTTGGGGAAATTAACATCTTCACTGTCGCTTCTCAATAAATATTTGATAATATCATGTACGTACGCAAACATTTAGATCTTTCTATGAAAAAAAGTGATATTGATTCGTATAACACAAGAAACTTGTCATTCAAACTTCAGGTTAGCCAAAACAATGAATTCATTATTGGGAAATGGTGTCAATTTTTTCAATATACCTAATAATGTTATCGAACTACCTATTAATAAATTTAAGTTACATGTCAAAACTACCCCAATGTCGAAGGGGTATTAAACAATTCAAGACTATCTTAATGACGAGAATGTATGGACAGTCCAGCCTGCACCAAACTGATGTACCTACCTGTTTATTTTGATTTGTATCATTTTGTGGCAGCTAGTGGTGACTGAGTTAGTTCTGGCGTTTCTTCTCAGCACTTGCCAGAGTGTCTGTGTCTTGACGCGAAGCGCTAGTAGGGCCCAAAGGATAAGTAGACATTATCTAGCCCCATATGAGCCGTATTTGATTGATATTACACTAATCACGGACGTTCATAAGTGGCTTTTTGTGTCCTTAATTGAATGAATGAATTATTTTAAATTATTAAATTTAATAAATTTAATAAATTACTATCGACTTTTGAATATTCATGAAAGAAATCTTAAAGCAAGTTAATCTTAAATTTCTCTCTATATTTAGTAGGCCTACATGTCGTGCCTTAGAGCGGTTGAACTATCTTAATTATTCTTATAAGACTATTTTAAATAAAACATTCCAGGAGTTAAAATAGTTTGATGAAAAAATATCACTGAGTTCACGACTAATAATCGAACTCTGGCAGTGTGATGTGCTACGATTGGTGTGGTGTTGTTGTATAGTTGAAAACGGGTCCATATTGGCTCACCTAAAGTTATTTACCCAAAATTGTACTTCCTAATGATTTGTAAACCGAATGATCACTCTTCCTAAAATTTTTCATCCTAAAGTTTTTATACACATACTATTTGTAGTGCTACCGGCTATGTGCATAACACTCATGTTTCCGAAAATTGTAATTAATAATATCATTAATGTTAATATATTTAAACTCCTTATGTTTTTTTATCAAAACGCTTTTATCCCTAAACATAATTACCATAATATTTTCACTCATACTCAGAAAAACTTTTACCAAGTGTAATAAAAAATATATGTGTAGACAACTGTTTAGAATAATGAAAAGTCTGATATTTGTCAAGTTCACTGATATTTGTCTTAAATGAATGAAATTCATAAAACACGACTCAGTTACGGTTATGTTTATGGCCTGGGAGTTTATACCGCAGTTTTAACCGTACTTAAACCAAATACTAAAGCACCGATTCGGTTCTGGCACATCGCCGGCCGCTGCCGCGGCACGCTCGCTTCGCTCGCTCGGCTCGTGCGTTGTGGTCACAGTTCAAACCTAACCTAAACCAATGATTATGAATAGGACCGATTCGTTTCTGGAACTTGACTGATTGACTGGAGCAGGACTCCGGGCAGGCTCCGTTCGCTCGGCACGCAAAATTAATGTATTTAATGTTGATTTTTATGAATAAAAAGAAATCTAAACAAAAAAGATATGACTTTGAATAAAAGTGTAAAAGATGGTTATGTTGAGAAAATATAGGAAAGCAAATAAAAGTACAATAGATGTTTATTGCTTCTGACATTATGAAGTTGAATGTTTCGGAATTATGAACATTAGAGACAGAGCAGTTAGGAATTGTGATTGTTAGGATGAAAAATTTTAGGAAGAACATTTTCGGACTTCCAATTATCGGGGTTAAAAAATTAGGTGAACTTTGGCGCACCCGTTGAAAACATCTATATTTGAGCTACTGTTCTAATTTTCAAAAATGCTACACTCCTATTCCATATACACTATGACGTATGTATATAAACTATGACGTCACAATGTTCTGTATTTACCTTGGAACCCAGAAGAACTCTCCATCGGCCCCACACGAATTCTGTGCCCTACTCCCAAAACACTGCCCATGATGGATTTACTCCTACACCGATGCTTCTAAACTATCGGACGATGGGTGCGTAGGCTCCGCTTTGTGGTTACATGCATTAAAAATTTCTCTATTGTTGAAACGACCCGATTCTACTTCTGTCTTAACTGGCGCATCCCTAGTTATTTTGAAAGTAATCCTCCAAAGAGTCACATAATCTTAACAAATCAATCATCTTCTCAAACTCTCAAAGTTGCCTTCAACCAATTATATCTTTGCCTTTTACATCTAAGACTAAACTCTACAAATTCTTAGGATTTAACAATCCCTATTCAATTGTAAGACGTAAAACATAAATGTAGTTCTGGCTTGGATCCCAAGCCATAGTGATATTCCGAGGAACGAAACTGTTGACTCGTGTGCTAAAAATGCAAAATCCATCGGCTCCACGGAACATTGCAAACATTTTCCCCACGATATCATTAGCTTGGCCTACCATCAACTGTTCCTTTCTTTTAAAATACAGATTGGAAGAATACAAGACAACAGGCAGATAAATTCAAATACCCCGACCACCCAAACCTGTTCTCTCTACCATATTAATGTAGGTTTCGCTTAGGACATTCTTGTACCCCACCCCCTGTCCACTTCGCCAAATAAAAGTAAAAGATAGCTCTTTGTGAATGCGGTCTAGACGAAGGTTCCACCGATCATATATTTTTCGATTGTCCAAAAATTGGCTCTTCACTTGTTAGTTGTAACTTATATCCTTGCTCACCCTAGTTGACTACCATTTTCTGGAAATATTGACTAAAATTGAAAATGCGCAACAAAATTAAACTTTGAATTCTTCTCCACAAATTACTTATTAGTTACCCCCTCCCCCCTCTCCCACCATGCGTCTGTCTGAGTATACGTCCCTATGTTGTTATATTTAATAATGTTATTATTTATTTGTGTCATATGTATAAACAGTGCACAAACAATGCTCACTTGAATCTGGTGAAAGTGGAAACACTGGTTGGCCATAAAAGAGAAGAAGAAGAAGAATGGTTTACCTACAGTGCGACATGGATCTTTTGGCCAACGGCGAAAACAGAACTAACGCTGTTATCTTCAAAAATGCGTCTATCGATCTAGCGTACTCAAATCTCCCCAATCTCACATGAAATTTCCCCATTTTGCCTAACGTTTTCTTGATGTATCATTTTACACAAATTGCCCTGTACTCGTATACCTATGTGATTTCAATGAATATCTTAGAAGCTTTCACAGTTTTAATATAACTCGCACAAAAATATTAGTTAATAACCGCTAAGGTTACTTCCAATAGGCCCCTTACTTCCAATGAAAATATGTGTTTTTGCGTTGAAATATTTTACAGGGAATCCGAAATTAGTAACGTAAACGAAATATAGTTTGTTTAGTTTTCTGAAGACTGAAGAGTTGTTTTGTCCACTCGACACTAGATGGCGCCACATGTATGTATTTATCATAGAAGTATCCCATAGTTTTATGGTATTTCTCGTCCGTATTTTTTCCCCATCTCAAAATAGATGTTATCAATCAATGCGACCTATATTAGGTGTGTTTTATTTTTGAAATTAAACAATATTTGTGTATGATGACCTATTTTGAGTGCCAATACGCAAACATGAGTGTTTAAGTGATTTACTAATTCGAGATAAGGGTATCATATAAAGGTTAGGCTACTAGGTCCAAAATAACAAACAGAAATGCTCAAATGATTCTTTATTTAAGTAGGTAGGTACTTATAAATATGATTCAATAATACGAAATTGTTTAAATATACTATTTTGTTCTATAATATAACATTTAAGGTTTACATTTACAAGTTAGCAAAATTGTTTTGTGTTTAACTTTATTTTTTAAATGTTATATTAAGGATAGTTATTTGCAAAAAAAAAGTTTATTGAAATAATACAATTATAAGTAGACTAGTTGAAACATTTATTTTATAGCAGTTTTGAAAGGGCTTAAAAAACCATCCACACAAATATTTATTTTGTATTTTTTTAACCACAATCACAAAATTCAAATTATTATGGTGAATGAACACGAATTTAAGATATTAATGAACTAATAAAGTAGTTGTTAGGATGATAACATTAATAAAAATAATATTTTTAAAAGTAATAAACGTTAAGAACAGCCATTTAAATAATGTCACTATACAAGGGTACATCATGCTAGCAATCGACAAATCCACAACGTAGCTACTTAATTATGTTTAAAAATAAAAACTTAAATCAAGAGTTGAGGTGTTTTTTATTATATAATAAAAAAAACAGGAAAACTATTTGACTATCATGATTGGTTCAGGAGCCAGTATGAATGCACCCTAAGGAATTCGATGATTCCTTCAATGAGCTTATCCTAAATGATTTCTTCGTATAAATGCGAGGAATAAATATTGGCAGTTTAGTAGATAAACTTTAATATTTACCTTATAGTTACAGATTGGAAAGTACCTTACAATTACTCCTATTTGAAAGACAAATGCCAATTACAAAGTACGACATGTAATTTTATTTTAATAACTAAACATAACAATAACTTTTGGGTAAGAGAAATGAATTTTTACTTGCAGAAAACAACTTGAAATCTTAAAATAAGTCAAACTGATAAAAAGCTAATCTTTTAAACTTTTAATCTGAATTATTATTTATTCTTAAAATATAAAATACTAAGTTGAAATAAACTTACTGACTAGTTTTTATAAATACATTTCAATGTTTACTTATTTATGTTTCAACATTTAATTATCTCATGTTAATTATAAATATGCACGGACAGAATGACACACACACAGTTGTTACTTTTACCGAGTTTGCTTTAAAAGCTCCAGTTTTAAGGCTACGGCGTTTTTACGAAATGATGCCAAAGCGCTTCGTTATTCTACAATGGAACATTAAAGATATTGACACTAAAGTTGCAAATCATGTCAAAAGAAACATACTGAAAGATTCTTGCTTACAGGCCCCCATTGTTTATAGGATTACTATGTTTTCGTGATTGAGTACTCCCAATGTATGTTTATACGCAACAAAGAAGAATAACTAAAACAACTGCAGGCAGTACACAGGAATCTTAAGTTGGTAACTAACAGTCACTGGATGAAGAGGACAATATTCCGTCACGTTCTGGCTACTCTAGAGGTAGAGAGAAGAAGAACACAGGATAGGTTTTTCCACAGAAAAATGTACAACTAAGTTCAGATCTGTTGTACAATTTATGTGGATTTGATATTGCTGTACCTGATAGGGAAGAAAAAAATCCCTAAGGACAGCTGAGAGAAGCGAAATCTTAAATTATGTGACTGATTCACAGATAACTTTAATAAAACTTGAAGAACATAGAAAAATTCAATAGTACCTCATTGAAAACAAAATTATGAACGTATTCACAAGCAACACTTGCAATAAAAAAAATAAGGAGAAGCTGTAAATAGACTCTACATTTTATTTATTTAAAACAATTCATGCACAAACAAAAGGTACATGTGGCGGACTTATTGCGAAATCATTTTCTACCAGTCAATCACAGGTCTATACAGAGAAAATGCTGGCGGCGCGAAGTAAGTGATAGAGGGGCAAAAGAAAGAGATTGACGATTAAAACTAGACAATGCACTATTGTAGTACATTGTAAAAGCTACTCGACCTTTGCAGTGGCTGAGAAGCTACATAAATTTGTTTTGCAGCAAAACTGTGCAGAAACATCAATCAGGTTTTACAAAACAGATGTTCTCCTGGAACAAGTTTGCTTGTGAATACGAAGCTGTAACTACATAGATGAGAGAATACTGTCTACAGAATCTTAATGGTAAGTGTAACCCCTAAAGGCGCCTCTCGTCAGCCTCGCGATAGGCACGGGCGGGGGCGGCGGAGGCAGCATGTCGAACTCCTCAACGATGGTCTTCGGATGGAGGGCGCTGATGTTGTTGTCCACCGTGTACGTCCTCGCGTGGGTCTTTGTCATGCGCGGTGGTTCGTCGTTGACCAGCCAGTCGCCGCGTTCACGTAACCTCCTCTGCTTTTCCAGCTGTCGATCCCTCATGTGTTGTAACCGAGCGAGGTGGCTCTTCACTTGTTGTGGAGTGAGACCGGTCTTTCCAGATTTAAGGAGGTTCGCGTTGAAGTTGTAAGAAGCTTCGGGGTCGCGCCGGTTCCATTGGTACCTGGAAGTGGAAGAATGCTTATGAGATACTTCGTATTGTGATCTTTAGATGCTGATGATCAATTTTTTTTATAAGTAAACAAAAGAAAATAATGACAATCTGGTTCATCTAAAAATAGAGACATCATTTATGTGGTGTCGTTCACAGCGGTCGTTGACTTATATTTGTATGGTGTTTTGGATGTTCTCAGAACCATGAAGGAGCTGATGTCATGGTAAAGAATATCAGTATTACGACATCTATTGTAATGGGCTTCCTTCGTCTTATTCGTTACAATGGTTTTATTGAGATTTAAGAGATGATTATCAATAATATGCAAATTAAATGAGTTCTTTAACATTACCAAAAGTATTCGAAGGATTTTGGGCATTTATTGAATGTTCTTTTAACATCTAACAGTAACTCGTTACAGTTGATGTAAAAATTTATGGACAATTATTTAGATGTTATTGGGCTATAAAAGTTAGCTAATGTGTTTTGTTCGCGAGAGATTGTACCAGGATCGGTTCTCTTTGGTTTGTAACGATAATGGGAAAAGTTTTGCTCACTAAAATATGATTATGCTTTTTAAATATTTGATTAACTTGGTAGAACATTTATTGCATAACGTTGGACACAATGGGTTTTAAATTGTGTCTTTAGTAAAAAATATTCTAGGACCTAGTCAGATAAGTACATTAACAATCTTACGATTGTTTAAAATAAGTTTGCTAGTTTTCTCTTTTCTTATTCAATATCTTTTCAATGGTTAAGTTCTAGTGTTAGTTCTATTTCTAATTCAATTAGGAGAGATAGCGAACATCACCAGGGCTATTAGTCTTTTCCGACAGTCAGGTAATGAAAAAGACTTACCCTGGGAACGGTTTCGTGAGCCTTGTGCTAGTCGGCCGCGACCGCTTCCTCAGGCCTCCAGGCCTGGGCCTATGAGCCTTTGCCGTCCGGCCGCTCGGGTGCATTCGTAACGGGCTCGGTCTCAGATCGTAAGACTTCGGGTTCAGCATCGGGTTAATGGTGACATCGTTGAACTTCGGATCGTTAACTTCGCGGCTGACGCTGGGCGCCGTAATCTCGTTAAGCTTGCCCATACGCTGCCAGCGCCGGCGCAGGTCCTTCACTTTAGACTTGGGCACTTTGCGGAGCTTTGTTTGACATATGTACTGTCGCGGCTGGTAACAACTTTCGGGTGCCCATCTGGAATAAGGAGGTACATTTGTTAAGTTATGCCCATATTTTGGGAGCAGAGCACGGGAGTGAAAATGATGAATAGTTAAGCGAGGATAAAGTGAGGTTATACTGTAGTTACGTAGTTCGATGTCGACGAGTACTACCTGAGAAAAGTCACCTCAATAGGTAGGTCCAACTTTGAGAAAGCGGTCAATCGACGAATCCAACTCGGCTAGGTATCGTGCGCAAGAGCGTCTTCTCATCTCAATTATCTCAGTGTCTCAAGACTAAAGTCGTCAACCCGTGATAACATACGGGTCCGAAACATGGTATCTTACTATGGGCTTCACAAAAAAAACTCAGAATCACACAAAGAGCGATGCAGAGGGCTATGCTCGGTTTTTCTCTACGAGAACGAATCAGAAACAGAGAGATACGGGGAAGAACTAAAATATAGCCCTGCGAGTCAGTAAGCTCAAGTGGCAGTGGGCAGGGCACAAAGCGCAACAAACTGATGGCCGTTGGGGAAGAATAGTTCTAGATTGGAGACCTTTCGAGAAATAGGCGCAGCATTGGACTTGTACAGACAAGATGGACAGACCGATGCAGGATCTCACTAGATGCAGACCGCTCACAACCTGTCTCTGTGGAAAACCGTGGGGTTAAATATGTTCATCAGTGGACATCCTTTAGCTGATAATTTAATGATGATGTGGTTACGATGAGTTCAAGATGGAGTTTATGCAGTTTCAATCTAAATCCAGTTGCCATAGTCTAATAAAGTATAGACCTAAAGATAGACGTGCGAATCATTGGAGTTCAGGCAGATGCCTTATTATTTATGACGTTATATTCATTCATTTCCTAGAATTTTCATAGTAAAGAGTCTTATCTACGAGATTCATAGTAACGTGTTATCTTATGAGATACTTATAAAGATAGTGTCTAATTAATTAGGTATGACGTGTAATCATTGTTTGCAGTAGGTGTGAGTGTACACCTCAAAAACTAGGCTATTTATCTTTCTACTATTCAAACACGATATATATTTTGACTTGGGTTTACTGCAAAACATTTGTTCGTTGAATGGTTTATGAAACATTGATCAAACAGGGGAATAATATTTACAGCAGATTTAGGAGCCAATAAATAGATTGACATTTACGACGCCCTCTGCACATGCATCAATGGGGCAAGGTCCATAATCCGTAAAATCATTGGTCACACAGCCCAGCCGTGTGTCATGTCATGGGGCTCAAACGAACCATTGTTCGCCAACCGCACAATTCGGATGGCGAATCGTAAAGTTTTATATTGGTTTTCGTGGTATCGATCGCTGTTTAGCAATAATCGTTCCACCCAATAACCGTGCCGTTAAAAGGTTGAGTGCAAGTGAAACAAATGAGCGAGTCGGGGATATATTGTTGAGCGCATTTTATGACCACGTCTGACCTTGAAATATCTTCGATATAGAGTCTGAAGTGGGGAATGAGTTTATGATTTCAGTAAATCACGTATTATTGCTCAAAATATAAGGTTATATTTCCCATAATCTGTAAGCAACGGTCGCGTAAAAAACAACACATACGTAAATAACGATGGCTCATCAACATTTAAGAATATTTCTGAATAGATAGAATAGACTTACTACGTAAGTACTATATCTATTCCGAATACTACATAGTAAAACCAATATTACATAGTAAAACCAATAATGGTGAGTTTTGCGAGGCTTTTGCCTAGAATGGGTCCAAAAAATTTTTGGACCAAATTAGTATAATGTTTCTACTTGCACCATACAAATGAGAAGACAAACTGAACTTGGGTACTGCGCTAATAAAATTGTGTGTTTAGTGCCGAGCTTTGGGGTCTCAGCGAACAACGCGACGCGACCCTACGAATCTCCCCAACTTCCAATTTGTCACGAACTAATAGAATATCAATCTTTCTTAACGTTTGTGTTAGGTTTTTAAATTTATTGAATTTCTGTTTAAAACAAATCTGCTGTGGGACATTTGTAACATTGCAGAGACTGGCTGACAGAAATAACCTTTAATCAGTTACTATACATAAAGTACGAGTTACGAGCCTTATTTTGTAGCACTTTGGTAGCAAATCCAACTGTCCCGTGCACGTACACATATGGACAGACGAACTTGTAAGGATCACAGGAGGAGTCTCACATGACTTATTGTCATCCCCAAGGTAGTTGGTATACGTAACGCATTTCCTCAGCGTTTAAAAAGTTGGAAGTTGGACACCAATCATATACATTGCTCTGATCCCAAAGTAAGTAGCCAATGCACTTGTGTTATGGAAATTAGACACAACGGTGGTCCCACAACACCCACACCCGAGACAATATTGAAAAGATCGTTTTCTACATTGACCCGACCGGGAATCGAACCCGGAACCTCACGAGGTTGCGACACTTGAAACCAGCATGCTAGCCAATAATAATAGTCCTCCTAGCCGATTTCGACTACAATGGCCAGTCTCAACGACTAACCGACTTCGCGGGACAGATTATAGTGCACAAGTGTGTGCGCAAACACAGGTGAACTCTCTATTCCTTTCACTCTCATAGCCCGATGGGACAGCAATCTGACACGATTGGAGAGAGATCAGGCGCAGGACCAACGGCTTAACGTGCTTTTCCGAGGCACGGGGGTGAAATACCGCCAACTTCCAAACTCCGGGCTATCCTAAAAAATTCTGAACAGAAAAACGCAGGTACGTATTTTTGGCCCGACCCGGGGATCGACCCGGGACCTCTGACGCAGCCGTCGCTTTTAAGTGCGCCCCTCTAACCGCTGCGCCACCGAGGCAGTCAAAAAAAAGGATTACACTGGCTGCAGACCGCTTGCAACCTTTCGCTGTCGAAAACTGCGGACGATGCCTATATTCAGCAGCGTCTTTTTGCTGATAGTGATGACGTCATTGCATCGTCACTCACCGGTACTTGAGGTCGGGCACCATGGCGATGCAGTGCCACTGCAGCTGCTCCGGCGTCAGCTTGCGCATCTTGCTGAAGGACTGGTAGTGCATGCGGCGCAGTTCGCCGCCCCACTTCCAAGCGCGCGCGTTATAGTCGTAGATGCCGCCGATCCAGCGGCTGGCTTTCTCTGGAATTGAATGGAATAAAGACTTTAAAATAAGCTTCTTTTATTGACATAGAATCAATGTCGTGGAGATCCAAGATTTTACGGGTAGATACTCATGAGTATGGCTACGCTCGTAAGCGTAACTAACTTTATAAACGGAGAGCCTTGACCACTCTCATGAATGCTAAGTCAAGACTAATTTTATCACAATCGGTTAACTTACAATTTCAGCGAAATAAAGTTACACACATTTTATGCGAACAGTTTTCATTTTAACTTTTGGAAAGTGAAATTTCATAGAAAGCTAAAGTACTAACCTACGCTAGGCTTGTTGAGATAATTCCTCAAGTTTCTGTCTTCCCATCGCGCTGGCACCGACAAGTTACTATCCCGATCCTGTAACAAGAAAATATATTATGTAATAATGACATTAATTTTTTTTTAGGTTAATCAAGGGCAGCATGAATATACGAGGAAAAAGAAATACTATTTAATACTTTCATAGAACATTTCTGTTTATTTCTTTAATAAATCAGATCGCAGATGCATGACTAAGATGAATTCAAACGGATTTTTATCGAGTAAATTGGTAGCGATTCGTCACTGCGACATTATGAGTGACGAGCGGCAGCGGCTACTTTTTGGATGCCATAATTTATTTTGTGACAAACATTATAAATTCTGCTCTTTGTAGAGTCCTTGAAATGTTAAACTGTTGGATGCCGAGTGATGGATGTGACAGGCCTATGACCTACATTCGCACAATCACAACATTGACTTTAAAATTGTAATTAGGAGTATGGTAGTCACGTTTTGAATTACGTTTAGTTGCGTGTGAGTAAGATCAAAGGAACTCGTAGCTTTTAAAATTATTTTAAAGCTTTCAATTTTTCCATTTATAAAGTATGTCTAATATGTGTGTGTGCTAATATTATACATTCTTAATTTGGAAGACTTTTTAGAACTTTCTGCTCTTCTTATAAAAAAAGTTATTTTTTCCTTTTTTTCGCACTCATATCTGCCATTACCATTTCATAATATTGCTTATATATTGTATTATTCAATCAGTATAAATGTTTTTGCGTATAGGTATTTCTTATAACATTCAATTCTATAGAACTCAATTTTCCATTAATACTGATTCGATCAGTGTCGTTAAAGTCACGGGTGCCGCCGTTCATTGCCAATTGTCCTACTTTAGGCACATGTGTTAACATTTGCCATTTCTAAAGAACCGCTTCTTTGACAACGTAGCGACACTATTTTATTACTATTCTGGGAAAACCGTCTCGGAAATGCTAAAGGAAACTGAACCTTGTCATAAACATTACATTTACTAATCTCGTAAATGTAATGTTTTATAGTGATACTTATAAACTGTGATGATTTTATGGCAAGGGGTATTAATAGAGTGGTTTCGCTTAACCTAGCTCCAAAGATGTAGATCGGCTTTGTGTTAAAATCTTACTTTTACTATTATATTTACTTTAAATGCTATAATTTTCCTATTCAGTCTGACACGCCGAGACGGATAGGCTTATTAGATGCGTGCTCGCAAGCTTGCTCAGTGACGTAAGCCCCGATATAAAATGCGCTCGGTACTGTTGACTTTACGAGGTGGCCAACTCATGGCTATGCATTTACCAGTATAGTACATAAGTTATATTAGATATGCCTACTAGGCCCGGCCGATTAAATTATATCTCGGATTATAGATTTTCAAAGTCATAATAATAAATCAGATTTGTAGTAGTCTTGCTAGCAGAAGCCTACTATTTAAAGTTTCTTCCATTAGCTCTATCGCATTCTTCAAGATATTATGACGGAGACCTTTTAAATTTATTTTAGGCAAAAATATTAATTTATTCAAATATTTGCTAATACATGAAACATACGCAACGCCGAGGTGTGAAATAGTCATCTTTAGAATATGCAAATATGCGACATGTTAACTTGTTGAAGGTGTCTTACTACTACCGAGTTCTTTCTTAATTTAGGTGATCTAAGCAATTAAGTTAGTATCAGATTCTCTAAAAGTTTTGAAACTGCTCGGGATTGTTATTATACCGCTTAAAAGTACAACATTATTGCTGTATTTTTTTAGAACTAGTAGAACATGGAATCTTAGTTCTATTAGTGGGTGTTTACAATCAATATATATTTTAGCCGAGCCGAAACGCGTCGTGTCATAAGAGCGATAAATCTCCGGCGAAATCGGCGCGCGCGTCGTTCCAAAGAAAGCGTGGGCTTGCCCTATACTGAACTAGTAGGAATTGCGAAAGGTTAGCGCGGTTTAGGTCGATGGTGGCAAGTGTCTCTTAAGTTTAAGGTCAAGCTGTTTCTCTTGGTCGCTCCATCTTGCGCACGGAAAGTAGATGTTAGAATATTTTTTGCATTTTTGATAAGTAGGTAAATTATTGTTTTATTACAGTAACATTAGAGATGTTAGTAGTAAAGTCTTGAACTTTTTTGATTTAATTTTCATGAATAATATTCATTAAATGTATTAAGGTCGTTTTAATTACATAAGTTACTAGGTGTGCATACAGAACGATATTAATAAGTTCTGATAAATCTGTCAATATTTTAACTTCAAACTTAGAAACAGTAATCATAAATATGGTACTGGGTTAAATACGTATCAACAAATACTTCCACTCCTACCAAAAATGCCGTCGTAAAAATTTCAGCAGTCTAAACATCACAGAGTACGAAGTGAGGTAAATGTGAGACTCACATTTACCTAGACGCAAATAGCGCTTAGGCAAGAATAATGACTAAAATATTTGGACGTCTCCGCAATCGAGAAATAAATTAGTTCTTTTGAATGCGGTTACATAAACCTATTCTCAGTGTCAAGGCTGCAGGAGCGAACCGCAACCGATATTATGCGTGTGCGCTGAATTTGTAAGTACGATGCGCGTGGCAACAGGGCCTTTAGAATGATGCTATTTTTAACGGTTCTTAGTTATATGTTAAATTGGCTGTGTTTTAAATAAACTGACATTATTAAAAAAAACGTATATGAAATTATTCGACGTCCTCCGTTAGTCCGGTCAAATTAGACATCCAAGGTTACAAAAATTCCCACCTAGCTGAAAATTGGTAGGATTGTTTAAAACACCATCATAAATGAAATGTAGAAAGTCCCCATCGATCCGATACCTGGAAAAAAAGTTACTCGGGGTCAAATGTCACAAAAACGGGTTTTTCGCGATTTTCAGCAAAACGGTAAGTTTTATCACAAAATTAGCCAGCCAAAAATTGTAGAGCAGATAAATATCTACAAAAAATGTCTATATACTTTTCTTCCTAAGAGCCACCATTTTTGACATATAACGATCCAAAAAGTTGAAACTATTGAATAGTAAAAGATATTGGCAACGGTTGAAAATGATAAAAGTGATAAA
Organism: Pyrausta purpuralis; assembly: GCA_963924145.1. NCBI lineage: Eukaryota > Metazoa > Arthropoda > Insecta > Lepidoptera > Crambidae > Pyrausta > Pyrausta purpuralis. Next base: position 25,753,063 of record OZ001648.1, on the reverse strand, counting down.
AGCGGTGTAAGTTAAAAAAAAATAGGGATATTTATCCATCTGACTCATAATTCTCTAATTCTTCTGCTTCTTCTTCTCCTTGTTCTTCTTCTTCATCTTCGCTGCAAGTAAATTGCTCCAATAATGACAAATCGCATGTCTCCTCGTTAACATCAAATGAATCCTAAATTGTTGGTGATTCAACATTGGAGCACGACCGGTCTTGACAATTAGTACATGCTACAGAACAAAACAGGTCAACTTTTTTGCAACCACATTTAGCACTACATCCCTTTTTACAGTTGCAAAAATTGTATTTAACAATTTTTCCGGCGCAGGTGGGAGTAAAATTTGAACTGGTTCTGATGTATTGTCGACCAACTTCCAACCCCACTCTTTTGGGTCTAGCTACAAAAAATAGCATAACCAAGCCACACTTGAACTTGGTAATATACCCGAAAAAGATGTTGATGAGCAGCCGCTGAGGTTGGAAGAAGACAAGCTAACTGCACTTGTTTTTTATTTCGGGTATTTTTAACGAAACATGCATATCGAAACTTATCTAAGCACGTAGTTTTTTTAAGGAGCTCCATACATAGAGAGAAGACACCAAATTCCGTTGGTGATAACTTCTTCTTGAGTTACCCGACATTCTCATAATTATAATATTTTATATGTGTAAGATACACTGACCGATAGAATAATATTTTTACTTGTATTACAGCTTCAGCGATGTATAGACGTGGTGTACTTATACATATTATGACGATTACAACTTTTTCAACTTTTTGGATCGTTATATGTCAAAAACGGTGGCTCTTAGGATGAAAAGTATATAGACATTTTTTGTAGAAATTTATCTGCTCTACAATTTTTGGCTGGCTAATTTTATGATAAAACTTACCGTTTTGCTGAAAATCGCGAAAAACCCGTTTTTGTGACATTTGACCCCGAGTAACTTTTTTTCCAGGTATCGGATCGATCGGGACTTTCTACATTTCATTTATGATGGTGTTTTAAACAATCCTACCAATTTTCAGCTAGGTGGGAATTTTTGTAACCTTACCCCTATTTTTATGTCTAATTTGACCGGACTACGTGGTGTAGTGGCTAAGCACGCTGGGTTTCAAGGCGTCGCGGCGCCGAGGTGCCGGGTTCGATTCCCGGTCGGGTCAATGTTGAAATCAAAATTTTCGATATTGTCTCGGGTCTGGGTGTTGTGGTACACCGTTGTGTTTGATTTCCGTGTCACAAGTCGTTTCCAAGCCACTTCTTTCTTTGGGATCAGAGAAATGTATGTGATTAATGTCCAATATTTATTTATAATATTTATAAAAGCTCTATGAATTAGCTTGATTATTGAAATGATATTTTTAATATGGATTAGTCAGGACGCGACTTCCAAGCAACTTCAGAGCAGTTTATAAAATTATCAATCATTGCATAGAAATGATTTCACTCTTAATAATAATAATGTATTCTATAAATAAACATGATATGACAGAAGCGGGTACTTAAATGGTAATTGGTGTAGCCTTTCAATTAGCACGTTTACTCCAAGCTACCCAGCCACTGTGACGGAGGTTTATGCCTCGCCGTAAAACTACAAAATTATTCAGATACTGACACCGCTAATTGAATCCTTGGGCATTTGTAATAATAATTTGTAAATGGGCATAAAGTTACAATATCGCTAAATAGAGGCGATCAGTATAGCATCTGCAAGATGTACAGATGATAAAAATAGGATGGCAACTTGTTAAGATCGAGCTTTTCGTATAGGTGTAAATACATTTAATACAATGATGGGAATCTTGACATTTTTAAATTAATGAAGACCAATATTTTTAAGTAGTGCACTTACTGTCTTTATATTACTTACTTTTTCTTATTATTTTTTTTCGCTCTCTTTTTAAGCCGAGAACTAAATGCAACTATGACTTAATAAAGCCAGCTGCTTTTACCAACAACTATTCTCACCACTTCCCAGTAATAAATCTTGGTATTCCTGCACAAAGACGCATCTGTTCCGGTTTAACCGACCGAAGAGAGCTATCCGCACTTTGTCAAAGATAGCAGACCATTATCGTCCGTATTTCTATGAGCACAATGGAATTATGAAGATATTGGCTGTGGTTGCTCCAAGGAGTACTAGGCCAGACATGATTGCATCCACCTGTGCAGAACTGACTAGGACTTGAGTAATTTATATGTTACGGTCTGGAATGTCGAGCAAAAAGAATTGGAATGTTGTTGATAAGAGAGAGATTTATAGGCTGTTAGTCTACACATAGCGTGGGCCATTATTTTGTAGAACTAAAGGCTATAGCTTCCATCTTTTTAACTCCTATTTTACAGCTCTTTTACTTTATAGAGCGGTTATAGGAATCATACATATCGTCGCAAGTGGGCCATAAACGCGTATTTCGTATTGACCACCACATTCACGAGGTTCTTATATACACCTAAATATTTATTTTGTGGCAAGGTCTTAAGATTGCAGCTCTTACTACAACTTCGATGAATCAAAAGCGAAAGCGAGCATACAATCAAATCGCATCAACGCATATATTATCTACTTATAATTTTTACTCAAACTGAATCTTTTAAACAACAGGGGCTGCTTAAATTTGGGCTCTCGTCACGTGCCCAGTTTTAAAATGCCGTATTCTTCGTAAGGCGTTTAAAACTCTACTTTTAATTAAATTATATTAATCAATTTCTTGGTGAAATCGAGCAAAAAGCTGCTCGATCATAAATCTAGTTCTGTCAGGGGTGCGCGTGATTGTTAAATTACAACACTCTGACAGGGAACGGGTTTATCACTTGAGACCGACGATGGATGAAAATCGATCGAAATGGATGCAGCTGCGAAAATTGCTCGCCATATTCAGTTTACCGTAAACGTGCGAGACCGCTATTTGCTGATGGTTATAATACAGATTACAGACCACACATCTTATATCTTTGCAGCGGTTGAAGTGTGAAGCAAAATTTCTGACATTTCGCGTCGACAATTTCATTTTTCTTTTTATCAGATTATATTTTTAATAACGTAGCTATATCTTTAATAAATCTTAAGAAATCTTTTTATTTTTTTATGCTGCATTGATTTTTTTTCTCAAGCAATAAATAGTTGAAAACACAAATTTTGCCTCAGCGTTGTCTACACAAAATGTCAAAAATTTTGCTTCAGACTACACCCGCGGTGCTATTTGTTTCAACAAGTATCTAGATAGTAACGATCTACATCACTGGAACAAAACAACTGAGATTGTAGATATTATTATAAAACTTTGATTTCTAATTGCACTGGTAATTAACATAATGTTTCAGTCACTTCATTTCAGTTCTTTTATGAATTTACTACAGCTCTCAATGTTGTAATCATATGTCATTTGTTTATTTTATTTAAATAAACTGCTACGTTGGTAATGATAATTTAGTTCCCCTATGAAGAAACTACGGCCATGAAACAACTGGGATTAGAATATTGGGTGTTAACGTCAACACGGGATTATACATCCACTATAAATTATTTTACTTGTTATTTTTACTACATGATGTTTATTGTGATCTTGCAATGTTGGGTACTTGGGTATAGCTTACATAAACATGTGTCAAAAAATACAGGAAACTGTTTTTTTTCGGAACTAATTAAACTAAACGCTCTTGTATAATGAAAATGTTTAAATGCTTCCGATGGTTGCCTGGTGTAAAACATTAAGTTTTTTTTTAAAAGAAAATCCCAGAAAGCTAACAAGACTAGCCGCAATAAATCTTCATCAAGTGTGTGTATAGTTGAAGACAGACAGATAGACGGCCGGACAGGCAGGCCAGAAAAGCGGTATAGCCGTCAAAGGGCGACGTAGTTTGCGATTACACGTATGAATGCTTCAACTAGCTAGAGCCTTTAGTATGTGAGGTCTACTAAAAATACAATTTATAAAAGTTATTATTATTATTTATTTCAGGAAAACATAACAGATTACAATCAATTAAAATTTAGAAAACATGTTTTTTATCATTTTAAATGTTTTGCAGAGTGAAATTAGCTCTATATATTATAATTATTTAAAATGGTAATGACAATTAAAATCAATATGAATCTCCTTAGTTGTATAAAGTAAACGTGAAATTACTCGCGATAAGAAGTGATCAAAACTATTTACTTGCGGAATCAACTAGCACACTGGTGCCATTTACAATAAATAACGTCTTGTTTCGATCAATCTCGCGTAGGTGCGGCTGCTAAACCGTTAAACATTTTAGAAGATTGACGAGTGAAATTGTAAGAAAACTCAGTCAAGGTTGACAGAGCGTGAATTAAAACAATCAAGACTCGAAAAAAAGTAATTAAACAAGTATTTTCGCGACATGGAGAGTGCGTATTATGTTTATTAAATAGACTAAGGACATAGATCAGGCAAGTTCAGTGTTGGTCGATTGGCCGCGCTCCAAGCGGCCACTTTCATCTTTCACTGTTCTGCTAAACCTCAAATTTGTTTGCAGATATTCACTGCGAATACTGAGGTCACGTAGGCACCATCTGCCCACGATATTTTGGGGTTTGCCGAAAATACAGATGCTAACTACATGCCGGTGGTCGGTACACGATGTTACGTTTATATATATAGAATATCCAAAATCAATTATTGCGATGTGATTTGCAGTAGCAAAAAAAAAGTGTTAGAAACATTTTGTTTCTAGTCAAATAGCAGCAAGATACATCCTTAGAATTTGCGGGCATTTCGGAATAACGGAATTATTACACTAAATAGCGGAATCATAACAGTTCTCTGAAAAATAGTTATGACTTCATCAGCTGTGGTTACAGAAGCATTCGCCGCGGGGACCAGACTTATTTGCTTATAAATTGGTGGGCAGGCTACGCACTTGCCAACTGGGTTATTCGCACTCACGAACCATGCTGCACATTTCTTTTCATGTTGCCACTAAAATAATAAATCTTCGCCTAATGTGAGAACAGTGGAAATATCGGGCACGCGCTGTTGCCACTAGCGTGGTTGTTATAGCAAAATGTATGAAATTTTGGCAAAATAAACAATTCCGGAAATATAACATCGTTATAAGCATACATAAGTCAGCGTACTGGTTTGAAAAATCGTACGTTACATTCCTGTTCCCTCGTGTGAGTTTTTACAGCTGTATTATTTTAATGAAGGAAAGTCAAAAGGCAATTTGTTTTATGCCTGTCAGTATCCTGATTCTTGACAACAACGCTTTACTTGTATTATGTATGATGAACGTGGTCCTACAATCTATTTGAAGCTAGATAAACATGACACTGGGTGAGTACTGCCAATAACCATCTGCGTTAAATAATAAATTTAACAATAATAAATTTAAATAATAAATCTGCGTTAAATAATAAATTTAATAACCAATTTAAAACCGATTATATTTATATTTTTTATTTTATGGTACTGCAACAAAATGCAAAATGATACTTAAACTAAGTTACATTTTTCATGCTATCACATTAAATTTGCATTTCGATTATAGCAATACACATCATTTTCATACAGCAATACATGAAAACTATATAATAAAAAGGTAAACAAACGAACACTGATCTATAATTAACTCGTGTATCTCTTTAAATAAATTAAATAAGATTCAGAAAATATATCTACTTCCCTACTAACAGTATTATACAATCTGCATATGCGGTAAATTGGATTATTATACGTTACATTATTACGACATACTGGAAGATCAAAAAGTTGCTGCCTTCTTTTGCTACCACTTGTCTTAAATGAAAGTTGGCCCAACAAATACCCTGTGTCCTATTCAGAATTGGAAATCTTGTAGAGCGTTGATAAGCCAGCAATATCCCGTCTAGATTGAAGGGTGCACAATTTAAAATGCTCGAGTCTAGACTCGTAGGTATCTAGCCTCCGCCTTAGACCGAATTTGGCGCTGACGTAGCGAAGAAAATGCCTTTGAGTTGCTTCTATTCTGTCAATGTGAGAGCTGTAGAAAGGGGACCATACGACAGCAATATTACAGCACACTTCTTATAAGTGCAGTAAACAAATAAACGACACTAGCTGGCCTGCGAAAGGGCCTGATTGTTCGGAGAACAAATCCCATGGTCCTGTTAGCCTTCGAAATCATAAGAATAATGTTCAGTGAAAGAGAGCTTCCCGTCCAGCACAACGGCGAGATCCTTGACCGTTTCCTGTCTAGTTAATGCAATGTTGTTAATAGTATAAGTGTTGTCTATTAAAAGCTTATTTTTTTGCACTAAAAATAAGCTTTTAATAGACAACACTAAACTAAACAAGTGACACTTTGATATATTAAGAGTCATGTTGTTATTTGAGCACCATTGGTATAATTTATTAATGTCATTCTGTAATGCAACACTGTCCTCGAGGGAGTTGATTTTATTGAATATTTTTAAGTCATCGGCATAGGCAAGACAATCGCATGTTATTGAATCTATGAAATCATTAATAAATAATATAAATAAGAAAGGACCTAAGTTAGAGCCCTGACGCACACCAGATTTAGAAACAAATGGCGCAGATTCATATCCATGTACCTTTACGATTTGAGTACAATTCGATAGATAAGATGCAAGCTAACGCAGAAGGGAGCCATGAATTCCAAGGTGGTTTACTTTGCAGATCAGAACTCCGTGATCAACCCTGTCAAACGCCTTGGTAAAATCCGTATATATGGAATCAACTTGTGTGCGTTTGTCAAGAGCTTCAGCTAAGTAATTGACGTAACATAATAAATTCGAGGCAGTCGAACGTCCTCTAACAAAGCCATGCTGCCGTGGACTTATTATGTGTTTATATCATTGTATCGGATAGAACAGGTTGTTACATTTTAATTATTTTTTTTAAAAAAAAGTGGACGTAAGGAGCTCGCCTATGTGTTCTAGTACTTTAGTAGTAGAGTTCTTAGGCATACTCTAGGTCTGGTTTGATTATGTATGTAGGTACTAGTATTTAGTATGTACCAGACCACTCAGAAAGTATTGCGAAAAATAGTTTTTATATATGGGAGACTGGTCGGTTAGAATATTTTTCGAAAACATGATTTAGTGATAAGTAAAAATAGGTGTGTTCCATTTTCAAAATTTCCGTCCACATTTTTTGCGCGCCAATTAAAATTATCGTGTCGGTTCCCTTAAAAGATCAAAGAACCATCAACGCCGAATGATATTCTACCAAATGTTTACCAGAAGTTTTCTCTGTTGTGAGCAACAAGCGAGCAAAGCCTGGGCTCCGCGGACTACTTTTACCACCACCACGACAATGCGCCTGCACTCCAAACAGTCAAACATCTGGGTCACCAAAAATAAAAAATCTGCTCAAAGGGATACAATTTTTGCCGCTGGAAGATGCGTTGGCTGTTTTTTTATATAATAAAAAATGTACATGTAGAACTTCTTTTTTTATTAACACGCTTATATTAGCGAACTAGGCATGTAAGAAAATCTTGGAATCTTAATTTTACCCGCTTTTTGGTCTTCGATTAGGATGAAATTTTGTACACGCTCTGAGTTCTGATGACAATACATGTCTAGCTAAGAAACGTCATTACAAATCCAATATGGCGGCCTCACCAAGATGGCGGACAGGCTATTTGAAATGCACCCCCATAATATGAGTGCCTATCAAATGAAAGAGTTTGATGTCAGCAATACCAAAAAATAGTCGTAACTTAAATATACTGGACAGCCGCAGCAGATATGGGTATTAAATAAAAGGGTTTGCTGAATAGGATACAAAAAAATAAAAAAAACTTTTTTTTATTTTTTAAACTATTATAATTATTTTAGTGTCTCGCAACTTTCTGAGTGTCCCACGTATTACATACACATTGTGGCCATGTCCATCAGTCTTTAACTGCCTGCCACTGAACTTAACGACTTACTTACAAACATGCTAATATCTTTCGTCTTTAGTCCATTTACGCTTCGCTATTGTGAATGGAATAAATAAGGCTCATTTTGTCTTGAAGTATTCCTGAAGTTCATCTAATGCGTGATGGCGGAGATCGATGAAGCTTTAAAGCACAAGACCTGAAAGCTAATTATTGACGAATGGGAACGCGTCTAGTTAACTTGGAGTGATGGTATTTGTTTGTTACTTGTTGTTCTGTTTTAATGAGTTAGTTGTCACTGTATTGTGGTGGAAACTAAGTAACAATTCAGTTTTCGAAGATTTCATGTGTCGTGAATCAAACTCGGTTGGCCTTATAAGGACTTTATTCGATCACTCACCACACTTATCTTTGATACAAATCACTTTACAAAAATATTATAAATAGTATGCACTTTAACATAGATTCCTTCACACACAACCTTTCGCTTTGGTGGTTACCAATAGACTGCCTCGCTTTTCGAGCACCCCACAAAGGGGCAGCCAGTGTTGTATTTTTTAAAATAGCGATAACGTTATTCGGTAACAATACTCATCATCACACATTTATGATAGCCAGAAGACTTTACATGCTTATTCTACTCATTGTAAAAGCAAATATTGTCCTTAGTACTCGTAGGTATAAAATTTTGAGTTAGATTATTCTTGTATGAGTAAGCTTAATTCAAATACTGTCATATTTCTTGTTTCAGATAACTTCTTTCACTATTACCTATGAAGCTTTCAAACACTGCATATCACTATATCATCGCGTGCCTTATTTTGAATCGTTTATACTCAAGTCAGGAAAGCTTCAGTCAGGTCAGTTGCAGTAAGCGTTAAGACAGAAATACGCATTCCGCAAAGTGATGCGTTTGGTATCCGTCAACTATGCAAATACAGAGGCTCTACTTTCTAAGCCATTATTTTGGATATATCCATCCCTTTTTCTATTAGTCTGGCTATCGTGAGCGATAGAGACGGCAAGATTTGAAAATATGGACTACGTTACAGAGTAAGACCACAGCAAAGAATACAAATATGAGTATGAAGGCCGATCTAATTTCGTTACAATGTTTAGCGACGATGCATAAATGCGTCTGGTTTAAATCGGTTCTGGGAATGCTACGCGTAGTTGTTGGTCGCTACGGTTAAACGGGATTCTTCTTCTTCAATTTGACGCGCTCTAGTCGGTGGAGTGATTGCACGAAAAGTGATTAGTTAATTGAAAAGGTATATTTAAAGCATGTTAGAAAAAATCAATAAAAGCGCTAAATAAATAATTTATTCAACACACCCAACTCAAACACTTAGAAAATATCTGTCAAATAATCTATACTCTATACTAATATTATAAAGCTGAAGAGTTTGTTTGTTTGTTTGTTTGTTTGTTTGAACGCGCTAATCTCAAAAACTACTGGCCCGATTTGAAAAAAAATTTTTACGTTGGATAGTCCATTTATCGAGGAAGGCTTTAGGCTATATAACATAAAGATACGACTCATAAGACCACAGCAGAAATGAAAAATGTTGCGAAAACGGGAGAAAGATATTCCTTTTCAGAGCTTCCGCTGCATACGCTGCGGAAACCGCTTAAGTTACACAAAAATCATGTATGACAGGATTGTTCAGCATTAAGAGTTCTATAATAAAGTCCGCGACAGCATATGTCTATCTTTTATGGTTGACTTACTACAACCTTTTTTATGTTAATAAATTTGTAAAAAAATAATGCATTATTTTAGAGGTGTATTATACACACAGGTATTTATTCTTATCAAAATAAATACATTCATCATCACGAGCATTTCATTTAGAACCAAGTTGCCCTTTATATCATTTGATTTCAATAAATATCTTAGGAGCTATCACAGTTTTAACATAACTCCGCACCAAAATAATGTTCGCAGCTTAAGTACAACGTGCGCTTGCGCTAATATATTAAGCCGAAGAGTTTGTTTGTTTGAATGCGCTTATCTCAGGAACTGCTGGACCGATTTGAAAAAATATTTCTGTGTTGGATAGCTTATTTATCGAGAAAGGCTTTAGGATATAAAACATGACGCTGCGACGGGAGGGGAGGGAGCAAACTCAAAACGCGCGGACGAAGTCGCGGGGGACCGCTAGTAATACATATTTTTAAACCACTGGTTCTTCCTTCGTAAAAAGTGTTTGGCAGTTTAAAGCTTTATTTAATAAAATGCCTAATATGGTCCAGCAAGCAAGCCCAGGTAGTTAAGTTTATTCGAGTTAGAAATTGATAAACATTTCCGTAAGTCTATCATAAGCATACAGCTATGGAACGGGTAATCGGTGCGTCTGCACATGCAAAATGCATCGATCGCGATATGGCTTGGCCAAGGTCTCGCCGTTGCATAATAATACGGTGTTATCGAATATTTACAATACATTTCCATTTAACGAACCTTCTACTTGGAATTGTCATTTTACTACAATTACAAAGAGTAATTTTTATTTATTTTATTTTAACTTTATTGACTGTAAAATGTACAATTGGCGTACTTAATGCCTAATGGCATTTTCTACCAGTCAACCACCTGGTAATGCAAAGAGTTTATTCAGTGAGTTTAATTAGTAAGTTAAAGAGTTCAGTTGTACAAACATGTCTCTTCGATCGCATTCGCCATTAGAGTCTTGAGATTCAGATTGATAACTTAAGAAACTATTTGTTTCACGTTCATCATCGAAATTCGAATTGTACTTATAGCAATCAGTATAGTTCGTTACCATGAATTATGAAGTCACAGCTCCAAATAGGATCTCCAAATAATTTAATCAATGTCACTAATAAATTAATTTCACCAATTTGGTAACTGAACTGGCGAGTAACTCCCGTGGGAACATTATGGCTCACCTTGGACTAACTCGATCAATTAGAACCAGTTCTCGGCGAATATTCGAATGTTAAGTGACGCCTACGGATTTTTTATTAACGCAATTCTACTGAGAACAGTATCCAGGTTTGGCAATATTTTATCCCTCTATTAGCAGAGCTTAATACCATCTCGCTTCTAACTCATGTTGTAGCTTTTATGCTCTTCTCTTCTATTTTTGAAGGCGTCATACTTTAAAACCATCTATTATGCTCTTATGATCCAATCATGAAGGCTGTTTTAACATTTCCTATTAAGGTTAATAAACCTTCCTTTAAGGTTATAATTTCTAATAACCCAGTTCTGTAGTAGGGTGACGCTGCGACCTTGTTGCCATGTAATCTGGCCAATCTTATGTTATTTTTGTTTACAGAGATGGCGTCAACCATGGCGCCTAGGTGCCGATCTGTATTAACTATGATGTGGTACATGATATAAGAGGAGGCGATATCAGTGTGTTGAAATTATGAAAGTCTCTACAAATAATGTGATACATATCTTGACACCTGATATATTTTTTGGAAGGGTAAACTTTCCAGCAGTTATCTGTAACTTCACTAACTTTAAAGGTTAAAGGAGGCACTGATTGTACTGAGATAGTTATTTTTTTGCTTTAACACACACAAGAGATATTTTCGAGAATTTGTGTCTGGTTTTTTCGTCAAACGTAAGTAATACAAGTGCAGTTGATTTTATTTTTGTCTGTTCACCACTTTAAATGGAGTGGTTGTGTCGCATAGTAGATCTTAGACCACAATTCATTCCTAGTACTAGACATATCTTAAAATTGTTGCGCCTACGTCTCAATGAGCGGTGTTTGTGTGTTGTACACGGCCCGGTGACTTCACCCTGTCGCGGTCCCGTTCTAGCGGCCGCATTATCATTTAAACCGACGTGTCAACATGTTTATTACATAAAACCGTTTGTTATTTGTTATAGCTTGGAATCATTTTTTGTTTATCAGGTATTACGATAAAATGATATACGAGTATATATTTTTAAATTGAGTCACCTTAAATTTAAAGTAAGAATAAAATATGCATGACAGCATCATCAAATGGAACACGTTAATCAGAAGAATTCAATCAACAAGAGGAACATTCATACACTCAGAAGAATCTCAAGTTTCGTCTCTTTACTAAACACTCCTTGATGGCATTGCATGCTTCTCAAATCATTTGCTTTACACTTTGATCTTATGATTTAAAACAACTCCAAATGAATCAAGTAGACGATTATTTATTTAAATCACCATAAATCAGGCCTAAGTATAATTATATTTACCTACACTGAATTAATAATTTAACTTCTTATCGGAATAAATTCCAGAATTACTTCAGAAATCAATTAAACACAATGAAGCAAAGTGGTGTCATTCAGGAGCGAGAATTAGCATATTATAATGGGCACCAGTTTCCGTTCTTTAGGATATGATATCATGAGTCGTATTTGGAAGGTGGTAAGGTCGTATACATAGAGTTGGAACTAGGTCTAAGTTTGCAAATAGGACATTAACATCCACTTGACATTATTCGACTTCGAGGCCAACATGCCGCCTTAGTTTTAAGAAGTGTTCTCACTGCTGGTCTTTTTGGCTATTGTAATTTAGAAGTTTAAGCTAATAGTTGATCAGCCACAATTTAGCAATGTGGAAGTGGTAACAAACTTCACGTCACTAGGCTTATGGAACTCAGTTAGTGGCAATCGCGAAATAATAACTTTTCGAGAAATTTACATAAATGGGCAGCACTCTAAAAATAAATTTGGGTCCATTTTATTTCTTTGTTTCTAAAAGGAACAAAAACAGACAGATTTCAGACTTTGCGATTATTGATGACAAGCAACCTTAATTTAACCGTATTATGTGCGAATTAGCCGAGCTGATTGTTACAAATGTTTCTCCACGTAAGTCGCCGTATGTAGGGCAGTTACGGATTAGATCGCATTGTGTTGCAAAAGAAATTTCTGCGAGTCTAATCCTGACTGATAAATGCATAAACATGTCTGAGCAACAATTCGTCACAAGAACATTATCTTCTGCTGTGCCATTAAATTATTATAATCCAACAAATTAAACATTCTCTTTGTACATCACAAAAAGAACATTCCAGACTATCACTGGAGATAAAGTTTTCAAATAAAATTCCCACATAAAGCACGTTATAAGTTTGGCCACCCACAACACAAATAAAAATTAAAATGCGTTCAATTAGTCAAACAATTTCATAACAATGAAAGAATACGCGAATGATTAATGACAGTTTAAGAGTCGACACATAGTCATTACGATTGATTCGACGCCCATCATCTCATCAATGTATCATTTTGTGTAATGATTCCGACCTATTTACTTCGCAAGATTTGATTTGACAATCGTCTTCGCAGTTTATTAATAAATGAGTCATACACACAATTTATTATTACTGAAGAGTAAGTATGTTATCGCCAGGTGCACTGAAATGATGATTTCAATAATACTCGTAATCTGGATTACCGAAAGAAAATATATTTAGTAACGTTTCTCAAACAGTCGTTTTGCATTTTGGTTTACTCCAAGCAAATACAACTGTAACTTGAAAGAGGCTTGGAAAATTATACACGTATTGTTCACTTGACTTAACTTCAATGTCATTAAGTAGTTATTGCATTTGTTTTACAATGATTAGTTTCTGGCAAATAATATTCGTGTCTATCAATGTCAGTTTTGAATGTAAATCATTTTTAACAGCGCGATTGTGACTTTCAAAGAGATTGGTGTCTTTTGCCTTAGGGTTCAGTCAGAGATAGCCTAGCACGAGTTTCTATGGACCGCTAGACGATTACTTTTATGGCCAATCTCACCTGCCTTCACAGCTGCAGTTATGTTCTTGAGAACATTAATTATATCCGTATTAAGCTGATTTCTGCTTGTGTCGATCGTAAAACTTGTGCAGAGATATGAACACCCATAGTCACTGCCTTAGGAGATGAAATGTTAGCATAAAAATTGATTGAGCTACAGATTTATGTTTATTTAGATTATCTGGAAGGCAGTTACAAGAAAACAACTTTTAGCGGCACTAAAACCGGACATCCTTCTATTGGATCATGGAAAAGTTAGATCTTTCATTATTTTTCATTTTGTGGTTTATGTAAAAGTCAATTTAAATATAATTAATATGTTCTATTTTGTAGCTGATGTGCTATCCATTGTCAAGAGACAAGCTCACATCAGCTGACACGCCCCGTCACTATTAACATGTTTATGCATATTTATGAGACATCTGTCTAATTGAACGGTTTTATCGTGGGTTTATTATAAACTAATGGTAGGCATTAGGGACACGCAAGATTAATTTAAAAAATACAAATCTTATTTCTTGTATTGTCATTTTAAAATTACTCACCTTGTACCAAGTATCCTCGTCATGGGACATCTAGAAAATAAGTATCATCACCATGGTCGCGAAATGACGGAAACCTAATGATCGGTGGCTTTGTGGTTTCGTTCTTCCAATATATTCCATACCAGAGGTGGACAATGACTACTATGCTCGAAGACTTTGACCGAGTATCCCAACAAGTCGGTTTTAAATTAACATGGAAAAGACGAAAATTATGTCGAGCTCCCTTGTTGTACCCACTCAAGTATCCGTTGGGAACTCAACTCTCGAAGTTGTCGACGAGTACGTCTACCTGGGACAAGTGATCCAATTGGGTAGGATAGATCCAACTTCGAGAAAGAGGTCAATCGACGAATCCAACTCGTCTGGGCAGCTTTTGGGGAATTGCGCAAGAGTGTCTTCTCATCTCATCTACCTCAGTGTCTGAAGACGAAAGTCTTCAACCAGTGTGTGTTACCAGTGATGACATACGGATCCGAAACATGGTCTCTTACTATGGGCCTTATAATAAAGCTCAATATACGATGGAAAGGGCTATGCTGCGTGTTTCTCTACGGGATCGAATCAGCAATGAGGAGATACGTAGAAGAACTAAGGTAACGGACATAACCTTGACAATCAGTAAGCTCAAGTGGCAATGGGCAGGGCACATAGCGCGAAAAACTGATGGCCGTTGGGGCAGGAAAGTTCTAGATTGGAGACCCTTCGACCGAAGACGCAGCGTAGGACGTCCACCAACAAGATGGGCTGACGACCTTATAAAGATTGCAGGATCAAACTGGATGCAGACAGCTAGTGATCGGTCGTTGTGGAAAGTCATTAGGGAGGCCTATATTCAGCAGTGAACGTCCTTTGGCTGATAATGATGATGATGAGATGGACAAAGATGTGAATGAGGATAGTCCTAATGATATAATGTAAAAGCACAGGTACCTATTTTTGAATCACTCGCGTCAAAATGACCTGTGACATTGATTAATTTTACGATTTGCCAGTGAAAATTATTATAATTTTTGAAGTATTTAAAAACTTTATTGCACAAATAAAAGTGTACAAAAGGTGGACTTAATGCTAACAACATTCTTTCCCAGTCATACCTTTAGGTCATGCATAATTCCAAACTTTTATATAAATTTTTGGACGAAAATCACACGCCATTTTCAAGCGAGTAATTAAAAAAAATGGGCCCTCGGTCTACAAATTCACGAGCATTCAACATTGGAAGTGTTTATCTTTATTTTTACTCTGAAAGTAGTTCCGTAATCTCCGGCCCAGAGGTACTGCAGTCCTAAACATGAAGGGCATAGATGGCAAACGGGATGGGATATAAAATGAGTGAAATTACCATTTCCTATTAGTCCGATAGCGATCCAATCGGTTCATCGGTTCGCAAATGGATGCGACTACACGAGTGGCTGATGAGATCAGCTAGGTAAATCCTGGTGGATTGCTTCCGGCCCTATTTGAATAACTTCTAATTTGCTGAGGAGGAAACAAATTATTTTCAGTTTTGAATCACAATTGTTGTTAGGGCAAATCTCATTCAAATAAATGTGATGTTTAATGATGATAGGCAAGTTTAGCTTACGCTTTCCAATTTGCACATATTATATTATAAGTTATTTGGATATGCGAATATTGGGAGACCTTATGTTTTAGTAACTACAAAGTTGATATTGAAAATGCAACTCTTGCTCAAAAGCAAACCAATTTTATTATTTTTGAGGAACCAAAGTAACTTACTAAAGTAATTACTTATATGGATCTTGCGATATGCGTTGAGAAAAATGTTTGATTCGAATCATTCGGATTCAAAATGAATAAATAATTCACATCAAACAATTAACTATCAGAATTCAAATAAAAATATAAGTTGATGGTTTAAGTTTAGATGCTAATGACTAAATAGGCAAAAACAAATGTTAGTAGACTGGCGTCTAGTCTAGTTAATCGATCACGTGTGATCGAACTCGCGTAATCGAACTCAATGCGATCAAGATCACGGCCGAATCGATATTGCATAATAACTGTGGCTGGGCCAAAATAGAAGCGGTTGAGACTCGACTCGACACATGTAAATTAGATACTTACTCTGGTACTAAAAGTCTTTGTTTCAAAGAAACGGCGTTTTTCATGATAATAATTCACCACTCGCGAAAACTTAGTTTTAAGGTTATAATGTCGGTTGGCAATGTAGTTTGTATAGTGAAATTCACTTTTGCTGTTTGTTTATGTGATGCTTATTTTCTTCTTAAGATTATTGCAACTGATATATTTACGCAATATGATTGCTCGAATGAATGACGATGAAAAAACAGAAATTACTTTACCGCTTCTATTTCATGCCTTGTGGAGTAAGTAGTCTGGTCACTATCTATTATGTCTATTGCTTCTACAACAAATCAATTTGGGAGATGTGCGTATCCGTCTCAAGTATTCTTAAACTGCTGTTGGTGCTATAAATTGGATCGGTATTTTACTACTTGCGTACGTACATACCTAAATCATCGTGTTTGATTTTTAAATTGCCTTTGATCGTTAGTTATAATGAACATTCTCGCTACGGAAGATGTTCAAGAGACAATTTAATTTAATATCACTCGTGCGGAATTTTTGGTTTCTCATTTCATCTTATAAAATAAAAAATAAACACTGTAGGTGTTAAAATTTTGTAAAACCTATCAATTTAAACGGTTCTTCGTTCTGTTACAGAGATAAAATGAATTTTAGTATCTATCTTCTAGATTTTATGTAACTTTTGCTCATTCTCGAACAACAATATTGGACACCAATCTCACAATACTCGCTAGTTACGAATTTAACAGCAATCGAAATTTAGAATTTCAAACAGGATTTTCGGCATTTCTTCTCGTGTCATTTTTGATTGATAGACCGTGGCCCTTAGGGAGATGGTTCAAGTTCAGAGCTGACACTACTATAAGATCAAGCAGTTAACCACATTCACTTAATTAAGAGAGCATTTGTGGTGCCGCACAGACGCGTTAATGAGCGCCAGTGAATATCACATTTCTTCTGATCTGCTTAAATGGATTAATTGCATCGTTTTGGAGACAGTTGGTTAATAAATTTCAAAATAAATTTCAGGGTTCCTTCTAAAACTTCAAGTTATTTGTCGCAACATCGGCAAAAAAGAAACGTTAATTACATTCAGAATCTTGATAACTTTTTGTACGTAACTAAACTGCTTACCTACTCCGATTTTAGGCGTTCATTATTTGTTATTAGATTTATGGATAGTTAATTCATGACGAATGTTGTTAGCACAATATCAAACGTTATTAATCATTTTTTCAGCCAAATGAAATTTATTTCTCACAAGAATAATTCGTAATACAAAAGAAAAAAAATAACCTATATAAAAACAAATAAATAAACTTTTATTACAAAAAACATTTCCCAAATCTGAGACCTGCAATAGCGGCATGGTGCCGAGAAGGCTGGCTGCATTTCCTAACTTTTGGATTTCTTAACTAATCCTTTGGCCAAGAAATGCGCCAGCCCAGCGGTAGCCCGTACAATCAATTAACCGCTTGGCTAATTCATTGTACAGGCGATGTGCACCAGGCCCCCACGGCCCAAGAGTCTCTACCCCAAACGGCTCGAACATGTAAGAGCTGCTTAGCCCAGCATATTTGCGCCGTTTGAGAGACTCGGCAGAAGCAGCAGCGCTTCCAGCCCCAGACGAGGTTTGTGGATGATGAAATGGAGACAGGGAATCGACGCAGGTCGCGTCCCACACTAGCGGTCGTCCCATCCTCCAAGGAACCAGAGTCATACCATCAGGCCTCTTACCATCGCTCCGGACCAACCCATTCGATTCAAGAATAGCTGGAATCGATGCGGTGGCAAGAGCCCTGCGGATTATGTCGTTAAGGCTGGCATGACGAGAGATTCTCCCAGCGCTTCTGCTGCACGAAAGGCCGTGGTGACCCAGTGAGTCCACCATGACGCCGCAGGTGCAACGATGTGGGACAATGCAAGGGGACCCCAAACGTAGAGCTAAGGATAAAGTAAAAGTGGAATTATCTAACAGTGTGCCAATATTAAAAGATGGGAGAGACAAATAAATAAATAAAAATTCAGACGTTATTGAATATATCTAGGCAAGTTATTTACGAGTTGTAATTTGAAAACAAGTTATTTACGAGTTGTAATTTGAAAAGAATGTAAATCTTATGAGACCACTTTTACACACGTATTATATCATAGAGTACAGGTCGCTGTGGCCTTAATTAACAGCAGTTATAAACGTTTTCTTCGGTTATATCAGGTTCCATATTGATCTCAATAGATCTATCATCATTTTTCATTACAAATTACCGATGTTCGTTCGAATAAATAACTAAATCTAATTGAGATAGTTATAGGTTACATAAGCAGCAACTACACGGTCAAAAACTCGTACTGCTAAGATTTTTGTGTATAATAATATTGATACACATCTATGATCTCTTAACTGTTAAAACTATAAATAATAATATATAGGGTGAACGTTCTGGTGCAACGATACAGAAATAAATCATTAACCGTTAAAATAACCACCACCAATTAACTTTAATGGTATTTAACTAATGGGGCTTCTGTACTGGGAAGTGGATATGATTCACGAGTTATGACTTTTACCTCTATAAATAGTAATTAATTTCTATCAACAATTATAATCTGTTACAATTAATTTGTCAAAGTAAATTGAATGTTTCACAGAAAGATATATTACACATTCCCAATGCCATCGTTATAATTTGTGAGACAAGTAATTTGTATTTGTTTTATTAATCCTTCATGTTTTTAAGGTTAGCAATGTATAATATTATATTAAAGTTATAAATGTATAATTTATTACGTTTGAAATATTTCTTACGTGTAAAGGCACATGGTAACATGCGTAAGAAATCCCCCAGTTAGTAATTTTACGATCCTGCAACCTTTTCGGTAACATTTAGCATTACAATTTATGACTATTACAACAACGAATTCCGCTGAAGTCTTTTAATTTGATTTCAGTACAACTTACTGCTAGCTAGACATCTGCGATCACAACTAATATCTCTACAAAATTCCCTGAAGTCATAGAATATAGGAGAATGTTCTAACCGGTTCAATTAGAAAACATTGGTATCAAATAGCCTGTCCGTGTGAATACTAGAACAAACTCGTATCCCTCGGGTGGCTCGTGCCAATGACATAGCTCATCCAGCTATGCTGGCACTGCGAGCACGAATTCTAAGAACTCGACTCGGTCGCAAGCCATGGGAGATGCGCTTGCGCAATTGGTTCCACACTTGCAATGTGAGATAAGAATGCAGCCAATACGAAAAATTCAAAACAACTAGTATTACAGGGGTCCTTTTGATTCACTCGCTCGCTTTAATTTTGAATATTATAGAATTATAATAGAATTTAGTACCTACAAAATTCAGTTATCTTTATTAAATCACTCCCGAGTGGAATTATACTTATTTACATTAGAAAATCGGTCATTAATACATTTTATCACACGCTATCTTGACGCAAGTGATTCAAAAATAGGAGCCCAGAAGTTTTCAATTTTAAATAATCAAAAATGAATATAGACGCGGTTTTTATTTTAATGAAATCAGTAGTACTTCATATTCTTACAGATTGATTATGTTTAAAAGACACAGTATTTAAAAAATATCGTAATCCTTGATATGTGTTATTCATACTTGACTTAAATAGGGCAATCTTTATTATTGCACCACACGTTATAGTCGTCAATCTGTCTCTAGTTATCATTATTTGCAATAGATCGGACACAGCAGATGCGCTTGGGCAAGTACATGACTAAATCGAAAAGTTGTGAGTCATTTTTGGCGTGGGTCATAAGCTGTTATGAAAACTGCTCGTGCTACCTTATCAGGAAGACATGCCAAAAAAGACATAAATTAATAAATATTAATCCAGCTGATCGTATGCTGAGGAGCGCACTTATTTTTTTTTAAATTAAACTGTAATCAATTCCAAATTAAATTTTACATTAGAGAGATTTTTTTGTAAAAATGTCTACTTCATTAGCAGCACAAACCTCGTCAAGAAACGCAACGAATGCGATACCGTTGCGTTGATGCATTTGTACGCAGACCGGCTGTAGACGCGCGAGGCATCTCCGAGTGCGTTGCTATTGTGGGCAGACGAAAAAGGAACACGGACGATTAAGATGTGTCTTAAGATGCGCCGGCGCCGCCCACCGACCGCGCACGTCCGATTAGTCGACTGTTTACGTTTGATTTGTCGCCACATAGATATCGGTTAATTCAACTACTGGAATCGCACAAAATTAATAGTTTATTTCAGGATATTATTATTGGAGTGGAGTGGCAAAGGATTAAGATAAATGACATGATATTCAGGAGACCTTAGGGGTTAAAGAAAAGTCTGAAAAGAACAGAACGGCACAAATATAGCACCCGTATTGAATTCATACTTAGGAGTTAGGGTAGGCAGAGAGTTCAATATTTTTTAAGATGGCTTACATATGGTATTCCGATTCCAAAGGTATAAATCGTTTAAAGACATTTTTTTTTAAATATTGTCACCAATTTCATACATTGATCTGATTCCAAAGTCAGTAGCTAATGCACTTGTGTTATAGAAATTAGACACAACGGTGGTACCACAACACCCAGACCCGTAACGATATAGAAATATTGATTTCTATCTTGACCCGACCGGAAATCGAATTTGGGACTTCGGAGCGACCAGCGTGCTTACCAGTGGGTAACTACTGTGGGTACTACATCACAGAGGTCGTCCAGTAGCTTATACAAGACCACCACCACCACTCCATTTTACAAAAGACTGTATAAAGCGAAGAGAGATGAAGGTAATTTGAGAAACTAATCAATAATGATTTTAAAGATTGTAAAGGTCATCAAAATCAGGCTGCAGACGTATATTAAAAGCCAGTATAATTCTCATAATAATTTGGCATTCATAAATTGAATTAGCGTTTAAAAGAGCATCTTAATTAATTTAGATTAAATAATTGAGAAAAAGGTTAACTGGGGATGGCGTCACGTCTGAAATATCAATTTGATAATGAATTTCGTTGTTTGGTATCATCAACGTCAGTTTATTGACCTGCACTGATCTTATCATACATAAGTTTAAATCTTAATAATTGCGGGTTGTGGATGAGTAAATAATAATCCTAAAATTTTAAGTTGAGCTGTCTCTATGTGATAATGATGACGTCAAATTTGTCTCAGATAAAATTAGACCGCCTTCAAAAATTAAATCAACTAAAAAGCTAATTAAAGCGTTTTAGTCAGTTCAATAGTAAATAATGCATTGGTCTCTATTAGGAGAAACAAATTATTTTAGAGTCGGTGCCTGATGTCAAGCTTACGTACACCAAAAGTCTACCGACACACATCATGAATCAACTCCAAAAGAATTTGTTTTGTCCTAAAAGAAGTCTATTGCGTTATTGAAAGCTTTTAAGTTTCATGAAAGCGATTTTTTATTTATTCTATTTTTTCATATTTTTTATTTATTACTCATATCTCAAAAACTACTTAATCGATTTATTTGAAACTTGCATTGTACCCTAATAGAACAGAACTTGATTGAACTAAAAAATAAATCATCGCGCTATAAAAAATACAAATAAAATAAGTTTATTTCATTAACAAAGGTAATGCCTTAAAACTAGTACATTGGAGCCTCCATTTAAGCAAAAAATGCCATCACTTCACGTTTTCAAGAAATCGTGACACAAACGTACAAACACTTATAGAATTTGCACACGTGTTAAGAAGCTTTAATAGATCAACATACTAAAATTATATCCAATTCGGAACTGTACATATAGCTTGTTTTAAGTATCATGGTCTACTTAAAACACTAAAGAGGAGGTGGTACGAGTAATGCCAATTATTTCTTATTTCAAACTCATTTCTTGTTCAGGCCATTCGTCTCTGAAATGTTCTTCCTGCAAAAATTCAACTGGCTCCCACTAAATTCTAATTTAAGAGAGTCGTCCATGCACACTTTCTACATTATGTATATCGGAAGCATCCACATTGTAATCCATAACCTTTTACAATATCGTCAAAATATATTATTATTATGGTATATATATTGACTGCCTCTGTGGCGCAGTGGTAGGAGGGTCGCACTTTAAAGCGACGGCTGCGCCAGAGGTCCCGGGTTCGATTCCCGGGTCGGGCCAAAAATATATACCTGAGTTTTTCTGTTCAGAAATTCTTAGGGTAGCCCGTTTGGAAGTTGGCGGTGTTTCACCCCCGTGCCTCGGAAAAGCACGTAAAGCCGTTGGTCCTGCGCCTGAACTCTCTCCGGTCGTGTCAGATTGCTGTCCCATCGGGCAATGAGAGTGAAAGGAATAGAGAGTGCACCTGTGTTTGCACACACACTTGTGCGCTATAATATGTCCCGCGCAGTCGGTTAGTAGTTGTGACTGGCCACCGTAGTCGAAATCGGGTAGTTGGACTATTAACGCATTTTCATTTTGTCGCAACGCCCAAAATAATTTCTACTTAGCCCAAATGTATGACTGGTAGAGAATGCCATATGGCGTCAATTCCACCTTTTTGATTTTGCAATAAAGTTTAAATAACTATGAATTAAAATTTTCACACCATAAAAAAGAATGCGACTGACATCCATCGGGAGCTGCAATCGAGAGTCTGTGCATTGTGTCCGGCCTTCTATCTACCAGTATTAGCGAGTGAGTCATGAAACTCGATTGATTTGTGGTTTCGCTAACAGCCTGTTACTGACAGGATTTAGGTTACGCTTCCTTATCAGGCGTTGCTCTCGCTCCTCTGACCTAAACTGAACAATCGCCTTAAGGCTTCATTGGGATGACTATAGCGGAGAGAGCCGTATAAGAATAGAATTATAAATGAAATGTCAAATCATTTGTGCCAATCGACAGATGGCATAAAGCGCTTTGATTTACGTTTGTTGATGATATCATAGTCTAGGAGGGAACTGATATTAATATACTATAAATTCAAGGTTAGAATAACGTTGTTATAATAAAGATGCTTATTTATAAAGCGACTGTAAAATATTGAACTCAAAATATCTTTATTTTTAAAACAAATATTATTCCGATCCTTTTTTTTAAATGTCCGAATTTCATGGTGGTTTTTACGATATTATTGTAATGGTGTGTAGTACGTAAACTAGTCCCTTTAACTGCGTCATTAAAGTCGTTGCGTGAAAATACATAAATCTCGAGCAACGAAAAGTGATGAGTAACTGAAGCTTTAGCGAGTTTACTGAAACTGACGGCCTTGGCAACTAAGCTCACTGAAGGCACGAATAAAAATAAAATTTCATTGAGTGATTCAATTGACTCAAATAACATTTGCCCTACATATCTCGTTCAGCTGAAAAATTGTTTGTGACACGCCCAAGGCTACACTTGTTGCCTTCGTCTGCGGGAATAATATAAAGTCAATAGTTGTTAAGTAATTAATTATCACGCATTTGTATTGACACGTCTACTGTTGTGAATGTAACAATCATTTTATAGACTTTATACTTTTCACTGATAAATCTTATTTTACAATCCAATAGTTATCTCTTATCTATGAAAACGAAGTGCTGCTGAAAATATGTACATACAAGATTAGCTAACATTGCTTACAAAATCCTTGAAAGGTCTTGTCTATTCTTCACCTGTCAATGGTTTACATATAAGTAGTTTGTTTTATCAGTAATTTGTTGATAAGCACTATATCGGTGTAAAGTTTGTTTGTCGAAATATGACGTCAGTGCTCGATTGATTGTCTGCCGATCCAATATCGGGCAATCATCTCGTTAACAGCTGTGTAGATGCGGCCACTTAACCTCGCGCCGAACACGAAAATAATCGTCAATTAAATTTATTGCCCATCGAATGTTGCTGCCAGCATCGGTGATGTATCTCACCTAACGAATTCCCGTATCTAGATGAGATAGATATAGGGTTTTCATCAAGAGCGAAGGGCTCAGAAGATGGGCGCGTTACCATGAGTTTTTGTTAACATTTATTGTTATTTAATGAGCTCAATGTTAACCACGTGCTGATCCAAATTATAGGAATTTGAATTACTTTTCGGTCGTTAACTGCCGAAATTAGATTAGTTTTTTTGGTACCATTTTAAGGTATGGTTGAAGGGGTTTATAATCGTCATTAACACACGATTCGATGATCTTTTTATGCTTTTATTGATAGAGTATTGATACGAATGGCTGTTGCTAATGTCGCTAATGATAGTTTCAGAATATGAATCCATATTAGTCTTATGTTCTGCAAATACAATGTCAGTTTGCATACATAAAATAATAAATATCTTGGCCATAACCAAACTAACACTGGCGACCTTTTCTTAATATGGCCATTTTGTTTCTGATCGTCCATTGTTTCTGTCAGGTCCAATGCCGAAGTGTGTGGGTGCACCTGAGCAAACTAACAACAAGCTTGCGTGGTGACAGACATCTTCATATTTTGGAGATGACAATAGTTTTTTTAAGTATATTTAACGTAAATGGATGCCAGAAAACCGTACCTTGATATTTGAACTTCTTGCTAAGCAGTTTCAATGAAGTGTCTGCTGAAAAATATATATAATGTAATTATGAGTAAATTGTCTTGTAAATTGTACGTCTCTTAGGATGCTTAAGTGGGCTACACACGACCCTAAAATCAGACCCGATATCGGGGAAGTGGTGGGGAGGACCCTAGATCGTACCGTAAATCGCCTCGTGTATTGGCAAATCGGAAGCCTAATTTTATTATTTGTAAATCATTCCAACTACCATTGTCCCGATATCGGGTCTGATTTTAGGGTCGTGTGTAGCCCACTTTAAATTGTAAAATTATAAATGATGAACAAGTTCGTGATCGGAATTTGTCGTAAATATGTAAACGAATTTTATGCGCGCTATTAGTTCTTAAGTTTACAATACCAATAAAATGATTGTACTGCTGTTTACTGGAAACCATGCAAGTAATTTAAGCATTGATTCAATGAAGTCATTCGATCACTAATGTATAGTAATGAAGCGATATGACTTAAAACGCATAGTTTATGCAAAGAACGTAGTTGTAAATAGGGATTTGTTGTAATAGGTACTTATTTCGATGGCGGTGATTCAAAATGCGTGTTTTATGAATTAAACACGATATAATTGTGGTTATTGCTGAGGTGATGTCACGTCGAAGGCACCGGAAAGCAGTTGCTAATAGGTGTTGTAAGCCGGTGATGTCAACGCGAATTGATCCCAATAGAATGCGTGTCAAGCTGTGCCACGTTTATAGGGCTCGTAAATCATCGCTTTTATGACACTGATGTTATTGTTTATCCGAGGCTGTACTGTATTACAATAGAATTCAATTTGTGTTCACATTTCAGGACTGAAACAATATGAGGTTACGTAAATACTAAACACGTGCGTTAACACGAAGAATTTTTCATTCACTTCTCCTGAGTTTTATTCTACTTAAAGTCATTTGGTCGGCATCATTGAAGAAATTAAGGCAGAATTTTACTCATATACGAATTAAACAGGTTGCAGTGACATCAAGTCAAAATTATTCAAGTATAACATGAATGTAATCCACTTGCGTTAGGCCTTACAAAGCGGTGTGACGCCACTCATGATGTCACGTCACATTATTTAATGTTAATCCTTAAAGCTGCGCGCGCGCAACCAGCCGATTAGCCGTAGAACAAGGTGAGTGGTGGCCGTGGAAATAGCGATGATTTTACACAATCTGACGCAATGTGTAGGACGCACGTGACGTGCTACAAATCGGAGCGAGATTCCTTCAAAATACTTCCAATAGGTAACAATGATGTTAGGTTTAGATTAGTTACTTGAACATTGATTAGTCAACTGGGTTCATGAACAGTTAAATAATTGTATAATAAATAAATATTTTATTTATTTACCAAAATCGTGACCATTAACAATTATTAATGTTCATTCTTAGAACTATGAACTATGATAGCATTAAACCTGTGTCTTAGAAGACAGCGATTTCTTCAAGGAGACAAAAGTAATATCAGTAATTAAGAAAGTTAATAGTGACTGACAAGCATTGGCTGAACCGTCATTTATTTATTTACAGAGAAAGTGAGAAACATATTTTAAAACTGAAGGCAGTGCTAGTAAAATTAAGTTGACTTGTGGATGAAGTGTAAGTGGAAACATTGATAGATGTCAGTTTTATGTCATACACGCAGTAGCCTTCGAAAATAATATGCAAAATGTAACAACTCCTGTTTGACGTACTGTGTAGGACGAATCAGACGTGTCACAAATTACCTACATTGCTTTTGCATAAGCTAGGTCAATGTGTATTTGGTATTCAGTGAAACGGGTTTTTTTGTGCCATAATACGCATTTCACGTAGCTAATGTAAACGTATAATATGTTCCTCTTAACTAAACAACCATAAACTCGAATAGTTGGAATGCCGTAATAGAAACTACAATAATTAAGTTTTACAATGGAATTAGTGTCATTTTGAAACGTGCCTTAACTTTAGTAGTACGAGTAAACAAATATTGCGAATTTGATCATAAAAACTTTAACGTATTGTCAAAACAGTTGCTTTATAGTTAGGGAGGCGAATAGGGGAATTTTCGGTAATACTCGAGCGTGGCAGTTTAAGATATGAGAGATACCTTGGACCTAATAGAACAACCTTGTAAAGTATTTAGCTCTATATGTAGTGACGCGCGCCTAGGATAGACGATCAGATTAGTAAAAAAAAATCGATAGTCTGTAATTCTCGAGCGCGACAGATTAAGATATTGAGGGTTGATTTTAGTGTTTTAAGACTAAATTTAACTAATCTGACGATAAGTCCTTGACGCCGCCGAGTTATAGGGTCGCGAACTTGTAAAAAAAAAAACGTTAATCCGGCATTATCGAGCGCGATTTTTTTTATTTTTATTTTGAAGAATATAATCTAAAACGTACTAAAAATACAAAATCTGCCGGT
Organism: Pyrausta purpuralis; assembly: GCA_963924145.1. Taxonomy (NCBI): domain Eukaryota; kingdom Metazoa; phylum Arthropoda; class Insecta; order Lepidoptera; family Crambidae; genus Pyrausta; species Pyrausta purpuralis. The sequence continues at coordinate 25,725,894 of OZ001648.1, read as the reverse complement.
TTCCGCATGACCAGGAGTGTGGAGGAGCCATTTCGTCTTCCGAAAAACGGGTTGCGGCATATAAGTCGCGAACGATACATTTTACAAAAAAAAAGTTTAAATAAACAAAAAGGTAATTTTATTTTACACAAAAAAGGTCTCTTTACATTTTTGTCTAAAGTTAAAACTTTTTGACTTGAAGCTTCATAAAAACTCAAACTCCCGGTTTGTTGAGTATATCTTGAAAACTGAGGGTGTTAAAAAAATGATATGAAATAACGATGATTAAATTATGTTACTTTAATCTCCAAAAATATTTATTTTTCTAAAGCTTCTCGACAATTTTCGTCGACTTGGAAAAGGTTACGCGTATCTGTATACAAAAGTATTATTAACATGTACAGTTTCATGTATGTATATTATTCAATAGCCTGTTGATCCTCAAATTGTTTTTTGGACGTACCGTCAGCAAAACGAAGTGAAGAATTATTAAAAAGAAAGAAGAAAGGAAAAAACAAGAAACCAAAAAACCTTTCCGGTCAGATTAAGAGAACCCACCAACATTTTTGTCAGATTAAGAAAATATGCTTTCAGGATACCGAGATGAACCTCCCCTATGAAAATCTGACGCGCTCGAGTATTTCAAAATAACTATTTTTTTTTGCATTTTCAAAAATTCATCATAACTTATGGTCACGCCAAAATCGTCAGTTTTTTTAAGGGAGCTTCCTTGGGGCCTACTTAACACCCCTTCCAAAAATCTGACGCGCTCGAGTAATTTTTTTTTTTTTGCATTTTTGACTACTTTATATGCCTACCCCCACCACGCAAACCGGCAGATTAGTATACCGTTGTTATCAGAGGCACTTGGGGCATACGTAGTATGAATATCTGACGCGCTCGAGAATGCCCAAGTAACTGTTTTTTTTTACATTTTTGAAAAACCGTACACGCCAAACCCACCGCTAAAATGGTTTTTACCATACGAGCTTTTCTTTTCGAAATTATTTTATCTTTCGATTTTGATAGGTCTCGACGGCGCCGTTGAATTACGCCATTTAGCTACCTCGCCTCCCTAACTATTAGTCAACTGCCAGTGCCGCTGTGCCCACATCTAAATAGGATTGGCAGATTCTTTATGGGTTTGTCCTACATTCCCAATTCCGATTCACGGAACTCTAAATTTGGAATGAGGTCACTTTTTTCTAAGATTCAATTAAAATTGCCTTCGAATTCCCATGGTTCGCATATGATACGTATGGACCTCTGTTATGGTATTTTAATGATGTCATCGTATAATTAGTAGAGGAAGACATAATAATTAATAACGGAATCACAGAACATTTGGCATTCCTTGCTTGATTAACATAATTAATTAGTTGCAGTGGTTATTTTCTTTATTTTTAACCGCCTTCAAAAAAGGAGGAGGTTATCAATTCGACTGTATGTTTTTTGTATCTATGTCATTTCTCGACCGATTCAAACTTTTTTTTCGCAAACCTAGAGGTTATGCCTTCTAATTGGTCCCATTTTTGCCAAATCGGGATCTGATGATGGGATCTTGGCGCAATCGAGGGAAAACCTCGAATTTAAAAGGTACATTTAGAGTTGTTTAGATTTAGAATCTTAATGAAGACTTGTTGTTGCGTCTGATATTCGAAATTGTGTGGAGCTAAGCTGATGGTGGAACTCCTAGAAGTTAAGGAGTTCAGTGATTTTAATGACAAAAATTATGGTAGGTGATTTTTAGCTTATTAAAGAACAGAGTCAAAGGGTGCAACCCCTCCTGTAATTATTATAAAAAATATGGGTCCTTTCCTTTACAGGGTCAAGAGTTTATTTAAGACTTTTTAGTGAATTTTGGTTTTGAAGTCGGTAAGTACATTTTTTTCAAATAAGCATGAATGTAACGTGCCTTGCATAAATCATTTTGGTTGCATCACGCATGTTATACATACAGTTAGGTTATTCTCACCATTTTGGTGACGTCTGATGCAAAAACGGTCACTTGGTAAATACAAACAAACGATTCGTGCTCGGAAACGCCTGAAATCGTACGCGTCACATGGCTAATATAATCGATTTTCATTCGGAGAGTAAGGATTTGCCGTCAAACAGCTGCAAGTAACGATTAAATATTGCGATTGTCACGGATGCATTTAAGGTACGAGTATGTACCAAATATAATTAAGGTCAAAAAACTTAGAACAACCCAGTGCAATCAGAAATAAATATATAGATCGCAGTTAAAATAGATAGGTTCATAGTTCACTCATATGCTACGACTTCCTTAGATAAACTAGCTAGAGTTTGGTCACAGCTGTAAAGTCGAGAGCAAACCCACATACGTGTTTCCAACAGTTTACAACCCTGTTACTTTAAAAAAAGGTAAATAGGCTTCTTCTGGGTGAGCTCGCTTCATAGTCGTCCTGTCTATGCCTCATCTGAGCTGGAATTGTGTAAAGCAATCGTATTCATTTGACAGTTCATAACGTACGATTGGATCTGTCAAACCCTTTGTTCTTTGCCGTTTGACAGATCATACCGTACGTTTTGAATTGTCAAATGAATACGATTGCTTTAAACAATCGCACCCCTGGTATCGTCTAGAGACAAAAGCAAACTCATATCATTTGAAAAATAAACACATGGTAGGGGCTCGATAAGAAAGCTTTCAAAAGAGTCTCATGGTACGAGTACAGGTGCGAATTTCGCGGTGGCGTCATGCGTCATCGCATATCGGTGGGATATCGATAAAAGTTTATGCGCTTCCGGCGGTTTGTTGCGTGGGCGCTGACCAGATTACGCGCAAGCCGCTAATCGCAACTGGGTTTGTGGTGTTAATTGCTTGCGGGTTACCTAGTTTTGGTTTGGAAATGGGAAACTTACGATAGCTTGAAAATGCACGATAAGAAGACTATAAACCAATGGAGAGCAGGTACTTACTTCGAACGCTGGGTCAACTGGTAACGGTTTAAATGGTTGAAACGTTCAAACGGTTTAACTGAATCTATGCTAATATTATAAGGCTGAAGAGTTTGTTCGTTTGAACGTGCTAATCTGTGACCGCTAGTGCATTATAATTAGGTTTCAAGCTAACCTTAATGATATTCCCGGGTCCCTTGTTCTGTCACTACGACTACGACCACGTCCTAACAAATGTAGACACGAAATAGAGGTATTTTGTTGTGTTAACGAATATTTTCCAACAATCGAATAACGAGTAGACAAGAGGCATTTGTTCGTGTTACAACAACACGTGTGTCGGCGCCACGTGGCTGGAGCACCACGTATGCTATCGATGCGCCTGCGCATGTCCCAGTGATGTGCTGACGAGTCCTGGCTACACAGCGGATTTCCCACCACAACTTGCCACTTTAGCAACATCTCCATAACCAGGAGCTAGTATTACATACAGCTTGGCTAAAAGAATAATCAACAAAGGCTGATAAAATGAAAATCAGATCTGAATAAAAAAGCTTAAGATAAAAAAAAAATCGTTTTCCCTCCGATACAATATAGGGACAATTAACAAAACTGATATTGACATAATATCACTTCGATAATAATATTAAAAGTAAAACTCTACATACTGTCTCCGTATTTTATTCATAGAGCAGGCGCAGAAAGTACTATAAATAGACATTTATAGCGATTTTATGGACTTCTAAAAATAATTCTCAATTAACTTACATAATTAAGTGTGTACATTTTTATTTCAAACAGGTGATCACTTTTACGATCTTGAGTGCTTTTCAAGATTATTTTATATCGCGTCGGTAAGAAATTCAAAATAAAAGTGCTATTTGGCCTTACATGAATTTATTTTGAGAATTACGGTACCTTGTTTTTTATGTAATTTAACTAAAATTTAGACTTGGTTGTTCCAACGTAAAAGCTCTTTGCGATACGTCATCACTCAGCTAGCATCACTATTCATTGCCCACGCGCATCGCGGCGCATCTTTGGTGGTCTATTTATTTGAAGCGCTTAAAAAGTTACTCGGGAGACGCCAGCAATACACCAATTGAAATAACTCGGCCAGCTCTAAATAGCTGCCAGAATTTCAGGTATTTTCATCGATAGATAACAAGTGAATGTTTATTTCCGTATTCTTGTGTACGTGTAATATTTTCTTATACATTTACCACCTACTTGAAGTTATTATTGGTAAAGTTGTTATTATAAAATTATCATTTATATTATATATGACTTAAAGAAAAGTGTTTTTTAAATCAAGCAAGTGTCTGAAATCTGAAACAAAACTTAGGAAGAAGGACCTTCGGGTAACTGCACAAAAAACAAACTATTGTATTGTTCGGAAGCGTGAAATGCATATTTGCATAACATTATGCAAAGGCTACGATCTATTTTTGACGTATTCGTATGCAAATGGACGAACCGAACAGCCTTAGGTGCCACTCGCCTAATGTCTGTATCTCTGACGTAGGTCTTACATTTTAAATACCATCTACGTTTCGTGTAAGCACAATAAAACACTGTTTAGTTGATACCAAGCCCGAAAAATAAATAAAAAGAAACTAAATACCACACCTCAAGCTTAATTTAATAAAATATTCACGTCAAATAGCTTTACAACTTAGTTTTGAAATCTAGACTGCTAGATTTTACTGAAATTTAAATAAGAGCTGCGTTATTATGACTTTTGATAGAACTTCTTGTAGAAGAATATAAGTAGTAGGTATAGTAACTTAAAATCTTTTATTTCAGTTGACCTATGTTCTTTTACCAAGTCATATCAATAAAAATGATTTATGCAAAACAAATAATATATTTAAGAAACGTTTGATACTTAATTTGCAATCTCCAACGCGAGTGTATAATTTGACTTTACATTTTATGCAATTTTACGACCGTCAATTAAGGGGTCGGCGATCTTGACCATGGTAGCCCACGTGGTCCGAAATCAGCGGGTCAGCTCCTATATTTGTCCACACGATAATGTTAAGGCCGTAAGGCTACGGACACACAGCAAGTGCCAAGATGAAACTAGATTGTAAAACTGTTGCAAAGAATCAGGTCCAAGACCTCTATTGGCCGGAATTTAAAAGTCACTATCTTGCAAAATATTTTAACCTTATTTGGAACCCTATACCATAACAGTTCAAGCTCTGTTACATAGATTACACTTATGGATTATGGATTATACTTATTACAAACAATTGTTTTATGATCTCTAGTGATTATGTATTGTCTATAGTGGCCACACTGTCTCGTACTACCCAGTATGAGTGTGGCATCACCCTGACGAAGGCCATAACACTTAAATTTTACTGGACACAATAAATTCGAATCAAGCTGACAGGTGGCCTGAGTTAGAGCTTCTGTTGAACTTGTAATTGGACTTTTCAATCTGTTTAATGAGTGCTCAATGACAGTTTTGACTATAATTGATGCTCGTCATACGGATGGCTGGAAAGACTATGATTAAATGAGTGTAACGTGTCTTGAAAAGTATTGAGAAACAGTTCCTAACTTAGAGTAATACTGAAAATTCCAATGTAATGATTATTTAATAGTCAAAACTTATAAGGCTAATGGTTATTATCGGTCCTAAACTTTGGTGGTCTTGCTGGCATGATGTGAGTTTTTCTGAAGTAGCACGCTTAATTTCTTTCTCGGTTCTAATTTTCAACATTTAAGTTAAAGACGAAACAAGGTTAACTTAAGTACATTCGATAACTTATTTTTTTTACCCCACCTTTTTATCAGCTTTCTTAATTTCATATCGGTATTATGGTCGCTGTGCGGGAAGGCAGTTTTTGCGGCGTCAACTGAGATGGCACATGTCTGCGTCAGAATTACCATACAATGCGGTCGTCTGCGAATTTGAATGAAGACGCCTTCACTGGTTATATACACGTGGCGAGATAGGCCGAAACTAGAGTTTATAGAGTAAGAGAAGTTTCGTTCGATGTCTATGTATAACTAAGTAAGTGACACTGAATATTCAGCAAATTAAATGACGCACTGTTGGGCGTGGGGTGTGGAGTCACTAAGCTCGTGATTTCTGCCTTATTTAAGGCCTTTATTTTGGCTTTTTCGGGAAAACGTTTTGTGGCTATCATTTTCATTATTTAAAACTAATTTTTTTTTTTTTTTTTTTTTTTAACATTTTTTAATAACAAACAAGAAAAAATTAAACTAAGACATGCAACATAAAAAAATAACTTAATATTAATACCTATTCAAACACGAAACCATTTCCTTGCGGCAAGGAGGCTATGATGCTGGCTGCGTTGCCGCGTTGGATAGCTATGCTGATCCTTTGGGCTAGGAACCAGCCAGCTTTATTATTGGCTGTTAAAGAATTTAATTTTGGCGCAATTTTTCTAAACAGTAATTTAGCAGAGGGTCCCCACGGCCCAAATGTTTCAACGCCAAACGGCGCAAACACATAATCACTTGCAAGTGAAACGTACTTGCGACGCTTGGCGTTTTCAGCCAACTCCGCTGCTGCTCCAGCTTTAAGGGCTGATTCTCTGAGATGGGAAGGGGCCAAAGTATCGACACAAGTTGCATCCCAAACTAAGGCCCGACCCCGTTCCCAGGGAATAAGCGTTAGGCCATCGGGTCTCTTGCCATCATCACGGACCAAACCACGTGGTTCCAACGTGGAAGGAACATTAATGGTCGCAAGAGCTCTTCTGATGGCGTCATTAAGGGTAGCGTGACGGGCAAAACGCCCAGCGCTTTGCTGGCAACAAAGGCAGTGGAGACCAAATTTATCAACCTCCTTGCCACATGGACACGTAAAAATTTCACATATAGGGGTACCAAGGCGGAGACCCACACACACCCGGAAAGACTCACTATCGAAAAGAGTGCCCAAATTTTTCGACGGTAAAGCATGAAGCCAATGACCAGAATCTTTGCAGGAAACTGCCAAGAGCCTTGCGCGACCACTGTCACTGACGGAATTTTGAAGTAAATAATTGAAGGTCTCTCTCGCAAGAGGGACATCCCAAAGTTTTTGCTGGTGACGTTCCTTTGGGATGTCTTCTCTAGGACAGAGGCCTTGCCAAAACTCCTCCGCCTCTCTCACCTCAGAAAGTTGGCGAGGATGTTCAAAGATTTTTCCGGCTAAAACGGAAGTGCTATGCAAAGAGGAGAGAAAAGCGGGGAGGGCTATACTAGAAATTTGGCGAATTCCGATACCACCAAAACGAATAGGAAGCGAAGCCTGAGCCCAAGAATTATTATCGAAATGTAAATTTAAAATTTTTTCCAAACTATTTTTAAGGGTGGTGTCAAATAGTTTTAAATAATTATTTTTTTTCCAGATAGGACTAGCACGTAAGAAATATGTAAATTTAGGCACAAAAAGACACGATTTAAGTATAGTAAATGCAATGTGTGAATTTAGGTGTTCTAATCTAGGGGCTGAAAGGGTGAAATCATTCAATTTTTTATCTAGAAAAGGTTCGATGCTGGGATCAAGAAGAGGGGCACCCAGGAGGCAAAGCGATTCAGAATTCAGAATTTTGATGTTAGGAGCAAGGGAATTGAATTTATCAATGATTGCCTGACGGGAACCAGACGAAACGTGATCATTAATAAAAAGTTCACATTTTGAAAGGTTCAGTTCCAAGCCTAATTTCTTAAATCCTTCTATAATCTGGACACTAATTATTATTTCAAACTAATAAGCAGATATAATGTGTAAATTGGGCTGATTATTTGTCTCATAATTACTATTTCATCTCGTAAAGAATAGTCGAAACAACAACTTCGCAGTAAATGTGGCTGAAACTACGGGATTATGAAGCGGACGCCCAGATACCGACATATTTAGTATTTTTTGAAACCCAATCCTATATTCAGTTATGTTAAGGAGCATTATTACGAGTTAAGATGGAAACCACTGTAAACGCTTACAAGAGTAAATTAATATTAGCCTAGTTTTAAAATGATCAATCGACTTGCCTTGCATTATCCCAACGTGGTGGGTCTTCCCATACGACTTGGGAATACCGGACGCCAGGCGCCGGAACGAATGTCTTATTTATTCGAAACCCGATGATCTCATGAACATTCCAGTAATATAAACTTCTCGAGTCTAACAATAGCGCGAAAGAATTAATAATAATAAAACATATATTTTTTCAGGTCACGACACGAAAAGACGTCATCTAGAATGTGTGGAATAATGTAAGTACTAATTTATGAATATTTTGAGAACGACATCTAAAATCCTAGTAAAAAAAAAATGTTGTTTGTTTTTGTTATAAGTTGAGCTACGGCAATGTCTGTATACGTCCCTGTCCACCTTTTAATTAGAATTCCTATTATTATGTAATAGCCCTGAGCTGATGAACGATGAACAGTGGTAACAGTTCGTCATTCTTAATTTGGGGTGCCTACCTTCCGACTAGGGCTTCATTATTTCCGACCTTAAGACAGCTAGCTACGTAACAAATTGTGTAAAGTTTTATTTAAGAAGACATACCTTGCACGCGAATAACGCATTCTGCCACGTGGCCGTCTTGTCGCTGAAATAGTAGCACGAGTGGCCTAAGCGAACGAAGTTCGGCGGGCACACGTATGACATCTTCGTCGAGTTGCGGTGGCCCCACGCACCTTTACCTGCAACATTTAAGGTTACATAACTTCAATGTAGTTGTAAATTAGTGTCTGTGTCTTACGCTATCAGGGCGTATGTCTATACCACTAGGTCACCGATACATTTACAATATGACGACCAATATGAATATGATATAATTTGACGACCTCCGTGGTCGAGTGGCTAGCACGCTGGTTTCAAGCGTCGCCATCTCGTGAGGTTCCGGGTTCGATTCCCGGTCGGGTCAATGTAGAAAAAAGAACATCTTTTCTATATTGTCTCGGGTCTGGGTGTTGTGGTGCCACCGTTGTTTGCGATTTCGATAACACAAGTGCTTTAGCTACTTAGCTTGGGAGCAATGTATGTGATGTTGTGAAATATTTATTTATTATTTATAGTAGTTCTCCTACCTACTGGTTACCATTGTTGCGGTAGCAGATATGGGGAAAGGTAGACTTTAGAGCAAAGCGTAGCGTCACTCGCGGCTATGCGGCTGTGTTGTTATTCATTGCAGCATACGACCATGGTGTATCTCTCTAAATCTTTGATACTCTTTCATGTTATCATTAAATTGTTGATATTAGTCTGAGGTCTCACGTACAATATTTGCGATTATGATAACGTGCCAAGGGCAAAGTTTCTATCGCAAACATCAGGGATTGTTCCCAACTGTCGCAAGCTCTCGATATATTCCGATATATTTTCAGATCCATGGTTGATTTCTGAGGATAACAACAACTTTGTAGTAATATCATTTCCAGATTTGTTATTTAAGTTTTGAGCAGATTTCAATTCTACTAATATTATAAATAAGAATATTTGTGAGATATATGGATGTAGGTTTGTTTGTTAATACTTCACGCAAAAGCTACTGGATGAATTTTGATGTAACTTTACAATTATAATTATAGCGTGTACATCGGTATAACATCAGATATTTTTGAGATCTGGGCCTCTATTCTCGCGTCAATCAAACTTTTTCATGTTGTAATTAGATTAAGAGTTACATCGTTTTATCGAAAAATCAACTTAAACAAAAAATATCAAAATGCTGAGAAATTATGAACCTGACAAAAAAAAAGCTGTATTTTCATCCAAAAGTAATGATATAACGATTTTAATAATATTTTTATGAAATTTTAGGAAAACAGATGAAAATATTGACGGAGTAATCGGAAAATTAAAAAAAAAACTGTTTGTATGAGAAATCTCTTATATTTGCAAAATCGCTTCACCGCTGGGTCGGGAACCAGGCTATAACGTACAATGTCGATCGGATGTTTTTGTATGCGGATAACGGATTTGAAATAATATACGTGCCTATTCATCGTTTCTTACTAACTTACAAGGTATTATTTAACGGAACAAAGCGCAATTTAATCCTAGATAATGACATGTTTTATAAACGTAGCAGTTACAAGCGCAACTTCTATTAGAGCTTTGTTGTTATATGAGTATGATCAAACTGAATCTATAGTATAGGTACTAATATTATAAAGCTGAAGAGTTTGTTTGAACGTGCTAATCACAGGAACTACTGGACCGATTTGAAAAAATCTTTTTGTGTTGGATAGCTTATTTACAGAGAAAGACTTTAGGCTATAGTACATTACGCTGCGACAAGTGGGGAGGGAGCAAACACAAAACACGCGGAAGAAGTCGAGGAGGACTGCTACTTTTATGTATAAAATTACTTTGCGTTTAATTTCTGCTTCTGCGAGTGATTGTTGTTGCAAAAGTGTAATTGTTGTTTAAAGTAAGAATCCAATATATTCGTCTCGTCAGTTTCGGTGTATTTTCATTCAACTTAAATATAAATTGATATTCAATTTATTCATTTATTAAAATCAACACCATTTCTTTAAGTATATCGGTTATTATTTAATGAATTTCCTGCCATATTTTACCTTACATAACTTTATTGAGGTTTTTAATGCCAGCAAACTGCTATTAAGACCCATAAACGTCTTCATGACTCACTGCTGGTCTCGTGCTGTGATTTATCGTGGTTTTGTTCGAATTCCAGCCTTTGTGGAGTTTATCTACTAAGATCTCAGACAGTACGGTGGCACTTCCCATATAAGTGTATCGCAAAAACGTCCAGTAGGCGGTGGATTTCGGCCCCGACCGCGAGACATACAGTCCTAATATAACATTACGTGTTTTATGCAAGCTTTTTTATCGGACGATAGCGGAACTGATAAAAAAACATACCTGAATTTTAATAAATCAAAAGATGATAAAGACAATACCTCAGATGAAGATATTATTTACTATCTATAATTTCAAAATGCGCTGGTTCGTATTCTAATAATTAAACACTTACCAAGCATCAGATAACTTAGTCATTTCGCTTTTGTTTTAGAATTCATTAATCAATTAATTTAATATTTAAAAACAGTCGAGTTATCAGTGAGAACACATAATAAATAATAGCTTATCGTGAGAGTTAGTCTATCGTGAAGTTCAAGTGTCATTTTATTCATGTGATTAAATAAAAACAGGCGCCGGGAAAGAAGCAAATAGGATCCCCTTAGAAATAAATTGTATTATTACTAGTATATATGTTCATTACTATTTTGCCCACTAAACAGCCTTCGCCTAAAAATATGTTATCACGGAAGCTTAACTTTAAATAAATTTATAAATCGCAAAAGTCATTTGAAGGTTTTCAAAGAGTTCACGACATTTTTGTTTCTATCAAAACTTGATTTTACTTTAATTTGGGTATCATTTTAAGTCTGTATAAAAACCTGAACTTTAATTTGCATATAAATAATTGATGCTAAATTTTTAACTTCTAAATTATTGGGCTATCCAACTAACGTATTATTATCTTATCTCACAGTGTTAAGTCTTATCTCTCGGCTAATTGTTTTAAGACCGTTTCTATAAACTATAATCTTTCCCATGTCCCAACTCATAAATAAATATGTTATAGTTCAGTTTAATTTGCCAGTAACATACAATATAGAAGACCAAACAATATGTATTTAAATTAATATTACGCACAAGTCTAGTATTAGGAATTAAAAAAAATCTACTTACATTGTGAAGAAAATACGATGAGAAATATGGCGGCAATAGGCCATAGCTTTCCTCTTCTTTCTAGTGCTTCCATTGTTAATTTATTTAAGTCCACTTCACTAATTCTGTTAACTAAAATACACTCACTCACTATCACTGCACTACGAGTTCCTACTATCTTACCATGTTGAATAGCAATAACTAAACTATTGAACTATTTTCGTATGTCATCATTTATTTTCTCTTCACGAGGATTTTAACTAAAGAGACAGGAACTGTGAAAACCTGAAACAAAACAGAACACGAATTAGAATTATTAATCTTGCAAAAAAACAAATGACTATCCATGACATGATAAAAATAGCAAGGAATAAATAAAAAACATTGTGTTCAGCCAGTAACAATTTTCCAAAAAATCTATCCGGCCTGTAATGATTTTCAAAAAACAAAAGAGGTTGATGAAACCTGCTATAATCGCGCCGCGTTTCGATGTCTCGTTTGCGTTCGCTACGGCATCACGCGTATGGCAGTCGCAGCCCGCGTCTCGTTCGCTACTGAGCCGCGATATCTATGCGATCGTCGCGGTGATAGCAGGTGATAAAACGGCGTGTTACGCCGCAGATGAATCACTCATTATATCAATTAACAGATGTGAAAATATTTTTTTCATTTAATAGACGGGGAAAGACAATGTCATGATGTAAAGATGTATGTATGAAATTATTAATCATTATCTGGTAAGGAGTTAGAAACAAACTTTTCGAGCATAAAAAACAGTCTATCACATCTTAGTTATGTCTAATTCCGTCCCGCATTTGGACAATGTTGATAAAAGTCAAAATCGTCTTTTTCTGTAATGTTTTGCCGAGGCCCTGAAAATCAGCTTTCATCGCGAATTAGTTTTGAGGATTATGTTTTAAACTCTGTTTAATATTTTGAACGTTTTGCTTGATATATTTCGTACAGTTTCTCCAGTCTAGCCTATTTATATGTGAACTAGTTTTGTAGATGCAACACAGATATTGTCTGACACCCACTGTTCATGAAACATTTACCTCATTTTCAGTTGCGTCTAGCCTTTTTGATGTTCTGTAGGACTAGGTAGGTTCCTAGAAATTTTAGTGTGTTAGCAGACTAGACTTACAGTCTCTTGATCTGAGATAACTTTATATCTGAAACAAAAGATAAAGCCTTTCTTATTTAAATAAACTTGAACGATAATTTACTATTTTTATAATTCATAACTGTATTCTTTATAACAATAACAAGCTAGTTTCCACTAATAACAAATCACAATATTACTAGTTTTTAATGAATAGTTATGGTATGGAGATATCAAAAAATATTTTTTTTCTGAACTTAAATTAGGATTATTAATATTTTAAATAGTTAAGTTTGTCCGCACATTTTGTCATGTGATCGTAAACGCCTATTGAAGGATGTGACGTTAAACCCTGGACGATGGCGGGGTTTTTTCAAGAAAATAACTTTTCATATAGTATTTTTCTGTTAAGGAGACTTTCGATTATAAGCAGTGACGTCATTTAGGACGTCATGATATTTCGAGCGTTTTTTTTTATAATCATAATTAAATTATGCAAATGTTGAATATTTTTTAACCGACTTCAAAAAAGGAGGAGGTTATCAATTCGACTGTATGTTTTTTTTTATGTATGTTTGTTACCTCATATCTTAGTCGTTTTTCGACCGAATCGAAATTTTTTTTCGCTTACTTAGAGGGTGTACCTTCTAGTTGGTCTAATTTTTTCCATTTTGGGATCTGATGATGGAATCTTGGTGTAATCGAGGGAAACCCTCAAATTTTAAAGGCACGTATTGTGATTCTTTACTAGAATCTTAATGTTGACGTGTTGTTACGTCTGATAGTCAACATCTTGTGGGGCTGAGCTGATGGTGGAACTCCTTAACGCTTAGGAGTTCAGTAATTATAATGACGGAACTTATGATATGTAATTTGTAGCTTCTTAAAAAATAGAATCATAAGGTTCAACTCCCCCCCCCCCCCCTCGTAAAGTAAAAACGGACTTCAAAACCAAAATGCACTAAAAAGTCTCAAATAAATTCTTCACCATTAAAAGGAAAGGAATCCGTTTTAGGCAAACAATTTCTTTTTGGAGTCGGTGCTGTGATAGTTGATGCTTGACGGTCAAAGTGATGGCTGAAAAGTTTATAATAATATCAAGTTTTCCAATTATTATAAACTTATGTAAATTATTTAATTATGTAAAGTATGTATTACTAGTTTTTGAAATTTGGTCAACCTATTGTAAAAAAAAAGTATCAATCATGTGTCTTATATATTATTTGTCTGACTGTTGGATAATGATTTCATATTAAATTCGCTGCACATTGTTTTTACTACCTGGTTATCGTAAGAATGAACCTAACAATGTCACTGCGTGACATAAAAGTGTGCAAAAATGAACTGTATTGACACGAAACGGACGATCGCGGGTGAGTGAGTGGGGTAGCGGGAGGATTGTGGCATATTTATACTTATAATAGTCGGTTAGTAAATAAAGTTTTTTGTCTCTTATTTTACCCGACTGGGTAAGACCTCAAAAGGGGATTATTCATTTACTGTTTCTCGTTGAAAATACGCAAAGTGTGCGTAAAGTAAGAATGTGTTTGATGCATGAAGTATGAGGTCACTCACTCTTCAAAGGCGCTGGATCTCCAAGAATCTCTACATTCACCTAAACAACTACATTTAATCCGTGCGAAGGAGGTAAAATGTAATTATGTTCAAAAGAAAATGGCACATTTTGAAATGACTTACTTCATAAAGTTGAAGTCGATATTATTTTAAATGTCTTGTCTTTGGTTTTTGCATTTTATTCGTAGAACTCTAAATTCCCAGAAAAAATAACAAATCTTTCAGCTGACTTAACGCATATTCACAAAAACAACTGCATAAGCATTTTTTTAAATAATACCAAGTTTTTTTTTTAATATTCAGTCAAACGGCGTCCCCGTACGGTGACCAGTGTTCGCAGAACAATATACTTATACTACATTTAGAATTTTAGAGCGTGGACTCAGTTTACGTCCACATTAAGACTTTACGACCTTTATCTAGATTTCTGGGCTAAACTCCACTTTCTAGCCTAAATACTACCCGGATACATGTCGGATTTATTTGTGTAACGAGCTGAAGTAAATAAGTTGCTTTAAAAATATTCGGACCTACTTAGGTAATGGGGCTTCAGGTTAGAACACTTGGTCAAAGCATTATTAAGATTTATGTAGAGGTATTTAATTTACAATTCTAATAATAGTTATTGAAATTCCAAAACAATTACATAATTATTAGCAGTTATAATCATTATTAGCGAGTGAAAAAAATAGATGCTTATTACAAGAGTTGGAACTACATTGTGCAATTTGACTTACTTTTGTGATAAAATTGTATTTACTAAATTTATACTAATATGAACTTCCTAAGTGTTCAAAAAACATGTACATACTAAAGACCATAAAATAATGTGTTTATGTTGAGGTGGAAATAAGCGATGATTAGCGCGTTCTCCATGCTAAATTAGCGATTTCCCTGCCTTTGTAGGTGCCGACTAGAAATAATGCACTTTGTCTTTGCGAATTTCACGGTGAAGCTGTGGCATTTGATTAGGTTATGCAATTACTGTAAAGTTTATGGAAAACCTTTGAGTTCGTGATAATGAGGCATAATGTCTTTTGAATTCCAGTAGCCTGTTTTT
The DNA here is from genome assembly GCA_963924145.1 of Pyrausta purpuralis. Classification (NCBI taxonomy): domain Eukaryota; kingdom Metazoa; phylum Arthropoda; class Insecta; order Lepidoptera; family Crambidae; genus Pyrausta; species Pyrausta purpuralis. The sequence continues at coordinate 25,710,567 of OZ001648.1, read as the reverse complement.
ACATACGATTCGTAGAGGTAGGTAAGAAAGATATTCCTTATTCAATATTTTAGAATTGTTAGTTTAGAATAGTGAGCAGGCGCCCTAGGTATTATTATATTATTTGGGTGTAAAATTTAATAATTGAATTCATTTAATTTCTATTTCATTTAATTTCTATTAATTTAACAGAGACGTTATTATTTCCAACATTCCTCACTTTTCTACCGCCACTGAACTGCTTTCTATTACACCCTGAAAGCTGATGTCCAAATTGAGATGAGACACTCCAATTTAAGGACCTTATTTCTTCGCCATAAGATCTGAATTAGGGCTAGACTTTATTCAAGTGTGCTCTGTTAAGTGCCAGAGAAAACGATCGCGAAATATATGGCTCTATTTTGCTGTCCAAGGGCGCTATACATCATAGCCCGGGCCTCGCGTTTTCTCTTACAGGCGCGCTATTATGGGAGCCATAGAAAGTTCAGGTTTTGTAGTTAAAATGGGAATACTATAATAGGCGTGAATGTTAGACACAGCTCGGTAATTTATCTGTAAGATAAACACTAAGATAGGCCCTGGTTGGAGGTGAAAGGAGGTGTGGATATTATAGAAGGTTTATATTTGACGTATACCTTTTTAACTCTATGTGTGACTATTAGGAACACTGCTTTGACAGATCTGCAGAAAATTGATACATGTCACCCCCCCCTTTCCAACATACTCAGAGATAAAGCTTTATAATACGAGTATCTTTGCTTGTTCTACTCGTATAAATATATCTACCGGTTTGAGAATACCCCTCCATTTGCGTGACTATCTGGCATTTCCTCGATAGCCTCTGATTAAAGGCGACCTGTTGATAAACACTGAAATTAATAACGCGTGTATGAGAACACGAATCACAACCCCGTTGTGATGACCTTTAATTGAATACGCTTACTTAAGCTTTGGGATACGTGATATGAGAAAATCTGAGGGAATCTTATGTTAAAATAATCATCAGTTATTTCATCACCGTTCTATAGGTTAAATATCAATTAAGGGAATTCAAAGATGTTCCAGCAATAAGTTAACTCAATAGCCATCAAAGCTAGAGTAAATAGACTTTTCTAGGCCTCACTGTAATGATAATCCCATCTAAACCCATCTAGATTAGACCGTGATCATGAAATAACCCAATTTCATTAAAATTGAAGGGACTACAGACTCCTCCACCATACAAACTTTGTTCTCGTCTTAGGTTCTCCTATTTAATTCCTACTGCTACTGTTTCACATATTTGGCGAATTGGACATGGTCACGTATTGTCCATTATTTTATGTCTCGGTTCATGGAATCGAAGTCAGCGATCTATTTTGGGCATGGTAGTAATACTTTGCTTTTTGTCTGTGTCTGTATAAGACTTATATACTCAGACTATGCGATTATTAGTATTACATATATAACTATGGATAAATAAAAATGAGCTTGTAGCATACGCATAGCATACGGTGTGGCGTAAAGAACAAAGATTTTTGTTCATACATCAAATGAAACCGATTTATAAAAAACTGTATCGAAATGTCAAGAGAAATTTGATGCGCATATACGTATCATATAATATCGATTATCGGATCAATCGGACGTATCGACTTCTCATATCGACTAAAAAGACGTGGGTGCCGACAAAACAGTCAGTCATCATCCGAGGAATGCATCTTCACAATCAAAATCTTCAATTGAAAAGATAGTGCCACGGTCCATTGCATCACATCGAGGTTATTGAAATGATTGCTGTAGCACTTGTGGTACCTATAGAATGATCGATATAATTTTAATACGGTAATGTCAATATGCGTTGATACGTGTACCGTCACGGTACTCTTTATTATCTCGTGTCGTAAAAGGACGCTGTATTTTTTATTGCATTATTTTTAAAGGTAGTATGATTATATTTATCTATACTTTCGCTTCTTTATGTATTCAAGAATCAATAACTTGAATCTTTCATGGAATGTGTTTTGAAATCACTAGATAGAGCCCAAAAAGAGTGTTCCAATAAAATAGCTTACTTTTTTGGAAATAGGATATTCCATATATTTTCCCAGGGCATCATAGGTTTGGTTTTGTTTGTCAGTGTAATAGATACTGGCATTAAACCGCAGAGCAACGGACCGTGCAATCACAAGGGAATCAGAGCTAAGCACCCTTGAAAATAGAACAAAAAGTTCCTCAAAGCGAAAGAGTAACTTTTATGATTAAGTACGAATATTTCGATTGATTAAAAACCTTATGAATGATGTTAGTCACAATTTGCAAATAAGTAGTAAACCGATTAACATTAATCTTTGATTGAAGTTTTAATTACATATCAATAAGATAAATTATTATTTCTTTATTAATTATTTTGTTCAAGTACTACTGACTGAGCTTGAAGTACCATCCGTGGGAAAGGAACATTAAATTGAATTTAAAATAAGAGTCTTTTTTTTAATATGTCCCCTACACGTGACATATATACAAGATTATAATGTGAAAAAAGCGCTGATATCGCGTTATGCATAAAAAACAAAACATTTGAATGCTAATGATTCATATCGTGACAACTATTAAGCTTCAGTATATAGAGCAAGGACGTCCATGAGACGAAAGCTGACGTAACTGAATCACTTTGCCGACCACAGATTACTGATAACCCGGCCCATAACCGACAAATTGCAGTATTATGCGAGATAACCGTATCTTGGTCATAACCATAACCTAAATTACTTTTTAATATTCTAGAATTAATAAATTAACTTTAATGTCACTGATAGCGGCAGTTTTTAACATATCTTTCTTGTTCTTTAATAGAGACACTTTTATGTTCGCTGAATATTTATCAATTTCGAAATAACTGCCGATTTTCACTGTCATGTGATTTCTTCGATACGTGATCAAGTCATAAAATCAAAAGCTTTGTATTATAAAAAATAACCATTACATAATAAATGCGTCAAAATTAAATTCTGTAACAGCCAATAATAAAGCTGGCTGGTTCCTAGCTTACAGGATTCATAGCTATCCAACGCGGCAACGCAACCAGCATCATAGCCTCCTTGCCTCAAGGAAATGGTTTCGTTTTTGAATAGGTAGACTTTTTTTTATGTTGCATGTCTTAGTTTTATTTTTTCTTATTTGTTATTAATAACAAAAAAAAACATAACAACGAAGTAGTAATTTTTATCGCTGCGCCAAAAGCTAAAATATAAATTGCACTTTCTGGAAATAAAACTCAGCGCTTAGCGTGATTAACTGGTCCTCTTTGCTCGCCAAGAAACTACAATTTGTAAGTGAAAAAGTTAACTGCAAGACTGCACGTGATAGTGCTCAGATGAAACGGTATTCAGGGCAAGAGTAAGAAACTTTAAAAGACGGAATTAGCTGAACTTTTCACTACCTCATTGCTGAGAAAGAACTTTTTGCTAGTACATTATTTGTAGCTTGGATTTCACAAAGCGTGACTTATGTTACGGTTGGGTTTCAAACAGGGCAAGTAAGTATAAGAGCCGGCAAAGGATAAAAACGCAGCGTAATGCACTCGAGACTGCATCGGGCAAGAACACTCGAGATTACGTGCACTCGACATCTGAAGAGGTGAACCCGTTTCGTACAATTTTGTTCACGTCAAAAATATCTGCGGTACCAATTTTACGCGTAGGTTTATCGTTACTTGGTACAAAATGACTGAATCAGAAAATGAAAACATTGCATAAACTCTTTTATCTAATACTTTTTTTAAAGTAGCTACCCTTTTTTGCCACTGCGCTGCGTCTGGTCTTTATCATGTCTACCTTATCTAAATTTTGATGTCGATCGAATTTCGTTATCTTCATGACGAGAGACACTGAATTTTTATCTTTTGTTTTGATGTTTCTGGATCCAGAACAGTAGGGTAATGTTGGCGGGTGGTTCTGATTATGTTTATTTATTCGTTACAAGGAGCCGTTTTTCTTCTTCTTTTGAAATAGATTAAAGAATAAATCTGTAGACGCTCACAATTTGAAATGAATGAGAAACACATCCGTGAGGGGTTTAAGCGACTCTGGTTTTAATATCATATCAACGTTCTTGGTATTAGACTCTTTTGCTCGTGTGCTTTGCTTTCTGAGTAAAAAGATTTGGTTCATATTCGGTGGGAAGAATGCCAAGCATTGCCTATTAATTAGTATGGATTATGTATTTATTGCCTATGTATTATTTGTATATAGCATTTCTTCTCTCTTTATGATCGCAAAACACGACATGTTACTTCATTAGTAATTGCTAGATTGTATGAGTTTCGTGAAACACTGTAATAATGCTACGTCTGATTCACCGAGAAAAAATATTAATATTCAATATCTTAATCATGCGTATTTGTAATTATAAATAAGTTTTCCTTCATCGTTTAATTAGCTACTATGAACCTATTGAGCATTCTATGACTTGCATATTTATCTTATACTGCGTTATGATATGATTATGCTTTCACCTAAAGCAAATTACTTTTTCAAGATTTGCTTAAATACAAACTTTGTTTAAATATGTCAGGCTATAGGATGCCGCAAAAACCTGTTTATCGTTTTATCGAAAAATTACTTATTGTTATCATTGAAAATACTTTCTCATTTTAATAGGTAATGTGTTAATTCGTAAAGTTTTTGTCTACGCGATATATTTTTTCGACAGTCACAGATTGCTTGTTTGTCTGCGTATACAAAAGTCCGTATCGCGACGCTGCTACTGTCAGCTCATTTGACACGTGTAGGCATCAGTTTATTGATTTAATGTCTAATAATAAAACGTTGTAACCGCGTTAATTCTTGCTGTGTTTACTCGTTAAACAAAATAATTAGCCCGGACATTTGTCGACCTTCAAGGGCTGTGTACAGTGTATGTGAACCTACGCATGTTAAATTTAGCGGTAAAATAAATCTGATGTTATAGGTTTGGGTTACGTCAGGATGAGTCGAAGACTCGATCTGTCGATGCGGTGTCGATTACGGTCTAGAAACTACTGGATAGATTTAAATGTATTTCAGGAAAGAATTTCAAGGGGAATTGATAGAAATATTTGTTTAGTACTGTTTTTTTCATCAAAAAGAAGGTTCTAGGTTATAAATTAAAACATTCGGTTAAATATATCCTATACTACATTAATGAGACGTCAACTACATTTTACAGAAAATGATACAAATATGATATGAGTTCGTCTTCAAATTATTCATAGAATGAATGAACCGAGTCAAAAAACCAAACAGATATTCCGCATATGGGGCCAAAGCTGAAGTTCCTACTCCGCGTTTTCGCTTTCACCGCCCCGTGTCACTAATAGACCGAGCACAGCAGTGCCCTTGTTGCAATCTATAAGCTGAAAATACTGACTACCTTTTTATGAGCGTTGCATTGTATTTATTAGCCGTGACTTTGACTATTACGAGCTGTCAGAATGTCATTTCACTGCTATATAGGTAGCAGTCGCTAAAGTCACGGTATATATTAAACCGCAGTCAAAATATATTTGTTGTCATTTGTTATCAAGACATGTCATATCATTTTATAAAATTATCCTAACTTTAGAGAGAAAACTATCCCACTTTGCGAATCATTTACAACGCACTATATCAGAGTAGGGCCCTTGATCTTACCAATGGACAACAAAAAACGAAGCACAGCTGTCGCGTGCAGCCGTTTCCAAGAATACTACTAGTGATTCCTCTTAACGTCCGAGACCTGTGTCGGTGAAGTCAGACCAGTCGAAGGAGTAGCTTGAAAAAGTTGCATGGACTTTTAAAGAGCGTGTTATTGTGATGAGATTCTTGATGAGAGCATTCAAAGCCCTCGCCGTTACTTTAGATTTGAACAAATAATGGATTCAACTGCTAACAGAAAACTTATAAGAGATTGGTAAATGAAATAAAAAATACAGGACTTCAAAACTGGTAAATATAATGATTGTGGTTAAAGCCGACCTTGACAGGGCCAACAATGTACCATCTCAGTTCATGTCTTCATGACTGATGGCCGGTATTATTATGTGTACCTATTTATTTTCAATGAAGCCCGAGAAAGTTCTCAATATGTGCTTGAATTTTTCTAAAACCGTTTTCGATCGATTTGATTTTTAACCATGTTTTTAAAACCTTTTCGTGATACTTTTTTTTATGTATATCAGTAGCACTTAGTGATTGTAGTTATTAATGATGTTGCTGTAATTAGCAATTTTCCTAAGTTAGACTTAATATCTTTTATTATCCTCACATGTTGAGTAAATACGAGTACTAATAATATTAAATCCAACTTAATCTGACTAAATAAAATCTACGAGCAGGGCACTGTCTTAATTGCTTTTTTTGGACGGGGATTACCAGAACTCATCAGACGTCCCAATTGAAGACAAATTAAGTAGATTTTTCCCATTCTGACTTAACTTAGTATCTCGAGAGTTCAATTTACTCAAGTCTTAGTATATATGCCTTAGAACCTGATTCATATACATAAAAAACTATATAAAAGTATCAAGTTTCTATTTGGATATTTATTTATCTATATTAGTCACGAGCACAAAGGTGAAGTTAATTTACTTATTAACTTCACCTTTGTGCTCATGACTAATATAGAGACTTTCATAAAACTCTAACAGTTTTTAGGCAAAAATGCCATGATGGTGGTTAAAAACAACTTAAACGATATACAAGCATGGATTGTTAATTCCTAGAACGTCTACGTCCATTGTAATCTCCAGTAAGTTGTTATTACTACGAATAGAGAAGCTATGCCAAGCAAAAATGTGTCGCAAATATGACAGCAAGCTTGCGGCGTATTCCGTTAAATTTAAATTTCGAATATGGAACTGTTTGTATAAGTTGATGACTAGTGGCGTCAATTCTTGGAGCACGGAATTTGTTCGTGGTGTCTGTTCTTTAAATTTGAATTTCGAATATAAAACCGTTTGTATGAGTTGAAGACAATTGGCATCAATACTTGGAGCATTTGTTCGTGGTGTCAGTTCCATACACTAGTAATAGTAGTTGAATGTTAATTTCAGTCATAACATTTTAGCAAAAATCCCATAGTCAGTTCTTGTTAAATCGCGTAACAAATCATCTCTCCACGCTTGTTCTCTAATTGGATATGCCAGTTCGGAGCAATTGTCCAATTATACGAGCCAAAACACTTATCTGATGTTATGGACATATTTACTAAAATGTACAAGGAAATGATGGTTGGAAATATTCGTAATTGTTTAAAGTTTTCAATAACCAGTTGATACCTCAAATTGTTTGAATGTTCTTTTAATTCGAAACTGGAAAATAAGTGAGTTATTGGAAATCATTAAGATGCACTTATTAATAATCCTTGGATGGCGCACTTGGAAGACCACTTTAATCATGAGATAACAGAGGTAACTAAGTGCAAGACTGAAAGGTCAAAGTTTACTAGCTAAGCCTGTATAAAGTCTTGCTAAACTGGTTTTATTTATTACGGAGTAGTGACACATTATAGTTATAATTGTTTAAAGACAGCTAAACAAAACTGTCAACATATTGAACTAAATTTATCACAGCACAGACGGGTCTACACAATGGTAGTTCAGGAGCCCTATATTTTTATCACTCGCTTGAATATGGCGTGTGATTTTCGTTGGAATATCAATGGGAATTACGCGAAATATATACGATAGTAATCACAAAATTTAGCCATGATTTTTCATCATTTTATTTGAAATTAGGACATTAATCAAGTAATATCACACGCCATTTTAACGCGAATGATTCAAAAATAGAGGCCCAGCTAAGACGGGGTTATTTATATTCTTTGTATGAAAACAATTTTACGTTGATTCTCTTTCATAAATGCCAGATTTCTCCTACTTGTTCCTGCATCCGAGAGAAAGGACATTATCACGCAGATATTTTAGTGCCGCGACACGAAAGAGAAATGCATCGTAAATAAGGATTTTTGTTTTTTTTCGTGTCATGTTGATAAACATAAACTAAAGTTTCATTAAGCGCTGTTCATAAACATTATTAAGTAAGTGTGAAATGTGATCCATGAATGAAAATTTTAAAACGATGTGCAATTGTTTCGCGATTATAATACCCTTTACACACTGCGACTTTTAGCAGTCGATGCAGTCTCAAAATGTCAACTTTTACACACTGCGCTACTTTTAGCATCAATACAGTAGCAATGCAGAAGCTGGCAATTGTCAAATAATGTACTGAATTTTGGCGACTGCATCGATACAAACGCGCGTTAGCATCAATGTTAAATTAAATCTGTTCATTGCGTGAGTCATGATGCTGAAGCGCGTTTTCAAAACACGTGACTGTATCGATGCTAAGTGCGCCTTCACATTAGAGCGACAGAGGCGCTGTCGTTCTAATGTGAAGGCATAGAGCTGTAAATGTATGAAATTATCAGCAGCGCGGCTGTCGCGCGACCGTCGCGCTGCTAAAGTCGCCTGAGTGTAAAAACGCTCTTAAAGTCGCAGTGTGTAAGGGGTCTAAGACTGACGATGCAAGCTGCAAAATAAAAAAAACTACGTGTAGTCAGTTATTGTGTAAAAACGGTAAGAAGATAAATAGCTAAAACATCAATTGAATATTCGAGTTGAAAACGTTTCGGTTCAAGGTAGGACATGACGGATTGTGTATTAAATATGTTCTTCTATTGTGTAATGTGTTCAAATGTTGTACGCGTCGAATAAAATTAAAATATTCTCGCGACTGTCTAACTCTAGGCGTAGGTGTTATGGCAATTAAACATTTGATGGAAGAAACGAATTTGGCGAAATGAAAAGTGGGTGTAGGTTGTAAAACAAAAGATTTAAAATATATGGAGATTATAAATGCAGAAATGGGTAAAGAATAAAAAAAGTAGAGCTTATTTCTTGATATTGTATGTTATACTTGGAGAAGGTGATTTAAAAAGAGAAAGCATGCAGAAACTAAACACTTACATACTGTCCAAAACAGGCATAACTGAAGGAATGAATTAAAGAGAGCCTACTTCTACCACGCAATTGGTAGACAATATCTAAGGAAGAAGGAGAATTATATTGTCATACCGAATATGATTTTTGATTGAAAAAGGATCACTCTCATTTTCAATGACTATGTAGCGTTATATATATATGGCGTTTTAGTAACTACTCTGTAATGTCTGAATGTTCAGTTATAATGTTTGATTTGATTGAATTTCACATTTAGTCGTAAATATCATCATACTGATCGTAACGCCGGACACAAAACTGATTCGATACATTCCGGGAATCGAAACTATTTGTTGGGCAGAATGCGCAGCGGATCGATCATAAAGTTATGATTTACAACAAACTGCTTAGTTTAAGCCAAACGTTATTCATAAATAAAAGAGATGACAGCCCGTTACAAAATGGTGTCGTAAATATTTGAATTTTTGCGTCTTATTTTTCGTGAGATAATTCTTATGCAAAGACTGAGATTTATATTCTCAGTGCTAAGGCAATAGACTAATTAACCGAATGAAAAAAAAGATAATACTTTATATTAGTTTATTTATTAATCAAAACTAGTATTAATGTTATTAAAAATATTCAACATTTACATGATTTAATGACGAATTGAATGACCTCAAAAAGGTTCGAACTGTCATGGCGTCCTAAATGACGTCACTGCTTACAATCAAAACGTTACTTGACAAAAAATACTATGAGGAGTTGCCTATGACAGAAAAAAGTCCGCCATCGTACAAGGCTTGATGTCACATCGTTTTGTAGGCGTTTACGATATAGTGACCAAATGTGTGTTTGAACAAGCTTAATTATTTTGAATATTAATAATCCAAATTAAAATGTAGAAATAAATTAAAAACTACCAACATTGTAAACAGTTTCTAGTGAAAACTAGGCTATTGGTTTTGTAAGACTTGTCATTATTACTACCATAATAAATAAATGAACCACACCATTACAACCAAAACATTACAAAGAAATCATCAGTACAATATTGGCGGTCTTATCGCGGTAAGCGATCTCTTCCAGACAACAATTGGGTAGGGGAAACAATGTCTATTAGATAATTAATTATTTAACTGAATAACCAGCTTGCGTCTAATATTAAAAGTGAGACTTCTGATAATGTTTTTAAATCAAAACTGGCCGAATACGTTGTCGAAAAGTATTTTTAATTTACGATTTTAATTGATTTCTTCTTTTTTGTCTATACCTAAATAATTTGTCTGATTAAGCTCGGGCGAAACAAATGTAACTTAATAAGCCAACGTTGTTCTCATGCAAGTGACTGTATATTGTCTTTTATGATAATAAATATCTTTAAACCTTTTTATAATTTATGTGAGAGCTACGAGTATGTTCTTGTCAATGAAGTTTTCTCAGTCCCTTTTTTTATGCAAGGTATCTTAAAAGGTCAAGCTGTATGATACGGCAAGCAATCAACATTTTCCTTTATTTTGACTCAGTACAAACTAAGATTATTGCAGAGACCACCTGGTAGAGACAGTGTTTGATGCAGCTCTACCGGAGCGGACGCATTTTAATTCAGACCATTAAGTGGGTCATTATTTGACAATAAAACACATTATAGCCACCGCCAAAAACGCCGGCGCCATATTTATTGCTACCAATGTATTTAATTGGTATGACTCCTGTTTGGAAAGTTTGGGGATAAATCCTTTTTTTTAGACATTTGGTGTTACTTTCTTATGTACTAATAGTTCAATATTATTATATCATTGCTGATTTATAGCTACTTATCTATTCCAGTCCTGGAAACGAGCGGTTATGACTCATGTAACGGCTGAAACATTATTGAAAATAAACAAGAAAAATAGGCCTACATATTTTCTATTTAAATAACACTAACAATATGGCATGAGAATCTAACACATTACACTTCACAGCAAGCCTAGATAGACCGATTCAGATGCAAAACATCTGGCATTCTTTTATACAAATTCGTTACAATAACACAATTCCCTATTGTATTTGCCCTACTGGCCGTGAAACACAGCTGATACATTTATACTGATATTAAAAAGCTGAAGAGTTTGTTTGAACGCGCTAATCTCAGGAGCGGTCTGATTTAAAATAATAAATAAATAAATTCTTTATTTGCACTAATACAGATTTTTTACATGAAATGTATGCATCTCTGGCTTCCAAAGTAGTATGTAGTAGTGTGTGTGTGTGTGTGTGTGTGTGTGTGTGTGTGTGTGTGTGTGTGTGTGTGTGTGTGTGTGTACGTTTGTGTTCGAGTGTGTGTTTGTGTGTCTGGTTGCAGTAGCATATCGGCTTTAAATACGCAGCAATATCCCCGCAAATAGTGGATAGCAGGAATGTAGAAGATGTTGATTTCATAATTAGTGCATTTCAACAATCCTTGTTCATTGTTTCTTCGCGTGTACAGCTTTGGTGCAAGGTAGTTATATTTTTTTTGTGAGAAATGACTGGAGATTTGTGATTGCGGACAACGAATACGTCGCTTGTTGTTTTGAAGTTGGGATTGTATGCCGGGGAAAAAAAAAGTTTTGGATAGCTTATTTATCGAGGAAGGCTGTAGATAAAAACATCACGTTGCGACGGGAGGTTAGAAAGCGATCCCAAGACGCACGGACCAAAACGCAGTCACGGGGGACCGCTTGTACATTGAGAAATACCATTCTCGTGTTTTATTGTTCGCTAAATAGCAGGATTGTCCTGAAAGATCCGCAACATCTGGCCACTCTAGCGCACACTCTCCAATACAAATAGTGGGCCTTGAAATAAAACTAACATCATCACTTACGTCTACGGATTTTGCAGCGAGATAAATAAATTGGCTAATTTCCGTAACAGCTTACGCCAACGAGTTCATTATACAAATTGTTATGACAGTAGCTGTTTTTTTTTGAGCGCGCGATCTTATAATCCAGCAGTAATTAATTTTGTGCTCATAAATTACGACGATGTACGATTTGTTCATTTGAGCAGCAGGCCCGCAATTAGGAATACTGTCGTAGATTAGAGCTGCTTTCTAACAGATGTGTAACTAAAAAATTATGCCCTGTATCTAGGAGAAACAAATTCCTTTTGACTTGGTGCATGATGTCAAGCTTACCTACACCAACCGTCTTCACTCATCATGGACCGACTCAAAATGAATTAGTTTCTACTAAGTAAAGAAAATGCGAAATTTAATTTTTTTTAGTCAGTTGCTCAAAATGACGTTTTTATTCCACCGATTTTTGGCACATAATCATAGATATTAAACACGCGTGCTTTTTCATTATATTATTGCACTAGTGCTTTTAGTTTATTAACCCGACCAATTTACATTTGTACCCTAGTACCAAGTCGTAAGTAAGAAGAAGAAGCGATATAATTTAGTCGGGTTATACAATACTTTTATTTTAGCAACAAACAGTATTTATGCGAAAAATAACAGTATCTACATATTTATTTCAATAAATGGTAAATCCAGATTTATTACTAAAAAATAGCTCAAATTCATTTAACATTTTCTGTGATTTGTGTTTTAAACATGAATTATTACATTTTAAATCTTGGCTTTTGGCCGATCTAGTTCGCGCCTAAGCCTTGCGCGCGCAACGGTATCGCGGCAAGAAAAAAAAAACAACGCGCCATTTTTCGTAAATAATAATTGTCTGCTGTGACGAAGTTTGGATTAATTATGAAGTTTAATATTAATGAAAATGTCTACTTCAAGTGAAAAAAAAAGAAGAAAACCTATTATTAACTCCGCCGGACATACGTTACGAGGCGATAAACGCGTGCGAAAGTCTTTGCCATCAAAATCGAGTGAAATGTATTTTTACTGTTTTAATAATTAAAGACTTAGTAAATGAAGAGTCTTGAAGAGTTCTTTTTTCCTCGCAAGTGTGTTGAAAAACGTCGTATGAAACACGTGTGCCTGTGACCATTATATACGCGGCTTTCTTATGGCGCACTCGCTTTCGCTCGTGCGCACACAATATCGCCTTGTATATAATGGTCAACTTAGCACACTTGTATCATAATGTACTATTTTTATTTACCCATATATCTCAAAAACGACGGGATCAATTTTAATAAAACTTACACTGTATTTTAAATTGAAATATACTTAATCGAACTAAAAAAAATCGAGAAATTAGTCGACAAACATACAAATATACAAACATACCTACATACACTTACGAAATTTTGCACACGTGTGTGGATACTTTTAAAGATCAACAATAAATATTCAAATATAATCAAATTCCAAAAACATACACATTGAATTGATTACCTCCTTTTTTTGAAATCGGTAATAAGTTATCTTCTGAATAATTGTATTGACGATAAATGGCTTTTGTAGGGCGGCGAATGTGGTAACGAGCTTGACTGCTCCGTGGGTGTAGGAAGTAGGTTTCTTCTTAGGAATGGTAGTCAGCAGGTTCCTACTCAAATTTTGTAATATAAACAAGAATACGAACCATGTGATAATGATCTGTCTTATGGGTTTCTGATTATTAAAATGGTCATTACGACCTCTATGTATCACGAAAAAATAAACATAAAAGTTTATCTATTTACAGTGACCAGCACATCAGGTTACTCACTTTTGTAGCAATCTAGCCCTTATTGCAACTACGTAAGATACCGCAGTGTTTACCTTGACGTGCTTTTGTCCTTACGTACAAGTAAGCGTAACTGTGAGAACGGAATCTTTTTTCAGTAAAACATCAACTATTATCAATTGCAGAACAGCTTGACACGACCGAACATCCTCACTATTTTATTATAAGACGCATCTAAGGTAAACAATTATGAATATCAATGTTTTCAGTTTAATATATCACAAACTAATTGATATAAAGTATGCAAACCTAGGAACATATTTCAAGCCTGATGGATCATTATTAATGATTTCCATACGAATTGTGTTCACTGTAATTGAGCGATAATAGGCTTTTATTGATGGCAATATATTTCACTAGTAGCAAATTAGACCGTTTGGAGGCTATTAGTGAAATGACTTATTGGGTCATAATGATTGTCATAGTCAATTCGTGTGATGTAAATCATGGAAACTCCGAAGTGGATTCCGTAGTCAAATACAGTTCATATGTAAGACAAGCGGTCTTCCGCGACTGCGTTCGCGCGTTTTGAGATTGCTTCCTCCCCTCTATTCGCAGCATGATTAATAGCCTTCCTTGATATAAGCAAAAATATAAAGCGCGTTCAATCAAACAAACAAACCCTTCAGCTTTATAATAATAATTAAATAAACGATTGTCTGTAGTGTGTACGATGTCTGGGTCAAAATCATAAAAGCGTTAATATTATAAGTAAAAATAAGTAGCAAAATGATCCGTTTTTGTCTTCAACAATAAAATTTACGCCAACATTAAAACCTCGAAGAGTAAATTGACACAAAGTAATTATTTTTTACTTGAGTTTTTTCTGAGGACTTTGCTATAAATAAGAAAACACGATAAATCACCGGCCCTTCGAGATATCGAGTCGAAAGATCGAAAGCGCCGATAATATTATAGTGATCGGCAAAAACGGGATCGCATTGACCTCAAAAAATCGATTATGCAACGATCGATAAGGTCACTTCAGGATAGGTAATACTCACGGAAATTATTTCAAAAATAACTCCTTAAATATGACTCTACAGAAGATTGAAGGTTCAATTTGGAAATGCATAAATTTTAATGTTATCCTTGGTAAATAATTGGTTTTCGCTTCAAGGGAGGTTAGAGATCAAATTTAAGAACAAACGAGACTTCCTTGTTCTGTCAGCCCCCTTTTCATCACTGGAGGAACTAGTACGAAAGCTGTCAATATGTTGTCGTTACACTTACTGCCTAAGACAGTGTTTTGTTGACCCCGCCCTTTCTTTTGGAGAACTTTGGTTTGGTAGCATTAATTATTATTTATTAGCGAATCTGGAATCTATAATTAATTTGGTACATTCTGACCCGTCTTAACATATTAACACTGGTAGCGTCTGCAATCGTAAATTAGTGATACAATTCACACCAAACATTTCGTTTGATGTCGGCGAGTGTGCGAAATGTAGGGTCATAAAATTAATTAGCGGGCTTAAAAGCTTGGGAATGGAGGCCAAAGTGATCCTGATTTAATGGCGATATTGTAGAGTCAAGCAATGCGTATGATCTCAGGAATGATGAAGCTGTCACCACCATTAGCGAAATTTAAATGAAAATTAAGGAGATGACTGACTGTAACATTTATATTGATTGACTGCATTCTACCCCGTAAGTGCAGTTGGTTAGGATGGATTAAAATTTAACTAAAGCTACAAGGAAAACTTGCAGGGCTAGAATTATTAAATCATTCGTCTTTTAATAGCATTTTGCAATCGTGTGTGTCAGGAGTGTGTATGAGAATACCCATAATGCTAGTTTAGATTTCAGTTTTACAATTTTAGCACAGAACGCTAAATTTCTGAAGGCCTAGGTAAATTATGTCTTAATTCCTATTTCTTAGAATGTTTTTTGCTCCACTTTTATTCGAAGGCCACCACGGGTGGTCTGAATCCATTATTTTGTTTTTATACTGACTGATGGCCATTTTATGGCTTTTATTTTGCGAACCTTAATTATGCCGCATTTGTATGTATTAGCTTATTCTGGATGATGATATAATTTACGGCGTTTGGGTTTTATTTGCATAATGAGGATTAAGAGTTTTATGGGTCGTTCTTTTAAGTTTGTTGCGGAACATTTTAGGAATTATCATTATTTTTGGAATAATGAGCTTCAAATAAATATTATGTATTTATTTAAGTCTTCCGGATTTAAGTAAAAGTTTTTTTTATTAACTGATATTCTAAATTATTCCCTCAAGCGTAGGTATGTAAACGAGACACAATAGAAATTCTATTGTTATTTGATTGCCTGCAACCGCTCGGGTGTTGAAGCGTCATTTATATCTTACTTGTAAATAATATAATAATGTTTATATCTATAATTTAAACGAGTCTCAGAGTTAACATAACGCGCTATACTTTTTAGCTAACAAAGTTTGGCTATTTATATATACTTTTTTAACGGCAAACTGTATGCACCGAAATTACCTGGAATTGGTACGACTTGTAATGGATACGGTTCGGCTAACTACAAATTAAAAATTCTCGAAACCGCGTAAACGAAATTTGAGGCGTTAAAATGTTTACATCATTTTATGTAATTTACCTATCTAATGTAAAACATTAATAGCGTTTGAAAACAATCACCTCTTTAGAGAACACTGCAAAGGCGCTGTAAACAAGTAAATCGGTGATACCAGCCTGGAGACACTTTTAGTTTGGTTAGAGGAGCATCAGGTAGAAAAAATATTGTGAACAAATCAAATCTAACTACTATGTATATAAAAAAACTTTGTCGAATATACTAATCTGCCACTTCCAAAAGATAAAAAAAAAAAACAATAAGCACTTGTTACTATCGCCGCATGTCAAAAATAGAACAAGTATAAGCACACAGTTGGGACCAATCTTTCGGTTTTACGCAAACAATTTCTAACAAAACTATTAGCGGTTTGCACCGAAATAATCTCTCTGTAAACTTCCTTATGGCCTCGAAGAGATTGATATTGCTTAGAAAATGTATTCAACTAATGTGTTGCTATAAAATTTGAAAGGTAATTGGGGAAATAAGCGCCCACTCAACTGATATTAGTTGTTTTACTGAACGTTTCATTGCTATTTTATGAATATTTACTTAAGGCAAAGGTGAGCGAGTCAATGTCACGTAAAATAAATAGTTGGTGAAAGCAAGAGTGGCAAATGTAAACACTTTTCTATTTGTAACGCGTTTCCTTGGAGCTCTCCGCAGATCTGACGCCTACCTACATATTTTCCGAGAAAATATTGCAGAGGAAAGTAAAGTTTCAACTATTAATGACAATTCGTTGAACGTAATTGCTAATTACAATAGCTCAAGAAGCTTTGACCGCTTTACCAACAAAACGACGGTAATTTCACAGACATACAAATTCACATTCGAATTGTTGTCGGATCTACGTATAAAATTAAAAACACTTATCATCATCATTATCAGCCAAAGGACGTCCACTGGTGAACATAGGCCTCCCCCACGGTTTTCAAAGCAAACGATCATAAACGATCTGCACCCAGTTTGATCCTTCGAACTTTACAAGGTCGTCTGACCACCTTGTCGGTGGACGTCCTACGTTGCGCTTTTTGTCTAGAAAATTTCTGTCCCAGGTGCTATTATCAGTTCTTCGCGCTATGTTATGTGCCCTGCCCACTGCCTATTGAGCTTACTGATTCGCAGGGCTTTGTTCGTTACTTTAGTTCTTCTACGAATCTCCTAGTTTCCGATTCTGATTCCCTTTCTATCGCTCGTTGTCTGATTTTGATCTTTTTTAAGAGGCCAATTGAAGAGATCATGTTTCGGATCCATATGCCATCACTGGTAACAAACACTGGTTAAGGACTTTTGTCTTCAGACATTGAGGTAATTGAGAAATTATCGTTTTTTCCATGTTACTTTTAAGATCAAATTGTTGGGAGACTCGGTCAAGGTCTTCGAGCATAGTGCCAAGGGCGTCTAGCGTCTTTGCCACTACTACGACGAGTAAGTATATCGTCGGCAAACCGCCATTGACGTTGACGTCAAATCCATCCCATTTCATGAGCTTAAAGGCGTCTGCCAATGCCGCTGTAAACAGTTTCGGAGATATAGCATCTCCCTGTTTTACACCTCTTCGCAGTTAAATCGCCCTCGCATTCTGTTACTGTACTCGGACCAACTTAGTGGCGTTGTGTACCTATAGTATCTAAGGAGACCGAAGCACCGCCCATGTTTTGATCGAAGCAAAAGCCTTCTCAACGTTCACAAACGCTTAGCATAGAGGCATGTTACACTCCTCAGACTTTGTAAAATTTGCCTTAGCGTATGGATGTGGTCTATGGTATTCCTTTTCGGAGTCCGGCTTGTTCACGAGGCTGGAAGTTATCAAACCTACGTGCTAGACGATTCGTGGTGACCCTTGAAAGAGCTTGCAGACATAGTTCAGGAGTAAGATGTGTCTCTAGTACTCCAAGGTGGTTTTATTTCCTTTTTTGGAGAGGGCCTTAACAATCATTATTAGCATTTTTCTTTGGTGACCTATTGCACTGTCTAGTGCACGATCATAAATGTTTTATACTTTGCAATAATGCAGCGTATAAACCAATACTACTTTGCGATGTCGACACACACATAAACTAAACTATTTACGGTGCCACGTCACTCTTGTGGGGTGAATTGAATGCTAATACTGTCAAAGATAATCTTGTGCAATCGATTTATGAAGACGGATGTCGTCATGGCATCTTTGAAACCTTTCCGACAAACAGGTATTTTGAACACATGTCGTTGTATCAATATTATTGCTTGTCATGGTCTAGTGTAACGATGAAAAGTTCTTTTAATTTAGTCCTCTATTTTAGCTTAGCTTTCGGAAACAGGAACAAACTACAAACAAGTACTTTTTTTGCAATTCTGTAACAGTCATGGCAATTCAATTTCAGAGAACGCTGAAACGAAACATTCCAGTAAATGAAAACAGTTTTAAAATAAAAAGAAAACCCTAGAGAGCTCGTGCTCCTAAAAGTTTAAATTAACGTGCTGTCGGCGAAACTGTTTCATCTGTAACAAATGCTCATGCAACAAAGTAAGAATGGTGTGTAAAATTGCAAACGCTTGTAAAGTCACGATTACCCATTTTAACACACACACATACCTATAAATTGTATGAATTGTATGGTTTGACTATTACCAAACCTAAATATGAAATTATTTTAGTGTTATCGTTATTCGTTATTGTCATTTCAGCTAACCATGTAGTAATACATTGGAGTCAGTGCATTGATTTAAGGTTTGAGAGACAACAGACTATAATACTCCAACGAGTTATTTAAGGCTTTATCTGTGGCTTTATAGTGCGTTCGTTTTTACGAAGCGTTTTGTTATCATTCCAGTAACAAGAGTGAAAAGAGAATTAAAATTTTAAATCTTCTTTAAATATTCATATCAATGAAAACTTAAGGCCTTTTCCCAGTAGTGGGAAGTTTACAGGCCATTTAAAGAAACCTACTAGACAATAATAAAATGTACAAAACCTGGCAAAGGCTGTGTCAGAAAATCACAGACATTACTGGCGGCCAGTGAGTCTGTGAATGGGCGAATTGCGCAAGCGCGTAGGCGGCCGACACTAGGTCATCCCGGCCGGCGCGGGCGCAGCGCAGCTCAATAGGCTAACTTACCGCCGAAGAATGCGCTTGAAAGCGGAATGGCCAACACTGAGTGCGGATTTTCAAATTGACAATACAAATTAATATTTTTCTTATTCAAGGGTCCATTCGTCTTAATCCATCGATGGCACAGACAGACGCGTCAAAATGGCAGATTGTAAAATCCCTCTTTTTGTGTCGGGGGTTGGAAATGACTGAAGTTTTTGATGCCAACTTACTATTTGATGACTTGTAAGCGCTGCAGAAGTGATAGTAAGTGCTATGTTCGGGTGTATGCACCCAATGGGATTATGGATTTATTCCGTATTTCCTTAGCGGTCGATGACCAATGCGAATGACATTTCGCGGCTAGACATATCGCCGACTTTGTAGAGCTGTTGAAATTCTCTACCTACTAACATATGTAGGATCCTTTTAGAATCAAAGGTTTTCATTAGACCTAAACTTGATAAAGATCTCCTTATAGATCTCCTTCGGGAGAGTATTTTGTTCTACTGACATACCGATACGGTATTCTGTACCGATACCGTCTGGTGTAGTGGTCGATAAATCGCCTACTACGCAGCGGGTGCGGGTTCGATCCCCGCACGATACAAACATTTGTGTGCATGAACATGTCTGTTTGTATTGGTCTGGGTGTTTTCTATGTATATCATGTATGTATTTACAAACAAAAAGTATTTAAGTATTATATCCGTTGTCTGGCATCCATAACACAAGCTTTGAGTAGCTTACTTTGTGACTAGATGGCGATGTGTGGGAATGTCCAAAGGATATTTATTTTATTCTGTTGTTGCCTTATAATTGGCATTTATGCACTTTTTTTTAATACGGTATAATTTAATACGTGTTTTCCGAAGATGTGAATGAAAATATCGCTGTGTACACTTAGCGATATGTATAATTTTAATGCCATGCAAAAAAGTTTTCAGGTTTTGTTCTCCAATGTGGAGAACAAAACTTACACACGACACGTCATCACGTCCATCTTTTCAACCACCTGACGTCTTCATCAGTGATTTATCGATTGAAATAGAAAAAAGAAGTTAACGTTTCTATTTATTATTATTATTTATTTATTGAATGAGACAACAAAAGATCCAAGTAGGGTTAGTAAACAACGCATCTTACACACTATGTTAGTACCTAATAACTAATTTGGAACATGTATTTTGACTTAAATTCCACATTAAGGGACAGACATGTTGTCGACCAGCAATGACTTTCAGTATACTGTTAGAGCTGTCACGCACCCTTAACATCAGAGATGCTTGTTTTTTTCTGATGATGGCCGCGAAACTATCTGTACGTGCCTCTGCGAACATGGCCGACGCACTACAAAAACGAGGCAGCCCCAGCAATATCCTGAAAGCATTGTTAAATTGGACTCGCAGAGCGCTGTACGATCTTTGAGTATATGTGACCCAAAGACTGCCAGTGTACAGTGAAGTGCAGTATGCTTTAAAAAGCGTTATTTTGACTGCCTTCGTACTCTTAGCAAATCTTCGAGCCAGCATATTCGCTCTTATCGACAGCGCTCTGCGCTCCCGTTCGATGTCGACATCGTCTTTCAAGTCGTCGGTGACCCAGTGCCCGAGGTATTTAAATTGAGAAACTCTGTCCATTTCATCGCCATTTAACGTAATGGGTGGTATAAAAGATGGGCACTTGGTACCCGCTTTAAAGACCATGTACTGGCTTTTTTTAACGTTGTAAATGAGACCGTGTGAGGCGGCGTATGACTCGCAGGTCTTGAGGAGCTCCCGGAGCGCACCTACCGAGGGGGCAAGCAGCACCATGTCGTCAGCGTAGCTGATGTTGTTTATACAAACCCCATCAACATAGCATCCGACAGGCATGCTGCCTAGGCGCCCTATTAGTCCATCCACATACAGGCTGAAAATTAAGGGCGAGCTCAAGCCACCTTGTCTTACCCCGCACTCCAGCCTGCATGGCTCCGACAGCTCCCCCCCCCACCTCACGCGGTTCATCTGGTTCAGATACCAGTACCTGAAAAGATGGACCACCTCCGGTGGTAGACCTGTGTTCAGCATTTTGTCCCACAGCAGGTCATAAGACACGAGATCGAACGCTTTGGACAGGTCCAAAAAACAAGCGTACACAGGTGTGCTTCTATCGGTGTAGTACCTGACAGTGTGCTTCAAACTGAGAATAGCCGTCTCGGTTGAGAGCCCAGGCCGGAACCCAAACTGAGCGTCACAGAGTTTTACATGTTGGATTAAGATTGAGTTGAGCACACTGTCAAGCACCTTCGCCACGATAGTGGCCAGAGAGATAGGCCTATAGTTGGACCTGTCCGACACGTCACCCGTTTTATTTTTGATAATAGGCACCACCAGAGTCTCCATCATTCCAGGCGGTAGGTACGAGTGATTGATGCAGAGACTGAAAAACATTGCGAGCACACGGGGCAGATGAACGCCAGCGTGGCGTAAATGCTCAATGCTAAGCCCATCGCGGCCAGGTGATTTGCCTTTCATCATTTTATTAATGGCTAACCTCACGTCCTTGGCCGTGATCACGGTTGAGATCGCCAGACCATGAGTCCCTGCACCTACCACTCGGCTAGGAGGCCCTAAAGGCACAGTGAAATAATCCCTAAACATGTTAGCTATATCAGTGGGGCTAGAGAATCCATCTACGCTAACCGGAATACCAGGTTTTGCACTCATTTTGTTTGTGGTCTTCCAAAAGTTAGGGAAATCCTTATTGTGGTGATGTTCAGCCACCAGATCCATTATTATTTGTTCCTGGTGGCCTTGACACCACCTCAACTTAGATTTAAAAAAATTTCGACTTTCCTTCATATCACTAAAAATATGCCCCCCAGTAGGTTTTCCAAAAAGCACCCAAGTGTTAAACTTTAGCTTGGCAATCCGGTGAGCGTCAGCCACATGCTTATTCCAGCCGGCCAGATTCCTCCGCCCTTTCGGCTTCGAATCTTCACACGTGACAATTGCAGCCTGACTCATAGTGTCTATAATCGTCGTATACAAGTTATCGATTACATTTTTATGAAGGTCATTACAACAATACGAATTCGCACACTCTTGAAAGTCACATGGAAAGTCTACATTTCTAAGTTTAGAGTTGCATATATCTCTATACACTTGAATTTGTTTTTTTCCTCTAATGCCCCAAGTAGCCTTATTATGTTTAATACCTATTGTCTCGGTTTTTTGCCTTACTACCTTAAGATTACACTTAACAACTAATGGGAAGTGGTCCGACCAATAAACACCGTGTTCGACGTGTACGTCTGTGACACACTGCCAAGCAGCCCTGGTGGATACGCAATGGTCGAGCCATCTCCTGCTCCCGTTAGCTTCACTCATAAATGTATATGTTTCCGAAGTAACCTTAAGATTTTCAACGTCCACACAGATCCAATCTTGCTCTGCCAAAAACACTGAGAGCTCATTGTAAAAACGTTCACGCGGGTGCGCATTAAAATCTCCTAAGATAAACACCGACTCGACATTAACCTCGTCAATGATTGCATTAACTGCACTTAAACAATCCGTAAATTCTAGTAAGTTCTCAGACGAGTCCGTAGGCATATAGACACTTACCACTAACACAGGCCTATCATTCGTAGCAACTCGAATTGCTGCTATTCGCGGATTCGAACACGGTACCACGGACACACACTTGAACACTGCCTTCCGCCACAGAAGCGCCACTCCTCCATAAGGCCGTCCCTTAAGAATACCCTTAGAGGTATCGACCGCCGACGTACCGGTGCTTCCAAACTCCTCATGGAGAGAAGACAAATAGGGTAGATCATGCGGAAGCAGCCATGTCTCCTGTAGTGCTATGATGTCCGCATAACCACAGATCTGTCTAATGCCCTCTGTCGAGCGCTTCACGTTCTTACAGTTGTAGGTAACAAAGGTTGCACTATACATATTTAGAGTTTGATACATTTTCACCTCTGCGCTTTAAATCATTATACGGCATAAAACGCCGGCAGGTTATACCGTCTGGCCAGAGTTGATCATTTAAAAACGTATCTATTTTGTGTCTTGTTACCATCATCTTGTATGCATTGTAAGGCCTATCGTTTTTCATTTTTATCTTCTGTAAAAATATATTTTCTCTTGTTTTGGCGAAAATGAAATCTATGATATCTTTCTCTGAGGTTTCCTTGTGTACATTAGAAACAAATAAGGGGATTTTCAAATTTGCGGCTTTGAACTTTTCTTCTGGCAAAATTTCTGCCTTACCCCTTACTCCTTCTATAACTCTGTTTCTGTATCTTTTCCTTTGTACCTCAATCCAATTCTCTGTAGGCTCCACCAGTTTCCATTCAGTGGACTGCTTTGCTATACTTGCCATAGTTATTTTATTTGCGTTATTTGCGCGCTCATTTGAATTAATGATTTAAGCATCGTAACGTGGCACAATGAATTCAACAAATAAAATGTACAGGCAACTAAACTTGACAGATGACGGCAAGATCTCTTGCGTGTGAGTCGGCGGCGGATTAAAGCTGTTACTAATCCTATTCTGAAAGCTTTTGGTCTTCTTTCTACTCTTATCATCCTTTTTACCCATGACATTGTAGCGAGGTGAGTAAGCGTGATAGCTATATGTGAAACTATGGATACCTTATAGTGTAACACAACGGAAGATTGACGCGTGCGCAACGCTTGCTCTTATTGTGGTTCCGTAGCAGTAGAGTTACAATTAAAGTCAGGCACGACTGTCTATTAGCTAGCTTGCTTAGTAATTATTACAGGTATTTAGTTTTAACTATACTCAAGGACTTCGACTCAGTCGGACGATCAGAATATTTTCTACCTAGTTGTGTGTTTTGCTGCAATACTCATTACGGTTAATTATAAAAAAAGGTTTGTTTGGCAGTTCAGCGCGTAATTTATTAATGAATTTGATGTGTCATCAAAAATTAACTTTTTTTAAATTTAAAGATAAACAAAATGTAATGAATGTGTCACTGTTTCCAAAAATAAAGTTAATAGCTTTTAATGATTGAATAAAACGAAAATCGAAACTAAAGAAGCAAACGACAATCAGCTAATAAATAAACTTCTCTAAGTGTTATAAAAATAGGAACTGCCAGTGGAGCAGCATTCCTGTTTGAATAGAAATCACACTTTTTTCAGTAACATAGCCAGTGCTTTTAATTTTTTGTATTGTTTATTTTTAATGCGACGGAACCCTATTTTCTCCGTGTCCAGATATAACCACTAGTTTATTTATTGCATTCTCCTGAAAAATCTATTCCACACAAGTGATGCACCGTACGAATATATTTAGAGCTTCGACCGTGGCCTTGTTTTTGCATTCTGATTCACTCGTAAGCTAGATGCGAGCGGAGTGTTTAAAATTATTTCGCGAGAGACGCAATCCGCTGAATGCATGTGTAAACGCGGCGATGCTTTGAAGATAGATGGACGTTAGATGTTTTAAAAATAATGTACTATACACTGTCTTTTTTACCAATGACTATGAAGGCCAGTCGTGGGAGTTGCAGTGAACTTTGTTTGAGAAAAAAATGACAAAACGTGATTATTTTTACATATCTACTATATAAAAATAAGTCGGGTTTTCCTTCCTGACGCTATAACTCCAGAACGCACGAACCGATTTCCACGGTTTTGCATTCGTTGGAAAGTTCTCGGGCTCTGGGAGGAGAAAATTCAGATAAAAATCTTCTTCTTTTAATCACAAACAATGCCATCTGGTGGCGAAACGGAGTTCGCGGGGTTAGCTAGTTTCTAATAAAAAAGCTAATAGGTGCAAAATGAGATGATGTAAAAGGAAGCTGCTAGTTGTATGATTATTAAGAAGA
Source organism: Pyrausta purpuralis (assembly GCA_963924145.1). NCBI lineage: Eukaryota > Metazoa > Arthropoda > Insecta > Lepidoptera > Crambidae > Pyrausta > Pyrausta purpuralis. The sequence goes on along the minus strand of OZ001648.1, from coordinate 25,685,487 downwards.
ACGTCTATTCAAACAGGGTGAATACTTGCCAATAAATACGCATTGTGTGAGTATTTATTCCTCGCATTCAATAGCCGTTCCGATGTTGTTTCATCATAGTTTTACATAATGAAAATATGATCATCGGTTCTATGAGCATTACATATAGACAATGAATAGTATGTCATAGCAAAACGACTGTCGATGGAACGGAAACCTCACAATGGTGAGTTTATTTGGTCGTTTGTCTATCAGGCAAAGTTATGGCCCACTCGCCGTTTATAGTATGTTTGAGGAGACAAAAGACATTTCTACGGTACTAAATAGCCCGGTGAAAGGGCTGAGGTATGCTGCCGGCTGATATAGGCCGATACCGAAAGAGGTTATAGAAACACACGGATTAAGTTTTCATTTTCTCACGCTTAAATTTCATCCTTTTGTTTCAAAGACTCTAGGTTTTGGTGTCAGTGAAGTTTAATATTCAAAATCGTACGAAGTAAAAGGGTTTGTCCGATAACAAATAGTAGCGGTATTTTATTCTGTCAATAAAAATATTTTTGATAACGACTGTTTTTTTACGTCTTCATTAAATGCAACAGTAATTGGTCTTACGTTAATGACTTTGTTTTAATTAAGAAAACTGAGGTTATCATCATAAATACAAGCGTAGGTCAATGCATGTGTCTTATGCAAATCATTGATTTATGGGTATAAAGTCGTTATTTAATAACAGTGCTTTAAATCATATTTATTTATGTAAGCAATCATCTTAGTTAATAACCCCGTTTTCTTGAGTTTTGTTTTTTAAGATGATCAGTCCTTACTTCATTTGTCCTTTGTTGTGGTTAAAAAGTTTTTCATGATTAATGCTTCTTGAGGCGTACGTGGCTTAATCGTCGTAAATTCGTATAACACAACAACAACAGCCTTATTTTTTCAAAGAATCTCGAAATATTCTGTAGTAATTTTTAATTTCTGGCTTATTAAATGACCTCTGTCTTGTATCATTTGACTCCTCAGCGGGTTTCTTTACTATTACAGGTCGTGACCAATCTCAAAGGACCCTGTAACTTCGAGCGCTTTTTACACAAAATTGGTCCGTATGTTCTCATGGTTTCTGGTGCACCATTTACAGTTTAATTACCTTTCTCCAGGTGATTCATGTGTTGTACATTTAGCGGATATCTTGTTTGCTGCAGTGGATATGCAAAAGTTCGCTATAACGAAGACAAGTCCACCACGTGAATGTGAAATAATCAGAAACCGGAAAACCAATTTATATAAAACGCGAAAATTTGACTTACATTTTTATCCAGGCTTCTTCTGCTGCAGTTACATAACAGATCAGGAAGTCGAAATATTTTTGCATAATTATTGTTATCTGGAGAAATATGATGTGCAATCTTATCGAAATAAAAATGAATTCTGTTTAATTTAGAGGAAATGGTGTATATAGTTGTATTTGCTTATTTGATGAAGCGTTGGCCTTTGCAAATATGTTTTTCGTCAGTAAATGTGCATCGTACCTATTATACACATATCTGGCAGATAAGCATATAGACCTAATTGACAATTAAGGATAGAAGCATTCGTGATGCATTTCATAAATTCTCTAAATCTACATCGCCGAGTGAACTTCAAGTCAAATCTTTGAAAAAGTTTGGTCCACCGCTTTAAGAGCAAAAGTTGTAATCCAATGCGAAATTTAATATCGACTTCACAAGTTCAGTATATGAGCCGTGTTATGTTGATAAGCTTCAAAGGAATTCTTGATAACAGAATCGATTTTCTGTCACACGTTGCGTGTTTTACTGGAACACCAAACAAAAGTTTACTATGGTGTGACCTACTAATTTTGAATTTTAGTGCCTTAGCGTGAAATGTGAGTAATTTGAGATGCAGTTAATCTGAGATCCCCGCTGTTTGTTTGTACTTTTTGATATGGCTTTGATCAGTGCAAAATGAAGTGATACGTAGAGTAGAGCTAAAAGCTTTGTTCATATTTATCCGGTTGAGCAAAAAAAATGTTTGTTGCAGTATTTGTTTTTGCATTGTCCCTGGTGAGAAAGTATGTAATTGATTGCCTGTCCTTTTGCCATATCTGTCACAGGTAAAACGTGAGTAAAGTCTTTTAGTCCTTAAGCTTTCGAGTCAGGTTTTATCATGCATGCTTAATTTATGATACTGCTGGTACATTATGGTGCCATTCCAGCTTAAGACGAAAAAAATATAATGCCACAATGATAATTTGACAGTTTTAAATGCACTATACATGCATCTGTCATCAGATGGTTCAATAAGGTTGGACGCCGACCACCGCAATCTGATGAGAAGTGAGATAAAAGTCATCAAGACATATTAAAACTTGCTTAGAGTCTGTGCACTTCGCGAAGAAATAATAGAAGCAACACTTTTTTTAAATCAGTTTTGCTTTCATAGTAAAAAAATAAATAATAAATTAAGGTAATGTTGTATGTATGTACCTGGAGCAAAAGTCTTAATTCTATCTACACGAATTTCTATAGAGTCACGAAAAATTTATGGACTGAGTAACGTGGGTGCAAGTTTTGGTGTCTTGTAAAATAACTAGAAACTAGCGGTCCCTTGCGAATTCGTCTACGCGTGGTTTTGTATTGGATAGCTTCCCAACTAGCACAAAAACGTTGCTTAAGAGCTTTGGAGCCAATCCGATTATTACCAAAGGCGCCAAGCTCTAGCGCCAAAGCGTGCACTGCAGACCTAATGCAGCTGCTTTGCAGCCAAAGCGGCACAACTTTTTGCAACCTGCAGTTCCTTCCATTAGAACTTCAAACTAGTGGCATAAAAGCGCTGCAGGAGCTGCAACGAATAATTACTATTACACTCATGCTCTTGTGGTGCTTATTGAATGAATGACATATTAGTGTGCACGGATTAGATCATTGATTCACCTTATCTCTCATTTATTAAATCTTACAGCTGTTATTCGTCAGACATTACAGAATATAAATAAATAATATAGTAAAGTGAAGTAAGTATTTTTGAGCTATATTTCGTATTATATGCAAGTGGCTAAAAACGCAGATCAGTTTATCGTGCAAATAGTTGATATTATTAGAGTATTTTTTACGCGCCTCAATAATTATTTCATAATATCCTAAAATATGTGAAATTTCATTATACAAACAATATTATGTCACATACCTGCACGATATAAAAATTACATACTTGACTACATTCGTATTTTGTAAGTTTCTGGTTCTATATTTAGTGATATTTTACAACAAATTGTGATAAAAACCTATAAAATTCTCAAATACTGATAAATATTGTCCTGTTAACATGGCGTTTATGAGAAGCAGCTTTGAGTTGCAACTTCAACCTCAATACTTCCTCTCTGCTCGTCAAAGCGTTATGATTCACTTTTCTGAAGGTCCAAGTAATAACTGGACCACTAAGGCAGTTCAAGCCTTTACAATAACTTTTAATTCATACTTACTGCAGGTATCGAACCACATTAATGGTTACTTGATTAGAGATCCGTAAAACTCGTTGAAAACCCTAAAATACGATGATCGTTTGCAGCTGCTTCTATAGTTTTCGCCCTTTGAATTGTTTAACTATGTCTTACCATGTTTTCAGAATGAGTATAGGCAATGTCCATTACGTTTCGTCTGCTTCTATTGTAAAGCCTTAATGTCACTATTAGTAACACACTTAATCAAATTAAATCTGCGCAAAAGTGCAAATAACTTCTGCAATGAAACTTTCAGTGGCAGAACAGTGTTAAATATATCTTTTTTACAGTTCCTTTAAAAAGTCTGCAATTACAGTATTTTTGCAGTTGTGAAGCGTACAGCAGCGGCACTAGAAGCTTTTTAGCAGCTTTAAGCTGTAACATACATGTTTGAACTCTATTTTAAAGCTAGAGAGGTAAATAGGTTGCAAAATGAACTCTTGTAAAACCTAGAGTGGCATTTGGTTCAGCTTCTGCTACCCCTAGTGATATTTACAGCTATGGGCAGTAACGGAAGCAATGGTAGAACTTAAAACCACTTTCTGAACCCCTAAAGCGCTACTGTACAGCTGCAAGTTGCAAAATAGGCTGCTATTTCCACTAGTGTGCTAGTTGGGTTATTTATAGAGGAAGTCTTTAGGCGCTAAAACATTACGCTGCGATGAGAGGGGAGGGAGTAAACTCAAAACGCCCGGTAGCAGGGGCCGCTAGCATTTTTTTAAAAGAATAATCTTTTGAATACGTTCCATATTTTTTTAATTTATGGGTGCAGCATTCACCAAATTCAAAGTAGAAAGAGAGAAGATATCTGAAGTCATTCTGCGTTTCTTGCGTTAACATAAACTGTGCCAGTAATATTTCTTCTACCTCAAGTGAGTAATTGTGTCTCATTATGAGAATCGTTTAGCATTGTTGCATGTTTACACAGCTGTCTGTACCCTGTTGCTAATTTTAAACGTGTGAAAAACAGGTTGATGTAATGTGCAGATTGTTATACTTAAGTTATGCAATTATTTTACTGTAATAATGTAATAAAATAGGGAAAACTATCGCTTCTTAGGTGTGTAGTGTGTCTAATGTAGTATGTTATATCTATTCTTTTATTAATACTAATATTATAAAGCTGAAGAGTTTGTTTGTAAACGAGCTAATCTCAGAAACTACTAGACCGATTTAAAAAAATATTTTTATTTTAGATAGCTTATTTATTGAAGAAGGCTATATTTCATCACGCTGCAGACGGGAGGGGATGGGAGCAAACTCAATACGCGCGGACGAAGTCTCGGGGTCCGCTAGTTTTAGAAGATATAGATACACTGTAGCTTATAATAAGACAATATCATCCTTTGTTGAAGTCGGTTTAAATCAAAGAAATAGAAGTCCGTGATAGCCATTGAAGCAAAGCGTCTGCTCACTACATTATCGTTGAGAAAGATTATTACTGCTATCTTTCAAAGTAATTTCCACTCAGAAAATATACTATACTAATTTGTAATAATTGGTTTGAAATAAATTACCCATCGTCATAATAGGACGCAATGTTGTCGTCACCTTTAGTTATTTATTCTACGCAAGAACAGGGTCCAGCGTTGTTTTACCTTTTTCGGCACAAACCTCGGCTTCAAATTCCTGTCTTAATTGTCTAATAACACTTTAACTTTAACCAAGTTATTTATGTCTGTCAAGACAGCGTATGTTCGTCCTAAGAATCATCAGATGTTGGGTGTTCACGAACGCACATACACGTTTGTCATGCTAAGTCAATATTGCAAAGTCTGATATCATCCTATTGTGATGGCAGTTCTCAGAATTTTAACTAAAACTTACGTGGATAATACTCGGTGAAGGTTTTCTTGAATACTCACTCATTTACCTAGCACACTTATGATACAAATAAAGTGATAGTTGACGCTATTGTTTTTTTTTTGAGGTAGTACTTACAAATAAATTCTAAATATAATTATGTATCTAATGATAAATTTGTAAAGAGAAAAGCGCTAAATATATATAAAGTAGGCAATGAAAACTTCTGGTAAACAAGATTATCCAATATTAGTCACGTTACTTTTCAATGTAGTAGGTCGCCGACTCAATAGTTGTCCAATTTGTTTGTGTTCATCGTTTTCGACAGTTAACTCCTTGACCGTAATAGTTTGTATGTATTATACAATTTACAATAATATTACTGATACATACGCAGGTTTTCGAAAGGTTAACAGATACTTGTAATCAAGTTTTCAAGTGTTTTACATTATTTGAATTGAACTCGAATTGAATTCGGTCGTGTTTGCTGATTTTACGATCGAAAGATATCAAGAGAAAAATACGAAAAAACAAGGAAACTTTGTTGTATAGAACATTTGACACGTCTTTAAAGATTAATTAGTTACTGTAATAAAGGAATGACACCATGGTCCATTGATCTACACATAAAAAAAAGAGTGGGAAGATCATAATGACTAATATCAGCTTTCGTCAACTATTAGAAAAATAATTTATAGTATTTATTTGTCGGTTCTTTGTATCCCATACAAGCAGTGCGTGGGCAACTATTAAGAAGTCAAAGTAGTAGAGGGTCAACTCAATAACAGCGTTATGGAACGCTGATATGATCGCGCGCGAGTCAAGAATGGTAATATTGTGTCATCGGAATGACTTGAGCATAACAGGGTTAGGTGACTTTGATGCCCTTGAACTTTTCACTGACGAAAATGTAAAAAAACATTTTTTTTAGTGTTGTCCCACTGCTGGGCAAAGGCCTACCCCAAACTTTTCCAGCGGTCGCAGTTACCGATCTAGGCGTGCCAGTCTTCGTAGAAGTGGTCCAAATCGTCTCGGCATCGCTTTTTGGGTCTGCCTTTCGGATGACGCCTATTGGTAGGCAGTCAGTGCATGACGATCTTAGTATATTTTTAACCGACCTCAAAAATGAGGAGGTTAAACATTTTTTTTAAAATATTGGACAACAGTAACATACATTACTCTGATTCCAAAGTAAGTACGAGGGTCAAACTGAAAGTTCTTAGAACTGGCCACTTATAAACAATATAATAAAAAAAAAAATCTAAAATTTGAAAATAGAACTCTTTGCCAATATTACTGAGTATATATTTCATTCATTTGTCATTTGTTTTACGATTTGGCGGCAAATTGAAAATTGTCTGTGTCACGTCAACATGAATTTAACACGAGAAAATTTTCGTGCAATGATTTTTTATGACTTTCGATGTCATTTAAGTCAACAAGAAAGTTATGATAGACTACGATTGGCCTTTCACGATGAAGCCCCATCTCGTGCGACTGTTTACAACTGGTTTAATGAGTTTAAACGTGGTCGCACTAATCTCACTGATGATGTACGTGAGGGACGGCCTTCTACGGCGACGACTGAAAATAACATCTGTGTTGTGCGGCGTATGATAGAGACTGACAAAAGAGTGACCTATCAGCAGATTCGGACAAGCTTAGGCATCGGTATGAGTCAAGTGCACAAAATCCTCCACGAACATTTAGCGGTCAGGAAGCTTTGCGCCCGGTGGATACCTCATAATTTGACTGAGGCTCAAAAACTCCATCGTGTGGATTGGTGCCGTAAAATGATTGAAAGATTTAACGGAGGTGACTCAAATGCTGTGTTCGACATACTAACAGGTGACGAAAGCTGGATTTACTGTTATGATCCTGAAACCAAAAGACAATCTGCTCAGTGGGTGTTTCCTTTCGAGGAGTTGCCAACTAAAGTGAAGAGAGATCGAAGTGCGGGAAAAAAAATGGTGGCCTCGTTCTTTGGAAGGATAGGTCATTTCGCAACAATTGTGTTAGAGGATCAAAAAACAGTTTCTGCAGAATGGTACACTACCAATTGTTTGCCACTTGTCTTGGAAAAAGTTCGAGAGAAACGACCTCGCAGTAGGATCCTCCTTCACCACGACAACGCCTCGTCGCACACCGCCAAGCGAACGATCGACTATTTGGCGACATCAAACGTTGAATTACTGGGTCACCCGCCGTATAGCCCCGACCTCGCGCCTTGTGATTTTTATTTATTTCCAAAAATTAAAGAAAAACTTAAAGGAAAGCGGTTTATGAATGCTGAAGAAGCGGTGGCTGCGTATCGCGATGTCATTGAAGAGACCCCTAAGGACGAGTGGGCAAAGTGCTTTTCCCAGTGGTTCCATCGCATGCAGCGGTGTATTGACGTCAATGGACAATATTTTGAAAAGATATAATAAAACTAATAGCTGGCTAATGTAATCAGTTTTTGATTTTCTAAGAACTTTCAGTTTGACCCTCGTAGCTAATGCACTTGTATTCTGGAAATCAGATATAACGGTGGTACCACAACACCCAGACCCGGACAATATAGAAATGTTGATTTCTATATTGATCCGACCGATAATCGAACCCGGGACCTCGGAACTGCGACGCTAGAAACCCAGCGTGCTTAGCCACTACACCCCGGAGGTCGTCAAATTTGACTGTATATACCGACCCTATAAAAAAATCGCCTACCTACATAGAAGTTATAGTATTAGTTCTGTCACTATAATCATTTAGGGCATATTTTGCTTCCATAGTCCGCTAAGTCCGATTTAAGTCTAGCGCTCTTCACACCTACCTACATGTTGGTATAGATAAATTATCGCCTCACAATAACCCCCACCGAGTGTAGAGCGAATGGTGGCGAAAGTATTGTGTAACAGCACGCAACTATGTAGTTTATCTCATATTATAGTTATCAGCGGTGATAGTGTTATCAGCGTTATCATTTGCTAAGAGGAAGGGAATTGTGTCGTAGGTCCTTTGTCGCTCTAGGTGGTGCAGTTTGTGGTTACATCTTTATCTTAGTGCATTACACTCTCTTCATCATTATCAGCCAAAGGACGTCCACTGCTGAACATAGGCCTCCCCCACTGCTTTCCATAGCGACCGATCACTAGCGGTCTGCATTCAGTTTGATCCTACGATCTTTTTAAGGTCGTCTGTCCATCTTGTTGGTGGACGTCCTACGCTGCGTCTTTGGTCGAAGGGTCTCCAATCTAGAACTTTTCTGCCCCAACGGCCATCAGTTCTTCGCGCTATGTGCCCTGCCCGCCACTTAAGCTTACTGATTCTCAAGGCTATGTCCGTTACCTTGGTTCTCCTACGTATCTCCTCGTTTCTGATTCGATCTCGTAGAGAAACACCAAGTATAGCCCGCTGCGTCGCTCGTTGTGTATTTTGAGCTTCTTTATGAGGCCCATAGTTAGAGACCACGTTTTGGATCCGTATGTCATCACTGGTAACACACACTGGTTGAAGACACACTCTCTTGGTATTTAATAAATCCACTTTCATGAAATCTGAACCTGCTTTTACTAAACTTTTGTACGGCAAACAGCACGTCAAGGTAAACACTGCGGTATATTATTCAGTCGGAATAAGGGCTAGTTTGCAACGAAAGTGTGTTACCTGATGTGGGTGTTTTCTATGTATATCATGTATGTATTTACAAATAAAAAAGTATTTAAGTATTATATCCGTTGTCTGGCACCTATAACACAAGCTTTGAGTAGCTTACCTTGGGACTAGATGGCGATGTGTGGGAATGTCCAAATGATATTTATTTATTATGTGCTGGCCACTGTAAATGTTCCAGGATTCGTCTTCTTCGGTGAAAAACTTAATAAGGTATTAGGCTAAATCAGATATACCGGAAAATGCCACAACCGTTGTGGGTAAAGGGAATTTTTAAACTTTGGTAGTTGCTATATTAAACCTGTGAATTACATTCGCTTTAGTTTGCCTCTTGTGTATCTAATGCATGTACATCTATGCATACACAAGTGTTGATCCAGATCATACGTGTCAATTATTTCGTGCAATCAGAAAATATTGACAAGAAGTGCATGATCAATATTTTTAGCTGCACTGATTTGATCAACAACCGTTGTTCTTCAATTTGGAACGAACTGCCTGATTAGAGAATATTTCATTTCAGTAAAGTCGATTCTTATCTATAACCAGATCCTTATTTAAAGATATTAAACATTATGTCAGATTTCTTCGAAGCTGTTTTTTGCATTCTATTACTAGGAAAATTGTAACAAATAAGTTCTTACCTTTATTTATCTTTATAAACATCATAAAGATAAATGAATACTGATTGTCATCATTATGATATGACTGATAAGTGTATGTGTTGTACATGTTAATAAGTTACTACTAAAGTTCGTAATATAGGTTTAAACCAGTGAATACGTTTTGTTTTTCATATTTCCCGGTTTAGAATATTGCTACGTCGCGCACGCTTAGAATAATCGAATATACATCGAAATGCGACCTCTACAATTTTATTATATGATTGAGGACCTATAGTTTTATCATTGCTATAAAACGGTTATATCTGAAATGAACACATAATCTGTAAATGTTTACACGATCTGTCTCAATCTGTCAGTGTCCCAAACATGCAGATCGATTTCTCGGCCTACATCTCATTTCCGCGTCACAAATAATTCGATTTCGAGTAATGGCTATTTCTGCTTAGGTTTATATAATATTTCCCCGCTGTATTTTTAACATCAATAACCCAACATTGTTACTTAAAACGTTTTACTAAACACAATATTTTTTCTCGATTTATGACATAGAAAGTGGAAAAGTCTTATGCATAATCAAAATTAGTACGGCCACTTTTGGAAATAACTACCCGCGGACTGCATGATAAGAATTGGAATCATATCATAAGATTAAACATTGGTAAGTTTTTTTCTTTGTGCAGTAGCCAGTAGGCATTTTTTCAGAATGAGATTAGATTATAAAGTGAGATAATGTTAATCATTGACCGATTATAGCACACACATAATTCATGATGGACTCATGAATCTAGGTAATCGTTTTGCACTAAGAAGTGATATATTTTTTAAAATTGCCTATCTATATTTTACTGTAGATAATTCATTAAAAGATTAGGACGCGTTTAACAATTTGTTAAGGTGTGTCTCTTTAATTTGACGACATCCGTGGTGTAGTGGCTAAGCACGCTGGTTTCAAGGCGTCGCCGCTCCGAGGTCCCGGGTTCGATTCCCGGTCGGGTCAATATAGAAATCAAAATTTTCTATATTGTCTCGGGTCTGGGTATTGTGGTACCACCGTTGTGTCTGATTTCCATAATACAAGTGCAATTAGCTACTTAATTTGGAATCAAAGCAATGTATGTGATTGGTGGTGTCCTTTAATACAGTTTCGAAACATACTTTCTTTAAAATAATATTATATTGAGCAGCTACTATTACTTATTCCACATTATTGTCTAGTTCTCCGTAAGTTTGATCGTTTAGCCCATTTCTAGTTATTATAAGAAGCATTCTAATTGTCAAGTCTAGACTGTTTTCATCAACTAGTTCAGCCTCGTTAGACAATGGTCGAGAGTCACGTACACACATGTCCACGTCAAGTCCGACATTTCCGGCAAGAGCTGATCCTTCATTTTATGAATAGTTTCTGTATGCCGGGTTCTGCTTATGATGGTTAGGCATATCTTGGTTTTTTGTAAGCAAGGACTCGGGCACGGTGACCCACTTTAGGATAAACTCGTGCGTTTCTTCGAATGCACTATTTGCATGTCCTTACGTGATGCAATATTTATTGTAATTTAACCGCAATAAGTAATTTAAACAGATACCTTGCATTTTTAAATAACGAAGCGGTAATATATTTAACAGGTGGCTTTTATGGTTTGCAATATGTAAATGAAGCAAGTGACATGTTCTTAATTGTATGGGCAATAAAAGTAAGACTGAGAAACTATCAAAACCAAATATTAAACATAAAACGAATCTTTTCATATCTAAAAATACTGAAATCATTGATTAATCGTACACTTGAAAATTGCTGACTCTACCTACATCATCGTTGAGGTCAAAAATTACGCATAAAATCATACCTTTATTTATATTTTGAGGTAACCAAAACAACATAACGTGCAGTTTCCAGGTCACGACACCTTTCGTACGTGTACCACCTGCATCCACAGGCCGATGACCAACGGCTGAAGTGTGTTTACTTGCAAAGAAGTGAAAACTGAGATGAGAGAGAGCATTGAACTGTGCAACATGCGATCGGCAATTGTTATTAGACATGACGAAAGTGAATCGTCAGAGATGCGGTTAGTTACACCACAAATGAAGGCGTAGAAGTGTTAACAAGTAATTTGACAATAGATATACCATGTAAGAGTTTTTAAATTACTGATATTGACCATAAGTCTTTCAGTTCTTAATCATGAGGCAGGATCGTTGGAGTGACCAATTAAATTGAGATTTTAATTTACATAAGACCAGCTTTTCATGTTTTATTTATCAACGATGTAACATTTCTTCTATCTTTCGCGTCGAAGCGTTATCTATCTAATTATTTATACTCGATTCAATTTACTATCAGTAAAACATTAATTACACTACACCATACTTAGCCACCCACAAGACAGACAGGTGGTCGTCCCAATCGTGGGTATATTCTGTTTACCCGATAAAACGAATGCTAGTATAAGTAAATCAGACTTTATGAGGACACATCTGCTATGTTCGCATTTCATTCAAGCAAGAATTGCAACCTGTATTTATCCAGTGAGTAAAAGTTTGTGTTTTTGATTAAAGTGTGTCGAAATAGTCATTGTTACTATCAATATTTTACTCTGACTGGTCCAAGCCCTATCAATGCTATTTTGGAAAACAATGATGCAGAAATTGGTAAAGTTTCAAAAACCGAGAGCATATCTTAGTAACCAGTCGTATTAATCGATTATCGCATATCAGTCGATTCACTTATCTCTATATAAATAAATTCTTTAGGTTGTTCCCCTACCAGCAAATGACGTTATAATGACTTTTTTGGAAACCGCACTTCCCTAAATAAGAAAGGCAGGTGGACCCAATAGTGGGCAGGTGGCCAATTCTGGCAATTGACTCGTTATTAACTGACGAATTAAATTCGAAGAATGAGGAAGAAGCCTCTCCAATTACCACCATAATCGGCGTTCATTGTTCGTCTCACGCGATAGCAACGGCATACCGAACTGTTTGAATTTGTTAGGTCTTTTCAAAGTTGCATTAATCCCTCAAGCGTATGTGAACGAGACGCAAATTCTATTGTTATGCGGTTGCCTGCAACCGCTCGGATGTTGAAGCAATAAGATCTAGAGATAAGTTTTTTTTCTCTTAACTTCATTCAAATTTACAGATTTTTTAATGAAAAATACTACTGATTCATCCTCTTATTTATTATAACTCAAACAGTAGAATAAACCTATTTTAGCTATTACACTGTTTTGTCACTTTCTCTCAAACGATGACAGCGCCAAAAAAGAACGAGACAAAACAGTGTAATAGTTTAATCAGGTTTATTAGACTGTTTGCGTTATTATGAATAAGAGAGTTAACCTTTACAGAATAAATAAATAAATGATTTATTAATAAACAAAAGGTTTTTATGGTAACAAAAAGGACTTATACTTAGAGACTTATTATAGTATTTGTATGAACTAGCTTAGACCTGTATTATAAAAGAACTATGTTAGCAAACAAATTGCAATAAACTTACTAAGATAATACAAGCAAACCTTTTAGCTAACTATTAATTTACCCTATCACTTACTAGATAATGACAAACAGGTCTTCAGTCTCATCATATGACAGTTTTTTAAGATACTGATCTAATTTTACCTTACAGTTATGGTAATTAAGTTCGTATAAGCTTTATATATAGAAAAAATGTAGTAGCCAACTTTTAAAATTGCATGTAAAAGTAACTTATAAGCGTCTAAGTAATTAAATGGCCAGAAGCCCACCCGTTGCCCAGTTACCGTGATAGTTAGGGTTTGTCTACAATGACGACTATTTAAGGACGATTCAGCAGTTTTTAATAGCGCACGTGATACTTAAAAGTTTAATCTTTATTTCAACACTGTCACAATACCATCTGATAACGCGAATACCTTGCGTATTTCCAATCGTCACGTCACAACGATCACGCAATAGCGTAGAGCTATCACTTAATAAAATGGAACTAAATAAGTTCTTCGGTGTGAAACTCGCCTCACATTCTCTTACCGATTCGACTCGCGGTCTTGTGCATTCGCCGCCTCCATCCACCGCTTAGCGGCTGCAAGCATCAGCGTTAATTTGCTCTTTACATGCACTGCGCAAGGGGCATTACCATTAAACCGCGATTTAGCCTCACAGAGCAATATTATATAATCGTTGTTAAACGCATTTAAATGGTTATCACTTTATTCAATTTCTCGGTAGAAGCAAGCGGTTTTCTTTTGTTTTGTTCGGAGAAGTGTTTTCCATTTCCTCTGTAAACTAGTCTATGGTATATTATTATAAACCTGATGTAGGGCCTTTTATAAGATACTCATGTTGTGTAGAAATATAAAACTTTCTTTACTTTATAATTACTAAAAAACATTATACTTTGTTATTTTAATAAAAATTAAAATAAAAAAGTTTAAGGTACCTCTATGTCATTTTAAACCCCACACGCATAGGTTTGACTAAAAAAAAATCAGCTTTATGCCCCTTAAAAATCCCCCTTAAATATCATTTTTATTTTTATTTTTATAAATTGAACCAATAGTTCCTAAGACTAGTGTACATACAAAAAATATATATAAAAGTATAGAAAAAAGACATTTGACATAGCTTTATCAACTATACATGAAGGCTCGTATTTTCCACCTTCCTCTACTTACCCGTACATCCTATTTCAGTGTTATCCGAATAGATTGGAGTTTATTATCAGGTTTCCAGCTAGCAACAAGGCACAAAGGTCGCATCCAGCAGAAAATTAATTTGATTTTACGGTTAAATACTGGATGCGAGGGATTTAAGGCGATGGGATGGTACATCCAGCTAGAATATTCACTTAGGCCGATTCTCAGTGATTTTCTATTCAATTGAGAACCGTAACCTAACCTACCTTCCTACCTACCTACCTACCTAACCTAACCTACCTAGATAGCTGAAATTACGAAATCCTGAATGAAAATTACTGCTTAGGTTTGGTTTTCTAAATGCATAAGTGTTTAACTTAAATCACTGACAATTCATTTCAAATCAAATCATTTATTTGTGGTACACAGGTAAATAGATGTTGAGTGTATAAATTATGTGTATAGAGAGTGCGCTGTGATCAGCCTCAGGGGCATTCAAATGCCCAATTTTAAAAGAATAAAATAATACATGTAAAAATTAACAAAAAAAAATAACATTCCTGCAAGGACTTTACGCAGCAGCTAGTACATCTGTGGGAGGGCAGAAAGTTGACTCTTAAAGAGTCTAAGAAGTTTCTAGCACTCTCTTTTAGAGTTTCGTAGATAACGGTTCGCGTTTTTTCTTGCTAATCTTGAGACTGTTTACAATTAGATCTGATTTCAGTTTATTTGAACTACTGCTTTTACAAGCTGAACTGTACAACAAGCAGGTTTTACACTCGCAGTATGTTTTCGCGTTGTGATAATCGCTGCCATATCTTACGCTTCGACGTCTCTCGGGGTTTTCTGAGCTGTTATTTATACTCTGTCTGCAACCACTCTTTTCTGGTCTAGCTTGACTCTACTTAATCGTTAACGGGGCTTTATTCCTTCCTTCTCAATATAATGATTTACGCAACCACTTTCCTTTCCTAAATTAATTATAACAGAATTTAAACTAGTTAGAATCTGCTTATTTATATTAATTGCAATAATTTGATGGAAAGAAACTGCGATAGATTTCTTACATGGATATATCTCTCTATTTTAATTTATTATTACAAGCATGGTTGTAATTTTAAACTCGAATTGATTAAAGTTTAGTTAATTGAACCGAAAACTTGTCCGATAGAAAGTGGACAGTGAGGATGCAATTGAAATTGTCAAAACATAAATGTGAGTAAAAAATATTTATTTGATAGATACTAAAGCCTTTTGCATAGTTAAAACGTATATGAGGGATCACAAAAAGTTAAATCAATCAATCACATACGATGACAAATCACTTGTCACTCAACTTTATGAGTCAGCTGTTACTAATAAATGTCAATATTTATCATAAAAAATTGTTCGGAAATTTCGTAACTACGTTAACCGGCCAGTAATTGGTCGGCGAGTATTTTAATTTTAACCGTAAGTTGAACTTCAGCGGTCGCGATAAGAGAGCATTATCAATCAAATTATTTTTAACTGCGCTTCTTAATAAATGGCACTGTGCAAGTCTTAATTATTTAAAAAATCGTGTACGGTGTGCAAGAAAATAAGTATGGAGGTCGATTTGGTTTTATGAAACGTCATAATGTGTTCAAGCAAAAAGCCGCATAGACAATACACAAGGAGTAGGGAAAAACTTTGTGATAATTTTGTAAAAAGAAATATTATTCAAAAACCGGCCAAGTGCGAGTCGGACTCGCGCACTGAGTCCGTCCACCCGTCCGTATGTCCCTATGTAAGTAGTTAACTACTTATAGTTACAGAATAAAGTGGCTGTGACATACGGATGGCCAGACGGATAGACTTGACGAAACTATAAGAGTTCGGTTTTTTGTCATTCGGCTACGGAACTCTAAAAAGGCTTTCAGTCAAGTTTATACCTAAAGCAAGAAAAATACAATGTTGCAAATTAAGGTCCAATGCCTAAATTATTCCTTCACCGGACTGTACACACGTGACAGCTGGCATTTACCTTAAGGGGTGTGTAGACAAACAGTTATTTTTCATTACACTTGATAAACGACGATTAAGAGAAAGAATATGGAGATTTCACTTAACGAAATGTTTAAAGAGAGCTTTTAACCTTTCGGTTTGCATTGTATTTATGTTCAAATGAAAAATGCAACATATTCTTGAAGTCGTGACTGTAGGTGAAGCAAAATATCGTTCACTATTAAAACCGTTTTAAGTTGTTGTAATTACGATATTTGGTAAGTAATATTTGTAACAATCGTTTATTGAATAATCCAGTCAAGATGAATGAACAAATAATAAATAAATATTGTACACCAATCACATACATTGTTCTGATCTCAAAGTAAGTAGCTAATGCATTTCTGTTATGATAATCAGACACAACGGTGTACCACAACGCACAGACCCGAGACAATATGGAAACTTATGATTTCTTCATCGACCCGACCGGGATTCGAACCCAGGACCTCGGAGCGGCGACGCCGTGAAACCTATCGTGCTTAGCCACTACACCCGTCACACCTCAAATAAAACACATAACACACTGTGTTATTACCTTAGCCCGCGAAGTTATTTCTTTGTCTTTGTAAATCGTAATTATGTTCTCTGCCTTACAATTAAGACACAGAGAAAGCCACTGCACTGTAATTCTTCAGTATCAGATCGGCAGCATGTCGTAATGCGATCCTTGGAGCGAATTCCACTCACGGGATATTGAAATGAACTGTACATAACTACAATATGGACAGTACTTGAAGAATTGCTATACAGTCGGCTACGGATTATAAGTTGGATTCTCCTTTCACTACAATTTGAAGGCACTAATTTACAAGTAAATTTACTTGTAAATTAGTGTCAAATTCAAGCAAAATTTCGCTACCAACGAATTCGTTGGTAGCGAAATTTTGCTTGAAACCCATGAACTATAATATGAGTCGAATCTGTAAACATGAGTTAAAAACCTATCGAAAATATAATGTACATTCTTGATCGCGAAGTTATCAATAAGAGTGATTTTTTTCCTCTCTAGATGATGGTCAAACAATTGCTTTTGCACGTACTTAAACTGTAATCGGGTAACTGTAGTTTTTAATTCTGGCTATAACATTTGTCCAACGCAAGAGCAGCGCTTACGATTTACATGATGCCTAGGTAGGTCTACCTGGATGTGAATAATTTAACTGGTGAAGCTGTTAAGATTCTTAATTTAGTATGCCGCGTGGGAGTTAAACAATCGATTAAATGTTAGATGGATTTTCATTACATTTTTAATTTACAACGTGTGCAGATGGTGTCTTGTTATATAGAATAAGTTTTTTTAGACTAAGTGTACCAAAAAAGTAGGTATACTGCGAAGTGATAAATATATTCAGGTTAAATCTCTTTGGACAAGGATTATACCAGTTCTAAAGGGCAAATGTGAAGAAATGTACGAGTCAGAGAAAGTAGTATGAAATAACTATATATTACAGCCGAGGTTGCTTACATGCTGATTTCCAATTAAATTAATGGTGCTAAGAAAGCTTACAATTTAGAAACCAAAGGGTTATGGGTACAGCTAAAATCTTACACTTGCTTAAGCAGAACAGTGAGATGGTAGCAAAAAAAAAGTAACAATGTAAATGTTTTTTAAAATTAAATTATTTCAAAAAGGGAAATATTGATTATTTATTATTGTTGTCAAAGTACAACGTCCACGTAAACACTACGGTGTCTTATGCAGTTGTAATAAGGGTTATTTTTGAACAAAAATATATAAGCTGATGCGCTGACGGCTGTATTTCAGCCTACTTACATGGGAAGAGCTTTTTACTCGTAGGTTATTTCGTTTATTCCAACGTCTTGTTAAATTACAAAGGTACTAAAATGTTTAGTACTTATTCCATATGTAGTTTTTAGACTTTTTTTTACTTGTGTAATACCATAAAGCTTCGGCTTCTGTGATAAACCAGCGGTTTGCATCATTCTGATGGCAAACATAGATAGTGGGAACAATTCGGGGACACAAGAATTCGTGCTTGGCTGATTAACGTGTATAGTTATATGAAAACAACAATAAAAGCTTATTATTATGTGACCCCAAATAAGTATACTTATTGTGCTTACAAAATGTTTTTTAAACTACCTTTGACTAAAATATCGAACAGTTATATTAGCTCATGAACAGACTAGACTAGGCTACAAGATAATATGACTTACTATTTCATATTTCTGATTTTGAATACGAAATACTGGTATAAAATGTAGCATAAATTTGCTCCGCTTGCCCTTTTATAGGCAAGCTCTGTATCTTCATTAGTCATAAAAGTAGCAAATTATTTCAAACGGTCAATGTTTAATAACATTATAATTGAGTCATATTTTGACAAGCGTTTGTAAGAGAAGATGAATGAATCTTAATCGTTGGATCATCACGCCTCATTCAGTAAATGAACGACATCAGATTATTTGTCCAGGCCAATAAGAACAGACACTACAGTTAAAATCGCTTCACTGTCTTGCTTCAACAATATTGTTTGTAGTTGAGTTTTTGAATTTAAAGACAATTTTGCTTCTTCTTTTTTTTTACCTTTTTTATGTTCCTTTAAGCTTTAGTCGTCATTTTTTTTAGTAAAAACATACAGAGAATAATCAATACAAAAACAAAACAATAAGGCTTTAAAACTAACAAGCGATCCCAGTAAAGATTGATTCGCCTCGGCCCCATCTCGCCCCAGCCCCGGACCTTTCGAACGGAATGAAAAGTATCCTATATTCTTATCCGGGTGCTAAGCTGCCTCCCCACCAATTTTCGGCCAAATCGGTAGAGCCTTTTTTTATATATGAAGATAAAGGTCTAAATCGTAATCCAAAACAAGTTTTCCTAGCATGTTTAAAATAATAGAGAAAATCGCTAAGAATATATCGTAAGATATAACTGCTGGGATGCATTTTCGTTAGGAAACAATTTAGATCATTTATAAGCTCTGGATAAATATATATCAATTATTAATTGTAAACTATTATGCGTCTTCATCCAATAAAATAAAATAAATCCACGTATTGGCTTCTTATCATTTACGTTTCATGATAAATACACGATTTTGAAAAGGGAATAATTCCTGTAGGATCAATATATGCTTGAGTATAAGTTCAAACTATTTATTGAAATCACGGTAATTATAGCAAATAGACGCCTTTATTTTTAAGGATTACTAATGTTTATAAATGTGGAGTTGAACAGGTATGTAAATATTATATTTATTTCGAGGTGAAAAGTTATACTAATACATACTGTTTTGTTATTTCTCGGGGCGTGTTGTCTGATCTCAGTAAACTATGAAGTGTACCAACCAGCCATGCGACATAATTACGTCTAGTTTTACAATCTGAGTGATTGATTATGTCTTGGAGTGATTAACTAAAACTGATGATAGAGATAACATCTGGTATATTGATAATTAAATTTATTTATTTTATGTGTGGTACTCTGGAAACGTAGCGTTGTCTTTGTATTTTGGTGATGTGATAAAAATAACTGGTATCTTTTACGTAATTAGTACTACAGGAAGTTAAAGTCTGTAATACGAACAAAGGCCTCTTCCATTAATACCATAAGTCGAATAGGAATTCAATCAATTAATGAAGTCAATCGTATTTCGGAATCAGTAACTTACATATTCTCGTCATTCCTTTCTAAATACGTTTGATCTATGGTTATCATGGAGAAGGCCTTTGTTCTGTGAACGATCTGCAGCTGAATAATGATGATATTTAAAAAAAAAGTTTCTTACTGAAATTCGTAGAAGAACTAAGGAAATTGACATAACCATGATGGTTGTCGGAGCAGAGAAGTTCTACATTTGAGACCCTTTGGCCAAAGACGCAGCGTATGACGTCCCGACTAGATGAACAGACGACCTTGTAAAGATCGCTGGATCACACTGAAGGCAGACCGCTTGTGATCGGCTGCTGTGGAAAACCATAAAGAAGCCTACGTTCAGCTGTGGACGTCTTTCGGCTGATAATGACGATGATAATGCTTGCTGAAATACGCTCTGCAGCCTGGATCATCAGCTTTGCTAATTGAAAACTCGAACAAGTGTGAAGGGTATTTCAAGAGTAAGCTTACTAACCTTATACTTAGTGAAGTTTTCAACATTTTATTTGGATATGATAATATATCAAGCAGGAGACATACTTAAAAGGGAATAGGAAGTGCAGACTCCACTAGCACTGCATAGTGCATTGTATTGCATCATGTGCGCACGCGTCTAACTAGGCCGGCAATTATTTATAAAGCACTTCATATATCGCAGGAAATTGAACCGATGCCTTGGTTAATGTTGTGAATAGTCGGCGATTCACTTTGTTGTATAACACCTATAGGTACTCATAGTAGAAAACCTATGACATATGCTTTCGGCAGAGGCCCAAAAAATTGACATGTTTCAAGTCGTGAAAATCAAAATTTTTGGAATGATTTTCTTTCGTTCAGAGTATGACTTCTACTTTTGGGTGCATTCTTCATATAGGTAATACATACAGTTAAGAATTGATGATAATTTGTTGTGTGATCGACATAATAACAAAATATATATTTACTTTAACAATTTGACTACAACATCATCATCAAAAGACGTCTACTGCTGAACATAGGCCTCCCCTACGGTTTTCAGTAGCGACCGAGTCGCGCATGGTCTGCATCCAGTGTGATGGGAATTTTACACTTTGGCTGCATGTACAACTTTTCGTAAAATGTATTTTATGGCTTGTTGCATGGTGTGCAATAGAGAGTTACCTATCTATGATAGTCAATTTACTTTGCGGTTGACTTTAAGTTACCACGAAATCGATACCATACAAGGCAGCGCTTTGTCACGCCGTAAATCTAGGTTACACACATCCTTCTTAGTAGCTAAGTTATCAATTGCGATTCAACTCAGGCTTAGAGAGAGTAGCTTACTTGATGCGTCATCAAAAACCGGAGTTAGACTAGGTATGGCTCTTGAGGACAACTATTAACTTACTGCTTTTAGGGTCAAACTGCACGATAAAGAGTTCATAGAACGAATCCCAAGAGCGTCGAACGACTGTAGAGGTAAGTTACAGTCGCTTGTCTCACAAAATAATATGAAAATAACTACCTACCTTTTAGTTTTAGGGTTCCCCAGCCGAATGGCAAAAACGGAACCCTTATAGTTTCGTCAAGTCTGTCTGTCTGTCTGTCCGTATGTCACAGCTACTTTATTCTAAACCTTAACAACTTCGCTGCCGACTCCGCAGATATGCGGGGTAGGCGGAGAGCGCGGGAGGCCAGCCCCGCGTATCTGCGGAGTCAGTGTAAACAACTTCTATAAGCTAGTATGCAACCGGCACTTGGCGCAACGCCTTGTGTGTTTGTGGCTTCCCGCGCAAAGGTCTAAAGATCGTAATACAAGTTGTGGTTTTTGAATACCTACATTTTTGTTTTTTATACGGAGGTTCAAATATTAGGCAAAAATGAGTGAGAATGAAGAGAGTTCGCGGCCTAAAAGACAAAGAATTTCACGCAATTTTGCCCTGAATGAAAGTGATATTAAAGACGAATTGTTTGCCGATGAAGATACCGATGATGAGTTCATCCCTGATGATGATGAAGATGATGAGGATGATGGAGAATCGGATGAGGAGGGTCAGCAGTTAACATTTTCTGTGGCGACTATTAACGTATCTCCGGGTCCCTCTTCTTCTTCATCAGCTAACAACGAGCAGCTATTGAACAACGTCGATTCCTTCCTAGGTACTTCTCAACAGCCTGAAGTAAGTCCTCCTCAGCCTACAATTATTTCCTCGTGGTCAAGTACATGTCAATTGAAAAATATTCCTTTTCGAAAACAAAATGAATTCTTCGGAAATCCTGGATCGGATCCTATTGACTATTTTAATTTTTTTTTTGAAGATGAATTTCTATCTTTTATTTGTGAACAAACAAACAGTCAAGCTGCTAAATTATTGCAGCTCTCGACAGCCATAAAATCGAGGATAAAATCGTGGAAAGATGTTACTATCCCAGAAATGAAAATATTTTTTTACACTTGATCTCGTGTATTATTAAAGACTTAAGAATAATGTTTATGTTTAATTGATAAATGACAATGTTTTGAATTAATAAATACAATTTTGCAATATAGTAAACTAGTCCGCATATCTGCGGGCTCGGCACTGAGACTGAAATTTTCAACCCCAGTGCCGGGCCCGCACATATGCGGGATTTTTATTTATTTATTTATCATTATAAAAAAATATTATTACAACTAATTTTAAACAAATTTCATCATATATGGCAATAAAGCGCCTATAACATACATTTGCAACTCGTGGCCTGACACATGACTCTAAGATATCTAAGGCGGCAGCGAAGTTGTTAATAGGTTTGTAGGTTTAGTAGGTTTGTTTATTCTAAACCTCAATATTTCATCTGTGTAATGCTAATGCATTACACAGATGAAATATTGTAGGTGTATCTTGTTAACCTTCCTACTTTTACAAAAAATAATAAAATATGTCATTTAAGGGATCCGAAACAAAAAAAAAATGCGTGTGGGTTGTCTATGGATAGGTCTCTTAACTCTTTCACGGACAGCGACCGCCTATAGGCGGGATAACAATAAAATTTCTTCTACTTCTTGTGTCTGGAGTACTGCCCGTAAAAGTGTTAAAATGACATCGAGGTGCCTAAAATATTTTTTTCTGAAAGTCAAACTTTTGCGAGATAAACGCTTCCAAAGTGGTAAAATGGGCGTCCCCCCTTTATCTTTTGAAAGAAGCAAGTGTCAATTCTGAAAAAAGTATGCACGACGTAGTGCTTGTTTATAACACACTTTCAACGAAAATTAGTTTGAACAAGATCTACCAAAGAGATTTTGAGATATATCATATTTTCAACAACAGCAATTAAAACTTTTTCCTTCATAAAAATACTATAAAAAAAAAGTAATTTTCACTATCAACAAAATATTATGATATTTTGGCTAATTGGAAGTAAGTGGAACTCTAATGTAGTAAAAGTTGGCACGGAATCCTCAGTACACAAGTCCCATTGGCACTTAACCGGTTTTTCAAACTTGAACTTGACTGGTTGATATCTACTTTATGTATTCAGTTTGTATTTAGATCCAGGCAAATATAGGTTATTGTATGTCAACAGGAGAATGGTTCCTTATGTTGCAATGACCTAAGTCCTGAATAACATTTCATAGGTTTCTCAACTTTTAAATTTTATTTCTGGGGTCTGAATAACTTTGGACATGAGAGCCAAAGTGTAGTTGCATCCTTAATTCTCACGAGTGAATCAGAAATGATAAAATTCAGCACGTGATATCTCCAACGCTCATTGTGTTTCTGATCACGTCATACTGTTTCGAGTTTACCTATCATATGACTGATACCGTTTTGCAAACTGAATTTAAATTATTCCTATTTGTACCAATATGAAGGCTTATAAATTTCATAAAGTAGGTATCTATTCTAATTAGATCAGCATCGAGTCGAGCAGTGAGTAGAATTTACTCATATTTGAAATTCGTTTTTTTTCTCATCCTACAAAAAAGATTGTATGTTTATTTATTGACATACTCATACAGATTTAAAACAGTGACAGATTCTTTACTCTGGGTTTCTATAATAACTGTAACAATGTTAAATGTTTCTTTAGTGGCCAAATGGAGCAAAAATTTGTGATTTGGATGGGAAAATACTTACTTAATTAAGATACTCGATCACGTCCGAAACCTTTTGTTTTGAGAACAGTCTTTGCATTTTCATCATTTACCTTTAACCATGATCGAGTGTTCTCAGAAATTACTGAGATTCGTCAACGTAGTTAGTACCAACTTAGAACACATTTGGCAAACTATCCTCGTACCATGATTTGATGTTTACTTAGAACCACAGTGGTAGTGCTACCGGAAATCATATCTCATAAACAGGCGTTTGTAAATGAACAATAAGTTTTGAACAGTGAATAAGTTAGAAAATAACGATACATATTTGCCAATGAACAAGCAGCATTCATACGCAGGTGTATCATAGTTATAACGACCCGTCTGGTGTAGTGGTCGAGAAATCGCCTACTACGCAGCGGGTGCGGGTTCGATCCCCGCACAATACAAACATTTGTGTGCATGAACATGTCTGTTTGTATTGGTCTGGGTGTTTTCTATGTATATCATGTATGTATTTACAAAAAAAAAGTATTTAAGTATTATATCCGTTGTCTGGCACCCATAACACAAACTTTGAGTAGCTTACTTTGGGACTAGATGGCGATGTGTGGGAATGTCCAAAGGATATTTATTTATAACGGTTCATTTAATCTATGGAAGTGTAAAGACCAAAGATGTGGCGTAGGACGTCCGCTGACGATATGGACAGACGACCGTGTAAAGATCTTTGGATCAAACTGGATTCAGACCGCTTGTGATCGGTCGCTGTGGAAAACCGTGGGAGTCCTATGTTCATCAGTGGTCATCCTTTGGCTGATAATGGTTCAATTATCTTTGCAATAGTTATATTTATTTTCCTTGACAAGAAAGGGCATTACATATTTGTTATCAGTATGAAACTTAAGTAGGTATAAACAGGTATGATTAGAAATTAATCTTAAAACTAGTGAGGGACTTGTGCTTGAAATAGTTTTTAAAATAGCTTTTCTACAGGTTACTCAGACATCCCCGCAGTTCAATGAAATTCAAGTATAGGAAACACAAAAGAAATAACTTTATGAGAAAATATCTCTGAACACAGAAGAGACGAGGCCATTCTGAATATAAATTACAATACAAGTCACACAGTTACAAGGTGCTTGGTTCTAGCTCCACATCACTATGAAGAAGAAACATTGTATAAGTTTAAACGTGACTGATGGCTAATTCTTCAATGCTGAGCTCAGCTGATGACAATGTTGCCCTAATTAGGCCCTGATAAGAATTGAGGCTGAGCGAATTTAACTTTGAGGTGAAACATTACTTTTAAAACAACCTAATACCATCGCATGTTTAATAATTCACTTATTGCCATCTTGCAGCCGTATAATAAAAACGTGAGAGAATTTTCGGAAGATCAATTAATTGCTAACATTGTGAAATATTTATTACTAGCGGTCCCCCGCGACTTCGTCCGCGCGTTTTGAGTTTTGCTCCCTCCCCTCCCGTCGCAGCGTCATGTTTTATATCCTAAAGCCTTTCTAGATAAATAAGCTATCCAACACAGAAATATTTTTTCAAATCGGTCCAGCAGTTCCTGAGATAAGCGCGTTCAAACAAACAAACTCTTCAGCTTTATAATATGTTAGCGCAAGCGCAGTTCTGTGAAGCGCACGTACTTCTTAAGCTGCGAACATTATTTTGGTGCGGAGTTATGTTAAAACTGTGGTAGCTCCTAAGATATTAATTGAAATCAAATGATATAAAGGTCAACTTGGTTCTAAATGAAATGCTCGTGATGATGAATGTATTTATTTTGATAAGAATAAATAATACCTGTGTGTATAATACACCTCTAAAAATAATGCATAATTTTTTACAAATTTACTAACATAAAAAAGGTTGTAGTAAGTCAACCATAAAAGATAGACATATGCTGTCGCGGACTTTATTATAGAACTCTTAATGCTGAACAATCCTGTCATACATGATTTTTGTGTAACTTAAGCGGTTTCCGCAGCGTATGCAGCGGAAGCTCTCAAAAGGAATATCTTTCTCCCGTTTTCGCAACATTTTTCATTACTGCTGTGGTCTTATGAGTCGTATCTTTATGTTATATAGCTTAAAGCCTTCCTCGATAAATGGACTATCCAACGTAAAAATAATTTTTCAAATCGGGCCAGTAGTTTTTGAGATTAGCGCGTTCAAACAAACAAACAAACTCTTCAGCTTTATAATATTAGTATAGATTTACTCATCCTTTAACACACAAACTATGTAGCTATAATAACAGCAAAAAAAAGGTCAATATCAGTAATATTACCAAATCCTTTGGAATGCAAATGTATGTAGCGCACAAGTCGAAAACAGTTTTCCATGTATTCACTTCAATTTTTTTTTAAATATTCTGTAGGTCTCGTACGTTTATCAAAATTTTTTTTTTGGACAAACTTCGTACCCAACCAACCAATCAAAGGCCCGTTTGAACATCGCAAAAAGTGCTCTTTGATTCAAATTTGTCAGGTTTTAATGGATTCTAAACGCGTGCCGATCCACAAAAAGATATTCCTTTGTGAACTAACAAGCTCGCGGCCGCGTCATTGGTTTTCAATGAGGTGTTTGACTCAATAATGTCGGCAAAAAGTGGATTTCTTCTCGCCAGGTGTGCGGCGTGGATTTTATTTATTAATTATCGACTTACTCTGGGCATTCGATGACGACTTCGACGAGACTTTATCAATGTAGGATTTATTAACCACGTATGTGCCAAGTTAAACATTAACTGTTTCAACGATGCAAGATTGTGTTAGCTATGGTGACTGGGATAGTGAATCGGTAAACGTGTACAATCGACGACCCGTCTGGTGTAGTGGTCGAGAAATCGCCTACTACGCAGCGGGTGCGGGTTCGATCCCCGCACAATACAAACATTTGTGTGCATGAACATGTCTGTTTGTATTGGTCTGGGTGTTTTCTATGTACATCATGTATGTATTTACAAAAAAAGTATTCAAGTATTATATCCGTTGTCTGGCACCCATAACACAAGCTTTGAGTAGCTTACTTTGAGGCTAGATGGCGATGTGTGGGAATGTCCAAAGGATATTTATGTCCAAAGGATATTTAATCTAATATATTTAAATCTCGTGTCACAATGTTTGTCCTCAATGGACTCCTAAACCACTTAACCGATTATAATGAAATTCGCACACCATGTGCAGTTCGGTCCAACTTGAGAGATAGGATAGTTTAAATCACAATTTATCATAACTGCACCCGTGCGAAGCCGGGGCGGGTCGCTAGTTTTATATAAAAAACTAATTGTTTGCTTCCTCCCATGCCGACGCAGCGTGATGTTTTATAAGACTATGACAAAAGAAAGTACAAATATGCTTATTTATTTATTTATTATTTATTTTTAATTTAATAATATCAATTTAATTTAATTGCCTCGCAAACCACTTTCGTGGTTGACTGCGAGTGCGAATCTCGCTTAGTAAACGAGTATGTGTAACTTAAAATAAACAACAATATTACATAAGCAAAGCAAATTACATGAGCATAGTGCAACAAACATATAATGTATGCTACAACAAACTCATGTAGTGCCGTTTTAGCTTAGTGCCAAATTCTTTTTTGTTTGTTGATTCTATTTTTACTTTGTTTCAGTTTTGTACATATTCGAAAGTGCTGTAAATTATTTTATGAGTTCTAAACGAAGTATGGCGCCTGAATCGGAGTAAAACAACTAACTGTGCGGTAGTCTCAAATAGAAACTGGAGAAATTAAATAAATTGGTCTGAATTGGTGTGCAAATAGCACAACAGTAAGTAAGCCATCTTCATTTGCATTGTTTGCGCTAAGATTTGTAAGTACCATTGCCTACAAGATATTATTATGAATGACTTAGACTCTACGTGACGTAATAATAATAATAGTCTGCCTAGCCGATTTGGACTACGGTGGCTAGTCACAACGACTAATCGACTGGGTGGGACATAATTATTATAGTGCACAAGTGAGTGCGAAAACACAGGTTCACTCTCTATTCCTTTCACTCCCATAGCCCGATGGGACAGCAATCTGACACGATCGGAGAGAGATCAGGCACAGGACCAACGGCTTTACATGACGTAAAGATGGTACGTCATGTTTGTGCCTCTAAATTAAATACGCAGCTATTCAGCTCATTACTACACGCAATTTTTCATATCTAAAATACAATATATTTCTTACACTTTCATCGCGGCCAGAAATATAATAATGACATAACGGCATTATCACGTCATAATCATAAGCGGCCTACACACATTCTCAGAACTTTGTGTTATAACTCACACGTTGTGAAAATGTTGAGATTTATAGGTGCTCGCTGAAACAGGGAATTGACCGAAAAAAAAAACTGAAAGACCCGTATTGATATACCGATCTGTTAATTATGATGTTTATTTTGAAACGTTTTCAGGAAACATACCTTTATAAAAGAAATTTGAATAATTCATTATCACATAACAAAGGTAGGAATCAAACATTGGCATAAGCTTATAAACGACTTTCAAATATTAATGCAAAATTTATTTGTACACTACTTAAAAAACTTGCTCAAACTGACATCAAGCGGCCATAATTTGGAGTCTGGGTGAGGACTTAAGGTCAATTAAGTCATAATTTTACGTCATTTATGTCGTTAAAGCGGAATCTTGTCATGTTTTAATAGTTTTGAGTCTATGGTATTTTTAAAAGAGATTTTTGCGGTAAAGACTTGCAAGGTAGATTGCCCTTGAAATCTATAGCTATTCTGCACAATCAGCCCTAAATACGTCGCTTGTTAAATACAATATGTGTCATATTTCGGCACAGGAGGTCTACAATGAACACACGAAACCCGAACGAACTCCGTATTTTCGGGCTGTTTCTTACCATGAAAATACTACGGGCCCGTCAACGGAACGAAATCGGGCTTTGACGTTTGTTGTTATGGATAGCTTACCATGAACACTCGAGCCCGTCACGAAAATTCGATTTTGACCTAAAGTTTTTCGGGCGTTTAGCCGAACTTCTCACGAGAACTCAAGTGCTACCGTAGGCTTTTCGGATTAACATTTTATTCCTGAAATAAGTTACTTTTTGATAATTATATCACATTTTCGGTTTTTTCTTTCACTGAGGTGTACTTTTAAATAGTGAATATTAATACAGTAAGAAGCATTTCAATTTGCTCTGCAGTTGATGGTGCCGACATGATTGTAGGTTCTGCAAAGAGAACTCAAAGTTTAGTTACAGAAAAGAAATAACATAGAATAGGGACAAGAGGAATATAGTCAAGTTACTTACATGAAAGTGTTCTGTGGTGGATAAATTTTTAGCCCTGACGACGTTACGAACACCAAATATAAAGTGAGGATAATTTGAACCATGAATGATTTAATCTTCATAAGCGTCTCCCTTTTTTGAGTTTTACGGCAATATCAGATGAAATATTGCCACTCATTATTTAGAACACTTGAGAACTCGGCGCGAGGTAAAAAACACTTGAAAGTTAAACTTATTTTACTCGGAATCGCATGAAAACGTCATCACATCGTCGTCACATACATCACAAAACGAACGTAAACAAACAAAGTTATGTGTATAATACTGCGGTAGAAAATATCCTCTCAACATCAAAATGTTATTAGTGGGACGTGACATTCTCTATTTGGTTGACCTATCTTAGGTATTTTAAAGTGTATTCACAAAATTTCTTTGATAAAAATTGCTAATGTTTTAGTAACATACGGAGCATTCCACTAATTTTAACTGTAGTTTATAAAATGGAATGCATAAATATACTGATTAAAAGCGTTAAAACTATTAAAATACAAGTAATTTTAAAATTTTCATGTTATTACCGGTTTTTAGGACAGGCACTATAAATAACCTTTTTCAATCATTCGTTCACGTAACTTTGTCTATGCGTCCGAACTAAACCTAAGCATCCGAAAATATTTCATGGTAGCTACGAGTCACGTATTTCGGTCGGGTTACGGACGGGCCCGAAAATACGGACTAACTTTTCATTGTAGGCCTCCAGCTACGTAAACAATAAAGACTGGCCAAGTGCAAGTTGGACTCGCACACTAAGGGTTCCGTGCCAACTTTAACTGAATTAGAGATCCACTTACTTCCACTCAGCCAAAATACCACATTATTATGTTGACAGCAAATACAACTTTGTTTTCCGTAGTATTTGTATAAATAACAAACTTATGTTTGCGTTTATTGAAAATGTGCTCTATCTTAAGAACTACTTGTTCGATCTCGTTCAAACCAATTTTCGTTGAAAGTCTTTGACAAGATCTACATCTTTTTTTTTAAGTTAGTTGCTTAGTGCCGTACGGACGGACAGACAGGCAGACAGGCTTGACGAAACTATAAGGGTTTCGTTTTTTGCCGTTCGGCTACGGAATCCTTAAAATTCAGATACGTCCCTTAACTAAGTGTTTAGTTCCGAAACTATTAATTTTAATGTTTAAAAGTAAATAAACATAACAGAGGATTTTATCTAGCTATAACTTTTTTTGGAGAATTCAAGCATGAATTCTGCTTCTCTCATTGGTATTTAGGGCTACATATTAATTGAAAATAAGTGAATACGATGCTGTCCTCCAATACGGGCCAAATCTTTTATAACACATGGTCAATTACCTTTAAAGTTTTTGTTCACAGTGCTACTGAGTCCAGCGACATTCAAGCTCATCGAGTTTCCTACTTTTGCAATCGTCAAAGTAAGTACACCCTTATACGAATAATTAGTAACGCTAAACCAGCTTTCAATTTATGATCTCAAACCCCTCGTTTGATCCTTAAAGGCGCTCAGTATAAAACAAGTGAAGCGAGTAATCGCGTATAGGTTTTATGATGACGTCATTGTTGGCAGGAGTAGGTCACGGCCCTCCGTAGGCACTCCGAGGTTCGAGTCCAGTCGTGAGTATGTCATTTCTTTATGCGATAGAGTTAAATGCTTGTAGAATAGCGGTTTGAGATTTTATGATACAGATTAAGTAGATCATGACATGTTTATTAATTTACTATGATTGATAGACTTACTTCCTGCGGATGTCGAACTGTCTGCCAAAAACAAATAGGTAAAGGTCAGATAGACGACCCATATTAGTTTTTACATAAATTGATATAATTATGACATTAAATTTATTTAATTCACTAAGTTTTTAATTAGTGAGTTTAAAATAGAAAATAGTGCATTTTTAGGTTTACATCTCCATAATATGTACAGCTTTTTTATTTGTGAATAAACTAATTCCATGAAAAATCTGGCCCTATACTATGATTACTTAAACTATTATTTTCCATGAAAACTCTAAAAAGTATAACGAGCACTTCATGTCAACCTGAGGTGCTGACAGTAGACGTCTGTTGTTCATTAGTCAGAAAGCTAGTGACAAATGACGAGGTGACATATCTGTCAACTTGACGGGTGCATTTTGACAGGTCGGCAGTGGGCGGAGAAAGCGACGAAAAGTCGCGGCTAAAATAATAATGCATGTTATAATTAGATTTCTTGTTATCGAGTAGTGATTTATTTATATCATAAAATTATAATTGAGTTATCATCAGCCTAATATAAATGAGTAATGAAAATATTACAAGCACGTTTAAACATGGATTCAGAGATATTGAATTACATTTCGTTAGCAGATAATAGCAGTGGTAACTAACAAAAGGCAATGCTCACACAAATACGCTTGTTGTGTAATTTTATTACCCACTACCAAATAAAACACACGGTCATACAAACACAAACAGCTTCCGCTAAATGGTTTCAATGTGCGAATTAACATTAACAGCTTCTTTATAACCATGACGCCCATTTTAATTACATGACATAATCGGCAAATAGCATCAACAAGCTAAAATTGACAGTTGTCACAAAAGTGGCACCGCTACGCTATTTTTAAGATTGACATTGACAGTCAGTATGTCATCTTCGTAAACTGTATTAGCATGAATTTAAGGGCGTTTTTGATTGTTTAAATGGCTGGCAAAACAACGCTTAGCTTCAGAAACTTTTCGATTACCCTTGAGAGGTGTAAAATGTGCGTGTTTGTCTTGGTTCTGTGGTTTGTAAATAAGCTGCTTGAAGTGCGTAGGTGACATCTCGAATAGCCAACGTGGGAATGAAATATGTTGATTGAACGGTTACGGCATTTTTCGCAATTACGATTTAAAAACGGCATCGAGTCAGCGATGTTAAAACAAAATGATATTACAGTAGGCTTACTCGATAAAAATCACAATGTAAAAAACGCAGTTAAATAACTTGAGTCTACACTGTGTAATAAGATGACCATGTCTCTTATGTACATTTCTTAAAATACATCTATTAAGGATTTTTCGACAAAAATAACACTATGAAGGTCTTTACAAGTAGTGGTAAAATTTTTGGCTTTAGTTGAATAGGCCCAGGTGGGAAAGGAGATGGCTAAACGACTGCTCTAAGAATGTATAAAGATTTGTCAATATCCTATGACTCTGAAATATTTATTAATTAATTATTTCGTATTTATCATTTCTTTAGAACTTTAGTAAAATAATTAAAATATGAAAGTTTTTATATTGATTTTTTTCGACAATAATGACCTCAAAAAAATCAGGCGATAAAAAAAGACGTCACTCAATCGTGCTCACTGTCGTCTTGTTTATTGTTAGTGAATTCTTTCTTTTTAAAGTCACGGTTACCCATCTTACTACGAAACTACAAACGCCTTATAAAACTTCATAACAAGAGCATTTTTTGCAAGTTTGTTAACCAATCAAAGTCGAAATTACTACGATTTTTTTTTAAGGTTGTTGGTTTTTGAAAGTTCCTGAAACTTTTTTTATACAAAATATTAATATAAATCTATTCAGCATTATATAACACTAGTTGTCATGTTTATACATTGTTAGGGCAGTCGCCCATACTTCTATTTAGCCATGTCTTTTTAGTAAAATATAGAGGTTATATAAGATGTGAGTGTTACTTCTCTATTTTCTTTTACTGTGGTGATGCCTTGGGAAACGGATGTTACGAAAATAATTAATTAGGTTCGGAGATATTTGAAGTATTCCTTAGTGATTCTGGTTAAAAGGTAAGGCTTAGATAGAAACTTAATTTGTCATATACCTATACAAATATAATATATAATATTGCATATCTATGTATTATCCTCGTGTCTAATTATCCATTCTAATATAAAATCCTTGATGCCAAATGCCTAGGCATTGTTGAGTTGTTTGCGAATGAAACCTACTTTATTATTGACGATAACGATCAATAAACTATTGTTACATTTTTCACGCTAATTATTTTTAAAATATGTGAATAAACTACTTAAAGGTAGATACTTAATTCAATCAGATACTAAGTAATGTTTCTATCGTGTGTTTGCATAAATATATTAGTTTTTACTTGAAATCTTAAAACTATACGGTGTTGTTTCAGGAACTTTCAGTGGTGATCTAATATCTGTACATAGCTTGAACTACTTTTACGCAATACGCTACTATATGCTACCGAGCAGGGTTTCTCAAAGTTTCGGGTACATGAACGCCTGTTAAAGTTTTCCACGATACAACAGATCCCTTTATTTTATTCTTTATTGCAATGACAAAACTAAAGTATAAATGGCGGGCTTAATGCGTAAAGCATTCTCTACCAGTCAACCATTGGGTGAATCAGAAACGATTAAAGCGGCGTTAAATAACACATAAAAGCAATAAAAAAAAATATACTTACATAAATCATTAAAAATTAACCTACTTACAAAAATACTTGAATTCAATACAATTATCCATACATAGACTAACATCCCTTAACTAATTTAATCCTCCCCCCATTTAATAACATTGACTGTTAAAGAAAATAAGGTTTTATTTATCAATTAAGGCAACAAAAAGAAAAAGAGTCAATTTTAGGAGTGGATCTTTAAACTTGAGCCAATTGTAAACTTAATTTGGTATCAAGTCGATTTTTCACCATTCATGCCACCATTACGTAATCTTATCGCGACTGTCATCGCATGGAGAACACCTAGGGGTTCATGTACCCCAATTTGTAACACTGCTATAGAGTTAACAGACTTTTTCTGGGTGAGCTCACTATAATGTCGTATCTGTATATGCCACGTCTGGTCTTGTCCGTAGACAAGTGCTAACCCATTTAAAAAAATACCCAAATATAATATAGTCAGCTTATTAAAAGCTGAAGCAAAATAATCATGTAGTTTCCCACTTACACTAATTAGATTGCAATTACATACTTTGGCTACTAATTATAACAAGCTTAGGACTACTCGAGTGCCTCACAGCGTTATCGCAAGACCAGATGTGCAGTTATAATCCTAAGCTTAAGTCAACATTCAGTGTAACCCGATCCGGTGCTTGCGTCACAGCAAACTGCAGCAAACTGCAGCAAATGCTAGGTGCAGTGTCAAGAAAACTGTAGAAATGCAAGCTAGGCGATTAGCGATCCGAGCGCTCATGGTTCTGTGAGGATAGCTCAGAGAAATATATTTAAGGTTAAAATCGGGAACGCTTTCCTGTGCAGTTATTGGGATGATGTCTTTTTATTTTGCTGATTTTGGTTTTTATTTAATTCGTCAACGTGTGTCTGGGTTGGCCAGGGGCAAATTTCATGTTAAATACCTTAGAATTTCATGAGCCATAGATATAGCTATAGCCACTCAACGATAATCTTACAGTAAGTTTATAGATTTTAATTTAACTTAGGGCCGATTTTACCACCGTCAAATAAGACCTATCTGATCGGACTGATTAAGTTTCAAGCGAACGATTTTAAAATGACATTCACATAAATGATTGATGAAAAATAGGTGACGTTTTATTTGACAAATATTCCTTAACTGACATTCGAAAAATCAGACCTAAGTCTTATTACGCGGGTCACGCAATTATGATATTTGATGCTAGCACTGAAAATCAGATAATAGCCGTCACGCTGTCTATGGATTTCGAAGTGTGTTTTATATTAACAGTTAATCAATTTAATGCACCTATATTTTTTTTTGTTATTTCGGCCCTTAGTATAAATACCATCGGCTACTGAATTCCATTGTCGTGTCATTATCACGAATCCATTGGAATCTGTCAACAATCTTCAACAGCACTTCAGTTGCGAGCTCGATGAATAATGGACGCAACAGAAAATATTCCGATGTTTGTGTTTGTGAGAGCTCTTTGTTTGATATTTGAATGCATGTGCAATGAGGCTGCGAACTATTCATTTGTGATAGATGACTCTGAATCTTAGGATATAATCACTTGCTTTTGACCATTTGGTATGGTCTATGAACTCTATAATGTGATAAGTCTGATAGAACTCAGAATTATTTATTTGAAAGGTCAGCGTTATAGAATTTTTACGCGTGCGGCGGGAACGGAGTCCAAGACGGGAATTCGAACGTTAGGTTTCAGTAAGAGCGTAGTGGCCGTAGTTTGTATGATATCAAGCAACTGATTACTTTCTCATATAAACCGATTAAGCGGATGACGGATAACTTTATTAAAATATGTATTTACAACAAGATAAATATATGTAATTACCGATTATGAAGACTTTATTAATGAGAGTTTTAGATACCATCGCCAACAAGTCCTTGCTAGTTGAGTCGATAAGCTCATACAAAAAGTTGATGTCTCATATGAGCTTTAATTATGACCTTATACAGGTAAGGTATACATAACTTGTAGATCCTAGAAACTTAAGGGACATTCAAGCATCACTTAAGACATGACGACCCGTCTGGTGTAGTGGTCGAGAAATCGCCTACTACGCAGCGGGTGCGGGTTCGTTCCCCGCACAATACAAACATTTGTGTGCATGAACATGTCTGTTTGTATTGGTCTGGGTGTTTTCTATGTATATCATGTATGTATTTACAAACAAAAAGTATTTAAGTATTATATCCGTTGTCTGGCACCCATAACACAAGCTTTGAGTATCTTACTTTGGGACTAGATGGCGATGTGTGGGAATGTCCAAAGGATATTAAAGGATATCATAGCTATAAAAATCTTTGAATATTTGACTCTGTAGCATCTAAAAAAAATACTAACGAGTAAGTATTATGTGTTCTGACTTCACCAGAATACGTGAATAAAATTACTTTCTTACAGACAAGAGTCATCCCGGAA
This sequence comes from Pyrausta purpuralis, assembly GCA_963924145.1. NCBI lineage: Eukaryota > Metazoa > Arthropoda > Insecta > Lepidoptera > Crambidae > Pyrausta > Pyrausta purpuralis. The sequence continues at coordinate 25,649,450 of OZ001648.1, read as the reverse complement.
AAAACAAAACGCATGGACAACATTACTGAGACTGTTGACACAGATGCATCGACTTTGTCATTGAGACAAGAGTTAAATAAAAATGTTACGCTTGTAACTGCACCGCAACAATAGTGAGTTTCAATATTCATTACCCAAAGAGGGCCTACTCTGTTTAAAATATTTGATTGAAGAAAATAAAGTATCGAGAGGATCGGTGGTTACGAACGTATATATCCTATAATATATCCTGCGACTCAAGCCCGATTTCGTGATAGAAAGTTAACTTAACTGGTTACCAGCGGTTTAATAATAATTTACGCCTGTACGTGTTTTGAAAAAAAAAACTTAACTTAAAAATAACTTGACAAATGGTCAAGTTAGTTTTAAGCTATTGCATAGCTTCTATCGCGGGCCTTGAGCGTGGAGACCGAATCCAGAAATTTCGTAACGAAACTAACCTAACATTCCCCACTCCGACCGGCACAGCGGTGATACTTTTTAGTTTTTCCATCTATCGATGAATAGCAGAACTTTTAATAACTTTTTGAAATATCACGCTTGTCTCTTTAGTTCAGCAACCCGCCTTTAGCATTGGTTGTATAAATATAATAAATAAATAATTCTATTTGCATAAGTTGATATAAAATACTATGCATGAGCTTTACCGCTGCAGTCTCCAAGTGCCACGCGTCTTTTCTTTAATTATTTATAACACAAACAATCGTAAATATTCAACCGCGCTGGTAACGAAATTTAACAATTATTTGGGTAAACTATCGATCACGAAACCGAGGCTAAATGTTTATTTAGGCCATTAAGCAGTTCATAATACTAAGGAAATCAAAATACCCAAGGAGCCGCTACTAAAAAGCAAATAGTAATAGGTTCCTTAACAACACCTACGCGGCCAGATAGAGAATCTCGTCTGCATCGCGGCATTGCAAGCAAGTAGTAGGGCTAGAGGCGAAAATACTTTCAGAGTAGGACCTCTGAACCGTTTAGAATGTGGAATTTAGTGGTGGCAAGTGGGGCGACAGCTGGCACTTCGTTGACAGGAGATGTAACCGTTGTCTTCATTGTGAGGTTAAAGTTAAGTGAGCCGACCGGGAAAGCGCGAGTGAGAGAGATATGTACACGTCATAAAACAAATAACGGTCGCAAATAAACATTGTTTTTTTTTTGATAAACATACATACTGCTTAAGAAAATATTAAAATAAATAAATATATCATTCTCTGCCGGTCAACCAATGGGTGAGGCAGAAACAGTTGAGGTGGCGTAAGAGAACCAAAAAAAGAGTGCAACTACTTAAACCTACATCATCATTAAATTAAACTTAAACATTTAGATTTATCAATAAGTTTTATCTGCACCTTCCCTAAAACATTAAGTTCTATAAAATACAATCAGCCACTTTTGAATGTAATATCCATTCTAGAATAAGTTGTAAGTATTCTTAGAGTCGATTGTACCATCAACAGATAAGACTTTTCAGACTGAATAAGTATAAAACGAACGATTTTGAAATAACATTTACATAAATGATTGCTAACAAATACGTAACCTTTCCAAAGTTTTGTATCATATTCGACGAATCATCTTAACTGACGTTGGTAAAACCGCTTTTATGTTTTAGCCTGCCAAATATAAGTCGGCTTGGATAATGAAATGATGATTTGCACGTCATAAGAAAAACATATAAGTAAAAAAATAGGTTCACAGCACAAATTAAAAAAAAAATGTTGCTATCACAAGCGAAATGAAATGTAGGTTTATGTCACGATCAGCTGATGATTCAAATACTACGACCCTGGAGGGTTCTTATTTCTGACGTGATGAATAACTCTGTTTAATGTATTTCGGTAAAGAAGAAACATCAAATTATATGATTGTCATAAATTATATTCAGAAGAAACTGTGAAATCTTATATTCATGTTCATTATTACAAGTGTTTTGTTTTTTACTAGTATCTAAGAAAATTAGTGACTCTTACTTATCCAACATGAAACTTACTATCTCAGCTCAGATGCAGAAATAAGATTTTGAACTTTTCATTGATAAAATTCATGCATTAAGTGCATGAATTTTATCGAAATTACTTGAGTAGGTACAATAAAAAATATCACTGTCATATCAATGCAGAAGCATTTAGTAATAGTCTCTATTTGCAACCAGCTGCTGACTTTTTGGGTCAACTATAGAGCTGTCGTATTGCGCAGGCGTCGCTTTCTCGCCACATTTTCGGGGAATGATCTCACCGCCCCTAGGGATGCAATTATATTGCACACTAGTCATAAAACCACTCTGCTTTTGGGCTCGGACGTGCAACGACAGTTCGTTATGACAAACCCAATCCGCGAACATTTATAGGCCATTAGAAACTATATATTTATTGCTTTTCACATAAAATAAGCATAAACATATTTATGCATTGGTCGGCATTGACTTGGATCCTTGTAGCCACTCTCTAAAGTATAATTAGGTTGTAAAGCTCCGTCTTCTCAAATAATGAAAATGGTTATAGTAGCGTATTATAGTGACTTGGCATAAAAATATTTATGTCACGATAAGAAATTCTCGTTACCCCTAATATTCAGAAAAGTAAATCAGTTTTGTATTGAGTTATGATTAAAGTAGGTATTCCGATCTGGGTTAAAATTAGTTTTCAAAACGAAAAACAGATTGGCAGTCTTTGTAAATAGAATCATTGCATATTTGTAACACTAAACATTTTTATCAAAGTCTCGATGCAATGATTTGCGATTCGTCAATCAATCAAATGTATTTGATTGACGTAAAAGAAGCCGGGGTAAGTGGTACTTTAGCTCTATGAAATACCTTCAAAAAGAAACTTCTAGATTGCACACTTTTCATTTTCTTTAATGTATGACTGAAATAGTTTCAAGGATGACAAATATTAATATAATAATTATCGTTTCCAATATTGAAAATGGCTGTTCCCAAACTTTGAAAATAAACTTTCTAAATAGAATTATAATTACTTTCCGATTGCGCCCTCTTTGATCAACCCGAGCTCGTCAATGGAGCCGTAAAAATAGCTAACTTCAAAGAGCTGTGAATAACTGGTGTGTTTCAGAATGAAGTACAACCATCAACGTTATTGGATTGTGGAGCATTTCCTTATGTCAAGGTAATTGGGACAATATTTCTGTAGCATGCCAATGTTGTGACTTCTGTGGATGACTGTACAATTGGTCGGAAAAATAGCTGTGTGCACAATTCACTTTTTTGAAGGATTCCATATCGAAATGAAATGCTGCTGTCTTAGTTTGAAATCAATTTTTGCTTACTACTACTTCTCGATACTTTTAAAATTGGTATTAGATAGTTCTTTACCCGTATTAGGTAGTTCTTCACTACTTATTATTAGGGACTAAATATTGATTAATTGTATTAATAGTAAGCTTTATTTTTTTTTATTTTAAGTAAGAAAAGATTAAAGAGCCTGCAACCATCAATATTATGTAGTCAGTCTACCCTAGAATCTTTCAGATATTAGTATATTTATTTTGTTATACAAATAATATTTTGACAATGACATGTGTGATATTTAGAACTAGCACGCGGCGGATTTGCGGGATTTGTAACGTGTTGGGATAATAACGGCATTTTTTGTGTGGCATCTCCTGTGAGACACAGCTCGAATTTTGGGGATGGTAGGTAGTGATTTCTTGAATAAGCAAATAAGTATTGTGACACGTTTTTTAGGTATAAAAAAGGAACATTGATTAAGATTATATTCTCTTTAGTGGAAATCAATTGTTAGTTCGATATTGAATCAAGATGCATATCACCTTAGGTAGTTAGTTTTTTAATAGATTTACTAGATCAGTAACAAGTATTATTCAAACATCAACGTTTTAACCTACATGCCTAATTTCAATAACTCTACCAAATATTTCAAACTATCCCAGTTTAATTCTTTGAACCACAAGAATTGTTTGCCCGCGTAACTTCCTGTAGGTAATCCAGAGATCCCGGACTCCAGGCTTTGGGATTACAGTGACGGACAATCACCTTACTTGTCACAACGACTGCGGGGTTAGTCGAGCGAATGCTTTGATAAAGTACGCTTTGATCTGAGGCTTTTGGAATTTGAAATTCATGAAAACAGTACCGTTACCTGGAACAATGGACAGACGACCTTGTAAAGATCGAATGATCAAACTGGATGCAGACCGCTAGTGATCGGACGCTGTGGAAAGCCGTGGGGGAGGCCCATGTTCAGCAGTCGATATCCTTTGACTGATAATGATGATGATGATGATGATGTACCGTTACCATGAGTTTAAGTTTAGTTCTGCAAGTGACCGCTAGAGGCGCTGTGTAGTTTCCCAAAAATTTTTTTCACGTCGTCGCTAGCGAGTAAAACCGTCTCAAACTCATGGTAAAGGTACTGGTGGTCACTTTATGATTTCAAATCGTATCTATCTTCGGTTCTCCAATTATAAGTGTTGTATGTATCCCTTTATGTGCCCATTCGTTAGAATTATAGTGGGTACACTACTCTACATGCACAAGAACAAACCAAAAACTCTATATTTGAGTCGAAGTATATGATTTGGCCGTTTGTGGTGGCTGGTGGTTTAGGCGGCTTGGCTCTTGTCGGTGGAGTTTTTCCTTCATATTTATAAAAACTACAAATTAGGTAAGATTGTGTAGTGCCCTCTTGCCTTCCACTCCGCAGTTTAAGACCCGGGGGTTACCCTCTTAATGCTAAATCAAAAAGCTTTCCATACTGTATCTTTAGCTTGTCAGTACTGATATTGCTGCTATCCCAACACCAGAGGATCGCTTATTTGATGGCAGCGTTTTCCCGCCAAGGTACAAGACCGTCAGTGAATATTGTAGCATTTAATAGAGAAGGCTATCCCACTAGACTCCCCAGTACATTCTGGTAATCCTGCTGATGTATGGTCAGGGACTGCTTGTTAAACATATTTGCAGCTAATCGCCACCAGTGACAGCGCTAGCAGCCTACATCTCAGCCCTAGCTCTTTTTGACAATGTTACCCATAAACAAGACGTCCACCAACAAGATGGACAGACGACCTTATAAAGAGCGCAGGATCAAACTGGATGCAGACCGCTAGTGATCGGTCGCTGTGGAAAGCCGTGGGGGAGGCCTATGTTCAGCAGTGGACGTCCTTTGGCTGATAATGATGATGATGATGAACCCATAAAACCGATCTGCACACAACAGTGTCGGCACAGTTCCGGCACAGTGCCTACACGGGCCGATCAGTAACGTATCCCTCAGTGTCCCTGAAAAAAACATTGTATGACGCTATCCGCACTCGTCAGTGGCAATGATCACTGAACGTCACTGAGCATCACTGTTGCTGACGAGTGTGGATAGAACCTTCCAAATGCTACTTGTGCTCAATGCTACAATATCATTTTCACGGACACTGATGGATATTGTGTGCGTTGTCTTTTATGGTGTCGTCTCGGCAAAGGTTTATAAGAAAATATTATTATTGCAAATAAAATCTTATATCTCTTAATAAATAAAAATTTAATCGTTCTTTTATGCTTGTTATTTTAGGTAAAAGGATAAAATAACGCTTTCAAAGGAATATATTTAAATTTCATCACTAACAATTCCAAAGCTAACCAGCTACTTCACTAATACTCGTTTATCTAAAGGATGTTGTAGTTAATTTTCTTGTAAGCCGGATTCACGGAAGCGCATTCTACGGCTATCTGGGCGTAGGGAGTAAACACGCTTGTACTGTCATTGTTTAACGTTATAATGTTCCATACAGCACTTTGAATGCATCCTATCTTTTAATTAAAATCTCATAAGGAACTTATTTTGTCAAGAATTTTAAGTAAGGGGTTGCACGATATCGTATAAACAGGGCTAAATCGCTGTTAATTTTATTTATTATCTTCGCCTATTGAGTAAACTTGAAGGTACTTTAAATGAATGAACAGATAAGAATTATATATAGTAGAAATGTAACCAAAAAAATGTTTAACTATTATATCTCATTAACACCACGAAATCGTTGTTGATATAACTGATTTATAACTTGAAACCACGACGCGTGAAGGTCACTGAACATTTTATTCGTTGGATTACTTCATTTTATTACCAACATCCTGCAAAACAGTAATATTATGACATAACGGCAGACATAAAAAGTAAAACATGACGTTTCGAGAAAAAAAACCGTTTTATTTATTCCAAAAGTTAGTTTCTTCGTTACGTCACATTTATTGCTTCTTAATTAATATAAACAGTTAATACTGCCTATATTCATAAAAAAAAATATCATGGTCATTACTGCTCTATTAATAAAACAAAATTAAAAGAGCAAAGAAGAGTCTATACATTTTTGCTCTCTGTAATAAATACACACATATGTAATTCACCTGTACTCCATTGCAAATGGACGAAACAAAAACAAAAACATTATTGCAAAGAAACAAAATACGAACTTTGGCATTTATAGAATCCGGGATTCGTATCCGTGACTGCCCTTCGGGGTTATAGGGACAACCTCACGGTCCCAAGTGGCACCCACCTGTCCAGACAATCCCTTTGATGTTTATAGCCTGCGGACACAATAGAAATCGTGACACCGGGGTTTAATGTCGGGCCTGTATTCCTGTCGCTTTTGCTATCTCCGACTTGCAGAGAGCAGAGCCGCGAAATTAAAGACGGAGGAGACGTGATTGTGGCGCTTGTTAGTGGATAAAACCAATATCATAACTTCTGAACGACTAACTTCGTTGCAAAAGACATAATTCAGCAACAAACTTCCAAATTCTAACCTTGGTGCAAAAACCTATGCCTGTGGTATAGTGGCTCCCAAAGTCGTTTAGTTTTTAGTGTCATAGATAATTTTATTCTGAGTGCTCTTTGCCATGTTTCATGACAATCTCTTCAGCCTTTCGAATTTTAGACGGGGTCTTCTTTTAATAAAAAAATATATAATAATTATATTATTTTTAGTAGCGAATGCAACAGAGCTTAAAGCATCGAAGCTCAGGAAACTCAAGCTGGTAGAGTGTGCATGACTTTATGCATCCATTCAAAATTATAAAGCATGTGCTTCCGTCATTCTTTAAGTACAAAATAATATATTTCAAAAAATATTTATACAATTATGTTACACATCGGTCCCAGTACTAGGCTGTGAAGCCTGTATCACGGGCGGCCATTAAGATTTTACAATTGAGTATTTAATATATGAATACTGCGGGCGGAATACAGTTTAGCAGAATGCCTAATTAAAAATATCAAACAAAAGAATACACAATTAGGAGTTATAGTATAGTAATCGGCTAGGTAGGACACATTTTTTGAATAAAGAAGAGAAAAAATAAATAGGTATCCAAAGGCAGAAAAATTAACCAAATATAAGATTTATCGACTCTGTGTTTGTATGTAAGTGCTTTCGATCTATTGATCTTGAAGGCTATACAGCATGATGTTAAAATTTCAAAGCGTTGTAGTCTTTTTCTCACCTCTGAAAAGCGCGAGTATATGGATTTTTTTTTTAATAGAGTAGGACCATAGATATCCCTTTGATGTTTATAGCCTCGATACACAATTGTTGTCGTGACGGTATAATGTTGATTCTGCGTTTGTCGCTAGCGCTATTTTCACTACACTTCCCTGGATGTGGTATGTGGTTTGTGTTTGAGATGGCTTATTATGGCGATGCGTGTTTGAGGAAATCATTATGGTCGGTGTAAATTAACAAGTCCAGGATGTCATAAATCTTGTGAGAATGTTTGAAAGAATCCATTTTGGAAGGATGGTTTTGGTAAACCTCATTGTTAATGCAATTTTGAAATCAGTTTCAAGATTGCATTTCTTTATATATCAGTTAAATTAAATTATGTTTTAAAATGTACTGAGAATTAAGGCAAACATGCCCATTGTCATTTTAGAGAGCGAACATCTCCAACACAGGCATTAAAATGCTTAAATGAGAGTTTAAAAGTTTTGATTCAAAACCTTTAAGTAAAAGCAATAAACATAGTTTTTTTTCATTGTAGTTTTTGGGACACCATATCCTTTAACTATAATTTGATTTATGTGTTTTAAGACAAACACTCGTTTTAATTGCAGTAATTCCCTGTTCACTTATTAAAATACGTTTAAGAGATCAAAAGTCCATGGCTGTAAAGTAACAATGTCAATATTGGCCAATAAAGAGTCTTAAAATTTTATTACTGTCAAATAAACTTAACGATCTTTAAACAATGCATCCTTCACAGCCAATTTGTTATTTATTGTGTAAACGTTGACACATTTAATTTATGAATTGATAGCAATTATTGATGATAATTTAATGTCTTTTTTAATTATTTTGACAGTATTTAATTGATTGTGCTGGATTGAACCTTTGAGCATAATTACATACATGCTACAGATGTAGCTATTTGCTAAGAGTCTAATGTTACTCAAAATTGTACATATTCAACAACCATACCCACTCTACGCTTTCGGTCCTTATTTCTTTTGCGTACCGCTAGAGAGTGAAATTTGCTGCCGGCAAATGTGTCAACTCATTTGGACGTTTTCAAGAAAATAATGAATAGGCTGTTACTAGGCAGACATTGGTCCATCATAGGCTGCATTGTCAATCGTGACCAAATGTCTCGCTATATAAATATTTAAAAGAAACATTTCTTTTGTGCTCAGTGTTACAGTGTACTATGAAAAATGCACTTATAATACATTTAGATTCAATCTAAGTTTTAGTAAGGTTATGGAACCATAACAATATTCTAGTTATGAGCTATGTTATGATAATCAAGCTAATTCATGTGTTTTTTAGTTCTTTGTGGAAAGACAGCCGAGTCTAGAATTTAAATAACTTTCTGGCGTCAAACAAGATTTACGATTCAAAAATTACGTCCGTGAACTCCGGGTGTAGAGTCGTGAAGGGACCTATTGTTTTGTTCAACAAATATGACTTCTGTTCGTTTGGTTTTAAACTGTTGCTACCTTGCCGATTTTATTTTGGGTTTCAATTTCATCTCGACATTAGAACAAGAACCAAAATAGTAGTAAATATGAGAACTTCGAAAACGAGGTTCTTACTATGGTGAAAGTTTATCAGACCAAAACGTCATTCATAATACGTCAAATGTATATTAATGTGATATATTTATTTAAAAACTTTGTTGCACAAATAAAAGTGTACAAAAGTGGACTTTATGCTAATAGCATTCTCTCCCAGTAATACTTTTAGATCATGCAGATCATCATATCTTTTAATCATCTAGGTGTATATTAGTCTATTTTTACTTTCACAGTCTAAAACATTCATCATCATCATATCAGCCAAGGGACGTCCACCGCTGAACATAGGCCTTCCCCACGGTTTACCACAGCGATCGATCACAAGCGGTCTGCATCCAGTTTGGTCCTTCGATCCAGTGATGACATACGGATCTGAGACATGATTCTTACTATGGGCCTTATAAAGAAGCTCAATATCACACAGCGAGCGATGGAGAGGGCTGAGCCCTGAGAATCAGTAAGTTCAAGTGGCAATGGGCAGAGCACATAGCGCGAAAAACTGATGGCCGTTGGGGCACATAAGTTCTAGTTTAGAGACTCTTCGACCAAAGACGCGGCGAAGGAACCACCACGACGTCCACCGACAAGATGGACAGACAACTTTGTATAGATCTTGAACTGTTTTGAAGAAAATGTGTAGGTAAGCACATGTTTTGTGTGTAACACTATCTACTAAAATTTTACAGCTTGTACTTTGATCTCATAAACACTTTGTTTTACAATGAAAAACAACACTTTACCAGCGTGGATAAACTTCAATGCTGCCTCTTTAATATTGTCTTCGCCCTTTACGGCTTACTAGTAATACGACTTTATTAAAATGAATTTCAAAAATTAAACCGCCTGCAACAGACTGAGTAAGCTGCGATTTTCCCAACTTCAGATAAGACTTATCCGACTGAACAAGTATAAAGCGACTGATTTTAAAATAACATTCACATAAACGATTAATGCCGACAAATAGATGAAATGTTCAAACTGGGCGTATTGTATTTTATTCGACGAATATTCCTTATCTGATGTTGGAAGAAATCAGGTCAAAAAAGCTTTAAGTAAGCATTCGTCTTCTATTTAGGAGAAACAAATTCTTTTGGAGTCAGTGTATAATGTCATATACACTAACAGTCTACTAGCTTTTTATTCAGGTTTTTTGAGACGGTTTAACTTTTGGTTTTTAGGTATTACTCATTTTTTTAAAAACAACAGGCTTCGACAATACTTACACACTAAACCCTAAGTTGGACCAAACCTGATTGAACTAAAAATGATTTATATTGCTATGAAAGCTCGCTCGAGAAATCCTGAGACAAATATTCAAAACAAATATACATACACTTTTAAAATTTTGCACACGTGTTAGTAAGCCTTAATAGATCAACATACTCAAATTCTATCAAATTCTGACGACATCACATACATACAGGTCAAATTTAGTAGGTAATAATGTAATTATTATTTTGTTTTTAAAGTGTTTTGTCACCATACAAAATTAATAATATAAATAGCAAATTGCACTTGTAAAAAGCAACTTTGGCTGTTATGACAGACGAGGAATCGAACCCCGTGTCTTACGCAATCCGAAAATAGGCATACGGGTTCGATTCCTCGTCTGTCATAACAACCAAAGTTGCTTTTTACAAGTGCAATTTGCTATTTATAAGGTAATAATGTGATAAAAATATAACTTCCATCTAAGTACCGACTCATGAATTTCCAACTTCTACGAAATATTTGTTTCAGTACTTAGGTATTTTTTAGATAATTATTTATATTTAAAACTTTATTAGTTACAGTTAGATTTCTCAAATAGAAATTAAATTCTGGGGACGTATTGCGATTCAACTTTAGCCGTTCGATTTCCAGGCAGCTTAATTCCGACGCAATGAAAACGAATATTAATATTTACGTTGTTTTATTATAATAATATTATAAATATCAAGCGAAATACGATTGTTAATTTGACAGTAAAGCGGAGCCGCTTACCTATCAAAACTGCATCGTATTACTTGTATTAATAATGTTCTTAATAGATCCCAAAAAAAAAAAATTCGCGTGCGCTCCAGAGAAAGCGGTCCATTTGCTCGGACACCCGATACAGCTTGACAGATGCGCACGCGTCACTCCGGATCGCACTTCGTAAATCATGATCCCATTCATAAAATGCAACTGACAGGGTTGCCAGTTTGACATGTAAACTTTTTCTTAAAACTGCAGTTATTTTTTAAGCTCGAGGCTCAGTTTTTAAACTTGTTTCCATAAAGTATCTGTCATCGATCAGTCACAACGACTAACCGACTGCGCGAGACATATTATAGTGCACAAGTGTGTGCGCAAACATAGATGCACTCGCTATTCCTTTCACTCTCATAGCCCGATGGGACAGCAATCTGACACGACCGGAGAGAGTTCAGGCGCAGGACCAACGGCTTTACGTGATTTTCCGAGGCACGGGGGTGAAAAACCGCCAACTTCCAAACTCCGGGCTACCTTAAGAATTTCTGAAGAGAAAAACTCAAGTGTATATTTTTGGCCCGACCCGGGGATCGAACCTTGGTTCTGGACGCTTTAAAGTACGACCCTCCTACCGCTGCGCAGTTAAGGTATAAGGAATATTGGTAGAATAAAATACAATACGCCTTATAAGTCACCCATTTTAAAATTGATCGTTTTATACTTATTTTGTCGGATAAGTCTTATCTGACGTTTGAAAAATCGGCCCGAATAAGAAATGTATAACCTCCAATATTGAACGCTGACATCAAGACAAATTTTAAATTGTTCGGTTAATAAGCCTAGTACTGGGTTATTGGAATAAGGGGCTTGTGTCAACCCTACAAGAACGCGTGCCCTGAATGGAATGGGTGCGGCACAATGCACACAATGCACGCACTGGGGGAGTGCAGTGTGAAAAAGTGAGCTATGTGACCTTCTCGGCACGTGGCACAAAGAGAATGCCACGATCATGCGATTTCATATGGGATGCTTAAGCAAGGATGGTTCGTCTTAACATTGAAAAGATGGAAGTGTAATTTCAAAGTGCGATGATACTGGAATAAACTAGTTTCAAACTATTTTATAAAGTATGGAAAGTAACTCATCACAGTAACTCGTATTAGTTGTTATACATTAAACCACCTACGTCACCTCTTTCTCCAAGGAGTCAGCTATTCTTGACCGTTTTCTTCATGTCTAGTGATGACTTGTGAAACGGTTACTAGCTTAAGTCTTTTAGGTTTTTGTCGAAAATAATAACATTCTGAAGTTTTTCTTTTACATATATACATTAAAGGATCTTCGAATACCTAATGTCCATCGTTCTGGAACAAACCTCTGAAAAATACAGTAAGTAGATAGGATATAGAGATAGGCAAATAAGCATATGATGAAAATTTTGCTGACGTATTTCAGTTTAAATACTCATACATGTTAATAATGTCACACATAGCTGTGAATCGATACCAGATGTTGCTGCCATAACTTCCCGGGTATGAAATAACTGGCCCAGGCCCGTGGCCCCAGCAAATCATTTGGTCATGATTTAACGCTCATCAGAGTTAAGTGCCACTTCATAAATCACAGTTTAACGTCGCGTAAATCAATTATGGTGACAGTCGGCCAGCAGCTTGTTTGGACATTTCCTCATTAACTTTTTGGCGACATTTTTCAAATCATTGTTTCGGCCATGACTTGTATGGGTATCTGAGAGCCAATCTTAATTTTGTCTGAGGGTCATAAATATTGTAATCGCTATCATGACACGATAATTGAATCTGTAATTATTGACACATAAAAATAAAAATATGAAGAGAAGTTTAATTTACGATTTAGATGTGGGTATATAATTAGCAATTATGTTTTTTTTGAATAGCTGTATAGTTACACCAAAATATCTGCGAAAATATATTTGTCCTTTTTCTGAGCAGCAAAAGATCTCAGAACATTTTTTATAAATACCTTATTTTATACCAAAAAAAAAAATCAAAAAAATTAAAACAAATTAAAAATAAATTATAAATTGTATCGTGAAATTTCAAAACGAGTGACCTGGGTCAGATTATTTATTTGTAGGTTGAGAATAACTTACAAATGAAAAATATGACTCGTGCTCGTTTTGAGTTTTTAGCAGCGAGTTATTACTACTTCGTATAGAGACGCTATTTAGCAAAGCAAAAACTGTGCGCAATTTGATGACAATAGTTTGACGTGAACGGTCAACAGATTGACGTATTCCTTGAAATTTGAATTTTGAATATGCAACTGCAGACACAGGCTTTTGTGCCTATTATACGTGACTGTATTGAATGTGTATTATTTTATTAAAATGTATTTATAGTAACTAAAATTGATATATATTTATGTATAAACGCAAAAAAGGTCGATAAATAAAAGAACCGTATTGAAAACTGAAAAGTTTGTTTGTTTGAACACTGCTAATTTAAGTAACAGGGATCTGAAAAAAAATGGCTCTGACGCTAAAAACTAGGGGTGTTATTAGTTCCACGTGTCTGATTGCGGTAGCTCCCAAACGGATGAACCGATTTTCGTATTTTTTGTGTCGTAGATAATTTTATCCTAAATATGAAACCCAGAAGAACATGAATAATTGAATTAATTTGTTAATTTATCTATGAAGTTTCAAGATTATAAAACATTACGCTACAGCCTACGAAGGTGGTTAAAGTCGTAAGGGATCGTTAAATTATCATAAACCGAAGTCTTTTGTTAATTTTATTATTTCATTTTTAAAATATTTTAATAACTACCGATGTAAATTTTATTAGAAATATCACAACATTGCATTTCCTTACCTACTTTTCTATTCTGTGCGAGTCACTTTTCATTATCTCCGATTTACGTATAAAATGACGGAAATTTCATACAAAACATTTAAAACTTTTGATAAAAATAATTAAGTAGGTTAAAGTTAACATTTTATTTACTTACCGCTGAAAAGGAACGCTGGTATCTTTATATTTCTTGTGAGTTTTATTGTTGTGTGTTTTTAAAACGCAAGACGGCATTTTTGACGTATTAATTGACTAAATGTCACATTGCCTAACGCTACGAGCGGGAGTGTGTGACTGTGACGCCGCGCATACGTTGATGTCCTGGGACATCAACACAATTGACACAAGGTTCCTTCGGGATGACATTTCCATACGTAGTAGTATAGTTCACAGATTTTCAGTGTAGGTTTTATTTTTCTTTTAGTTTAAACAACATATAATTTTAGTATTATGATCATATAGAATCAGACTACTGAGTGCTTATTCAGTATTTACCATTACGCTAAGCACTTTAGTGTTAAGAACGGGCATGCCTTTTTATTTACAAACATGGCCGCATTCCGCCACTAACTAATTCATCGGCTACTGACCACAACTTAATATTTACAGCATGTTTATACTATGGCTCAAAAGCTGGGTCACATTTCATTCTTGAAACTGATCTTGGTTGAATAACTTAACGCCGTGGTAGACTAAACAAAACCGTCATGAAGGATTTCAGATAATTTTCCCACTGTATATTACAAGAGCCACTGTGCAGAATTTCAAGTGTCTAGACAGAAACGTTTGTTAAGGTTTCCTCTGTATCGTGTTTCACCTTTAAGTTAAATAAATTTTAATCATTTATTTATAATCATTTATTGTGCACCTGAATAGTGCTCTAAAGTTCTAACAGCCTCACTCATACGAGTATGACAATTAAGACTTGAAAGATTATTAATAATTCGCAATAAATCTACGGTCTTGCCATGAGGACTGAGGCTCTTACTATGAATTTTAATAAGTTACTACGCAAATGTAATATAAGCACCGAATCTTGACTGATTTTAGTAGGTGAATCACAACATTTTAAATTTCTCAAATCATTTTTGAATGTTTAATTTTCGAACTGAAGTTGGAATCTCTAGATGCAAGTGTCAAAAACTAGAGTACTCTGAACATCTCCTGAGGATGCCACGTGTAGTGGAGAAACGCGTCGAAGTTTTTGCACGTTGGTGTTGGGTACTAATTATTGCATCAGCTGTGCCGCATGCGTATTGAGGGAGGGCGGTTGGTGCATTCTGTATTTGCCTGAACTAATACTAAACGCGGTGACGGTTCGTGTTGTTAGTTGCCTGCGCCGGCGTCGCTTAGCGGAAATTTAAAAGCAAAATAATTTTATGTATTTCAACTTAGAGTACTTTTAGTTTACGTCATGCTATCCCCCCCAAATTAAATTGTCAGTGTATATTGTAGCTTTATTTTATTACCGTTTATAGGTAGATATCTTTTTTTTAAAGAGTTTCGTTGCAGCACCTGCTTTACAGTGGAAAAAAATATCGAGTCACTGCACCACCTCAATGATGAAAGAAATCCTAACTGTCTTGTCTTTACCGTATTTGTAGAAGAAAGAAATTTTATGAGTTATTTTTTGAGCTATCGTGCTTCTGAGCACATCATCGTTAATTTAACTGTTTGTAAAAAGTGATTCAACATTGTTTCATTTGCTAATTGGATCTTAGATGATTTCACGAAATGTTTTGATAGAAATCACAAATATTTACATGAAGAGTGCGTCTGTGGAGTATGCTTGATTCGGAACGATATAAATTATAGTAAAATAACTTTCATCTATACATGGCGGTGTTGTTTGTTGATAAAAACTTCGTATAAATAAGTACCCACTTTAAAAGGGCGCTATATCGGATTTCTCCTACAATTATTTCAAACAAGCGACTAATAGTTCTCTGATATAAACGTGTCTAAAAACACAGCTTCTGCACACTTTGCATCTATCAGGAACAATATTATAATCATATATTTTTTAAATTCTGGTTTGAATAAAATTGATTATTCAGCTAAACTAGCACACAATTTCGTTTTCAGCCATCACTGAGAGCGACGCAAACAAAACGCAATAAGTTATGTAAAACTAATGTTGAATAACATCTAGACTTCTAGGGCAATGGCTGTTGTCGTGCACTCACGCTGCATTCTTGTGTGAGTGCCAACGATGATGAATCTATCGAGCTTGACGGCTTGTTAGCCTTTGAAAGAATTATAAAACAATTTTATTAGACCTTGAGAAGAGTATCTGTAACATAGGATTTATTTATGAGGGTCTTCAGGGAACCGTCGATCACGGACCAAGATGTTACACACATTATGAATGAAATGGCAATGACATCATCCCCCGCGGTTCCAAAAAAAAATGGAACAAACAAATTCGTCCCTGTAACCTATTCTAGAGATTCGTTGGATCTAGGGATCTAATTCAGCTATTAGAATTGTACCAAAATAACAGATTAGAATTGTACCAAAATAACAGTTCTCGTATGAGCAGAATGTCAAAATTCTAAATCTCCATGTTCAGCCTCGTTGAATGCTCTCAGTTCATACAATCGTACTCCTACCTAAAGAAGTGTGAGATTTAAGAACACAGTTTTGTTAAACACCGCTTATTACTTAATTCTTAGGTATTACAAGCTTGATTTGGTGTAGTAGTTAAAATCTGCGCAGACTTAGGTGTTTTTCCAGCGTTACGAAATATTCGTCGAATGAAAAACAATACGCCTACTTTAAAAACATCATCATTTGTTAGCAAGCATTATGTTTTCATTTCAAAATGGTTCGTTTTATTATTATTCGTTCTCAGATAAGTCTTATCAGAAGTTGGTAAAATTGGCCCTCACCAGCCCAGCACCAAATCCTTTATTTCTTCAACCTCGCCGGGATCAAAATGAGCAAGATCATTAAGCTTTCGCCTGAGGCAGTGCTTATTACTTCCTTTTTTGATTCTACAGGGATTTCAATTTAATATCCACTGGTTTAAAGCTAAAATGACTTATCACTATCAATGGTTCACGAGACGCAGCGATTCGCTGTATCCGCTGTGCTATATTAGCTTATACGACGACTTTAGTATTGTTATCTTTAATCTCGTCAAGATTTTCAAAGTAAGCGCTAGCAAAGTATCAAAGTCTGCCTTTTCATTTCAAGAACTTAGCCATAAACACTGATAGCAATTGCAAATGCGTTGGCCTTGCTAGTTACAAAATAACCCTGCCGCGGAATTTAAATAAAAAGGTATTCTTCGTGATTTACGCTCGAGAAAAAGAATAAAAACCTCTGAAGGGTTGATACGCAAATGGTGGACGTATTCAACATAGCAACAAGGATTTTTGTAGGAGTCTGCTGTATATGTATCTCGATGTGATAAGATCTGTTATGATTTCATTGCGCGGTCCAATTGTTTTGTTATGATAGAGTGATTCGCAAAAATAGTATCATGTGTGAATACTATTTTTATGTGAACGCAGAATTTGTTTACAAGATAGTTTTCTAACAAGGCAATGACGTGCTAACATTTCATTTGAAGTCCGTTGTAGAATATTTAACTTAAAAAATATGCTCGCAATGTAGAGATCAATCACCCATATGTTGTTTAATTAAAAATATCTTTAATTAAAGTTTTCGATCAACATGTCATTAAAAATCTCAAAATGGTTATTAATCGATATAAATTATCGTTTTGCAGTTATAGTTACTATATTAGAAATAAGGTTTAATGTTAACTTTCAATGATAAAACTACAACTTATTTAGTTTAATCATCGAAAGTTAACCTTGTCTCCTGATTACTTATGTTAATTCGCAAAATCGGCATCGTCTTTTGATGATATTGTATACTCAATTACTTATCAATCTTGCTACTGACAAGCGATAAAGCGACAAGCGTTTTACGATACGTATTCTGTATTTTTTACAGCCATAAACTGACTTGTATCAATCTTCTCTTGCATCTAAAACTCAGTTTTTGCAAACTGGCCACATAATTTTTAGTTTAAAATATCATAAATATCATTGTCTGTTTACATACGCAGGATAGAAAACGATTAAGTCCAGTTATTTTCGCTTGTCGGCATTCTTTCGCAGTTATTAATATTCTATTTCAAACAATTAAAAAAGAAGTGCAAATAACAAGCAAAGTTTTCAAAAAAAATCATACAACAGCACGTGGTTTCGCATTTATACTCAGTTCAAGTATAAAATTGAACAGTACCTACCTATTTACAAGTTGAAATACAAAACCAATATGTAAAATATTGTAAAACGAACAGTTCTCGAAAATATTCAGTATGTCTACCTCATTGAAATTGTATACTTCTCAAAACCATCGCGATACACCTCCCCGCTAAAAGTTGCGGATTACCGGCGAATTCTTATTTACCTTAGATCACGCGGAGTCCAAACACACACAGGCACGAAACACACAGCTGAGTACCACAGGTGGTTGTTAATTAGTTGTTCGTAAGAGTTTGGTGTTTTTTTCGCGAGAGTTTTAATTGAAAAACTTTTGCCGGCGCGCGGAGAGAACGCAACAGACGAAGCGACCGCCCTCTGCAAGATACGAATGCACACTGCTGGTGTATGATCGCTTTTAGGAAGGTGGGTGCCGGTATGGACCATGAAATCGGTTTCACTTCAGCGATGGTTTCATTAATATATTTATGGGTATGCACCAGAGGCATAGCCTTTCGCAAAAATTTGGGCTCGATGATGTTACTCTTTAATTTTAGCACTCTCGTTTCTTAATGGTAGAGTTCAGCCTGTTAGAAATTATAGCGGTTCTACAGTGATCTACCTTACACATGAAATTCACAACGGTTTAAACTCTCAAAATTGTTCCTTTGAAAAGAATCTCAGTTAATACTAAGTTTAACAAGCGATTTCTCCGTTGCTTTTTTAAAAAAAACCGGCCAAGTGCGAGTCGGACTCGCGCACTGAGTCCATTAGGTACTTCTAATTATTCTACTTAGCTAAAATACCACAACATTTTGTTGACAGCAAATGTAACATTGTTTTTCATAGTGTTTGTATGAAGAACAAAGTTATGTTTGCAGTTGTTGAAAATGTGCTATATCTCAAAGACTACTAGCTCGATCCCGTCCAAACCAACTTTTCGTTAAAAGTATTTGCAAAGATCTACATTATTTATTCAAAATTTACATTCCCTTAGTTTAGAAGTTAGAAAGGGGGGGGGGGGGGGAGTTTAATAAGTTTCGTTAAGAAGAAAATTTGTTACTTCAAAACCAGACTTTAGAGTGTTGTCTTACGCATATTTATTTCGTTATTATTATTCTTTTATTTTTTATATTATTACTTATTGATTTAATACTATGGTATTCTTTTTCCTTTAGGATCTTAAATAAAGACTGTACATCAAGGGACATTATTGCATTACCGAAACTTCCATTACTGACAATAAGATAGAAACATCCACGATTACTATTCATTATATTCAGTCACATGTCGATCAGACCGGATGTTTACAAACATGATCCTGAAATCTCAATCACATTGCCATTAGAATATGTAATTCAGCGCGACCCGCAAGGACAATTGAACAAGTCTGTTCACAATGCGTCTTAAATTATTCATATCTTCAAATGACTAAGGTCGGCTAAGATGCATTCTGAGTAATATTTACCATGCAATATATTTAAAAAAAACTAATTTTGTGTTTTGGATGATAATTGTTCATTTGAAACTGTGTGTTATCCAGCTAGAGGTATAAACGCCAATGACTCTACCCAAAATAGAGTTTTCTATAAGAATATCTGTAAGCTAAAGGTGGCTTTACATGCTTTTCCGTGGCATGGGGGTAAAACGACGCCAACTTTGAATCTCCGGGCTCTTCTAAGAATTTCTGAATAGTAAATCCAGATATATATATTTGGCCCGACCCGGGAATCGAACCCGGGACCTCTGGCGCAACCGTCGCTTTAAAGTGCGACCCTCTTACCGCTGCGCCACCAAGTTTTGGCTATAAGCTTGTATTGTTGGCGGAAACTAAGCTGTTCGTCGAAAATGACACCGAGATCCCTAATAGACGACACGCGGGGGAAACATTGCTGCTTCAAAATATAATATACAGATTTTCAAGTCGTCAGCGTATAACAGGCAAAAGGACTGAAGTTTCTCTATGAGGTCATTAATGAAGGTCACAAAAAGTAACGGTCTCAAATGGGATCCTTGTAGAACCCCAGAATTAATGAGTTTTGCTTCTGATTCGTACCGCTTGACGGTTCCGAGCTGACTCTCATGTTTAGGTCTTAGTGGGCATTTTTTAAGCAGACAAGTGACTTATTTATTTAAACTTTATGGCATTGTTATTTTTGGCGGACTTAATGCTTTAATGCTTATTATTGTTAATTGACTTTCATTTAAAGACTTTATTGCACTAATAACGGTTGACAAAGGTGGATTTAATGCTTAAAGCATTCACTGCTAGTCTATAAAGACAATTATATTATAATTGTAATTTAAGCTTGTATGTGTGTTGGACTAGCTCTGTAAACTTGCAAGTGTTTTGATTTAAATAAACAAATAAACTATAAATCTTTAGGTCTTGCAGGGTGCAGCGAAAAGTATTAACAGCAAATAACTAAATAAGCACAAAAAATTGATCTCATGAAAATTCACAAATTTCACATATACATATACAATACATGTATAGTATTTGATATACACCATAGCTAATGGCTTCGTATGTACTATATTAAGAGTAAAAATAAATAAATAAACAAGTAAATAAATATAAACAATGGTTTACGTGTGGTATGTGATACGGAATGTGCAATGTCATACGTTATCGCCGAAGATAACAATAAAATAAGCCACATAATACTTACCTACATATTTATCTGATTTCACGCGCCTACGTCTAGACTCTTGATGGTTCTTCAAAACGAAGGGTTATACAGGAAAAGGTCGGAAAATGATGCATACCAAATTCACACTATAAATTGTTTTGTATGGATCTTTCTGTCAGGAAAACTGTTGTTTTACTGTTACCAGGTCATTTTTTATTTTTCGTTTTATTATTTCTTTTAATAAAACAACCGAAACCTTTTTTTGTACGGGTGACCCCTCTTATTTTTCATACAAAAACGCGTCTTGGTGCTAAATTGTATGCAGCATTTCACGACCTGATCACGATTAATTTTGAAAATATGAGTTGAACAAGTTTTCAAAAAATTCAAAGAGTACAGTCGTTTATTTTTTTTAAACAGAACACAATAGAAAATGTTCCCCACTATATGCTATTTTAATTTGGCACACGATGTACTGGCCAAACACCCTGTATTACTTTAAGATACAGAACAAACTACGATAAAATGTGAATCCTGGTTTTCTTTTTACAAATATCATTCAAATATGTAGAGTTAAATATTGATTGGATTGTTAACTAAATACTTAAACTATGCTGACGTGTTATACCTTCACAATCGTCAAGCCATAATTATTGAGTACATTTTGCTCTTCAGGCTAATAAACGGCAGCTGTATCAAACATTTACTCTAACACAATAAAACAAATCATCAATTATTCTTTGTATGGCACTGTAAACAGCATTACAGTAATGGCGTTAAGTAATTTGTCGACAAAACAGGCAATTTGAAGCAATCGCACCGCTCTGCGAAGTAGTGGCACCAAGTATAGTCATCAGAG
The DNA here is from genome assembly GCA_963924145.1 of Pyrausta purpuralis. Lineage (NCBI taxonomy): Eukaryota > Metazoa > Arthropoda > Insecta > Lepidoptera > Crambidae > Pyrausta > Pyrausta purpuralis. Next base: position 25,627,898 of record OZ001648.1, on the reverse strand, counting down.
GCTATTACGCGTGCCCACACACGCTGGCAGTATTCCACACGTCTACCGTCAATTGTTTTGATACAGAGACAGCAAAACAAAAGTATAGCACGTAGCTTTGAACTTCTAATCTTCTTTTTTTGGTTAATTGACGGGATGTAACAATTTTTTTTAATACTCTTTATGTTTTTTTTCATTGATTTTATCTCAAGAAATGTATAGGTAGTGTTTTCATTGCAATCTTACAAACCTAGGAGAGTAACGCAGGCGTTTACGAAATTAGTATCGGTACTAAATTCCTAATTTACTTTGTTAAGACGACCCAAAACTGAATAAGATCTCGATAACCGACAAATCTATTTTTTTTTAACTAGGCTGAGTACTTATTGAAAGGTCCATTAAATTATGTATTTAAAGAATTTTTTTTTTTAAATTTTAATGTTCGAAAAGTTGATGATGACTGAGAGACATTTAGAACAGAAGAACTACATCCACCAATAAAATTGTCAAATTGATATCATGAGCTTTTTTTTTTACTCGCGTCAATATCACGAGTGATTTTCATTTGAAAATCAATTAAAAATCAACGTCAAATATTGACACGAGTAAAAGTTGACTTACAAAATCGAGCGAAATTTTTTAAAATCACTTTTGTGTGGATTTCATCCAGTTTTCATACGAAAATCGTACGTTAATCAATTAAAATCACACGCTATACTCGTATTAAGTTGAGTGATTCAAAAATAAGGTCCCAGATAGCTCGCTTGATGGCTTTGTTTAAGCTGCTGGCTCATGTTATTTGAAATAAGTACATATGTATTGTTTTTTTTATGGTTACCAGCATTATCAGCTTTTTGAAAACCATAAAGACAAAATTAATTTAAAGCTAAAAGTGCGCATACCGTAGAAGGAACTTAAGTACCTAGTGACTTATACAATATTTTGAAGGTGTAGTTTAACCAACGCTGAAAATCAAACGAATACTAAGAAGTTCTTGACCTCAATCTGACGCCTAGAGTTTATTTGAAGAGGTCTCCGGATATTAAGTGTCAATTTGATGACACCGTACTAAAACAATGACTGATGATAAAAACTAAACAAATACCAAGTGTCAACAATTTAAATTTCTAGTGTCTTATTTTCGAAATCACTCGCATGATATGTGTTGACGCTAGCGCTATCGCTCTCTTCTGTAAATTATGGAGTGATTAAAAACACAGAATTTGAAGTGCTGAGTGCTTTTCGAGTAATTCGTGTGAAAAACAATTAAAAGTAAATGAAAACTTAACAACTATGGTAAACATTGACGTGAAAGTAGTTAAAAAATGAAATTACCTTTTTTTGTGGGTTTTAAATAGTTTTTATTAGAAAATCTTACACCATCAAACAAAATCACTCGGTCGAATATGGCGGAGAATTTTCTTTACAAAATAAAAAATAAATTGAAGAATATCTTTCAAAATACAGCCGTGACTAGACACTAAATTGAGTTATCTATTTTTTTTAAATCACTCCCGTGTGTATTTAAACCGACTTTCATCCAAAATCAATCGCCATTTAATGTATATCACACGCCATCTTGTGAATCAATATCACGGGTGATTTTCATTCGAAAATCAATTAAAATTAACGAAAGTGAAAAATTGACACTATTGCTTTTAAAATTGAGTTATCTTAAAAAGAGCTCCTGATCAGTAGAAATACAGCGAACCCTGGACTCAAGGCTCAATGCGAGTGTTTCCAAATAGAATCCCTGTCTTTCCTGGAGCTCTATTTTTGAATCACTCGCGTCAAGATGGCGTGTGATATTCATTGTTTAATATCCGATTTTCCCATTAAAATTAGTATTATAACACGTGGAAGTGATTCGAAAAAAGATAAATGAAATTTGTGAGTACCAACGCCAATATTTTGCGTGATTTTCATTTATTTTTAATTTGTTTTGGAACAATACTCACACGCCATATTTAAGCGAGTGATTCAAAAATAGAGCTACTGGAGCTCTATTTTTGAATCACTCGCTTAAATGAGGCGAGTGAATTGCGTTCAAAAACTAATTAAAAATCAATGGAAATCACGCCAAATATAGCCATAGGTACTCACAAACATCAGTTATATTTAGGGCCCAGGGCCCCTATTTTTGAATCACTAGCGTCAAGATGGCGTGTGAAATTCATTGATTAATGTTCGATTTCCCAATGAAAACTAGTATAATTCCACGCGGAAGTGATATGAAAAAACATAACTGAATTTTGTGAGTACGTACGTATGTATTTTGCGTATTTTCATAGATTTTTGTTTGGTTTTCGAACGCAATTCACTCGTCGTATTTAAATACGACGAGTGAATCGAGTGATTTAAAAATGGAGCTCCTGTATCATAAAGGTACATAGGTACCTTTAAAATAGTTTAAGGTTACTCGTTTGCTACAGGGTTGATTAGCTGACAGCATAAAGTGATGAATCAGTATAGTTCTGAAACATCTCATTCAGCACACATCACTCATTCAAATCATTTAACTGGAATGGTGTCAATTAATAGTGTCACTCTATCAAGAAATTAGGTAGGTACCCCTATTAAACGTTATGTATGCCAAGCCTTTTTATAGAGCATTTGAATAAACCAAGGGAAAATTTTCAGTAGGTTTGTAGATAATATCACATAATTGATTACATTTTTATTCATTACTCATTACATTACTTATTACCTCAAGAATAATTTTATTATTTTTTGACCGAAAGTCAATAAAAAGTATTCACGTTTACGCGCTCGATGCGTTTGATCGAGTAAGTCTTGGAGCTCTATTTTTGAATCACTTGCTTCAAGATGGCGAGTGATTTTCGTTCGAAGATGAATTAAAAGTCATAGAAAAAAAAACTCGTTGTCGAACGAAAATCACTCGCCATTTCGAAGCGAGTGATTCAAAAATAGGGCTCCTGCTCCTCCAACTCGCACTTCGGCCTCCTTCAGCGGAGAACGTGCTTGCGTATGGGGTGAGAGGAAGTTTGTGTGTTTGTGTGCGCAAACGAATGTTCCCATGTATATCCTGGAGGCCGATTATCGCGGCAATCTAACATTTTTCGTTTGGTAATTCGATTGCGAGTTTAATCGTTTTACCTTAAAAATCTAGTAAAATATCTACACGTAAAAAAACTATCGCACGAACAAAATTTAAGTACATAGAAATCGTGACCATGAGAAATCAATAACTATTTTTTCTTTGACAAAGAAAATTCGATCTGTGAACTTTTTTCGTATACGAATTGCACAAGAATTGCCTCCCAGAAAGACTTGACCGATTGTTGTTTCTTGGTTCTCACCCCAGATAATATAATACTGGTTCTCACTGTATGTTGCCTACTGAAAACTTGGCAAAGTCTGAAACATCTGCCATCTCGCGGCAGTAACTGCAACTATTTCGTTTTTCTACTTCCCGCTAGATGTCGTAATTTGGACTGCTACTTAGGTTGTGAACTCTCAACGTCAGGTGGCGCTACAAGTTGAAAGTGATTATAATCAAAGCTTAAAAATACACTTGTAATTATTATTACTGTATGTAATATGTCACCTTCAGAAGGTTACATATAACATACATTACCTCATAATAATTAGCTTCTTTATTATTATTATTACTCAATATACAGGGTGTTGTTTTGGTCAGTGACATCCAACTCAGGCAGGGATGATAAAATGAGTTATGGTTATTCTAAAAAAAAAATGATTTCTTTAAATTCTGAGCAAGTTTTATACACGAAAACCTCTTCATAACATTCAAAAAATTACAAAATGAATGGGAAAACTCGCACCCTAGCGCGTAGCTAGCGCTTATCTACGAAATACAACGCCGTAGCTAGTAAGCTACGAAGAGGTTACCTGGTGTTGGTGGTTTTGACTCGATCGCTGTACCGGATAAAAAAAAGATTTTGTGGGTTTTTTCCCATTTCAAAAAAATATATTTTTTTAAATATTTTTTTGGCATCAGTATCGTTTGTACAGCCACCCCTGAGTCGCTCGTCGCTGACCAAAACAACACCCTGTATTTCCACACAACTCACAAGTTTAACTAAATACTCATAAATAAAGATACTGATTTGTATTCATTGCAGAAAAAATGATTATGACTAGCCGTATACGTAGTAATTTCCTTAATTTGATGATGCTATTACCTTAATCTACACAAAAAGTGTCTCATTATAAATGTTATTTTGTAACCTAACTTCATCACCTAAGACCCCAGATAATATGATACTACTAGTACAATTAAAATTAGATGTAAGTAGGTACATGTATAACACCTAATGAGGACGAAGCGCAAAGTAGGTACCTACTATTGTATAAACATAACATCTTTATATAACGTCGAACTAGAAATATGCACAACATGGTCCAATGGTTCATTTTTAGGGTTCCGTAGCCGAATGGCAAAAGCGGAACCCTTATAGTTTCGTTAAGTCTGTCTGTCTGTCCGTCCGTATGCCACAGCCACATTATTCTGAACCTATTCTCAATACATAGATGAAACTTGGTAGATAGGTGTATCTTGATAACCGCTTTACGATTCTCATACAAATAATAAAATAAAATGGCATTTGAGGGGAGCTCCCATACATGGAATTAAAACAAAAAAAATGTTTAGCTCTATCCTATGCATGTCTATGGATAGGTCTCTTTAAATGACATCGAGGTTTTTACGACCATTTTTTTCTGAAAGTCTAACATATGGGAGATAGACGCTTCCAGTGGTGAAATGAGCGTCCCCTCCCAACTTTTGAACGAAGCAAGTGTTTATTTTGAAAAAAAAACACAATGTAGAGCTTTACAAATACATTTAGTGAAAATTGGTTTGTACGAGATCGAACTAGAGGTTTTTGAGATATAGTATATTTTCAACAACCGCAAACATAACTTTGTCCTTCATACAAATACTATGAAAAGCAAAGTTATTTTTGCTGTCAACAAAATATTGTGGTATTTCGGCTAAATAAAAGTAAGTGGAACCCTAATTTAGTTAAATTTGACAAGGAACCTTCAGTGCGCGAGTCCGACTCGCACTTGGCCGGATTTTATCTCATGGATTAATACGGTGGATCAATATGGAAATAAAAACAAAACAGGGACTTCACAGTATAATCATCTCCACCCACCATTTGCTGGGTTTTCAAGCTTACAGTATTTTAAATGATGCATTTATGACAAAATCTAGTAGGTAAGTCCATCACAGCGGTCGGTCAACTCACTGACGCAGTTCTATTTTCTCTAGGAATAAATTTAACACTTATATTTTTGGACAAAGCAGCAAGAAACAACTAGTTTTGCTTAAGCAGGCAAGGGGTAAAACCTGCGCTGTTTGTTTCAAGTCTGCCAATACACTTAGGTGATTGGAACGCGGCTAGATAGGAGTATAACACTTTACACCTGTGTCAATACCGACCCTGATTTCTTGAATAAACCAAGAAAAAGAACTGCAGGGTGATTCACAGAACGTTCGCCGGCTTGGTTTTCGGCTAGATTTTCTATTCATTTTTAAATAAATGTCGCAGTTTGATAGGATGTCAATATTACAGTTCGGTAAGAAATATAATAAAAAACATAATAAAATAGTTGCATCTGAAAACATTTAAAACATTTTTTGGACACCGATCACATACATTGCTTTGATCCCAAAGTAAGTAGCTTAAGCACTAGAGTTAGATAAGTTATGGAAATCAGAAACAAGGGTAGTACCACAACACCCAGACCCGAGCCAATGTGGAAAGTTGTGATTTCTACATTGAACCGACCGGGAATCGAACCCGGGACCTCAGAGCGGCAACACCTTGAAAGTCAGCGTGCTTAGCCACCACGGAGGGCGTCAAGGCTTCGCATAAATCCTCAACATTATAATTAAGTTATAAAATTTTAACCGAATCCTTAACCAAATGGTTCTAATTCGGGAGGCTGGTTAGCTATTCGGACTGAGTAGTACAAAAGTAAATTGATTAATCTAGACAAGAATTACTTATATTGGGGGCTAAGTTCACGATTGTCAGTTTTTTTTTTTTGAAAAGTTAAGGAGGGGATTTGTCCTCGCTCTATATAAAGAAATTGAATTATTTGCTGTTTCAAACATACCCTGCCTAGAAAGAGTATTGCCATAAAATGAGTAATTGGGTTAGGGTAATTTCAAGCAGTTACTCGTAAATTGTGACGCAAAATCTGAACTTACAACTTACTACAATGTCTCAGTATCGTGACTCGTGACATGCCTCGCGCTGTCACGAATTATGCTGAGCGGGGACCTTTTTGACACACAGACACCTATTATTTTTAACTGTTGTCGATATCTTATGAAATAATAAATAAATTAATTAATTCATTTGTATATTGATTATTTTTTAAGAACCATTTTTTTATTGTAATATGCGGGAACCCATCACTTAATCGCAATTTTCTTTATCGATTTTCATTCCCCATAAAACGATTCGCAGATGTTTCAAAATAATATTCAACAAATTCTAGAATCTTGTTACATCACAATTTCATTTGGTCGAATGCGTATTATCTACAAACTTACTTCATCGTTACTTCTTTTCATAAATTACGTATTTTATCGAAGTAACGTTAGCTTTCTATTTTGTTACCCATAATTTTATTTCTCGTAAGTTTCAATATGCAGAATCCTTGAAACATCGAATATTACTTCACTAAAGTCCGTATTTCCAAACGAATTTGTTACTAATATTATATTGCATACTTTTTAAATAGACAATTTAAAGAATAACTGATATAAATATGTAATACATATTGATCTAATAAATAAACTGCGTTTATCCCGACTCGCCGTGGTTTCCTCGCCGTGGTACTAGTCTGCCCGACACTAGAGTGTTAATTCAAAAGCCGGAGGCGCGGATGGAGAGCAGCCTCCGCCCGCTGTAATAATAATAAGGTGTAGGCGAGCGTGGGTGACTGCGCCTTGTTACGCAAGGGCGACGAGGCTGCTACTCCCGCAGCGCCGGAGACGAGGAAATCCTAATGACGACTCCGACTGACGACCTCCGTGGTCGAGTGGCTAGCACGCTGGTTTCAAGCGTCGCCATCTCGTGAGGTTCTGGGTTCGATTCCCGGTCGGGTCAATGTAGAAAACGAACTTTTCTATATTGTCTCGGGTCTGGGTGTTGTGGTACCACCGTTGTGACTGATTCCCATAACACAAGTGCATTGGCTACTTACTTTGGGATCAGAACAATGTATGTGATTGGTGTCCAATATTTATTATTTATTATTATTTATTAATGCATGCTGCTTGTTTGCATGCCTGCTTGCTTGCTGCATGCATGCCTGTATGCTTGCATGCATGCATTAATGCATGCCTGCTTGCTTACTTGCATGCATTAATGCATGCATGCATGCCTTCTTACTTGCATGCGTATGCATGCGCATGCCTTCTTACTTGCATGCGTATGTAAAAATATATGGGAACCGTTACACATTGAAACAAGTTATTATGAAAGGTTATATCGATAACTTAATAATTCTATAAAACATCAGTTTGATATATCGTTATTCTGCTTAACAAGACAGTTGCGAAACATTTTTTTGGTAAACTGTTATTCGATGTTATGAAACGACGATTATTAACTATTCAATTAATCAAGAAAAAAAATATATTAACATTCATTAAATAGTTTTCTGTAAAACGAAATTCGATATCAAAAAATTCTGTGTTATGATAGATACCCGTAATATGCACATGGCTTTTGTGTCAAATGAAATACTTTCTATTCTATTCTATTCTAACTTACGGTGAAACGTTCTAACCTACACGAGTTATTCATAATGAATACGTAGATAAAAATAATAAGGTCAATGTTTTGTGGTCGAATATAGTTGCAAAACGGCAGTCATTTGGAATCTGACATCTAATGTGGTGCATAAAGGATTCGTCACGGTGCATTTTATGAATGCAAGGCCCAATTGCATAATCGAACTAATGCAGAAGCACGTCCATTTGTATTGCCATAGCTAACTGAAACAGTTCGTTTCATAAAAATAAAGGAAATGTTTGTTCAATATGCATGGGCGGTTCATTCGAAAAGAGACACGAGTGTGTGTTTACTTTACTGTAGTGGCTTAATTGATATGACAGATTTTATTTACAAACAAACAATGTTCTATATTGAGTAGGTAGTGCAAATACAGGTTTGTAATACCTACCTTTTCTAATACTAGGTCCAAATTCAAATATTTATTTTAGGGCTGATTTTTCAATAGTCAGATAAGAAATATTCGTCGAACAAAATACAATAAAGCTAATTTGAAAACGTCACCTAATAGTCAGAAATCATACGTAACTGTCATTTATTTAAATTTATCGCTTTATAATTTATCAGTCTGATAAGTTTTATCTGACCATTGAAAAAACGGCTCTTAGAATAATATTTCATATAAAATTGCTAGTATTCCTTAGATTACGTTAGAAGGCTGATTTTACTTAAGACTGATATGACTTAAGGACCCGGCACTGAAACAGCACCAACCAGGGGTCAACCGTGCGGAAGCACGTTCCGTAAAGGGAACAGCAACGCCTCGGATGGGATCGCCACCGGATAGCGAACGCCTCGCCTCAGATCGTGTTTGCTACATAAAATTAGTATCCCTTGTTTGCTACAGCTAATGACGTGGTGGGTGGACCGATAGTCGTCAACCAGCTGGCGATGCGCCGTAAACGCGTTACAACGCATGCGCCGCTGGTCGAGATTGGGTCCCGAGTTGGTCTCGATCCGAGGTGGTGACGTTACGAAATTGATAGATTTGCGTTGAAGTATGAAGTTTCATACAAAGAATACTGAACGCCTCGAGTTGATACGGTGCTGTCACCGTGACGGGTTGGGCTTGACCTTTAACCGACTGAAGAATAAACGACCAATTTCAAACTGACATTTACAGAAATGATTGCTGACAATTAAGTGAAATTTACAATTGGGCATATTGTATTTTATTCGACGAATATGCCATATCTGACGTTGGAAAAATCAGGCTAATACAATAATTGTAATTCCAACACAATAATGTCAATTATCGAGAAAACAATAATTTTAATGTCAAGTTGACAATAATCATAAAATTCATAGACCCCATCTGCGACTTTTGGCATCGATGCAGGCGTCAATATACAATACATAATTTGACAATGTCCAGTTATCGCGACTGCATCGATGCTAACGACTAAAAGAAGCGTGGGTGTGTAAAGGTTGACATTTTGCGACTGCATCAATGCCAACGCGCGTTTTTAATATCGATGCAGTCGCCAAAATACGGTAAATATTTTTTCAATTTCTAGCTTCTGCATCGAAAAAATTCGTAATGTGTCTGGCGGTCTTGTCATGTTCTATGGTAATTTCGCTGCAGTAGTTTTTGTGGTGGTCAGATGTAGCTACGCTGATTCATGTCTAAGAGAGTATTATGTGATTTTGAATCCCGTAAATGGTTCTAAAGTAAGAACATCGGGTCCAGGCATGAAAGAAAGAAAGAATTTGGTATCAATCAACATTGTAAGGGTGCATAATCTATGCCCGTATCTCGAAACATTAGCCGTTAAGTTAGTTAAGACTAGTTCTCCTTTTGTCCTGCCTATTGCCATTAGACGACAGTTTATATAAGTGAATGAACTGGCTTGTGTAACAAATCCTCAGTATCTATATGTGTATAATACATTTGAATAGATTGAATAAATTGCATTCGACATCCAACCATTGCCGAAGCAGCGCACCTGGTGTATTATGTCACACCTACAGTATAAGTTATTAAATCCAGTCTATCATATTTCGAACAATAAGCTCTTTATATAATTGAGAGATCTGCAAGATAAATCCATCTATTTTTATAAACCACCGTCCGGTATCAAGTGACAACGCCTCCGTCATGTCAGGAATTGTTTGCCTATTTTTGTTGTAAAAGAAAATGATAAGCTTAATACAAAATCTTATTTGAGTAACTGTATTATAGACACCCACGAGCTTTTAAGCTTTTGTGTTGTCTCATTGTTTGTTGTAAACGTGGTCAGCTTTGACGTCAGAAGCGATTGTTCACGTTTCCTTCATCGGTTATCCTTTTTTTTTCTAGAAAAACAGTCATGGAATGCGAAAAATATTTAAGTTTTGCATCTAAGCAATCATCGATACATGAGCCTAGTTACCCTATTGGTTGTCAAGGGCCGCATGTTTTTTTTGCAATTAATGCACAGTTTTTTGCTTGGATTGGGTTTCAAGTTAAATAATCGGCTCGTGAGTGTAAGTTACGAGTACAGTGCACCAGAATATACAACTTGCAAGCTCTGTAAGCCTGCTAATAAAGAGCGCCTAAACCCCGCATTCGCTAGAATGCGGGGTTTAGGCTCCCATTGCTGCAAGTGGCTTTATCTAGGTAACTTGTGTATGTTACCGTAATATTATAAAAACCGCATGATTACAATCTTACGGTTTTATATCCGTTTTAATGGAATCTGTCGATTCATACTTCATACTAATGTTAACTAAAATAACGAATCACTGAGCAAAGTGGCGAGTCCTTCGTGTTTGGTTGATATGTAAGTAAGTACCAAAAAAAACCGGCTACCTGCGAGTCGGAATCGAGAACTGAGGGTTTCGTGCCAACTTTAACTAAATTAGGGGTCCACTTATTTTCAGTTAGCCAACATACCTCAATATTTTGTAGATAGCAAAAATGACTTTGCTTTTCATAGTATTTGTATAAAGGTTCATTGTAATTCAAAACGTACTTGTTGTTATTTGCAAGTATTCACTAGCTAAGTTCAAAAGTTAGAAGGGCGGGGGACGCCCATTTTACCGCTTTGGAAGCGTCTATCTTAGAAACGTTTGACTCTCAGACAGAATAGTTCGAGGAACTTCTATGTCATTATATGAGACCTATCCATATACACCCCATATGTATTAGTTCGAGCAAAAAAATATTTAAGTTATAATGCCATGTATGGGAGATGATCCCTCCTCAAATTGCATATTTTTTATTTTTGTATGGGAATCGTAGATTAGTTGGCAGGATACACCTACCTTCCAAGTTTCATGTAAGTATGTTACACTACTTGTTTTAGAATAAACTGGCTTTGACATACGGATGGACAGACAGACTTGACAAAAGTATAAGGGTTCCGTTTTAGGCATTCGGCTACAGAACCAAAAGCATAATCCAGCCAATCACGAGATAATCGTGGGTAAACATAAATACAAACAAACAGTACAGGTTATACTGAGGACTCCATTTTTTAAGTCACCGACTTCAGCATGTGTGTGAGGCGGTATGCGAAAGTCACAACTACCACCGCTAGGCTTTTAGAGGCCCTCGCTTTTCTTGCAAGCTGTTCCAGCATACTCGTATTATGTGTCAACGTAATGTTGTCAAAACCGCGACATGTTTAAACATATGTAAATTACATTTCGATTTATTGTGAACAAGCTCGACAAGCTTAAGTTTTTATGCTGTTTTAGTACTTATATGCCCTACCACTTTGCATTTTAATTTACGTTATAATGTATGAAGTGCGGTACAATGATTGTTCTACAATCTAAACTAATATTATAAATCTGAAGAGTTTGTCTGTTTAGACGCGCTAATCTCAAGAACTACTGGACCAATTTAAAAAGGTATATTTGTGTTAGATAGCTTATTTATCGCATTAGGCTTTTAGGTTATAAATCACGCTGGGACGGGAGGCGAGGGACCACGCAGACGCAGTCGCGGAGGACCGCTAGTTCGCAATTAATCGTCAGATTACAATCAAACGGATTTAAAAACGTTACATTGAAATCAAGCGGTTTTTCAGTAACCGTTTTACTGTAAAAACCGCTTGATTTCAATGTAAAGGTGTTTAAAGACATGTAAATTCCGGTAAAAGATACATAGGATTGCTTATCCCAAATATATCACCCACAGGAGGTGGAAGTATGTATATTTGCGAGGGCTAAACCACAGGGGACTGCAAGTTTGAAAATATTTTCAAATATGAAAGCTGCATTCGTAACATGAAATTGTTTAATTTCGACATTCCGCCGAGCACATTCGAAATGTTGTGGATATATTTAATTGGGCTGCGATATCTGGGTGTACAATTTTTAATCACAAAGTCCGCGGCTTTTTCGAGATTCTTGACGCTTGACACGGCGGCACCCCTACCATAGAGTTGTCTTAAATACTTACTTAACCGTACAGACCATCATTTCAGCAGCCATACTGTAAAAATAATAAAGTGCTATAATTAGTAGGTAATTTTAGTGCTCAAGTGCCTGCATCGCTTCGTAGGTATCAAGCTTAATACAGTACACAATTTGTGTGCTTTTGCATGGCGACTGCATCAATGGTAAAAGTAGCGCAGTTGTAAAGGTTGAAATTTTGCGACTGCATCGCAACAGCATCGCAACTAAAAGTCGCAGTGTGTGAAGGGACTAGGCTTAGTATTACCACCTATTTCTCTATTTTACATGTCGCATAATTTTTGCTTCTTCAGATTATCAAAGTTACAATAGCACGCTATTTTGAGATTTCAACAAATCTGTGACCTACTAAATTGGGAGTAAAATTGGCTCCAGAATACATGCTAACTAATTTCTACGACTCATGAATGGGATCTATAAGATAGAAGAATATAAGTACGACTCAGCAGCTGCTTACCAACAAGCTATGTTAGTGAAGAAAGTAAAGTTTTCTGTAAATCTTACTTTGCCTATTGTCATGTCCTTTAAATTATGCTTGCGTCTACGTATGTACGAACGCAGTATGATCACGCTGGTTCTCGTAGTAGTGGCGTTGTTGTTGTAATTAAAGCCCGGCTCGTTTGTTTCCATCAGCTCGTCTCAAATGTAAACGACTGAAGGCTAATTAATCCGTGTTTCTTCCGCACTTCGACAAACGGCTCGCTTTGAAACTTAAAGGACTTTCGACATATGAACTTACTGCGGTATTAGACTAGTATAGAAGCATCGTCCTGCGGTTTTCATTACTTAAGGGGATACGCACGCTTGTCTGTGGCTGATGGATGTCACAAATGAGCTTGTCAGTAACTAGCTGCTTGTGGCGACTACCTCCACCTACTACACTGAGTAGCCCCAGATCCAGAATCATTCGGTTACGGAATTGTTTCTTTCATAAAAAAATAAAATTGCAATCACGTGGATTTATCCGATGCAACTATTTTATTTCGTTCGTTTGTTATGTTTGTACCCAACTGACATATTGCCATCCGATCAAACTACGACATGTATTAAAAAATGAATAGAAAATCTAGCCGAAACCCAAGCCGAATGGCTTATCCGTCCGAATCGCCCTGCGTACGGAAGTCTCCACATAGTATCCCTGTATTCCCTGTAGAGTAGACCAATCATGTGGCGTTTGAAAAACGCAGAGACAAAACTGGTGTTCTCGTGTATTTATTGATTGAAAATATTTTTGAATTTTAATTACAAATATTTTCAAAGATTTTATAAAGATATAGTTACGTAAGTTAAAAGGATATTTGATGCAGCAGAAAATAATAAAATTTTAAATTTCTACGCGATATGTCAAAATTTTGCTTCAGACTTCAGCCGCGCTTCAGGCATTATCCTTTAAACTAGCGGTCCCCCGCGACTTCGTCCGCGCGATTTGAGTTTGCTCCCTCCCCTCCCGTCGCAGCGTGATGTTTTATAGCCTAAAGCCTTTCTCGATAAATAAGCTATCCAATAGAGAAATATTTTTTCAAATCGGTCCAGCAGTTCCTGAAATAAGCGCGTTAAAACAAACAAACTCTTCAGCTTTATAATATATTAGCGCAAGCGCACGTTGTACTTAAGCTGCAAACATTATTTTGGTGCGGAGTTATGTTAAAACTGTGATAGCTCCTAAGATATTTATTGAATTCAAATGATATAAAGGGCAACTTTGTTCTAAATAAAATGCTAGTGATGATCAATGTATTTATTTTGATAAGAATAAATACCTGTGTGTAGAATAAACCTCTAAAAATAATGCATTATTTTTTTACAAATTTATTAACATAAAAAAGGTTATAGTAAGTCAACCATAAAAGATAGACATATGCTGTTGCGGACTTTATCATAGAACTATTAATGCTGAACAATCCTGTCATACATGATTTTTGTGTAACTTAAGCGGTTTTCGCAGCGTACGCAGCGGAAGCTCTCAAAAGGAATATATTTCTCCCGTTTTCGCAGAATTTTTTATTGCTGCTGTGGTCTTATGAGTCGTATCTTTATGTTATATATCCTAAAGCCTAAGCCTTCCTCGATGAATGGACTATCCAATGCAAAAATATTTTTTTAAATCGGGCCAGTAGTTTCAGAGATAAGCGCGTTCAAACAAACAAACAAACAAACAAACTCTTCAGCTTTATAATATTAGTATAGATTAGAATCAATTTCATGCAAGTATTCATAATCATGGTTCGGTTCGATGGAATTGAAAAAACTTGTTATGTTATGAGATCTATTAAAAGACGTGTATTAAAGACTCGTATTTACTTTCTTTAATTTTACCTATTATTTCGATTCCCGGTCGGATCTATATAGAAATCAAAATTTTCTATATTGTCTCAGGTCTGGGAGTTGTGGTACCACCGTTGCGTCTGATTTCCATAACACAAGTGCCTTGGCTACTTACTTTGTGATCAAAGCAATGTATGTGATTGGTGTCCAATGTACGTGTTTACATGTTCATTTTAAGACCTACTTGTTAGGATACTCGGTCGAGGTCTTTGAGCATAGTGCCAAGACTATCCAGCGTCTTTGCCAAAACGACTATACACATATCATCGGCAAACCGGAGGAGTGTTATGTATTCGCCATTGAGGCAGATGCCGAATCATTCCCATTTCAGGAGTTTGAAGGCGTCTTCCAATGCCGCTGTAAACAGTTTCGGAGATATAACGTCTCCGTGTCTTACATCTCTTTGCAACGGATTCACCCTCGTATTCTGTTCCTGTACTCGGACCGACATGGTGGCGTTGTTATACAGACACTTTAACACCTCATTACCTATAGTCTTTGTGACACCGCTGAAGAGGGCGAAGCACCTCCACAGTTTTGATCGAATCAAAGGCCTTCTCAGTCAACAAACGGTAAACCAAGAGGCATATTATACTCCTCGGACTTCTGTATAATTTGCCTAAGCGTATGAATGTGGTCTATGGTACTGTAGCCTATTCAGAATCCAGCTTGTTCGGGAGGCTGAGAGTCAGTCAGTTAAACCTACGTGCGAGACGATTCGTGATGACCCTTGATAACAGCTTGTAGACATGCCTCAACAGTGATATGGGAGTTTTGTCTCGTTTTTTAAAGAACAGCACCACCACACTCCTGTTCCATGTCACAGGCGTGATGCCCCCTAAAAGCACGGAATTAAAAAGTATCTGAAGGAGTTTGAGTACCGGTGTTCCTCCCGCTTTCAGAAGCTCTGCTTTGATTCCGTCCTCGCCAGGTGCCTTGTCGTTTAAATGCTGTTTCAGGGCCATCTTTATCTCGTACAGCCTGATGTCTGGGATGTCTTCGATGTAGTGTATGCTCAGGATTACCTTGGGTCCCTGACCGAGCTATCAACGGGTTCTTCAATAAGGTTCCAATTATCTCCATCAATTTTCTCGAAACCACTTAACGTTAATAATAACACCTGTGCTGAACCACCTTTCTCCTGAGAGTCTCGAGACGGGAGTTCAGGGCCTTAATTCGCGACGTGAGAATCGTAGCCTAAACCGATCTTCCAGATCGAGTAGCACAAAGTGGAGGGTTAAAATATTATAATAGAAAACGTCGGGATAGAATTTAATAAATATTTGAGAAAACTACCCGTAAAATAGTGTTTTATTTCATATTATAATAGGTGTAATTATTTGAAAATACTAAACTGGTTTATTTTGTAATTGTTTAGAAGATGAAAGCTTTATAATTTGAAATGTCTGTTGTCTGGTGGGTATTATTAAAATATCTGCTAAACGTTTAGGGTAATTGGATTTATTACCTGAAACTTATTTAGGTAACCTGCAGTAATTGGAATATTCAGCTTATATGTCTATCCCATTATGAAAATAGGATTCGCGGTACACTTGCCATTTAAAAAAATGCCTTTATAAAATTGACTAAAAAGCTTTAAACAACGCATACGTCTTCTATTTAGGTGAAACAAGCGCTTTTGGAGTGGGTACATGATGTGTGTAGACTTTTGGTGCAGGTAAGCTTGACATCATGCACCGATTCTAAAAGAGTTAATTTCACGTAAATAGAAGACAAAAGCGTTTGTTTCTTTTAACATATCACATAAAAAAGGTCCAATTTATTACTTCCTTCTTCTGAAGTCGGTTATAAAGGAATGAACTAAGTTTTATTTCATTTTATAGTCAAACGACTATTGGTTTATTATTTATAAAATGATAGTTAATTAAAACAATACCATTACAAATTAAAGTTCAATATCACAATCTAAAAAAATCAAGACCAAATTTTTCCATAGACCTAAATGACAAACGGAACTTAAAATGGGACACTTCCTGGTTCCCATCCATTTCCATACGTTTTCCGTCGTTGCTACATCCACGCATTGTGATGTGCAAGCATTGCGCAGTCAACATGATTGCGCCGCCATATTGAGTGAATCGGCGCCGCGTCATTAACTGCGTCTGAAATGACAGAATATATTATATACCTATACTACATGTTTTATAAACTGCACGTGGATATCTATGTAATGATGAAGTGACGCGGCTTATGGTTTACACATAATTATACCTTAGAGTCTCTATTTAGGTTCAGTTTCTTAATCGATAGTATTGTTAATATGTCGTTATCAGCTGCGGTTAAATATTTACGATTGTGTGTATTTTGAAGAAAAATCACCTTAACCAATGGTCAATAAAACACGCAGTCTGATATTTGGTATACTATCGAGTAAAAACTAGGCTTTAGTCGTATCTTCATTTCTGAAGGTTTTGTGTCCTGGTAAACTTTGGTGGATGATAAACGGCTAGATTACGAGACCCATTTATTAGTTATCTACCAATTATGTGTAACAATGTTTACTTCCATCTTATATCTACTTTGTTCACACTCAAATACCTTATAAATAAACTTTGTGATTTCAGATTTCTGAAGTTGAGATCTGAAAAACAAAAACAGTTTTAGTTTCATGTATAGGACCCCCGCCCCTTTCCCGATTAAAAATATTTTTTGTTTAAGAATAGTAAAGCGGTTAACAGGATACATCACCAAATTTCAGCAGTATGATGCTTATTATACATATTATACTCGTAGTTACAGAAAAAACTAGCTGACTAGACAAACAAACGGACAGACAGACATGACGAAACTATAATAGTTCAATTTTTTGCCATTCGGCTAAGGAACCCTAAAAAGGCCCTAAAATAGCATCAACACATAACTTAGCTCGATCTGAGCGAGTTTACGAACAAAATGTGTTGTGCTAACAAAAACTGCGTCTGTATGACTTCATAGGCTATTTCAGTGCACTTATTAGACCAGTACTCTACATATGTGTGCAAATTGAAAACATTACACACGTGTTTTAAACCTGTTACAAAATGTAATATAATAAAATTCCTTAAATTTAGAGAATGCTTACATAATGCGCACAATCATTGTCTAGTTTCTTTATTATCTTATTTGTTTTATCCCTCAAATATGTGTTTACGCGACCTCCGGTGATTTTTTGATCTGTGAGCGTTTACGAGGGTCAAACTGAAAGTTCTTAGAACTGGCCACTTATAAACGATATAATAAAAAAAAAATCTAAAATTTGAAAATAGAACTCTTTGCCAATATTACTGAGTATATATTTCATTCATTTGTCATTTGTTTTACGATTTGGCGGCAAATTGAAAATTGTCTGTGTCACGTCAACATGAATTTAACACGAGAAAATTTTCGTGCAATGATTTTTTATGACTTTCGATGTCATTTAAGTCAACAAGAAAGTTATGATAGACTACGATTAGCCTTTCACGATGAAGCCCCATCTCGTGCGACTGTTTACAACTGGTTTAATGAGTTTAAACGTGGTCGCACTAATCTCACTGATGATGTACGTGAGAAACGGCCTTCTACGGCGACGACTGAAAATAACATCTGTGTTGTGCGGCGTATGATAGAGACTGACAAAAGAGTGACCTATCAGCAGATTCGGACAAGCTTAGGCATCGGTATGAGTCAAGTGCACAAAATCCTCCACGAACATTTAGCGGTCAGGAAGCTTTGCGCCCGGTGGATACCTCATAATTTGACTAAGGCTCAAAAACTCCATCGTGTGGATTGGTGCCGTAAAATGATTGAAAGATTTAACGGAGGTGACTCAAATGCTGTGTTCGACATACTAACAGGTGACGAAAGCTGGATTTACTGTTATGATCCTGAAACCAAAAGACAATCTGCTCAGTGCGTGTTTCCTTTCGAGGAGTTGCCAACTAAAGTGAAGAGAGATCGAAGTGCGGGAAAAAAAATGGTGGCCTCGTTCTTTGGAAGGATAGGTCATTTCGCAACAATTGTGTTAGAGGATCAAAAAACAGTTTCTGCAGAATGGTACACTACCAATTGTTTGCCACTTGTCTTGAAAAAAGTTCGAGAGAAACGACCTCGCAGTAGGATCCTCCTTCACCACGACAACGCCTCGTCGCACACCGCCAAGCGAACGATCGACTATTTGGCGACATCAAACGTTGAATTACTGGGTCACCCGCCGTATAGCCCCGACCTCGCGCCTTGTGATTTTTATTTATTTCCAAAAATTAAAGAAAAACTTAAAGGAAAGCGGTTTATGAATGCTGAAGAAGCGGTGACTGCGTATCGCGATGCCATTGAAGAGACCCCTAAGGACGAGTGGGCAAAGTGCTTTTCCCAGTGGTTCCATCGCATGCAGCGGTGTATTGACGTCAATGTACAATATTTTGAAAGATATAATAAAACTAATAACTGGCTAATGTAATCAGTTTTTGATTTTCTAAGAACTTTCAGTGTGACCCTCGTACAAGCTAAAATATGACTAGCCTTTTCAATAAGTTTCTATTGCCTTCGTTCGAGTACAATTTGTTAAAATTAACTCAACCTGTAAGCCACAACTTTAGTGTTCATAGTAAACACTCATTAAAATTTAAAATCATCACTTCGCGCTCACATACTGATTGGATTGAATGACTCATTGCTAATTATATGAAGGTCGACGACACTTTAAGTGTTGTTTTAAGTGCTGTATTATTTCTACTTATTAGGTCATTTAAGGAAAAGTAAATACAAACTTGTTATTGCTAGCAAGAACGTAATTAAGTTTTGTATAACTTTCATCGTGAACTGGTATTACAATCTCAAAAAGAAATTCAACCGTTTTATTTAAAGAAATGGTAATTGAAATTTCCAAGGCCACAGAAAGATTTAATAAAAATAAGCTCAATTCGTTATTGCAATAGCTCGCGGGTTTTAAGAATATTGTTATGATAATTATTTTGTACCTACCTATTGCAGAGAAAAGCTTTAAATATGTATGTGTCGCAGTCAATTGTACGCCTGCGCAGTAATGAAACGCCGGCATCCAATCAAATGGCTGAACGTCATCTAGCCAAGTCATTGAATTTGACCAGATGGCTGATGACATGTACGTAATTACATTACTTAGGTACTTAGATGTATAAATTTTCATTTTTTTTTAGTTTTCTTTGGTCCTTAATGCTAGTAAAAACTTGTAGTGGGTATTAAAAGTGCATTAAATGAGCAGGCAATAACTTGGCCAAAGATTGCGGGTTCGATTCCCGCCCTTGTGCAATTTTTGGTTTCCATCTTTTATTTTCCTGGTTTTTCATCTAATAAAAATACAAAAATAACACTCTGAGCGTTAAAAACATTCTTAATCAAAGCAATAACGTATTCCCTATACTTATAATAACAAAGGTAAGCATTAGTATTCCTAACGATACGCTATATCTTCGTCAAACAAAACTCTTCGCTGTTATTTATTTTGGATAAAGATGTTTCCATTGGTAAGTTTCGTTGAAAAAACTAAATTACCTTTCGCATATCTAGCAAACTCTTATGAGATTTTCCTATTAGTTTTTACGCCCAATTACGGCTTATGTCGTTAGAAAAATATTTAATTTGTTTATATTATTATGTTTACAGCGGCGATCGTACAAACTCGCAACTCACCTAACAGAACGTAATTGGCCCGCAACAGTTTAATACTCCTCCCGTTAGCTTAGCTGCGATGCGGAAACCTTAGACGCGCTGCGTTCGTCTTATTTCGTTTATTTGCGAACGTGTTGCCGAACTTGGCTGAAAATTGGCCGAAAACTTTTGCCATGCGCTGTTTTTAGCAGTAATTCTCACATTAAAATTCACAGAATGCCTCTCACATTACAGATTACCACATTTTTGGAAAGATGATGTTATAATCGCTGATCTTTTTTGATCATATAACTTGCTCAAGGATATACAGAAACCGGCAAAGACGAGTCGGATTCGCGCATTGAGGGTTCCGTGCAAACTTTAACTGATTTAGGGGTCCACTTACTTTATATTATATTTTATATTTTAGTACTTATAATACTATTTGTTCACAGCAAAAATAACTTCGTTTTTTATAGTGTTTGTAGAAAGAGCAAAGTTTTATTTGCGGTTATTGAAAATGTGCTATTCATCATTCTGGTCGTTCCCTCAATGCTGAGGATCGTGACTGTATGTCAATCTTCTCCACTCGGTGTACCGCTCCCTGTATCTGGCCTCCAGTCACCTCCTTGAGTTGGTCCACCTATCTAGCTGGCGCTCTTCCTCTAGCGCGCTTCCCCTCCATTTGCCCGAGAATGATGAGTTTCTCCAGGCTGTGCAGAGGGGATCGCATTATGTGCCCAAAGAAACTTCGGATCCTTTCCTGGCACGTAGTCAGCAGGCGCTTGGTGACCTTAAGTTCTTCAAGGATAGATACATTGGTTCTCATAGCTGTCCAAGGAATGCGCAGCAGCTTTCTCCAGCACCACAATTCAAAAGCATGTATCTTGTTGCGTTCCTTTTTCCTGAGACACCAAGTCTCCACCCCGTACAGGAAGATAGAGAAGACCAACGTACGAACCAAACGCATCTTAGTTACCCGACGAATATTACGATCTTTCCAGATTTTATCGAGGCTAGTCATGGCACTTTTAGCCATCCCGATGCGGCGTCCGATTTCGTTCTCGCAGTTACCACTGTTAGAGATCAGCGACCCCAAGTATGTAAACTCTTCCACTTTTTCGTAATCCTTGAGCGCATTTGATGGACTTAAAACTTGAGCTATGTCCACCACCATCACTTTGGTCTTAGAACGGTTTATGTGTAGACCAAATTCCAGACTCACTCTCGCTATACGTTCCAAGATCAGAGCCATCTCGGACTCACTGGCTGCAAGGATTGTTGTGTCATCGGCATATCTTAGGTTCGTGATCTTCGTACCGCCCACCGTAACGCCGCCGTCCCAGCCATCAAGCGCCTTCCTCATAATATACTCGCCGTAGAGGTTAAACAGCTTCGGAGAAAGTATACATCCCTGACGGACCCTTCGTTCTGTACGGAATTCAGATTGTGATTCATCCAATTTCACGAAACTCGACCCGTCAAGGTATAGCCTCTGGACAAGGAAGATAAGGTGTGATGGCACGCCCATTTCCGACATCATCCTGAACATGGAATTCCATCTTACGCAGTCAAATGCTTTGGCATAGTCTATAAAGCATAACACAAGAGGTTTATTGAATTCACGGCATTTTTGAATGAGTAGGCGTACGTTCAGTATTTGCTCTCGTGTTCCTTTTCCTTGCACAAACCCTGACTGTTCCGGAGGAATCTGTCTATCTATGTAGGCGGTCAGTCTCTTGTTCAGAATCTGGAGCATAATCTTACTAGCGTGAGGCATGAGGGAAATAGTACGGTAATGTTCGCATTTCTTTGTGGAACCTTTTTTGTGTAAGGGGATGACAGCAGATTGTGCCCAGTCCTGAGGCCAAATACCAGTGTACCAAATCTTGCTACAAATCTGGTAGAGGATTTCGGCACCTTCGGGGCCTAGATGTTTGATCATGGCAGCTGATATGCCATCAGGACCCACTGCTTTGTGTTTGAGCTTCTTGATGGCGTCCTCCACTTCGCAGCGTAGTATGTTGGGTTCAGCTTCGTAATCATCCCACGACCTATCGACCTCTTCATGCGTGTTTTGACTATAAAGGTCGTAGCAGTACTCTCGCCATCTGTTTAAAACCTCACTGAGGTCGGAGAGAGGGTTACCCTGCTTGTCGTCAACTACCCACGATTTTGGTTTTGGTGGCTTCGTTAACAGTTTTACCTTACCGAAAAGATCTTTGGTTTGTACCTTCACAGCATGTTGTTCTATTGCCTCACAGATATCAGAAATTTGTTTGTCCTTGTCCCATTTTAAAGCAGTTTGCACCTCTTTATGAAGCTTATTGTAATCCGTTACAGAACCTTCGTTTTTCGCAGTTCTCCTCCTCTCAATCAAGTCCCAAGTATTATCGCTGATCCACTTCTTTTTATGACGGACACTCTTAAACTGTGCGTTAACTTCTTTAGCAGTTGTGAGAATAACGTCTTTAGATCGTATCCAGTCAACGTCACTTGAATCGAATGGGTCAAGCTCTAGGGACTGGAGTTTTGGTCTTATCTTATTTTCAAATTGTTGTGACGCTGGCCCATGCAAGGACGTAGGATTATTAACGCGTTTTTTAATGCTTCTTAGGCGAAGCTTGAAATCAGCAATGAGAAGTTCATGGTCGCTTCCGCAGTCGGCACCAGGCAGAGTTTTGGAGTTGGTGATGCATGACCTCCATCTAAATTTTATTAAAACGTAATCTATCTGATTCTTGTATTTTCCACCTGGCGCTGTCCATGTGTAAAGCCTTCTAGGGTGGTGCTGAAACCAGGTATTCATAATGGACATTTGGCTCTCAATTTAGAAGTGTATTAGCATCTCGCCACGGTCATTACGATTACCTAGACCATGGTTACCAACGATGGTGCCTTTCAATAGGTCATTTCTCGTTTCGCCTACTTTCGCATTTAGGTCTCCCTTTACAACAGCTATCTCCTGGGATGGTATGGCTCGCAATAGTCCTCTCAAGTCCGCGTAAAAGTGCTCGATTTCGTCTTCAGAAGCTGCAAAAGTTGGAGCATACACCTGTATAATATTCAGGGTCATTGGTCTGGTGTCCAATTTCAAAAGCATCATTCTGTCAGAGGGTCCCTGGTATCCCTTTACTGCTCCCTGCCAGCGCTTGGGTACTATAAAAGCTACTCCATTCTCGCTTTTCTCATTCGAGCCAGAGTAGTAGACGGTATTACCATTCTCAGTGACAAAATGACCACTTCCCTTCCAATGAACTTCACTGAGACCTAAGATATCAATATTTCGATTTTGCATCTCACTTTCTATTATATCGAGTTTGCCTGGCTGTGTAACTAGTCCCCTAACATTCCATGTTCCAATTCTTATACTTCGCTTACTTTTGGGATTCTTCGAGTTAGGTAGTACAATGCTACCAGTAGTCCTAGTTTCACTGTCTGCCTGGTAGTCCACGGTACAGTGCCCAGTCACATATTTCCCACCATGCATCCTGGGTTTGCGATGGCGCCGAGGGTCAGTCGGATCGCATGACACACTAACACAACTTGCGGACATAATATTCATACAGTTTTCTTGGGAAAATAGTGCAGTGGTTTCCCCTTGCCTTCTGCACCAGATATTTTAGGGGTTATTTGGACCCCAAGGTCACTGTAGCCTCTTCCGACTGGTTGCCCAGACAGGTGTATGGTTATACCGCCAATGCTCGGTCGCCAGAGCCTCGTACGTTATCTAGCAGGGAGCACCACGGCACGGTATACGCCACGCCGTCGCCATCCGGCGCGTGCAGGTGAGGTTGACAGTTGGGCCGGATCAGATGTAGTTTCCGTTCTCCCCTTACTCCCTAATCCCTAATGTGCTATATCTCATTTTTTGTTGAAACTGTAAAAATCTAAATTGCGTATTTTATTCAAATTTTTCACTTTCTTCAAAAGCGGAAGTTAACAATACATTTACCTACCAAGTTTCAACTGTGTTATTCAAGTTGTTTCAGAATAAAGTTGCTGTGACATACGAACGGACAGACAGATAGACAGACTTGACGAAACTATAAAGGTACCATATTTTGCCATTCGGCTACGGAATCCTAAAAAGGATCTAAAAAACTAAACTTAAAAAGTCAGGCAATCGCACGCTTCTCCAATCAAACAATAGCTCAAATTATTAATGAACTAGCGGTCCCCCGCGACTTCGTCCGCACGATTCGCAGCGCGATGTTTTATAGCGTAAAGCCTTCCTCGATAAATAAGCTATCCTACACAAAAATAATTTTCAAATCTGACCTCGTTCAAACAGCTCTTCAGCTTCATAATATTAGTATAGAAAAAAGGTTGTAGTGAGTAAACCATCTAAGACAGATATACTTTATTCCAAAATCATCTCGTCATACACGATTTTTGTGTAACCAATACGGTTTACGCAGCGTACTCTGCGGAAATTCTCAAATATTTTTCCTCGTTTTCACAACATTTTTCGTTGCGGCTGGACTAATGAGTCATATCTTGATGCTATATAGCTTAAAGCATTGGGCTATCTAAGATAAAAAAAATTTTTCAAATCAGTTCAGTACTTTCTGAGATTAGCGCGTTTAAACAAACAAACAAACTCTTCAGCTTTATAATATTAGTATAGGTGTAATGTGTTATCTCTTGCTAGAGTACTCCAACAAACAATTACTCTAAAGTAAGTGTGTTCCGGAAGAAAATTTCCCTAAAACAAACAAGTCAAAGTTAAGAATCCGACTACGCATCCGAATATTCATAATTTTAGCACGAGTCTACCCCAAGGTCCAGTATCTTACCATCAGAACTGTTAGCAGAACTACCTTTAAACTTATCTACTTATTTCATGTTTTTGTAGTTATTGGCCGGTAGATATATGAGCAAATATATCCATATATATAGCTGTATCCATCCCGAACGGCACATCATACGCCGGAATGAAATAGCACGTGGCTTGCTCCAAAGAATCTGGCAATTTCTAGACTTAACGGGACTAAGCAGTAAACTCTAAATCAAACCGGTGGTCGAGCTGGCGATAAAACCAATAATAACAAATTTGCAATTTTAAAAAAATGACCATCAAATAATATAGCATATGTAAGCCAAATATTTGGCTCATAATTATTGTCCACTAGAGTCCAAAAGTGCTTAATGGCCGGAACTTCATCTCATCACTATTTGCGACGCTATCGGTCCGGAGCACCAATATGATATTCTATCCATTACGACGCATTCCAATCGTTTTGGCGCACTCTATGCAACCACTAAGACACCATAATTATTCTCTTTGCAGCAGTAAAGCTCCTCAAATAAAATGTGTAATTTAAACATAGGACGAAAAAAAAAAAAAACATATTTTAGCGATCCATCTCCAAAAGTGTTTAGAGTACACTAAACTACATGTATTCATCGCTGTTTCTTTATTACATAATAATACTACTATAGATATTATGATAGATATTAATAACATGATAATAACGTGAAATTGTTAAGATTTTGGAGGTATGATCGTTAGCAATATTCTTAGGGTGGGTGCTGACGATTAAAAGGCAGAATTGGATTAATATGGAAATATTGGTGTGGATAAGACTGGCGAATATATCAACTGTATTAAATGGATGTAGGTTTTTCCAGTTTCAATGATGCTGAAATACGTATCTCACTTTTATCTTTTCTAGCTGATTTTTATGCCATGTAGCAGATTCTGCTGCTGTGTCCGATAATAGACCATCTTGTTACTCCTAAATACGTGTCCTATAAATGTATCTGCTTACCGTCTCGTAACACCTAACAACATCTTGACAGTAGCTGTAACTTAGTCGTCGAATCCGGAGGTCCGTCTGCGCTTCGCCTAACATATTATTATATACGCCCACACATTCCGACTTTTCGTTTCGTAACGGCAATATTTCCTACCACGTGTCGTCCGCAAATACGAACTCTGAGCAAACACGTGATTCGATGACTACATTCGGGAACGATCGGTTGTTACGCCCGCGTCTGTGACACTGTTAAGATTTCCTCGCTATAGCTGAGCTATTTTTCGAGTAAACAAATTGTGTAATAGCACTTTTTCAAGTGGTGTTTTCGAGCGCAAGACTGATGCAAACTGAGAACGAATTCTCAATCAGTGCTGCTTAATATCTGTTCATTGATTCAAGTTTTTAGTGAAGCGCTCTTCGGAGGCTACTGCTAAACGATGCAAAATATGGGAATTGACGTTAAAGCTGTGCCCTCCAGCTGTGTGCGCCTGGAATCAGGCTAGATTTTGTATCTAAAATATATGCCTCTTAAATGTCATTGTTGCAGCAGCTATGCCTTAGATGCACTTCTTTCCAGTAATAAAAATGTGACCTAATTCCCTAAAAAACAGAATTCTGCACAAAACTGCTCAAAACCAACATCATATTATCGCTTTCGCTCAACAAGAACTCAACTTGTATGCACTTTATTCCACTTCGCGAACAGACAGACGATAGCTCGGTAAAAGCCTTAAGAAAGCTCCTGACTTTCACCAAAACCCGTTTTACTGCAACTGAACAGTCCTCCGCGAAATAGAGAAAACACTTTCAACCTTATCTTTATACACGTAACCACTAATATAAAATACTAGCATATGGTAGACTGTAGTCTAGCTAGATCTAGATAGACGAAAGGTTATCTTTGATTTGCCAACTGAAACGTGTGAATAATTTATGAATGAATGTTCAAGACTTTCAAGAGAGCGTTTTGATTAGACGCTCATTTGGTTGCAATGTTTATTTTCGTAATGAAATGCTTGAACTCTTCGGAACTTAACATTTAGATCTGCACGTACATAAATGCCCCAGGGAAGGCCCTTATAAAAATAATGAAATCATTTGAGGTTACTTTTCACTACCAAAAAACGTATCAAATGATCACGTTGGTTTAGCCTACAGCATTTTATTTCAATAAAACTTTTTACAACAAAATATAAAGCAACACCAATCATCCAAATTCCAAATATCGCATGCAATGAAAACTTTAATCGCTTTTGGAATGTGCAGCTTTTTAAATTTCCGTTATTTCAGAAATAGAAGTAAAACAAACAGGTTCTGGCCAGAGGCTTTATTTTTCCTTTTACCGTTGTGAATCTGCCATTGTAATGCCCATTGAATTTGGCCAATAACACTTTTTAAACTACTGGCTACTGTATTGTTTTAAAAGTGTTGCATTTATTTTTTAAATCCACGAGCTTTTGGCCTTTGGAATAATATTGTTGGCGCTTTAAACATTTAGTTTTCTGTTTGGTATTATTGGCTCGGATATCTTCTTTAAGGGTTTGTCGAAGTTAAGCGTTGTCGTCTGTTATGTAAGTTTTGAATGCAAATAAATAACTCGCTATTCTATTCAAATTCATACGATTCTAGGATTTACTTTCTGTTTGGCAGCAGAACAAAGTTTATAATGGTTTTGAGAGTTTGATGTTTAGTTTTCGAACACAGAACATCCTCCTAATCATACGATGTGCATCATTTCGATTATTGTCAACTTTTTAACATACTTTCGCTATTTAATGGTTTAGAATGTTTTTTAACACTCGCAGTATTATTTTTGTATTCTTAAAAGACGAAATAAGAAACCAAAAATGCGCACGGGCAGGGCTCGAACCTGCATCTTCTGTCTTTGCTGTCAGTCTTATAAGAATACTTTCTCTATCTACCAACAAAGCCAAGAATTCTCCAGCACTTTACACTTGCTGATGAAATTGCCGGCTGTAAGTGTTTCAATTGTGGAATGGAGCTGCGTTCAGGTAAATTATGGCCCAATTGGGAGCATATCCGATACCAGTTAAGTTAACGTCCAGTTAAATCGCTGGGCTGCGTCTGCGGTCGTTGAGATCGTAACTTTGAGGTTGGGCGACGCAGTTTATGGCTGGCTAGAATAGAAAAGTAACATCAGAAACTTACTCTAGGTTGATAGTCGGACGTCTGTTTACCGAGGACATGCCATCAACCTGCCGTCGTCTGGCATGTTGACGGAGCCGTTAAAATGTCAGCGACTAGCCATCAATGCGCCGTCGTCACCCTTTTCAGCAGCTCCCGTTACTTAAATCGACGGGAAACTGCTGTCCGTGTGTAAGACGCTCACAACGTGGTTATATAAGCACTGACAATTCTATCAATCATACGTATCATAACGAATGGAAATTAGTGTTCTCATAAGATGAAATTAGAAACATACACGGGAGAAATTTCCTCTGGCAAACCGGGCCAAAGCTCTTTTCAATTGAATCTACTGTGGCGTCAATCCGATCGCGCGAAATTTCTGGTCTCTTATACGTCATCACGCGTGACGTAATTAGAATTGGTGGTTGTACGAGAAATCTGCATACCTACTATTACGTCAGTCATTATCCAGTTTCTCGTGGGAGTAAAAGCGCTTTCACACTTAGGCGTTTTTAGCAGCGCGACGGTCGCTCTAATGTGAAGGCACACTAACTGAATAGTGACTGACGTAATAAGTATGCAGATTTCTTATGATAATGGTATTATTTTTACCTCCTATAGGTTATCTTTTCATTAAAAGTGTTAGATATGCGGACACAAGGACACAAGTGATACTCGAGACGACTGTCAACGCACTGATTTATTTGAAATAGGAACCGTGGGCGCAGCCATGCTGTTGTATAACTATAGTTATGTCTAGCATACACAACAAAAAGGAAAATGGATTTTGGAGTGAAATAAACGAGGAGGATAGTTGACGGACTTTATGTAAGTTTGAAGTAGCTGTTCTCTCTAGGCTATTATTTAGTGCGAAACAATCTGGCGACCTCTTAGCAAGCAATTCAAGGAGCTGGTACTCCAGGTAGGTAGTAAAATCTTGGGCCGAAAACAGCATGTCCTAGCAGTTAGTAACAATGTATTTGCTTTTACGTAAAATGCCTAATAGTTTTTTAAGATTTGGTTTGATTAAATTTTGTTTGTTATTTTTTAACATGTGCCAGACAACGAATCGAACCCTGTGTCTTACGAAAATTAGTTACATCTATACCACTCGGCCACCGACACATTGGCAAGCCTGTTCAATTTTGCAAATTATTTCTTTAACGTTTAGGCTGCGTCACCTCATAAATGTTGAATAATTTAAAACCATAACAACAATAGTTTTATTAATGATACCTTCTTATAGATTGAAGTAGCTTCTACACACAAAGGTTTTAGCACTGCAAAATCATCCAAATTGCAAGTGCACATACAATACATCTGCTACATAATAGTGACTGAACTTCAGACGCACCAATGGAATGTCTAAGTTTTACTTCACTACCCAAAATAATTTTCCTTGTTTCCAAGTTATGAGTGAGGTAACGCGTTGCGATTCGTAGGAAACGTAACGAAATTAACGCTGACTGAAACCTTCAAAATCATATTCATGCGATGACAAATACTTGTGTGTGTGGTTTAATTTACTCGTACCTACTATTACTTACTATATGTTGAATATATAAAAGATCAAAAAGTTTTAAGTAATAATATATTAACGGTTTCTTGTTACATCAAAGAAACAGGACACTTTCATTATTTTTTTGGAGAATCGAGTTTTTTTTTCTATAACAAAGAAAATATCGTTTTTCAAAACAGCAACCTGTCAATTTTAAAAGTTATCTACGACATCGGCATCGCTTCTCTCATTTCAATTCCTAATCCGTCTTTTTCTCCAATATTAGCCTTCATTAATAAAAAATCAATATCAGCAAAAAAAATACCTTCATCTCTATTTTTTTTAAATACTAGCGTGTATTTTTTTGTAGTAAACCGAAAGTGTTTGCTACAAAAAAACATTCATTTATTGTGCTGAATCGGCCCTTTTCATATTATCACTTAAAATCATACGATAAGGACCATTTTAGTTTGCCTTAAGTTATCCTTTACTGAATTTGACATAATGACGACTCTAAATGCAATAATTATTTAAATCCGACCAGGTGCGAGTGCGAAGGGTTCCGTAATCCGTATCATCCACTATAGCACTTGTATTGCACTAATAATGTCCTGTAAAACATGATTAAGATTGCCTTATAATGTTTTGTAAGCTCCCTTAAAGGTTCTCTTCAAATAATAAAATATGCGAAATTATGAGATAAATCCGGTTATATCTTTTGATGGCGATGATTTACAATTTGATTTATTTTCAGCTAAAAGAAAAAAACAAGATAAATATTTGACTACACTTTGAGTATCATATATTAACGCATTTTCGATGAAAAATGAATTTGAAGCGAAAATTAACGTGAAAAGTTATTTGGTATAAGTTTTATGGACTACAACTCTTTAATTTGTTTCCTTTTCATAGTCGTGACAGTTTCCCTTCTAAATTCATGATATATGCTACTGCTGTATTTTTTTCAAATATCTACCTAAGTTCCGTTTAGTTTGGAGAGGGTGGGGACATCGGACTAACATGAATTAGCCCTTTAAAACTGAATATTATGGAAACAGGCCACTTTATAGAAAAAATATGTTAGCAATTCCATAGTTATTTTAAAAGGCCTACTCAACGATTATCCATCGGCGTTAGGCAAGAAAAAAACATTTCATCTTCACGTAACTTTTATGAGAGGTACCTAAAAAACTTTTTTGGCATATTTTATCAATTTGGCGCGGGGGGATTTGCATTGAAAACAGACTTTACATCCTTTTGTCTACCTACCAGCAGTCATGTCTGGGTAAAGTTGTATTTAGGACAGAATCTAAGTATGAATGTAAGTAACAAACATACAGCCAGTACTATCTCCGATATCCCAGATTCGATTCCGGCCGGTGCAGCAGTGGTTGTTCTTGTTTCTGATTTCCATGACACAAGTGCATTAGATACTTTTTACACTATTTTTAAATCAAGAACCGCTGAACCCATTTTTTTGAAAATTGGTAGGGAGGTTACTTAGAAACAGGAGACGGACTTTTATCTCGTTTGATGGGGCTGGGGTGGGGCGGGATGTGGCCTGGGCGATTCGATGTTCACTGGGACCGCTAGTATGCAATATTTATTATTATTTCTACCCATTTAAGTTACCCATGCGAGGGAAGATATAATCTTCCTATTTTAAAATCAAAAAAAAAGGATTTTTAAACCATTGACGACTACGTGTATATATAACTGAATATATTTACATTACCTAATGTTTTGTTTTTATAGCTGTTACTAATACGTGTAGGTTTTGCTTTTTGACGAGTTGATTTGTTGTAGTGGGTGGGATATAAATACGGCATTACAAGAGTTTGATGAGCGTGATGTCATCCGTTTGCGAAGCTAATAAATTATATTTTAACTTTTGGCCTTGGTCACAACTCGTGGGCATATTATATTTATTCTTACTAGCATTTAGAAGATTCTTCCTATTGAAGTGTAAGTTTACAGTTTATTGAAAAAAAAAACAACTCATTCTTTCTTTTCTAGTCGAATAATGTAAACATTACATTAAAATTTTCTGTATTCATTACATTAATAATCTGTTTGATTTAAAAAGATTTGAGTGTTTAACGACGAATTTCCTATGTTGTTTGTGATTTTAGTGTTTATTTTATTTAAAAAAAAAATATTCCGGTAAAAAGAAATGTCAAAATTGTTCCCAATATTCGACAAGCTAACAAAACAGACTTTAGTTACTTGTGACCGTTTCGGGTGAATTGTAGAAAAGACTTGATGTTTCTTCACATTGTACTGTCGGCAGCACATCAGGTTATCCACTTTTGTTGCAAACTAGCCCTTATTACAACTGCGTAAGATACCGCAGTGTTAACCTTGACATGCTGTTGCCCGCATATTAATTAATGCTATAAACACATAACAGATTCTTATTTAATAAATTTATGTGTTGGCAAATCTAGCCCGCGCACTTTGGCAGCAAAGCATCTGCCTGTCATAACTCTTAGACAGACCTCGAAATTCGTCTGGAATTCAGGTTTATGTGAGAAACCAGTGCATTTTGTGACACTGATAACACCAGTTGCTTCAGAAGCTGAATTCGAATACTCAAATTCAACTACTTCGAACTCTAGACGAAAAAAAACTAATTTAAGACTCGTCTAAATGGTTTCAGCAAATTTCGAGAAGAAAAATAACTACGCTAGTAAAGACATGTATGATTGAGGTATCTCACGCCTAACACCTTTGAAGAATAATCGCTTGCACTTCGCGTCGTCTCTTGTTTGAGAAGTGACGCTCGTTTTTGTGTCGTGTGTGCCAGCAATTTTCGTAAAAAAGTGGCACGGCCTGAAATATCATAGTTGGGTAAACTTTGTACTTGGATAGCCGTTCTGTACCTGATAACCTTTTTTTAATAGCGACTGAAACTCAAAATGGTAGGGGACAATGCAGCTGCGCATAGCACATTTGACTAGTAAGAAAGAACCTAGTCCCTCTTTCTTTTTAAGATATGGTTCCCACTAACGGGGTTCCGATACCACCTTGATTTGATTCGCAAAGTGTAAACAAGTTATTTCTTTTTTTCAAAATTCCGCAAGTGTCGGACCGTTACCCGGCCTCTGCTCATTAGAATATGGAACTGGTTTAATTGTGCGCCGGCGCATAGTTTCGCGCGATCGCTCGCGGCTGGCTACACGAGAGTTTATCAACTTGGCATTATTCATTTTTTTTTCAATTACACTAGCTATAGCTTTAACAAAACCAAAGGTATATAGGTATATGTATAGAAATTTCCTCTTTTGGTACCGATGTGTCATCTTGATGTTATACGTTTTATATATAACATATCAATATACAGGTATTTTGTATCGGGCTGGACATAGGTGATATCCGGCCTGATACAAAATCAACCCAAGAGCACTATCACTCCTGCTCGCAAAGCACTGATAGACCTAAGCCATACTAGTAATAATGATGATAGCCCCGCAGGGTAGCTTTGTGGCGCGCTGTGGTGAGAAGAGAATCGGTCAAGACCCCCGTTTTCAGCTTGCCAAACTAATAAAAATAAATAATATTTATAGCACATCATAAACAATAAGTGATTACAGAAAACATCTTAAATTTAACACTAGTTTGAATGACAGTGGCTTCACTCTTCAGCTTCATGAATTTCAGCTTGGCTTGTCACAACGTTTGAAAGATCAACGGTATCCAGCACTTACGGTCTTTAACTGACGTCAGGACGGAGGGAGGTGTGGAGTGGATGGGCGGGTGGAAAGCGGAGGCGTATAGTGTGTTTGAACTGCATCCGTAATTTAGAGTCTATAACAATTAACTACATTCCTTCTTGAGGCTAATGCTGATGCTCACTAACAACATTTTTTAGGGTTCCGTAGCCGAATGGCAAAAACGGAACCCTTATTGTTTTGACAAGTCTGTCTGTCTGTCTGTCCGTCCGTATGTTACAGCCACTTTATTCTGAACCTATTCGCAATACATAGATTAAACTTAGTAGGAAGGTGAATCTAAAACAAAAAAAAAATTTTTGCTCACCTATGCATGTGGGATTTTTTTATTTTTATTTAAAATACTTCATGCACAAACAAAAGGTATATATAGTGGACCTTATGCTAAGAACATTCTCTACCAGTCAACCATAGGTCTATACAGAGAAAATGGGAAAAATGGGCTTCCTTCCCCCCCCTCCCCCTTTAACATCCGATTGAACTAGTGGTTTTCGAGATCTAGCACATTTTTAACAAGCGCAAATATAACTTTGTCCTTCATACAAATACTACGAAAAATAAATTTATTTAATGCTGTCACTTAAATATTGTAGTATTTTGGCTAAGTGGACGTAAGAAAAACCCTAATTTAGTTAAAGTTGGCACGGAAGCGGAACCCACAGTGCGCGAGTCTGACTCGCACTTGTCCGATTTTTTGTATGGGGCCAACATCGTCATCCTAAAAAATAGTTCACTTTCCGATACTAGAGAGCCGATCAGCTGATGCTAGTTTGTAAGAAGAAGTCAACATTTTTTTGGGATGAGGGGGGATTTCGGTGTGGTTCCCATAAAAAAAGTTGTATTTTAGCGACACAATCACCGCCGAAAAGGAATTCAGTTATTTTGGTTAACCCCCTGTATGTGTAATAAGTAGTTAATTTAGCTTTAACAAAGTTCGGTTTTTAAGTGTTACGGGATTTTTACATCTCTAAACATAGCCCATAAGAATCTGATTAGTTGGAGTACAACTGAATAGGTTTGCTTTACAATGTCTTTACAAGTTCTGGTTAAGCTGAATCTCGTTGACATATTTAAGGAATGGAATCTTTAGTGTTATCTTTCATCGCTTGCAAAGAGATGTTCAATAATTTCTTCTTTATTTGTTCATCTCAATTAGTATACATTTTTAAAAGTCTCATTAGTATTCTCGCCTCCCTCTGTCCACGTACGAGCACTCGTAAAAGGTAACAAAGTTGAGAGAACACCATGTTACTATGCGTTCCGTCTGCGCGACTGCCATGCGTAATGAGGCGGCGTTTAGATTCCATGCCCTTACATAGGCAGGCACATTGTCTGGTATCATCGTAATGACGTGTGACGACGCTGCGATGCATATTATGCAGGTAATAATAACCCAACCGAATCCGACTTTGGCGACCATAAAAAAAGGTCAGATGCTAACGCGCAATCTTAAGAACGGGA
The DNA here is from genome assembly GCA_963924145.1 of Pyrausta purpuralis. Lineage (NCBI taxonomy): Eukaryota > Metazoa > Arthropoda > Insecta > Lepidoptera > Crambidae > Pyrausta > Pyrausta purpuralis. The sequence goes on along the minus strand of OZ001648.1, from coordinate 25,593,181 downwards.
GTATACTCCAACTTCCTGATTTCGTGCGTATAAATACACGAGATATAATGCCGCCCTTTTCAACCCCTAACACATAAAGAGAGATTTATAAGTTTAACGTGTCTGTATATCTCGTTCAATTTTCTTTGTGTTCATATTTGGAAAATCAAGATTTTATTTTTTTATTTTCTTTCACGATGTAAATATCATTCTTTTTAAATTGTCAGGGTGCTGCCCTGAGAATTTTAAAAGTTGTCTACGCTATCGGCTTCGCCTCTCCTATTTCAATGATCAATCCCTCTTTTTTCCAATCTTAAATTAAAAATTAAAAAAAACAATATCTTCAAAGAATAATAAATAACCTTTATCTCCAATTATCTCAAAAAGTCATAGCATTTTCTGCAAAAAATAATTCATTTATTGTGCTGAATTAGTCCTTTAAACATTATCATTTAAAACGAGGTGATACTAGTTCTTAACAGTTATGTAGGTATTAAGATTGAGTGGGTGACTCTACTTGTAACAGAATTAGATCTTACAGTTTATTAAGTATTCATAATCAATTTTGTTGTAGAACCTTTGAAATTATGAAGACCATAATTATTTTCCTTATAAGACTTCTCCGTATTTGAATTATCAGTCGAAACTTCTTTACTTGCTAAAAATATGTTCGCTTTTCTACAAATACAAATTAATTTTCTAAAATATTCTGTTTGATGGAACTTTTTGTGATATCGCAAAATATGATTAACGTTTTCTTAAGCCCCTTTTCCGTCTCGCAGAATATAAAACGAGTAATATTAAACTTCTAAAATTTTTAATATTAATAAAAACATACTTAAATTTGGATACAGTTTTTTCTTTTTATTTTTCTCTTACAAGTATTATATACAACTGACGCACTATTGAACAAAAAATCGAGGCAAATACCTGCATAATCGTTTGCTATTGCTGTGTTATCAGTAAGTGCTGCTTAATAAAATAATGTTACGGCACTAAATATAGAGCGTTCAATCGCCTCGCGATAAGAATTATACAATAATATGTACGTGAAGTATGCAATACTCGTAATACTGGTAGACGCGAGATAAAAACGAGATTCGAAATGTAATTGCAACTCTTTATCTTGAGATAGTGATGTGGCTTAAGTCACGTAGGAAATATCGATAGCTCAATTATCAGCCTTTATTATTTTAGGTTTCATCAATTGAATAGTGTCAAAAGCTTCAATTCGCCAAAAAAATGATTGTTTCACTGGCGGAACAAATGTCGCGGAAACCATGAAGTTCGGATGCCATTAAAAAAACCTACTAACTATAAGGAACCTCTATGTCATTTTACAAGACCTATCCATTGACACCCCACACGCATAGGTTTGACAAAAAAAACAGTTTTAGTTCTATGTATGGGAGCCCCCTTTTAATATCATTATCTTTTAGTTTTTGTATAAGAATCGTAAAGCGGTTAACAGGTTACATCTTCCTACCAAATTTCAACAGTGCGATGCTTATAGTTACAGCATAAACGTACGGATAGACGGACAGACTTGATGAAACTATAATACAACAATATTATCAACACTCCTACGTTTGGGATAGTTGCTATTAGTAAGAAGCTCTACCTTGTGTATTTGATGGTAAATATATCGATAGTCAGCCGACTCTATCCGGCGATAAAATGTCGCGGGTGACGTCAGCTGGCTCGGTGCGCGGGCGCAGGATCGGCCGCGTGCTAGGCATGGACCGGTTTCTTCAATCCTTACTACCTTAAGTCAGATTTAAAAAGTGTAGGAACTAGTATTGGAGGAGACGACAACCTAAAAAAATGCAACCAAAATAAACTATTCAAAATATTTATATTTTAAAACTTTAACTAAATGCTAACAGTAGTTCGAATCAAATTAATTTTCCTATTAAGCCTAAAATAATTAATAATTCCTTATAAACAAATACTCAGCGTAAACACCTCATAATGAGAAGCAACGACAACCCGTCTGGTGTAGTGGTCGAGAAATCGCCTACTACGCAGCGTGTTGCGGGTTTGATCCCCGCACAATACAAACATTTGTGTGCATGAACATGTCTGTTTGTATTGGTCTGGGTGTGTTCTATGTATATTATGTATGTATTTACAAACAAAAAGTATTTAAGTATTATATCCGTTGTCTGGCACCCATAACACAAGCTTTGAGTAGCTTACTTTGGAACTAGATGGCGATGTGTGGGAATGTCCAAAGGATATTAAAATAAAAGAAAACATGATAAGGTATTGGTTAGATATTGCATATTTTTTAAAATTATTTATTAGACAAATAGTCACCCAAAACTATTTACATAGTTTGTCTTTGGTATAACGACAGTATCTCAGCCTGTCTTTTAATCGCTCTTAAAGTTTGAAAGTTAGGTCCATGAAAGACTAAACAACTTTAAAAGTTCACCTCAAAACGTAGTCTTACTTTAAAGCCACTTTACCTATATTTCCGAATAATTAGCTAGTTCGTCTCTAGGTGTTCCGACTAAATATGGTAAGTAAACATGAAAAACATCTTTTGGTGAATCATGGAGACCTTCAGCAGTAATGAGTAAACTCTTATTGGCATTGAACGATTTTGGTCATCATAGAATACGTAGGTACTTATGTGGTGTTATTGACTAAATAAAAATTTACCAAAATAGAAGTAGAGATTAGTTCAAAGTTGTTGATTAACGTGAAGGGTCAGATGAGAATGGTGATGATGACGATGTCAAAATTGTGTCGTGAATAATATTAAAATTAAAATGTTCAATCCAATACAGATTGGCGGTTATCTCTATTTTGATTTCGATGTGTCATTATTCCAAAGAAGCATTATGTTACACAAATTGTATCACCCTAAAAAGTTACTTTTATAATTTCCAACTTATTTTAAGTGGGTCTTTTGATAATATTTATTTTACAGATGCGATCAAATAAAAAAATCTATCCAGATTGACATTTTGGGCACCAATCGTATGTAATGCAATCTAACAGTCGCAAATAGTGTGCAATAACGAAGTTTGTCAGCTACCCGCACAAACATCCGCTTCCGGATGTGTCCGACAGGCAAATAGAATGCACACATTTTGTTTCATTTGTTCCTTGGACCAAAAATTTTAAAATTTCTGCTGATGTTGTAAATGTCTCCAGATTGCGTAAGAATATAGTAGGATTCGCTGTCTGGACTTTAATGTTGTTTTGTAGACCTGAAAATGTCAGTGGACTTCTTTATACCAAGTTTCGTAGTCAATAATCAGAGAATAACTCCCACTAAAGTTTCCTTAGAAGTTTACCAAGCACTTCTTTATCCAGCCAATTAACTTTTTGTCCGTCTCAATATCACAAAAACTTTTTTCAATTCCCAAGATCCACGCTCCGAAATAGACTGCGGCAAAAAAGCAGCTGGTATCCTATTTTTTGGGTGTCCGGCGTGCATTCAAAACATAACCTCTAAAGTTAACCCATTGTCCGGCGGCAAAAATGCTGCCATGCCGGCTCAGAGACCGCAGTCACAATCGAGACGCGGGCCCCGCGCATCGTCTCCGCTCGCTCCACACCTCGCGATAACTTATCACACCGCATGAAGTCATCGATCAAATTAAGTGCCCGAACAAAACACACGCGAAATCAAACTCCTAATGCACACAAACACACACAGACCAGTGCTCAAGTTTAAAAGTTGTGTCAACTCCACAAGTGGCAGTGAAGTTTAGTTCGATACTTGTTTTGTGACAATGAACGGGACGCCGGCGAGGAGACCAAAAAGCGCGTTTTCTGAGACGGTAATACACTTTTAGATACGTAAACGGTCGTTTTAAACTTTGCTCTTGTTAAGAAAAAATGTTCCAACTTAAACTTTAAGCAAGTGAGACAAGGAGAGGCGAGTTAGAAGAGTGTGCTCGAACGGGAATTTCTAAAATAGAGAGTGGATCGGTCTGATTGACCGCACGAATGTTTTGCTTGCTTGCATCTGTGGACTATGTCGGATATAAATTGAACAATCTAACTGACTTGTCGTTTGATTAATGTTCTCACGGACAACAACATTGCCAGGAATAGTTTGTCTAATTTGCGAGATGCTAAAAGTTAGAAAGTTTGCAACTTTGCAAACTAAGTTAACCTGCAGCCAGTCAAATCTTTTATAATAAAGTAAAGTTAAAAAAAGAGTTAACGGAGAAGATGACTCTACAATCGTTTTGTTTACATGACATGAATTACCGATGAAAACAGATGTTTTTAGACTTAACACTGATTCAATTGTTTACTAACTTACTATTTATGAAATGTATGACTGTAATGAAAATGTAGCTGATCCTGTTACTTAAAGAGATGCCTAAAAGATGACGCAAAATGCTAACAAAAATTTTGTAAGTAAGTATCTCATTACAAATTGATTACCCATTGTTTAGTCTATATGGTGCACTGACGTACAGCTCGCATGACATAATGGAGCCTAGTTTTGTAAACGAAATGTTTATCAGTGAACTCTGTGAACGAGAATCAATAATACTAACTTATATCTAAGCAAAAAGTATAACCAACTTAATTCTTGTGATAAATGTGACAACAATTGTATATGGGTTTAATTAAAATCAAAATTCATTAACTTATTTCAATAATGTCTCTCATGAGCTCCTCGTAAATGTCTACACTAACTTATATTCTGATCTCAAGCGGAAAGTTTTGGTGTTAAAATAAGTTTATAAGTTTTGTTGGTAAATATTTGTAAGTAAGTTATTACTCATTACATATTGTTAGTCAAAACTTAATTTTAAAATCTAAAATGCAAGCTTATGAACGTCGAATACATTTAGTAATGTAATTCTGGTATGATTACAGCTCTGACTTGACTCTCAAAGTCATCGACGAAAATAACACTTATGGAAACATTAACAAGATCCGTTGACACTTGAATTTGTCGGTTAAAAGGTCTTGAACAAAGTTATACATACCTGCATATATATATGTATATAATTTTTATCGTATGCACGAATTAAAAAGTTTCACCTCATTATGAAACGTGTTTTAAATTATTTTCACTGTCTGTCTTTCTTTTTTATCATAAACTGCAGTAAGGTTACGGCTTTTTGCGAAAGCTGTCTTAGTAAACATTTTAATTTTATATAAGGAAAGTTGATGTTGTAAGTAACCATATTACCATGAATATGAAACTAGATGATTCAATTTTTATTACAGTTAATACGAAGGTTGATGCAGAAGTAGATTACGACTCCGCAGGCATCTACTTTATATGGTTTACATCTGAATATAGATAATTAGTGTTTCGATAAAATCTGTATAAGAGTGGATGATCTACTTCATACAATCAATCGACGAAAGTCTATGACTAACTAATGGGTAATTTGTGAAGTAACTAAAGCTTACAAAGTATGTTTAAGCTAAAGTATATTCTAGAATATATTCAAAAGCTAACACTTTTATCGAAGCTAGCGATAATTAGTCAAAGTATCCTGGCTGGTATCGCCTTTGAGAGTTAAAACTACATTATTACTATTTTTGCATAAAAATGCTTTCATTGCGTTAATATAATGCAAAATGTATTTTAACCGATAAAGCAGGAGAAATGAGCGCTCGGTTAATGACGTTGGGCATTTATTTATTATCAATTATCAGTCCAATGAAGATTACTTGTAAAAGTTGTGCAAGCCACCAATTTGTATAACTGTACCTACCGAACTTTAGTCGTAATGGTAACTAACATACGTCAAGATCCTACACGTATTTTGGCTTAGGAATGGTCATGCACAGCAGAACAATGCAATAAATGGTCAGACACATTTTTTTCAAAACGTCCTTGTTGATATTAATAAATATATAATGCTAGCGCTGCCATACGCGCGCACCAACCTGATGGCCAGGGCGCCGCTCACACGAGCCTTACGCACTATGAACGCGATAGCTGAACAAATCGATGTATTTTCGTGTTCTCTGAGTGAGTTCGCAAGAAATGCATTGTATATAATAAGTTATAAGTAAATAAGATAAGAATAGATTAGTTTTACACTATTGATTTAGGTTAAGTCTACCTGTAATGATAGTGTAATGTAAGGTTATAAATAAACAAATAAATAAATAAACAAATAAATAATTCATTATGACATAGACCATAAGGATAATATTGTGCAACCAAAAAAAAACAATCCGATGAACTCTGATATGAGTAGGTTTGTATTCCATGAACTTAAAACAGCTGTTCTAGTGGGTCGCCGCTTGTTGGCCTGAGGAAGGCATCTGTTCAAAAGACATAGTTATTTCTTCAACCACAAATTATTTTGCATCGCATCGCACGCGGAATTATCTGGTTTCGGTTTGTATTTAATTCCTGTCTTAGTTTCAAGTTTCAAAGTGCCAATGTAACACAATATTGATTGATGAGTCGCATTTCACACATCTCTGTTCAAAACGAGAACGATTGAGTATCCACCCGACCCAACACAATTCCTGATGATTGTTTGTGTATTACTAATAGTTAGTTACACAATGTCCGTGACAGAATTACTTACTAAAACATGTAAACCGGCTTAGGCTCTAATTTTTTTTAATGCAAAATATATTTTTTTAAATATTGGACACCAATCACATACATTGCTCTGATACCAAAGTAAGTAGCCAATGCACTTGTGTTAAGGAAATCAGACACAACGGTGGTACACCCAGACCCGAGACAATGTAGAAAAATTTGATTTCTTTATTGACCCGACCGGGACTCGAACCTCGGACCTCGGAGCGGCGACGCCTTAAACCCAGCGTGATTGACCATTTCACCACGGAGGTCGTCAAAATAGTGATATTATTTTACTTGACCGACTATATAAACTATTTTGCTATATAAACGACGAATAATCATCTAAAATTAACAAAACTACAAGAATTCCACCTTCTGGACAACTCCGGTTCCAGTCCTAATCTTCCAATTGGATTTTTAAAGTCAATGAGCCGAGATAACTTGAAATAACAACACGATAACCAAAATCGCAGGTTCGTCCGCTGAGTCACACCTGCCGTATTTCGCTTCAACTGAGCTGGGGAGTCACGCTCTGAGAGTTCTGACCATTTTTTATCTACATCTCGTTATTATGTTAGTGTAATGTTAGTGGATAGTTTGGGATCTTGCGGTTTTACATTTGGTCTTTAAATTCTTTTAGTTCATGCAATAATAATTGTTTATGTTTTATGATACCAAGAGCAAGTAGAAGTTTTAAAATGTTGGGAATGATCGAAATTGAAAGGAAGAGCCAGATCAATATAAGGATTTTTGACTGTGAATCCCACAGTCTGGAAAATCATATTTTATTGACTTAAAAAAAAAACCTTCGGCCACATTCGAAACCAAGGTTCGAAACTAGTTTCTAAATAAGAATTATGTTACTTCTTTCGAAACTAGTTTCGATATAAGACTTATATTTCTTAATAAAAAAATATTTTATCTTTCTTATAAATGCTTTATTTTAAGTTTTTTACAGAGAACAAGGGTAGACAGTTCAGAAGATGGGAATACTAGATAGTCGGAACAGCCGGAAGAACCTGGACAAGATTTTCCAAAGATAAAGAAGAGTGGAGAAATTTAGGGAAGGCCTTTGCCCGTAGGCAGAAAAAAGTAAAAGAAATGACAAAAAATAACAAATTTGTTACTACAACATATCTCTTCTGAATAAAGGCTATAAGTAAATAAATAAATATTTTAAGCTCTTTAGTCATTTTTTTGAAAGCGGTTTAATTTTTCAATAACATTGATCCAATACACTATCGATGTAATTTGGTTGGATTTCTTAACTCTAACAAAAAACATTGGTCTAAATAAATCAATATCAAATAAACGAGTATTGTCTTTAAGAATGATTACTAACTAATTTTTAATGAGTAAAAAAGTGTCCCTGCCTGAAAGAAAAACGATGTCTAAAAATTTGCATTGCTTGTTATCCTAGATAAAACTTTTCCAATTAGGAACCCCACCGGACATATCCCGCGAGGATAGCGGTTATAAAAATAAAGAAATCAAAAATTCCCTCTTTTCCAACGAACCAACGAATTGTCACTCCTCAAGGGAGGTATTAAAAGAAAGCATATTAATGTTATTAATCTGTTATATAAGTGTTTAACGCCAGGGGCAATAAAATTTAAGATGTGAAATCTTAATTCTATAAATTTGATTTATATTATTTTTTGATGATGACACGGACATTACCACAAGAACTTAAAAAATTAAACCGCCTTTAAAAATTAACTAAAAAGCTTAAAGTAACGCATTTGCCTTGTACTTAGGAGAAACAAGTTTAATATATCATTTAAGCTTTTTAGTCAGTTTTAAATTTTTATTTGATGAAACTTATACTGTATCCTTAGTTGAAATATACCTAATTGAACTAAAATCTCGCAAAAAAATGATCTCGCTATGACCTTCTGGATTCTCAAAATCTGTGGACAAATATACAAAAGTACAAACATACATACACTTACGAAATTTTTCACACGTGTTAAGAAGCGACAGTGAAAGTTCAACATACTCAAATATTATCAAATTCCAACAATATCACATACATACACATTGAATTTATTCCCTCCTTTTTATGAAGTCGGTTAAAAAATAACCACCTGAGTAATTCTTAAACAGCCAGTGTTCCATGTTTTATAAACTGTCTGTGTCTGTTGTAAACTATAATTGTCCACGACTAGATCTCCTAGACTAGCCTAGAAACTTTTGATAGCAATTCTATAAATTTGAATTAAATACATGCTACGATTTTGGCTGGTGCAATTTAACTTCGTAAGAACTCTCTCAAAATTTCCATAATATATCTGTCTCTTGGCAAAGCCTGCAGTTTACTTAAAAATCATATTTAAGTATATCAATGCAAAAAAATAGCAACGTGTATACCACAACCCGAAATTTTAAGTCCCTAAAAATGTCATTGGCGGCATAATATATACCTATCTATTTAGGTAATCACAGCATGCACGACCGTACCTAATTACTATATCTTGTTATTAACCTATTGTGCTCCGGAAAATGTCCATATTATGATAGCATTCCATAGCCACCGGCCCGCTCTCCAGCTGATAATATTTTTTCATTGGAGAAAGTTATTGCTGAATTCCACAATGCACTGGAATGTTTGATTTCTATTTATCCTTCTTCTTTCTAGTGAACCTTCTAGCTACCACTGTACTTCTATACAAAAATATAGTTACTAAAGCTAACTCCAAATATTAGATCAGTTACTGAAAAAAAATTAAATCACGAAAACCAAATAAGAAATAAGATTATGTGGGTTTCTTTGTTAGTTGCACATGCTATGCTGCTGCGATAAAAAACCTTTCTTGGAAAAATACCTAAGATCAATATATTGCAACAAATTGTCAACTACAATAGCTTTGAAAAGGCCTTTTCACGGTAGACTAAAAGTTTCAATAATCGATACACCTGTGGAATTAGTTTATTCAAAACCCACTTGAAGGAGGACTCGTTCCGACTCCAGAGTGGACACTCTGAAAGTTCTGAAACGGCATTTCGTGTTTGTGGCTCTAGGCATCTTGTTAGCAAGGTACCTAATGATCAAGATCGTGATATGGCGAAAAGAAGAGCTGGATTCGAGAGTTCGTCTTATTTATATTTATATAAGAGATGTTGTTTTATCAATACAGTAAGTAAATACTATGATTGGTATAGATTTTAAATCGAGATTGAATGATATCTATACCAAAAAATGCAGCTATAAAATTAAAAGACTGCAATGTTCAAAGAACCTAGTATAGCGATACTCTCTCTCTCTCTCTCTCTCTCTCTCACACACACACACACTCACGCACATGTTTAGCATTAAATGGGTTCTAATGGCAATATTTATGGCACTGTGTGTGAAGTAGGTGGTAGGGAGGGAAACCCGAATGGATGACAGCGCTGGCAGTGACCAAACAAAACAACGTTGTGCGTATTTCTCTAGCACTATTAATGTATAATTTACGTAGCTGTGCATTATATTATAATAATGACAAAAAAATTACACAAGAGATTAACGTAATTGAATAGTATAAATTTAAAATACAATATTTCACTGAAAAAAACTTTGGTTTAATTACTTTTCGGTATGACAGCCAGCTATTTTGTCATTGCACTGCTGTCGCGCACTTCCCAATAGCAAGGAAAAGTTGTGTATACAAATAAACCAAAGGCCAAACTCTGTTGAACTGCAACCAGCTGCGTGACAGTATTGAGACTGAATCACTTTTCACAAATGGTACCGATTCTACATCGACATTCGAGTTTGTATCGTTTACGTACCTACAAACCTACATAGTAGGGCTTACATTGTGCTTGAAACTTTTACCTCAGCCACTAAATATTCGCCGCTGAATAGTTGAACGACCGCGAAGGCAACTGGGCGACGACCTTGGGGTTACTGGTCCATTCGTTGACTATTTATTAGTGGTTTTAGTGCTTAGTCTATTATTAGAACAGTCTGAGTGATTGCGAAGGTGGAATTGAAGAGCTGCCGGATATACTCGTAATTGTCCAGAAATTATTGAGTAATCATTTAACTTCGACAATAGATTAAAGTTATTGGTTGAACACCAGAATTTAATACTTTAAGCTTGCTTAGTGGGATAAATGGGAGCTTAAATTGCCTTGACTTGGTAAATATGTACAATAATTCATTGTTACTAACCACCAGTATAATAAATAAATATTGGACACCAATCACATACATTGCTGCATCAGCCAGTGCACTTGTGTTAGGGAGAGACAATATAGATAATTAGGATATTCACATTGACCCAACCGGAAATCGAACCTGGGATCTCGGAGCGGCAACTCCTTTAAACCCGGCGTGGTCCTACACCACGGAGGCTGTCAAAGTATTGTTGAAGTCAAGTGCTAATTTAGTTGCGGTATTAAAAAACTCATTGACGCCTGGTATAAGCTATCTTACTCGCTTGTCAATATTTTTTTCTGGTGTTTCTGCCCACGGCCTGTGCTGTGCCAGTCATTTCGGCCTTTCCAGTTTTTTCCTTCTTCTACAATGATATCATCTAACCACCTACATATGTTCCGATTTCATTGATTTATAATTATTTTAATATTTTATGATCGCATCATCGCTTGAAAGTAATTCCCGGAAAGAAGCCGTTGGTATTGCGTGTGATTTTTCTCTGAACAGAGGAGTACGAAGAAAATACTGCAGCATACTCTAATATATGTGAAGTACCTTTATCTCTATAATCCCATTGTACCTACTCAATTTACTGTCTCGATATTTTGGTGACCCTTTCTTCTATTCAAGAGGTTTCCAATGTAAATCTCGGATAGGGTGAAATCATTTTTGGGAATTTATGTCATAAAGTTACTCGTATAAATAAATACATATGCGCCAGACAACACACCAATTGTCGTGGTTTCGAAGTAAGGAATTTTCTTCCTTGTGTTACGAATACCAGTTAAAGATAATAACAGGGGCGTCTTCCATAATTACTTAAATACATATGAAACATCCATGACTCAGGTACAAATATTTGTGCTCATCACACAAACATTTGCCCCTTGCGGGACTCGAACCCACGACGGCCGGCGTAATAGTCAGGAGCTCTAACCAATACACCAAACGCGTTGCTAAAATTCATCAATAGTTACTGAACAACAGCTTGAATTCATAAAGATGAAATAAGAAAAATAAAAATTGCGCAAGGGCGGGACTCGAACCAGCAACTTCTTGGCTAACCGGGCCAAACGCTCTACCAATTGAGCTACCGGGCCTTCGGTCCAACCTTGCGAAATTTGTGACGTTTAGCGCCATTTTGGTTTCTTATTTCATCTTTATGAGTATAAAATATAGTACTGTAAGTGTTAAAAAAAATAAACCAACAGCTTGAAGTCAGTAATTTGGCGGTGATGCACGTGTCTACATACGCCTGATGTTTTCCCAAGGAACAGAGAGTGCATTGATATATTGCGCACACGCTTGAGCATTGTATTATCACATCTCTGATATTAAACTAATCCCTGTTGATATCAGCTGGACACAAAATTCAGAGGAAGTATTTATCATGATCGCTTAAGCTGCTCCAATGCCATTGATGATATAAACCTAAAACAAGATCCATCATTCCACCAGATTAACAAATACAAGTTGTTGTTTTGGTCAGCGACGAGCGACTCGACTTGTACGATGCTGAAACCAATAAAAAAAATATAGAAAAAACCCACAAAATCAATTCATTATTGCGGTACTAGATAGCAAGTCAAAACTACCAACACCAGGGGAATATTCTCGCGCAATTCGTAAACAAAAAAAGTTCACTGATCGAATTTTGTTTGTCGAAGTAAAAATTGTTTTTGATTTCTCAAGGTTACGATTTCTATGTATTTAGATTTTGTTTGTGCGTTGGATTTTTTATGTATGGATATTTTAATTGATTTTTTTAGGTAATACGGTTAAGCTTATCGAATTAACGCACGAAAAAAAATATTGCTGTGAGAATCGGCCTCCGGGTCACCTCTTTGTCGCTTACTAGCTACGGCCTAGTATTTCGTAGATATTTTTAAAGTTATTTAGTGTTGTAAAGGTGTTTTATTTTACAAAACTTGCATATGATTCAACGAAAATATAATTCTT